>CM075870.1:9405000-10700000 GCA_038021265.1 Cyprinella venusta | reverse complement strand
TACGTTTGAGTTAACACTCATGGACGAGGTCGAACTGGAAGCCATGTTAATCTTGGACTACATTGGCCACCGTAGAAGTTTAAACGAAATCGGAATTGAGAGGAACAGAAACTAATATTCACTGGATGGTCATATACCTTTTCACTGCTAGATGGGGGTAAAAATCACACAGTGTAGCTTTAAGGAGAAAATCCAACGCAACTTTGAGTGGACCAAGTGAAACATGATTATGTATTTCTACTCAGCTAACGACATCAACCACACGGCGTATGCTATAATACGTTTGTATATACGGCCTACTTTTTTCAGTTCTATCTAATAACGTATTAGACATTGCTTTTAAACAATATTGTAAACTAATGAAAATGGAGAATGGGAGCGCTGTGTGCCCAGGCTGGAGTCTCAGCGCCGACAAAATAAAAGTCACAACAAGAAGTGCGGATTACTTCACTTCAGAGTTCCTACTGGCAGTGCGTATGCAACCTGGAAAATGGCCCTGGTAGAAACTTTTACTTCTCAGGGATCCACCGTGGTGGCTAGTTCCAACCACTAAGTTTCTAGAATTACCCAGCGCGAAAGCCCCTTTTGAAACTACAGTATTTTTTCTTGACTTACTGCATTCTTGTCCGTCCACGGATGACCTCAAGGTTTTCAAAGGCGCTGAGGGATGACATGTTTACCGGCCACAGCTGAATCACCAGGTAGCCTTTGAGATGGGAGAACAGGAAGTTTATGAACACTAAAGGTCCCCTTTACCATTTCAACCCTCATAAATGTCCAATATTAAACCAATGCATTCTTACCAGTGATTTCTTTTACAGTTCTGAACACGTTAAGCTTGACTGGGTCCAGTCCTGTAGTATTAGTATGCTGATCACTGCAATAAAAAATAAAAAAAACATAAAATGAATTTCTCTCTGGTAAATCAAAAACAAGATGATTGTCAAATCCTAACAACACCATAAGAAGATTGATATCAAAGAGTTACTTTGCCACTTTCTACTAAATAAAACGTTGCAACCACATGTCATGTAAATCTCATTAGAATATTAGTAGACTGTCTGATGGTCCAGAGAGTATAAGGCTCAATCACAATTCACCCTTTGCCTCTCCCCCCAGGCCCAACCCCTCCGATTTGCGTGTTCACGTCTAGGGGTAGGGAGTCCCGATTCTTGTTGAGATCGTGGGGTAGGGCTACATAGCCCTCGAAACGGAGATTTTTCAGTGGCACACTCCAAACTGAGGGCTACGAGAAAGTTCACAGCACCAGATGATACCACCATGCCCCTTTATTTACTCTTATAATAATATTATAGTCATTTAAATTAAGATTGTCACGGAGAAATCCTGTAAAAACTCTGTAATGGCAGAGCCATCGCCAACGACTGATAACGTATCAGGTTCATGAAGGGTTGTTCCATTTCCCTAAGGGCCAAGGGGTACACTCAAAAACAAGGGGTAGAGCCAAGGGGTGAATTGGGATTGAGCCTACGTAGGGTTGGGTATCGAGAACCGGTACCAAGTTTCCAAGAACCGGGGACATTTGAAAAATATCTGAAGGATAATTGTCTTTAAACAAATTAGAATGGCACTCATCATTGTGTAGTTCATTCTTTGCTATCAGAGAGTGTTAAATATCATTCTCACCCATTGAATGTTGTGGTGAGGATTGCAACATCTCCGCTGATTTTTGTGCAGTTCTCAAAGGAGTCGATGTTGCTGGCATTGATTGACAGGACATTGGTCAAAGGCCCCATTCCAAGCCCATTGCAAACTAAGGGGTTGTTAGCACACACATTAAAAATTAACTGCAACTCCTTTCTTAGGTGAAGAGCTAGCCCTGAAGGCAAAACTAATTTCAGTACTTACGCTACCAGTAAAAACTTGACTGAAAATACGCTTTGAATTATCTTAAAAACTTAAAAAGGACTTCAATTACTTCGATCAATTTCTATAAATTATACTTACTGTATGTCTTTACAAAAATATATAAATATATATAATTATCAAAAGTTTTAAGGGTTTGGGATCTGCAGAATTTTTTTTTTAAGAAATTAAATAATTAAATATGTTGAGCCATTATGAAACTTTTATTCAGCAAGGCCATATTAAATGTATTAAAATTGAAAGAAAAGACATTTATAATATTACAAAATAGTTTTCTCATAAACGTCCATTAACTTTCTATTCATCAAAGAATCCTGAACAAAATTTCCACAGTTTCCACAAAAAAAAAATAATCACAGATTAAATAAGTTTTACCTTGTAATAATATTTTTTTATCAAACCCATACTCCCAAAGAGAATACTTTTTGTGCGCAAAAACAAACAAAAATAATGACTTTATTTCAACTATTCAGTTCCTTCTCTATGGGCCTGTAGTCAGTTAACGTAGTGTGATTGCGTAAAGCTACGTCACACGTAGGCTCACTATTGGCCGACGCTGGTCATGTGTGTGATACAAAAATTGTTCTCGTCATTTGATAAAGTTAAGATTGAGCTCCTGTAGTCACTTGGACTATTTTAACGATGTTTTTAATGACTTTTCGAGGCCAGCAAATGTCATTCCCTCAAGAAGCCTATGGACTAGTATGCAGGAGCGATCTTAATATCTTAAATATCTTAATCTGTGTTCCGAAGATGAACGAAGGTCTTACGGGGTTGGAACAACATGAAGGGGAGTAAATACTGACAGAATTTTCATTTTTGGGTGAACTAACTCTTTAAGTAGAAAAAAAAACCCAGACAATCTTTCCTCTTAAAAAAAACATCTTGTTACAGATCCTGACCATCAGTCTCGACCGTACCTTTTGGACACAGGCCATCACACTTCTTACATTTCCGAACTCCACCCTCATCCACCTCATAGGTGCCAGGGCTGCAGGTTCTCACACATGCCCCATGGTCCGTCACGACATAGTTATCTGAGAAAAACATCAAACCATCAGAGTCATTATCCACAACCAACCAGCAACACAATCCTAATGCATCAAATCATTCTGTCACAGATATCCTGCTTTCTGAGATGTTATTCAGAAACCAGAGTTTGAGTTGCAGGCTCACGATCCGCACCAGAGGGATTGGGTTGTGCTGTTTATATTTTAACCCTGAACACCTAAAACATTAATCTCCAGAACGCAGACCTAACAGCTTTGAATTCACATGAAAGATATCATTCGAATTTGGTCGTGTGTTCAAGTGAAAAAAGTGAGGATTCGTGTCTCAATCTGACTTTAGCCTGGCCTTACGTGGACATGTCTTGACACAGGTTGCCCCAAAGCTGTACTTCCCATCGGGGTTGGGAGCGAGCTGATGGGTGTTGGGGTCGTAGAGCATGAGCCGTGGACATGCGTCCTTACATGTCCCTTCATCCTGGAAGTCCTTACAGGCCTGCAGAACACAAACAGCATTTCCCATGAGCGCACTAGTCCCAAATCAACTCCATTGCCCTTGAGGTTACATTTACTGCAGCTGTGCACTTCAATGGTAATGAATGTTTCACTGTAACAAATGTTTCCAGCCACTAAATAACTTGTTTCTTGTATTTTTTTAAAGGCTTATATATTATAGGGCATTTAAAGGGTTAGTTCACCCAAAAATGAAAATTCTGTCAGTATTTACTCAGCCTCATGTTGTCCCAAACCTCTATGTGTTTATTTGTTCTGCTGAACACAGGAAGATATTTGGAAGAATGTTTTAATCAAACAGATCTCAATCCCCATTGACTACCATAGTAGGAAAAAATACATACTATGGTGGTCAATGGGGAATGAGATCTGTTTAATTAAAACATCAATTAACTCATTAATTAATATGCGCGGTGGAAAAAATACGTGCCGCTTGCGCGCTGCTGCTGTGTGAAACAGCGGTTATAGGTCAAATTAAAGAATTTATCCTCAGCTAAATTTGTGGTGTAGGTATACATATTTTATAATGTTAGTTTCAAATGATACTAACAGTAATTTCTGCCTTCTCACAGCATGACACAGGTTCGTGTTTTGACAGTACCTAGTTATGACCTAGTTATAGTAATTGCTTTAATAAGTACTGTATGTACATGAGAAAATGGACTGTAAACCAAATATAGGCCTATCTATTTAAAAAAAACGTGCTATTCATCAAGTGGTTTCTACAAATATCAATCAGCCCAACTGTTTTCAACATCTATAATAACAAGAAATGGTTCTTGCAGCAAAACAGCATATTAGAAGGATTTCTGAATGATCACGTGAAACTGTAGACTGGAGTAATGATGCTGAAAATTCAACTTTGATCCAATTTGAATATTTAATTAAAAATTATTTTAGTTTTTGTAAACACATTCAAGCGACTGTGAATTTCTCAAATCTTGAGTCATACTGCAATCATTATTCACACTAGTTCAGTTCATAATTATCCAAACATTATGTCTACACCTAATTCACTAACTATATTTAGGCTAATTATAGCATACGGTATGTACTAAATGTTAAATGAGCAAACAAGTGAATGGTTGGCAAATGAATGTAACACATCTGGACACGTGTGTTTCTCACCAGGCAGTCGGTTGGTTTGGGTCCAGTGCAGCCAGCAGCACAATGTTCATTGCAGCAGTCCACAGGTTTGAGTCCCTTACACCTGCCCGAGCACTGCTCCGCACAGATCACCTTAGTCACTGGATTCAGAGAGAGAAGGAACTTTAGAGATGCTAACAGACCTGTCAGTGTTCGCTACATCACTACAGCTGAACACAGCAACAACAGTTAAATATTCGTCTGAAGAGTTCTCAAAACAGTCCTTCGGGGGTCAAGTAGAGAATCAACTAAACAATCTAAAGAGGAGCATTTAAAAGAAACTACACTCAAAAAGCAGAAATCCAAAAACTGTCAAGTTTTTATACTTTTTATACTTTTTTCCAGTTACTTGTCTAATCTAGTTTACATAAATGTTGAAGCTAAGCATTTGTGGATTTATCATTAAAGTCTGCTCCCTGTTGTTCTAATCTCCTCTGTCGTATGTGTTTCTTGCAATAACCCAGGGTGACAACAGTAAAAGGTCTGAAAAGTTTTCAAGAGCACGGTGCACAACAAATTAAACTATTGTGTCCTAAAAAACAACAATCGATTTTGAACTGCGGAAATAATTCCTCTCTCACTTCCTATTACAAACCTACATAACAATGTAGAAAATTTGACCAATCATATCAGTCTGGGCCATCTGACCCATCTGACCAGAGTAGACCAATCACAACAGACTGGCCCATCTGACCAATTAGAGCAGAGTAGACTAATCACAACAGACCGGATCATCTGACCAATCAGAGCAGAGTAGACTAATCACAACAGACCGGATCATCTGACCAACCAGTGCAGAGTAGACCAATCACAACAAGCTGGGCCATCTGACCAATCAGAGCAGAGTACGCCAATCACAACAGACTGGCCCATCTGTCCAATCAGAAAAGAGTAGACCAATCACAACAGACTGGCTCATCTGACCAATTAAAGCAGAGTAGACCAATCACGACAGGCTGGTTCATCTGTCCAATCAGAAAAGAGTAGACCAATCACAACGGACTGGCTCATCTGACCAATTAGAGCAGAGTAGACCAATCACAACAGACTGGCCCATCTGACCAATCAGAGCAGAGTAGATCAATCACAATAGACTGGATCATCTGACCAATCAGAAAAGAGTAGACCAATCACAACAGACTGGCTCATCTGACCAATTAGAGCAGAGTAGACCAATCACGACAGGCTGGTTCATCTGTCCAATCAGAAAAGAGTAGAGCAATCACAACAGACTGGATCATCTGACCAATCAGAGCAGAGTAGACCAATCACAACAGACTGGATAATCTGACCAATAAGAACATAGAAATCATATCAGACTGGCTCATCTGACCAATCAGAGCAGAGTAGACCAATCAAAACTGACTGGGCTATGTGACTTTTAGAGCAGAGTCGACCAATCACAACAGACTGGATCATCTGACCAATCAGAGCAGAGTAGGCTATCAGAAAGGCGTATTTAGAGAGAGCTTCGAATTCTGGTTTTCAGAAACAAACTTTTGAATAGTAGCGTGAAGTGTCTGTGTTTCCAGTCGCTAGCTTTTAAAAGGTTTATGTGTTGTTTTTTAAACACTTCTACATAGTGGGCCCTATCTTGCACCCGGCGCAAATGACTTTATACACAAACGCATGTCTCATTCCTACTTTGCACGCGCGCAAAGCGGGATTTTCCCCTCCACAGACGCACGTCGGTAAACTAGGAAATGAACTTGCGCTCCCTGGGCGGATCGGCGCAAAAAGGAGGCGTGTTTCGGCGCAAACATTCCCAGGTGCTATTTTACACTTCCAGAACACAATTGCGCCACTGACCAGAAAAAACCTGGTCTAAAGTCAGTGGCGCGTTGCGCGTTGTTCATAATGCTATTTTAAGCGCGCATGCTTGGCCATAATATAGCGGGTACACAACGCGCATATACTGATTCTCTCATCAACACAGATGCAGTAGTTTTTATTTTTGCAAATCATACATTATAACAAGGAAAAATATTAACACAAGAGGGAAATCATTGTGGTTTACATGAAGATGAAAAAACTGAAATACCCATTTCTTAAGGCTATTGTAAAGGATCAGACCTGTTTGCCCAATAGTGGCAGAAACGTATAGGCTATAATGTTTAACAGACGCTGATGTGCAAGAGTTTCTCCCATCCCTATACAACGTCACTTCTGTCTTTCACTGTCCTGACAAGAACGTCGGTCTCATCGGCTGTGAACGCTCCTGGCGCGCGCCTGGTAAACCCGCCGTTATAATAACAATCCGTCATGCAACATGCGCACCTGTTCTTAAAGGGTATGTTGGATGGCGCTCGGATTGGTTTATTTCACGTTACGCCCAAACCACACCTATGAATAATGAAGCTACTTCAGACCAACCTCTTTTAGATTTGCGCCAGGCGCAAGAGGCATTTATCCCGCCGGGAAAATAGCAACAGCGCCGGGACCCGCCCACAAAGTTACTTGCGCCATGCGCTTTGACACTTGCGTTTCAGATCGTTAAAATAGGGCCCAGTATGTTTTGACTAATTTAGTATAAAGCCTGAAAGTAGGAAAAAAACATTCAGATTCAGTCATTAGAGTAGTTTAGGACCACTTACTTGTTTGGCAGTTTTGAGGGCCAGGGCCCCAACAGGAACCATTGTGACAGTCTGGGTCACACTTCTCACCTGCGGGAGGTAGAGTAGAACATTCTTAATCAACGTGCAAAATTAATTAATACCATTTAATTTGCATGTATATATTTAAAAAATAAGAAGAAGAATCTTGAGGGACTTGCAGTGTTTTGGGAAGCTTGTTTTGGTGTTCTCTGTAAAATTAATTGTAGGATTGCTCTTCATGTTCAGAATATCAGTCCACTGGATCGTCTCCACATAACATAAATGACTGTTACCGGTAAATTTTATCCCACCCTTCAGTATTTCTAGGAGGGAAAATGACAGTGTTTGAACAACGCATTAATGTACTGTATGACAAACTTCACTAAGAGAGACGGTGGAAATTTAGGTCTATTATTGTTTTGCAAATAAAACTTTCAGCACTAGGCATGGAGATTAATGAATGTTATTCCCTCTACAAAACAAATGTGCGAAAGACATACAGGTCAGTTAGAAGCATGTGTTATTCTCATTGGGAAGAGAAAAAATAGGACAAAGATCACAATTATATAAGCACATACCAGTTAAGCTAGTCAGTGGTAACTGATTCAGTCCTAAGCTGTTGTTGGAGTTTAGTAGGACGGCCAAAGCATATTTGTCCTCAATAAGGGAGTGGCCACGAATGATGCGCAGATTCTCAAGGGGGATGCTGGGAGCCGAGTTGAGGCCAATAAGAACATACCCACCAACTTCTTGGATGCTCTGAAAATTAGAAACATTAAACATAAAACTCACTAACATCCAACACTAATACCATATAAAAGAGTTGTTATACTGCATCATTTAAATATTGTTGAGGCATCTGTCACGAAATACAAAATAATAAAACATTGGTACAGTATATAGATGACTGAACAGTAAGATAACAGTACAACAGCACTGAACGTAGTGTTTGTAAACATATATATATATCATACCCTGAGAAAAGACAAGTCATGGTTTTCTGTCATATATGTGATTTCCAGGTTTTCCAGAACCACGGTGCAGTTGCTGTACATTTTTACCAGGATCTGATAATGGTCGTCCACTGTTCCCAGGAGGGTCAGTTTGTTGTTCGCTCCCTGACACACTTAAACACACAGAGAGAAAGAAAGAACAATTAAATCCACTGAGGCCTTCATGGGAAAAAGGCATAATAAAACTCACATTCTAATAGAAGAAAAAATGTTTTTGGTTTCTTTTTGTAATTTGTTTATTCATTAAACTTCCCAACCAAATTATTTTTAAACATATTATCAAACACATTGAAATCAGTTGCATTCATTCAATAATACACATGGGGTCAGTAAGATATTTTGAATTAAATTAAAATAATTTCATTCCGCAAAGATGCATTAAATTGATCAAAAGTGACTTTTATTAGGCTGTTACAAAATATGTCTAGTTCATAAAGGCTGGTTTTGTAACTTTCTATTTATCATAGAACTCTTTAAATAAATCTATTACAGTTTCCTCAAATATATAAATATATTAACTAAGGTTTTTAATGTTGTTTATACGTGACGTTTTTAATACGATTCAAGTCAAATCATGTGACAACACCACTGCTGAATATTTTCTCCTTAAAACTGCAGTGAACCAAACACAATCTCAAAAACAAGGTTTGAAATCTCCAGTGTTTCTTATGTCACAAACTACCTTATAATAATAACTTTATTTTTATATAGTGCCTTTAAAGCAGCTTCTCAAGGCACATAACATAATAGAACAAGCAAATAAAAGTGATAAATAAGCCAAGTGATCTTAGGAGCAGTCCGAGTGGAAATATGTAAATGCTAAAGATTAAGGGGCCCAAAACTGAACCTTGAGGAACAACCTTTGTTGACAGAGCCAACCTCATACCAGAAACCACTCATGCAAACAAACTGTTGACAATCAGAGAGATAAGATCTAAACCAGATTAAAACAGTCTCAGAAACACCAAATACCTTGTAACCAATCACGTCAACAAACAGGGCGAGCTTTAGCATATCATTAACTATGACCGTCTCAAGAGGAGCCATACTGGTATATTTGTCTGTTAATATAAAACAATATAGTACATTTAGCAAAATAGCAGTTGAATTATGTGTATGATACATATTCTTGAGCACCAAATCGGCATATTAAAATTATTTCTGAAGGATGATCAGCTTTGCCATCAAAGGAATTATGTATGTATTTTAAAAATATTAAGCTGTCTAAAAAGGTTATTTTATTTGTAATAACATTTCACAAAATGACTTTTTTCCTGTATGTTTTATCAAATACATGCAGTCTTGGTGAGTACAAAAAGATTTAGTCCTTTAACAACAATCACAGCCTTCTTGAGCCTTCTTGTTTATTTCACATTTGTGGAATTTTAGCCCATTTTGCAATGCAAATGTGTCCCGATTACACAAATTAGATGGAGTGTGTTTGCCGGTCAAACCACAGGTTTTCACTTGAATTCAGGTCTAGGCCATTTCCAAGCCATTTCCAAAATCTTTATTTGATACAAATAAAAGACTAAAATGATTGCAATAAATCAACTGCAAATGCTAGAGCCAGAGCCAATCTGAGGGGCATGTAGGTGTCTTTTGCAGCTAATGAACCAATCAGAATTCAGTCAAGGTGGGCGTTTGTTTTAAGTGCTCTGAGCGGCAAAGGAAAGACTCTGCGGTGGGCCAAGATAAATAGTGCTTGTGGTAAAGAGAGAGTTCGTATGAATTCTACAAGAACTTACTCTTTCTCACACTCATCTGGGAAAAAATGACTAGGCCTACTTCATTTACTCATTCTTGTCTATATTGCTGCAGAGACACCATTATGAGCTCTGATTCTGAAAAAGGCAGCAATCAAAACAGAAAAAACTGTGAGGCGTTAATGATTAATGACAAAATGATTATCAACAACCTCTATTTTGCACCACAAGATATCCCCAATGAGACCAACATCTCGGCAGTTTCCACTAATAGATGCATCAGACTGTAAAATTGTGAATAATTGCATTACTGCATAAGTAATAATTAAGTTATTGTGCAACAGAAGACAGATCCAGTCATATTCAAAAGTGACTTCCTAAGACATCACTTCGGAAAGGGTGATTGGAATTCCCACTCATTTGAAAGAAATTAGCATTCAAAACGACAATTATGACAGAAGAAAGTAACCTCAGTACAAATCCAAAATATTTAATCAAAAGTGATGTGTTCATGGCTTCTGGTCTGTTCTGCTACACTCCTTTCTCTAACTCCTCCTCAATTCTTTCATTACTTTATCCTCAATATTTCTATCACTATACAGTACTATATTACAGTGGTCTTCAACTGTGGTGGCGGGGGCGTAAAAATTGGGTTTCAAGACTAGTTAAAAAAAAACTGAAAAAAAATTCTCTCATCATTATGGAAAAAATGAAAATTCTGTAATACTCACCATCAAGCATGAATTTCTTTCTTCTGCTGAACACAAAAGAAGATATGTTGAAGAATGTCGGTAACCAGACAGTTGATGTACCCCATTGACTTCCATAGTTGATGAGCCCATCAAATGTTTGGTTACCGTCATTCTTCAACATATCTTCTTTTGTGTTCGGCAGAAGAAAGAAATTCAAGTTTTGTTAAGCTGGACAATAACTTTATTCTAGAGTTACTGTAAAGCAAAAACAATCTCTGTTACTTTAATATCCTATTATCACTGTAAAGCTGCTTTTAAACTATCTCTATTGTTAAAAGTGCGATATTAATGAAGGCGACTTGACTTGACTTGACTGAAACAATCTTCTAGTTTCGCCTTGATGCCTTTATACTTCAGGGTGAGTAAATGACTTCCAGAATTAAACTTTTGGGGTGAACTATCCATTTAAGGTTGCAAACTGCAGGTTAAAACAAAGTTAAACGTGAATTGTGAAACAATTGTGAAATGTAAAATAAAAGACCATGTTTCAAATAAAACTCATCTGGTATTTATTAAAGCTAAACTAAAATGGCAGAAAATTTGGCAGAACCAAAACCAGTTGAGAACCACTGCATTAGTTAGGCATACAGTGTATGGTGCAATGTCAGTGGTTGAAAGGGTTTTAGTGTGGGTGACAATTCAGTTCTTTAAAAGGCTTTGATAACAGAGAGGCCAAACAACTCAACTAGTCTCAGGTCAAAGTTGTTTCCAGTTTTAGGATAAGCTCGACTCCACTTTCAAGATAAATGTAGTTGAGACAGTTTATAGGAGCCAGCTTGAGACAAGGAGCCCAGGAGCTGAACAATGGAGCTTGATAGTCACACAAGTGCAAAAAGCCTCTCTCTATAAGCACTAAATGGATGAACTGCTCAACACATCTACAAAATCCCCTCCTCCAAGTCTTCTTAAGAAAACTAGTATGGAGAGCCTAAGTCTTCCGGTCGCCCACCATGGGACCTTATTTCGGAAAAATATTGAATGGTAGTCAATGGCGAGAGACAACAAATATTTTGATCTCGTTTGAATTGTGCCCTGAATTACACATATGATGTTTGTCAATTTAAAAGATACATTTTAAAGTAAAGAAAGTCGCAGTTTGATGTAAAACCGTTGAGGTATAAGACTGTGAAAATGCATATTTACAAAGACTACAAACCCCAAAGGCGCACATTTTCTCTCAATGACTGAAGCTAACTTTACTGAGGCTGTCTGTCATTGTTTCTACAGTCTTACGTTATAATCGTAACGTTACGCCGTCCTACCTGAGTGTTTTGTACCAGACTGCACACACACGAGCAGCGGATCTCGTTTCGCTTCCCGGGAGATGTAGTTCACAGAGCGATTTTCACATAAAACTAAATGTTACTCTTCTGCTGTATGTTCAGTTCAGACGGAATAAAAAGATAAGTTGTCTCTCGCCATTGACTACCATTCATATTTTTTCCGAAATAAGGTCCCATGAGCGGGAAGCGGAGGGGCGGGACTTAGGCTCTCTATTGTACCATGAGATCAGGTGTTGACGTGGCAGGTGAGATTTATCACAGAGGATACTCGCTATTGTTGGGTCGCATTCTTTAACATGTCTGTTCTTGAAGGAAAAGATAAAGCTTGTAAACATCTGAACGACAGAAGTCTCAAGTCATCTTGCTTAAAAAAAGATTTAAAATGAAAGTTTACCCCAGCATAACAATTCTGGTGTAATTTACTCAACCTCGTGTCATTCTTTCTTCTGCAGAACAGACATTTTGAAGAAATGTTTTTAAAAGAATGTTTGACCATACAATAAAAGTAAGTGGGGTCCAAAATCAAATCCCTTTGACTTAACATAGTATGGACAAAAAAGAAATTCTAAGGGTGCTCCAAAGAGGATTTTTTGGGCCAATCACGATCACAGGAAGCAGTATGGACTGATACCGTTCATAGGAAGCAGTATCAGCTGATACCAATCACAGGAAACAGTATCGGCAGATACCAATAAGCAGGAAACAGTATCGGTTGATACCGATAAGCAGGAAACAGTATCGGTTGATACCGATAAGCAGGAAATAGTATCGGCTGATACTGATAAGCAGCAGTAACGGCTGATACCAATCACGGGAAACAGTATCGGCTGATACCGATAAGCAGGAAACATTATCGGTTGATACAGATAAGCAGCAAACAGTATCGATAGATACCGATAAGCAGCAAACAGTATCGGTTGATACCGATAAGCAGGAAACAGTATCGGTTGATACCGATAAGCAGGAAACAGTATCGGTTGATACCGTTAAGCAGGAAATAGTATCGGCTGATACTGATAAGCAGCAGTAACGGCTGATACCAATCACGGGAAACAGTATCGGCTGATACCGATAAGCAGGAAACAGTATCGGCAGATACCAATAAGCAGGAAACAGTATCGGTTGATACCGATAAGCAGGAAACAGTATCGGTTGATACCGATAAGCAGGAAATAGTATCGGCTGATACTGATAAGCAGCAGTAACGGCTGATAGCAATCACAGGAAACAGTATCGGCTGATACCGATAAGCAGGAAACAGTATCGGTTGATACCGATAAGCAGGAAATAGTATTGGCTGATACTGATAAGCAGCAGTAACGGCTGATACCAATCACGGGAAACAGTATCGGCTGATACCGATAAGCAGGAAACAGTATCGGCAGATACCAATAAGCAGGAAACAGTATCGGTTGATACCGATAAGCAGGAAATAGTATCGGTTGATACCGATAAGCAGGAAATAGTATCGGCTGATATCAATAAGCAGCAGCAACAGCTGATACCAATCACGGGAAACAGTATCGGCTGATACCGATAAGCAGGAAACAGTATCGGTTGATACCGATAAGCAGGAAATTGTATCGGCTGATACCGCTAAGCAGCAAACAGTATCGGTTCATACAGATAAGCAGCAAACAGTATCGGTTGATACCGATAAGCAGGAAACAGTATCAGCTGATACCGATAAGCAGCAGTATCAGCTTATACCAATCACATGAAACAGTATCGGCTGATACCATTAAGCAGCAGTATCAGCCGATACCGATCACATAAAGCAGTATGGGCTAATACTGATCACAGGAAGCCATATCAGCTGATGTTAGAAGCAGTATCTTCTGATACCGACCACAGGAACCAGTATCGGCTGATATCAATTAATCAAGAAGCAGTATAGGCTGATACCGATAAAAAGCAATATTGGCTGATTAAAATCAATCACTAGAAGCAGTATCGGCTGATACAGATAACAGGAACCAGTATCGGCTGATACCGATAAGAAGCAGTATGGGCTGATACCGATCACAGGAACCAGTATTGGCTGATATTGATCACTAGAAGCAGTATCGGCTGATACCTATAAGAAGTAGTATCGTGTGATACCGATAACAGGAACCATTAATGTCTGAAACCGATCACTAGAAGCAGTATCACGCATAACCTGGTTGATGCCTTCTTTTTATCATGTAGCATTATTTAAATTGATGCTCCGATCAAAATTTTACAGGCTCTAATTCATTAATACAGGCATCAAGGATGCTGACAGTAAAGACTTGTATAATATTACAAAAGAGTGGAAAGGCAAGTAGTTCTGAAGAACAGAAGAGGGCTTCTGTTATAAGAAACAGCTCACTAGGAAAAACTGAGTGTGAGACAACAGGTTCCCTGTGCTCTGCTTTACTCTCATCGCAATGAACCGGTGTGTTTCATAGCACAGAGTAAAGCCATCAACCCATCGCCTACACACCGGACAAGATAAATTCATAAACAGTGTCTTTAACAGCGTTATCTAGGATGGCCGATATGGAGTTACTCATTTCCTGCGTCAGTCCCAGGCAGAATAAAGGCCTTCTAGAGCAGATGACTTCGGTTGGTTTCACTGGATGTTGCATAAACCACATGACTCTATGAAACAGTAGGATGTTTACCATTAACATAGATGATACTGTCTCATGTGATAAAGAAATTATGACCAGAGGTAACGTCACTTGTTTCATTGTTAAAGATTGAGTTAGCTCACTTCCTTCTCGCAATCCTTCTGGCCCAGTGCAATAATAAGGCGAGGCTTTACTTAGGCTGGCTCAACTTCAGTAGGTATACTGTTCCTCTCTGCATATGACGTAACTGTTTGAGTGTTTCTTTTTGCCCCTGGCTGTAGGTGTGCTCAACGTCCTTCATAATGTGTGTTAAGTGTTCCCATGCATCCACACAGGGTTAACACCAAGAAGAACCTTAGTCATGTAAAATTTGTTGCAATATACAGGAAGAAAATGTCATTTTTAAATGTCTAATTGAAGAGGGCGTGAGCGTGTTTTGTTTCTTTAGCATGTTGCTACAAAATTCTTACGAAAAGGCTTGTGAAAATGTTTGGTTGGTTAGTATGACACAAATCCTGCTTATTCCCCTTCCTCAATGTCTGATTATAAACATAGAGAAATAGCATAGTTACTACATTTGGTTAGTATGAATGAAATTCGAACGTACTACTGTATATCCGCCATGATGTTACAGTCGTATGATCTACTAATAGTGGCCTAGAATAGTAAAGTGTCAATCAGATGTACAGCTCAGAATCTCACAGATCTCTCTTTTCATTCCTGTTGTGAGCTATTTTGGAGTAAAATGGCTTCTTGAACAAGAAAAAATGTTGTGCGGGACTTGATCTTGTCCATGGGAAATTTATTGGATGGTTGTGGTTTGCTATTGGTTGATCTGATAGACAGGTTGCCCCGCCATCATGCCATTAAACACATCATCAAAGAAGAGAATAGATGAGGTGCAAGGCATGACGAGAGGACATGATTTTCCTTTTCTTTGTCTTTTTTTTTGACATGTATGGATAAATCATGTATAATCAATAATGAAATATTCCATAAAAAAAAATAATAAAAAAAAACAGGAAGTGTCAATTGTAACTTTCTAGTGGCTTTAAATTTGCACCAAACTACTGAATGCATCTCTTTAAGACAAAAAGGCAGGCTAAAATAATATCTAAGACAACATAAAATAGACTAAATGGAACAGATAATTTTCCGTTAGTGTCATTACCTGGAATGGCATTAGCTGTTCAAGTCATGTAATTGAGTTACATGAAAATAAATCCACTGTTATGAGGAAACAGCATGATTTCTAATGTAATTATATAAGTCATTATTTATTATTTGGAGGCACCTGTAACATCAAATTAAAATGGTGTGTCTTTTATTCAGAAAACACACAGGCCTTTTTAATGTGGCATTCAACTGAACATAATATACAGTTGGTATAAGTAGTTTTTTTTTTTAAATTACATGATATGCCAATTTATTAATACAACTAATAACAATTAATAACACAAAGATGTTATTTGTTTTAGAATAAAATGTATTTATTTAAAAAATTGCATTTTTTTATTTTTTTGCATATTAAGATAACATTAATTTAGATGATTATTTCCAAATTTCATAACACATGACCCCAAGTTTATACCACCATTGGTTGAAAGTTTCATTTGTCCGTCTGGTAGATGGATTGCACAAAAATGAACGTGAAGTTTGTTTTTTTTTCTTGCAAGAATAAAGGCAGATGTTTTTGTATCTCTGAATATGAAAGTCTCTGAATCATCCTTCTTGGATCTAGAGCTCAAGGCTTTAAGTTTCAAGAGCAGTTTAAACCTCTCAGGAGCACTTCCAGTTTTAATGAGGAAAATAAAGCATTTCCTCAGGTCTTCCTGTGCATTAAGCCCACACTTCCCTCTCCTGCTAGGACCGAATTGTTTGAGGCTGAGGAGAGGAGGTGTATTCCGCTACATATGGCGCAATGTAAACAAAGATAGCATCAAAACACAATGAAAGATTCTCATGGGTGTAGATGACAATAATCTATTCTGTGTCTTTGAAGCTAAATTCTGGATTCCATCTGGGAGTGGATCCAATGAGTGGGATATAGATTCAAAACTGTGGAGATGTGGGGGTGTTCCAGATCAGGGACTTGAAGAACACACAGGAAGAAGACGGAACAAACAGAGACACACTCACACACTCAAAAAAACCAACACCACTACCATTTGAAAAAGTGGATGGCAATAAAGCAGAGAAACCAAAAAAAAAAAATTGGCCCTTCTGACATTTCAGGAAGTTCCTTGTATGGGGTCAGTCGCTGCGTTGCTCCAAACCCAGATGCTATAGCGGCCTCTGGGGAGGGCTGAGGGAGCAAGAAAGAAGGATGGAAAGGGCGGAATTGAGAGAACTGGGAAGAAAGACACGTGTTTGAACCGAGCCAGATGCAAAACACCCACGGAAGAGCCATGTATTTTATTTCACAGAGTGTACTTTAAATGCATTATTGGCTTTTCTACCAGAAAGCGATACTGTGTTGATTTCATTTCACTCGCCGTAAAGCTTCCTCCTCTGTTGCACACAAGTTCATAGGCTTCAATGTTGGGCGTAACAAACGTAACAATGCTACACTGTAAAATCTAGTTAGACTTACTTAACAAAAGCATGCAAACCGATTGCCTTTAAAAAAAACTAGTTACATACACGAGAGTTCTAGTAACTAAAAAAGAACAGTAGAGAGTACTTGATTATTTACTTACTCTTACTCTTGATTTAGAATAGCCACTATTGTTGTGTTTGGCATGATGAATGTTAAAAGCATGGTCAATTGCAAGATCATTAGTTAACATGAAAAATTTACTAGTTATTAATTATTGATTATCAGCTTTTAAAAGCAACCTATGTGTTACTTCCCTTCCTTTAAAACCAAATAACTGTGATTTCTTGTTGCATTGCTGCATCAATGGGGGAAAATTACAATAATATAATTGAAGTGCCCAACCATAGGGACCACTGATCACCATAATGGTGTGTTCAAACAAAAACATTTCAACAAAATGTCTCTTTCGCATAGGAAAATAACATTTTGCTTACTCTTTTTCACAGAAGATATAAATGTAATCTGATGGACACTGTGTTCTTAGATATTGGTTTTGTTCTTTGTTTTAAGAACTGTAAGGATAATCAATTTAAGGTCATTCATCTCGCAAAGCATCACACTTTTTTTTTTCTATGAAAACTCCTGAGAAAGACAAATAAGGACCTAAACTGAGGCAAATGTTTATCTCTCTTGGAAAGCGCTCCCTAACAACTCGGTGTACATCTCCAGTTACACTTTGCAAATCTTTGACTTTGTTTATCCTGAGGCCCAGGGCTGGAATGCTGGAGAAAGGGACTTTTGAGCACCTAGTTGTAACATTAGCACGCTAGCATTTCGCATTTTCCTTGTGGACTTGTGATCAAGTTGCGTTGAGATCACGTCTGCGGGATTTCATGCAACTATGGGCCATTCCAAACTAGGTGGCTTTTGGGTTTAATCAGTAGAACATTATAACTTGTAGCTAAATGGCACCAAATTAATGTATTGGAAAGCTACAAAACTGGTGAACATTCATCTTATGTTGACCGTGCGAACAAAACGTGCCCATTCATGATACTCAGATCCGTTACCAATTGAGTTGCTAATGGGAATCACTTGTGCTTACACAGTTGTGGGCTTTATTCACTATTTTGGAAGAACCAGAGGAAGCCAAGAGCTGATTCATTGCAATGGTTGTCTTCTTTCTGTCCACAGATTTGATTTGTGTCTCTTTCTTCTCAAGAAGTAAACACTGCATCTGTGTTTTTATAGTAACAAAGATGCACTGTTCTCATCAGCGTCAAGCTAAAATCACAGACTGATTTACAACATTATGTACAACCTTTTGTTGCTGTGTATGGCTGGATATGAGTTGAAACAAAGTTCCATCCCAAATCCAGTCAGTTCATTCCAAATGGTGTATGAAACCCAACATTAGTGTCCACAGGGCCGTAATTATGCCATCAAGTCTGTCATAACCCTATAACATCAGATGACTAGGCAAAGTCGAGAAGGACATTATATTTTAATACAGCAACCAGCGAGCCAGTGAGGTCAGTAGGGTTTTGAAAACTTCAAAGTGAACTTCCAGAGAATGTGTCATTTCAAGTAAGAGAAGAAAACTGTTTTATGAGTCAAAATCCCTGGCTAGCTTTTGTCCTTATTTCTTGAGTGTGAGGCAATGCTGGCTAATGAATTTGCTAAAGCTTAAGCTTAAAAGTTTACTAATTATTCCAACTCTGCAGCAGAAACACACTCTGTGCAAGTGAAAAGAAGAGAACAGTCCTTCAATTATTGTGGCATTATTGGACCTTCAATTATCTGTGCCATTAAGCAAAATGTGATATTATTCCAGTAGCTAACTATAAACAGAGCAACCGTTTCAAACATTTGCTCTTTGTCTAAATAATCTGAAAAAAAAAAACCTGACAACAGAAGAAGACTTTTGTTCATTTAAATGTTTGCTGCAGCACCCCTTGTGGATACACTGAAAAAGTAACACATATTGAACATTTTCCAAATGTAACAATATGTGAAAGCGAGCGGAGAAGCATTTACATTTGCATTCACATTGTTGCATATATATTTTTATATTATATTTTATAATATTTTTGTGTCTTAGGCCATGTGTCCACCAAAGCTGATAACGCCAGACGCTCTGCTGAAGACGCCGTGTTTGGGCGCTTGAGAGCGTTTTGGCAGCATTTTTCTGTTGAGCCGTTTCGTTGCTATGATGCAGAATATCCGCAGCAGTTTGAATGTTGTGACAGTTGGTCGGTGTGGTATTAGTCCCGCCCCTCCTCCACTGTGATTGGACGGCTAGGTAAAAAGTGACAGTGATGAGCGCTGCGTTTTATCCAAATTTGAACATTTTTCAACTCCCAGCGACCAGTAAAAACGCTGGGCACTCAGCGCTTCAGCGTGAAAAAAAAAACGCTTAGCGTCTCGTTACACTCATGGCGTTTAAAATACGCGGCACTCCCATTGAAAACAATTGAAAACAAACATTAGGCGCGTGGAAAAACGCTTTGGTGGACACATGGCCTTAATGACCTCAAATGTGCAGTAAGAGATTTCTGAGAAACGCTGTTGATATCTGAAATCACCAAAGCAAACACGCCCCTATACCCAATCCGATCACATCTTGATAGCTCCACCCCCAAATTCATGAACACGCTATTCAACACAGGCACCTCCCTCCTAATGAGTGTGTCCACTCCTTACTGCTGATTGGCTAGTTTGTTTTGGTGCTCGGTCCGATCCCCCTTCCAATGTTTTTCAGAAATTGCTTACTGCACCTTTAACAGTAAGTCATGAGGGTCTACATGGGTCCACTATGTGTGTGCGTGAGCTGCGTAATACGAGTTCGCTCACTCAGTAGTATTCATGAGGCAAAAGTGAAATTGATGTTGAAATGAGGCGAAATAAGAGGCGAGGGTCTCAACAAAATCTGAACATCATTGAAACTAGTGATGCACTGATGTGAAAATTGTGGCCGATACCGATAACCGATATTAACATTGCTGTTATGGCCGATACCGATATTTACAGATGTCGATATGTCTGTATAGAAAACAAATAGCGAGGATTAGGGCTGCACGATATTGGTAAAAAAATGACATAAAATTTTATTTTTGTGCGATATATAAACAATTTCACTAGATGACACAAATAACTCTATTTGGAAAGAATGAATCATTATAGAATGACTGGGATGGTTTTGTCATGGAGTAAATCTGCATAGAAACTAATATGTAAACTAATGTAGTTAACTAGACTTTAATAAATGGAACCTTATTGAAGTGTTTCCGATTTATGTCTCTTGATTTCAGTCAGTGTTCGACAGATCAGTTGTTTTAACCATTCATATAAGTGAATCGGTTCAAATTAGTCATTAGTTCCACAGCACACGTTGTGTGATTATCCAGGCAATTTAGGACATCGCACAAGATTTATCTCAACACAAATCAATCAAATTCATTTCAGATATCTAGATAGATTTTTTTTTTTTTTTTTTGTTAATTGAAAGTGTGGTTTATGTCATCTGAATGTGTGGAAAGCTTTTCAGAGAAGATAAGGCAACGTTATTTTAGCACAATTCACATCAGTCCAGAAAAAAAACAACAACTTTGGTCTTCTGAACTTTTACCATCATGTATTCTCACAGACATTCAGTCAACTCAATTCATTAATATGCACGAGGGAGCGAGAGAGAGAGTAAGACAGTTTGAAGACGGTGAGATTGCTTGTGCGCGACCGGGGCTTTCACTCTCTCTCTGCTCGTTCTCTCAGTTAAACAAATGCAGCAGTCAGTCGTCTACATCACTCACCGGTCAAATAAGGCTTTGGCAGGACAACGAAAAGGCTGACAAAAAACAGCGCGCAAGTTCCACTCTTGTTGCGCTTGTTGTTTAAACTGACAGGACTGCGCTGCGCTTGTGCAAAAACAAACACCCCCGTCCCAACACTCACATCAAATACACAGGAATGATTATCGACCTGTTCACATCGGCCATATTTTGACATCGGAACGATACCGATGTGTAAACAAATGTACCATATCGGCGGCTGATATATCGTGCACCACTAATTGAACATTCACTGCGTTTACATGCAGCCAATAACCCGTCCAAAACCGGGATATTAGCAATAACCCGGTCGCGAACGGCCATGTAAACACCGGCAAAAACCCGAAAAATGCTCATATCCCGGAATTTAAAAACCGGGATATTATACCTGGGGTACCCCTTTTCTAACCCGAATTTTTAGTCATGTAAACGCGTATCGGCATATCCCCATAGTGATTTGTGTTCTGCGCATGTTCTATTCGCAAGGAATCTTGGTCTTTTGAGTAGAGAAACTTCTCGGCGCATACAAAAATCCGCGTGCAGTATACCGGAAGTAAACATGGCGAGACGAGGCGAGACACGGCACAGCATACTTTTGGAGCGAGCTCAGTAACGTTACCAGCATCATAGCGCAAACAAAGGCGATCGCTATCTGCCCCGAACTATTCATTATCCGCATGCTGCTGTTGTTTTTGACTTTGGATACAGGAAGAAGAATCGGAAATGACGCATTTTGCGTCTTAAGGTTGTCCGTACGGCTAGACGCTAACCGCGCGTCGCCGTTTACATCGGGATATTACAATTCCATGTATACAGGAGAAACTCTCTCTGCTCACGCATGTAAACGGGTTATCCCTAATGTTTCAGAAACCCGAAAAGTGACCTTAACCCGACCATAACCCGAAAATTGGCTGCATGTAAACGTAGTTGACTACGTTTACATGCAGTCAATTTTCGGGTTATGGTCGGGTTAAGGTCACTTTTCGGGTTTCTGAAACATTAGGGATAACCCTTTTACATGAGTGAGCCGAGAGAGTTTCTCCTGTATACATGCTATTGCAATATCCCGATGTAAACGGCGACGCGCGGTTAGCGTCTAGACGTACAGACAACCTTAAGACGCAAAATGCGTAATTTCCGATTCTTCTTCCTGTATCCAAAGACAACAACAACAGCAGTATGCGGATAATGAATAGTTCGGTGCAGATAGCGATCGCCTTTGTTTGCGCTTAGATGCTGGTAACGTTACTGAGCTCGTTCCAAAAGTATGCTGTGCTGCGTCTCGCTATGTTTACTTCCGGAATACTGCACGCGGATTTTTGTATGCGCCGAGAAGTTTCTTTACTCAAAAGACCAAGATTCCTTGCGAATAGAACATGCGCAGAACACAAATCACAATGGGGATATGCCGATACGCGTTTACATGACTAAAAATTCGGGTTAGAAAAGGGGTACCCCAGGTATAATATCCCGGTTTTTAAAATCCGGGATATGAGCATTTTTCGGGTTTTTGCTGGTGTTTACATGGACGTTCGCGACCGGGTTATTGCTAATATCCCGGTTTTGATCGGGTTATTGGCTGCATGTAAACGCAGTGACTGACTACGTTTACATGAAGCCCATAACCCGTTCAAAACCGGGAATTAGCAATAACCCGGTCGCGAACGGCCATGTAAACACCGGCAAAAAAAAAAACGAATATGCTCATATCCCGGATTTTAAAAATCGGGATATTATACCTGGGGTACCCCTTTTCTAACCCGAATTTTTAGTCATGTAAACGCGTATCGGCATATCCCCATAGTGATTTGTGTTCTGCGCGTGTTCTATTCGCAAGGAATCTTGGTCTTTTGAGTAGAGAAACTTCTCTGCGCATACAAAAATCTCCGTGCAGTATACCGGAAGTAAACATGGCGAGACACGGCACAGCATACATTTGGAGCGAGGTCAGTAACGTTACCAGCATCAAAGCGCAAACAAAGGCGATCACAATCTGCCCCGAACTATTCATTATTCGCGTGCCGCTGTTGTTGTTGTCTTTGGATACAGGAAGAAGAATCGGAAATGATGCATATCACGTCTTAAGTTTGTCCGTACGCTAACGTCGTGTCGCCGTTTACATTGGGATATTGCAATTCCATGTATACAGGAGAGACTCTCTCTGCTTACACATGTAAACGGGTTATTCCTAATGTTTCAGAAGCCCGAATAGTGACCTTAACCCGACCATAACCCGAAAATTGGCTGCATGTAAACGTAGACTACGTTTACATGCAGCCAATTTACGGGTTATGGTCGGGTTAAGGTCACTTTTCGGGTTTCTGAAACATTAGGGATAACCCGTTTACATGCGTGAGCCGAGAGAGTTTCTCCTGTATACATGGTATTGTAATATTCCGATGCAAACGGCGACGCGCGTTTACAATCTAAACGTACGGACAATTAAGACGCAAAATGCATCATTTCCGATTCTTCTTCCTGTATCCAAAGACAACAACAGCAGTGTGGGGATAATGAATAGTTCGGTGCAGATAGCAATCGCCTTTGTTTGCGCTTAGATGCTGGTAACGTTACTGACCTCGCTCCAAAAGTATGCTGTGCTGCGTCTCGCCTGGTCTCGCCATGTTTACTTCCGGTATACTGCACGCGGATTTTTGTATGCGCCCAGAAGTTTCTCTACTCAAAAGACCAAGATTCCTTGCGAATAGAACATGCGCAAAACACAAATCACTAGGGGGATATGCCGATACGCGTTTACATGACCAAAAATTTGGGTTAGAAAAGGGGTACCCCAGGTATAATATCCCGGTTTTTAAAATCCGGGATATGAGCATATTCGGGTTTTTGCCGGTGTTTACATGGCCGTTCGCGACCGGGTTATTGCTAATATCCCGGTTTTGAAAGGGTTTTTGGCTGCATGTAAACGCAGTGATTGATAATACGAGGTATAATGGTAATGTGTTTTGGCCAACCACTTGTGATCGGATAATTGAAAACGAATCATAATTCAATAATAAAATCATAGAAATAAGGTATCATAATACGTTGAAATAAAAATCTGCGTCTCGCTTGATTTCCGGGATATTGTATATAATTTGCGGGCGTCAGAGCATCGCTATCAATATGCAGTAGATTCCCGATCCTTCCAGGAGAAGGTGGAGTATCTGCAATTACATCAGCTCTAAGCCCTCAGCAACTTACACACGCATACTTTTACGCAACAAAACATTTTATCATTTCAGGAAAGAAGGTTACGAGAGCTGAGAGAAAACGAGTGGGAAACATGGACAAAATTGTGGTCACTTTCCCATTTTCCCCTAGCCTAACTCTGCAATAAAAGAGTCTACTACACCATTTGCTGGATAACCCACACATTTCACACATCATTCCAGCCGGAAAGAGGCAGCTGCATTTCGGGAATCCCCTGTTGCCCTGAACCTTTTCCACAAACTACAGAGCAGCACACAATGAATCTGAGAGGTGACAGCTAACCACCAACTACAGATGTATCTTTAGGACAAAAACGCGAAACAACGCTCTTATCGAGACATCAATATGTATTTGTATGAATATGTTTATTCCACTGCCCTAACAACCTAGATTTTTGTATCATTATAACAGATGTTCTGGCATACAGAACAAGATGTGATGTTTCTGATTAGGAGTATGTGAGTGACCGAGGGGACGGAGCTCTGATTTAAAGAGTGAGAGTGCATTGGAGAGCACAGGGATGAGCTTCCTGTGTGCTGCTCCCAACCGTTACTCATCATTTACTCACTGTAGCATTCTTCATTTTACGTTATGGCACACATGGTTTTGTTCACGCAGATTAAGAATGACTCTCTTCAAGATTCCCAAGGAACACGCTATGTTTCGCAATAGCAAAAAGGTTCTTAGTGTATTTTTGGCAAGCCTCTGAGCTGTGACCAATCAGTTTTTTCGCTCAGAAATCCAAAGGGGTTTGGATGACACATTTAGGAGTCATGTTTAAAATGCAGATTGTGTGCCAAACACTGTGATCGACAGTTAATCTCAGGAAATAGTCTGAAATGAGTAAGACTCGAAGTTGAAATGCCATATATTTCACATATTGCAGTTTCATGTGGATTTCACCAACAGTCATCTTTTCCATTGAAAACAAGGCACTGGCCAAGGCAGAGCTCTCAAAACAATGGCACTATTTGTTTAAAACTACAATCACATCCTCGAGTCAGTTGTTTTAAGCCCACCCCCTCACTCTAAACTCGAAAGGGTCGGCGGCCTGCCCTGTATCACTCAACTGGGCATAGAGGTTGCCAAGGAATAAACTTTTTCCAAGATAAATTCAACTTTGAAATGGTCGGACTTCCACTGGTGCAATGAAACATGAGATGATGTGTTGGGAGAAGCAGACAATACTGACAGCCAAAAGCATCGTGGTTTGAAGAACGTTCCACCGTGTGATCAAAACTAAGATCATGCACCAATGTCTGATGACGAATATGACAAAAAGATATTAATTTGTGAGTTTGTTAAAAGGAATGTTCTGGGTTCAACACAAGATATCCAGCATCTGTAAAATGAAGAACACATTTATAAATACTAATACAATTTAAACAATTGCGTGGGAAAAATGCGTATTTTACTAGAACAAAATATTTTTTATGAGCAGAATTTATTATATTTATGGCTAAGAGTCCAATAACCAATAAGAACTGATTTGTATAGGTTTTTTTTTTTTTTTTTTTTTTTTTTTTTACTTACTAATAATCAGTGTTGGGAAAGTTATATTTAAAAGTAATGCATTACAATATTGCACAACTCACTAAAAAAGAAACTAATTGAGTTACTTGTTACTTGAGTTACTTGTCAATATTGCACAACTCACTAAAAAAGAAACTAATTGAGTTACTTGTTACTTGAGTTACTTGTCAATATTGCACAACTCACTAAAAAAAGAAACTAATTGAGTTACTTGTTACTAATTGAGTTACTTGTGCTAAGTAATACTTTATGTTACTTTTGCATGACTTTTTCTCACCTGGACTGGGCTTGCTTGCTTGCTTGTTTTTTAATGACAAAAATGTATAATTTTGCCAAATGTAAAGGACAAACGTGTTGGAAAACCTGTTCCAAAAAAGGACAAACTTTTCAATTGTTTTGACATTGTGAATTAGGTTAGGTGAAACACAAATAGGATTTATTTTATGCTTATTGGTACGGATTATTTGAGTCATCGAAAACCGGCAGAAAAGACAATGGATAACAAAGTGAGATTACATACATAAAGTATATTTGTGTAATTTAACATATTTAATTGGTGCAGTGCAGGTGTGTATAAAACTCTGTGTTTGCTTTTCATTTCAGGAATACTGAATCTGTTTTTGTGCAAGTGAGATGAGTAAATGCCTCACATTAAGTTTAGAACTACATTAAAATTCTGATTTTAAATTTTGACAATATTTGATATTTATTGTACATTGTATGCAAAATTGTACAATGCCAGTGTCGGGTGCTATATATATATATATATATATATATATATACTTATTTTGTATTTTTTTTATTGAAAGGAGTAAGAAAACATACAGTAAAACCATGAAAGTTAATTTTTTTAAGTCTATTAAGTCTAAACCAATTATCCATCAATTTTAAACCCTTTAGAATGACTTGCCCCATAAACTTTCATTGGAAGCACATAAATGCACATGATTTTCTTGTTTGTTTTTGCAAACTAAGGGATGAGTTCACTTTATCTTCTGCTGTAATCATTCGCATACCAACCACACGTTTCATTCAATCCAGAGCATACATTTAAAAATATAATTTAGACTTGAAAGAGAAAACAAACTGTTTATTATCAGTTACAAAATGTTTCTATTATTTCTATAAATATAATTCACCTCTAATTGAATGTCTAAGTCTGTTGTCACAACTAAAAATCAGTTGAATAATTTCCCTTGTTAATTATTGATGGTTTTCGGCGGCATACGTGAAGAATGCTCACGTGCCATAACTGGATTACATCAGTCAGAACAGATGTTCGCCCGGCTGCAGATGTGGTGATCCTTCCTGGGAAGAATGCTGCATGTTGCACCAGCATGGACCATGTAACTTGGCTGGAGGATTTGTTTTCAGATGTGCTTGAGGTTAGCAAATAGTCAGGTGTGAAATAGCACCTTGCGGGTTTTAAATCAAAGAACATTACCATTTGTTTTATGCTTTGCATTCTTCAGCTGCTGGACACTGGCAAATCTTTGCATGACAAGAAATTTCACATATGTCCGTAAGAAGATTAGGGCCAAGCAATAATAAAAAAATAAAATCATCTGGAGATTTAAGTCATTATAATGCAAGATTAAACTCAATATATAATGAGTTTATTCTCAAGATTGTATTTCGACTTTTTTTCTCGAAACACAACAAGTTTATTGTCAAGATTGTATTTCGAATTTTTTCTCAAAATTTGACTAGTTTTTTTTTCTCGAAACACAACGACTTTATTCTCGATATTTAATTAGTTTATTCTCAAGATTGTGTTACGACTTTTTCTCTCGAAATTTAACTATTTTTTTCTCGAAACACAATGACTGTGTATTCTCGATATTTACTGAGTGTATTCTCAAGATTGTATTTTGACTTTTTTCTCAAAATTTAACTAGTTTTTTTCTTGAAACTCAACGTCTTTATTCTCAATATTTAATGAGTTTATTCTCAAGATTGTATTTCGACTTTTTTTCTCAAAATTTAACGATTTTTTCCTCGAAACACAACAACTTTACTATCAATATTTAATGAGTTTATTCTCAAGATTGTATTTCAACTTTTTTCTTGAATTTTTATGAGTTTTTTCTTGAAACACAACGACTTTATTCTCGATATGTAATAACTTTATTCTCAAGATTGTTTTTCGACTTTTTTCCTCGAAATTTAACGAGTTTAATCTTGCATTATAATGACTTTAATCTCGAGATGGTTTTATTTTTTTATTATTGCTTGGCCCTAATCCTCTTCCGTACTTATGAAACCTAATTCGCACCTTGAAAATTCTTCAAGCCTTTCTTTTTAAACAAAGGATCTTTTATGGAAGTTGTAACTGTGAAGTTTTTTATACAAAATGTAGGGCAAAATTAAATGGAAAGGGGGAAAGTTCACAAGGGTCTTAACCTTGCCTAAATTTCATAAACAACTAAAAATATATATTCATTGTACATTATGGGTCAATGCAGTGGTGTCCAAAGTCTTAGACTACATTAGTTGTAAGATGTTCAACATTTTAAATCAAGAAAAGTTAAGACAAATATTTAAAATGCAGAACTATAGATAAACATGTAAATATGTGATATTGAGCTTGTGTATTGTCAAACCATGCAGGATAACAAATCTGTGGATTCATGCAGCTTGTGAATAGAATAGAATAGAATAGAATAGAATAGAATAGAATAGAATAGAATAGAATAGAATAGAATAGAAAAATGGGTAATAACAAAATCACATTAGAAAAGTGCAAAACAGAAGCATAATCACTATGGTGTCAGACCTGACGTCAGGGTAAACTGGCTTTAAAATCCTAGTGTTCGGCTGGCATTGTATGAGTGGAAAACTGTGGAATACGCTCATCGCCTGCCTCAAATTCCTCTCATAGCTTTGGCTAGCCACTACGAAAACAGCCTCTCGCATTCATGACCCCGTGACCCTTTAACCATTATGAATCCTGGATAATAGATAAATATGGTTGTAAAACCAAAACAAGATTTTTAAATGAAAAAAAAAAAAAAACTCAGGGATTCCTTTTCAGAATCAGTCTGGTGAGAGAAATTAAATGCATAAAACAATGTCTCTAGTCCAGTCAGAGTTAATCTGTGCCTGGACCCAATCCAAGTTTATCTCTAGAGAGATGTTATCAGCGTCCCGCAGAGACTCTACACCTATCACTATAAATGATACAGATGAATTGCTTTGCTCTGACGCATGAAACATCCTTCTGAGCTGTTTTAATGTCTGCAATGGAAAGCAGTTTGACAAATGCAGTAGATGTTAAATGCTGATGTCCAATACACTACTGTTTTATTTAGAATTGTTCTATGGGAACAAAATGAAGAGTAATCCATTACTTTACTTTTTCCAGTGAAAAGTAATTAAATCACAGTTACACTACAATTACTTAATATATCTAATCCAACACTGACAGTAGAGGACAATTTCAGACAAAATTCAAATAAAATCTGCCCGCTTCACATGAGGAGAGTTTCTGCGCAATTGGTACCGATAAAGATGGCTGTGAGTGATATTGTTCTTATTCCCTCATGGACTTCCTGCATTCTTTCACAGCATACTTTCACTTCACATTCAGAGTAAACATGACTTACGAGGAAATGTAGTAAAATTCCTCACCAACAGCATGATGTCATCTGACGGTTTTGTACAATATACAACAACATACAGTACAATATAGTGTTCTTATGCACTCGTCTCAACTCAGCAAAAGAGATAGGCCTACCTCTTCCATTACTATTGCTTTTTGGAAGACGACTGTTAAGAAAAAGGCTTATCCTTTTGTCATGTCTGTTAACAGGTTCTGTCTTGTTTAGCTTGGTGAACACACCTGCAATCTAAATACTATAAAGGCTAGTTTATTGTCAGAAAGGAAATACACAAGGAGGCCTGGACATTCGTACATAACTGAAAATGCAGGGCTCATTTTACTTCTTAAAGGCGAACCGGGTCTTTTTCTTGGCAGCTTGCCACTATTCAATTGTTAACCTGCATTATTCTGAACACTCAAGTCTTTCAAACCACCTCACTTTTCTCAAGCCAAATCATAAAACACCAAGAATAGCGGCCAAAAACACTTCCCCAGCAAAAGAACTTACAAAACATCAAAATGTTGTAGGAAGCTTAGGGATCGTGCAGTTTGTTTATAGTCTACGTCTAGCTTTTTACTTCGCCAATTAGAGTTCATCATAAACTTTCGCAAAAACAAAGTTTATCATAAGCTTATTTTCAGCAATAATCTAAAAGCCAGTGGAAAAATACTATTGGGTTTTTGTCGTGGGAACCAGGGTGATGCAAAATGTATCGGAAGATGATCAGTTTACGACCACGGATGTGTCCGTTATCTTAATGCACTGCCAGTGTGAAATGAAATTAACTCGGGTTAATTCAACTAATGATGAAGAATTGCACAAACTCAAATCTTTTCATTACTAGAGCTTCTGAGCAGGACCTTTCCGATCATCACACTGTGTCTCTGTAAAAGCCAGAAAATCCACAGAGTGATTCAACTTCCTGCTGGAGGAGATCTCATCGGCACGGCAGGTGACTTATTCTGACTCTCGGCATGACTCTTATTGCTTAACTCTAGGGTTTGTTCATTTAGGGGATTATTTAGATTCAAAGGGGTTAGTAAGATAGGTTAATAATCTTCCTTTACCGCAGCCTTTACAGTAAAAGGGAGTAATATTGTAAGTGAAGTCATGTGTATACAAAGCATTATGCTGCCAACAATGGCGGTAAATCCTGTTTCAAAGTCGACGCTAAATCATCGAATAAAGGATCTTTTGTGTTACATGCACATGTCCCCATGGAAACGTCAATGTACTCAGACTTGTTTCTGGCCTCAGACGTGAGGGCAAATGTTTCTCTTTCTGCTTCCACTATCTGTCGCTTCATATTGGTCTCATATTCGGAATTTCCAGACGCCATATTATGTGTTGAGGTTACAGGGCAAGTCTTTGTTATTAGAGTTAATTTAGTAAATTTTGTGTTTGTCTTGGTACTGTCAAATGTCTTTTTTAGTTTTTATCAGCTATACTTGACTGATCCTGCTGAACTTTTTAGTCAAGTTAGTCTAGTTTTAAGTAAATTTTATGCAAGATAGTCACAATTCATTTAGCTCAAAATCTTGAATATTGAGCATGATTGGTTTCAAATTATTTTTTACAAAACCCAACCCATATTCAGTATACATCATAAAAACTGGTAAAACTCCAGTCTATAATATTTGACAGTCTATAATAATTGGTTCTGCTCTTCTTTGTTGAAGAAAATACAGAGATTTTGGTAAAGTATTTCTTTTTTTTCTGTAACAATATTACATGTTAATTCATTTAGTCTAGTGAGGTCCTTGTCGTCTCATCGTTCTGTTTTAGTCATAAAAAAAGCTAATCAACGAACATTTTTCGTCATAGTTTTCATTAATGAAATAAAAACTCAGGAAATGTGTTGTTTAGCCACTAAAAGGACTTTTAACACAAAAGTTTCACATTTTTCAGCCTTGAAGTGGTGCTTCACAAGAATCTCATCTCATGTAATGGTTCTCTAATTACATCTACAGGCACTAATGTTTCCCCAAACACTATGGCATGCATTGCCTCATTCATTACAAAGAGTTGCTGTTCTGCTTGGAGGATATTGGTCAAATTAACCAAAGTATTATCTAAAGGAGAGTGGGACGTCTGGGATTAGACCTTGCAGGCGAGACATGCAGTCTCGCTTTGGGACTACCATAACGCACCTCTAGACCAAACAAACGCAGTCTGACTAAAAAAACACTAGTCCACTAGTGTGATATAAAAGAAATCAAGAGATACGGTTTGCAGAAACCAAGGCTAATCATCAGACTGTCATAACATGAGTCAAAAACGTCCAAGAGTAGAGCAGGATGGATATGAAGCAAGACAACAGATCCTAGAAACTCTAAATGAGCCATACACTTGTTTGTATTGCAATCTGGATTTCTTCAGTTTTGAAAGCATTCATGTGAACACTTGTCTGTGGAGGTGTCCATGTCAGTTTTGTCAGAGCATCTGATATCCCTAATGCACATTTGAAGAGGTTTAGACAAGAATGCCTTCGGCAAAGTGAGTAAATAACACAGCGATCGCAGATATGAATGTGTCAACATGAGGATGTGCCGCGCAGTGATGAATTAGTTCCGTTGGACTGAACAGTAGAAGACTTCGGTGAATTAAAAGAGAGTTGGAAAGAATGAAAGAGGAAAAAGGGCAGCTGTTCTCACAAGTCTCAGCGGCAGAGAGCCTAGGGCTGGGAAAACCACATCCAGCAGGGCCTGCATCCTAGATGCATATCACTGAAGTGCAATTTCAGCAGGTTGACTTGGATAGGATGCCTTAGATTCAAGATTTTCTCATTCTTGATGTATGCCAAGATAAATGACACTTAATTACGATTGGGATGCAAAATTCATCAATTTATCTATTAGCATGGACATTTTTACCATCGTTAGTTGGAAATTAATCGATTATACAGGAATTTTCCATGTTAAATACAAGTCAACATCATAAATGCAAGCACATTCGTTGAATGATATCGATTACCACAGAAAATGATTTTGACATTGTGACTCCCACTATTAGTGCAATTTGGTTTTTGTTTGTTTTTACAAAGTGAATCTAAATATATATATTTTTTAAAGTAATTCAAATGTCTGAAAATGTTATCAGTTAAGCTTAAATTTTTTGGCAACTCTTTATGTAAAAACGTTAATAAATGATGCATAGTTACGAGTGTAGCTTAACACTAAACCAAACCTAAGCCGAATAAATATTCCGTAAAGTCGGAATACTACACTGCAATGAAAATATAAAAATATATATTTTTTAAAAAGTACCTTTTAAAAAGGGTGTGTTCACATTTGTTTTTTTTTTGTTTGTTTGTTTTTTTTTGGTTCTTTTCAAAAAAGAAAATTGTACACTTAGTACTAAGTTGGCTTAGCGTTCACATTCATTTTTAAGACCAAAAAACAGCTTTTATTGAGAAGTGACTATATTTTGTGATGGTACTTGCCGAGCATCTAAACCAATGCTGTATGGGTTAAACTCGCTCGTTGTAAGTGTATATAGTATAGTATTTTTAGCATGAAGCGTAAAAGAGTCAAAGCGGCAGGAACTTTATACAAATGAAGATCTGCAGCAAGAAGATGTGGTTCTGATGCCTGTAGCGAACTGTAATGGGCAACATTGTGGAAAACTAGGTATGCTTGAGCATTCGCTCCTGTTTAGGGTCGCATCTTGTGACATCACTTCCTGTTTTTGGTTCGTTTGCATGTCTTTGGTCCGTTTTGCGTTCATATTTCAATCGAACCCGCATCAGAGTTGGTTTGGAAGTGGACAGAGACTCCAGTCCACTCGTTTGATGCTACTAGGGTTCAGATGGCAGCGTTCACATTTATTCAAATGAACCGCACTGACAGAGCAAATCACACCAGGGGTTTTAATTGAACCAAACATGGCAAGTGTGAACACACCCTAAAAGACCTAAAAATAGACTTAAACTCTCAAAAACAATTTGTATCACAGTGGGATCTTGAGTTCAGATTTGTCCTAACCCCATTGCCTATCTCTTCCTCCTCTTTCCAACACAGTCTCATGAAAATGCGCATCTATACCACGAATGTCATTTCTCATGGTATTTATACGGCAAAAATGTTTTTTGCGTGCATACGCACTAAAACACCCTGGGGTAGGTTTAGGGGGGTGGGGAGTTTGTGCGTATTATACGCCAAAAAGTGCACGCCAAAAAGTGCATCATATGCACGCGAAAAACACGTACCATACACACGCAAAAACTGTTTTTGGCGTATAAATGGCACAAGAAATGACATTCGTGCTATAGATACGAACTTTCATGAGACCGGGCTCCACTTTCCTGTCAGTTTTCCACTGTCCTATATAATAAAGGCAAAATGCCAATAAATAAAATAAAGCAATGTTTTTGTGTCCGAAGGTGTTTGTATTCTGCCTCGGTGGCCATTCCTGAGAGCAACAATACACTAAACAAAGCATGTAAACAAAGAGATCCATTACAACTCACTTCGTACACGTCTACTATATTTTCACACCATGTCCTATACTGTGTTCTCACAATAGAAGTGTGTAGAGGGAGTGTCACTGATAGCTATATCACCTATCCCAGGGCATCTATGAGGCCTGTTCGGATCAAGTGTTATTTTGAAACGTGATCATCCATGAAGACACGCGGGAGGTTATTGAGAGCTGAATGTTTCACTTTGGCTGAGGGAGATTTCCTTATAAGCTCTGCCTCAAATGAAATTTTTTATTAACATAAGTTATAAATTATGGTTTCAAAGGCCAGTCAGATGTGGTCAGGTTTGGGAAGAGGTGAATCAAAATGGTTGCCTTTGCTTAAAAACAGCAAAACACATGACCAGCAATTCACTGACCTGGTTGCCTTCAAATTTGAAGTTAATTGAAATGGAAAAATTGAGTTAATACAATGAAGGAGATTGATTTAATCATCAGAAACTCAAAATAATAAGTTATCTGAACTAAATAAATAATTTAAGTTGATTTAACAAAAGAAAAAATGTTGTGGTAAAAAATCTTGAAAATATTTTTTTACAGCGGACATGCAGTCTCAATAAACAGCATTTTCTTTGCCACCCCTCGCGTTCTTGCTTTAGTGTGCATTTTAGCGTATGTGCGTCAGGAGCTGCTGGCCTAAAACTGTCATCCTGTTTCTCAATGTTTTCCTTTACCGTTTTCTTTTTTTTTCCCTTTAAGGTTTGCTAAATATACACCTCATGGAATAATAAATGGAAACAGCACTTTTTTTCAATTCAAAGGGTCTGAGAACAAGCACCTGAACGTCTAAGAATATTTCTAAAAAAAACAATAACAACTATTCTACATCCTCCCAGACTGACCGTCTAATACACACAGGTCACTATATCAGATCCGAAGGGTTCATAAGCAGTGTTATTGCTATAGGATCACTGGCACTGTTTGATCAATAGTCAAATATTTGAGTAACTGTTTGATGCTTTACACAGTACAGGCTCTGTTTGCTGTGTTATTGCTTCTGTCAAAATCCTGTACAATGTGTTCCCTCCAATATTACACCTCAGTGATTTCCAATAGTGAATGAAATATGACCGCAGATGACGCACCACACAGTCAATATTGTGACGCTGTCATTTTGACCAGCTCGATTCATTTAATAAAACATACAGTGGCATGAATACACCTATTATAACCATTGTTTTATTTTTGATAATTTTGATATTTAATTATAATCATTTTGGGAGCATAAATACAAACGTCCTTAAAACTAAAATACATAAATAAATATAATAAAATATACAAATAATAAAATAATATAAAATAAATAAACTCTTTAAAATGGTGTTTTTGAGATTGAAAAACTTAAGTAGCCTAATATTTTTTATTTCGAAATTTTGTTAAAATATTATTAATATTTCAAAAATTATCACCAAATCCAATTTGTCAATATTAAAATATCAGACAAGTTTACCTTTTTAGGATAGATAAATGTTTTATTTATTTATGTATTTTCATTCATTGAAAAATGCGTTTGTTTGGTAATTAATATGTGTGTGTGTAAGTGTGTATGTGTGTGTAAGAGTATGGATATATGCGTGTGTAAGTGTTTGTGTGTATACACACTTATACCATTTCCAAGAACTTGGAAAATTAGCTAGTTTTACACTAGATTTTGTTTCCTTTCCCTACCTTGGAATAAATAAAAGGAATTATAGTGGTCTTTTCTATTGGTCAATTAAATGTGATGAGGAATCATGTGGGATTTGCAGAAACTGCAGCTTCTCACGTGAAGCCACACCCTACTGAGATGTCAAGTACGACAAGGAACGTTGATTTTTTTCCAGTCTAGACTCCAAGGTCTCTTTCCACCATAGTGGCTCACTCAATAATGGAAATACTATAAACTCCATGACGTGCAGCAGGTTCAATGCACCATTTCCGGGGGACATTCATGAGTTTCCAAACATAGACTTCAAGTGAGTCGGCAAACGTCACAGAATTAGCTTGAGAATTAGCATGTGTGAAAACATCCAGAGACGATGAGAGTCCATGTGTGATAGATAGATAGAAAGAAAGAAAGAAAGAAAGAAAGAAAGAAAGAAAGAAAGAAAGAAAGAAAGAAAGAAAGAAAGAAAGAAAGAAAGAAAGAAAGAAAGAAAGTCACAGGTAATCACAGCGTTTATCTAAATAGATTCTGTCCATTTCAAGCTCAGTCGCTGTCATCGCAATCAGCGTACAATCAAACTGTCAGAGCCGCCACACGACAGAGAACGACAAAGGAACTCAAAAACATGACACTTCTGTCACAAAACTCTTTCCTTTATAGCAGTCACATGGAGAAACATTCAAAAACTGCTTGAAGAAAACCCTCATTGTTCTCTGCCAAAGAGAGAGTCAACTCCAGCAAAATGAGGCATTGACTTCTTCGCCAGTTTTAGGAAACTGCTCAACAGTTTATCAAAGCAGGAGGTCTGCTTTTTTCCCGACAAACTCGTTTGACTTTCTCCGCAGCTCTTGAAACTCCAACCGCTTCAGCAGATGTGGTTCTAGGAAAAGCCAATCACCGGGGAGAGGCATCTAGGCCCAGAAACAACCAGCCTTCACATGCGGAAGGCCCCTCAGTAACGGACCGTTTTTTACAATCGCCCTCCCGGGAACTCGATGTGAAGCCATGAGTGGGCTCCGGTAACTCATGAAAGAGCGTTCAGGACGGATGATGAAAACTTAGCAGAGGTGGAGGAGGAAGTAAGCAGATATTAAAGACAGGAAATTGACGCCGGGCATTAGGTTTTGCTGAGAGAAATCACAGCCGGCCGTCTGCAAAACCAATCACTGGGTCATGCAAAGCGTGTGCAAACAGTGTGGGAGCTCGATGACAGATGACAATGAGACTGCAGATCAGCATTGGTGAAGAGATTGGGACGTTTTTTGCAACTCAGGTTATAGTGTAAACAATAATGCACAAATAAACATTATTGAGGCAAAAATTCATGACCTCAGTAGGTGGAGACTTGTGTCAATGGAATCAAGAAATCAGATTGCCGCTGGAGATAAAAAAAAAACTGTAATTTCCATTTGACACTGTATATATGTAGAGGTGTATAATCATTTAAAAAGGAAAAATTATCCCATGGAATCTGTTTTTTTTTTTTTTTTAAATCCTTAAAGGAATAGTTCACCCAAAAAAAAAAAAATTCTGTCATCATTTACTAGTTCAGACCGTCATTCCAAATACAATTTTTAGTGCAAATCTGATCTGAATTCTGATCAGATTTAGAGTGTGAACGGTTAAAAATCACATGAAATCCAATCTTTGCAAATCCGTTTCAAGCTACATTCATTTGTGGTTTGAAATCCAACGCATTGAAATTGCATTTCTGGAAATCAGTCTCAGTCTGAACGATCTCATCTGATTTTGCGTGGTTTACGTACCTTGAGAAAGTCACGTAAAACGTCAGACGTTGTTATAAGAAAACATGCTGAAAGTCGCTGCCGAAACAATGCTGTGTTGGTGAAAAGTGCTGGACGAGCAGAAAATTACAACATAACTAGACATATTTTAGATCACAAATAATCGGATTTGGCTTTCCCTAAGACTTTCGTTCATCATTCGGATCGGAAATGAAGATCTTTTAAATGAAATCTGAGAGATTTCTGTCCCTCTGTTGACACCCTATATGGAACTACCACTTTGTCACTTCAAAAAGTTCATAAAGAGATCGTAAAACCAATCCATCTGAATTGAGTGGACTAGCCAAAACTTTCTGAAGAGACTTGATCGCTTTATATGATAAACATTTAATTTAGACTTTTATTTACATATTCATCAACTGACATCAATTGGGGTAAACGGAAGCTCAAGCATGTTCGCTTGACGTGCGAGAACCAATGAGGTTCATTCTTGTGTTACGCAGCACGTTTGAGCTTCAGCAAGAGCCAATGAGGTTCATTCTTGTGTTACGCAGCACGCTTGAGCTTCTGCAAGAGCCAATGAGGTTCATTCTTGTGTTACGCAGCACGCTTGAGCTTCTGCAAGAACCAATGAGGTTCATTCTTGTGTTACGCAGCACGTTTGAGCTTCAGCAAGAGCCAATGAGGTTCATTCTTGTGTTACGGAGCACGTTTGAGCTTCTGCAAAAGCCAATGAGATTCATTCTTGTGTTATGCAGCACGTTTGAGCTTCTGCAAGAACCAATGAGGTTCATTCTTGTGTTACGCAGCACGTTTGAGCTTCTGCAAGAGCCAATGAGGTTCATTCTTGTGTTACGCAGCACGCTTGAGCTTCAGCAAGAACCAATGAGGTTCATTCTTGTGTTACGCAGTACATTTGAGCTTCAGCAAGAACCAATGAGGTTCATTCTTGTGTTACGCAGCACGTTTGAGCTTCAGCAAGAACCAATGAGGTTCATTCTTGTGTTACGCAGCACGTTTGAGCTTCAGCAAGAGCCAATGAGGTTCATTCTTGTGTTACGCAGCACGTTTGAGCATCTGCAAGAACCAATGAGGTTCATTCTTGTGTTATGCAGCATGTTTGAGCTTCTGCAAGAACCAATGAGGTTCATTCTTGTGTTACGCAGTACATTTGAGCATCTGCAAGAACCAATGAGGTTCATTCTTGTGTTACGCAGCACGTTTGAGCATCTGCAAGAACCAATGAGGTTCATTCTTGTGTTACGCAGCACGTTTGAGCTTCTGCAAGAACCAATGAGGTTCATTCTTGTGTTACGCAGTACATTTGAGCTTCAGCAAGAACCAATGAGGTTCATTCTTGTGTTACGCAGCACGTTTGAGCTTCAGCAAGAACCAATGAGGTTCATTCTTGTGTTACGCAGCACGTTTGAGCTTCAGCAAGAACCAATGAGGTTCATTCTCGTGTTACGCAGCACGTTTGAGCTTCTGCAAGAACCAATGAGGTTCATTCTTGTGTTATGCAGCATGTTTGAGCTTCTGCAAGAACCAATGAGGTTCATTCTTGTGTTATGCAGCACGTTTGAGCTTCTGCAAGAACCAATGAGGTTCATTCATGAGGAGCAATAGGTCATACAAATACAATTTTGTTATATTATCATAATCTTAAAAAACACAAAAAAATAAAGACAATCAAGTACAACATCAAATTGTCATATTTTTGAGTTTGTTGATTTTTACAACACAAGTAGGTTCTTCCATTGTATATATATATATATATATATATATATATATATATATATATATATATATAGGCTATATAAAAAAAACATACATTTTTATTTTTTTTTTTATTTTTTTTGTGTTCCACAGAAGAAAGTCAGAGTTTTGAAACAGCATGCAGGGGAGTAAATGATGAAATAAATGAATAATTACGCTGCATGGAAAGTCCTGTTGTCTAGCCGTCTGAGATTGTAAGACACCATGACTAATTGTTGTCTATCTGGCTAAGTGCTCATGATGATGATAATTGTAAAATGAAAAGTTAATGGAGTTTTGAAGTTTAAGCGTTTTTCTCCTGTTCTTTTCTCAAAATTATGGAAAGAATTAGTTTTGAATTAGCCAAAACTTCAGTTACCTCAAGCTTTGATGTCGCTAGGACCATGCTGTACCTCTTGAACTACAGAAAGGATGCAGGCTCAAAGCATTCCTTGGCAACGATTTTAATTTACTCAGAAGTTGTTAGAGTCAGAGACAGAGAGAAAGAGAAAGAGCTGTCATCGCTGGTAAAGTCGCATGACGCCAACAATCCAGTGCAAAAACACAGTTCCCATGTCAATTAACAGACCATGATGTTCCAGAGTATCCAACTGTATGTTATTTCCATTTATTCTTATTTGCCATGACCGTGCGATGAAATGATGCCTGGCGGTTTAACGCAGCGGTCCTCCATCTTGGAACGTCCTGAGGCGGGGGAGGAGGGTAATGGGACAGAAGAGCAGTATCACATCTCAAATTCAGCTCACAATTAGGGGAAAATACAGGGTTGATGTATTTCCCAAGATCACTGGCTAAACAATTCACAATCCCAATGGAGAACTTTGATGGTCTCCAGCCATTAGTGCAAGAACTGAAAATGATGGCTTTTCAAGAAGGATAAGTGACTACAATAGAGGACAATCGAATTATGGTGCATTTATCTGCTACATAACAAATCAAAAAGATTATTTCTCATAATAAGCTGAATTAGCAGACCTGAGGAACATGGAGTGATGTGCAGTCTGTGTTTTGAACATTAGGCGAGTCTATAATTATGCAAATGGTCTTTCTTTAAGGTCTCAGTATTGGCAAGGATATCAGGGTGTTTTCCAGAAAAAATCTGAATGGTTTGATGCCTGGGGCCGAGGCAAAACTCCCACAAGAACGCGAACTAAATCCAAGTTTGACCTTCATCATTAACAGTTCCAGGAGAAAAATCTGAATTTTCAGTAAATGAGAGAGACCTGAGATGAAAAGGAATTCCACGTAGACAGATAAACCTGGATAAACGTAAAGGAATTGATGAAATGTACAAAAAATTAATTTACACATTCAAAACAGACTTCCTTGAAAATATTTTGCCAACCAACAAAATCTTTGTCCCACCAAAGGCTCCACACTAATCCGTTTTGGTTTGAAAACGCACCTTTATTTCTCCGTTTTGAACTTCCATCCACTTTGCAGACTGATCTCATGAAATGGCGTATGTATGACACGCCAATTCGTATTTCCATTTTTGGCGTGCTATCAACACGCACAATCGCTTTTCAGTGTGTTTATGAACGCCGTTGACTTAACGTTATTACTGTATATATAAATATATGACTTACCTCAACCCTGTCCCTATACCTACCCGTCACTGGGGTTAATGAGTCTTCCCCTACCATCCTAGGAAAAAAAATATCGGTCCCCAGATAGTGATCTACATTTTGCTTCGTTTCGCTCGGACATTTAACAGCGTGTACATGCGTGGAATCACGACGTTTAACGGCGTAGCCATACACATGGATATACGCGGATAGCTCAAAATGCGTATAGATAACACGCCACTTGACTTGAAAGTGGCGTTTATGTTTACGTAAAAGTCATGATGTCATGTTGCACATTGAGACAGCGTTTTTTGTCAACGAAGACGGAGCTCTCCCATGTGGATGTTAAAAAACTAAGTTTTTGCGTTGCAGTGTTGAGTGTGAAAAAAACGGAGGTAAGGGATACTCCACTTTTTTTGGAAATAGGCTCATTTTACATAGCAAAATGTAGATATACTAGATATTTACATAGTAGTATATATTAGATATTATAGTATATACTAGATATTTACATTTCTGGTTTCAGACAGTTTCTGGTCTCATTGACTACCATAGTAGATATACTAGGAAGTCAATGACACCAGAAACTGTCTGGTTACTGATATTCTTCTAAATATCAGAAAATCGGCTGAATTGATTCGAAAATGGTAAAACTCGACTGTTTAACTCTGAGGGAGTTATAAGTTGAGCCTATTTCCAAAAAAAGTGGAGTATCCCTTTAAAAACGATGAAATGTTTAGTTATGTGATGCATATCGTACACAGATACATGGTTATACCGGCATTGTAGTGCCTGCTATACTGTACTTTCATAGTGTTGCTAAAGAGAAAAGCTCCTTTGCACAGTCTTCATATTGCATTGCAACACTGAGGGGATATTTTGCTAAAACGATCATGCCAGAAGAATAATGGGTAACACTGAGTTGCTACAATAAGGTTTCATTTGTTAACATAAGTTAAAGTATAAACTACATTTACATTTATTAATTTAGCTGACGCTTTTATCCAAAGCGACTTACAATTGCTATATATCAGAGGTTGCACGCCTCTGGAGCAACTAGGGGTTAAGTGTCTTGCTCAGGGACACAAACTAACCACGAGGAACACATTTGATCCTGTATTTGTTAATGTTAGTTAATAAAAATCCAGCTGTTCATGTTACTTCACAGAGCATTAACTAATGTTAACACATTTGTAATTTTAATAACGTATAAGCAAATCTTGAATAAATGTTGTAGAAGTGCAGTTCATGTTAGCTAATGTAGTTCACTAAAGTTAACTAATGAAACCTTATTGTAAATGGCATGAGGATGAGTAGATGATGATAGACGTTTCATATTTGAGTGAACTATCCCTTTTGGACATTCTTGACGATCATGCTCTTATTCACTGACAGTCTGGAAAGTTCCTAAGCACGCCTTACTCAACATGCCAGCGACTGGAAGGGTACAGCACATGAGGACTGTTTTGTTTAGCCGTTTTGAAATATTTAGGAGATCTGTCTTTTGGCTCACAAACACAAGCAAGTTGCAAATGATTAGATGAGGCCTGACTCGACAAGAAGACACACAATCGGACCGTCTAGTGCATATAATCTGACACACTAAAAGAGTTCCAAGAATTCCCAAGATTAATCAAAAGATAAATTACATGTTGGTGTGATTATATGAAACATTTATCCTGCAGACTTTTTAAATTCTGAATGTTTTTACAAGGAACTAAAAAAGGACAGTTTTATATAGAGCTTTATTCAAAGCACCTTCATATTTTTTTCACATTTTCAAAGCTTCATATTTATAATAAACAGCATTTTTTTGTCAATTTCAGCTAGCGGAAGACAATTGTGTCATCATTATTCTGCTTAATATAGTTCAATGTTGTTTCAATACAGTTCAATAACTGTCAATGTTGCCAAGATCATCAATTATGAAATTACTTCATTAGTCAGCTCAATTCTGTTTAAAGTTGATTCAAATCGATTTAATATCCCGTCTAAGTTTATGTTTAGGTCTACTCTTGGAAAACCGTATGAATACTTTCAGCATTTCCTCACCAGTTTTGACAATATCATTGTGTGTATGTTAAGAGTGATGCAAAAACTATTTGAAATCCAATTTGAGCAGCCAGAGCATTCAGACTCAGTCAAAATCGCATTGGAATTGCATTTCAAACCACATCCAAAATTGTTTTCAAGTGTTTATTTTTTTGTTTGTTTATTGTTTTTTTCTGTCCAGACCTTCAAAAAACCCATCTGGATCTGGATTTTTGCTGGCAGTCTGAACATAGCCTAAGCAATTTTTGAAGAACGTTTCAACTATTTTTGTCCGAACAATGAAAATCGTTGGGGTCCAATGTTGTTTTGGACCCCATTGACTTTCACAGTATGGAAGAAAAAACATTTTTTCACAATATCTTGATTTGTGTTCCATAGCAGAAATAAAATCATACAGGTTGTGACCAAAATGCTTTAAGAAACTATATTATGGTGAAAAGGAGGGTGAAATACTAGTGTAACTTGATCCTTTGGACTGTTAAATGGAGAAGGATGACCTCACAAGAGATTTTATCTGAACTTTGTGAGAAGAGCAGCATTTTACTAAAAATCATAATAAAACTGAATTTTCCAGACATAGTGTACAGTACATAAACATGCAGACAAACCTGATTCCAACACCTTTACTTCTAAACCAGTCCTAGCAAACACAACTAAAGCTCCTCTCACACGTATCTGTATACTTTAACTCTGAGTCACCTCTGAGCCGTCCGGAAGAGAGTTACAAGTGTCTGAGGAAGACCTGTGAGAACAACTCTCTTGGACTAGATCAAATCTCAGTGCCTCTAGACAAAACCAATTTAAACATACAATGAAGGCAAGTTATTAGGGACTTTCTCATTTTGGAATAAATTGGGTCCAATGAAATTTGAATAAAACCCAAGAAAGTAGAGTTTAAAGGGATAGTTCACTTTGAAATTACTTTTTGGTATGTTTTAGCTTACCTCAAGGGCTACCAAGATGTAGTCTTTGTTTCCGCAGTAGTTTCAATTTTAAAAACGATATAAATACTGTTTGTTTTCTCACACAAACCGCTCGTTTTGTGTCTTAGGCCATCAATGTGTACTTACATTTGCGAGTCATTGAATCATGTTTAATTTGGACTTCTCTGTGCATTCTCTTTGAGGTGGTGACCATTAGACAAACCACATTTTAGGTCAAACCATTGTTGTATTGTTGTTGACAGACAACAACGGTTTGACCTAAAAATATTAAAATTGAAAATACTGTGGAAACAAAGACACCTACATCTTGGATGCCCTTGAGGTAAACTAAAACATATCAAAAATTAATTTCAAAGCGAACTATCCCTTTAAAGAATAAAAGCTTTGATATGACAAGCTAGCCTAGAAGAAATTAGGAGTTGTGTCTGTACTATTGGGGATTTATGCTTTGAAGCTACTTTTATTTAGGTAGCAAAGTACAATAAGGAAAAAATTCCAGCATCCGTACCCACATTTGGCTCCGCACTGGGGATTGAGGTGACCACCTGAGAGACATTGTTCTAGGTCACAGTGAGGCTGGACGGTATCCAGAGGTCAATGCCAAACTAAATGAAAGAGACACTTGAAAGTCTATGTTGCATGTGGCCGGACTGATGACCAAATGTGGGACATTTTACTGAAAATTCAAATATAGCTCAACACGATGCACCTTGGAATATGGGCCAGTAAACGCATTTTTATCTGGTATTCAGATGGATAGTCTATGAAGACTAAACAGCTGTTTTGTCTTAAATATAACAGATAGCTGCAGCATTTCTCTGACCTTGAGCGAGGCACAACAGGGAGCCCGAAGACATTATAGGACGTCACGACTGTCCTCATTGAAACTATAACACTCGTCCTCTAAACCACTATGGGGTCTGGAAAACTGGCAATCAGTGCATTTCACAATGATAATGAGTGACCATGTAAAGCCACTTGTTCAATATACTCCCATATAAATAGCAAATGTAGTAGGTACCCAATTCAAACAAACAAAAAATCAGCTTGAAAAGGTAACGTCACTGATGACTGTTAAAACAGAACTTATATTAAAGAAAGGTGATTCCTCTCTTGGCACCGTGACTGTAAACCTCAACGAGTCCTAATGAGGAACCAGACTGTAATAAAGTGATTTGTGTGTCCCATCTGTCAGTATTGGCAGAGCCATGTGTTTACACACAGTACACCCCTGAGACCGTCTAAATAATATGCAGAGTGACATATAAACACACTTTAATCAAATCTAATAAATGTGACAAACTCTAAAACTAACACCATAGATTAAATAAATGGCTTTAGTTAATTGGATTCATTTCAAAGAAAATGCACATACATTAGCACACATTTTAATGCACCTGATGAAGCTGTCAAATATAATATTTAATATGACTACATTTTTTTTAAACCGACAAAAGTCATTTCCAGGGTTGGAGGTAGAAATCCTGCAGGTAAAAACTACACACATTCAATTAAAAAAAAAAGGTCAACACATTAAAGTTAAAAACTGAATTTCAAAATGCATAACCTGCTGCTGCTCACTGGAGTTTTTCAACCACTTTGAATTTATTTATTTAAAAAAATTAAATCAAATTGAAACTTAAAAGATGTCAAAAAAATGATGTAGTAAATGCTGAGATCAACATTAGGCTAACTAATATTAATAAATACAGTAGAAGTAGCTTACATTGTTAGTCATGTAAGCGTCACCATTATGAATAACCGTCACCTTATGCAAGTCAGTTTTTTCATACTTGTCAAGGAATATTTTGACTCGAATAAAAACCAGTCAATTTGCCACATGACATGAAGCACATTTTAGATTATTATTAAAGCTGTTTTAAGGCTGAATAAGTAGTTCAAGGAAATATCCTCTCCTCTTAGTCTCAACTGTGCAATATAAATCACGCCAGTTCACTAATGAAAGCAAAGAAATCACAACCTTATTAAAAGTATGGGGTGGGGTTATAGAGGCTTAAAATTGGGCTGGTAAGTCAAAAGTTGAAGGTTCAAAAGGGACTGATCCCTGTGTGAACTATAGACTCAACCTCAGGTTGCTCCAGGTGGAGTGTTATCTGTAAATGTCACGTTCAATAAAAACGTAATTTAAAAGACTAACAGAGTCCAGTGTAAGTTCTCTGTGGGACAGTGAACACACACACACACACACTTCCACTGTTCTCACGCTGGCTGAATGAGGTTCCTCCAAAGCGCACGCACATCTCTCTGAAGTTATGTGCGACGGTCCCATCAATATTTACCGGAGATCATTCAAAGATGAAGGTTTAATCTTACACAACAAGCCGTTTTATAATACTGAGAGTCTCCTACCTTTCTTTTCCGGCGCCGCACAGAAGCTCCCTGAGAGCAGTAAGGTAAAAATCAATCCGAGCTCAGTTGGTCCTGCCATTTCTTTTGTTTCAAACCTCTCAGACTTCACTTCATAGTTTAAAGAGCTCTTCTTTCAAGGGGTTTCTAAATGTACAGAGATCTTTTCTTCTCGTCTTCTTGAGAAAACTCGCTCGACTTGGCTTGTAAACTTTGACAGCTCCTCCTCCGCGCTCGCGAGCATTGCCAGTGATAGAGTCGCGCGCTGCTGGACAGAGACGCGCTCGCGCTCGTGACGTCAGCGGCAGGGAGGATCGGGCGCGTGCAGTTCAGACGGTGTGCTTCAGGTAGAGAGGCTGCTACAGTACTTATTGATCTGAGACTTTGTGACATATTAATTTACTCTACCCCTAATTTACTTACCCTCATAACACAGTCTCATCCCAATTCGTCATATAACTGACGTTTTGGGACGTCTTTTGACCATTCGTCAATATACGACTTTTTAGGGCCCCCTTAAACGTCGGTAGATGACGATCCCGGGTCGTCATACAATTGATCTTTACCTTTAACGTCAGTTAGGTGACGAGTTGGGTTTAGGGTTAGGTTTAGGTATGGGGTAGAGTTAGGATCCCATATGGCGCTTTTCCACTACACAGTACCGGCTCGACTCGGCTCGCCTCAGCTTGCCTCGCCTCGGCTCGCTTTTGGCTCCGTTTTCCATTGCAGATAGTACCGCCACAAATAGTACCCGGTCGTCATAGCGACGCCGCAGTAAACTGCCGTGACGTAATCTAATACGCGACACATATCCGCGCTACCCACACACACAGGACAATGGAGGAAATCGAGTGTATGCTGTTTTTGATCCTCGGGATGTGGCTGTTTCTCACAGCAAGAAGACAAACGTTGTTTCATGAGAGGCTGAGGGCAGCAAAACGAAACACTGCTGAAAAAACGAGACGAATCCGGTTGGCGCGTGCAAGATGACGCAGTGAATAGTGACGATTCTCTCTGACCAATCGGCAGTCGGCATTGTTTTACGTCACATTTTAGTATCGCCTCAGCTCGCTTAGAACCTCGCCTGAGGTGGTACGAAAAAAAGTACCCGAAAGCAGGTACAGGTACAACTTTTACACAGTGGAAGACCAAACAAAGGCGAGTCGAGTCGAGCCGAGCCGAGCCGAGGCGAGCTGGTTCTGTGTAGTGGAAAAGCGCCAATAACGTCATCTACCGACGTTTAAGGGGGCCCTAAAAAGTCGTATATTGACGAATGGTCAAAAGACGTCCCAAAACGTCAGTTATATGACGAATTGGGATGAGACCGGGTTGACCCTCAAGCCATTCTAAATGTATATGACTTCTTTCTTTGGACCATATAAGCTAACACCTGGGATTACAATAACTTTTGCAATTTAGTCACCTCAGTGATCATGTATGATATTGAGTTCACCCGTTTATTGATTACCATTTGAAATACCCTCAACCTATGCTTATGTGTCCCAGTTTCAAAAGGATTTCAATGAATTCCCAGATTTTCCAAGATACTGTAATCAAAAGTCAGGGATTTAATAGGAACTCCAACATCTCTTGTCCAGGACCAAATTATCTGAACTGTTCTATCCATATTAATTGTATTGTTTTATAGTAATAGGCCTACTGTATGTTAAAATTCATTTCTAATCTAAAGGAATAGGAGACACATCAGAGTTGATTTGTAAATTTATAAGAATAAAATTTTCCTGATCGATGAAAACGTATCGTTTCTTTGTAAATAAGCACACGTTTAGAACATTCATTCAAGAACACACAAGCGTGACAGGAAACAGGAATTTGAAAGAATGATAAACAGGTTGTAGGACAGATGGCGTAATCTTCAAATTGTTCTTTGACATAATTCCTCAGGCCTCTTTATCGGTCCGGAAACCTCCCTATTCTGTTCTGAATCGTCTATTGAATCCTTTGAGAAATGAGCGTATAGACATGGCTGCATTCATTTGGGTTGCCACAGTATCCAGACAGTGGTCGGGGATGGAAAGCATCCAGGGAGTTTGTGTTCCCAAAGGTCACCAAAGATCAACTGACCACAAAGAATCCTGTGTTCCCCACTCAAACAGCAGTCTTTCTTGAGTCAACTGACCTTTTACATCTATTTATGTAATATTTGTCTAAAGTTATTTAAAAATGTTATTCATCAACTCATTCAAGAAAAAACAGCTTAATTTTAAAGTCTTCCCATTTGTAAATTAAAATAATAAAATCAATATTAACCCTTACAAACAAGTCAATTGATCTAATTGTGCACTTTGGGGACCTGTTCACTTCATTCATATTTAATGACCAGTTATCTGATTTGTTCAAAATGTTCGGTTCCACTTTATTTCGATAGTCCACTTTAGACATTCTACTACTGTAAAAAAAAATATATTTTCAAGATTTGTTATCACAACATTTTTTTCTTTTGTCAAATCAACTTAAATAATTTATTTAGTTGAGATAACTTATTATTTTGAGTTTCTGATGATTAAATTAATCTCCTTCATTGTATTAACTCACTTCTTCCAGTTCAATCAACTTAAAATTTTAAGGCAACCATGTTACTTACTTTTTTTTTACTTTGCAACTACATGTCAACTAACTCTCATTAGAGTATTAGTAGACTATAGTAGACTGGTAGGTTATGGTTAGGTTTTAGGGTTCGGCTTAGTAGAATAAATTGACTTATAGTTGCCAAGTTACTTATAGTCAGTAGAATTTCTGTTGGGGGAACAACAAAATAAAGTGTTATTAGATATTAAGCAGTCTACTAATACTCTAATGACACTTAGTTGACATGTAGTTGCAAAGTTACTCATAGTTAGTAGAATGTCTAAAGTGGACTATCAAAATAAAGTGTTACCAAATGTTCCATTTACACTTGGCCATACAAATGTGCCAAATGCAAAAGGCATAAATCCCGTGCTATATGCAAATTTAGTCCACGTCAACGAAAGCAGCAGATATGCAATGCAATTTATTTATCATCGGCTAATTTCTCAAACAAAGACCAAAAAAGGAGAGGATTTGAATTTATATATGTGGTTTCATCAACCAGATGCATTTACAACTCCAGTTATGTCTGGAATGTGTGCCCCTGACCACTTTAACCCTTGTGTTATGTTGGATTTCTGTGTACACCCCTTATGGTTCGGGTCAAATTGACCCTAATTGGATTCAATACAATTCCTCAAAAATCACACTATGAAAACCAACAAAGATTCAGGTTCAAACTGTAAACTTTTAAAATCAACATTTTTCAAATATTCCAAAAAATATATATCTGAAGATATGATTTAATGAACATGTTTTAACCATTTTTTAAAACTGTTTTGTTTTGACAAAATTTGAAAATGAACAATATGCTGACTTGTTTTGCATATATATTTTTTTTGTGCATAGAACATAATAATTGAACAATTAAATGTAGCTGTATAATGAAACAAACTTAACTCATTAAAAATAAACTCAAGAAGTCAAAAAGTTACATAAAGTCAGGAAGTTACTTTTCACATGATGAGCACACAGCAAGTGTGTGCTTTCTGCATATGTATTTCTTGCACTTCACACACATCGTGCTGGTTTTGCTGTCATGCCTAGGTGGGCACTCCACTTACACTTTAGAACTGGAGTTGATGCCCTGACATACATAAAATAAATGTTTTTATTTTGTGTCTGTACAGTTGCTTTTGAATAGCTGCCTATGAGGGTCAAACTGACCCGCGAACATCACAAACGTAATAGTAATGTAGTTTGTATATGTCAAAAAACACCAGCATGTTGAAACTTTGCATGCATGTTCATGATGATAAATGAGAAAAAGTCACAAAATATCAAGAAAAAAAACAAAGGGTTAATATTATTTCAGGTAGCTTGAAAAAATAAATGAAAGGTAATTTTTTACCATCTGTGGCTGACAAAATATTTTTCTGTATTGAAATAAGTGTGGAAAAGCACACTTTTTAGCTTCATAAGGTAGTAAAAAAAATAAATAACAAAATATAACCACTAAATGTTATTATTTTGGGTCGGTACAGGTGCATTAGAGCGTTAAAATATGTGGGTCAAATTGACCCGTGAACATCACAAACGTAATAGTAATTTTGTTTGTATATGTCAAAAAACACCAGCATGTTGAAACTTTGCATGCATGTTCATGATGATAAATGAGAAAAAGTCACAAAATATCAAGAAAAAAACAAAGGTTTAATAATATATCAGGTAGCTTGAAAAAATAAATGAAAGATAATTTTTACCATCCGTGGCTGACAAAATATTTTTCTGTATTGAAATAAGTGTGGAAACTCTAATTTTTTAGCTTCATAAGGTAGTAAAAAGATAAAATAACAAAATATAACCAATAAATATTATTATTTTGGGTCGGTACAGTTGCATTAGAGCGTTATAATATGCGGGTCAAATTGACCCGCGAACATCACGAACGTAATAGTAATTATTTTTGTATATGTCAAAAAACACCAGAATGTTGAAACTTTGCATGCATGTTCCAACCCGGTCTCACCCCAAGACGTCATATAACTGACGTTTTGGGACGTCTTTTGACCATACGTCAATATTCGCCTTTTTAGGGCCCCCTTAAACGTCGGTAGATGAGGTTATGGGATCCTAACTCTACCCCAGACCTAAATGAGAAAAAGTCACAAAATATCAAGAAAAAATGTATAGGTTAACCAGTATTTCCAACAACTAGAAAATCTAAACGGGTCAAATTGACCCGCAACATAACACAAGGAGTAGTTCACTTTTTAAAATTCTGATTAAATAAAAATAAAATTTAATTAAATTAAAAAATAAAAATTATTTTTGCTGATAATTTACTCACCCCCATGTCATCCAAGATATCCACGTCTTTCTTTCTTCAATCGAAAAGAAATTAAGGTTTTTGATGAAAACATTTCAGGATTTTTCTCCATATAATGCACTTTACTGGGTCCAAAGGTCCAAAAGACAGTTTCAGTGCAAACTGTTCAAAGGGCTTTAAATGACACCAGGCGATGAATAAAGGTCTTATCAAGCGAAACGTTCGCTCATTTAAAAAAAAAAAGTTTAGTAGGAAAAAAAAAGTTTAGTAGGAACCAAACGGTTCAAGGTCCAAAAACCAGTTTCAGTGCAGTCTTTAAAGGGCTTTAAACGACACCAGACGATGAATAAGGGTCTTATCAAGCGAAATGATTGAAAATAAATAACAAAGTTTCATAAGCTCAAATGCTCGCCTTGCTCTGTTCTGTGATGCGTGTTCTCTCCCGTTCGAACTCATTCATCAAAATGAACGAATCTTTTTCCGAGTCAATTCGTTCATTTAGTTCGTTGAATGAACCAAATGACTCGAAAAAAGATTCGTTCATTTTGATTTCGAGTTCGAACAGGAGAGTCACGAACGTGCATCACAGAACAGAGCAAGGCGAGCATTTGAGCTTATGAAACTTAAACTTTGTTATTTATTTTCAATCCTTATTTTCAGCCCTTTGAACACTGTACTGAAACTGGTTTTTGGACCTTGAACCGTTTGGTTCCTACTAAAGTGCATTATATGGAGAAAAATCCTGGAATGTTTTCATCAAAAACCTTAATTTCTTTTCGACTGAAGAAAGAATGACGTGGATATCTTGGATGACGTAGAGTTGAGTAAATTATCACCAAAAGTTTTTGTAAAAGTGAACTACTCCTTAATAGGCCTGTTTTGTTTGCTTTACTTCCCCAATAGTGACTGACGATTGAGCATCACAGAAAATATGGGCCTATTTACACTAGTCACATCATGCATTTTCTCTGATCAGATATCTATTTGATTGTGAAAAGACCAGGTGTAAATGCTCTATGAAATGCTTTTGAGGCAGATTTAAATTCGATAACTCATACCACTTCAGTAGATGTTCTGAGACGCATTCCAAACAAAACTGGACAAGTGTAAATGCATCTGGTTGATGAAACCACATTTTAGTACTCCCAACATGTTAAAAAATAAACATGTAAAAGCATGTTTTAGGCTATAGTTATAGCCTCAGACGGACCTCACGGACCTTAGACCTTAGCTCACGGACCGATCATATGCATCTGCGCGCGCTCACGGTCAGATGCATATGATACACTTAACTAGAAACACTTCAGGAATTTCAAAGTTCAAGAATTGTTTCCACTGCAAAGTCCATGCAAGTATACCTGATGAGGTGCTCTGAAAATGACAAGCTGGTGGTTCCTTTCATAATTAGATGGATCTTTTCCATAGTTCCATTTCCTGCTTCCGGTTCCATTCCGTCACTCACCATATTGCCTATGCATGTATTTATGTGTGTTTAGATTAGTTATGCTTGTGATTTAGTTAATAAAACATGTGCACAGTAGTAGTGGTAGTACTGTACAGTAAGAAAGACCCCACCCCACCCACCAAGATTTCCCACCCCCAGAAATTAATATTTCTTAGAATTAATAACCAATTAACATTGGGTGTTCGCGGACAGGTGGGTTGATTATGATACACATTTTTACTACATTAAGTAAATTCTATTAACTGATCCAAATATTCATAATTAATCATAACAAGTTGCCCTTTAAAGGAGACATATCATGCAAAATCCACTTTTTTAGCCCTTAAATGCATTTTGTTGTATATTTGGAGTGTTTATAAGTACAGAAAAGATGAAATTATTCTCTTCAGGTGCTTCGTTTATATCTTTATATTCTGTTTTGGTCATATTTTTCAACCTGTTCGGATTTTCCTGTAGTCTATTACGTTTTTTGAACAATTACGTCACAGGATTTGCAGCGGAACTGACAAATAAGGACATCGACTACCGGTCCAACACTTCGAGCAATCCGCCATTATTATTTCTCGCTCCGATTTTGTAGTCCAAGCTCAATGATGCAGAAGTTACGAGAGGGCAAGTCAAAATGTTCTGTTGTTGGATGTAGTGACCTGAAGCACTTCAAGGATACCCACTTCAACAACCTCCGCCAGTATACAGAATGGTTTGCCGATCGACTTCGTCTGAATGAGGGGTAAATTCCTTCTATCATTTAGCTACTGTGTTTGCTGATGCTTTTCTAAACGTAAGTTATCATATTATTATCAATACAGATTTTTAGTGGTAAGATCAGACCGCAGTCATTTATCTTGTCAGAGTGCTTGTTTTAACAAGAGAAATAGTCGACTTTCACTAATAACACAACATAGTTAACTTAACTTTACATACCACTGCATCCATATAAAGACGTTGTTCTGCAGGTTCGTCGTCGTCTTTTTCAAATCGCTCGCTCTGGCTCGAATACGTAACGCTTGATGGACAAGTCTTTTGTTGACATTTTGTTAACATGTGAATAAAAATGTTCTTTGAAACTATAGTAATCGTATATCTCTTATCAAACTACAATAATGGCTGAACGCGGGGAGTTGAACCGACCGTGAACTCAGCGACCTGGAGAGCGGGCGGGGAAAGACGCAACTCCTTTTTGTTTAAAGGGGACGCTTCGAAACGGGTTGCTCACAGAAGCACATCAGAAAAGGGGTAGAAAAGGGGCCTGTTGAGCTATAATAATGAGGAATTCAGACCCAAGCATTGCAGTTATGCTTTATATAGACCACAAATGTATGATTTATAAGTAAAAATGAATGATTTAAAAGCATGATATGTACCCTTTAAACTAACTCTTTACAACAGGATGTCCGGGAGACGTGTGTGTCGCGTTCTGGTCCCCCTGGAAACAAATGCTGTGACGCCAAACCCCCTCATAGAAGAAGAAAGCCATTGTGTTTACAACTCTGACAATGAGTGCTAACCAAGATCAATAAAGGCTGGATTTTCAAAAGTATGTGAAGTTCGGAAGTTCACGGCACCCTTGTTGCAGTAAACGTGCACAACGTTCTTGAATGAATGATTTATTAAAAGCACGTGTTGTTGTAGGGACATCGACTTCAATAGAGCATCACAGTCCCGCCCACAGCCGGTGCTGGAAGTAAAAATTCAATACAATTTCTCCATTGACATTTGAGATATAAGCCATAAAAACGTAACCAGTATGGTAGACTTAAAACCAGCTACGGCTATACTAATTAAAATACGTATAATTGAGCAAAAATCATAATATCAAATAGCTGTCTCTTAAAATACGTACGGATCATACGTAATCATCCGAGTGAGGTTGAATTCGTACGAATTATCTGTCTCGTAAAATACGTACGCATTGCCGTGAGATCGGGTTGGCTATTTAAAGGTGCCATATGAAATAACTGAGGTAAAAATATCCAAAAAATGAGCTACACGCATCAAAAGAATGAGAAGAAAAAAATGCAATGTCATTAAAAAACTGACAAGTTATAGTGCTGCCGAGATTAGAAACCTAAATTAGCATGCTAAATTACTAGCCCTGGCCCGGCAGGCGTCGTAATACCAGTTTTGGCCATGGGAGGCGGTATGCTGGCGGGCAACATTACCACCAGACAAACTGCTGTACACGAGTAAGCCGCGCCGGCTTGTGTGTGTACTTGAATCTGATGTCAGTCGTGTGGAAATACAGCCCACTGCTACATTTCAGTTCAGGGAAGAGTTCAAAAAATGATTGGTCGACATTATGCATGAGGAATACATTTTGGTAAGTTGTAGCATACTGTATCTTTCAACAGTGTTCATGTTCTTTTTCCATTAGCTAGCAACGTTAGAGATGATCGGTTCACGTGCGCTAGGGATCTGTGGTGTAACATGTACAAGCGCCAAAACGGTATTTATTGTTTGAATTGCGTAATAAAATTGACTTAAAAAAGAGCTTAACTAACCTGCTTGCTAAGTGTCAATTGCGTGTCTCACGGTGAATTTGTGAGAGTTGGCAGCTCTGAATGGCGCTAGCTTGATCAACATCAGCGAATGCTGTCGGTCAAATTAATTCAAACTAACAATAAAAGTGTAATATGAACAAAACGAATACCGTAAACTTAAAATAATAGCCCAGGCTTTTATTTTCCCATATCGTCGAAATGCACCAGCTTGTTTTTGAAACAGGCATTTATGAGACGGCCTTCATCATTTAGTGTTGAGTTGTTATTCATTTAGTCTCTGATCTCTAAAAATCTCCAAATGCTCCACGTGAAACTGGGGTCTTCCAACCTTTTACTATCGTGTCAAATGATTTGAATAATATGAGCGAGAAAGAGAGAGCAAAACACTCGTTTGTGTTGTTTGAAGACGACTCACGACTCACAACTCACTTTCTGGAGGTATACTGCCCCCATCTATTATGGAATATGGAATATGATTTGATTTAATGTGCAAGATGGCACCTTTAAATGCTGAACTTCTCTTTTAGAATGCTATGTCATGTGTGAGACACTACAAAAGACGCGAGCGCGAGGTCAAACACGTCCATCTAGCACGTATTTACCTATAAAACAATGAAAAAGTAGCGCAATAGAGTGAAAAAACTTTCTGTTTGTATAACTTTTAACTCATGTAACGCAGCTGTTTGAAGTATGAATCTTACATTTTAAATCGAGCATACAACATCAATGCATCTGAATAGATTTAATGAGCTTTGTTAATACTGAATTTGAATCGTTTTGTTCACATATTTTACATAAACAACACTTACCTGGGAAACAACCATGGCTGACATTTATTCATAAGAGTTTCAAAGTGGTCATTTCAGCAAACTGAGAAGGCCACAAATCTTAATAATGTCCCTATAGCTAGACTGAATGGGGACAGTTGGAAAGACCTCATATGTCTCCAGTCATTTTTATGAGCTAATATTGCATTATAGTAAGCTAATGCCTCGTTAAGTGGTTTTCACACAGGATATGAGGGGTGTGGTTGAGTTTTGACTGATTGTGGATGACAAGGACAGGTCATTAAAATAAAAAAGAGCCCCATTATTACCAACAGGTGGGCTGGGGATGGATCGAGGAGGTCTAAATACTGAGTTAGCAAGAGTGTATTGATAGCCACCAACCTGTCGATGGAAAGTTCCAGTGTTTCTGTCAGCCAACACAGTCAATGGGAAAACTGTGAACATCACGAGAAGATAGGATTAAGAATCAAGACAAGAACAGTCTGTCCTCAATGGAAAGTTGCATGAGTGCTATCTAGTGTCTAGAGATTACAAAGTCTCATTCTAATGTGTAATATGTAAAGTTTAAAAATAATGCTGGGTAGATTTGACTAGAAGAGGATATTCAAAACCACTCCAATACAAACAATGAAAATGCCTAGAGATGTGAAAAATCAGTTCTCTTGACCTGCTGCTTGTCCAAAAATGTATGTATAATCAGCAATGCAGTATCTGCAAGAAAATAAAATAGATCACACACTCATTGTATATAGAGGTGAACGAGACTGTATGGAGAAGTGCAGTTTTAAAGTCCTGTGGTGAAGGAAATTTTAGTGTTTTACATATGATTTAAGACAAACCATGTGAACATTATAAGTCAACACCATTGTTGAGAATTTTCTCCTTAAAATTGCAAGGACAGAAAATCACTGGTGTCTCTGATGTCACAAACTTCCTTGTAACCAATCAGGTCAACGTGAGATTGTCAACAATTGGATCTCTGAGCTGGTGCGAGTGAGTGGAGGCGGGGCTAATTTGCATAATCATAGTACCGCATATACTGAGGCCCTGTTTACACGAGAACGCTCGCGGGTGAAAACGTAAAAGTATTTCCGTAAAAATCAGATGTGCCTTTCGTTTACACGGCAACGGCGTTTTGGGGGCTTAAAAACGCAAAAAAAAGTGAAACCCCCCTCCAGAGTGGAAATCTTAAAAACGCTCCACCGCCGCTTTCCTGTGAAAAGGATAAAAACGCAAAAGTCTGCTTGACAGTAAAGGTTGTACGCAGGCGCAAGGACTTGGTGTTGTTGTGTGGCAGTGCGTCACATTGCCACCTAGCTGCCTGGAGTGCATACTACATTGAATTTCACACACTTTTGCGCCACACACGGATTTCCCACCCAAAACGCTTGTCTAAACGCAGAATAAAAAGTGATAACGCAACGCCACTTTTGCGTTTTCTCTTCAGAATCGTTTCCGTGGTGTAAACATAGCCGAAATGAAGCAAGGGTGTAGAGTTACATTCAAGCTATTTTAAGGCATTAAGCATTTTTTTTTGTAAAGAAAAAAAAACATTTAAAGCTGCACTGTGTGATTTTTATCCCCATCTAGGGGTTTTAGGTATATGATCATCCAGCGAATATTACTTTCTGTTCCTCTCAATTCCGATTTTGTTTTAACTCCTACGGTGGCCAAGGTAGTCCAAGATTAACATGGCTTAGTTCGACCTCGTCCATGAGTGTTAACCGAAACATAAACGCGAAAGGTGAAGCTTGAATTAACGGGAATGTCCCTCTTTGGCAAATGTACTTTCAAGATGGAGGGGCAACATGGCGACCGACATTAGAACCCCTTACCCGTATGTATCTTCAATGGCATATTATACACTCACGAGAATACTTTATTACTTGAACGAAGTAAATATACATTAATGAACACATATATTTTTGAAAGAACCAAGTTTTTTTTATCTAAGAATAAACTAAAAGAGTTACACAGTGTTAAATATGTAATTTTGGTGATCAAAGATGAGTTTTAAGCGATGACATTGACTACGGAGGGGATTTTAACATTTTAAAGTACATATGTGTTAGGGGTGCTGGGATAAAGAGGGACCTGAGAGCAGATTACTCAATTTATTGTGCAAAAGAAAATAAAAAACAAAACACAAATATTAATATAAATAGCAACCGAGCTAACAAAGGGGCAGGATAGAGGTGAAATCCAAGGGGCAGGCAGGTGTCAAAAGCTGCCAGAAGATCCACAGCCCCGGGGGTAGAGCCAAGGCAATAGTCCAAAACAAGATCAGAAGATCAAAACTAGGAGAGCAAGCCAAAACAGGATTGAGGATCTATGCAAATCAGAGGGGGAAAAACAAGAAAATATAGACAGACAAGGCATGTAAGCTATGCACGACTAGAACAAGACTGCAGTGAAACGGACAGTAACCAACACACACTGACAGAGAAGCAAAGAAAGAGCGAAGCATACTGTAAGTAGTGGAGAAAATCCATGCAAAATGGGAGACAGGTGTGTGTGTGTGTGTGTGTAAGGAGAGCACGAGCATTGATTAGAAAACACAAAACAAACACAACAGAAGGGCTGATGATTAAACCAGAGTCCTGACAATATGACTGCATATATAATAAGACAGAGTTTTTAGTTTAAAGCAAATGTTCTGCAGAAGGGGCAACTCGATTGAATTTGAGATTTCTGCTAGAGCGTTTAAACATCTTTGACCTTCACTTGTGCAACTTCAATGATGAAGCATACAAATGAGTGACACGTGACGCTTCTGATTCTCATCCAAAATAGCGCATGAGCTTAAATGAAAACAATCGTCACAAATCACAGTGTGATATGATGTCTGCTGTATGCTGCTGCCAACAACTGGAAGAACAACAGAGTGAACTGTTGGATCATTTGTTTTTGCCTAATAATTAATGCTCAAATAAAGTCAAATATTTATAGTTCTCTGTAATCACATCATTAGAGGACTGTGTTTCATTATCCAGAGTCAGACAGATATTGTTAAAGCAAATTTAATCAGAGACATATGTGCGTTCCTCTCGAATTGAAAAGATTAAAATAGTGAAAGCTTATTTTAATCCCTCATGTACAAAATGATTAACTCCAGAAGAGACCCTCCCCATGATACACCTCATGACCCTTGTACACTCGAAAAAATATGCCTAAATATAAGATTTATGTTTCTGAATTGCATACACATTTTTCAAGAGATAGACAAGAACTCACCACACCTTAAAATCTGTTAAAAACCGAGGTGCGTTGACAAAAAAAAACTCCAAGGGAAATATATATTTGCGAGATAAAGCCCCTGCTTTTATGGCAAACATTTCGGTCACATGTGACCTTTCTCAATGTCAGATTCTATATAAAATGGAATCTAAAATTTCTAATGAAATAAAAGTTTAAATTTAAAGTTTAAAATGTCCATCCATTTGGATTACACAGTTTTGACATAACCAAATTAATAAACTTCATTCATGCATATTTGTCAGTCATAAATAAAACAGGTAAGATTTATGTAATAGTACTATAATAACAGTAATAGTACTATTAAACCATATGTGTTTTAGGGGCTGTTTACATGACACCGTTTTAAACTAAAAACATAAAGCTTCTTATGTGTTTTGGCTGTTCAATTACACCACAACGGCGTTTTGGGGGCCTGAAAACACAAACAAACCGGTTTCAAAGTGCAAGTTTTTAAAACAATAATGTTATCGTTTCTGCGTATAAGCTATAAAAACACGACTTTGTGAAACGGTGACGTACTGTGCATGCGGGTAAGGGTTACACGTGTATCCCACCAGTGGAGCGGGCCATTGCTATGCAACTGTGCCCTAACTCCACTTGGCGCGGAGAACCGTGTCTCCCTTCCCAGGCCTGTACTCGTCGGACTTAAATGGCAAGGCTTACAAGTCCTGTGGGGAAGCTGCCTCACTGAAGGACCTGCACAAAGGTTGTCATGATCACAAGTTCTCCAACAACTTTGTGCCACAACGGACCTCACACTTCGTACAACGAAGTTCACCTCATGGTTAGTGGGTCGTGCGATGTCCACCATGGTGGTCCAGGAACGGCATCTCTGGCTATGTCTGGCTGACATGAAGGAGAGGAGACCGACAAAGTCAGGTTCCTTAACTCCGCCGTGTCCCAGACCAGCCTCTTCAGTGACGCAGTCGAGAACTTCTCCCCGCAGTTCACCCGGCTGTACAAAAGCAGACTGAGGCGATTAAGCACATCCTGCCACGATGGTCAGCTGCTGCCTCTACCCCATTTTAAATCGGAGTTTCCACAAGTTACCGTTCAAAATGCTCACGCAAAGATCCATTTTCAGCACAGTCTCATCCCAAGACATCATATAACTGACGTTTTGGGACGTCTTTTGACCATACGTCAATATTCGCCTTTTTAGGGCCCCCTTAAACATCGGTAGATGAGGTTATGGGATCCTAACTCTACCCCAGACCTAAACCTAACCCGTCACCTAACTGATGTTAAAGGTAAAGCGTCAGTTGTATGACGTCCCAGGATCGCCATCTACCGACGTTTAAGGGGGCCCTAAAAAGGCGGATACTGACGTATGGTCAAAAGACGTCCCAAGACGTCAGTTAAGCCGCGTTTCCACCGCAGGAACTTTCCCCAGGAACTAGGAACTTTGGGGTGGTACTTGGTGTGTTTACACCGCAGGAACCAGGGTCTGGGTAAAATTTCCCCCCCAGAAAGTCCCTGCTGGCGAGGTAGTACTTTTTCAGAGTTCAGGAACTTTCGGGGTGGGACTTGTTCACTGAACATTGTGATTGGTTCTTACTGCGCTATTCTTTCCGCCCGATGGCGCGCATTCGTCCCATTCATCTCACGGTCAATGTCCGCTAATAACAAACGTCTACTTTTATATCTAGCATTACGAGCTTTCTGAATACGCTTTGGGTGCTCGTCTCTTTTCTGCCGTTTTGTTAATTACCTCGTTAGTAAACCAATCGCACACAAAAAAGCAGCAAAGCTTGAATCTCCTCCATACAAAACTCAAAACAAACGTGCAGGCTAGAAGAGCAGTCGCACGCAGTTCAACGTCATCTTCCCGCCCCGGACCGGTACTTTAGTACGCGGTGTAAACGCAGTAAGCAAGCGGTCTGGGGAAAAAAAGTTCCTGTGAAAAAAGTTCCCGGGACAAATAGTTCCTGGTAATTGCGGTGGAAACGCGGCTTTATATGACTTTTTGGGATGAGATTGTGTTGGCATTTTCGAATGCATCCGTCCCTGATTGGTTTGCATCTACCGACCTGAAAGATGCATACTTTGTCTTGATTTTTCCTCGACACAGGCCTTTTTCTGCACTTTGTGTTCGAGGGTCGAGCATATCAGTACAAGGTCCTGTCCTTCGGGCTGTCCCTGTCTCCCTGTGTCTTCATGAAAGTCACAGAGGAGGCCCTTGTTCCCATGAGAGAACAGTGCATTCGCATCATCAACTGTCTCGACGACTGGCTCATACTAGCACACTCTCGAGACCAGTTATGTGAACACAGGGACCTCGTGCTCAGGCACCTCAGCCAGTTGGGTCTTCAGGTCAACTGGGAAAAGAGCAAACTCTCCCTCGTGCAGATGGAGTAGTTGCTGTGCGAGTAAACCTCAGTGAGGGGTTACATTGGTGCCGTGACCCGGATGAGAGTGAGGTTTAGGGGGGTGAGTGTAACGGAGGCCAGCTAGTAGCTGCTGTGCGAGTAAACCTCACTCCCCGATCTCAATAGGCGCTCTAGCGACAGACGCTAGAGGCTGCAGTCTTTAGCCTCCTTGTTAGAGCGCCTGACTCTCATGCCGGAGACCCGAGCTCGAGGCCCGCTTGGAGCGGGTCGAGTGGGACCTGGGTGTAGGGGTTACACAGAGGATTTCTTTTCTCAATATGAAGGCAAGAAGGGGCAAGAGGCTCACACAGGGTGATGGATGGGGTCGGTTACGTATGGTAACCCTCGTTCCCTGAAGGAGGGAATGGATTCAGTACGTACGTCTTGTTGCCACATCTGCTGCGACCCTCCGGGGGAGCCAGCTCATCGACTGGGCTCCTCAGCAAAAAACTGAAGTGCAATCGTACCTGCTGCTCATTACATACCCACGCTGCATGGCTGAACAGCTGATGCAAATGATTGCACGCCAATGTGCATTGGCTCGTTTAGTTTCACTCGAAGTAGATTGGCCTCTCTAGCGAGATTCCTATTCGTTGGTCACGGCGTACGTCTCCGTTCCCTCCTTCAGGGGGCATTAGATTACCTCTTTTTATATAGGCTGTGTGTATTTATATATGTTTATGTAACAGTATTCTTTTGAGATACAACATTAAAACTTACTTGAAAGCAGGGGAAGATGGTCTGGCACATATACTGTACAAAATGTTGAACATAAGGTGATTTACATTTGCACAGCACAATGCACTTATGTACCCCAATTCACACACACACTCAAACTGTCAGCAGGGGTCACGATTGACTTCAAGGATGCCATCTGGGTGAGCAGACATTAATCGCAGTCGCATTCTGTTGACATTATTTTATTCTTTAATCATTTTCACAAAGGCAAAGCAAGACTAAACAGCACATCTAAAGCGGTAAAGAGTTTTTTTTTTAGATGTGCTTTATTAATTATTAACTATTATTGGACAAGGAAGCAATTAAGTTGTTTATAGACGCAGAAGAGCGAATATGTGATTCTACAGGAGGGTCTTGATAGTATTTTTTCCCCTGCTTTGATCTTGGATAAGGACATCCAGCTGGATGGTGAAGGAGTTTTTTAAATCATGCAAGGCTTGGACAGGCAGATGAACAAAAGACAAACTGTTATGAGGTCAATTAGAAGGTTGTTTAGAGATCGGCTTCTTTTCTTTTTCTTTAAGAATCATGCTCGTGATGGCATTTACAATACACATGGGCTACTCCAAAAGACTAATAACATGTAATAAAAAATAGTTAATAAAACAATTTATTTTTTCACTTAAATATGAATGACCGTTCATTGCACCCAATATGAAAGTGATCCAATAACTGATCACATATTAAGCAGAACATTAAGATTTTATTTGCATTTGAATAATAAGAGATTTTTATTGTGCAGTGTTCTGTTATGTTGAGATTAAAGCATCATATAAAGCATGTGGTTTTATTTGAAAATGTTACTAGTATATCTACTATGGACGTCAATGAGTCCAGAAACTGTCTGGTTACTGATATTCTTCTAAATATCAGAAAATCGGCTGAATGGATTAGAAAATGGTAAAACCCAACTACGTATTTAACTCTGGGGGAGTTGTAAAATGAGCCAATTTCCAAAAAAAACGTTGACTATCCCTTTAATAGTTCTGCTCTGGTTAGCAGCCATTGTGCTTTGGAGAGCTGTGCTCTGTTGAGAAGGCTGGAATCTTGCGCTGTTTGTTTCACTGAGCGCTGAAATTGCTCCAGGCACTAACACAGAAGATAAATAATTAGACTTAATTAAGGAGGGGAGTATTTCTATTAACATTCCATAGCAGCTGTTCTCCTTAAGGCTGTCTACACCCCACCTGCCAATCAAACAGATGAGGATATGTGTGACATTACCACTTTTAAAATCAACATGAAGGCATGAATTACCCTATTTAAGTGTTTAATGCACATTCTCATTGGGAACAATTCCTCAGCTCATGTAATTACGACGAAAGAAAGAAATTGTTTGCCGTCATAACGTATACTTAACATGTAATAACTTGTTCTTCCATCCTACATGAATAAGATGAAAACTTTAGAGTACTTTTAAAAAGATACAACAGGGATAAACGTTGGCTTTTCACTACTCCCATAGTGTATGATTGCAGAAACACACAAAAAAGGCTTTTTTTACGATTTACACAATTAAATTAATAGTAAAATTGTATCAAATTGAATTGATTAATCCTAACGTGATATAACTGAATAATTGATTAAGGATTGCTCAATTATTCAATTAAATTATAAGGATTATTCATATGAAAATATGTTATATGCGTTTCAAAAGTGTACTTAAGAAACGGTCATGAAAGTATACTCTAAGTACAATTAAATGGCCTTTTATTTCATTAGCATTGTTTTATCAACAAACACAGTTTATATAATATACAATAGTAGTTTGCTGGGAAACGATTAATCGCATCCAAAATAAAAGTTTATGTTTACATAATATATATGTGTGTACTATGTATATTTTTTTGTATATATAAATACACGCATGTATTTAAGAAATATTAGCTCTTGTGTTAACATTGCCTGATGGAGATGTACATGAGCTGAGTCCCATACCCTTTCGCTCAGCTGGAACCAGTGGTTGACAGCTGGAACTTCTGAGGGCTCATCCGACCAGGGGAATACTGGAAGTTGGTATCCAAAGAAACACTGGAAAGGGGTGAGCCCTGCGGTGGATTGTTGTAAGGAGTTCTGGGTGTACTCCACCCCCGGGAGGAACTGGCTCCAGCTGTCCTGGTTCTGATGGTAGTAGGAACTCAGGTATCTCCTGATTTCCTGGATCTTCTGCTCAGTCTGGCAATTGGTTTGAGGATGTGAATCTGGGGAGAGTGAACAAGTGGGTGGAGTGTGCAGATCTGGTGACTACACATTTAGTAGACTGGACACTGAATTGAGGAAAAGGAGAAACTTAAGTACACATAAAAAAAGGCTATAAACAGCTGAACAAAACAAACAAAAAAGAAAAACAGACAGAAAACAAGTGAATACAAACTAAAAGTCCACGAATACTAAAACAAACTGAACATAGCTGACATCAATACAGTTAAGGACACTTTTTGTTTCTCAAAAGGCATTCCTTTTCTGTTAATGATGTTAATTAAAAACAAAATATTAAACTTACATTTGATACTTTCAGAATCAAACCAATCCCAGATGGATAAAAACATTACATTATTTTGGGTTGAAGATCCAGAAGTAGAGTATGTCTTACAATATATTAGAAATATGATATATACATTTTAGGTACTTTAGGTAAAATGAGCAACAACAGAGGTTTAGAAGAGAGAATAATATAATAATGGTAGAAAGATTCCTCAAGTATGTGCAAGAATCAGTGGATATGGATGCGCATTTCGCTCTTACAGCTACACATATCAAGTTTACCATGGGGAAATGGTAAATGAATTTAACACTTATTTTCTTTCTCAAGGCATTCTTTTTCAGTTTGTTCTCAGTTGAGAATAGTGTGTTGTGCAAGGGCACATCAGACCGTTGCCAAGGCACACTTGTCATAGCATGCATGTCACCATGGCTCCTCTCCTGGATAAACAATAAATATCTTTAACTGTCATGTAACTGAGTAAAGCCTTTTAAATACAAGATTGGCTTCCCAAGGTCCCTTATGGTCTGTCCGTAGATTCAGTTTAAAACAATATCGCAGGTTCAGTGTCACAATTTTCGGATTATTCCTAGATAGTTGGGATGTGGTTAAAATATAGGTTATCACTACAAAACTATTTCCAACTACTTTTGAAGTAAATTAGTCATGAGTATATCAGGGCATGAATCACATTCAGTCTATTGCACGTCTAAAGCAATAAGTTGCCACTGGTGTCATAACAGGGTTTTCTGAATTCTAATATATTTATTCAAATGTTGCCATTGAAATGAAATTAATTATATTACATGTTAAATTATGCATTACTTTTAATGGAAATGTTAATGCAATAATAATAATAAAAAAAATACATTTCTGAATGTCCCATTCTCTCAGAAATAAAATATCTTTCACTATAGGGTGGAAAGGACTTTTACCCCTAAATAAAGGAAGGTGTGCATATTAGTACTTAAAGTCCTTCAGTCACTGCTGGAAAGGGTTCAAATATGCAAAAGATGCTGCATGGAAAACTGAAGAATTTACAGGATCTAAAGGATTTTTCTGAAGAATATCGGGCAGTTTAACTGCTCACGACAAACAAGGGAATCAAGAACAGCCATCACAAAAAAAGTGGGTAATAACGACACAGTAATAAGCATCAAGGGTTCTTAAACCTTTGAACAGGGTCAGTTTTATAAATTCAGCAATTTTATATGTAATGTATGTAAACTGTACATGTAACATATTTTATGTAAAATATCTAAATAAGAAAATACTCAAATAAAACATAACATGCATTTTCGATGCATACGATCCCTCTTATTTTGTTAAAATAATGAACATTTTGCAGATTCTGCAAGGGGTATGTAAACTTATGAGCAGGAGGTGTACATTTTACTTTTTTTGCCTAGGAGACCATTTGGTCTTAGACATGTTTTAGGCTAATTAGGCTAATTTTCTTTTTATAAAGATACAGATAACAGATGCAGACATTTTCTGAGACGCCTTTTCTTTGGAGCTACTTAAATACCATATTTACCGTACTTAAATGAAAATCTATTGCTCTATCAATGCTCAATACCAACATTTATATTTATCTCTGCAATCATACAGGAATGTGTGTGAAAAGCACATTTGTCTTAAGGTGTGCCATTTTACCCTACAAACCCTGATTGTGTTTGGCTGAAAGAAGAAATTCATATGCACATTGGATGGCTTGAGGGTGAGTAAATTATGGGATCATTATTATTTTTGGGTGAACTAATCCTTTAAATAGACAAAGTAAACCAATCAAATAAAGCTGTGTCCACTTAATCAAACCGATACTAACTGAAACACAGAGAAACAATGAAATAATACATCTAAATATAACAAACTCAGATTATCCCTTACAAGTACACACACAATAAATATGCATTTTGAGTCAGGACTTTTTTTTCTTTTGTCGCTTTGTTTTTTTTTTGGATCAGCTGATCAAACTAAATTGCAGTGTGCATCACCGGCTCCTCCTCAGCACGACCTCAGTGCGAAAATTAAAACCTTGAGCTAATTTTTAATTGAGCGCTATTAATACCCAAGCAGAGGCCACTGCAGATACCTCTTTATCTTCACTCTTTAATGTGTGAAGCAGATGAATTGATTTTCCCATGACTGAGCTTTAAAACATCAACCTGCTGTGATTGGTCTGTGCTCTGCTGCAGATAGGCATAAATCATCTTGCTGTGAGCCTGTTAAACACACATGTCTAATTTTAGCTTGATTTCACCATGATTTTTTTTTTTTACTGGAATATTGTAGTAATTCATTATTTTTTGTTTATTCAAGTGCCCTCATAATTATTAATCAAAATAACTTCCCCTCTCTCTTGATTGATTTACTGGCACGAGGGCGGGGCAACCTGTCAATCACATGACATCACAGCAATAGCAAAGTCCTTTTGAAGGAAAGTCTGTTTGGGGCATTCAAAACGAAGGGTTCTATTTTAAGGATTTAAGCGCAGGGTCTAAAGAGCACGGTGGTTGTGTCCGAATCAACTTTTATTAGTTTAACGACGGGAAAAGTGGTTGGTGCGCCCGGTGCATGGTCTAAAAGGGTTGTCCATATTCTCTTAATGAGTAATGGGTGTGTTTTAGGAGTAACGTGCAATAAACCAATCAGAGTCTCATCTCCCATTTACCTTCAATGTGGAAATTAAAACTGCGTCGGGCTGAAGCTAGCAAAGAACTCTTTCGTCGAGCCTGGTGCTGCATTGCACCGGGTGTATAATAGGGCCCATGGTCTTGAATGGAGGAATTCTGAAATCTCACACACAAATGTTTATGTCTTTCCTAAATCTGTTAATTTCTCAATATAGTGAACCACCCCCTCTTGTGGTGGAAATGAACTGTCTAATGTCAAACAGATGTAGTCCTACCTTTCAAATCCTACATTTTTTCTTTTTCTTTCTTTTTTTCATAGATAAATGTGATTCAAGGAGAAAAACAGAAAGATATGCAGCAATTACAATTAGATGTGATACAAATCAAATTATTAGTTAGGCTATTTAATGTCTCCAAATGTCCACAACCTTTTTAGAATATCAACTTTACTCTATTTTTGAAAATAGTTATAATACATATCTGACACGTTATTTTGTCAAGGGTTGTGAACCATACTGAACAAAGGGGAAAACATGATCAAATGACAGCAGGAGTTGCCTTTTATGCCAACAAAAGGAAATCCCCAAAGCAGGACAAGCGCAGCACTCCAGACTCTTAACTGAACAGGTGCATTGAGATAAAATTTAATAATCCGCCTTAGAAACAATAGAAGAATCAAACAGATCTCATTCTCCATTGACTACCATAGTATGTATTTTTTCCTACTATGGTAGTCAATGGGGAATGAGATCTGTTTGATTAAAACATTCTTCCAAATATCTTCCTTTGTGTTCAGCAGAACAAATAAACACATAGGTTTGGAATAACATGAGGGTGAGTAAATACTGACAGAATTTTCATTCTGGGTGAACTAACCCTTTAAGATTCCCTATCAATTAATAATTAATAATTCCTTTTGAGCTAAATTGGCCTGCCTGGCCCCTTAAATACATATCATTTTATATTATCAATGTAAGTTGTCTTTACATGTGGAATAACAAAAGGCCAAGAATGGAACTTCGAAAGCTTCAACAATCAAAAAAGGAGGACTTGGCATCCCAAATTTTAAATTTTACCATTGAGCTGCACTGCTGCATAACTAAAATTCATGGCAGAATGGAAAAAAAAGCTATTTCTGCTTTCTAGCTTTGCAAGGTGTAGGCTTGGATAGGGTTCAATTACACTTCCCATTTATATGTTTCACAAAAATATATACCAAGATTAAGAAAAATTATATATTGCAAAATATCTGTAGATTTCTTAGTGCTGTTCGTAAATATTTGACAAATATTCAGCATTGGCTCCCATCGTATGTTTAGACATACCTGTATTGATGCTGGTTTTAATGAGTGGAGAGAAGCTGGAATCATAAGAATATTAGACATTTATGCCGATAGTATTCTTAAGTCTTTCCAACAATTACAGTACGAATTTAATATTTTTCAAGCCCATTTCTTTCGATATTTACAGATGAGAAGTTATTTTACTTCTATTGAATACTATCAACAAGGTGGGAAAGCAAATGTGCTTGGTAGAATTTTATTACAAGCAGTCGCATTGAAAAATAAAACAATGACACATATTTATGACCAAGTTACATCAAATAATAAAGGTTCAATAAATATTAAACAAAGTTGGGAACTTGACTTTAGTGTTACTGGAAGACCAGATATGGGGCAAAGTACTGGAACACGCTAGACAAATTACTAAATCAAACGAACCATACAATACAAAATCAATAATAAGCTGCATGTGACTCCTTTAATTCGAAGTAAATATGACACATGTACAAAATTTAGCTTGAAGTGTAAAAGGAACACAAGTACTTATTTTCACTTAATATGGACCCTCTTTTTTATTTTTCTTGTTGTGGTAAGAGGGGAAAAAATTGAAAATAAACAGTATAAAAAAAAAGAGTTCACCCAAGAGACGCGTATCTGGCAGACACTTTGATCTAATCTCAGCTCTTGTATATAATGTTCCTAAGTCTTTTGTCCTACCTTAAACATGTAGGAAGTTCTTCATTCATTCATTCATTCATTCATTCATTCATTCATTCATTTATTTATCCATTCATTCATTAATTCATTCACTCACTCACTCACTAACTCACTCACTCGTTTACGTTCATCTCAGTGGTAGATGTTCTGCTGGAACTTCATTTGAGTTGCTTCATCTTTTCTCATGAGCGTTCAGATCTAAACACAATCAGGAACATTTACTAAAATGCAATTTAAAATATTAACAATATATCAGTTGCTTGCAAAAAATCATACTCTGTCACTTCTGAGTCGCCGTCAAGAGAAAGATATTGAGCATATCGGACTTGTCATCTGCACAACACATTCATTCTGAGAGCATTTTATGGAGCAACATTTATTGTTGCAGCTTTGACTAAGACACATGAATTTGTATGAAACTCAGAACATTACAGAAAGATAGAAGAACAGGGTGGATTTACAGTAAACGTGTGAAAACGTGTTACGTTATGGCAGAAGCGCGTTTTTGTAAAAAATAGACAAACGATTGTGCCATAACGAATCGACTCTCCATCGCAAAGAACAGAAATCACAGTATAGACAGGAGGAGACGCTCGCAGGCTATCGGGGGGGACATGGAGGCATAAAGTCAGATAAAGTCGAGGGAGAAGCCCATAGAGAGTTGATCCTGCTGCTACTGTAGCTCATGAACAGCTAATACTCACTCTCTCCGTCTCTGTGAGATTCGGAAGGGAATTATTCATTCACTCGGCACAGCTACTAGAAGACGGTTGTTCACGTGACAGGCTCAGTTTGAGCTTGCACAGTACGGCTTGTGATCAGCTTTTAACAGGCTTTATTTTTCTCCATTGAAATCAATGGGGTCGCTGTGTCCATTTCTTTAACTGTCTATGGCCCTTAAAGGGTACATATTATGCTTTTAAATCATTAAATTTTACTTATAAATCATACATTTGTGGTCTATATAAAGCATAACTGCAATGCTTGGGTCTGAATTCCTCATTATTATAGCTCAACAGGCCCCTTTTCTACCTCTTTTCTGATGTGCTTCTGTGAGCAACCCGTTTTGAAGCGTCCCCTTTAAATAAAAAGGAGTTGCGTCTTTCCCCGCCCGCTCTCCAGGTCGCTGAGTTCACGTTCGGTTCAACTCCCCGCGTTCAGCCATTATTGTAGTTTGATAAGAGATAAACGATTACTATAGTTTCAAAGAACATTTTTATTCACACGTTAACAAAATGTCAACAAAAGACTTGTCCATCAAGCGTTACGTATTCGAGCCAGAGCGAGCGATTTGAAAAAGACGACGACGAACCTGCAGAACAACGTCTTCATATGGATGCAGTAGTATGTAAAGTTAAGTTAACTATGTTGTGTTATTAGTGAAAGTCGACTATTTCTCTTGTTAAAACAAGCACTCTGACAAGATAAATGACTGCGGTCTGATCTTACCACTAAAAATCTGTATTGATAATAATATGATAACTTAGGTTTAGAAAAGCATCAGCAAACACAGCAGCTAAATGATAGAAGGAATTTACCCCTCATTCAGACGAAGTCGATCAGCAAACCCTTCTGTATACTGGCGGAGGTTGTTGAAGTGGGAATCCTTGAAGTGCTTCAGGTCACTACATCCAACAACCGAACATTTTGACTTGCCCTCTCGTAACTTCTGCATCATTGAGCTTGGACTACAAAATCGGAGCGAGAAATAATAATGGCGGATTGCTCGAAGTGTTGGACCGGTAGTCGATGTCCTTATTTGTCAGTTCCGCTGCAAATCCTGTGACGTTATTGTTCAAAAAACGTAGTAGACAACAGAAAAATCTGAACAGGTTGAAAAATATGACCAAAACAGAATATAAAGATATAAACGAAGCACCTGAAGAGAATAATTTCATCTTTTCTGTACTTATAAACACTCCAAATATACAACAAAATGCATTTAAGGGCTTAAAAAGTGGATTTTGCATGATATGTCCCCTTTGCAAACAAAGCATGATATGTTTTTTTAAAGAGTTTGCTAAATAGCCTGAAATAAGGTCTGTGGTTAACAAAGCTTCTAAATATTTTCATGTTTTGATCTATGACTTAAAACGCAACAGTTATAACCTGCTTGTGTTTTTTTTTAAACTTTCTAAAGGCTTGAAAATGTAGGCCTATACATTTTGGATTAACTTGTTAATATTATCTTGATAGACAAAACGTGCAAGGGTCACAACTCTTTGTGGAACACAGATTTTATCCAACACATTCTCACCCCAAGGCGTCACCTTTGACCATGCTTCAATATTTGACGTTTTAGGCGCCCTTTAGCGTCACTTACATGACGTGATCCTACGGCGTCATCTAACTGACGCTAAAGGAGGGCGTCAGTAAGAGGACACGGTTAGGTGTGGGGTGGGGGTAGGGTACACGCGATCCTAGGGCGTCATCTTACTGACGCTAAAGGAGGGCGTCAGTAAGAGGACGCGGTTAGGTGTGGGGTGGGGGTAGGGTACACGCGATCCTAGGGCGTCATCTTACTGACGCTAAAGGGCGCCTAAAGCGTCAAATATTGAAGCATGGTCAAAATGCTCCCGAAGCGTCAGTTAGTTGACGCCTTGGGGGTGAGAATGGGCTATCTGGATCTTATTTATTTATTTTTTGCGATTTTCCAAGGGGGAAAATGCATTGCATTTCGATCGAGGGAACCCATGCGCCGCTAACTTCTGAGTTGTCCTACAAAGTGACGTCATCACTTCGGCACTCTATAGAGAGCTAAGTCGCTCCCCTTCCGGTCGACCACCATGGGACCTTGTTTCGGAAAAATATTATATGGTAGTCAAAGGCGAGAAACAACAAATATATTGATCTCGTTTGAATTGTGCCCTGAATTACACATATGATGTTTGTCAATTTAAAAGATACATTTTAAAGTCAAGAAAGTCGCAGTTCGATGTAAAACCGTTGAGGTATAAGACTGTGAAAATATGTAATTACAAAGACTACAAACCCCAAAGGTGCACATTTTCTCTCAATGAATGAAGCTAACTTTACTGAGGCTGTCTGTCATTGTTTCTACAGTCTTACGTTATAATCGTAACGTTACGCCGTCATGCCTGAGTGTTTTGTACCAGACTGCACACACACGATCAGCGGATCTTGCTTGTTGTTTCGCTTCCCAAGAGATGTAGTTCACTGAGTGATTTTCACATAAAACTAAATGTTACTCTTCTGTTTTATGACAAACTGCGACGTTTTTGACTTTCAGAATTATCTTTTAAATTGAACACAGGGGACGTCTTGCAGTGGGGCAGAGCATATCTCACAATTACAATGTAGAGGAAGATGCTGTGGCATCTGAGTCACCAAGGCCTGTTCCAGAGAGAGTAGAAAAGAAGAAAGGGAGGTTCTTTAGATGGGCTTTTTCTCGGAAATCCAAGACAACAGAGTCAGTGCAGAAATGACAGCAGCCAACAGCCTAAGAGATGCTCTGATGGTGAAGTTGAACAGAACAACGACATTAACAACAATTCAGTGTACAGCTGGCACACCTGTATGTCTTCTCTCACCACTGTGCAGGATGCTGAAAAAGACATTCCCAGTCAAGAGAAAAGGGGCATCAGCACTCCTTCTCTGCCTGTGCCATCTATAACTGAGGAGAACCGCTCAGCTTCGACATCAGATGACGTGTCTTGGAAGAATGAGGATGAAATGATCCATTTAAGTTTAAAGGGAAGCAAAGGTCAGTTTCACAAGCCCCACCATGACTCCTAAAATGTGCAACCTCAGTTTTAACATATTTTTTCTGGACATTGTCATTCTTATCCAAATTAAAATGTAAACTGAGGATGTTTTTTTGTTTAGTAAGGCCCCATAACCACAATAATAATGTGTCCATTATAAAGCAATCTTTAATCTGCATTTTGTTTTGGTAGTTTTTACTGTAAATATACTATGTCCCTCTTTTTTAACAGGGTCTTGCAGCACTATCATCCTATAAAAAAACTTAAGTAAAAATTGATCAAAGTAATCGTAGCCTACTTTAGGTTGAATAACATTCTTGCAGTTTCACCTCTGGTATTATTACAGTAAGTTACTCTAAAATAGTTATGAATTATTAACAACAAATGACATCTTCAACGGTGTAGTTAGATTAATGTAAAAATTACTATCTCTAGAAAGTATTGGTCTACATATTACTAATTGCTAAATCCTATATCAACCTCAACTACTTGATTAAGACAAGGAGGAGAGACAAGAAACTGCACTTTTAATGCTTTCAAATTAACAATATACAATTGCATGAATTATTCTTGAATTGATCAAAGTGTGTAGAGGGAGAAGGTTACATAAAAAATATACCTTTTAAAAATGTATGTTAAATCCACTATTGTTTTATACTAAACTGGTCGATAGTTTACGCAGTTGCCTATTTAAAGGTATAGCGGAGGATTTTCTTTTTCCGGGTGGGTAGTCTATACTATTGGTCCACCTAAGTGTCAATCATTCTGGTGATATGTTTACGTAAGGCCGTCGTACGTGCTCATCTCTATGTAGTTTTCACTTTACGGGTTACGGTTACGGTTTCAGCCATTCCTTTGAAAATGACTGAGGGTCGAAAGAGAAAAAAATGTATACGAAGTGTATGATAAGAAGAGAAAGGCCGCAGAATATAGAAACAAGACCAGAGTGATTTGGGGTGAATATCACATGCTGGCATGCGCTAAAAGCACAGGTCGGGCTTCTCACTGATGCCGCAGTCACGAAGATTCTACTAGACAGGTAAAGTTTGTCATGCTATTTGGAGAAATCCATTTAAAATCACTAGTAAAAGTTAATGCAAGCGACTTAGCAATGCTAGCCCTGGCACAAGTCAAGCACCGCATAGACACGGTAAACATCTCAATTTGTCTAAAGTAGCCTTTTGACCAAATGGTAAATGGTATCGCGCTGAAATATTCTAAAACCGTGTGTGTTCATATTCTAAAACCGTGTGTGTTTATTATTACACAAACGCAACAAGCTACTTCTCCATATGCAACTATGTATAAAAATAACATATTAATACCAACGTATTAACAATGAGACATGTTAGGTCAAGGACCAACGTAATAGAAATGCTCATATGTTGCCATGTAACATAATTGCGATTTGCAAAATAGTTTCCTCAGAACGTATTTCGTGTGATACAGGGTTGCACATATCATGTCTTGAGTCCTCGGTCACTCAACCGATCAGTATAATAAGTAAATAAAACACGGAAGGGCATTTGACATGTTGTCTTTTTTATGAATGTTTTTGAGTTAGTTTATAATTTGCAACATAATTGTGCAAGGCGTCTCGGGAGCAAGAGTGTTGTGTTAGTGCATTTGCATTTTTTAAAAAAAATTGGAGAGGGCGGGTCTTCTCTAAATTTCGGAAAGATCCTCCGCTATACCTATAACACCCAACACCTCTTTTTGTCAGGTGCTGTTGCCATGGTGACTCATAATATCTGTGCTCCATTGATAATGGCTTTTTATAGTTGTGGCGCACACACTTAACTCAGAGTCAGTCAACTCAGAGTTGATTGAACTAACTCATTTCAGCTGTTCTGTAACGTTTCCCATCTCAGCGTAAGTCACTCAGTGTGTGTGTGTGTGTGTGGGGGGGGGGGGGGGGGGGGTGACATCATAGTTTCCCACTTTGAAAAATGGGGCTGGTGTCAATAAAAGCTTTTATTGGACTAAGAAGGATGTTTTCAATTCTGAAACTTGTGACACTGAATGTGATAATTTGCGTTTCGGCCTTTTTTTGGGCCTGAAATCACTGAGGCCGTTTGATGCTGTTTTTAAGAGGAACAGCGCCACTTCTCCTGTGTTAAAACATTCACTTCTTGGAGGGAGCCCGGTCGACAAGGTATCATGAGATTTTTGTGCATCTAAACTGGACATTGCCAACATCAGACCGAACTATAGCAAAATAATTTACTTGTTATGATCTTGCAGATAAATCCAAAAGCAGACAGGATGCTTAACATACAGTTTATTATTGGACAAAAACAGGTAAAACAAAACCCACAAGGGGGCAAAACAAGGACAGGGTGAGGAGTGACATAACTAGACTATGACTCCACAAAAGACTAGATGATAAACAGCGATTACAACTCTCTCTAGATAATACTCTTGACAGGATACTCACAAGGCTAAACAAGGTAAGGTAACATGCAGGTAAGAATTACAATGAAACGACACAGGACAGCAAACACAAGGGTATAGGGATGATATAGGGAGACACTAATGACTGGACAATGACAAGACGAGGATAACAAGGGGGTAGGGTACGTAACGAGACAACACAAGCACATGGCCCAAACAAAAAGGCCATGTGCTTGCAGGGCTCCAGAATAACTTTTTTTACTAGGAGCGCTGTTGCCCCTGACTGAAAATTTTAGGAGCACAAGCAGAAAATTTAGGGGCACACCTTAAATCAGCTTGCAATGCAATTATTCAAATTTCCCCCAAAATAACTGTAATACTGACAAATTCTTTAATAATAAATAGACTTAACATTATGATATGCTGTTTTATTTTAAGTTCACAGGGATCCAGAATCAAAGTTGAGGGCGAGTTCTACAAAAAAAAAAAAAAAAAAAAAAATTCTGGTAGCACTGGGGCTGACAAATCACTAAGCTTAATTTAGGGTGTAAATGAAATTAACTTTAGTTATTATCATTTATAATGTCTTAATATTTTATTATTAATAAAAGTAGTGAAAATATGTTTATGGAGTGAAAATAGCCAATAAACATCCTACTGTTTACAATGGTTATTATTATTTTTTTTAAGTTTTTAAATAAGAGTTTTCCAACATCTTAAATTTTTTCGTTTTAGGACAATCTTTAAAGGATGAACAAAAAATGTGTTGGTGATCACATAAAAAATACAAAAAAAAATAAAACATTTATATATGATATTATTGAAGTGCTGGGAAAAGATGTGTAGTAGCCTACTTGTAAGCATTTGACTATTTCTTACACATTATCATATTTATGGTTTACTACATTAGCCTAAATCCATGGTTCTGTTAGGCTGATTTGTGGACTGAAAGCCTTCCATAAGTGTTACTCCTGGTTTCCACGTCAGCGCTGTTTGATCTTATAACAGATCTCTGCGCCGAATCGGAGTGTTTCTCACTGGATCTCGTGGTGTTGATGTTATTAATTCTGAGGCGAATTCAATGGATTTCTTCACTGGATCTCCTAGTAACAGTATTGCGTGAGCGAGATCGGCCCGCGACTGGCAAGTTCGGGGCTTTATTTTGTCAATGGTTCGGGTCGCTGCTGCTGCTCCACGGTCCACGGTGTTTGCATTCGCTGCTAGGTAACGACTAACAAGTCGATAGATCGCTGATTGCTCAGACGCACATCAGGTTGTGATATTTGTCTCCGTCTCCTTCCCACAGACCTTTACGCGCGCTATAGGCTCTATGCGCGAACCCTGCTGACGTATGTTTGAACGAATCTCAGTCAGCGTCTTTACTTCCGGAAGCGCGTTCTGCAGGCCAAGTGAATAGACGAATCCGGCGAAACTACCGGAAGTAAGCGGGCGCCATTACTGAGATGTTGCTGGGTAGCGTTGCTCCATTGCCTTCTATTGTTTTAGTTGCAACTTGCGTCCACAGGAATAAACAGCCCGCGATTTACGACTGTCACTAACGTTACAACGTTAGCCCTTGTATAATGTCGAGTGGGTAAACAGTTTCCGTTATAAATTGTTTCAATGGTGGCAGTAAAATTTCAATTTTGAAGAGAAAACATTGTGAATACCCCGGGTTGACTGCCCCTGTCTGGTGCCGTACGGTTTACACAGATTTCCTGGGCGAGTACAAGACGCGGACATATAATAACAATTATTTAATGACATAAGTAAAAAAAATATAATAAATGTGTGATATAGTGATCAGCAAAATCTCCTCTCTTGCTATTTTTTCTATTTAATTAACATGTTATGGTCATTAAATGGCTTTCCTGAGCTAAATGTAACGTTATGTAACATAATTGTTCTCCTGCTGTTATATTGACCTCTTTCCATGGTTTAAAAACATTAGTCGGTCGATATTGTGTATACTTTCTAGCTGTAACGTTACCTTACCCATGCCCGTTGCAATGTAAAAATGAGATAAATAATGGACACAAATGAAAAACATGAATTTGTTTATTTGATTTCATTTATTTATTTATTGTTGCCAAATGGACAGATCTTTTTTTAGTTTATTCGGTAGCAAACGTTAGCCTAGCTAGCTTGCCAAGTTATTTTCATAAATAATCTGTAAGATCGTTTGTACCTTCATCTGTGACTGGAGGCCAATGTCCAACATCATCAACCCAACAAGTCTGCCTGGCTGTAGCTGTCATCGAGGGTGCGTTATCACCTTATCTCCGAGGTTTGTTTACATACCGGTGCATATGTCTATGCCGGTGTAACAGCTCAGTAATGGCGTCGCCACAAGATGGCAGCCTACACAAGGACGCTCGTCGGATTCGCCTATAGCGGCAAAACTGTAATAAAATCCGTTTTCTCAGAAACGGAGACAACGATTTCAGAAACGCTGATTCGCTAGTCGAATTTCGTACGATATGAGAGAATACTAACACTCAAAGTTGTTGATTTGGCTCGAAATATATAATTTAAATAACTTCTCTTTTTTACTCTTGTGTGACAGCTAACTGCCTAACAGTGTTGTTAACATCATTCACGTTAACCGCAGGACGTTTTTATAAACAGCGAGTGTAATTTGACACTATCTCCACCTATCGCAAAACCGGCTTCTGACCATAGACTGACGCAGCACCGGAAGTAAGTGGGCGTGCTGAGACAAATATGGAAGCGATCGTGCATAGAGCCTATTCTTGTCACGGATTCATTGACGCGCCCCTTCCACGCTTAACCATGCGTTTAACGTGTGGCAAATTTACTTGTCGCACATGTGCGACTGGATGTAAAATTCAGTCGCACAATCTCAAATTTTGGTCGCAAAATGCGACCATTTGGTCGCAGTCTGGAGCCCTGGCTTGCACACAAAACATGGGTCTGTCATGATCCTGCCTCAAGACATTACTCTAGACGATCTTTCCTCTTAAAAAAAAAAAAAAAACATCTTGTTACAGATCCTGACCATCAGTCTCGACCGTACCTTTAGGACACAGGCCATCACACTTCTTACATTTCCGAACTCCACCCTCATCCACCTCATAGGTGCCAGGGCTGCAGGTTCTCACACATGCCCCATGGTCTGTCACGACATAGTTATCTGAGAAAAACATCAAACCATCAGAGTCATTATCCACAACCAACCAGCAACACAATCCTAATGCATCAAATCATTCTGTCACAGATACCCTGCTTTCTGAGATGTTATTCAGAAACCAGAGTTTGAGTTGCAGGCTCACGATCCGCACCAGAGGGATTGGGTTGTGCTGTTTATATTTTAACCCTGAACACCTAAAACATTAATCTCCAGATTGCAGACCTAACAGCTTTGAATTCACATGAAAGATATCATTCGAATTTGGTCGTGTGTTCAAGTGAAAAAAATGAGGATTCGTGTCTCAATCTGACTTTAGCCTGGTCTTACGTGGACATGTCTTGACACACGTTGCCCCAAAGCTGTACTTCCCGTCGGGGTTGGGAGCGAGCTGGTGGGTGTTGGAGTCGTAGAGCATGAGCCGTGGACATGCGTCCTTACATGTCCCTTCATCCTGGAAGTCCTTACAGGCCTGCAGAACACAAACAGCATTTCCCATGAGCGCACTAGTATGCATCCACGTTTTATTTTGTATGTATGCGCGAGTGTTTTATGGATGTGTATGCGCACATCGGGTTTATATGTATGTGCGAGTGTTTATAGGTGTACATGGAAGTTTATGCGACTATATATAGGTCTGTCTGCGTGCAGCGAGTGTTTATGTATGTGCGAGTGTTTATAGGTGTATATGCATGGTTTATATGCAAGTTATACAAGAATATGCAAGAATGCAAGTTTATATGCATTCATTACTTAAATAATATCTATTGGTATGGATTTCATATTAGTGTTCACATGTATTTCATATATGTATTTTGAACATCCAATAGTATACATGTGCGAGTAATTTATAGGTGTGTATGCACGTGTGTTATGTATGTATTGATAAGCGAAGTTTGATTTAAATCCTACGTGGCGCCTCATAGAATGGTTGGGGAATGAATGCAACACATCTGGACACGTGTGTTTCTCACCAGGCAGTCGGTTGGTTTGGGTCCAGTGCAGCCAGCAGCACAATGTTCATTGCAGCAGTCCACAGGTTTGAGTCCCTTACACCTGCCCGAGCACTGCTCCGCACAGATCACCTTAGTCACTGGATTCAGAGAGAGAAGGAACTTTAGAGATGCTAACAGACCTGTCAGTGTTCGCTACATCGCTACAGCTGAGCACAGCAACAACAATTAAATCTTCGTCTGAAGAGTTCTCAAAACAGTGTTCTTCGGCAGGGGTCAAATATAAGTCAAGGAGCAACTAAACAATCTGAAGAGGAGCATTAAACAACAACAACAACAAAAAAACTACTCACAAAGCAGAAATTCCTTACAGAAAGGCATTTTGAAGAGGTATTGTGCATTTCTAACCAGTATGGCATGAAACAAGATAACCAAGGTTTAAGATGAAAAGTGTTACATATCATGCAGGATTAACAATTTAAAATTTAAGAACCACAAGTATTTCTATTTGACTAAATAACTTCTAAAAGCTTCCTATTTTGAATTTGTTGTATTTATTTATTTATTTTTTTTAATGCTTCTACATAGTACTCTACCATGCCAAATTTTGGGTGAATGTGTGTGTTATATCACAAATACTGTATATATATATATATATATATATATATACACACACACATGTATGTGTTTTTATACTCAATGTTTTTTTTTTTCCAGTTACTTGTCTAATCTAGTTTACATAAATGTTGAAGCTAAGCGTTTGTGGATTTATCATTAAAGTCTGCTCCCTGTTGTTCTAATCTCCTTTGTCGTATGTGTTTCTTGCAATAACCCAGGGTGACAACAGTAAAAGGTCTGAAAAGTTTTCAAGAGCACGGTGCACAACAAATTAAACTATTGTGTCCTAAAAAACAACAATCTATTTTGAACTGCGGAAATAATTCCTGTCTCACTTCCTATTACAAACCTACATAACAATGTAGAAAATTTGACCAATCATATCAGTCTGGGCCATCTGACCCATCTGACCAATCAGAGCAGAGTAGACCAATCACAACAGACTGGACCATCTGACCAATCAGAACAGAGTAGATCAATCACAACAGACTGGATCATCTGACCAATCAGAGCAGAGTAGACCAATCACAACAGACTGGGCCATCTGACCAATCAGAGAAGAGTAGACCAATCACAACAGACTGGACCATCTGACCAATCAGAACAGAGTAGACTAATCACAACAGACTGGATCATCTGACCAATCAGAGCAGAGTAGACCAATCACAACAGACTGGACCATCTGATCAATCACAGCAGAGTAGGCTATCAGAAAGGCGTATTTAGAGAGAGCTTCGAATTCTGGTTTTCAGAAACAAACTTTTGAATAGTAGCGTGAAGTGTCTGTGTTTCCAGTCGCTAGTTTTTAAAAGGTTTATGTGTTGTTTTTTAAACATTTCTACATAGTATGTTTTGACTAATTTAGTAAAAAGCCTGAAAGCAGGAAAAAAACATTCAGATTCAGTCATTAGTATAGTTTAGGACGACTTACTTGTTTGGCAGTTTTGAGGGCCAGGGCCCCAACAGGAACCATTGTGACAGTCTGGGTCACACTTCTCACCTGCGGGAGGTAGAGTAGAACATTCTTAATCAACGTGCAAAATTAATTTATACCATTTAATATGCATGTATATATTTTAAAAATAATAAGAATCTTGAGGGACTTACAGTGTTTTGGGAAGCTTGTTTTGGTGTCCTCTGTAATTTTAATTGTAGGATTGCTCTTCATGTTCAGAATATCAGTCCACTGGATGGTCTCCACATTACATAAATGACTGTTACCGGTAAATTTTATTCCACCCTTCAGTATTTCTAGGAGGGAAAATGACAGTGTTTGAACAACGCATTAATGTACTGTATGACAAACTTCACTAAGAGAGACAGTGGAAATTTAGGTCTATTATTGTTTTGCAAATAAAACTTTCAGCACTAGGCATGGAGATTAATGAATGTTATTCCGTCAACAAAACAAATGTGCGAAAGACATACAGGTCAGTTGGAAGCATGTGTAGGACAAAGATCACATTTATATAAGCACATACCAGTTAAGCTAGTCAGTGGTAACTGATTCAGTCCTATGCTGTTGTTGGAGTTTAGTAGGACGGTCAAAGCATATTTGTCTTCTAAAAGGGAGTGGCCACGAATGATGCGCAGATTCTCAAGGGGGATGCTGGGAGCCGAGTTGAGGCCAATAAGAACATACCCACCAACGTCTTGGATGCTCTGAAAATTAGAAACATTAAACATAAAACTGACTAACATCCAACACTAATACCATATAAAGAGTTGTTATACTGCATCATTTAAATATTGTTGAGGCATCTGTCACGAAATACAAAATAATAAAACATTGGTATATACGTAGATGACTTACAATAACCAAACATTAAGATAACAGTACAACAGCACTGAACGTAGTGTTTGTAAACAGATATATATATCATACCCTGAGAAAAGACAAGTCATGGTTTTCTGTCATATATGTGATTTCCAGGTTTTCCAGAACCACGGTGCAGTTGCTGTACATTTTTACCAGGATCTGATAATGGTCGTCCACTGTTCCCAGGAGGGTCAGTTTGATGTTCGTTCCCTGACACACTTAAACACACAGAGAGAAAGAAAGAACAATTAAATCCACTGAGGCCTTCATGGGAAAAAAACATAATAAAACTCACATTCTAATAGAAGAAAAAATGTTTTTGGTTTCTTTTTGTAATTTGTTTATTCATTAAACTTCCCAACCAAATTATTTTTAAACATATTTTCAAACACATTGGAATCAGTTGTATTCATTCAATAATACACATGGGGTCAGTAAGATATTTTAAATTAAATTAAAATAATTTTATTCTGCAAATATGCATTAAATTGATCAAAAGTGACTTTTATTAGGCTGTTACAAAATATTTTTAGTTCAAAATAAATGCTGTTTTTGTAACTTTCTATTTACCAAATAATTCTTTTTTAAACATCTATCACAGTTCCTTCAATTATCTTAAAGTTTTTAATGTGTTATGTCTATGTGACGTTTTAAGGCAAACCATGTGCAAATCCCTAACACCATTACTGACTATTTTCTCCTAAAAACTGCAAAGACAGCCTCAAAAAAGAGTTTGAAATCTCTGGTGTTTCTTATCTTGCAACCTACTTATAATATTATCAATAATAATAACTTTATTTGTATATAGTGCCTTTAAAGCAGCTTCTCAAGGCACATAACATAATAGAACAAGTAAATGAATATCCAACTCAAGAAATTTTAAAATAAAAACCACAGACTAGAATATAAAAGTTAGGACAAGCAAGGAAAAGCCAATATATATATATATATATATATTTTTTACATAAGATTTAAAAATATTTTGATTTGTGCATCTCTAATATAAGGAGGGAGTGAATTCCAAAGCCTAGGAGAATTTATAGGATGAAAAAGACTAAGAATCTCCCCTACAGAACGCAACCGTGTCTGCCAATAGATCAGCTTGTGGGGAGTGTAAATGACGTACGGGAGTGTAAAGTTAAAATTGCAGACAGACACTCAGGCCACGCAGTGGAACCTGACCGGGAGCCAGTCCAGACTTTAGAATTGGTGTAATGTGCTCATTTCTCCCGACTATAATCAGGGTCCTTGCAGCTGAATTTTACACATTTTGCAGTTTGTTAAGTACTGTATGTTTTTAGGAACCCCAACAAGAAGTGCATTGCAATAGTCAAAAAAACAAAGAGCTTTTCAGTCACAGAGAGGGGTAACATAGAGCAATATATAGAGCTAGACATAGAGTCTAGCAATATTTCTGAGATGAAAAAAGGAGTTCTTAATAGTGTACTGCACATGTGAGTCGAAAAACAAACTTGAATCAAAATATAATTAGTGAGCCAGCTTTACGAAGCTGATGACAGGAACCAATGAGCAGCTAATGAGGATTATCACTACTAAGACATCCATATACAGTATTTGTCCCATAAATACAAAGTATTAAAAAAGGAACATTCAAAAATTGAACGGGCTTAGAGTGAATATAAATCTAACTGTCATCTGCTTAAAAGTGATAACTAAGCCCAAGTGATCTAAGGAGCAGTCTGAGTGGAAATATGTAAATGCTGAAGAGTAAGGTGCCTAAAGCTGAACCTTGAGGAACACCCGTACCTCAGATTAGAAACCATTGCAGACAAACTGTTGACAATCAGAGAGATAAGATCTAAACCAGATTAAAACAGTCTCAGAAATACCAAATACCTTGCAACCAATCATGTCAACGAACAGGGCGAGCTTTAGCATATTATTAACTATGACCGTCTCAAGAGGAGTCATACTGGTATATTTGTCTGTTAATATAAAACAATGTAGTACATTTAGCAATATATTGTGTGAATTATGTATGTGATACATATTCTTGAGCATCAAATCGGCATATTAAAATTATTTCTGAAGGATGATCAGCTTTGCCATCAAAGGAATTAAGTATATGTATATATTTTTGAAAACATTAAGCTGTCTAAAACAGTTATTTGTAATAATATTTCACAATATGACTTTTTTCCTGTATGTTTAATGAAATATATGCAGTCTTGGTGAGTACAAAAAGCTTTATACACAGTCCTTTAACAACAATCACAGCCTTCTTGAGCCTTTTTATTGTTATTGTTTGCAGGTCAAACCACAGGTTTTCACTTGAATTCAGGTCTAGGCTCTAGCCAAGCCATTTCCAAAATCTTTATTTGATACAAATAAAAGACTAAAATGATTGCAATAAATCAACTGCAATGCTAGAGCCAGAGCCAATCTGAGGGGCATGTAGGTGTCTTTTGCAGCTAATGAACCAATCAGAATTCAGTCAAGGTGGGCGTTTGTTTTAAGTGCTCTGAGCGGCAAAGGAAAGACTCTGCGGTGGGCCAAGATAGTGCTTGTGGCAAAGAGACAGCTCGTATGAATTCTACGAGAACTCTTTCTCACACTCATCTGGGAAAAAAAAATTGATGAAAAACATTCCTGGATTTTCCTCCATGTAATGTACTTTAATTATTGAACTTTTTAAGTAATTTAATGAACTTTTTTTACCAAATGGTCCAAGGACCAAAATACAGTTAATGACAGTTTCAGTGCAGCTTCAAATGGCTTTAAATGACACCAAATGATGAATAAGTAATGGTAAAAATGGTAAATGGACTGCATTTATATAGCGCTTTCATAGACCTAATGGCCAACAAAGCGCTTTACATATTGCCTCACATTCACCCATTCACACACACATTCATACACTGACGGCGGTGTCAGCCATGCAAGGCACCATCCAGCTCGTCGGGAGCAGCTGAGGTTAGGTGTCTTGCTCATGGACACCTCGACACTTGGTCAGGTGGAACCGAGGATTGAACCACCAACCTTTCGGTTTGTAGACAATCCACATAAACCACTGAGCCACTGCCGCCCCCAATAGGGTCTTATCTTGCGAAACGATCGGTCATTTCAAAACTAAATAAACAAATTTAAGTTTTATAAGGACAAATGCTCGCCTTGCTCTATTCTATGAGGTGCGTTTGTAAAGTCACGTGAAACGCAATTACGTTCAAAAGGTCACGTCATTGTTGACGTAGCCGGAAGTTCTAATAGCATACTGGATAATCACACCTTACTGAAATATCAAGAACGACAAGGAACGTTTATTTTTTTCCAGCCAGGATTCCAAGGTCTCTTTCCACCATAGTGGCTCACTCAATAATGGAAATACTATAAACTCCATGACTTGCAGGTTCAATGCGCCATTTCCGGGGGACATTCATGAGTTTCCAAACATAGACTTCACGTGAGCCGGAAAACGTCACAGAATCAGCTTGAGAATTAGCATGTGTGATAACATCCAGAGACGATGAGAGTCCATGTGTGAAAGAAAGAAAGAAAGAAAGAAAGAAAGAAAGAAAGAAAGAAAGAAAGAAAGAAAGAAAGAAAGAAAGAAAGAAAGAAAGAAAGAAAGAAAGAAAGAAAGAAAGAAAGAAAGAAAGAAAGAAAGAAAGTCACAGGTAATCACAGCGTAAATAGATTCTGTCCATTTCAAGCTCAGTCGCTGTCATCGCAATCAGCGTACAATCAAACTGTCAGAGCCGCCACACGACAGAGAACGACAAAGGAACTCAAAAACATGACACTTCTGTCACACAACTCTTTCCTTTATAGCAGTCACATGGAGAAACATTCAAAAACTGCTTGAAGAAAACCCTCATTGTTCTCTGCCAAAGAGAGAGTCAACTCCAGCAAAATGAGGCACTGACTTCTTCGTCAATTTTAGGAAACTGCTCAACAGTTTATCAAAGCAGGAGGTCTGCTTTTTTCCCGACAAACTCGTTTGACTTTCTCCGCAGCTCTTGAAACTCCAACCGCTTCAGCAGATGTGGTTCTAGGAAAAGCCAATCACAGGGGAGAGGCATCTAGGCCCAGAAACAACCAGCCTTCACATGCGGAAGGCCCCTCAGTAACGGACCGTTTTTTACAATCGCCCTCCCGGGAACTCGATGTGAAGCCATGAGTGGGCTCCGGTAACTCATGAAAGAGCGTTCGGGACGGATGATGAAAACGTCTCGGGTTACGACTGTAACCCTTGTTCCCCGAGAAGGGAACGAGACACTGCGTCATCGTTATGACACTTTGGGGAATCCCCAAGCGTAGCGTATCTGAAGCATGAATGAAATCTGTCCGATCCTGATTGGTGCTGCGTCACGGCGTAGTAAATGACGGCATAACCGGAAGATAGAAAGGGGACGCTGACACAAACAACACCAGCTCTTTTGCGATGAAGCAAGCGCTCTGATCGCGATAGGTGTGGTGGCTAGACGCAGTGTCTTGTTCCCTTCTCGGGGAACAAGGGTTACAGTCGTAACCCGAGACGTTCCCCTTCGAGGGAACTCGCACTGCGTCATCGTTATGACACTTTGGGGAACGAAATACCCACTATGCCACACCGAAATCACGCCCAACCTAGTGTGAAGCTGGGAGACCAGGCACACTTAGGATGCGAGCACTCTAGCGCCAGGCTTCACAGGGAGTTGCAGACTGTAAAAACGTATGAAGGTATGCGGGGTGGCCCACCCGGCCGCATCGCAGATCTCTTGAAGCGAAACGCCAGAAAGGAGGGCCACCGAGGAGGCCATGCCCCTGGTGGAATGAGCCCTCACAGCCATAGGGGAAGGCAAATTGCACACCTGATAAGCCGCGACTATAGCCTGAACAATCCAATTTCTAATCGTCTGTTTAGATGCAGGCAGCCTTTTCTTGGGTGAACCAAAGCACACCAATAACTGGTCTGACTTCCTCCACTGGGAAGACCTCTCCAAGTAAACCCTGAGAGCTCTGACTGGGCAGAGCAAGTGAAGTCTCCCTTCTTCCGCCGTCTCATGAGGTGGAGGATGGAAGGCCTGAAGAACCACTGACCGTGCCGCACTGGATGGCACCTTGGGTACACAACCCGGTCTAGGATGTAAGATGGCCTTAACTCCAAGCAAGTTGGCAACATAGCCAAGGCCTGGAGATCCCCAACTCTCCTCAGAGAAGTGATGGCAAGGAGATAGGCCACCTTAAAGGTCAGGTTCTTAGCCTCAGCCGACTCCAGTGGCTCAAAAGGGGCCTCAGCCAACCCTTCAAGAACCACTGCCAGGTACCAGGTTGGGACTCTGGAATGAGCCGCAGGCCTCATCCTCCGAGCCCCACGGAGGAAATGTACAACCAAATGGTGCCTACCCAAGGGCCCAACACCTATAGGCGAGTGGAAAGCCGCTATGGCAGCCACATACACCTTAAGATGGGGTAAGACCGGCGGAGAAACGATCTTGGAGGAACTCCAGCACCGAAGCCACTGGGCAGTTAACTGGGTCCACCTCACATTCTCTACACCAAGTGGAAACCACATTCCACTTTAGGCTGTGCAGTCTCCTGGTAGAAGGAGCCCTGGAGCTGAGTAGGGTCTCGACAACACCTGCTGACAGGCCAGCCTCTAAGTACCGAGCCCCCTCAGGGGCCAGACCCAAAGGTTCCATAGCTCCGGCCGGGGGTAAAATATTGTGCCCCCTGCCTGCGACAGCAGGTCCCTCCTCAGAGGGACCTGCCACGGGAGGCCGTCTAGTAGAACTACGATGTCTGAGAACCAAACCCTGGTCGGCCAGCAGGGTGCTACTAGAAGTAGGCTGATCCCTTACCGGCGGACCCGCTCCAAGACTCCCGGGAGCAGAGCGATCGGGGGAAATGCGTACAGATGCAACCTCGGCCACGTCTGTGTCATAGCGTCCAACCCCAACGGGGCTGGGGCCTGTTTCAGAAAGGAGGTTAAGTGAAAACTCTGAGTATGTTAACCCTGAAATGAGGGAAACTCTGAGTTTTCCGTTTCAGAAAGGGGGGTAAATCAAACCCGAGAAAGCAGAGTAAGTCAAGCCCGTTTCTGAAAGAGAGGTAACTTATACTCAGAGTCAGTTACCATGGTAACTTACTCTGTGAACCTAACCTGGTCGGGAGCAGGTTTTCTTCAGTAAACTCAGAGTTTCTTGCGGTCTCCTCTTTTTTAAAGAGGAAGTGTTGTTTAAACACCAACAATAAAATGTATTTACACATTCTTTAAGGGATATATATTGTTTGTCCATGGTTTAATTGACTAAATCTGTTTTGCAGCACTTTGCCAAAAAATAAAAGGATTAAATCGTTTGCTAAACTTTATTTGATTACCACCATTTTTGATAATATATTTCTATTAAATCTTTAAAAAAATGGAATAAAAAACATTTAATAGAACTCAATTATTTTTCAAACATAATATAATAAGTTATTAATGATAAAAATAAGATGTTAATCAATTATTGAAGTTAGTTGATTACATATGTTTTATTGAACGAATGTTTAATTTATTTAACTGTCATTTTAACTGATGATGATAATAATAACCATAATTTAATAATGCAGTTTATATATTTAATAATTGTTTAATACCATAAACCGTGATATTTTCTGAGACGGTTCTTATACTGTGAAACTCTCATTCCCCACATGGGGGAGTCCCCCACCCCACCCCACCCCACCCCCACTGTTAAACAAGTTACTCAGCAACTTTTACTCATGTTGTAAATTAACAACTTTTTACTTGAGTAGATTTTTAGACTGGTATTTTTACTTAAGTAAAAATTTATCAAAGTAATAGTTGCCTACTTTAGGTTAAATAACATTCTTCCAGTTTCTGATATTATAACAGTAAGTTACTCTAAAATAGTTATGAATTATTAACTACAAATTACATCTTCAATGGTGTAGTTAGATTAAAGTAATAATTACTATCTCTAGAAAATATTGGTCTGCATATTACTAATTGCTAAATCCTATATCAACCTCAACTAGGCCAACTTGATTAATACAAGGAGTAGAGACAAGAAACTTTTAATGCTTTCAAATTAACAATATAGCCTACAATTGCATGAATTATTCTTGAATTGATCAAAGAGGGAGAAGGTCACAAAAAATATACCTTTTAAAAATGTATGTTAAATCCCCTTTTGTTTTATACTGAATTGGTCTATAGTTTATGCAGTTGCCTATTTAATGTAATTGCATCATATTTTATTTTAAATTACAGAAGAATTAAGAGTAATCCTCTTAATTAAATTGCAATATTTATATCACTTGGTAATTAATTATACCCAACACCTCTTTTTGTCTGGCGCTGTTGCCATGGTGACTCATAATATCTGCGCTCCATTGATAATGGCTTTTTATAGTTGTGGTGCACGCGCTTAACTCAGAGTCAGTCAACTAACATATTTCAGCTGTTCTGTAACCGAAAACTCAGTTTCCCATCTCAGAGTAAGTCAACTCAGAGTTCAAGCTTTAACTCAGAGTTGGTTGAACCTCCTTACTGAAACGGGCCCCTGGATACCTGAGAGAGAACCACAGTGGACAGTGGGACGTCTCTTGGGACGCGAACAGATCCACTTCCACTGGGCCGAATCTCACGCACATGGCCTCCACCACCTCGGGATGGAGTCGCCACTCCCCGGGCCTCAGCCCCTGCCTCGACAGGATGTCTGCTCCCTGATTTTGATCCCCGGGGATATATATAGCTCTGAGAGACGACAATTTCCCCTGGGACCACAGAAGGATCTGGTGTGCCAATCTGCATAGAGGGCGTGACCTCAAACCCCCCTGGTGATTCAGATACGCGACTACGGACATATTGTCCGAGCGTATCAGGACATGGTGGCTGCGGAGGTCCGGGAAAAAACTCCTCAGAGCCTTGTAGACCGCCAGCATTTCCAGGCAATTGATGTGCCAGGAAGAGTGCCGGATCTCCCACAGACCTCTCGCAAAGTGGCCGTCCATGACCGCGCCCCAACCAGTGAGGGAAGCGTCTGTTGAAATGGTTTTCCGGCAACATGACGCTCCCAACACCAGTCCCTGGGACAAGAACCAAGGTTTCCTCTATATGACGAGGGAACGAAGGCATCTGCGCATTACCCTGATCATGCGGAATGGATTTCCCCTCGGGGAAAACCCCTTGGCTCTCAACCACCACTGTAGGGGTCTCATGTGTAGCAGGCCAAAAGGTATGACGTTGGACGCTGCTGCCATGAGCCCCAGCAGTCTCTGAAACTGCTTCACAGTGAGGTTGTGGCCTAGCTTCACTCTGGAGACCATTGCCTCTATGGACTCCACGCGTGCGGGAGACATCTGTGCCCGCATTGTCGTGGAGTCCCATACAACTCCCAGGAATGTAGTCCTCTGGGAGGGCGTCAACACACTCTTTTTTGTGTTGAGTCTCAGCTCCAAGCACCTGATATGGGTCAGAACGACATCTCAATGCCGAACTGCCATCTCTCGCGACTTTGCCAATATTAGCCAGTCGTCGATGTAGTTGAGTATACGGATGCCCTGGAGTCTCAGCGGAGCTAGCGCTGCATCCATGCACTTGGTGAAGGTGCGAGGGGAGAGAGCTAGGCCGAAGGGAAGAACCCGATATTGGTACGCTTCGCCCCCAAAAGCGAACCTCAGGAACCTCCTGTGACATGGAAGGATGGATATATGAAAGTATGCGTCCTTCAGATCTATCGTGACGAACCAGTCCTCGAACTGGATCTGACTCACAATAGCTGGAATAGTGAGCATCTTGAACCTGAATCTCCTCAGAGAACGATTCAAGTGCCTAATCTATTATTGGACGCAACCACCCATCCTTCTTGGGAACTATGAAGTACCGGCTGTAGAACCCGGACTCCCTGTCTGGCAGAGGAACACGTTCTATGGCCTCCTTGAACTTCCTTTTCCATAACCCGAACCTGCTCTGGGCCAACCACAGTCCAGACCACCCCGTTGAACCTTGGGGGAGGTGAACTGAACTGCAGCCTGTAACCCCCCTCTACAGTACGCAGGACCCATGCAGAAATATTTGGAAGGCAAACCCATGCGCCGAGATAATCTACTAAGGGAACCAGCCTCTCGAGGCTGGCCTCGGATGTTATTTGAGACTTGTTCCCGACCCCCTGAAGCGGCTGGCCGGCAGGGAGCGGTCGACAACGGTTTTCGGTGGGCGGACGCGTTAGCTGCCCAGCCGCAGGTCTTAGTAGAGGCAGCTGGAGTGGAGTGCGTACGCAGGAAATCAGTGTGGCCCGAAGCGTACTGGACGGCGGGGACACAGCACTGATTCCCCGAGAGCTCCGGGAAGAAAGACGACCTCGATTGCTTCGCCCCGGGGGGGACAGCTCTCAGCGGTCCGGCTGCAACTAGGGCCGCTTGGTGGAAGACTTCTTTGCCTGCAGGACGGTTCTCAAATCGACCTTAGGCTCAGAAGGCTTACCATGAGAGCGCCGTCTCCTTTGCCAGGCTCCCTCAGGAGGGGCACGGGAGGCGACACTCTCCTTCTGAACAAAACGGTGCGAGGAGCTGGGAGGCGGCCGAGGCTGCCCCTTGGAGGCAGCCTTCCTCGAGGAGCCAGAACGGCGAGGAAGGTACTGATGGAAGGCCGCTGACTGTTTTTTCACCTCCTGGAACCTCCCGACGATGGTATCCACCGTGCCGCCGAAGAGGCCAGAAGGTGAAATTGGGGAGTCTAGGAGAAAATGTTTCTCTCTCTCCTTCATCCCCGACAAATTCAGCCATAAATGTCTCTCCACACACACTAACCCAGCCATGGAGCGGCTGATGGCACGGGCCGTCTCCTTAGCGATGCGGAGAGACAGGTCGGTGGCCTTCCTCAGCTCCGTAATATCACTTGGAGAAGGACCCTCACCCTCATCCAGCTCCTTGAGCATGTCGGCCTGGTAGGCCTGCAACACTGCCATAGTGTGCAGGCAGCTACCAGCCCGCCCAGCCGCCATGTAAGCCCTGCCCACCAGCGCGGATGTATCGCGGCATGGCTTAGTGGGCAGTACCGGGGCCTTAAGGGACGATGCGGCTTCGGGCGAAAGATAGCTCGCGAGAGCCTCCTCTACCCGAGGCAATGTCCCATAACCAGACTCAGCCGCCCCTTGCACATTAGCAAAATCAAGCACTGGGGGGTTGGAGAGCCTGGCTGAATAAGGCTTCACCCATGACTTGCATAACTCATTATGCAAGTCATGGAAAAATGGATGGCCCCGGCGTGGAGGTTGATAAAACCCCGGCTTGGGTTTATAATAACGTTCATCCAGCTTGCTTGGTGGCTTAATTTTTACTTCCTCTTGTGGCCAATCAATTTTTAATTTGGCCACAGCGCGTGTCAAAACCTCCACTAACTTCTCTTAACCAGGTGCCTGAAGTGGTTGAACAGTCTCGACATCACACACCTCAATGCTTGAATTATCTGACTCCTCAGAGCCAGATAAATGCAGCATTGTGTCCCCCACCTCGTGGGAAGAAGCCGCTTCACGGGCTTCCACACGAGGCGGGAGAGCATCAGAATCTTCAGACGAGGACTGGGAAGATGCCGAAGCAGTCCCGTGCCCCGCTGAGAGATCCATTTGTGAGCCCCACGATCTGCGGCGTCGCGTTGCCTCGGCAACCGCGGGCCCAGAACCGCGAGGCTCGCGAGCATGGCCGCTTGACTCGTCAAACACAGCCAGCCGCGAGCGCAACGTTCTGAGCGGCAGCCTCTCACACTCGCTACAAGCGGCTCCCTCGAGAGCCGCTCTAGCGTGCTGCATGCCCAAACAATGCACACACAGCTGGTGTGTGTCCGTGCCCGAAATATAGCGAGGACACGGATGCACACACTGTCTAAATTGCTCGCTAGACATACTTTTTTATATAATGACCAACAACAGTAAATAGGACAAACAATTCACACAGAGCGCTTAGCTGAAGAGCGAAAAAGCTGGTGTTGTTTGTGTCAGCGTCCCTTTTGTATCTTCCCGTTATGCCGTCATTTACTACGCCGTGACGCAGCACCAATCAGGATCGGACAGATTTCATTCATGCTTCAGATACGCTACGCTGGGGGATTCCCCAAAGTGTCATAACGATGACGCAGTGCGAGTTCCCTTGAAGGGGAACTTAGTAGAGGTGGAGGAAGTAAGCAGATATTAAAGACAGGAAATTGACACTGGGCATTAGAGATTTGAGCTTTTGAGCTCATTTGAGCTTCAGCAAAAACCAATGAGATTAATTTTAGTGTTACGCAGCACGTTTGAGCTTCAGCAAGAACCAATGAGGTTCATTCTTGTGTTATGCAGCGAGTTTGGGCTTCTGCAAGAACCAATGAGGTTCATTTTTGTGTTACGCATAGGGATGGGACGATAACCGGTTTCGCGATAAACCACGATAAAATATACTGACGGTTAGTATTATCGCTTAAAATTTAATTATCATTAAAACCGTATTCGATTATCGCGATTTTAATACCTCACTGTAAATCCTGTCGGCCAGTCTGACGCAGCCGCGCGCTGCACGCAATGTTTACTATTCGAGAAGGAATGGCGGAAGGCAGTGACCGTGCTTGGGAGATTCAGCCTTTTAAGATGACCAAATCTGTGGTGTGGTCATAGTTAGCTTTTACAAAAGTCCTGAGGGAAACTTGATCGAGGATAGTCACCCTGTCTGCAGAACAAAAAGTCACTGTCCAAAAGAAACACTTAAAATCTGCCGAGTCGTCTTCTTGTGTAACCATCACCCGCTGTTGTATAGCGAACGCAAGGCAAGTTAACTTTGACCTCAATACCGAAACTAGGTCTGGGAAACAATTGGGCACGAAATGTTTTGAGTTTAAACATTTTATGTCACTCACTTAAAATAGACGTGAAGCTTCCGCGAAGAAAATTTTGCAGCAAGTGTCTTTGAGCCGACGAACGAACATCTTCAAATAAGATTATTATTAAGAGTGACGTTTTAAGGGATAGTAATGTATAGATGCATCACGTATTACACCGATTTAATTATTGAATTGATAATGAGTTTAGCTAATGTTTTAAATCTTACCCGTTTATAAATTCATTTAGTAAAACAATCGTCCGGACAAGATGATCACAATAAATCAACTCTGATTTCATTTTCAAAACGATCAAAAACTGGAGACGCAAGACGGCCGGCAAGTTGTATTTGAATTAAACGAGCCCGTGTCTGTTGTGATATTGATGTGCGCTGTGTGTGTATGCGTTGCTATTGACGACGGGCATTATAAAGAAGGAAATGCCATAGAGTAGAATCTTGCTTTAAAAAAAAAACTGCATACAGCTGCTTGTTTATTTGTTGTTTGTTGATTTTCAATAATAAAACTTGTTAAAATGTTTTCAGTGTGAGCATCAGTTCTTTTTGAACATTTTCCATCTAATTTTAAGAAAACCGTGATAATATTGATAATCGCGATAATTTTGGACACTATAATCGTGATATGAAATTTTCAAACCGTCCCATCCCTAGTTACGCAGCACATTGAGCTTCAGCAAGAACCAATGAGATTCATTCTTGTGTTACGCAGCACGTGTGAGCTTCAGCAAGAACCAATGAGGTTCATTCTTGTGTTACGCAGCACGTTTGAGCTTCTACAAGAACCAATGAGGTTCATTCTTGTGTTAGGCAGTGAGTTTGGGCTTCTTCAAGAACCGGTTCATTCTTGTCTTACGCAGCACGTTTGAGCTTGCTCAACCAACAGAAGGTGTTAAATGTAACTTTTCTTCTAAAACGAATCCGTTTTAATGCCTGTGTGTGAAGGGGTTGTAATCACACGTTACAATGATCCACTTGTCGGGTTTTGCTATTACCTCTGAAGGCCAGTATTCCTATTTTTAAGTGAAGTCTCCGGGTCGGATTTTCTGCAAAATCAATCAGATTTGACGTGCATGCAGGCTCCCGAGCCTCTCTTCTATGTTTATACAGTCTATGTGATTGCGACGGCACTGCAGCAAACGACATAAGTCTGATAACACCAAAACACTCAACACTCAAAACACACAACACAGACTCCAACACAAACTCCACAAAAATATAAAAAACAAAAGGAAACAAAAATCTCAGAATCTGCTGAAGCTCGTCAGGCCAAACGTGAATCGGATCAACGAAAACACGGATCAACGTCGACAGTTGGAATTATGGAGAGTCATCTGCTAATTTTATTGTGATAAATTACAAGTTTTCATATGCTGAAATAATGGTGAACTGTAATGAAATGGCAAGGTAAACTTCAACATAATATGAAACATGAAATGAACACAAAAGACAGTTCCAGGATAACAAAAAGTAGGTGCTTTAGGATGTAAATTTTATGTATTAGATCTACTGTCTAACATAACTCATCCCACTACTATCATATTGTATCCCACTACTATCATCCCACTACTATCATATTGTATCCCACTACTATCATCCCACTACTATCATATTGTATCCCAGTACTATCATCCCAATACTATCATCTGTAGTAGTTTCAATTTTAAAAACGATATAAATACTGTTCATTTTCTCACACAAACTCGTTTCGTGTCTTAGGCCATCAATGTGTACATTTACGAGTCATAAAATCATGTTTAATTTGGACTTCTCTGAGCATGCTCTTTGAGGTGGTGACAATAGACCTCCATTATATGACTGATAGACAAGAACGGTTTGACCTAAAAATATTAAAATTGAAACTACTGCGGAAACAAAGACTACATCTTGGATGCCCTTGAGGTAAGCTGAAACATACCAAAAATTAATTTCAAAGTGAACTATCCCTTTAAAAAATACAAGCTTTGATATGAAAAGCTTTGCTGTATAGCCCATCCCCTTTTCAGAAGAAATTAAGAATTGTGTCTGACTCTGAACTATAGGGGATTTATGCATTGAAGCTACTTATATTAAGGTAGCAAAGTACAATAAGAAAAAAAAAAATCCAGCATCCGTACCCACATTTGGATCTGCACTGGTGATTGACCTGAGAGACATTGTTCTAGGTCACAGTGAGGCTGGACGATATCCAGAGGTCAATGCCAAACTACAGACTGATCTCATGAAGTAGCGTGTGTATGACACGCCAATTCGTATTTCCATTTTTGGCGTGCTATCAAAACGCATAATCGCTTTTCAGCGTGTTTATGAACGCCGTTGACTTAACGTTATATAAATATATGACTTACCTCAACCCCGTCCCTAAACCTAACCGTCACTGGGGTTAATGGCATTTATGACTGTTCCCTTACCATCCTAGGTAAAAAAAAGATATGACTTACCTCAACCCCATCCCTAAACTTAACCGTCACTGGGGTTAATGGCATTTATGACTGGACATTTGACGCGCGTGTACGGACACGCGGAATGACGCGAACGTTAATGGCGTAAACATACACGCATACACGCGGATAGCTCAAAATGCGTAGAGATAACACGCCACTTGACTCGAAAGTGGCGTGTATGTTTACGCAAAAGTCATGATGTCATGTTGCAAACTAAATGAAAGAGACACTTGAAAGTCTATGTTGCACGTGGCCGGACTGATGACCAAATATGGGACATTTTACTGACAATTAAACTATAGCTCAACACAGTGCACCTTGTATTCAATTTAAAAAAAAAAAAATATGTCAACACATTAAAATTTCAAAATTCATAACCTGTTGCTCACTGCAGTTTTCAAACACTTTGAATTTATTTATCTTTTAAATATCAAATTGAAACTTAAAAACTAAAAAGATGTAAAATGCTGAGATCAACATTAACTAATATTAATAAATGCAGTTGAAGTGACGTTACATTGTTAGTCATGTTAAGTTAATGTTAACAAACAAAACCTGTAAAGCGTCACCACTAGTACGAATAACCGCTTAAGCAGTCAAGTTTTATCATACTTGTATAGACTAGCCTATAGACTCAACCTCAGGTTGCTCCAGTCTCCAGGAGGAGGAGTATTATCTGTAAATGTAAATTTAAAAGACTAATAGAGTCCAGTGTTAGTTCTCAATGGGACAGTAACACGTTTCCACTGTTCTAACGCTGACTGACTGAGGTTCCTCTAAAAAGCGCACGCACATCTCTGAAGTTATGTGCGACGACCCCATCAATATTTACCGGAGATCATTCAAAGATGAAGGTTTAATCTTACACAACAAGCCGTTTCATAATACTGAGAGTCTCCTACCTTTCTTTTCCTGCGTTGCACAGAAGCTCCCTGAGAGCAGTAAGGTAAAAATCAATCCAAGCTCAGTTGGTCCTGCCATTTCTTATGTTTCAAACCTCTCAGACTTCACTTAAAGAGCTCTTCTTTCAGGTGGTTTCTAAATGCACAGAGATCGTGCCTTCTCTTGAGAAAACGCTCGCTCGACTTTGCTTGTAAATTTTGACAGCTCCTCCTCCGCGCCGCTCTCGCGCTCGTGACGTCAGCAGCGGGGAGGATCGTGCCCGTGCAGTTCAGACGGTGTGCTTCAGGTAGAGGCTACAGTACTTTCTGATCTGAGAGTTTGACATATTAATTTACTCTACCCCTTATTTACTCACACTCTAGCCATCCTATATGTAAATGACTTTCTTTCTTTCTTTCTTTCTTTCTTTCTTTCTTTCTTTCTTTCTTTCTTTCTTTCTTTCTTTCTTTCTTTCTTTCTTTCCTTAAGCTAACACCTACAATAACTTTTGCAATTTCTTGTCAACTCAGTGATTGTTGAGTTCACCCATTTATTGATTACCATTTGAAATACCCTCAACCTATGCTTATGTGTCCCAGTTTCAAAAGGACTCCAATAAATTCCCAGATTTGCCGAGATACTAATCAAGTCTGATTTGCCAAGTTTGTAATCAAAAGTTGTAATCAAAAAGGATTTAATAGGATCTCCAACATCTCTTGTCCAGGACCAAGTTATCTGAACTGTTATATCCATATTCCAAAGGAATATTTTAGAGTTCAGATCAGAGTTGTACACATCAGAGTTTTGTAAATTTACAAAAATAATAATAACAGTTTCTTCAAAGAGTACTGGAGTTTTTCTGACAAAGGTGGGTGTGAATCTGTGTTGAAATAGCTCGGAAACAATAGCAAATAAAAGCTGTTTATTTATGCTGGTCAGATGACATAAATAACACAGATACGGAGGCAGAGCCAGTGCCTGTTCCAGAGCTGGAGCTCATGTCGGTTCCGGGCCCACTGTTTGTGTCTGTGTTTGTGTCGGTCCTTGTGACTATTTCTGTTCTAGTGAATGTTCCTGAGCCGGTGTCTGTTCCTGAGCCGGTGTCTGTTCCTGAGCAGGTGTCTGTTCCTGAGGCGGTGTCTGTTCCTGAGCGGGTGTCTGTTCCTGAGGCAGTGTCTGTTCCTCAGGCGGTGTCTGTTCCTGAGCGGGTGTCTGTTCCTGAGCCGGTGTCTGTTCCCGAGGGCTTCACCGCCCTGGCAACCCGAGGGGTCTTCACCGCCCGGGCCACCCAAAAGGTCTGCTCCGCCCTGGCCGCCCGAGGGGTCTTCACCGCCCTGGCCATCCGAGGGGTCTTCACCGCCCAGGCCACCTGAAAGATCTGCTCCATCCTGGCCGCCTGAGGGGTCTGCACTGCCCTGGCCACCCGAGGGATCTTCACCGCCTTGGCCACCCGAGGGGTCTGCTCCGCCCTGGCCACCCGAGAGGTCTTTACCACCCTGGCCGCCCGAGGGGTCTTCTCCGCCTTGGCCACCAGAAAGGTCTGCTCCGCCCTGGCCGCCTGAGGGCTCTTCGCCGCCCTGGCCACCCGAGGATTCTTCGCTGCCCTGGCCGCCCGATGGACTATGTGTTCCACCTTGGCCGGCCGATGGACTATGTGCTTCGCTCTGGCCACCAGATGGACTATCTGTTTCGGCCGGACCGCCCTGGACTAAACGTTTTGTCCCTCCCACCCCACCCTGGTCTGTCCCTCCCTTCCCGCCCTGGATGTGTTGGGTTGTGTTTCCCAGGTGTTCAATAAATGTCCTCCTTCCCCACGGTGTCATGTACTTTCCGGAACTGCATTTCCCAGCATTCTGTCTGTCACTGTCACTCATCAGTTCATTGCACTCAGCTGTTCCCCGTAATCATTGTTCCCAGCTGTTCTGTGTTAATCAACTGGATTTTCTGTTCCCTGTGTGTGTTCGTGACATTATCTTATTCTTTAATCATTTTCACAAAGGCAAAGCAAGACTAAACAGCACATCTAAAGCTGTAAAGAGTTTTTTTTAGATAGTTTGTGCTTTATTAATTATTAACTATTATTGGACAAGGAAGCAATTAAGTTGTTTATAGATGCAGAAGAGCGAATATGTGATTCTACAGGAGGGTCTTGATAGTATTTTTTCCCCCGCTTTGATCTTGGATAAGGACATCCAGTAAAATTGCATCAAATTGAATTGATTAATCCTAACGTGATTTAACTGAATATTTGATTAAGGATAGCTCAATTATTCAATTAAATTATAAGGATTATTCATATGAAAATATGTTATATGCTTTTCAAAAGTGTACTTAAGAAACGGTCATGAAAGTATACTCTAAGTACAATTAAATGGCCTTTTATTTCATTAGCATTATTTTATCAACAAATACAGTTTATATAATATACAATAGTAGTTTGCTGGGCAACGATTAATCTTGGACGTTGTTACCGTGCCACCCTCAAGGACACAGAGCAGGTAGATCAGCTTAGGCAAGATACCATCCACGGCCTTGAATGTATCGACAAGTCCATGCTCCCTGGCAGGCTAAAGTTATGGAGCCTTCAATTCGGGCTACTACCTAGGATGATGTGGCCTCTTACCATCTATAAGGTCTCAATCTCAAAGGTAGAAAAGCTGGAGAGAGTGATCAGCTCATTTGCCAAAAAGTGGCTGGGACTGGACAGATGCTTTACTAACATAGGACTGTATGGAAGAGGCATCTAGGAGATTCCTTTTTCCAGCATGGTTGAAGAGTTCAAGTGCTCTAAAGTAAGGCTGGAAATGACACTAACAGAGTCCCATGTTCCATGCGTTTGCCAAACAGCTCCTACCCTGGTGACCGGAAGGAAATGGAATCCAGCGGAAGCCACTCACCTTGCGAAGTCAAACCTCAGGCACAGAGACATCATTGGCAATGTGCAACAGGGAGGAGGAGGCCTCGGATCTAGAGAGAGCAGACCATCGTGGCATTGAGCAGCTCCAGCTCAGCGGCGACGACTGGTCGTCGAGGAGATGCGACGGCACGACCAGGCAACATGGTGTGCAAAGGCTGTCTCACAAGCCAAGCAAGGCCAGTGGTTGAGATGGGAGGAAGTTGAGAGGAGAAAGTTCTCTTGGAGGGAGCTGATGAGCATGGAAGCATTTCACATTAGCTTCATTTTACATGCAACGCACGACATCCTGCCTTCCCCTCAAACCTCAACCAGTGGTACGGAGAAGACCCAACGTGCCCCCTTTGACCATCCCCCGTAAACCTCAAACACATTCTGGTTGGATGCAAGACAAGCTTGTCACAAGGCCGCTATACCTGGCAGCACAACCATGTCCTGAAGTGCCTAGCAGCCACCTTGGAGTGCAGCCGACTAAAGAACAGTGCCCTGCCTCCTCCATCATTCCATCCTACATATGCGAGGGAGTTCATTCGATAAAGACAGCCAAAGGCTATACAACAACGGTTATCAGCCAGCTTGGAAAGGCTCTGGTGGCAGATTTGAACCAAAGGCTTGACTTCCCTTCTGAGATTGCTACAACAAACCTAAGACCAGACCTTGTGCTCTGGTCCCCATCACTTCACATCGTGTACATAACAGAGCTTACCGTTCCCTAGGAGGATGCTATTAAGGAGGCATTTGAGCGCAAGAGACTCAAGTACACCGAATTGGCAGCTGATGCTGAGAAATGCGGTTGGAAAGCCAAGGTTTGCCCAGTGGAAGTCAGCTGCAGAGGCTTTGTAGGCAACCCCATCAGGCTCCTTAAGGAACTGGGAGTGCGAAGCCAAACCCTACGCCAAACCATCAAAGCCCTCTCAGATGCAGCAGAAGAAGCAAGCCGATGGATATGGGTGAAAAAGGGAGACTCCAACTGGGCCCCTAATGCCACCTGTGGCATTTAAGGGTTGAAAGCAGAGGGGGGCACACGCCAGGTGCTGCCGATGAGCCCTCTGGAGGTCACCACTCATAACTCAGGTCAAACAGGGGATTGTTTCACCAAGTCCTAAAACATAATTGCTGGGCAACGATTAATCACATCCAAAATAAAAGTTTGTGTTTACATAATAAATATGTGTGTACAGTGTACTATGTATATTTTTGTATATATAAATACACACATATGCATGTATCTATTTAAGAAATATTAGCTCTTGTGTCTCCACATTGCCTGATGGAGATGTACATGAGCTGAGTCCCATACCATTTTGCTCAGCTGGAACCAGTGGTTGACAGCTGGAACTTCCGAGGGCTCATCCGACCAGGGGAATACTGGAGGTTGGTATCCAAAGAAACACTGGAAAGGGGTGAGCCCTGCGGTGGATTGTTGTAAGGAGTTCTGTGTGTACTCCGCCCACGGGAGGAATTGGCTCCAGCTGTCCTGGTTCTGATGGCAGTAGGAACTCAGGTATCTCCTGATTTCCTGGATCTTCTGCTCAGTCTGGCAATTGGTTTGAGGATGGTAAATGGAAGAGAGGCTTACTGATAATCCGAGGAGGTTGAAGGCCCACCAGACCCGAAAGATAAACTGCATACCCTGGTCCAATACTATGTCTTCGGGAAGACTTAACTGACAAAAAACGTTGTGGAACATGGCTTCGGCCATTTTGAAGGCCGTAGACAACCCCTTGAGGAGAATCAATTTACACGCCTTTGAGATGGTTCATGATGACGAACACATTGGTAGGGTTCGCTGAGGGTGTAAGGTCACTCATAAATTCAATGCCCAGATGTGACCATGGATAATGTGGAATAGGCAGGCAAACCAGCTTCCCTTTAGGACATTTCCGGGGAGTGTTGGTAATGGCACAGACTGAGCATCCTTTCATGTACCAGGAGATTTCCTGAGTTATGGTGGGCCACCAGCGCTGACGTAGGAGCGAGAGGGTACGTCGGCTTCCTGGGTGTCCAGAGCCCGGGATGTATGAGCCAAGTCCAAAAGGGGTATATGATAGGTTCGAGGAACGTAGAGGAGCCCTTCTGGACCTCCCGGTGGAGCAAGTAGCTTGGGTAATTTGCTCATCGATGGCCCATTGGATAGGACTTACGATCATGGCTGGAGAATTGGTTTGTGAGAAGAATCTACTGGATCAGGTTGATGAAGATGTGATAAAGTATAAGGCTTAATGTTTTTTTTTATCTCCAGGTCGATACGAGACAGTGAAATTGAAACTAGTAAAGAATAAGGCCCTCCGGGCTTGACGTGGGTACCATCTCTTAGCTTCCTGCAGATATTCAAGGTTTCGATGATCATGATTACCTCAGACCGGTGATATTCTCCTTCCAGCCATGGAGCATTCCTCTAGAGCTAGCTTGATGGCGAGCAGTTCTCTATTATCTATTTCATAGTTCTGCTACGCCGGGGACAGCTTCTTGGAATAGAAGGCGCATGGAGTCTATAATGGAGTAAAGCCTTTTAAATACAAGATTGGCTTCCCAAGGTCCCTTATGGTCTGTCCGTAGTCACAATACATAAACATTTTGAGTCAGGACTTTTTGAATTGTTGTCATTCAGTTCACAGAACATTTCAGTCCAGCAGTGAGAAGTATCATACATAATTGCTTTGTTTTTTGGATCAGCTGATCAAACTAAATTGCAATGTGCATCACCGGCTCCTCCCCAGCACGACCTCAGTGCAAAAATTAAAACCTTGAGCTTAATTTTAATTGAGCGCTATTAATACCCAAGCAGAGGCCACTGCAGATACTTCTTTATCTTCACTCGTTAATGTGTGAAGCAGATGAATTCATTTTCCCATGACTGAGCTTTCAAACACCAACCTACCGTGATTGGTCTGTGCTCTGCTGCAGATGTAGGCATAATTCATCTTGCTGTGAGCCTGTTAAATACACAACATTTCCAATTATGTCTTGATTTCACCATGAATTTTTTTAATGGAATATTGCTGTAGTTATTATAAATGATTTATCTGTATACATCATTTTTGTTAATTCATGTGCCCTTATAATCTTTAATCAAAATAACTTCCCCTCTCTCTAGCAGCTTATTTCTTCTCTCCTTTGATGATGCGTTTATTGGCACGAGGGCGGAGCAACCTGTCAATCACATGATATCACAGCAATAGCAAAGTCCTTTTGAAGGAAAGTCTGTTTGGGGCATTCAAAACGAAGGGTTCTATTTTAAGGATTTAAGCGCAGGGTCTAAAGAGCACGGCGGTTGTGTCCGAATCCACTTTTACTAGTTTAACGACGGGAAACGTGGTTGCTGCGCCCGGCTCATGGTCTAAAAGGGTTGTCACTATTCTCTTAATGAGTAATGGGTGTGTTTTAGGCGTAACGTGCAATAACAATCAGAGTCTAAACTTAAATGTGAAAATTAAAACTGTGTCGAGCTGAAGCTAGCAAAGAACATTTTTGTCGCACACTGCAATGCACCGGGTGTAGGGCCCGTTGAATGGGGAAATCCTGAAATGTTTTAATTTATAATCAAAAATGATGTCCACATGTAATTTGTCTCTATTTTGAAGTATTGGCTGTTTTTAATTTGCTGTCTGTCTGCTTTAAATATGGCACAGATGCATTGTGTATTTACTTAAAATGTAATACTAAATTAAACAAACATGTTGGGGTTTCAATGTTTTATGGGGACTTTATAGACTAACTGATTTGACAAAAAAAAAAAAATTTGCACACACATGCACACACACACAAATCTGTCTTTCCAACCCGGTCTCATCCCAATTTGTCATATAACTGACGTTTTGGGACGTCTTTTGACCATTCGTCAATATACGACTTTTTAGGGCCCCCTTAAACGTCGGTAGATGACGTTATGGGATCCTAACTCTACCCCATACCTAAACCTAACCCTAAACCCAACTCGTCACCTGACCGACGTTAAAGGTAAAGCGTCAGTTGTATGACGACCCAGGATCGTCATCTACCGAGGTTTAAGGGGGCCCTAAAAAGTCATATATTGATGAATGGTCAAAAGACGTCCCAAAACGTCAGTTATATGACGAATTGGGATGAGACTGTGTTAGTCTTTCCTAAATCTGTTAATTTCTTAATACAGTGAACCACTCCCTCTTGTGGTGGAAATGAATTGTCCAATGTCAAACAAATGTAGTCCTACCTTTCAAATCTCACATCTTTCTTTTTCTTTCTTTTTTCATAGATAAATGTGATTCCAGGAGAAAAACTGAAAGAAATGCAGGAATTACTATTAGATGTGATACAAATCAAATTATTAGGCTATTTAATGTCTCCAAATGTCCACAACATTTTTAGAATATCAACCTTTTTTATTATTTTTTTTAAAATATTTATAATACATATCTGACACGTTATTTTGGAAAAGGTTTTAAACCATATTGAACAAAGGGGAAAACATGATCAAATGGAAGCAGGCTCGGGCTACGCTGCACCCAAACATGGAATAATAATAAATGGAACTAAAAATGATTATACAGTATATAAAATTATTATTGCGTGTTCTGCCCACTCCTCAGCAAACAGCGATCTAATGTTATTATTATTATCTTATTAAAGAAGAAGGATGCTTGACGGCTGGAAATATGATGGTGTTTCAGCAGAAGTCACCATCAGTGTCCGCCGTTTCACTGTCCCGCCCACCTAAAACCCATTTTTACACCTTCATTGATCATTGATTGACAGGCGAGAAAGAAGAATGAAGGCAGAATGAATGGTGCCTACTAGTCAACAAGCATCACTGCCCAGTGATTCAGAGCGCATGCGCAGTGCTTACGCTCTGGATGCTGCTCAATATAGAAAAGCAAGCTGCCTGTTCGCCAAAGTAACGATTTAAAGGAGAAGAAATGTCTCGAAATAGTGCATCAGATATGCAAGATGAAATAAGGATTGCCAGCCAAATGACAAAATGTGCGGACGCCGATGCTTCTCCGGGCTCCGATCGTTTCATCTTCGGTCCAAAATGCCACTTGCTTAACTGACATACGAGGACAGAGACATAAACAGTCATTGATAAAGGGATATAAAACAAATCTACAAATATGAACGTTACGTTGCTTAAAAAGCGAAAGCTGGACTGTGTGTATGCGGTGCTGGTTTGGCTCCATCACGGTGTGTGGATGTGCTGTTCCGCGGCCGAAGAGTATCATTTTAGCGTTGAGGTAAGACTGGCCCAACATCAGCATCAGCATCTTCTGCTTGTGTGTTGACAATACGCTTGTACTAAGACCCACAAAAACAACATATATTACAGCCAAGTCGTAAATAAACCAGGACAGCACAGAATCACGTTGAATCACTTGGTGGATCTGCTTATATGATATCGAAGGCTATAAATATGCAGCTGTTCTAGTCTAGTTTCTTATCTGTGCTCAGTAAATGGAATGCAATTCTATTCGGCTATACATAGTATAGTAAACAGAAATGCTCCGGTGTTCTGTTCTATTCTAGTCTGGTTTTACCCTATTCAATTATTCTGATACTGAGTTGACAAGAATGCAATTCTATCCTGTTATATTCTATGCAAGTCTATACAATTTTATGTAAAGTAAAAATGTATATTCTGTTCTATTCTGTACACCAAATTACAGACTGGAATAAAATGGACTGAGAAGAATTGAAAAGAATAGCATTTCTGTTGGCTTTGTATTACAGAATAGAATAACATATAATTCCTGTTTACAGTCTATTAGAAACGAACAGAATAACAAATAATTCCAATCAATTTTGCATACTGAATTATTGAATAGCAAAGTGTAGACTCACATTCCTGTCTTGTTATTTCACCAAATTACAGAATAAAAAAGTAGATTCGACTAAAAAAAGATGAATTATTCTATTCTTATTCTATTCTACACAGTAACCCGTAAACATGTTATTTTATTCTGTATTAAAAAGTAAATTCTATTCCATTCAATGATTCCATTCTGAGATTCTGTGTACCAAACAGTGTTATTTTCTATTGTATTTTGTAACAAAGATAACTGAAATGTTGTTCTATTCCATTCTAGTCTAGTCTAGTCGATTCGGTGTACTGAACAAAATAGAATGTAATGGAATAGATACAATTCCTATCTGTGCCATACATTGAAATGCAGAATAGGATTAAGCATATTTGACTAAACTAGAATAGAATAGTGATACAACTCTATAATACCATTCTTGGTCATTAGTATACAAGAATTCTGTTCTGTTAAATATTAATTTAACCTATTCTGCAATTGTGATTAAATTCTAACTACCATAGTAGTTAGACCTATGGTTTAACTAACTGATTAAATTCTATTATATTCCATTATATCATATTCTATTGTGTGTACTGTTCGATAGTAGGAAGTACATCTTTAAACATATGCTTCATACTCAATCGTTCACTGTTACGCAATTTAATGCACAAGCTCCTAACACTGCACACTAGTCATGAGAGAGAGAGAGAGAGAGAGAGAGAGAGAGAGATCAGGAACAATCAGAGCTACTGCTCCTTCCTCCGTTCCAAATCCATTCCCTCAGAGATGGCAATCACACGCCTCTAACGGACCATGTGACAATCATTGGGGTGATGGAGAAAGCGAGACCTTGATTCACTCAGTGCTACTCAACCACAGACTCTTGTGATAATGTGAAATACATAAAGATTATGTAAGTTGCTTTGCAAATCTCCCCCAAACTCCTCTGGGCCGAAATGGGCGCAAATGTGATGTTTACTGGTGCCGGCAGCGCTGGTTGACATTGAGAGAATTTGTCACCCGCCTGGTCCTGTTTGGCTTGGAGGCGAGAGATGTAGAGGGCGCTGTGCCAGTGGATCAGCTCGTGGTGGACGTGCGATTGTCATGATAATATTGATGCTGTTTCGGAACAGGCTTTATCGATGAAACTGTCCTTCACAAATTACAACAATACCAGTGGGACAGAACCATCGGAATGTTAAATGAATGATTTCCACTCTCTCAGTAACTATAACCCCTTGTTCTTCTCTGCTCTCTGCCACCCATGTAGCTCCTTGTGTGGGTTTTTTTTTTTTGCTGGCAGGGCTTCGGTTGTTGGCAGCAGTTGTGAGTTGAGTGCACAGGTCAGTGGTCTTTGGGGAAGAGTGTGTGTTGTGTGTGTGTGTGTGAGAGAGAGAGATGAGTAATGACTGCTCGGAGGGAGGACTTCTGATCCGCGAACTAGGAATAGACTAGAGAGCGCAAGGTTCAAGGATTCAGAGTGAAATCAAGATTGGGCCCCCAGGGCTTTAATTACGCCCGTCTTTCGCATACAGGTGCAAATGTGCTTAGCTTATTGCTAAGTTGGTAATGACATTTCATGTAGCTCTAGGTCTACATGTGATTAATAGAGAGACAGGGGTTGTTGCTACATGCTATGGACCACTGAGATACTGTAAAACAGTCACACTCGTTCAGATAAGGCGTGTGGGTTTTATAGTTTTTAATTAAGTTTAAAATGCATTTGAATTTGTTATTATGTCATGAAGGGGTCATAAAACCAGTGATCAGACAAATTTGCACAAATTCTCATTTTGTTTTTGTTTTTAGACTTATGATTTGCCTGATAAAAAGGATAAAAAAAAACATATACGTTGGGTATGTTTACACGACAACGATGTGCTAAAAACAGAGAAATTTTTCCTATTTTCATGTACAGACGACAACGTTGTCAAAACGATCCCTGTTCACGCGTATCTGTGAAAACGACTAAAAACACTGTATTATTCATGCCAGGCCAGTAGATGGCGTTGTCACTTTGTAAAGAAACAACGAGCCTATAAACTCAGCACAGGCGTCAACGTTTGCATCATTTTTTTTGTAGTTTACATTGAGATAATAGCGATATTGGTTCCAAAAACTTGCACTTTGAAACCCGTTTTCAAAAGGTCGCATTTTCAGGCCCCCCAAAACGCTGTTGTCGTGTAAATGACTGGCCAAAACTCATAAAAAGTATAACGTTTTGAGTTGAAAACAGTGTAGTGTAAAAAGCCCCATAATGGGATATATTTTGAGATCATTAGAGGGTCAAGCAACAGCACTTGTAGTATAATGTTGATTAATATGAATATTCAACATGACATCATGACTTTTGTGTAAACATACACGCCACTTTCGAGTCAAGTGGCGTGTTGTCTATACGCATTTTGAGCTATCCGCATGTATCCGCGTGTATGCGTGTATGTCTATGCCATTAACGTCCGAGTGATTCCGTGTGTCTGTACACGCCGTTAAATGTCCGAGCGAAACAAAGCAAAATGTAGATCTACATATGGGGAGCGATCTTTTTCTTTCCTAGGATGGTAAGGGAACAGTCATAAATGCCATTAACCCCAGTGACGGGTAGGTTTAGGGACAGGGTTGAGGTAAGTCATATATTTATATATACAGTAATAACGTTAAGTCAACGGCGTTCATAAACACGCTGAAAAGCGATTATGCGTGTTGATAGCACGCCAAAAATGGAAATACGAATTGGCGTGTCATACACACGCTACTTCATGAGATCAGTCTGGAATATTGACTTGTACCTCATTTTCATTAGTAAAGTATCAACACTCTCCAAGTTGATGACAATTAGTAACTGTACATTTTGAAGAATTGGTGGCGAATTTGTGAAAACCTACACCCCACTGAGAGTTTGGTTTAGGGGTGGATCTTCATGCTTATGTTTTTTCTAAACATTATTATGTTTTTGAACAAATCAGGCTGTGCAAATTCAGATTGGGTTGGAAGTAATTAGGGCCGATCTGAAAATAGTCCCCGTTCCGTAAATAAAATGCGTTTAAATGTATGAATTCATATGAAATTGTACAAATTCATACAAATTTACCACCAATAGCATGTTTTCTCAGGCAAGCACATGCAATGAAAGTGGATGGGGCGCAATTAGTCTGGGATGAGGCGTGGACTCAGTGGTGCAGAGATGGGCTATGTTCCAAAGAACATTTGAAAAGTCTAAAACAAGACTTGAACTGCGAGAGGCGTCAAAGCTTACGATACTCCTACATTATACGTCATACATGTGTCATTGTTACTCTTTTGGCGTAAGTCGACTTGCTTTGGCCGTCTGCCGGAAGCTAGTCATTTTATTCGATAAAGTTTTAAATATGGATGTTTTTCTTACTTTTTATTGACATGGCAGATTGTATGAAAAATGACAGTGCTCTTACAACAGAGGCTAGCTCAATACATTAATAAATAACAATTGATACTGAACACGATATAGTAATGAAGACCAAGTTCATTACTAGGTTATGATACGTGACAACATCGGAAATACACAATCAAGTTTAGAGTTTTGTGTCTCTTCCAATTGATGTAAAAACTATTATGTTCATGAAGGTCAAAATGGATAGAATGAGCCCCTTACCGTGTTAAAAGGAAAAAGTGATATAAAGTCATTGTATAGGTTTAATGTTTTTTTTTTGTGATTGGGTATGTTTAGGCATAAAGACAAATTTAAAAAAATCAAACAATATGGATCATAAATTCAATATCTCTGTTACTCACTTTGTGGAGAAGAGAAGATTAGTTTCCTAAACTGAACAGAACTGCTCACACATGTTCTGTCAGTCTGTGTAGTAACTGTAGCTGTATAGCAAGCTCCAGAAAATCCGTAATGAGGAGGCTTTGCCAGTTACAGATTTGGAAAACAAAAAAGCGGGAATAAAGAACCCAAACTCTAACACAAATAACCACCTTACGGCACTAAATAAATAGAACTGTTTCTACAGAGTGAGAATGACTTGAGGGTGAGTAAATCTTGGGCTAATTTTCATTTTTGGGTGAACTATCCCTTTAAATAGATCATGCATGGTCACAATAAGCAAGCCAGCATTCATTACATTCTACATCTTTCATAAAATTGAAATATATAATGACAATAATGACAAAAACAATCAGTTTTTGTAATATGTGCAAGAGAACTCTGGAATGAGGGAACCAGAGATTAATCAAAGATCAAATAAAGGAAAATGACAGAAGAAAACAGTGAAGCAGACATTGGGTGCCATGTTTGTTACAACAGCATCTGGAGATCTCGAACAGGTTTTATTATCAGAAGTTATTCTGGGGTGCATTTCCCATACAACAAAGAAACTCACTGCTTTACTACCATAGTGCGATGCGTCGCTGAAGAAATTAAGTAGTCACGACAGTTTCACGAAACAGTATTTTGTCGCAAAATGGTCGTTTAGCCATGTTCAGCCATCAAATTAATGCTAGTTTTGCTATACATACGCACATAGCATCTGATGACTATTTCTCATTTTCCTTAGGTATTTTGCTTTACTTAATGTCAGCTTGCTTGGCTTAAGATATATATTAAGTCCACGTCATTCAAGCATCCTTGGCCAACTATGGTCGCAAGTTCCGTCGTTATCAGCATAGTTCAACGAGTCGGTGTTTCCCGAAACCATCGTTCCAACGAACATTCGCAAACAGCATCGCAAAGTTGTGTGGTTTGAACGACAGCTCTCGACCTGTGGTTAGAGGCATCGTTTCTATATTGCATGACGTTTGGAGGTAATAAATCATTATCTTGAGCAAAATAAGCAAGCTGACATTCAGTACAACCGGTGCCTTTTATTTAGAATCCATACAAATGTAATTTACGTCTTTTAGTTTTTCAAAAGATTTGAAGTAACGTGTTTGAAGAGTGCGCATGTGCGAACATACTCTACTATGTAAGAACGAGCCAAATATTGAGTCTGGTAATAAAGCAAAACAACTGAGAACAATTACACATAGTCCTCAGATGACATGTCTAATTTATATAAAACAAATCTAGCGTTAATTGGATTTCAAACAGTTTCATTAAAAGTAGTTATTACTCCACCACGTGCGAAACCAACGCGGTTGAACAATACTTTGCGACAGTGGGTTTCGGGAAACAGTCGTGATTAGCTAGTTGATTTTTTCAACGATGCATCGTACTATGGTAGTGAAGCATCGAGTTACATCATTGTACGGGAAACGCACCCCTTTTAGCGAATGTTCATTTGAACTGTGTTTTCGAGAAACACAGACTCTTTGAACTATGTTGATAACAACGAAACTTGCGACCATAGTTGGCTAACGGTGCTTACGGGAAACGCACCCAATGCACGTGACATCATTAACGACAGTCAATATTGTTGAACCAAATGTGGTGCAACCATGTTACTACAGTTTCGGGAAACAGTTGTGATTAGTTGATTAGTTTCTCCAACGATGCATCTTACAAGTTACATCGTTGTACAGATAAAATGCACCCCAGAGCATTAAAAAACAACACATTCTCTTCCCAAGACGTCATCTGACGCTTTTGACCATACGTCAACATTCAATGTTTTAGGGTACCCTTTAACGTCAGTTAGATGACGATCCTAGGGCTCTTTACCTTTAGCATCAGTTAGATGACGCGGGTAGGTTTAGATCTGGAGTAGGGTTAGGATTAGATAGCGTCATCTAACTGACGTTAAAGGGTACCCTAAAACGTTGAATGTTGACGTATGGTCAAAAGCGTCAGTTAGATGACGTCTTGGGATGAGAACGGGCTGTAAAAGATGTGAAAAAATAACATGTTTTTGGACAAATCAAGCATGAAAACCTATTCTAGTAGACTCTGACAGCAAAATCAAGACTGAAAAAAAGGGAATAAAAGGCCTTTAAAAATCACTTAGCAACTAAATAGCAACATCTTGGCAACCATCCACAACAACTAGCGTCATGGCTGTGAGCTTTGTATGGACAATCACAAAAAAGTGTTATGAGAAGAGAGTGGAAATAAACCAAATTTCACAGTATCGCGTGGGCCTGAAACCTGTCCTCATAATGCGCACCATACACTTACTCATGCGCTTGTTGATTAAAGCATAGAAAGCAGATAAAGGAGGTTGTTTGGCTCAGCAGGAAGTTGCCGAAAGAAAAGGGGAAGGAGTGAGAGATAGACAAAAGCAAGAGAGAGTAGTATATTCCTGGTTGAGGTCTGACCCCTAGGAAACTGATGGTGTTGGACTCTGTTGGAAAATATAGCAGCTGATTTGCACTGAGAATGGTTTGCCTGGAAACTGTAGCACATTTTTGGATGCAACTGCATTTCACATACAGAAACCTGTAATTGACTTCATTGATTGGCTTTTGCTGCAAGATGCAAATGGGAGAGAGAGAAAGAAAGTGAGAATGAGCTATAGAGAAAGACAAGTGAGAAAATTCTGCAGTGGAAGGAGAAGAAAGACACGCTCCCTTAAGCAGAAACAGATGACGTCCTGAGGAGTTCGTGTTCATGCAAAGCATGCAGTATAAATTAATTTCAAATATTTAGAGAAATGAAAGTAATGTTCAAAATCCTGTCAGTAACTATCAGTGGTGACACTTTATTTTAAGGTGATGTATAGTTACACGTACTTACTATAGTAATAACAGTAAATTATGCATAAATGGTTGAATGTGACTGTACTCAAAGAATATGTAAAATCATGGAGTCTCGTTTCACTCTGTTTCAAGGAAGCCTGTATGGCTTATGATGGGGTTTTCATCTTTAGTGAATACACTCGAGAGTCTTCATGAGGTACACTGTTGTTCCAAAGTCCTCCCAACCCGATCACACTAAATGCGTCTTTATAGCACGCATGTGTATTGTCGTGTAATTTATACGCTAAAGTTAATTTTTTAAGTGCATATGATACGCATTGGTTGGTTAGGTTAAGGTTAGGTGTGGGGTAGGGTGCGTGTGTATTATACGTTTGGCTAGAATTAGTGGTGTGGGGTGCGTGTGTATTATACGCAAATGAACTGCGTATCAATTGCACGCGAAAAACTGCGTCTCATATGCACGTAAAAACTCATTTTCGCGTATAAATTTCACGATAAAACACGATGCGTGTTATAGCGACGCATTTACGTGAGAACAGGCTGGTCCTCCAGACGTGTTTTCATCATCATCTCGCCATACCCTTTTTCTGTCAGTCTCTGCCATCTGGTGTAAAGGTGGCAGCAGCTTCGGGGTACTGATCATTTTCATGTTGTCATGGTAGGGTGAGATGTGCGACAGGATGCACTTCACCACCTCCAACTGACTAAGCACTTTGAACATCAAGAAAACCTGTCCTGAGCTGGCTCGCTTTTAAAATCAACCCTCATGTTCACATGCGTTATGAGAGTTCAGCTTCAGTCCTTCACGAAGAGTCACGTCATCTCTTTGTTTAGCATCTCTTCTCTCAGTGGGTAATATTCACTCTTGTCAGATTCTGTCAAACAGAGATAATTCAGGTTCTTTTAAAGCATAATCATTTCATTAAGAAAGCCTGTATTATTGTAAACACTATCCTGGGAACAATTTGATTTGGATGATTTGGCTGATTTTGGATACAATTTTGCAAAAAATATTAATGGTCCATAAACTTGCAGTGTTGAGTGAGTCAAGGCAATTAGGCAAGTGGGTAATATACACAAAATAAATAATACTGTTTTTTTTTTCTCCATAACAGACTATGTATACATATTTGGACAGTATAAGAAGCTTTATTATTTCGACTGCAGCTTAAAGGGATACTCCACTTTTGGAAATAGGCTCATTTTACAAGTCACCCAGAGTTAAACTGTTGAGTTTCAGCGTTTTTTTAATCCATTCAGCCGATCTCCGGTTCTGGCGGTACCACTTTTAGCATAGCTTAGCATACATCACTGAAGTGCACAAGACCAGTAGCATTTCTCCTCAAAAAAATTACCAAAGTGTTTCGATATTTTTCCTATTTAAAACTTCACTCTTCTGTAGTTACATTGGGCACATTAAATTGATCCAAAAACATGTATAATCTTACGGTTAAAGGAGCAAAACGCAAGTATCTGAGTTTTGCAGAACTACGCCCCCTCTGGCGACAAGCGAAACTGCAACCAGAGCTGTGCGCGTTCATGGAGGAACACACACACACACACACACTGTGCGGCACACATCTTTTGTTACAGTCATAATGAGGTAATACAGTAATAAATCTGCAAGTCATTTAAAATATATGAAAGGAAAGGCATTCGAGTAAATTACACACTTATGTGTGTGAGAGGGGGAAACGGGGGTAGTAGAAAACTTCGGTTTTTCTTTCCATCTATCTCCATGTGCGTACTGTATCCACTTATGATTGAATTATTATGGAAACACGTTCAGTTATCACTTTGTATAGGACCCGTTTGAGCCCTAGAGCAGACCTGAGATCTCTCCGTTTGTTGAAAGCCTTCCCGATGTTGACTCGCCTGGCACTGGACAGACAGAAGTTTTATTTTCTTTGTCTCACGTGGAGTTTGCGTTGGGGTTTGGAACGAACTACAAGCCGGTCTCTTTCCGCGCTATATACAGATTTAATGAAGTGCACGTCACCGAAAGCAACAGATATGAGCTGCATTATATTAATCATCGGCTAATTTCAAAATCAGCAAAGACAGCAATAAGAGAGATCGGCAACAGGCCTGGTAAGATCATTTAATTTCTTTACTTTTAATGAAGATGGTAGTGTTAAGCGTCTGCGTCTTACTTTCACTTTGATTTGCGATAGATTGTGGCGCGCTGGCTTGATGAATAGGGGCTCAGCTCAGCTGCTCATCTGAGGTGATGCGCGTCGTCATATATAACATGACATATAGCTTGGTTTCAACAACCAGATGCATTTACACTTGTCCAGTTTCGTCTGGAATGCGGCCCAGACCACGTCCTCAAGTGGTTTGAGCCATCGGATTCAAATCCGTCTCGGAGGGCATTTACACCCTGGTCTTTTCGCGATCAAATAGCTAACCGATCACAGAAAACGCATGAAGTGACCAGGTGTAAACAGCCCCTTTGAATCCATCGTCTACTTTTGTGGAAAGTTGACTAGAGTTGTGTCGCTCGAGTTGTCTTCTATGATACGGAGAACGGCGGCGAATAGCTACACGAACCTGCCAGACATAGCCAGGCGAGCGTGACGCGCATGACGTCATGCCTAGTCTCAGATTCGAGTCCGAATCCCTCTTATATATTTCACTGTACAGGATTATAGAGGCGATCGCAGTGATCAGAGAAGGGCTCATTCAGGTGATTGTTTAAGCATGTATGGGTTAGAAAACGGCTATTTTTAACATGAAATGTTGCGCAATGCACCTTTAAAGGGTTAGTTCACCCAAAAATGAAAATTCTGTCAGTGTTTATGTTGTTCCAAACCTCTATGTGTTTATTTGTTCTGCTGAACACAAAGGAAGATATTTGGAAGAATGTTTTAATCAAACAGATCTCATTCCCCGTTGACTACCATAGTATGTATTTTTTCCTACTATAGTAGTCAATGGGGAATGAAATCTGTTTGATTAAAACATTCTTCCAAATATCTTCCTTTGTGTTCAGCAGAACAAATAAACAGATAGAGGTTTGGAACAACATGAGGGTGAGTAAATACTGACAGAATTTACATTTTTGGGTGAACTAACCCTTTAAGATTAAAGTTTATGTTTCAAATAAATGCTGTTCTTTTAAGATTTAAATTACTCAAAAAAATCCTGAAAAATATAATATCACTTTTTTCCACAAAAATATTAAGCAGCACAACTGTTTTCATAATTGGCAATATGTTTTTTAAGCATCAAGTCATCATATTCAAATTATTTCTGAAGGATCACGTGACACTGAACTGGAGTAATGATGCAGAAAATTCAGATTTCATCACAGGAATAAATACATTTTAATATTTATTCAAATAAAAAAACAATTATTTTAAACTGCACAAATATTTCACAATATTTCTCTTATTATTGGATTTTTTATCAAAGAAATGCAGCCTTGGTGAGCATTAAAAGACTTCTTTCTAAAACACATTACCAACCGCATTTTGAACGGTATGTATTGTACACAATTTAAACTGGACTTTTTTCTTTTCTTTCTGTTTTTCTTTCTTTCTTCGCTTTGTTGGCTCAATAAACAATTAAACTTGTGAAAAATATACAAACAAATCTTGAAGAGATTTGGTGGTTTGGATGCGATTCCTTCGGTTGGGGATGTTGGAACATGAGAATATGTTAATTATACGATCATGTTTGCTTGATGCTTAATTTTTTACCTAATGTTTTCATTACATTGCTTTATTTAGGCATAAACACGAGTTTGAGAGCGCCTGTGTTTACCCGCAGAGCAATCCTGGTTTTATTTGACACACATTGAGTATATTAACATGGCAAACATGTTCCCCCTTGATTGACATCTTTAGTGCGCATCAGTTTGGCATCAGCTCTGTATTTATAGCTTCACAAGAGAGTGATTACAACACCCGGAGGATGACAAAGTTGCTTCTATCTATGACTCTTTATCACCATGGTTACACCCTGCCATCCCAGACCCCTACGGCTCTATTGCACATCTGTGTTTTCTTCATATAAATTAGTAATCAGCCCTTGTGTTTGTTAGAGACGCTGAGGCTGATTAATGCAGGAGAATCAATTTGGCTCTCAACTGTTTTTGCGCTCATGATGAGAACTATAGGGCTACAATATAACCTAATGTCCTTTACGGGACAACTCTAAGATTGTATATATACTGTATCATACATTACATATACTAACATTCATACTGAATTATTGATTTCAGAGCACTAAAACGTTTAGTTTGCCTTTTGTTTATAGATTGTTCCAAAGCATATTTGACCTCAAGTATATTATCTTAAAAGCTCTTTCCAGCATAATGTTGTTGTAATGAAATGATCTTCACGTGTACCTTCAGAAAACCACTCTCCTCGAATCACCCTGCTCTCAGAAGTATTGCAACAGGCCATTACTGTTCATTTCAACAACAAAGAGAGTTCAAAAAATGTTATTTTGCTTACACATTAATGTTAGTGTTCTAGTTGTGCCTTTTAGTGAATTCAGTAGTACATTTACACACCTAAAGGTATGGTAAAAGTATCAAGAGCAGTTTGCTAGGATGCAGTTCTGAATAGCATTTCAAATTAGCATCTCTGGAAGCGTGTTACATGTTAAAACTGATGATCAAACTAATTATGAAAGATTTCGGCCATTATTTAACATCTAAAAAAGTGGTTGTCAACTAGAGCAACATAAAAATGCCCGCAACTCTGTTCTGATAGGGGTCATGTAAAGCAGAAACAACGCTAAATGCTAATAACAAATTGCCGCTAACAATATAGTGTAACGCTTAGCATAGTAAAAGAGGGGCAAAACGCTATATAAATTTACTATTGTTGATGATGAACAAACTCTGCAGTACTTTCTCATTTGATAGGCAAACTATATTTAAATGTATATTTAGATTAAATGCAATTACTTGAATTTAAGAGGGGTTTTTTTACCTAGCCTATTTAAGTACGACTTGTAATTTCACATTTACTTCTATTGTCTTTGAAATATGGTTAAAATCTCCTTGCCGAAGGATGAGCCTTTATGACAAACTAAAATGTAGCTACTTTCATTTCATCTCTATTGAAACTTGATTGCGTTTAAATATATGCTATTTGTAAGTTTGCATTTGAAATGATGAAGCTGCAATTCGGAACATTTAAAATACTGTGTATTAACTTTAAATGTGATATTAAATAACACACCTCAGCTAATAATCAAGTATATTACATGTGATTTAGTACTTTTCTAAAGTACAAAAAAAATAAACATCTTTTTTTAACATTATTACAAAAACAGTCATAAAAGTGTACTCTCTTTAAGTACACTTAAGTAACCTTTTATTTCAATTTCAATAATATTATATATATATATATATATATATATTCTTTTAAAATTTAAAGTACAGTATAAGTGCACATTGGATACACTTCTTTTACACAAGTTAAGCCCAGTGTTTGTCTTATGTGTTTGCCTGGTAAATTTGCACTTCTGCTGTGTAAATTTGCACTATACAATATTGTAAACAGCCCTACTCATTTATTATCATGTCAATTATTAGTTTGGCCTGTGCAATTCATGGTAATATTAATCAATTGCAATGTTTTGTTACTTTTGTGTAGTTACCACCCAGTCTCTAGTATACAACCTTGGTCCTCAAGCAATCTGAGTACCAATGTAAAAAGAAGCCCTAAACAAAGGCTTCCTTCCAAGCATTGCAAGGGCATGTTTAGCTTCCTTCTCATTGTTTTGTTCAAGCTACAGCTGATCCTTGGGGTTTAACTGAGGACATGTTATCAGGTTATTGTTTATTCTGTCTCTTGCAGGCGTGGTTACAGAGGTATGGCTACCTCCACCATACACAACCTAACATGGCCGTCCTGCGATCAGCGCAAACCATGCATTCTGCTATTGCTGCCATGCAGCACAAGTACGGACTAAACATCACAGGGACCCTAAACAAGGACACTGTAGAGTGAGTACTGCTAAGCACACATACATACTGTAAAGTGTCCCGTTACACTGAAGCAACACACTATAACAAAACACCCTTTGTGAAAATGAAGTACACTAGCATGAACTTTTAAAAAGAGTATTTATTACGCAAATAATATTGTGTATTGTTAAATGTGTATACCGGTAAGCTAAAATATACTTTAAATGTAATTTTATTGAAACTTGCACTGTATTTACATGTATTTCTAAATACACATTTGTAATGATGAAGATGCAGTTTAGTACATTTAAACAACTATTTTAACTTTAAATGTAATATTGAATAACAGTTAAAATTATAATCACATATTTTACTTGTTAGTACTTTACTAGTTATTTACCTGTGCATTAGTATGTTAGTCAACACATCAAGTGTTCTTCTTTAAAGCATGACAAAAGATTATTAAAACTTTTAAATTTACATGATTACAAAGTGTACTTTTTAAAAGTTCTTTTTCACAAGGGATTACAAACTTACTAGGTCATGAAACCATGACATTTTTGCATGATTTAATATATATATATATATATATATATATATATATATATATATATATATATATATTCGAAAAGGAAATCATATATTCCAGGTCCAAGTACTAGACCAACTAAATACTATGAGTATTTTAAAGGTTCTATAAGCGATGTCGGGGCAAAACATTTTTTGTCACGTACAGCAAACGTCTCCTCACTATCGGCTAGCTGCCTGTCCCCTAAACACACTGTAAAAAAACGCGGTCTCTGTAGACACCACAGGCTCCACAAACGGCAACAAAAACAATCATGTCTTACCCGGACCGCGAAACCTAACAAACAGTGTTCCAGCCAATCACTGGCAAGAGGTATTTGAGGGTGGGTCTGGGGGGTTAGTGCGCGTGCACATGAAGGGGGTGTGTGTGTGAAGGAGAGACAAGCGTCCGAGGGAAGTTTGAAAAATGCCCGACACACGACCAAAGAGACGTCGTTCTGAAGAACAAATTAAAAAGAAGAAGGAGTCGGATAAAGAACGTGCGAAGTTCCGAATTTACATCGGTAGCAAAGCTTTTGAACGATGGCGAGAACTCCGGCGGCAGAAGGGCTTCCAGTCCGACGGTTACAATTATTTCAGGAAGCACGGAAGGGAGGGGGAGGAGATGAGATGCGGAGGAGGTAGGGTCTAGCTAGCCTCCGATTTGTTTGAAAATATTGCGAACGTCAACACCCAGGATCGCTTATAGGACCTTTAATGGCATTTTCTCGAACTATTACCTCTAATCCTAAGTTTACGGCCTTTCAAAATGCCAAAAAGGTTATTAACCCTAAAGCGCTATTATTTCAACTCTGTTACAATAAGTATACAGTAGAATTCATGAACATCTATTTCACATTGTTACATTCCAAATGTTTCAGGGTTGAATGTTGCTGAGTTGAAGGTCAACACTAAAATTGCTATGGTCTTAAAGCAGCACTGTGTAGTTTTTTTCAACCTTTATAATATTTTTCCAAAACCCTTGAGATGGTACGTACATCGACTTACAATAGGTTGAATGACAGGTCTACCATAGCCTGACAGTGTCTGTATCACTTTTACTGGCACTCTGTAACTTCGGGGAGCGGGTAGGAACCCGAGCACAAAAAGAACTACTAAATTCAACTGCTTTACAGCATACGTCACTACCCCTGCTTCCTCAAATTCCAACGCGAGAGCCCAACGAGCATTTTTTTATTTTTTTTGCCTCTGTATGTTGTCATGGCTGAACCAGCAAGTAAAACCAAAAGTGAAGTACATCAGAAACAGAGCGCGCGGGCGACCAGTTTACTGTTGGTAATGTGTTGTGTAGCTTCGCCCCTCGCTGCTTCCAATGTAGACTGCATTGCTATCTTTTGAGGGCGCTTAAGACACTCCAACATCCCCGTAGAGCCAGGGCGGGCAGCTCGCGCCTAACCTGGCCCTAGCCAGATGAATGTCGTTCCGCTTAGCTCCGCCTAGCTTCACTCACATCCATCTGGAACCTCTTCCATTGAGAGTGATTTCTCCAACCAACTTTATGGCTTAGCCAATCAGGAGGCAGGGCGGGAGTTTCATAGATGTGACATAGTGGAGAAGCGACCGTGAGACTGTTTTGATTCAGACAACAATGGCGGCTCGCATCGAGGAAGCAAGCGTTAACACTGATGCTGCTATTTCATCCGTGTTTACTGACATTGCGCTGATTGCACTGATGTCGGCTGTTCTGTTTTGTTTTTTCCTGTGTCGCTCTCATCAACGTCACGGGTTGGCTTCGGTGTGAGTGGTTGAAATAGCACGTCGATAAAGATGACAGACAAGTGGCTTATCCAATCATATGCAAGGATTTTTGATAAGGCCCAGCCTTCTGAAATGCAATTTCAATGGATCGGTTCCAGATGGATGAGTGGAGCTAGGCAGAGCGAATTTCATCTGGCTAGGGCCAGGTTAGCTCGCGCCAGCTCGAGACGTGAAAATATACTGATTACTGAGTTTGGTAGGGGCTACATTCTTGCAAGTAAATAATACATGATTAGACGGACAAAATAATCGGTCAGGATAACTATCCTATGTCTGCAGGCTGATAGTCATGTTTGTTACTTATTTTTCTGGTGAAAGTGTCTTGCCTCAGGCTATAATGCAAATCAATTTTTCAAATTTGTAGCTTCATCTATACTATGGTAGCTTGATATTATAATATTGACGACATGGCTATTATCTACCAACAAACATTGAAGTGAATTAGCATATCCATTATGTAAAACAGTAGCCAATTGGCTAACGTTATTATACAGATGCTGGCTTGTAAATGTGAGCTACGCGATCGTTTGAAAAAAATAAAGCCCATGACACTATATTCATAAGAGTGAGACAATGTACCCGGGATGAAGACATTTCACACGCAGAACTGGAGTCTGCCCAAGATGTGAGAACTCCTTCCTTCTGCAGAGTTCGGGAGTATCGCTTTTCAACAAATGCAGCACGTGCGTATTCCCTAGTGTAACCATGACAGATTTTACGACAGTAGTTGAAGACAATACTGTTTCCCAACTGTAGGGGGACCCCGAGAGCAAAATTTCAAAAATATCATAATGCTGCTTTAACTATATTATACTATCATCACACCATGTGTAAACATAATGACATGTATAATGAAATGTCTTTGTAGTACAAAAACGTGGACTGAAAGAAGTACTGAAACCATGATATTTTCATTCCAGTAAAAGTTTTCTAATAAATATTCTATGTAACCCAATTAAACTGTAATAGTGGTGAATAAGGACATGGAAGTTGGCTTGTTTTTCCAAAAATTCCATAAAACACAAAGCATTAACTCTATCAAACAATATGACGAAGTCCAGTATCTGTTATCCATGGTCATTTTGGACGCAAATGACACAAATGTTTCCTGGAAATGAGCCATCAAATAAAATATCTCACTTTTTCTTTGGACCGAAAGTTTCAACCCTGATCTCTGATGTTTAGCTTGGACACCTCATGCCATTTTCCAATCTAAAATATTTGGAGTACATTTTCTACTGCTTGTGTAAGTGATTTGAGGAGACAAGCAAAGTGTTATAGAGCACAACACTCTCTTTTTGACCTTGTAAATATGTGAAGCATTTAAACAGTTATTTTTACTCGCTATTATGGTTTAGTGATAATTAGGATCAGGCCTTGTTATTCACATTCTGTGATATAAACAAATATATCATCTTTTATCGAAACATCCTGTGGAGTAGGTTTGCAAATGCTAATTAATGTTAGCTGTTATTGTGAAATTTCATCTCTTATGTAATGTGCTGTAAAAAGAAGACAACAGCGGGTTTCAAGAGCATTTCATGAAGCCAGATGAATGTCTGTGACATTGTTACGTTCTCGTTTTTTTTATCTAGTCTTAGTTTACATTTTCATTGTTTGGTTTATTCCTAATCACTCATCTGTTGACATAGTTTCTAATTCAGTACTCATCCATTCCCTATTCCTTTGTTTGGTCTCCCTGTATATTTTAGCCCTTAGTTCATTTTGTTCAGTGTTCAGTCTAGTTAAAAATCAGTGTGGTTGTACTAAACTTGTTCCTGTGATCTCCTGCGTGTACTTTGTTACATTTTTGGATTTATTAAAGACTGTTTTTGTTGTCTTTGTGCGCTCAATACAGCCACAATGTGACAGAAGACCGAACAAGAAAATAGATCTTCCTGCGGTCAGATTGCTCAGCTTAGGGCAGAAAAAATAACACCCTCGAGGACTACACAAGTGACTTTTTAGACCTGGCGTGCTTTACCACCTTCCCTGACCGCTCCCTGTGTGTTTTTCCTGACCAGGTTAAATGAGTGGTGTAAGGCAGGCCATAATGGTTTTCGAGAGAAATTTACTGCATTTGTGGAGTGGGTGCTGGCTAACAACTCTCCTATGACCACCTGCCTCATGGATGAAGGCAACGCCAGCCACACTCCTGACCCAGAGACCCAGCTGCCAGTCACCAACAACATAGTGTTTATGCCCGAGTCCACCGCAGACACTGAGCCCAATCCCTCTATGGATAGAGCGCCAGAGCCGACACATGAGCCATACTTGGCCCCGGAGCCTGAGCCCAATAGTATGTCTGACCAGGTGACATTGTCAGTATCAGTGAGCGTCATTGAGGAGTTTGAGGGAATGGAATAGAGCCCTGCCTATACTCCTGTTGCTGAGGTTGAGCTTTGCAAGGTTTCTGTGTTTGAAGAAGAGGGATTTCTCCTGAGTCTCCCATCCCCACCGGTCTCACTAAGCTCCAAATCTCCTGCATCTCCACTGATCCCACCCAGCTCCAAGTTTCTTTCATCAATGATGGTCCCACCTAGCCTCCCTCTCCCTCCTCCTCTACCTAATTCCTTCTTCCCGCTTCCCCTGGTTCCCTTGGCATCTCCTCTGTTTACTTCACTCAACTGTGTGGATCCACCTCGAGTCTTCAGGTCAGCAGCTTCACTTAGGCATGTGGATCCCCTGTTTTGGCTCGGGCTGCTAAGTCCACCACTCCACCTTGGCCCGTCAACCAGTCGGCTCCACCTTGGGTCCTCCCACCCCCAACGGCTCCACCTGTAACCATCGTCCTTACGGCTTCACCGGGTCAGTTGTCCTTGGTCAGTTGTCACTCTTCCTATGCCCTTCGGCTACGCCTCGTCCTTCCACCTCTTCCGCTCTGTCTGGCTCTGCTTTCCCTCTGGCTCAGCCTTGGTTCTCAGTCACACACGCTACGCCTCAGTCCTCTGGCACCCTGTCTTCTCCTCGGCTATGTCTGCCTCTCCATATCTCCAGGCTACCGCTGATTTCACCCTGACTCCTGCCACCATTGGTTCCCCTTGTCCTCCTTGCAGTGCTCTGGGTTCTGACCTGGCTCCTCCTGCATTCATCTCCTCCTTTGTCCTTGGTTGTCCCGTCTGCCAGTTCTGCGTCCTCCTCCCAAGCCCCAGCCCATTCTCCTCTTGTTTTGTAGTTTGCACAAGGACATACCTACCCGCGGAGGGGAGGGGTCATGTCACATCCTTGTCTTGTTTTGTTCTGTCTAGTCTTAGTTTTCGTTGTCATTGTTTGGTGTAGTCCTAATCACTCCTTTGTTGTGGGTTTCTAATTAAGAACTCACTTGTTCCCAGTTCCTTTGTGTATTTAAGACATTTGTTCCCTTTGTTCAGTGTCGTTTATTTTAGTGTGGTTGTGCGAAACTTTATTCCTGTGATCTCCTGCATGTTTTTTTTTTAACTTTTTGGATTTATTAAAGATCTCCTTTGTGCTAACACAATGTGACAGATATTTTTTTTGTGTGTGTTAAATATTTTTATGCATCTCCAGGACATCTCCATCTCCAATATATATATATATATATATATATATATATATATATACACGCACATACACACACACACACAGTAAACACAAAAACACTGATTCATTCTAAAATTCTGATGAATGAACACAGAACTGGCTATTTTTAATTCCCTTAACTCTTTTATAGTTATGCCTTAAAGGTTTTTTTTTGTTTGTTTTTTGGATGAAGGGCAGAAATAACCTCCCTCTTCTTCTCTTCTCCTCTAGCTGGATGAAGAAACCCAGATGTGGGGTGCCAGACAAGCTTGAGGGTGTATCTGGATCCCGCAGGAAGAAGCGTTATGCACTAACTGGACAGAAGTGGCAACGCACACACATCACATACAGGTTAGAGAGAGACATGACGTCTCTGTTAGTGCGAATGCTCTAACAATTTGATCTATAAATATAGCACTGACAAGATCTAAATGTATAACAGCACTCTAAATAAGTTGTTTAAAATGTATAGTATATACCCATTTTACATGATGATTTTGGTGATATTTATTTTCCATAAGGATATTAAGGAAACAACAGAATTTAAGGGATAGTTCACACAAAAAAAATTAAGTATTTAATCACCTGTATGTTGGTTCAAGTGCATATGATTTTCTGCTGGCACTTTACAATTAGGTCCCATTAGTTAAAATTAGTTAATGCATTAAACTAACAAACATTAAATAAGAAAGAGCAATACATTTGTTACTTAATGTAGTCTTTATGAATCTTTGTTTTCATTAGTTAAAGAATATGAATCTTTATGAATCTTTGTTTTCATTATAAGAAATCCATGTTAGCTAACATCTATTAAATAATATTAATGTAACCATAAATTTATTTTCCATAATGATATTAATGAAAACAAATGTTATAATCTGAATTTCAATGCATATGACATGCATATTTTTATGTTACAATTATTATTCAATATACATGGACAGTCATACCATGACTTACTTTAACATATCGTCTCTGTTGAGCGAAATCATTGCATGTCCAACTGGTACTTCTCAAGAAAGGGAAAAAAACACTGTATTTTCTTAAATAATTAAACACTGTCGGTGCATTTGAAATCACATACTGTCTGAGTATAGTTACCATGTATTCAAATTTACGGGATTACTGTAAAACTTACCATTAAAAGTTAAGTACGTAAAATGTTCTCTAGTATGAATGTGTGAAGTATGAATGCAATCCGTGGCCTCATGGGATAGTAAAGTGTCCATTGAATTCACACTCCACATATCTCGGCAGAAGTAGTAGGTCATCTGCTCTGTTGGCGTACTTCACATATTATATAGTAGGAAAGTATTCACAGTGGTGTAAAGTATTTGAGTTATTATAATTAGTTATTGTCCCTGAAATCACATACTGTCTGAGTAGTTACCATGAATTCAAATTTACCAGAATGCCAGAGAATTTACCGTAAAAGTATGTTCTATAGTATGAATATGTGTAGTGTGAATGTAATCCAAACTTACTATATCCACTATGTTGTTACTGGCATTGAAGGTACTAAATCTTATGCGACTACGTGAACGCGAGTGCATTAGCAGGTAATTTCCAATTGGCCAAAATTGTTTCTTTAGGAATCACTTAAAATAAGTGGACTGTAACTAAGTAAAGGGATAATTCACTTTGAAATTAATTTTTGATATGTTTTAGTTTACCTCAAGGGCATCCAAGATGTAAGTGTCTTTGTTTCCACAGTATTTTCAATTTTGACATTTTTTTGGTCAAACCGTTCTTGTCTGTCAGTCATACAATGCAGGTATAGGGGGTCCACGTCAAAGAGCATGCACAGAGAAGTCCAAATTAAACATGATTTTATGACTCGTAAATGTAAGTACACATTGATGGCCTAAGACACGAAACGAGCGGTTTGTGAGAGAAAACGAACAGTATTTATATCGTTTTTACCTCTTGTAATTACAGTCATGTCCAACTGATCTGAATTAGTTGTTCAATTGAAAATACTGTCGAAACAAAGACACCTACATCTTGGATGCCCTTGAGGTAAGCTAAAACATAGCAAAAATTAATTTCAAAATGAACTATCCCTTTAAGGCTAAAAGGTTTGGTTACTATTATTTAGGATGAGGAGGAACAGTTTACTGAACCTTGATCAACCAACACCTAGTTTGGAACAGCAGACGTCCGTCAAATCGTCCCGTCTATGCCATCCTACAGTGGATCCTGTACTGCAATGAAGACACAGCCAAGCATATAATAACCTCCAGCATTCACTCTTTAACCTTCAAGAAACATATTTGAATTCCCCGAAGATTACCTTCTAAAGGGCTCGGAGGAAATAGAGTGTTCTCTCACCTCAATTTAGACTTTCCCGGTTACAGCGGGCGATAACGGAAATGATTTATTCAAATCCTGCTTTTTTTAATTGATGGGCCACCTATGCAAATGGAATGTAAATGAAGATAGGCTTGGCATTGAGTGACTGGCCTCTATAGAGAAAAGTCAGCTGAGATTTTCAGGGCCTCTCAGTCTGTTAGAGGAAGATAAAGACTTCAATGTGGGGAATTCAGCAAAGATGCCAGTCTAAGGGCAGTTGGTGGAATTCACTTTGGAAATGAAATGTTCTCTCTTTTCTGTGATATTAACTAATCATAATGGTGAAGGGTGTTTTATATTTGATAGTGATGGATTTCGATCAGTGGGAAGGTTTTGATGTTAATATCTGATTAAACAGGGAAAAAAATCCCTAGCCTCTAGGATCTTCAGTTGCTAGAGGCCAGGGGAGTGAGGTTCACTTCCACAGATCTTACTAGCTGGCCTCCGTTACACACGATTTGAACGTCTCTGGCACGGGAGATTGGCGGGCTATCAAGGACGCTAAAGACCGAATCGTCCTGCGTCAATAGCTAGTGCATCTCTTTAGGCAGCTAGGGAAGTGAGTTTTACAGGCACAGCTATTACTAGCGGGCCTCTGTCACAGCTTTAGGGATTTTTTAATGTTTACTCAACTGGAAAAAATAGTCACATCAGCTTAAATTTTGTTTATAATATATAAGCTTTATATATTCAAAAGTAATCAGTAAAGTATACTTGTGGAAGCATTTGAAGCTATACTAAATTTGAATATTGAATGGAAGCTTTATTCCACCAGGAAACAATATAAAAATATATTTTTTTATTTCTCACAATTGCAAGCATTTATTTCACAATTTTGTCTTTATTCCTTGCATTATAAGTTAATAGCTCACACAAAAAAGAAAAGAAAGTCTTGCAATTGGGAGAAAAAAGTCAGAATTATGATATAAAATGTCACAATTACCTTTTTTTAGTCCATAGTCGAAACAAGCTTAATATCACATTGATGCAAAATGCTATTTTTCCAGACTTTACACTATACAACTTAAATTTGTCTAACTCAGGTACCAGTTAATGTCAATTTATGTAACTTTTAAAAGTTGTCTTACAAAATGGAAAATATTTTTTAGATCCTTTTAGAAATTAGTTTTTAAATTTGGTAATCATTTAATCACCCTCGTGCTGTTCCAAATTTAGTCTTAATGTTTGCTAGAGAGTTCAACTCCACTGCTAAATAACGTTTTTTTTTCTGTTTGTTTTTCTAGCATTAAAAATGTGACTCCCAAAGTGGGAGCACGAGAAACACATGAGGCCATTCGCCGGGCGTTCGACGTATGGCAGGGCGTCACGCCGCTGCGCTTTGAAGCCGTGCCCTACAGCGCTCTGGAGAGCGGCAAACGCGACGTCGACATCACCATCATCTTTGCCTCTGGTTTCCATGGTGACAGCTCTCCTTTTGATGGAGAAGGAGGCTTCCTGGCACATGCTTATTTCCCAGGGCCGGGCATAGGGGGCGACACACACTTTGACTCAGATGAACCCTGGACGCTGGGCAACCCAAACCATGATGGTGAGAGAACGGCAGGTTAGGCCACATTTTCAATTTCAACAATTAACAAACAATAAAGTTGCCATTTCAGCAGGAATGCAAATGTGACAGAGCAGCTAAATCTTTAATGGCATCTGGAGACTTTTACAAGTACCACTGAAAAATAAATGACATTAGGAAGTGTAATAGCTAAAACCAACAGCAATTCTGCAAAACAAGACTCACTTAAAGTAATTAGTGCTATAATTTACAGGCTGAAATTAGTGTTTTAATGGACTTTTGTAGCTTTTTACACATTAAGATTAGAGAATTCACTAAACTGCTGCACCACCTGTTCATAGTATCTCAGCAGGGAATTTTCTACTAATGTACTGAAGCCATTAGTAAAGTATGTAATTTGCCAACACCGATAAAGTTCTAAGTGTTATCATTAGTTGATGCATAGGTATCATGAATTACTTTTACAGCCATATTTATGCTCATTCGCTGGGCAGAGTAATAGCAGTGGATTCTGTACAAATTTTGTTTTACAGACCCCAAGTTAGCACAGACTCTACCAATAACATTTACATAAACACTGTTTCTGAACTTGATGAAATGCCTACTTTGTAGTCTTTCAGAAATGAACACATCACAACATTATTCATTTAAATAATTCCTGCCCAAGGCATTTGCAAAAAGAGGCAATGCCTGGTTGAGTTGCATTAGAAGTGTGTTCAAACTTGCGGTTATGGTAAGTGGCGGGACATTTCCGAAAAAGGCCTGAAGCTGTTAACTTATCATGACAAACTGATCCACAACTGACCAATTTGAGTGCATGTTTGAGTGCAGGATTACCGGAAGTAGTGACTTCTTAGAAAAACACAAACTAAAGCGTGAAGAGAGATGCTGCAACAATGTCAAATATGTGAAAAAATATGTTTATTTTTCTTCTGAACACTCAAGCATGAAACCCTATCCTATTAGACACCAAAGACAAAATCAAGACATTATAAAAGGGAATAATAGTTCCCCTTTATAATATCTGTTTTCTTTTTTTAATATATTTTAAAGCGTAAAATTTTCCTGTGATGCAAAGCATCTTAGGTTACGAATGTAACCATGGTTCCCTGAGAAGGGGAATGAGACACTGCATGGGTCCTAGGACGCTAATGGGTAATGCCTCTGGCATGACCACTGTTTGAAGCATGTGTCAAAGCACGACAATAATATTGGCTGGCGACAGCCTATAACGTCCCTACTGGAATGACCAGATTATAAATAGGGTGCCTGTAGTACATGTCATCCACGTCTTGTCTGAAAGAGACATGGACAGTCATGCCTGAAGTATGGCAAAGGGATATAGGGCCAGATGTACGTACATTTGTGAATGCAGCATTAATAGCACCATGGCCAAGACGCTGAAAACGCAGTGTGCGTGTTATGTACCAAACCTGCAGTTCATGAGGTAATCAGTGCCTGTCCCCATCCACTATACCCTAAACTGCGCATATTTAAATGCGCAATTGAATGGGCCTCCTCTCACTGCTGATGCTATGACTGTTTGAAATTATCCTGATGCCAATAAATGTAATATAGCGAGGAGTATAACAACTGCTGGAATGGAATGTGAGTTGGAGATTCGCTGTCATCTTTGATGTATTCCAGTAACTGCAATATTGCATAGCTGCTCAATCTGTAATGCTTAATGATTTCGTTTTCACTCAATTGAAAAAGTGTGATTCTTGTGGCAAAAATCTTTTCAGCTCGTCTCCTTAGCCTATGTTTTCGTCTTGCTCGCATTACTGCTGCCATTTCACCAGGAGGCATATGCCAGGAAACCCGCTTCCTAAGTTACTTTTCAGCGCAAAATAGAAGCGCACTTTCACCGGCTTTTTCTGGACATAACGTGGAAAACATAATTAAGCACAGTTTATGCTTCCCCTCCCATCTCTTTATGTGACACTCCCACTTTCCCGTTGACCATCCCATGAATTTATATGCCTTCAGGCAGTCGCCGGAACTTAAGTTCTGCAGTTCTGCAATTTTATCTCAGTGCGTCCCGTTCGCACATACCTTGCCATGGTTTAATGTGCACTTACAAAACAAATAGACCTGAAGTGGACGCAAAAGCGTTTGTACATCTGGCCCGCAGTGTCTCCCTTCTCAGGGAGCCATGGTTACATCTGTATCCCGTGTCATTCCCTTTCGAATAGGAACTCGCATCCTAGGCGCTAATGGGAAACGAATGCCCACGAATGCTGAAGGAATGTTACGTTTGACTGACATAAGTAAGTGACTTCTACGGAACGGATCCGGAGCCACCGTCTTAGCAGTGCTCACCAGCAGTCGTCATGACTCAATTTCCTAGGGCCGGACACCCTTGCTATATAGAGCTTAGCTCAGGGCCTGGTATTCAAAGAATACCTTAAACTGAATATGGCCAAGAATATATATATCCAGCCAGTTGTCACAGCAGACACGAGGTCTCACGAAGGGAAACCTAGCAACACTCAGGGGAGCTCCCAAAGCGGAGGCCTCAGCAAGATGACTCTCTAAAGTGAGAGAAGGCCTATGGTCTATGCAAAGGACTGCTTACAAGGAGGCTCAAAAGAAGCCTAATATATCCAGACAGAACTCTGGGGGAAGAGGGCTCCGCAGGGCTACTTTCTAAAGTGAGAGGAAGCTTAGCAATCCAACCTTGAAGACAGTTAACCAGAGAGGATCCAAAAAGAGCCTAGAACCAAATCCACGAACTCCATGAAGATAGATTTCAGATAACAACCATCTATAGCGGGAAAACCTAACTCCGCTCTGCCCTAAAACACCACCTCACCAAGCAGGCTCATAGAGTGCCACACAACTTGGACCGGTTATCCAATGTGGAGCTCTGGGGAGCGGAGGTCTCAGCATGACGACTCTCTAAAGCGAGAGGAGACCTAGCAACGCCAACCTTGAAGACAGTTAACCAGGGAGGCTCAAAAAGAACCTACAGCCCAGTCTACTGCCTCCAATGAGCGCTCAGAGCAAAGGCTTCAGTATAACGACTCTCTACAGCGAGAGGAAGCCTGTCTACGCTCTACACTAAAAGACTACCTCTCCAAAGAGGCTCACAGAGAGCTTTACAACTCAATACTGCTATCCAAGTGGAGCTCTAGGGAGCGGAGGTCTCAGCAGGATGACTCTCTAGAGGCCAAACAAATCTCCACCTTATAGACAGTTCCACCAAGGAGGCTCACAGAGATCCATACCACTCAATTTCTCTGTCTATGACGGAATTATGCTGAAGTTAGAACGAGCTCATTACAGGGAGCGGAGGACCTTGACCATAACAAGGAAGGTTCTATTCCATGCTCACCCTAAAAGACCAATGGGAGCTACCAGCTAAGGCTACATACAACCATTGTAAAACCTGTAAAATGATTTGGTCTCTAGCTCTCTGAGGTGCCGGACAACAGGAGGCAAACAGGGACCAGAAGAGCTCCCAGCTATCCTTGGTTGCAGATCACAAGAAAGTATCCTCAACTGAGTCACCAGCAACAAACCTAGCTCTCTCAGGGAGTTAGGAATCCTACGATTAAAAACTAGCATGAAAACAGTGCCATCAAGGGGAGCCAGCTGAGTACTAGCTGGAATAAACCAGCCTGCGAGATGGGGAATTGTGCCATGCAAAATAGTGTTCAACATTTTTGAGTCATAGGATGATTTGCACATTTCCTTTAGTGAATCAGGGGCTAAAACAAGACAACAAACAATGCTATCATTGGTCTCAATTGATTCTTAAGTTGTTCTTCCCTGAATAAGTCTGTGTGTGCGGTGTTCATGTTTGTGTGCATGTCAGGTGTCAGCTTTGTTTGATATGTTGTATTTGCATTACGGTTGCGCCCATTAAATGAGAGGTAATCAGATCCATCTCTTCACTGTGAGCCGCACTTAGAGGCACTCAGCTTTAATTACCTGGGCCGACTGGATGCAGAGAGCTTTTAAGATGCTCATCTCCTTTCACAAAATGTCTCAGTCGAGACAGTAATGAATGGCTACGAATACATTCGCTACAGGCATTTTTACTGCCGCCTGCACTTTTCGGCTGTTTGTTTTGCTGCCATCTCTGATGTTACACGTGCCTGGCATAATAGCTTCCCGTGGTTTCGGTGAGGCTTCATTAGAGTCACCACAGTCCATATGGACATCACTGTGGTTTTCTTTATGTTAAGGATGATTGCCATCAGCATGTAATATAGAATAAGCGGCAATTAGGTTTTTTTTTTCATGAGTCATTTAGAAAGCCTTCACAACACTGTTACCAGATCTGTTTTGTGAGGGGTCAGTGAAGACGACAAGATGACCCTTTACACAAAGTGCAACCAAAAAAAAGATAGTTTACCCAAATATTCGACATCACGTACTCACCCTCATGATGTTCTACATCTGCATGACTTTCTTTCGTGAGTACAACACAAAGTGAGATGAGTCAACTACTGTTTTGGTCACACTTTATATTAGGTGGCCTTAACTACTTACATTAAATGCCTACATGACTATGAATGTACTTAAGTAAATAATTACCACATTTACTTCTAATATAATGAGTTTGAAGATTGTTACAGTAGGTTTAGGAGTTAGGGTCATAATTGGGGGTTAGAATTAATTTTTGGGGTAAGGGTTTTGGTTACAGTTAGAGGTAAAGTAACAGTGTAAAAAATTGGTAATTATACGACTACTTTAAATGTAATTACAATGCACCAACATGTATGCACATGATAAGTAAATTGTATCAATTGGTTACATAGTAATAAAAAGCTTGACCACTCTTGTCTATACAATGAAAGTGAATGGAGATTTCAGTGTCAAGCTCCAAAAATGGCAAAAATGCACTATAAAAGTAACATAACAATTAGTCCATATGACTATAATAGTTTTATTATAGAACTTTGTGTGAGAAAGAGATCTGAAATTTGGGTCTGTTATGTTGTTTGAATAAATGTGCTACTGTTCACTTTATAGCTCAATTTTAAAATGTTTAATTGTTGCGGAAATAATATATTACAATATTATACTTAAGTGCCAACTGAGTGTAATGTTTTCAGATAGATTAATCGCTTGTTAAGAGCAATTAAAATGTAATTAAAATTTATGATAGTTTAAATTCGTATTAAAAGCAAGTGCTTTTAACCCACTTACTGTAAGTAGGACTTAGTAGGGTCCTACTTTACATGCAATTTCATAATTATTGTCATAATTGTTGTCTTTGAAATTTGGTAAAGGTGTACTGCCAAATGCCATGGCAAGCATTTGTGGTAAACTAAAATATATATAATGACATTTCGATTGAAATGTGTATGTCACGTATTTAATTACACATTTGTAATGATGTAGTTGCAATTTAGTATGTATTTAAAATATATATTGAATAACACATTACAGTTGAAATTATAATAATGATACTTTACTTGTGCTTTATTATGTTAGGCAACACATCAACATGAGTGTACTTTTTATTTAAAATGTACTTTAACATAAAAGTTTGACATTAATATTTTACCTGGACTACAAGTGAACATTTAAGACAATATTTAGGCTGAGAAGGATATCCTGCAGAGCATCTTCATTCATCATTAGTTCAGGATAAAAGATATTTCCAGTTTTGTTGTATGATAAAAAGCAATGCGGGGAACGTTTTGCATTCCGTTTCCAAAGCTACTGTTTCTGTCATGCCCACACACACCGTGCACTTGCACATTACAACATTAAGATGGATCTGAGGTCAAGCACTTGTGTAGTGAGTCACAATGCCAGATGCTTTTCATAAATAAGAACACAAGCAAAAACAACAACAGCTATAACAAAGCAAATCCTGTGTATTGTATCTTCACTGTTGTTTTCTGCTCCTCAGGTAACGACCTGTTCCTTGTGGCGGTCCATGAGCTTGGTCATGCTTTGGGATTGGAACATTCGAATGATCCTACGGCTATAATGGCTCCATTCTATCAGTATATGGACACTGAGAGCTTCAAACTGCCTCATGATGATCTCCAGGGCATCCAGAAAATATATGGTGCGTTTAACCCAGCAAACAAATTTAGGTTTTGGGAACGTTCTGGGAATGTTAGCTTTGGTTCCAAGAACGTTCCTAGAACTTTCCCTTATGGTTAAGGGAACGTTCACGGAACATTCTCCTTACGTTATAAAAATGGAACCTAAAAATAATCTACATGGAACATTCTTATAACGTTCTTGTTTGGTTCTCAAAAAAATAACCTCGACCATTCGGGAACGTTAGGGGAACATTCTGTGTTTGCTGGGGAAACCATTTACAGCATTACTATTACATTTTTTTTTTTTTACAATCGCTAGGACACATTTCTCCATATCCGAGGCATATCTTGCTGCCCAGGTTATTATAAACAAGGTGGTGAACTTATTTTATTCAGACCAGTAAGCAATTACCTTTCAACCAATCAGAGCAGCCTAGCAACACCACAGCAAACACCCATAATACCCAAACAACCATATAGCAACACACTTAAAAACATGTATTTTTTAAAAAAGTTAAAAATTTCAAGGATTTAACAGTGGCATAAGAAACACAAGCATCCTTTTTTCTAATCGTTTGCAAATATGTTAAATATGGGACATTGAAAGTGATGTTCTATTTTTGATCTATTGATTTATTCAAAGACATATTAAAAATGCAATGCATATATAGAGTGATTGATGTCACACTGAAGAAAAAATCCATTAAAAAGAAATAAATAACTGAAAAGAAATCCGTAGGTATTTCCATTACTACTGGAGCTGCCAGTTTCAAGTGATTATTAAACAGCAAGAACAAACTATGAAAAAGCCGAAGCCCGTCCTGCGCACTCAGCGTCTGAATTCACTTACTTGTTTACATTCACTCCTTCAAGTGAACTCTATTAGTGGAGTAATGTAGGGAACAGTGAATGAGAGTATAGGGGGCACACTGCTAATGGTTAAGTCATTGCATTTCTTGAAAATGGTATAACAGTTTTTCACAACCACATGAAATGCAAATTATTCATTTACTTGCCACATGTGTTTTCATCTAGATTTCGAAAGGAGTTTTTCCTTTCCTTGACACTCCTACATATGACTTGAATTCTTCTTTACCTCTGCAGGTCCTCCAGACAAAAACCCTCAGCCAACACGATTGCTCACGACCGCTACGCCTCCTCGCCTGCACCCACCGACTGACCCTCGAAAGCAGGACCGCCAGGGTCGCCCTCATCGGCCTCCGCAGAAGTCCAAACCCGCCCACCCCAACTCCAAACCCAACATCTGCGACGGAGGATTCAACACTCTGGCAATCCTACGACAGGAGCTGTTCGTCTTCAAGGTATGACTGATGAACAGCTTCACAGAGAATTAGTGCCGTATAAATTGTGTGTTTCCTAACACCAGTGCTCTCTTATTAGGATCAGTGGTTCTGGAGGGTGCGAGATAATTCTGTGGTGCCTGGATACCCAATGCAAATAAGCTACTTCTGGAGAGGTCTGCCTCCCAAGATCGATGCTGTCTACGAAAACAGTGAGGGGAGATTTGTCTTCTTCAAAGGTAAGACTTGTCTCCTTCTGGCTTTTAAATCTTACAGCCTAAATATAGACGTGAATGTGTGAAGGAGAGGCCTCAGCTTTCAGGGTCTGTTAAAACTGTGGAAGCTTCTGGTAATTGCGACCTTATCATCTCATAATTCTATTTTTGTCATGACAACTCTCTGAGAGATTGGCATGGTAATGGATGTGGCAATGTTAATGTATTGACGGAATAGATCTGCTACGCTGCTGCAGAGCAAGCACTGAGACTTGCTACTGCTAATACATTGACAATACACAGACATTACTGTGAGCAAGTAACTGTATGTTCACACCGTCACCGACTTGAGCGTCAAAGAAGCTCTGGCCGCCCTGTCAAGGACGCTTGTCAAAAAGTACAGGGAAGCTTGTTGACGCTTTAGACACTTTGAAAGCTCTGATGTTGCAGGGAGAATAGAAGTGTCCCCAACATGAACTGTAATAAACCCAGAAAAAAAACAAGCAATACATTGAAGTAAACTTTTATAATAACAGCATTTTTATAATGTTTTTGGTCACATTTGGTCGGGAAAAAAAAGAATAGTTAGCTATGGGCTCTATGCACGGTGGTATTCCCGGTGAAGTTCTAAGGATGCACGATAACTTCCTCCGATCGTAGAGTCCAATGCAATACCAAGAATTTATATTGAATTTTATTCTCCATTGTTATACTAAAGAAACGTTAGTCAAAAAACAGACAAAACAGACACCCCTCGTTGTGTTTATGCTTCTTTTTAAAATTATATTAAATAAACATAACTATATATAAAATTACATCTAAACGTATGAAAGTTTCGTTTCACGAGACGGGAGAACAGTAAATATTTAATCTCCCCAACCGGAAACTGACGAGCATCCTTGCGTCAAATGCGGAACTTATGCGTGCATATAGCCCATTATTATTTGCATTACGCTATAAATGCAATTGGTCAAATCGGTGTCACCCTGAGCAAATGAATTGCATTTCCGCTTTAAAACGAGTGTTTGTAAATATTTCAAATAAAAGTTGTACTCATGCGGTCCCTATAAGCAAACAACGTCATGTCATAAATGATAGGAAACCTGTAGGAAACCCAACAACGGCTTTTCTTCCATTTTCTCGGAACTAATGTTTTGGTTGGAACGAAAGTTTACATTGTATGTTTGTATGTCCGGAATCAGTCAGCGCGAAGGGCGTCTATATTCCGAATGGTTGCTGGCATTTTGCCGCTGAACCGCATCATAGCTCATTACCATAAAGTTGAGCTTATTTCAACTTTCTGATTGACACTCAGAACGCTCAAAACGGCCAAAATGCGACGCCGATGGATTTGACGCTCATTGCAGCTGAGAAAAGCCAGCTTCCATTGAAAATGACTGACTTCCGGAAGTTTTGGAAGCTCAAGTCGGCGGCGGTGTGAACGTACAATAAGACATGCTGCTACTGTTGCACATGTAACATACATGAAATAACCCTCGTAGGAGATCTATACAGGTGGAGCTGAGGAAGGTGGAGGGTTTCTGAAGCGCACTGCTAACAGCAAACAATGCCAAGTATTTGAATGATGAGCAGCATGCTCATTGGTTGGTGATGCCACAGCAACCAATCAGCTGTGCAATGTAGTGTAAGACTGGAAAACTGGTTAAAGAGAAAATATCTGACCAATGCCCTCTGAAGACTATGGAAGCTTGTTTCCGCCACTGAATAAAAAAATAACATAAATAATTGCGACTTTTTATCTCACAATTCTGACTTTTTTTCTCACAATTGCGAGTTTATATCTCGCAATTCTGACTTTATATCTCAGAATTGCGAGATAAAAAGTCAGAATTGCGTAATAAAAAGTCGCAATTGCGAGTTATAAAGTCAGACTTGGGTGATATAAAGTCAGAATTGCGAGAAATAAAGTCAGACTTGGGTAATATAAAGTCGCAATTCTGAGAAAAAAAGACAGAAGTGCGACTTTTTATCTCACAATTCTGACTTTTTTTCTCACAATTGCGAGTTTACATCTCGCAATTCTGATTTTAACACATAATTGCGAGTTTATATGTCGAAATTCTGACATCTTTTCTCAGAATTGTGAGATAATCTCGCAATTGCAACTTATCAGGCCAATTTTAAGGGGAAAAAAATACTAGTTTAAATCTCACAATTCTGACTTTATATCTCAATTCTGACTTTATATCACGCAATTGCAACTTTATATCAAGCAATTCTAACTTTATATCTCGCAATTCTGACTTTATAACTCGCAATTCTGACTTTATAACTCGCAATTCTGACTTTATAACACGCAATTGCGACTTTATATCTCGCAATTCTGACTTTATAACTCGCTATTCTGACTTTACAAGTCGCAATTCTGACTTTATATCACGCAATTCTGACTTTATATCATGCAATTCTGACTTTCCATCTTTGCAATTCTGAGAAACAATGTCACAATTGTGAGAAGTAAACTCGCAATTGTGAGAAAAAAAGTCAGAATTGTGAGATAAAAGTTGCAATTACCTTTTATATTTTTTATTATATGGCGGAAACAAGCTTCCATAGAAGACAAATGGTATTGGTTGCAAATTAACAAGACACCCTACCCCCTTTCTCTGAGAATTTACATCCTCTCTCTCTCTCTCTCTCTCTCCCTCTCAGTCAGTCAATGATACTGAAAACTCACAAGAATATGGTTTTTAATGTGAATGTGATAATCTTTAAGAAGTGTTTGGAGTCATTTTGATGGTCTCAGGGTGACTGGTAATAATGTCTCATTCCCAAAGTAATAAAAGAAAAGGTAATAAGGTTTTTAAGAAGTTTAGGGTTAACTGTCACACAAAGGAGTTTGGCCTTGTTGTCTGAATGCAAATTACAACCAAATGGCCACCTTACAGTAAGTTTCCACTGAAACTTGCATATGAAATGAGGTCTGATTATATAGAACTAGAGCTCGTGGCTGCCATTCTGTATTCAGATCAGCCCATGATGATGTGTCTTCTCAGCTCATGTAGCCTAATATGTTGGGTAAAGTTCTTTGTTCTTTGAAACATTTTGGTTTGCATTGATTATCTTGTGGAATTCTAATGATACATTTACCTGACATAATAAATTGCTATTTTTGGCTATTCTAACAAACTTTGACTTTATTTCCATTAGAGTTAAAAGGAATAGTCAAACATTAACATGTATTTAATAATGCACAGATATCATTGATAAACCCTTTTCATTTTATGGAGTCAGATGAAACGAGTTAATACATAAGATTAAATGTGTTGCATTTAAATAAAATACAGTTTGCCATGGAAAAGATGGAACACGCTTGAAACCTTCACCACGAATCGTACCCCGCGATTTGGATCGATTTCGTGGCCCTTTTTACAGTAGATTACGATGTGATCGCTAACAAATTGAGTTAAGGACCTTTCAGCCTGCGTTATCTATCGTTTCACAACAGAAATTTGTATTTTTCATATTTCTGAGTTTTTTTTAATCAGAATTCAGTTTATATCTCGCAATTCGGACTTTACAACACAAGTGCGAGTTTATATCTCACAACTCTGTGAGAAAATTGCGGGATATAAATTCTTGCAATTCTAAGAAATAAAGTCAGAATTGCTAATATCTGAAAAGTCAGAAGTTTACATCTCACCGTTGCGAGTTTAAACCCTGTAAATCTGACCTCTTTTTTTTCCCAGAATAGCGAGGTATAAATAGAATTGGGGGTCAGAATTGTGAGACACAAACTTGTTTTACTTTTGGTGGAAACAAGCATTCTTAAAAAGCCGCCATAATTGTCATCAGTTTTTTTAGTTTTATTATTATGTGAAGACAATGCCATTTATTTAAACACTTTAGTCAATCTTTTCCATTTCTCCGTATTTCTGAAGGCAACCGGTTCTGGGTGTTTAAGGATACAACTCTGCAGCCCACATATCCTCAGAACATTTCTCTTTTTGGCAATGGAATGCCTACGCAGAGCATTGAAACCGCTGTTTGGTGGGAAGATGTGGCCAAAACCTACTTCTTCAAAGGCGATAGGTCAGTTTTATAGCTTCCAGACACAGTGTACTATACTACCCAGTGAATATCCCCTACACTGGATTGTTCTGTAATATCAGAGACCAATTTGTCTTTCTCTGTTTACTGTTTACTACAGGTATTGGAGGTACAATGAGGACATGAGGACCATGGACCCTGGATATCCAAAACCTATTACTGTGTGGAAAGGCATCCCAGACTCTCCACAGGGAGCCTTTGTGGACAAAGCCAATGGTAAGACATTGAAATGATCCCAACTAACTGTGAAGTGCTTTGTAATAATATTGGAAATCAAAATGAATCATTGTAAGTGCCATAATTGCATTTTCATTGGTGTCATGGTCTGGTGGTTCGCACATAATGCTCAGACATACTGAGATATGACTTTTTATGTAAGTGATGCAAGTTTAAGTATTCTTAAATTTTATACTCTTTCAAGTGAAACTGGAAAAAGCCCAAAAATTTTAGTTTTATATTTAATATATATTTTTAATTACAAAAGTGAAATGTTTTGCTTAACTAAATCCACACATTAAGATTTATAAAACCAGGGACATTTCCTAGATCAATAATAATTATTATTATAATAATTATTATTATTAATCATAATGTTTGCAGGTTTAACAGGTTTTAATACATTTCAACAAAAATCACACAATGAAAAATACCAAAGAATAAACATATTCTATATTCAGTTATTATATCTTTTAACTTAAAGGTTATCTTAAATTTGTGCTTTTGGAAATGGATCATTGGCTAAAATATTAGGCTAATTAGGCTTGTTATTTTGCATTTTAGGCTCATTTTAAGCACAAAGTACATGCATTCTTCAAAATACAATTGTTTAGTGGGTTTATTATCGTTATATTACACTCACCTAAAGGATTATTAGGAACACCATACTAAGTTTGACCCCCTTTCACCTTCAGAACTGCCTTAATTCTACATGGCATTGATTCAACAAGGTGCTGAAAGCATTCTTTAGAAATGTTGGCCCATATTGATAGGATAGCATCTTACAGTTGATGGAGATTTGTGGGATGCACATCCAGGGCACGAAGCTCCCGTTCCACCACATCCCAAAGATGCTCTATTGGGTTGAGATCTGGTGACTGTGGGGCCATTTTAGTACAGTGAACTCATTGTCATGTTCAAGAAACCAATTTGAAATGATTCGAGCTTTGTGACATGCTGGATTATCCTGCTGGAAGTAGCTATCGGAGGATGGGTACATGTGGCCATAAAGGGATGGACATGGTCGGAAACAATGCTCAGGTAAGCCATGGCATTTAAACGATGCCCAATTGGCACTAAGGAGCCTAAAGTATGCCAAGAAAACATCCTCCACACCATTACACCACCACCACCAGCCTGCACAGTGAAAACAAGGCACGACGGATCCATGTTCTCATTCTGTTTAGGCCAAATTCTGACTCTATCATCTGAATGTCTCAACAGAAATTGAGAATCAACAGACCAGGCAACATTTTTCCAGTCTTCAACTGTCCAATTTTAGTGAGCTCTTGCAAATTGTAGCCTCTTTTTCCTATTTGTAGTGGAGATGAGTGGTACCCGGTGGGGTCTTCTGTTGTTGCAGCCCATCCGCCTCAAGGTTGTGCGTGTTGTGGCTTCACAGATGCTTTGCTGCATACCTCGGTTGTAACGAGTGGTTATTTCAGTCAAAGTTGCTCTTCAATCAGTTTGAATCAGTCAGCCCATTCTCCTCTGACCTCTGGCATCAACAAGGCATTTTCACAGTCTTCAGGACTGCCGCATACTGGATGTTTTTCCCTTTTCACACCATTCTTTGTAAACCCTAGAAATGGTTGAGCGTGAAAATCCCAGTAACTGAGTTTGTGAAATACTCAGTCCTGCCTGTCTGGCACCAACAACCATGCCACGCTCAAAATTGCTTAAATCACCTTTCTTTACCATTCTGACATTCAGTTTGGAGTTCAGGAGATTGTCTTGACCAGGACCACACCCCTAAATGCATTGAAGAAACTGACATGTGATTGGTTGATTAGATAATTGCATTAATGAGAAATTGAACAGGTGCTCCTAATAATCCTTTAGGTGAGTGTATATGTCAGGTGTATTTTCACCACTGTGTGTGTTTTCAATTACTGCATCTTGAATGTGGAACTTTTAAAAATTGTAATGTTTTATACAAACAGAACTATTTTAACATGAATAGTTAGTATGTAAGTAATACCTTATAACCATAATGCTCTGCTCTCGTTCAGTTTATCAAGGCTAAAATAGCGGCAGTAAACTGGGACAGTACCCAGAAAACGGACGTCTGGTCACCTTAACCCACATTTAAATGTTGTTCAGAAACCTGAATGTAGACTTGTCTTTTGGAAACTCTTTCCAGACAAGAACCCCCTTAGGGGCGCAGGGTTTAAATAATTGGCTCACTCTGAGGTGCTGAGCTTGAGACTTTGTGTTGGTGACAACTGGCAGAAGATACAAAGTTTTTAAAAATTTTATAAGACGGCTGTACTCTGTGCAAGTAGTGAGTTTTCACCTGATCTCTGAGCCCCTTCGTTGTGATAATTGGCCTCACTGTGGCTTCTCTCAACAATCTCTTGTGAGTTTTTGAGGAACAACTAGTTCTAGGCAGCATTTGGGTAATTTATAACTTCAACTTCAACTTCTACTTCCTCATAAATGAACCAATAGTTGCCAAATGAGAGCTTCAAAAAAGGTGTGGTAGCTTTTTACTAAATGTATACCTTTTTTTTACTTTAATTGAAATTGTCTTTATACCATGTGACATTCTAAAAATCGTGCTAAATTATAAGTTTTTAATATATTTTTTTTATTATAATAAGTTTGCATTTAATCTCGAAATGAATGTAGAAACAACATTAAGATAGTAGTTTATTTTTTAAATATTTGTTTAATGGCATCTTTTTTATGAAAGAAGGCCAGTATCACTGATACCAGTACTGTTGCTCTATGTCTCTATGAAATAGATTTTTTTTCTTTCTATTTTAGCCTTTAATTATAAGCTATTTCAATTGAAAGCTGAATGTTTGACATTTATTAGGCTTTAAGTAAAATAACAACTTTTAATTTAAGTGAACTTAAAACAATCTTCACATCAACCCATTAATAAATGGCATATATACCTGTGCCCCACAATATATCAGGGTTAAACTTTTCTATTGGTCCAGTTAGGCCACTTCAGATTTTTAAACAAAAAGTTATTCTTTTCATTGTTTTTGACCCATGTAACATTGCAGTGCTTTAAGATTTTCGGATATATACAGAAATAGAAAATAACACTTCACAGTCTTCACTGCAAAATATTATTTTTAATTATTTTAAATGAAATATAGATTAATCCGTCTTAAAGCTGTGTTATTCAGTCAAGAGCATTTATTTTCGTCTTTTGTTCATTTTTTAACAGTAATGACAGAAATCACAGCAGCAGGTTAATTAGGCTGCTGTCACTTTAAGATCAGCCACACATGATGCGGATCTGACACGCATGCTGTTTCATACAACTCTTTAAGTACATTTGAGACTTCATTTAACACGTGTGCAAGGATACTTGACAAAAGGTGCATTTTGGCATTATTTAGTGTGTTTTATCCATTCGAGCGTGGTCTAAAGCGGCTTTCTGGTGAGCACAAGAAAGTATCATATAATATTATAGGCCTATAATTATAGTAGCTAACATATAATTGACTTCTAATTACATTCTTTTATTACCCAAAATCATTGTGCAAGCAATGACTGGATTGATTGAAATTTCTAAGAATATCCTATGGTTATATTTCCCATTATGTGTGGTTCAATATGAGCTGTCTTCCTTCTTCCCTAAGGATTCACATACTTCTACAAGGGGAAGGAGTATTGGAAGTTCAACAACCAGCGGCTGAGAGTGGAGCAAGGCTACCCAAGGTCTATCCTGCGGGATTTTATGGGCTGTGACGGTTACACCACCGACCCCGACTGGGACTGGAGCTCCCCACAAGAAGAGGAACCGCCGCAGTATGACCACGACGATGACGTTGATATCGTGCTGAAGCTGGAGAGCAGCGGTGGAGCAGAGAAAGCGGTGGCCATTGCCATCCCCTGCGTCCTGGCCCTGTGCATGATGGTGTTGCTTTACACCGTGTTCCGCTTCAAGAGGAAGGACACGCAGCGCCACATACTGTACTGCAAGAGATCCATGCAGGAGTGGGTCTGAGAAATTGAGGTCCCACTCCCACTGATAAAACTATTTCCGTCTTAAAAATCCCCTCAAAGGTCAAAGTAATTGACAGAAGTGAAGGACGGCATAAATGGACAGCATGCCAACTTCCTTCTAGTCAGCCTTTTGAAGGTGGCAATGTCTTGTTTTTGTATGGTTTTGGAACTCTGTGTGGCTTGGGCGGCCATTTTGGTTCCCAGAGTCCTGTTTCCGGAGTGAACTCTTACTCTACAAACCATAATTATCAACTTTTCAATTGACTCAAGAATTATTTATCTTCAGACTGCTGATCTCGATACTCCATGTAACATGCGAAATCACCTGTCACTCCGAAATACTTGCTTGTGTTGAAAAAAACCCAAACCAAATATGCCCTTAGTGTCCAAAGAGGATTGCTTCATTCACATGGGATATCCTAAGATGACTGGATTATCGATCATTATTTGAGTTCCATTCAGCTGCATTCATCTGCAGAATATATGGGATCTGTTTGCTTGGAAATCAGAAAGGGCCTTGACATATAACATTGGGGCTACATGCAATATTTCGTCGAATGCCTTAATCACATATTGAGTTTCTTTTTCTGTATGTTGGTGTACATGTGCCTGTGTGAATGCGACCCCTTTCCATTACTTCATTTGTTCGTCACTGTTCTTTTTACGCTCTGCTGACCAATGGGAACTTGCAGTACGATTTAAAGTGCCGCTGACTGTTGAAACGTTTAATTGAAAACGAGTGTATGGCTGCCGTCCATGTTCTGTACTGCTGCATTTTTCCACACTTCAAACTACAGCATAAGAAATTAGACTTTTGGGTAAGTGCTTCCAATCAAATCGTAGAGAATTTATTAAGTAAAAGGATGGCGTTCAGCGGAAAATGAACCTTCCTGATGCTCTTAAGAATCAATAGATTATCAGTAAAAAACCCTGAAATTAGCTATATTTGCAATTCCTGAAGAAAATACTTGTGCTTGCAAGGCAGCAAGAGTGGGTAAGTTTAGCTTTGGTTCATCATCAGAGCCACTTCCTGTATGAATCTTCTATTGGCCGTCTTCAAAAAACAACCAGATTGTCTTTGCAGTATAAAGTGTGTTTAGACGCGAGCACTTAGCATATACGCACAGCTGATCGTATAGCTTCCATTTTATAGCAAGGCGGTTCGACACAGGCTGACTCGAAACTTTGATCTTTGTTGTGTGTCTGTGCAACCCGATCTCACGACCAAATCGTACGAATTCGACGAATGATTAAAAAGTGGCTAATTCGTAACAATTCATATTTTGCTAAATCGTACATATTTTACGAATTGGCCAATTCGTACGTATGAATTCGTACGAATGACCTACCCCTTACCCCGCACCTAAACCTACCCATCACGTGGGTTTAGACAAATCGTACGAATTCGTACGTGTGAGTGAATAAAGAGATACAAAGAAATGTAATCAATAATAACTTCTGTTAAGAAATAGCATAGACCTACGCTATCTCACGACCAATTCGTACGAATTCGACGAATGATTAAAAAGTGTCTAATTCGTACGAATTGGTCGTGAGATAGCGTAGGTCTGTGCTATTTCTTAACAGAAGTTATTATTGATTAGGGCTGCACGATGTGTCACTTTAACATCGATATCGCGATGTGCGAATCCACGATAGTTACATCGCAAGGATGTGCGATGTCACTCATATCGTAGTTAATCCGTGATTCGTGATCAGTAGGCTAAGTGCCAGCAGCTCCCCGGCCCGTAAGGCTTGTGATTCGCGGATTAAATGCAAAGTTTAACCATCATAGTGTGCGTTTATCAATTTGCAAGTCCTGTCAGTTTAAACATCAAGCGCAAGAAGACTGGAACTTGCGCGTTATTTTCTGTCAGTCTTACTAAAGCGCATTTTTGTCCCGCCAAAGCTTGACCGGTGAATGATGTGTGATGCAGATGACGATGAGTGAGTGACTTCTGCGCTCGTTTAAATGAGAAAGTGAAAGTCCCTGTCGCGCGTCCAGTCTCACCGTCTTCAAACTGTCTTGATCTCTCTCCCAGTCTCGCGCATATAATGATTTGAGTTGACTAATATCTTTGAGAATACATGACGGTAAATGGTCGGAAGACAAGTTTTTTTTTTTTCTGAATTACCACTGGTTGTGAATTGCCGTTCCACATCCAGATGACATTACATAAACCACACTTTGAATAATAAAAAAAGCTATCCAGTGATGAAATGTTTTCTGTGTTGACACAAATCTTGTGCGATGTTCTAACCTGCCTGGATAATCACACAACGTGTGGCGTGGTCCGTTAATGACGCGTCAGATTCGCGAACTAATGACTCGTTTGAACCGATTCACTTTAATGAATGGTTAAAACAACTGATCTATTCAACACTGAACTGAAGATACATAAATCGGAAACACTTCACAATAAGGTTACATTTATTAAAGTATAGTAAACTACATTAATAATAATAGTAATTCATTACATTTATATAGCACTTTCTCTGCACTCAAAGTGCTTTATATAGGGGGAAGGGGATCTCCTCAACCACCACTAATGTGCTGCATCCTGTTAACATAACCTGTTAACAACATTAGTAAACATTCAATTAATATTAGTTTCTATGCGAATTTACTCCATGACAAAACCACCCCAGTCATTCTAGAATGATTCATTCTTTCCAAATAGAGCTATTCAAGTCATCTGGGGAAATTGTTCTAATATCGCAATATATATCGTGGAAATATAAAATATCGCAATGCCATTTTTTACCAATATCGTGCAGCCCTATTATTGATTACATTTCTTTGTATCTCTTTATTCACTCACACGTCAACACTGGCATTGTTTCGTGGTTTCCAGTGGTTTGTTGCTGCTGTTGTTTTTCCTCATCTGATTCTTTTTCAGACAGCGTCGGCACCTTGTAGAGTCAGACCATCTAATTAGGCCAAAATAATTGGTAAAAAAAGTGCGAGATGAGCGTACAGAGTACATGTAGTTAGAAAAATAGGGCAGCATGTTGAGGTTAACACATTACAAGTAACGTCAGTTACATCAACATATCACTTTTTTCAAGTAACATATTACTTTTAAATTTACAACAAAAATAAGACAATTTTCAAATAAGTAACTTTTTTGGTTACACTTTTTTTGTGCCGTAGTTACATTGTACTTACTCAAATAAGTGCGGAGTAATATTAATTAACATGTACTAAATATAGAGGGTTAGGGTTTGGTTTAGGGTTAGTTACTTGTAATTATGAATAATGTTATTACTATACAAAGTACATGTATTAACGTGTAACTACGTCACCTGAAAATAAAGTGTTACCACATTTTTTCCCTATTTATTGAACGCATCCTTCCCCAATTCAGAATGGCAGTACAGATGAAAGGTTTGTTTGAGCTGCGCCCTCTACTGTACAGGAGTGAATTTCACTTTTGACCAAAAATTTAACTTAAAAAAAAAAGCAAGTCCTGCACAGGTGAGACACGGTAATGCAAAAGCGGTGTAACATTACATTAAGTGACGCAATTGGCTACTTTTTTTCCGAAGAAAAACACTATTGTAACACATTACTTTTAAAAGTAGCTTTCCCCAACACTGGCGCGTACAGTATTCAAAATGATGCAAAGAATAGCCAATCAGGATGCAGGGTGCCTATTAATCCTGAAAACAGACCAATCCATTTATCATATTATTAATACACAAATCAATTTTTTTGTGATAATAAATGGCTGACTGTACATTATTCCACTTTTTTTTCCGCCTAAAATAAATAAAATTTTACATTAAATAAATAAAATACGTGGACAGTAAAAATGTTAATTTGAGTTGAAATTAATGTATGTTTATGTTATCATGTAGCTTCTGCTAAGAAAACATAGTCCATTACAATACATATTTACAATACTGTGATTTACCAATCAGAAAAGAAAATTGAAATAAGAAGTTATCTTTTTATGTGAAGTTAATTATTACCGTGCTGCCTTGCAAACACCCAATGTTTATCTGGTAAAGTCCATGCTTGAGTGTCATAAAATGCTCCTTTCAGGCATGGGTTTGGGTAAAATAGCATTTGTCGCACCGCTAAAAGGAAACTAAGATACTGCAATCAGAGGAATAGCTTTACTGCTTAATGATGACCATGTGAAAATATTTGTTAGCCTAATCATTCTCAGAGCATATATATCTGTGACTGAACACATCAAATGTTGCCGTTTTATATTCCTTTTTTGAGTGTTTCTTGGAAGTGGTGAATATTGTCACATGTCTTGTTTTATCTTTTCTTCTAAGAACTGATCTATAATGGACTATGGTGTTTCTCACCATGCCATCAGCATCAGCCATCCAGTTGAACAATACTGAAATGTGTGAACTGTTGCTTTCATTATTACCAGATCTCAAAAATACGCCCCATTCTAACTTTGAGGTCATTTGGATGCGGATCTGAACATGCTGTATATATAAATCTCATGTAGTGTCTTTATTACGGACATGAAAGGCAAATTATGCAGTACGTCAATAATAAGATATTATCTAAGATGTGGCGTGTGAATCATTCTTGTGAACTCTAATGAAGAAGTTAACAAACTGTATCAGGCAACCATAAGACATTAACATGTAATTTATCACTGCGATTCATGAAAGGTTGTTTGGATGATCTAATTAAACAATTATATATTAAATAATAGTGTTGACTCGTGAAAATATTGTCTCTCTAATCATGTCACAACTTTATTTTGTAATGGGGGAACTTCAGTGAGGTCTTGGGCTTGGTAAGTTTTATTATGTCTTTGAAAGAAGTCTCTTTTGCTCACCAAGATCAAAAATACAGTAGAAACAGTGATATTGTGAAATATTACAATTAAAAATAACAGTTTTCTATTGTCATATTAAAATGTAATTTATTCCTGTGGTGGCTCCTAGGGTTGTGCCGATAGACGATAGTATCGTGTATCGACGATAGTCTGAGATATCGCCGATGGCAGATGCCTTTGACGATATCAATCCAATAATTGGCTCGTTTTAAAATAATGTATTAAATTATTATTATTAGGCCTATTATTATTATTATAAAGCTAGTATTGATATTAAATTAATATTAGGAACTACAATTATTAATTTGCCTTGCCTAAATTTACAACGACATCACCTCATAACAATTGCAACAACACCGACACGCACTAAGGGCCGTTTCATAGTCAACGCATCGGTACGCATACGCGTCCGCAAGGCTGTGCATCGCTACGCGTTGGCCGCCATTATGCGTCGATGCGTAGCCAAATGTGTCGTCCTAGTTTTTGATACGCGACGCACTGACGCACGCAATACTATGCGTTATCGGTGGGGGCGACATTGCAAGAATTGTACATTAATTCAAATATATTATGTTTGTTAACAGAAGAAGAAGGTTTGAATACAATGGCGGGTGAGGAGGAAAAATTACACGAGCTTATATACGCGTTCATCCCATGGTTTATCCGCTTTTATAAGACAGTTCATCACAATTAGTACACTCAAATAAAATTGTGCTGGAAAATGCCTGGAGAGAGGTTGCAATCGCGATGGGAAAGACAGTAAATCAGGTGAAAACGGACTGGAAAAGTGCCCGTGACAAATTTACCAGCCTGGTTATATGAATTAATGGTTTATGGATATGAATTAATGAATTAAAATACCAAATTACTTAAAATGTGTAATGTTTTTCATAATTTAAATAATACCAAATTATAAAAAATGTGTAATGGTTTTCACATAATACCACATAAGTTAAAATGTGTAAAGTGTTGAATAAAAAAAAAAAACAACTCATGCTTCAAAGCGAACTTTTATCAATTTATTGGTCAGTGCTACCCAATCGCAGCACACTACTGGTGGGGAAACAAGCCAGCATCTGATAAAAAGTAATCAGCCAGCTGCTCCCTGACAAGTGACGCTCTCCGGGAGGGTCTGCTGCTGCCGACCGAAAACCGCGGTCCTTCGACCATGTTCTGGTTCCCCACAACGTGCTGCCTCCACCCTCCGGTGTCAGATGTCGCATCCACAAAGGTGGCGGGCATGTTTCTGGCACGTTCAGTGGATGCCAGAAAGTTGTGAAGAGCCTCGCACGCCTTCACGAGCTTCACCGCTTTTCATGTTTGCAGTGAAAAATCTACTACCCCCTGTTGCGTGACCGGTGTATTGCATTTTACGCATCGCTCGTGACGCTTGCGTCTGCTTTTACACTATGAAAGGGAGCGCGTCGCTCGCGTCACTCGCGTTGCTTGCTCGCGTAGCTCGCGTTGACTATGTAACGGCCGTAATGAGGACTCCTCTAAGAGAATGTTTTTAAACCAGACTAAAAAACATCCCACTTCAAAATTTAATTGCAAGGTGATCCATTCACAAATTATCAAGAGTTCTCGTTTTAACAGACGCATAACTCAATTTCCAACAGATCCAAGATGAACAGCATCGTTGTTCGTCAGTAGGCTATTTGTTTCCGTAACACATTAACAAAACGTTTAATGAAACTATCACTAAAAACAGTGCAATTACTAAATAGTATTAATAATAATATCACTAAAATAGTATTATAGTTAGTTACCGTTATCATCGTCGTCTCTGAGGGAACGCGGCGTTAATGCAGATGCCGAAAGCAGTCCGTTTTTACTTTCACTTTCAGAGATTGTGCGCGTTTACATGCGACGACGTTCTTAACCCCATTATGTTGAATAAACTTGACAATGCATGTGATCATGCAAACGCATTAACCTGTTTTCCTTTATCAGAATCAAGTCATAAGTATAAGTATGTAAACCGATCGACATAAGCCTTGTTTATACTCGACGCGTCCGCAAGAGCGCGAAGGGCGCGCGCCAAAAATGACGTCATTGCGGTGTGGGCGGTCGTGCGCGTAGGGTCCGCAAGACCCCATTGCGCCTGGCGGTGTGCACGGCACTTTTTGTAACTTTGCGCGCGGCGCCGCATCCGAAGATGGACGACTACGAGCCGAATCTGGCCGAACTGGTACGATCTGTACCAGAATGTTTATGATCCTTCTATACACTGAGACATTTGCATTGATGGGCGACCATAACATCTCATTTTGTGAACAGGAACATATTTGCATTAAGCACCTAGTTTGCACTTGTCTAAAGTAATTGGTTATATCTACAAAATAAGCCTATAAATAGCAGAATTAAGCCCTGCTGGTAAAATTAAGGTTAAACACTCTCCAATAAGGCTTCAGGTGTTTACCTGGTTTACATGCAGTGAAAGTAGGCTACAATAAACCTACTGTATTTACTCTTTTATGAATTAGCAATTAATAAACTACTAATAAACGGCAAACTACTTCTTCACTGCTTATTCCTGGTGGTTTAGAGGAGAATTACTCCGAGTTCGCCCCCTGTCGTTTCACAGAATAGCACAACGGCGAGCGCGTCAAGTATAAATGCCTCGTCCGTTTGGAGAGGTGCCCGCGCAGGCAGCGGAGACTCGCGCTCTTGCGGACGCGTCGAGTATAAACAAGGCTTTAGCTAAACGTTTGGCCCTTGCTCTGGTTTCTCCCGGCTTTTAAAACACATTAACCCGCGTACTTCGTGCTTACTGAAGTGCGCATGTGAAGTGCATCCAGACAGAGAACGCACTGGTAGGACACATATCGCAAACTCCGGCTCTTTCTGACCCAAGAGATTATTAAAACGTGTTTTCATCTCGTGAAGAAATAGGCCCTAGTCAAAATGCTGCATGTAACGGCATGAGGATAGGCAAATGTGTCCGTAAATTTCCCGTTGACAAACAAAAGGATTAGAATCTTTTTTTTTACCTCACTATACCAGGAAATAACCTGATCCTATTAATAAACATTCCACCTTTGCTAGCAAAATAGAAAAAAGATTCTCGTATATAAAACGAAGTAGGCTAATAAAACAAGCAAATCAATGAGTAGGCTAAATAATCAAGTTAATAATCAAATAAGTTAGCCCCACCCCCTCACGATAATATCGTGTATTGCCGATCTCACAGGCTGACGATAGGACGATATGAAAATGGAGCATATCGCCCAACACTAGTGGCTCCATTACTCCAGTCTTGATCAGTGTCAGATGATCCTTCAGAAATCCTTCTGATATGATTATTTGATGCTCAAAAAATAACAGTCTCATCCCAAGACGTCATATAACTGACGTCTTGGGACATCTTTTGACCATACGTCAATATCCGTTGTTTTAGGGTACCCTTTAAAGTCAGTTACATGACGATCCTGGGACGTCATACAACTGACGCTTTACCTTTAACGTCAGTTAGGTGACGGGGTAGGTTTGTGTTTGGGGTAGTTATATGATGTCTTGGGATGAGACTGCACTGCAAGAAACAATCGTTATCAATGTTGAAAACAGCTGTCCTGCTTAATATTGTTGTGGAAACCGATATTTCCTCGCCCAAAGAACAGCAATGGTTCTAAATAGGCCTCTTTTGTAGCATTACACGTCAGTCACTTTTGATGCATCAATTTAATGCATCCTTGCTGAATAAACATTTTCATTACTTTCAAAAATGGCAGTTTAGTATCTGTACAATATTGCAGTGCAACAGGGCAAATATACTCAATCTAATATAATAATCAGCTACGCTGATGTATTATGATCCTCCACCCCTTTGCTCACCTCACCCTGAAATGCATTGACTGTATAATAGGTCACACTCATGACTTCCATTTAGTGTGAAATTCTGTGTGATGTAAAACAGAGTGTGTAATTTAAATGAATCTGGTAGAGAGCAGATTGCAGGTGCTGCCTGGTTCACTGGATCTCAGAAGAAATTTAAGCACTGAGGTTCACGCTAAAAGGAAAAGGTTACTGAACACTGGAAAGAAAACCATTGGCATTTCACTGGTCCGTAACCCTGGAATGCATTTGTGAAAAAATGGGTCGTTCTGACAAGCTCAGTGAATGCAAGCCCGGTACTGTGATTGAATGCCACCTTTGGAATTAGTCAGTTCATGAAATTTCATCCCTGCTATATATTTGGTCAACTGTAAGTGGTGTAAATGGAAAGTGGAAGCATTTAGGAACAGATTAAGATCACATTAAGATCACATTTAGTCATAGTGTGGGGTCACTGAGTGCTGAGGCGCATGGTGCGTAAAAGTCACCAGCGCTCTTCTGATTCCACCCCTGAAGAGTTCAAAACTGGCATTCATATCAGCACAAAAACTGTGTGGCGGGAGCTTATATTATAGGTTTCCATGGCCGAGCAGCTGCATGCAAGTCTCGCATCAACAAGTAGCAGAGGAAACATTGACAAAACACGCTTCTCAGTTTGGCTGTCTGATGGGTGAGTATGGGTTTGGGGGATGAAAATGCCTGACTGCATTTTTCAAACAGTACTGTTAGGCAGAGGAGGGATAATGGTATAGGCTCTTTTTCAGGGGTTGGGCTAGGCCCCTTACTTCTAGTGTAACCGAAAAGTTTCCATCCCATGTTGACACTTTGGAAACATCCATGCCCACTATGCCATACTGAACAAATGCCTGGCCAATTGATTGTGAATAATAACAAGCTCAAAAGCTTAAGAGAGCCTGGGGTAAACTCTACATTCAAGCTATTGAATTTAATGAAGGTGTGGGTAGAGGAGTATGATCCGGCCGCACCATGGACCTCTTGAAGGGAAACTAATAATGCCTTAGAGGAAGCCATTATCCTGGTAGAATGAACTCTGATGAATAGGGGTGAAGGAAGGTTATGTGCCTCGTAAGCAACAGAGAAAGCCTGTACAATCCATTTGCTTCTGCATTGGTTGGACGCAGAAGAGCCAAGTTTTGGGGGAACCTACCACACCAACAACTTCTCAGACTTACACCACTGAGATAAGCCGTGGACGTAACAATTGAGGGCTCGAACTGGGCAAAGCAGAGTGCTTCTGAAAGGGAGGAGGGCAAAAGGCCTGGAAAACAAAGGAGTGTCCTATTCAGCGCAGTCTCATCCCAAGACCATACAACTGACACTTTTAACCATATGTCAACATTCGCCATTTTAGGGTACCCTTAAACGTCGGTTAGATGACGCCATCAAATCCTAACCCAGACCTAAACCTACCCCGTCACCTAACTGACGTTAAAGGTAAAGCATCAGTTGGATGACACCCTAGGATTGTCATCTAGCCGAGGTACCCTAAAACGGCAGATGTTGATGTATGGTCAAAAGCGTCAGTTGTATGACGTCTTGGGATGAGACTGTGTTGTGCTATTAGGCACTTTTAGAAACTTAACCCAGTTTAAGGTGAAGAAAGGCTTTGACCATGCAGGAAAAATACTCTAAGCAGGAGTAGGCAACAGACAGGTCCTGCAGATCTCCTACTCTTTTAAGTTAAGTGATTGAAAGTAAGAATGCCATCTTGAGAGTCAGAAATGTCTCATAAATTGATTAAAAAGGACTCAAAGGGTGCCATTGACAAACCCTCCAAAACAACAGCCTAGTCCCGGGCCTCAGCCATAGAGTACCACACAGGAAACAGGTCACTAAAGGCCCTTGCACACAGAATCCAAAATTTTTGTAAGCGTTTTTTTAAATTCAAACTCCAATCAAACTGCTTGCTATGGATGCAATCCGATTTTTTTTATGACAGACGAGAGTTTCGGAGGCAGGGTGCAAGCGTGATTGACATAACGAGAGGTCGTATTAATTCATTTAATGTGCAAAAATTTTGGACGCGAATTTCAGACTCAGTGTGCAAGGGCTTTCAAGGGTGTCTCCCCAAAGACTCAACACTGACAGGTGCATGGTAAACAGCCATGTCCGCCACGTAAACCTTAAATGTGGAGGGGGTTAAGGCTCAATCCCAATTCACCACTTTCCCCTACCCCTCCGTTTTGCGTGTTCACGTCTAGGGGTAAGGGTGTCCCCATTCTTGTTGAGATCGAAGGGGTAGGGCGAAGGGGTGGGGCTACATAGCCCTCGAAATAGATTTTTCAGAGGCACACTCCAAACGGAGGGCTACGAGAAATTTCACAGTGCCCGATGATATCACCATGCACTTCATTTAAATTGAGAAATGGTATAATAAATTACCTTTCTGAATCAGAAAAGACATACATTTCGAGGAAGGAATGTTATAATCATCATGTTTCCTCAAAGTTAGGAGCAGCTGTGCTGATTGTCGACATGGGTCCTACTAGTTCTCTCTGCACTACAAAATTAAAAGTCCCCACTTTAGTGCATACATTTTCCTCGGGGGGGAGCTCTAGAGTTCAGGATGATCTCAACAACATTATTTGAGAAACCAGCATTCAAACCCACAATTTCCACATCTCCTGGGGGTGGAAAAAATGTGCACCCATCCAGCAAAGGCATCAGGTCAGAGATCTAGACTTGGCCAGAACAGGGCTACTAGTTGACAAACCCTGTCCTGGTGATCCCTCTCTAGAACTTCCAGGAGCAATCGGGGGAAATGCATACAGACATAGCCTCAAATGTTTAGATAAAATATACAAAATTGAGAAAATAATCGAAAAGGGAGATTTAAAACAGTCGTATTTTGACACAGCCATATTCCCAGCTCACCACGCAAATCATATTAAATGTATGGAATGATAATGTCAAAAACATGTTAATATCAGATTTTTATATCAAATAGCAGCTCTGGGTGTGCCCGATCAGACTAAAAATCCATGAATCTTGGAGTTATTCTTCATATGGAGATCATTTAAAATCACCAGACAAAACATGGTTTGACTATGTGAACACTGAAGCAGAATCCAGATTGATACGTGATGTGTATACACAGGACATAGTTAAGGCAGGTAATATAATGCATTCAAGTGCAGCGTTAAGACAATCAGCTCAAAATACAAAATGTATTTATAGAGATGGAACAAGAAATGAGTTCTATGTTCCTAAGCCAGGTGATGACCCGATTCTGTGATTTGGACTCACGTGATGAATCTATTCCAGATGGACCTGGAACTAGGGATGCAGCGATTACCGGATTTCACAATTAACCGCGATTTAAAACGTCACGGTTAATTAATCGTAAATACTTTGCTACACCGTGTATTCTGCACGGGCAACTAACACAAAACGAAAACAAAGTTACACCAGCGGTGCACTTAAAGTGCTCATCAGTCACTATGGCAGAGGGACTAAGCAGCAACGGTATATTTCCACAGAAAAAAAAAAACCTCAAGTCAGCAGTGTGGAGCATTTTGCGAACACAAAGAAAAAAGGGTGTAATAGAAGACGACGATCACCTGTCTACAAAACTTACCATAAAAAAGTTTCCGTTTATTATTTTCGTTAACAACATTTTTTCACAGACAAATACGAGACGAGAAACTAATAAAAACTAGACGCGAATGTTAGATAGTGATGATCTGGGGAGCGATCCAGTCAGAACTGATGTTCTGCGTGTGTGATGCGCACATTTGTACTGTTGTCTACCCTGCGGTGCCAAAACATGTTAAAAAATGTAAACATCTGGGAGAATGAGTAGAGCAGACATAGTATATAGATCGGAATAAGAGTGACAATGCAAAAAAAGAGCTGTATTCGGTACGGTTTTCTCTGGGCACAAACCTGACCCGACGCGTGCAGCCATGCTCATAGACACATACAGCGCGGGTAGTGAACTGAGGTCTCTTTCATGTCTGAATAGACAAATACACACAACATTATGTCTAAATGTCCGGTTTGGACAGTATTCATGTAAACTATGTCGGTTATGTCTAAAACAGTTGTGAGTATACCGTGTGCATCAGTGCAATTGGATCCGCATGTCATTGGACGTGATCCGACTTCTTAAAGCGACAGTGTAAACCTAATGCGGTCTGTGTCCTTAATATTGATCAAGCAACAAAAGAAAAGAGAAAATCATTCACTGATTGTTAATAGCTTTAATAAGGATTAATTATATTCATACAAATAAATATGTCTGCTTGAAAGAATAAAGAATGATGTATGCAAGTAGTTATAAAGAAAGCATATATCATTCATTGAAAAGAAGACTGTGTTTTACTTTAGGTAAAGTGGTTTTATTTTTTTTTTGTTTTTGTTATTGTTTGTCATTTTATAATTTGTACCATGTTCTGGCAGCAATATATAACACATTAAAATCTAGTGTTGAGTGTTCATGTGATATTATACATTAGTGTTGTGAATTTAATTGATGCATAATAATCGTGATAATCGTTAAACCGTGATTATTTCTCAGACAATAATCGTACTTACAAAATCTGTAATCGTTGCATCCCTACCTGGAACAGGCTCTGAAATGTCCTCACTTGGTTCACCCATGACCTGGAAATGGAGAACACGATGAGGATGGTTGATACTCGTTATATAGCTACAGAATTACTTGCTTGTCATTCATGATTAATTGGCGATAATGATTAATAATCAAATAAACATTCTCAAGATATCCAATGTTGTGTAAATGATATATGGTGCATCTCTAATATAAACATTTAACGGACCACAGTTTAAATACATATTACAGTAATAGGAATGGGCAATATATTGAAGAGTGATGAATTTGTAGGCCTAATATAAAATGACCAACATGTTAAGTATTGTGATTATTTTAATGAGCCTTATTTGGCGTTTACGTTTCAGAAATTTGTGCAATTAGACATTTATTTTCCTGCGATTTGCAAGTAGGCCTACTGTATGAGGTATTTAAATGAATTATTAGTGTCTCGGTTTTTAACAGCCGTGTTTTTTTTGCAAAAACCTTGTTGAAAGTTGCTTATATGGAAGTGTAGATGTTGACAGGAGTACGTTCACACAGATTCACAGCAGATAAGAATACGATTCCTTCTGTTTACAAAGTAAAAAACATATACTTGATTGTTGTTCTTGAAACCAGTAGATGGCGCCCTTATACAATTATCTGTGTCGTTCTCTGCGTCACTGCCTGATTCTTTGTTTGTTACTTATGAAAATATGGAACAACTCTGGATTTGCCCAAAGCCTTGTACAAATCTGAGAGTTACAATCCTCCATGACAGAGATGAGCGAAACAGTGTTTGAGATAACAATTTTACGTGCACTTCATAAATGTGGGGATAGATGAAAGCTTTTGCTGCAGTAGCCTAATGTAAAATCCAATCTGCTGGTGTTTGCCCAAAACAAAGAAGAGATACCACAATTTAAGGGATACATTCAGCTGTTTGATTGGACCAAAACTGAAAAGAACTTTAAAAAAAACAACAAATTAAAAGAGGTAAAATGTATTAAATATATTAAATGTATTATTAGTATTATTATTAGTCCCCCTATAAAATTAAAATAAAACCAACAAATTAAAAAAGGTTAAAAAAAATGTTTTAAAGGGGATATATATATATATATATATATATATATATATATATATATATATATATGAAGCCTTTGTGTGAGGAAAATAATGAAATTTTGCTATCAAAAAATAATTTTGTTGTACCATCTAGTCAGCTTGATGTCATATTAAATAACATTTCTGCCTTGAATATTACAATTGATTACAATAAGATTATATAATTATAAAAAGATTATATTTTATGACGGGTTAAAAAAAAGGAAATTCTGTCATTATTTACTCAACCTGATAATTGTTCCAAACCTGCATGACACTCTTTTTCTGCAACGAAGAAAGAAATGTTTACTGAAATGTTTTTTTTTTTAATTCAGTTTTGACTTTAATGTTGTTCTGTTCCCAATATTTTACAAAATATGTTCCACAGAAGAATGAAAGTAACACAGGTTCGGAATGACATGAAGGCAAGTAAAAGATGACAGAATTGTTTTATTTTGAGGTGAACTCTTGTAAAAGAGAAGTACACTTAATTGTTCAAATTTAATGTAATGTAACTCGACACTTAGCTACATGTTTTTTGCAATTAAATGAAAATGTACTGTTTAAATTTATATTAAATGCAATCAGTTGAACTTAATTTGACTTTGACATTTAAATAATGCATACTTGGAATTTGTCCTCTGCATTTAACCCATCCAAGTCAAGTGAACACACACACACACACATACACACACACACACCTGGAGCAATGGGCAGCCATTTTTGCTGCGGCACCGGGAAGCGATTGGGGGTTATATGCCTTACTCAAGGCCAGGGCATCTCATTCATTTCAAGAATCAAACCGCAAATTTCGGTTACCAGGGTGACTCTCTAACAATCAGGCCATGCCACCAAATCATCTTTTATTAGTATATTATCTGCAAGAACAGTTTGAAAGAACACATAATAAAACTTGAAGTAGGCCTACACTACAAGGGTAAATTCAATTCAATGTCTTACCTCTCAGATCGTTCGTAATTTGTCTACCTCAGTATGGGGAACGTGATTTCACCAAGTAGGCTACCACATGTTCCTGGATCAACATCTTTGCTTTCCAATCAACCAATCAGATTTAAAGGACAAGTTTACAGTTTATGTCAAGTTTAGGCTTAGAACCAGGGTGAAATACTGTACTTACATCAGTGTCATTCACCTATCATTACCCTCTGATTTTAGGGAAAAGTTATGGGGTTAGGTTTAAAAGTAGGGATTGGGTAAGGACTACATTTTGGGACAGGAATGTTGATCCAGGATCAACAAAATATGCTGATCCAGGAGCATCTCTTACTTGACCGACCTGGGTACTAAGTTAACAGATCTCAGACTGTGCCTCTGTGTCAGGATGTCCCTCAGGGGTCAGTTTTGGGTCCTGTTTTATTTAGTGTTTATATGCTGCTTCTTGGGCAGATAATTCAGAAGTATGGCCTGAGCTTTCACAGATTTATATCAGTTCTCAGCCTGATCTCAATTCTTCCTCTTCAAAACTTTCTGACTGTTTGTTGGAAATCAAAGCATGGATGAAACTCAACTTTCTCCAACTGAACTGCTCCAAAACTGAAATCTTAATAATTGGCACTACCCAATAGAGAGCCCAATTGTCCCCTTCTGGCCAGGTGCGTAACTTGGGCGTGGTTTTTGATGCCTAGCTAACTTTTAATTCATGTTTTAAAAACATAACGAAAGTTGCTATTTTCAATCTGAAGAACATTGCACATATTAGACCATTTCTCTCTTGGCCTGATCCAGAGAGGCTTATCCATGCCTTCATCATGTCAAGGCTTGATTATTGTAATTCTCTGTTTGATGGTTTACCAGCAAATTCTATTAAGAGGTTGAAATATATACAGAACTCTGCCGCATATGTTTCAACTCATACATCCTAACAGCATCACATTACACCCGTGCTCCAGCAACTGCATTGGCTTCCAGTTCAGCCACATATTGATTTTAAAATTTGAACCTATAAAGAAGTACATGGGTTGGCTCCAGATTGCATCTGTGATTTGGTTACTCTATCCACTCCCGCTCGCTCTCTCCGTTCTGCTGGCTCTCTCTCTCTCTCTCTCTCTCTCTCTCTGTATGAGCCTCATTGTAAATTGAAAACCATGGGGGGGGAAGAGCCTTTTCCTTTAACGTGCCCAAGTTATGTAACACACTACACACATATATTAGTGATGCTGCTTCAGTGGATTGTTTTAAGAAACTTCTTAAGACACATCTTTTTAGTCAAGCTTTTAGCCTAATTCATGATTATATTAATAGTTTTATATTTTTTACTTCCATGTTTGACTATTTTGTTCTTTGAGTCTGAGTACAAATAAAATATATTATTATTATTAATTCAAGTACTTCTTTTTATCAAGGGAATCCCTAATTTCTTTTCAAAACATATTGTACTTTCTTGTAGACTGTAGGGTGCTTGTCTATTAAATGCTTCCCAAAACAAATGATGAAAACTGACTACTAACAAAAGTACTACTGGAGAAGCTAAAACAGCCTCACTGGAAATTAGTGTTTTCCGTTTCGACTTTATATTTGATATTAAGAATAAAACAAGTCATTGACATTTATCTCTGAAGACTCAAGATGTTAACATCTGTCATCAACACAGTGGGAGTTTTATTCTTCTGAGGTTTGAAATTGAGATGCAAAGCACCATTTCTCATCCCCCTCTTTCCAAGTCATGAGCCCACACTGAGAGAGCAGGGCTCTCCATAAATTAGGAAGAGGTCTTGCTGGGAGATCGCAATGGCGAATGAGGTGATTTTGGATTTTTTTTCATACTTCTCTGCTGTCACTCAGCTTTGCCTCCACAACACAGCGAAGTGAGTTATCGCAACAGCAGCGCTAATGCAGCCCTAATGCAGATGAGCTGCAGTCAGAGGTTTGCTGCATGAAAAGCCCTGCACTCTCAGAAAAAAGGTACAAAAGCTGCCACCCTTTCAAAAGGTACACTGTAAAAAAATAATCTGTTAAACTTCAGACATAAAACAATCCGTAAAAAAAAAAAAAAAACGGCAGCTGTGGTAGCCAGAAATTTACAGTAAAAAAATACAGTAGCAACATTTTAGGCTTTACAGACTTAAAGGTGCAGTGTGTGATTTTTAGCAGCATCTAGTGGTGAGGTTGCGAATTAAAACCATGAGAGGAGCTAGTTAAGCAGTGAGATTTATAATGATAAATTAAGAAATGATGTTTATGTTACACTTTTGGGAATGAAGCGATGTCACTTCCGGGTGCAACACATTTATTTTTCTGCATGAAACACAAGAAAATTGCAATGTTCAAACAAGGAGCACATTTCTCTGCACAGTCACGCTTCATCTCGTGCTGGACTACTTCTACACTCTTTTCCTGTGATACATTCGCAAATTATCTCAACAAATCACGTCACGACTGTTATTCCATTCTCAGGAAATACATGTTTTATACACAAACACACCAACATGGATCCAAACATGTGGCCCATTATTAAACTGATATAAAAGGAAAAGTTCTGACCAATAACATCTTTAAAGTACAATAAACTCTATGAGTCATACATTTAAACTCAAACAAGGAAGCATGTGAATAGTATTTGGAATTAAAATAGATTTTCAGGTATCAGCAATAGTTTAGTCTATATTCACATTACTCTAACATTGATAACTGCACATGTATCTATCTGTATAATCTGTTTTACTCTTCCATGAAATATGCTAATGACCTGACTACATTATGAACTAAGTTTTAACCATTTAACAGTTACTGTGTAATCACTATGAACTCACAAAATTATTAATAAACTGTTTTACCTCTCACTCTGACTGTGGTTCTTAATTTAACAGTATTGACGTCCTTTATTTTTACATGTAATGGCTGACAAAGCAATGCTAAATGAGGGTCACGTGTATATACGAGGGCTAAGAACAGTCACGTGTGCCTCGTTAACTCCAATTGCCCAGACTTGTCTCTACACGCATTTTAATCAATGTCCATACACATATATTCAGTTAATTATTCCTCATCCCACACTCACGTCAAGTATATCTTTTTAAACCTTTATTACCCCGTTTTGCTCACGTTAAGAGTTACTAGTTTTCTACTAACTGAATAGTTAACACTCCCGTCCGCCATTTCACGACATAACTCTCAATCACCGTTAAAACTTCACTTTTCTTAACGTTTCAGGCACAAACTATGGCTCTATAAGAATATAATACTGTTATACATATACCAGTGTAAGGTTATTGTCAGCTTACCTGTATGAAACACAAGAAAATTGCAATGTTCACTTCAAACAAGGAGCACATTTCTCTGCACATTCGCGCTTCATCTCGTGCTGGACTAATTCTACGCTGCTAACTAGTCAGTCATGCGCCGCGCAACTTCCGGGTGCCCCCTGCTGGCGACTCCGAGTCTCACCAAATTGAACACAATGAAATAGTCATACAAGTAACTAACAATAATATAAACAGTTCGAAATTTAAAGGGGGGTGCTTTGATATCTGTCCCATTTTATGTTCTTAGTGCTATATTATTCAGTAAAACAATATGTTGTTGCGAATATTATTGTTATTTGTTCATCATTGTGTCAGTGTTTTATTCGCTGACTTTAGCTAGCTTCCTCCTTGCACGAAGAACAACATAGTGACGAAACGCATTTGTCCGTTTAGGGCCACTCAGAGCCGTTTAAAAACGGCTCTGGGGCCACTGTAGAAACATGTTGGCGCATTTCAATGTAAGGGGACCCGTGGTGTATGTAGATAGAAATGACACCACTGAAAACATAGTTATGTATATGATAGGCTATTGCATTTCTGTCAACAGATTCTCCTAAATATAACACGATGCACCTTTAACTTAAATTTACAGTAAAAACATGTACTGTATTTCATTATCTGATATAATGTTTATTTACTAAGATATTGAAGTACTAATACACTCACACCCACCAATCACAGTGGTGAAGAGAGTCACATGATGAATCAAACCTCATCACATTACATTGAGGGAATGTAAACTTATGTTTTTTCACTGTAAATTATACAATGATTTTGTAAAATAAAAATGTACGGTATAAGGTCTATCACTGTTATTCAGCGTATAAAGTACATAAACTTTCTTTTAACCAATTTTGCACTGTAACATCTTTTATCGTTAAAATCACAATTTTTACACATTTGTATTGGAGTGCATATTAGTACCTCAAAGGTACATGTTGGTACCAAAAGTGCACATATTAGTACCTACAACGCACACCGTAAGGTGAGCCACATATGACTTTCTCTCTATAGCCAACTTTACATACACGCGGAAAATGCATGTTATATTATTGCGTGACGTATAATCACATTAACTAATCGCAGAAATTGTCTTTCTATTTAAAGCAGCGCATCATTGTCTTTATCTGTCACTTAGCAGAGAGCGCACGTGCTTCCTCTCTCAGACACGCACGCGCATTTACAGAGAGGAAAAGTGAATCCACATAGGCCAACTAGCCTATCATTTCCAAAACAGATAATAGTAGTAAAATAATAGTAGGTTTAGGTGCTGCTGTGCTATTATTCTGTGTTTTCCTGTCAACATTACATTTAGACGTGTGCTCCCTTCCAAATAAAAAAGTCCATAAAGACATCAAATACTGTGGATATGACATTTTAAAGATATTAAAGTCTAAGACTTCATCTCTCTGTCTTACCCCTAGCTATTCATTTTAATCTGTTTCACTTTTTAATATGCTGCATTTTTGTTTTAGGCTACCTATAAGTTTGATTCTAGAGTGTTTGTTATTTGTTATTTATTTGAATATCACTGATAATATGTTTGTTTAGAGGCTGGTCTTGGAAATCCCAGGTTGAAAATCCAGGCCCTGCCCTAGTGAGTCTCTATCTCAATTTGAAAGCGTGTCTCATACCGTCCCTGACCTCTGTCAGCCCGTATTAGTGATGGGAAGCAGATTCGGCTTTTTAATTAAGTATCATCTTGTTCATACCGCCCGCTGTCTTTGTCTTTGCACCTGAAAACCGCCTCTATACGCTGCTGGATGATTGATCTCGATGTGCTTGTCTTAACAGGGAGTGACAGAGACAGCAGAGGCACTGAGATCTTATCTCCTATTGTGGCACAAGACAATCACAACTCCAGAATGTTCTAAACATCACAGTTCCACATCCAGAATGTTCTCCCACGATTCTGAATAAACAAATCAACAAAATGACTAAAAGGTTAATTGATGCATTCTAGTAATTTAAAAAAAATATATTTAATTATTTTTTTAAATGATTTAATAACTCACGCAAAGACTTCACTTGTTTAAATGAATCAGAGTTTTTGAACGAATCTCTTCAATGAATGATTCAATGAACTGAAACTGGCGGTTCAGAGGCGCGTAGTGTTTTTTACAAAGTGACATCGCCATCTACTGATACCAGTGTTTTAGTCGTTTTCGCTAATCTCTGTGAACTGGATCATTTTGACATGTCGTCTGTATGCGGAAATAATAGCAACATCATGTCAAGAGAATCTCCTCCTGCCATGAATGTCTATTTCACATATAGGAAACAAATTCACTTATTTGCTGTGAATTTATTTGTCATTGAATCATTCTAAAAAGCTAAACTACTCTACTCTATTCAGGAGGCACATTCATTACTGAGCCGCGTCAAAGTGCTCCCAAGCACTTGCTACTCCGCCATACACTATCCACTTTACACTCTTAGAAAAGCACAACGTTTTATTTTGTATCACCTTTCTTGGTCGAGTTATACTGTAATTCTACTCTAGATAAAAAGGAATCGGAGTACCTAGGCCCAAGGGTATGTCAGTAATGAATTTCAGTCAAAAGATTGAGGCTATCCAAAACTAGTAACGGCTAGCATAGCTAGGAATAGGAATTTGCCTATTCCTATAGCTCTTTGTCTTGTTCAGCTGTTTGCTAGATTGGGTTTCCCTCGGACCATAGTGACTGATCAGGGGTCCAACTTTATGTCTAAACTATTAAAACAAGTGTGTCAGTTGTTATGGATAAAGGGCATAAGGACGACACCCTGCCATCCACAGAAAGATGGGCTGGTTGAAAGACTCAACCAGACCCTTAAGCACATGCTACGCATTGATACTGGGGCTGATTGGGATCATTGGCTCCCTTATCTTTTATTTGCATACAAGGAAGTATGGCAGGCTTCCTTAGGGATTTTCCCCTTTCGAACTGCTGTATGGCCGAGATGTCCGAGGACCCTTGGCCCTTCTGGAGGAAACCTGACAGGCGGCCACAGGATCACTGGCTCCCAGAGTGTCATTTCCTGTCCTCCAAATGAGGGAAAGGCTTGAGAGTATGACACAACTTGCTCACAGGAATTTGATCGAATCTCAAAGTCGACAGCAAACCTGGTATGACAAGTTTTCAGCCAGGAGCCAAGATATGGCAATGACCTGTTGAGGTGATTCGGAAGTTGGGGTCTACCACCTATGAAAGTCCCCTTGGCTGCCTCATCAAAAGAACTGACTGCATTCCTCACTCTACCACTGGGGTCTACCATTTTTCTGTTACGATTTTTGAGTTAATTGGGGCTCCGCCACGTTTCAGAGGCTTGGGTTGTCTGGCCTTTCTGATTAGGCAGCTGTATACTTGGATGATATTATTGTGTATAGTTCATCCTGGGAGCAACATCTCCAACATCTGAAGGAGGTGTTCCATCACATTCAGGAGGTGGCTCTCACCATTGACTCTTCCAAGGGTGCTCTAACTAAAAAGGAAACGGAGTACCTAGGGTATGTAGTTGGTAATGGGGTCATTAGACCTCAGCTTCAAAAGACTGAGGCTATCCAAAACTGCCCTCTGCCAGAGACAAAAACTCATGTCCAACCATTCTTAGGAATGGTGGGTTGGTACAGAAGATTTGTACCTAACTTCTCTGCTCGTGTGGCACCCCTGACTGATTTGACTCGAAATTACTGCCCTAACCAGACTTGCTGGACAGAGGAAGCAATGGAAGGACATAAAGGCTGCTGTATGTGAAGAGCCAGTGCTTTATTGTCCTCATTTTGGAAAGCAATTTGTGTTGCAGACTGATGCCTCTGATATTGGCATTGGTGCAGTGCTCCTGCAGGGTGAGTCAGACAGTAGACATCCAGTGGCATACGTCAGTAGAAAGCTGTATCCAAGGGAGGTACGGTATTCCACCGTCGAAAAGGAGTGCCTGGCGGTAAAGTGGGCCAAGAATTTATATTGAATATTATACTCCATGGTTATAGTAAAGAAATGTTAGTCACAAAAACAGACACCCCTCGTTGTGTTTATTCATCTTTTTTAAAATTATATAAAATAAACATAACTATATTTAAAGTACATCTAAAAGTATGAAAGTTGCGTTTCAAAGACGGGAGGACAGTAAATTTTGAAGACTCTGCTATAATCCTGTTTTTCTCGGTTTTCCTCCGCTTTAATCTCCCCAACCGGAAACTGAAGAGCATCCTTGCGTCAAATGCGGAACTTATGTGTACATAAAGCCCATTCAAATACTGAGACATTCTGACATTTAGATTAGTTTTAAATGTAAGTTGAACTCAAATTGTTGTGCTGATAAATTGCTATAAACAAAATGCATTAAATAAGAGAAATTCAAAACCAAGTTCAGTAGTGATCTCACTTTTGGACCCCACAGTATATCGATATGTATAGATGATGGACATATTTTTCATGTCAGGGAATATGATTGATCATTCATTCATAACACTGCACTCCAAACAGAAACACATCATTTTAATCCTGAGGCTATTTCACATTACAATAAATTTCGCAAGAAACGTACAAAAGGTCTTTACCGGAACACTTATTAACTAGTAAATCAATCATATGCCTTCATTTTTCCATCTGTATAAAATTCATCAGAAATGCATAACACAATGGAATGCACAAGTGTGTCTAATCACTATCATTTAAAACAAGTGCAACAATGTAAAAACACCACAGAGATTTGGTTTTATATTCCAAGCGCTGTCTCAACCTCCATCATTCATGCTTTCTCACCTTTGAGTCACTCTCTTTGCTTTCATTCCCATTCTCAGCATGGCTCCTTTAAACATTACAATTAAGACATGCATTTAGTCAGGCTCTTGCCATTACGAGAACAAACCCTCCGGTACGCAGTCACAAAAAGCAAAATGGCAATCAGTAGCTCCATTGTTCGGCTGGTTTCAAAACTGGCACCTCAGCCTCACACTCAAGTTGTTTTTTTTCCCCCTTTCAAACTCATATTTCAAGTTTTTCAGTACCTAAATATGATGCACCATGTGAATCTTGGAATCTCATGAATATCATGGATTGGTTTCCAGAATTTATTTTAGGTCCTGGACCTGAAATTTGTACCGCAGTGTGATTCAGCTTAGGCTTAGGCTTTTTCATGGAAATGTTGCTCGGCAATACGGGGAAAGACTCATTGTCAGAGCAGAACAAAAGTGGTTTTACATGCTGGTTTATATGCTAGTTTCTCTCTTCCATATACATGTTTTTCTATATCTCCTCTGGCTCTTCATCTCTGAGAGTCTCTGTTGCTCTGTTTGTGGCAGATTAGTAATGCTTCCCCTCTGTCACGGACAGCAGAAGGAGAGAGACATGGTGTGAACGTGTGCCAGCCCTGAACTGCTAACACTCAGTAGGGTCTCTGAGTATGTTCACCCATTACATAAGCACAAACAACTCCAGTGCCTATAGATACAAAGCTGACTGCATCTTGGAACAATTTGTTGATATTGTACTGGTTTTAATTTTTTTTTTTTTTTTTTGCATTATCTTTAAATATTTGCTTCATAATATGAAAGGCATCTTAGAAAGAGAAGTTTCTCTATGAAGATTAGTTTTAATGTTTTAAAAAAAATAAGTGAATTTATTTAGACTAAAATCTTGACTTTAAAAAATATGAACTTGTAAATCACATTTAAAAACATACACTGTAAAAAATGAAAAAATAAAAAAAGATTGTAATTTTAATGCTATTAAAAAATGCTTGCGAAGTTCCCTTAGTGTAAAATTGTAATAAATCTAATGGTATAGTATTAGTATAGGATATATTTTATAGTAAAATACTATTAAATGTACAGTCATCTTATAATTCACAGTGAAAACATGTAAATAGACGCTCCCGAGATTTCCATCACATTTGATGTTACTCATTTTTTATGTTATGTCACTTACGTAGGTTTTATGCTACTTCTTATGTTGTTAAATAAATGTTCATTGCATTTTTTTAGTGTCGTGTCGCATGTGTTACCATGAGGGTGTTTTGTGTTTGTGTGCATGACTGTGCATATACAGTATATTTGTAACAATTACCTCCGTGTGGACAAAATACTTTAATGTGTTTTGATTCTAAGTGTTGTTTATCTCATTACCACCTGTTGTCAGTGTATTATAAATGTACAAAACAGAATTAAATGCTTTGGTAAGTTGGTGTTTTAACATTATATCAGTTAATTAAATATGCTTTTTTTAATGTAAATGTAGGTTAAATCCATAAAACCTAAAATGTTGTTACCATATTAGTGCTGTCAAATCGATTAATTGACCTGACAGCACTAATATATACTGTATATTTACAGTGTATGAGTGTCATTTCATTATGTAAGCAATATACCATCACACATTTCAAAACGTTGCAAAAAAGTTGTTTGTGGAACTTCAAGTTTGATTGAAGTACCCAAACACATTTAAGGCCACAGTATTTCAAAGTTCACCGAGAGCTCTCTAAGTTTGGTCTTCAATAGCACACACACTTGTGAAAGAATGTGGATGGGCGAATATGTAGATGTAATGAAATACACTAAGAAAATAATCAGAGTTGCCATGGTGATTGTGATAAATCTCTTTCTTATCAAGGTTATCCAATACTTTTCCTCCCTGCTGTCTGAGGAGTGTACAGAGTAATTGATCAATACTAGACTAGATCTATTGAGCAGGATTGGTGAACTCAAAGATTTGTCAACTGTGCCGAAACACTCTCTGCAGCCCATATGTCTCCGTCAACAAACTCGATGTTTGCTTCAGTTTCAGGATTAATTAAAAGGTGCAGAGAATAATCATTAAGCCCTTTTGACTGCTTTTACAAAGCAACAGCAGGCAAATCGGTCCATTAGAACAACAAGGTCCTTTCCTTGTGGAATATACAATTAGTTATTATTCAAACCAGTCCTGGTGATTCTTCCAGTTATTCAATTTATGTAGAAAATTCTAGACCCTTTCACACATACAGTCTTTACAGGTAAATTACTGATAAAAGATTATGGGCCCTATCTTGCACCCGGCGCAAATGACTTTATACACAAACGCATGTCTCATTCCTATTTTGCACGCGCGCAAAGCGGGATTTTCCCCTCCACAGACGCACGTCGGTAAACTAGGAAATGAACTTGCGCTCCCTGGGCGGATCGGCGCAAAAAGGAGGCGTGTTTCGGCGCAAACATTCCCAGGTGCTATTTTACACTTCCAGAACACAATTGCGCCACTGACCAGAAAAAACCTGGTCTAAAGTCAGTGGCGCGTTGCGCGTTGTTCATAATGCTATTTTAAGCGCGCATGCTTGGCCATAATATAGCGGGTACACAACGCGCAAATACTGATTCTCTCATCAACATAGATGCAGTAGTTTTTATTTTTGCAAATCATACATTATAACAAGGAAAAATATTAACACAAGAGGGAAATCATTGTGGTTTACATGAAGATGAAAAAACTGAAATACCCATTTCTTAAGGCTATTGTAGTACTAAAGGATCAGACCTGTTTGCCCAATAGTGGCAGAAACGTATAGGCTATAATGTTTAACCGACGCTGATGTGCAAGAGTTTCTCCCATCCCTATACAACGTCACTTCTGTCTTTCACTGTCCTGACAAGAACGTCGGTCTCATCGACTGTGAACGCTCCTGGCGCGCGCCTGGTAAACCCGCCGTTATAATAACAATCCGTCATGCAACATGCGCACCTGTTCTTAAAGGGTATGTTGGATGGCGCTCGGATTGGTTTATTTCACGTTACGCCCAAACCACACCTATGAATAATGAAGCTACTTCAGACCAACCTCTTTTAGATTTGCGCCAGGCGCAAGAGGCATTTATCCCGCCGGGAAAATAGCAACAGCGCCGGGACCCGCCCACAAAGTTACTTGCGCCATGCGCTTTGACACTTGCGTTTCAGATCGTTAAAATAGGGCCCTATGTGTGAACAGGACCCTGGTAAAAATTTTCTTAAAAAATATGAGTGAAGAGAATAGGCTAAGAGAAATCAACAGAGAAAACTAGCAAATTGAACTTGGCAGATAAAAGTTTGAGTAGTTAGTTGAAGTTTTCTTTGCAATACGTCTGGTTAATGACAACTTGACAGAGTTTACCAGTACTTTGGAACTGATGTATTTGATGTGTCTTTTAACGGTAAAAAGCCAGAACGCTGTTGTTTATGTGAACAGCACATTTTTTAATTTACCGGTAAAGTCGTTCTAGCAATTTGACGGTAATTTACCATGATTGCTGTGTGAGAGGATCTAATACACTCACCTAAAGGATTATTAGGATCACCTGTTCAATTTCTCATGAATGCAATTATCTAATCAACCAATCACATGGCAGTTGCTTCAATGCATTTAGGGGTGTGGTCCTGGTGAAGACAATCTCCTGAACTCCAAACTGAATGTCAGAATGAGAAAGAAAAGTGATTTAAGCAATTTTGAGCGTGGCATGGTTGTTGGTGCCAGATGGGCCGGTCTGAGTATTTCACAGTCTACTCAGTTAATGGGGTTTTCTAGCACAAGCATTTCTAGGGTTTACAAAGAATGGTGTGAAAAGGGAAAAACATCCAGTATGCGGCAGTCCTTGGTTGAAAATGCCTTTTATGATGCTAGAGGTCAGAGGAGAATGGGCCGACTGATTCAAGCTGATAGAAGAGCAACTTTGACTGAAATAACCACTCGTTACAACCGAGGTATGCAGCTAAGCATCTGTGAAGCCACAACACGCACAACCTTGAGGCAGATTGGCTACAACAGCAGAAGACCCCACCGGGTACCACTCATCTCCACTACAAATAGGAAAAAGAGGACACAATTTGCAAGAGCTCACCAAAATTGTACAGTTGAAGACTGGAAAAATGTTGCCTGGTCTGTTGATTCTCGATTTCTGTTGAGACATTCAGATGGTAGAGTCAGAATTTGGTGTAAACAGAATGAGAACATGGATCCATCATGCCTTGTTACCACTGTGCAGGCTGGTGGTGGTGGTGTAATGGTGTGGGGGATGTTGTCTTAGCACATTTTAGGTCCCTTACCAATTGGGCATCGTTTAAATGCTACAGCCTACCTGAGCATTGTTTCTGACCATGTCCATCCCTTTATGGCCACCATGTCCACATCCTCTGATGGCTACTTCCAGCAGGATGTCACAAAGCTCGAATAATTTCAAACTGGTTTCTCAAACATGACAATGAGTTCACTGTACTAAAATGGCCCCCACAGTCACCAGATCTCAACCCAAAAGAGCTTCATGCCCTGGATGTGCATCCCACAAATCTCCATCATCTGCAAGATGCTATCCTATCAATATGGGCCAACATTTCTAAAGAATGCTTTCAGCACCTTGTTGAATCAATGCCATGTAGAATTAAGGAAGTTCTGAAGCCGAAAGAAAGTCAAACAGTATTAGTATGGTGTTCCTAATAATTCTTTAGGTGAGTGTATATTTTATAATTATATACAAATAAAAAGTACTTTTGTTCTTTTACTCAGGTAAAATTGAAGGTTGGTGGAGTAATATTTTAAAATGGTCTGTACATTTACTCAACTACTTCATCCACCACTGGCCAGAACTGCCACTGTTAGTACAAATAAATAAATTTGAAGAATCCATAATTATGCTTGCATAGGGTGTGTGAATGTCCTAAAGTATCTAAAGAACTGGTTACATAAGTGTAGTTAATCATCCCTCGGCAGGAGTGAGTGGCAGCACAGTGAGAGGCCATGCTTTGAGGGGGTGATGGTGTGGTCGCACCTACTCTTCCTTTCTGTTCATCTGCTCTCTCCATTCTGGCTCAGGCCCGGTGCCACAGACCTGCCGGGTGACAAACTTAACAAAGACCACAATAGAAACAATTAGTCACAGTCACAGAGATCCACAGAGCTTCTGGAGAGGTCGTGGCTAAAGGATCTACAGTACTTAATTACACCCCACTTACTGTACAGGGATATACCCGTTTTTTTTTGTTTGTTTGTTTTTTGTGACAAAAAAAAAATATTTTGAGCTGAATGTCCAGGACATTTTTCCATACACCTGCAATGGTGTTGAATAGAAACGGATTGTTAAGGTCCAAAGACGATGAAGCAGTATTCCCAGCCATTTGCCAATGCGTGTACATCCAACACACATGGCACCCTTTAGCGTCAATATGAGATGCAGATATATATGGGGCAGAAGGCGCCTCCTAGTGGTCTAACCCTAACCCTACCCCAGACCTAAACCTACCCATACTCTGTGCGTGTTAAATTGACCTAAAAGGGTGCCATGTGTGTTGGATGTATACGCATTGGCAAAAGCGTCAGTATATGACGCCTTGGGATGAGAATGCGTTGGTATTCCACACAACTACTGCACTGGATAAGATATTTACATATCACCCAGCTCACAAATATGTAAAATTTTATGTCAGGTTTACTTAATTTTAACAAAATTGTAATGCTAGTTGATGTTACTTGCATTTTTTTCATTTACTTTACGCATACGCTTATGTTCACCTTTTAATTGACATTTTTACATTGCATACACTAGACTAGAAAATGTGAAGTAGAGCTTTAAATGTTGTGAATATATAAATATTTGAGTTTAATCTATTTATCTTTATAAGTAATGGATGTTGATTCAACAAATCACTTTAAGTCATTCAAAGGCATTGTAAATGTAGCTGATTTTGATTTCACGCCATCAGCTGGATTTTACTGGTCTGCTATTGTCTTGAAATTTGAGGCAATCTATTATCAGAAAACGAAAAATGTGTTAGTTTTAAGTTAAGTGGATTGACATTTTTAAATAATTGCAATTTAATTAGAATTGTCCAGCTTAAAATAATAAGTTCTAACAACACATTTTCTTTTATTTTAATAACTTTTACATGCCAGGGTGTTTTTTCCAATTACACAAAGTTTATTTACTTAAAAAAAGTGAGGAAACCTAAAGCCTTAAAATTAAGTAAAGTCACCAGATCCCTTTTTACGCTAGAAAATGATGTGCTATATATAAGCATATTTTTATTTAAGAGTTTTGTTTGAGGCACTAAGTTGAATGTAAAATAGATGTTTTTGCATGTTTACCACTGAAATATGGGAAAGGTATTATTTTCCAATCTTGACCGACCCTTTGCCAACATATGATATGGTGGTGGTTGAGGAGAGGCCCCTGATATGATAGTAAAACGCTTTGGGTGTAGAGTAGTACATAGTAAAGCACTAAATGCCTCATTCATTCACATGAATGGAATTCAGTGTAATTTCATTATATTAGGCACCAGGCACTGTTGTTGATGAGCGGGCCGGACCACGTTAAGGGTTTTCTGTTACGATGTCGTGTTAGCGGCCCTAAGTTAATAACTAATAATCTTTGCAACAGAAGTGAATCAATCAATCAAAACTAACTTTAGCTGGACAATAGCTTTATTCTAGAGCTACTGTAAAGCCAAAACAATCTACACTCACCTAAAGGATTATTAGGAACACCATACTAATATTGTGTTTGACCCCCTTTTGTCTTCAGAACTTCCTTATTTCTACGTGGCATTGATTCAACAAGGTGCTGAAAGCCTTCTTTAGAAATGTTGGCCCATATTGAGGATAGCATCTTGCAGTTGATGGAGATTTGTGGGATGCACATCTACGGCACGAAGCTCTTGTTCCACCACATCCCAAAGATGCTCTATTGGGTTGAGATCTGGTGACTGTGGGGCCATTTTAGTACAGTGAACTCATTGTCATGTTCAAGAAACCAATATGAAATGATTCGAGCTTTGTGACATGGTGGATTATCCTGCTGGAAGTAGCCATCAGAGGATGGGTACATGGTGGCCATAAAGGGATGGACATGGTCAGAAACAATGCTCAGGTAGGCTGTGGCATTTACACGATGCCCAATTGGCACTAAGGGGCCTTAAGTGTGCCAAGAAAACATCCCCCACACCATTATACCACCACCACCAGCCTGCACAGTGGTAACAAGACATGATGGATCCATGTTCTCATTCTGTTTACGTCAAATTCTGACTCTACCATCTGAATGTCTCAACAGAAATCGAGACACATCAGACCAGGCAACATTTTTCCAGTCTTCAACTGTATAATTTTGGTGAGCTCTTGTAAATTGTATCCTCTTTTTTCTATTTGTAGTGGAGATGAGTGGTACCCGGTGGGGTCTTCTGCTGTTGTAGCCCATGCACCTCAAGGTTGTGCGTGTTGTGGCTTCACAAATGCTTTGCTGCATACCTCGGTTGTAACGAGTGGTTATTTCAGTCAAAGTTGCTCTTCTATCAGCTTGAATCAGTCGGCCCATTCTCCTCTGACCTCTAGCATCAACAAGGCATTTTCACGTACAGGACTGGATTTACTGGATGTTTCACACCATTTTTTGTAAACCCTAGAAATGGTTGTGCATGAAAATCCCAGTAACTGAGCAGATTGTGAAATACTCAGACCGGCCCGTCTGGCACCAACAACCATGCCACGCTCAAAATTGCTTAAATCACCTTTCTTTCCCATTCTGACATTCAGTTTGGAGTTCAGGAGATTGTCTTGACCAGGACCACACCCCTAAATGAATTGAAGCAACTGCCATGTGATTGGTTGATTAGATAATTACATTCATGAGAAATTGAACAGGTGTTCCTAATATTCCTTTAGGTGATTGCATGTAATTGTAATTTCGTATTATCACTATAAAGCTGCTTTGAAACCATTTTAAAAGCACTATTTAAATTAAGGTGACCATTAACTCAGATCAATTTGTGGACAAACATGAAAATACAAAAAAATGCTTATTGGCACTAAATGATGGAGAGAAAAAGACATGTACCAGGAATGCACAGGCTGTTTTCAAAGTACACACCAACTAGTGAAGACCAAATACATCGTCATAACCATCAATATGCTAAAAGTTTTCAGAGAGCTGTCATGATTGAGCTAGGATTATTCAAGTGCTCAATCGTCAAGATCGAGAAAACATTGAGAGCTCCACATTGTGCCTGTCTGATTTTCAATCAACAAACAAATGCATAATCTTGCGCAATCTTCCCAAGGGTTTTCATGTATTCATTTTGATTTCATTTCAGGTCACAAGTACACGTGAAAGCATTGCTTATTGAACATCTGTTTTCTCTTTGTCCTATGCGTTTAGATATACAACACAATGGTATAGTGTGATACAAGTAAATATATGTTATTGGAAAAAGTCGCTTGATGATTTTTTGTTTGTTGGAGCACTACTGTGCACATGAAGATGACATGTGACTCATGATCAGCAGTGATCGTCCAATCACGTGGAGTAAACCACTGAGAATGCCAGCTGGAGAGGACAAGACAGGACACAAGCTCATTGACTCAGAGAGGTTGTGTGTGTGTGTGTGTGTGTGTGTGTGTGTGTGTGTGTGTGCTGGTGCATCTGTCTGTGTACATACACTACAAGAGGTGTGAGTGAAGCAGTGAGCTTCTCATGCTATCACGCTTCTTCACATGAGATATGACACGTGTACGAATGTTCTGTGGATATTATTATGGTTCATTGTCAAAGTCTGAATGAATATTATTTCTGTTTTAATTAATTATTCTTACAGGCCAGAGCTTTCTCAGGGAAAGGTGTAATACTCTTCATTACAGGCAGTAGATATCTCTTTCTCTCATTCACAAATACCTGTTGTGCTTCAGTTTGACGAGGTGAGAACTTCACTGTGAGTCATATTGATGTTAGTGTCTAAGATGATAATGTGTGGGACTTTTCAAGGTGCTCCATCACTGAATGGGGGAAATTGATTACATATCTAAAGCTGATTTATCGGTACGGAGAGACTTTGGGAGAAACTGTTATTGCAGGATGTGCAAAATAACAATTTACATGGATCATGAATGTTTGCACCTTAGTGTTGTATGCTCTATATGGTCACTGTATTTATGATCAAAAATACAGTAAAACACTGATATTGTTCAATATTATTACAATTTAAAATAACTTTTCTATTTTAAAATATTGCAAAATATAATTTATTCATCCATATAGAGAGCAGCAGTCAGGATCTGGGACAAGCTGAAGCTTTCCGGAAATTCCGAGTATTAATGAGTTCCAGGAGGACGTGAACGCTTTCTACAAGTCAGAAACTCGTATAGATAGAAGAACTGCTAAAAATTACGAACGATTCAAGATCGTAATTCCAAAAATGTATCTTCCATTTAGGATACACCGGAAAACAATAAAGATGTCGGATGAAGAAAGCTTCAAAAAGTTAATTAGGCACTTCTAAGCCTACCTCAGGGCATTTCACCATGAAAAAAACCTCAGGAGGGGAGACGAAAAACACCACATCGTCTCGAAAGGATAGCGCAAAACCTTGACACGCCACTATACCAGCACTAATAAATAGAGAGACGAAAAACACCACGTCGTCTCGAAAGGAAGGCTGATCTCATGAAGTAGCGTGTTTATGACACGCCAATTCGTATTTCCATTTTTGGCATGCTATCAACACGCATAATCGCTTTTCAGTGTGTTTATGAACGACGTTGACTTAACGTTATTACTGTATAAATATATGACCTACCCCAACCCCTTCCCTAAACCCGTCACTGGGGTTAATGGCATTTATGACTGTTCCCTTACCATCCTAGGAAAAAAATATCGCTCCCCAGATGTAGATCTACATTTTGCTTCGTTTCGCTCGGACATTTGACGGCGTGTACAAGACACGTGGAATCACTCAGACATTAATGGCGTAGACTTACACGCATACATGCGGATAGCTCAAAATGCATATAGATAACGAGCCACTTGACTCGAAAGGGGCGTGTATGTTTACGCAAAAGTCATGATGTCATGTTGCGAAACGATAGCGCAAAACCTTGACACGTCACTATATCAGCACTAAATGAGGTTTTATAAACAAGGTTCGGGAGGAACAGGTGCAGTTAATTAACCCTATCAGCACCAGCGGTGAGCCATCAGTAATCAATCTAGGACAAGATAAATATCAGCAGAACCCCCACTTGTTCCTTGACAGTTTATCAGCATCTTGGCTTACCTTCCTGCTGCCATGTCTCAAAGCCTTTCTTCCGAAGACGAAGCAAACATCCCGATGGATCTCCCGCAGTCTGTTGGACCTGGTATAATTTCTCCTCCTCCGGACATTGCACCGGAGCCCCCATCTCGCGGCCGCACGTCAGCCCGAACAACATAACGCTCGCCAAGACGCCGAGGCCAGTCTTCAACGCCTCCAGCGAGACTTCCAACTTCCTCTCCAGCTTCCTCTTACCGTTCGGCTATCCCGACGATTCCACCTATAGGGAAATGGACCGTCGCAGGCTTGAAGCAAGCTTTAAGTAATTCCGACATACAGTTTTCAAGGAAAATAAATAAAGCGGAACTGTATGATCTCTATGTCTCCCTCCAACCAACTAACCTCTCTCCAAGGCCTTCACCAGCTTCAAGGTCGGGCAACAGGCAGCTCAGAGCCCACAGGGTCCACAATCCGCCTCAGACATCACCACCATATTCCACCCGCATAAGATCCGGCTCTCTCCATCCACCAAGCCGCAGCAACAGGCCTTCAGCAACCCTAGGCCGCGCCCCAGAGTCCACCGAAGCAAGATCACAACAACCTCCCCATGCGGCTCAGCATACCACCACAGATATCGCCGCAGCAGCGACGGTCGCAGCCGGGCCCAGCGGCCTCTTCTCATCCCCTCAGCCATATCCTCCGAGGGCTTCTAACCCTTTTCTTTATCAGTGGCCTCCAGCTCCTGTCGCTGAAATTAGTGCAAAGCTACCTCCACCAGCTGTACATGCCCAAGCCTTCCAACAGATCTATCCAGGGTTTTCTAACTCCTCCTCTTTTCAGTGGCCCGCAGCCCCGGTAGCGCAAACAAGCGCAAGCCAACCTCCGCTCGCAGCACAAGCCTACGCTTCTCACCCTCACCCCTCCCTTCCTTCCTGCCCTCTACCAAACTTTCCTTATCCTACAGAGGGCAACCCAAGCATGAGACCACCGCCGACATCTGTAGCCCCGGCTCATACTCTTCCCAGCTCTTCACTCCAAACTAAATCTCAATATTCTCTCTTTACAGCAACACAGATGCCCATCCCGTCTAACGCCATTGCCATGGATCCACCTCCAGTGTCACACAACATCCGGGCACAAATCCTTTCAGGTGCGGATGTAGATCTCTCTTCTCTGCTTTCTCTGCTTCCCGCTGCTGGATCAGACCGGCAAATAGACTGTGGGGATTTCTCCGTCACCCTAAAAAACCCAAACACTCACTCATCCCGCCAACTATCATTTTCTGAATTTTCTATTGCTTTTGCTCGATACACAGAGATCATTTGTTCAGCTTTCCCCCACAGGCGGCGCGAACTAAATGATTATCTGGCAATCATAGCGGACCTCGCGCTGTCCTATGGGGGCGGGCACTTCTATACCTACCACAAACTCTTCGCAGCCAAAAAACGCAGTACGAGTCGCGCAGTGGAACCAGTGCACATACTGGGGTGCACTCGATCAAGATCTCCACAGCAGAGTGTTTCTGGGCTGTAAAAACATTTCCTGCGCAGCAGTCTGCAGGTCCGTGGCTCACTCGACCATGTCATGCCCACAAGTTAACCCTTCCATTCCACCATGCCCAGAAACTAACCCAGCTAGATCTACCAGCTACGTACCTCGTCCTGCAACCGCTGTAGCAAATCCTCGAGATTTCAGGAGAAACCCCTCCTTCGAAGACAGCAGGCAGCCCTGCAATAACTTTAATGCTGGTAAATGTGTCAGACCGCGCTGCCGGTATCTGCACATTTGCAATTTCTGTGGTGGAGCCCATGCCCGCTATGTGTGCCCCGTGCATAAATCTGCAAATAAAAAATCTAAAAATTACTTATCGACTCCTGTAAATAGTTCACGCATGCAATCCGAACTAGCTCATCATCCAGACGCCGAGTTCACAAAATACCTCCTGTCTGGCCTTGAAAATGGCTTTAAACCTGGTGTAGAATGCCCGCTCTCACAGAACACTATCTGTAATAATCTCCAGTCCGCCCTTGCAGAACCTGAAGTCGTTGACAACCTGATCAAAAAAGAAGTCGAATCAGGTTTCATGATCGGTCCATTTGACAATCCCCCTTTTAGCACTTTTCGTATCAGTCCCATCGGGGTAGCTACTAGGAAATTTTCGGGTAAAAAAAGCCTAATAATCGACTTATCAGCCCCGCATAATTCTCCTTTCCCTAGCATTAACAGCTTAATTCCACTCGATGAATTTTCGCTCAAATACCACGACATAGATCAAGCAATCGACATGATTAAAATCGCAGGTAGGGGTGCTTGGCTCGCAAAAATCGACATTACTTCAGCCTTCAAAGTTATGCTTATCCATCCAGATTCATGGCACATTTTTGGAGTACGCTGGCGCGGGAAATTCTGTTTCGCCGTGCGTTTAACTTTCGGATGCAAAAGCAGCCCAAAAATATTCGACATGCTATCAGAAGCCATCTGCTGGATTTTGTCCAACAATTACGCCATTCCTCACATCATTCACCTGCTAGACGACTTTTTAATAATTTCGCCTCCCGATGCTATCCCAGCCGCGCATTTTCTCACAGTCCAAAAAGTTTTTTCTGAACTCGGAATCCCTATTGCACACGAGAAAACAATGGGTCCAGCCACATACATTGAGTTCCTCGGAATTAACTTGGATTCAGTCAAATTTCAAGCATCCCTGCCCAAAGAGAAAATCGATCGAATTATTCTCGTCTCATCTAACTTCCTCGACAACCCAAACCATTCCAAACGCGAATTACTATCCCTGCTCGGCCACTTAAATTTCACTATGCGCATCATCCCGCAAGGACGCTCATTTATATCGCACCTCCTTTTGGTCGCATCCTCCGTCCATGCGCTAGAGGACCCCATTTCTCTAACTCAAGCATGCCGTGAAGAACTTAGATTATGGTTAACATTCCTAAATCAATGGAACGGCCTATCATTTTTCTATAGTCATCTAGTCTCGTCCCCGGTCGTTTTTACCAAGGCCGTTGGTTTGCAGCTCCCTGGCCACCGCAGTTACAGGACATGCCCCAGTCCTCAGCTTTTTTTGAGCTTTACCCTATAGTGGTAGCAGCGTTTCTTTGGGGGAAAGAATGGTCTGCTAGCAGCATATCAGTGCATTGTGACAATAACGCAACAGTGCATTGCATTAACAAAGGCCGTTCTCATTCACCTGCCATGATGCCTCTTTTAAGGCGCCTCACCTGGATCTCAGCGTGCGACCAATTCATCATAATTGCCAAACACGTTCCCGGGTCAGAAAACCAAATCGCTGACTCTCTGTCTCGTTTTCTGTTTCAGAAATTCAGGAAGCTGGCTCCAGAGGCGGACCAATTCCCAACTCCTGTTCCTCCATTTTCAGAACTAATATTCCCATAACTCACCCGTTAAGAGCCCTCCTCGACGCATCACTCGACACCATCCTCCAAGCAGTCTCTCCCAGAACCCTTCAGTCTTACGTGACCGCTTGGAGATGTTTCAAAGCCTTCCACTTATCTTATAAGATATTATTTCCAGATTTTTCTCTTATTTCAATCACTTCATTTATCTCATACCTCCACAGCATCAAGGGCCTCCAAGTCGGATCCATTAAAGGTTACCTGAGTGGCATTCAGTTCTTCCACAAATTGATGTACGGCGCCCCCTCACCGGAGATAAATAATTCTCAAACCTCCATGCTGATTAAAGGGATTAAACGATCCCAGCCAACCCGTCCCGACGCCAGACAACCCATAACACTAGATATCCTCACTAAATGTATTCACACCCTCCGCACAGGCTTTCAGTCCCTCAATACTGCCCGCACACTGGACGCCATGTTCATTTTAGCTTTCTTCGGTTTTCTCAGATGTTCCGAACTCGCTATCACTTCCAAATTTGACCCATCAATCCACCCCACCATCTCAGATCTATCAGTTCTAGATGGTGAAGCAATCTCATTCTCCCAGCGGACGTACTTTATACTTATCTCTATCATTCTCCCGTCCAGCGAGCATCGGTCTCCCAGCGGACGTACCATGCACTTACCTCTAATTTTTTCCGTCCAGCGAGCGTCAGTCTCCCAGCGGACGTTCTTCATAATTATCGCTATCACTCTCCCGTCCAGCGAGCATTGGTCTCCCAGCGGACGTACTATGTAATTATCTTGAAATCCCTCCCGTCCAGCGAGCATTGGTCTCCCAGCGGACGTACCATGCACTTACCTCTAATTTTTCTGTCCAGCGAGCTTCAGTCTCCCAGCGGACGTTCTCCATACTTATCTCTATCACTCTCCCGTCCAGCGAGCACTGGTCTCCCAGCGGACGTACTATGTACTTATCCCCAAAATCTCTAGTCCAGCGAGCATTAGTCTCCCAGCGGACGTTTCACATAATTAACTCTATCACTCTCCCGTCCAGCGAGCATCAGTCTCCCGGCGGACGTACCACATACTTACAGCTATCACTCTCCCGTCCAGCGAGCATCAGTCTCCCAGCGGACGTACTATGTACTTATATCCAAAATCTCTAGTCCAGCGAGCTTCAGTCTCCCAGCGGACGTACCACATACTTAACTCTATCACTCTCCCGTCCAGCGAGCATCAGCCTCCCAGCGGACGTACCACATACTTACAGCTATCACTCTCCCGTCCAGCGAGCATCAGTCTCCCAGCGGACGTACTATGTACTTATATCCAAAATCTCTAGTCCAGCGAGCTTCAGTCTCCCAGCGGACGTACCACATACTTAACTCTATCACTCTCCCGTCCAGCGAGCATCAGCCTCCCAGCGGACGCGTTATGCACTTTCTCTAAAATATCTCCCACCCAGCCAGCTCTGGCCTCTCAGCGGACGTACTGCGTACTTTTCTCTAAAATCTCTCCCGTCCAGCGAGTGCTTGTCTCTCAGCGGACTCAGGACGTATCTATCTTTCCAGCCCTCCGTCAGGCAAGTCAGTCCCTCAAGTGGACAGCACGTATCCTTTTTTTCCTGTCCAACAAGTATTGGCTCTCGGCGGAATTGACGCACATCTATCTTTCCAAGTACGCATAATCTTTATCATAATAATTATATGTAGATGCGAACTCGTGAATAAATACTAATGATAACACCAAACTCTGGAAATGCCCGCAAATGGCTAGGGATAGATATCCTCAAGAGCCACTATTCTGAATGCCTGAATTCAACCCAAACTAACATCTTGGCTGCATTCAGAACCAGGTGAGAGGACGCTTGGCAGGTGGCCATAAAATGGGGAAGGAAAAACCTAAAAACATTAAAACAAACGACGATTTAAGAAGCATCACAGGCAGTCACAACATTCCTGAACCCAGGGGAACAACAAATAATAACAACACCAGATACCCATAAACAAGGGACCCAAAGCAAATTGACAGATGTTCCGGAAGGACCCAGTAATAACGAATACCCCTAGACAAAAAACTTAAACCTGCAGAAGGGGGCTTTATGGTGGGAGCGATAATAGACTCCAATGACGAAGTGTTCTACCCGACAGTAGAAACAAGCAATACTATAACGACAAACGACAATCCATAAGAACACCTTAGCCCAAAGGAAGAAAAGAAAGACAACAAAAACTGCAAATAGAAAAATGGCCTACTAGAAAATCCAAACCAGGTGGAAGTTCAACAGTGGTCACTGAGCTACATTCCTCTAAACTTCAGACCAAGATGAAGACCCAGGCTTTTGGCATTTTCGAACTACAAGAACACGCACAAAACAAATATGCGAACTGGTAAAACCAAAAAGATCCAAAGGAGATTCAAATCTCTCTCGCAGTGGTGGCTAGGTGGAGCTGTATCATATTTGGCTCTAGTCTGGTGACCATGGGACTCAGGTTCTTTTAGCATTGTGGCATGCTCTTCCTCAAGACATATGTCAAGCATCCACCCTTCTCTCCATCAAAAACCTCTTAAAATCACTTAAAAAAATCTGAGTATTACTCTTCAGCTCACAATCTTTAAAGGTTCCATCATGACATGCTTATTTTTGTACGCTTTGATGTAGGCCTCTGCCTTGTTACGGATATTATAAGAGATTATTGTAAGTAACCTCTGAATATTACTTTCTGCCATCTTTGATGTGGAGGTTTTTTTTATTTTTTTATTTCTTAACCTATATTGTAAAGTGACCTAGGGTGTTTGAAAGGCTATATAATTAACTATTCTTATTATAATTAATAACCACCCAAATCCAAATACCAGTGCTCTGTGAAAAATTAATTTAATGCCAGTATTAAAAGGTTGAGGGATTCTTGCACAAAAACAAACGTATGAACTTTCCATTTGAAATTGAATTCAAACAATATACTTAGTGATTACTTAATTAGCTGATTAAAAAAAGTATCACCCACAACAATTTTGAGTGATTTTTCAAGCAAATATTCCACATGTACAGTAAATAAGACTTGTCCTGACTTTAGCAGTGCTGCGCATGGGCGTGGGAGCTTGTTATCTGCTTGTTCCTGCCTCCTTCTTCCTTAAACCTTGCTACAATAGGCCTACCACATCTAAAACAAAACAGAAAAGCATCCAGAAACCCAAATAGTCATCATGAACTTCGAAACTAATGATCGCGAACAAGGAAATGTGACAAAATGATCGAGAGAATACTAGGAGCACTAAAACAAACATTCCTATCAGCAACAACATTCTTTCAGTTAATAAACTAGACAGGAAATTACCCACACACATGAAAGAAAACCAGGACTTTCTGAATAAGAATGCATCCCACTTACCCACAAAATCATTTAAAGTGACAGAAGACAACACCAGTGAATGGACCAACGAAACGGCCTCCTGCCATACATTGGTTAAAATACCTGAAAATAGAAGAAAACGAGAAAACACATTTCGAAACTCGTAATTCCGAGATGGTGTAAAAGCACCTCAAGATGCTGTCAAAATACTTAAATTTTTTATATGGATATTTTACAATAAACGTCTTCAGTGTCACATGATCCTTCAGAAATAATTCTAATATGCTAATTTGGTGCTCAAAAAACATTTCTTATTTGGAATGTTGAACAGATCCAATCTTGAATCTCGATCGATCCAATGGCGGCATTCAATCAGCGGCAGCGCGTAAGGTCTCTATTACTTCCGCCGTTCCGCGTGGCATAATTTGATGAAATGAAATAATTTTTCTCATGTATTAGGCTATCTCGCTATTTCATCTGACTCCATAAATGAAAAGATTTTAATGATATCGGTAATTCATTAAATGTGAGCGAATGTTTGACAATTCTTTTTTTAACTCTTTGGGCTGAAAATATGTCACAGCCAGTTAGAAAATCAAATGTTTACAGTTTATAATGTCGGGTAAATGTATCATGTCAATTTCATAATCAATTCAAATATATAATACAATAACATCAAATGAGTAAAAAAATATAGGTTAAACCCGACATTTAGAAATAGCCTACACTCTACATCACGGGCTAATTTTGAGTCACAAACCGCCTCGAGGCTCTCGCTGCATTTCATTATGACACAAACTTCTACATGTGTTAATGGAAATTTGCATTCAGAGGTTACACCTTTTGAGAGAAGGAGACCATCTGCCTGGAAGACACTTTCAAACTCTTAAGAACTTTATTGATTGCTAAAAATGCTGGGTTGTTACAATCATGTTTGAGTTGGGTTTGTCCATCTGACCAAAACATAGGTTGAAACAACCCAGCATTTTTTAGAGAGTAGGCTACACTTGTTTAGGCGCTCAAAACATTTCTGATTTGCAATGGTGAACAGATGTTTAATATTGTTATAGGTCTAAAAAACGTGATAGGCCTAATTATTTTTCAGAATGAATACAAACGTCAAAAGAAAAATATAGGCCTATTTAAAATATAAGTTTTTTGTAACATTGTAAATGTTTTTACTGTGAATTTTGATCAATGCATCCTTACTGAATATGAATTAGTTTCTTAAAAATAAAATAATAAAAAAAACTTCAGTACGCCCATGCTACACATAGCTAATTCATGAAACTGCAGTTATGCAAGATGTCAAATTATTGTAGGCTAATTGAATTTTTTTAATACATCAATAACTCCAAATTGACATTTAAGAAAAATGTCTTTGTCTCGCATCAATCTGTCTTTCTAAAGATACGTTCGCGCGCACTCTCTCTCTCTTTCTCACGACTTATCCACCCACCACCACCCACCCTCAGGTGAGATAGTAGGGATGCAAAGCACATCTCTCACACACACATTTCTGTTTGTTTCTTCAGTGTTTAACTTTCATTCGTTTTCTCCATACAAACAAACTTCGTTCGGGTGACGTTTATCATTTCAGGAATATAACGTCTTCATAGCAAAGTTAACTGAGTTTCTCTGGAGCCGCAGGGAAGTTTATTTTTATTTTTTAGATTTGGGCATCGCTTCTGCGCCGAGCACGATTGCGCGTAAATCTCAGCGCGAGGCGCGCCCGGTGCTGTCGAGACTGGGCGTCAGAGCGCGGGTGCTCGCCACGGGAGTGTTGGGTGTCGTCATGGTGCTGGGGCTGGTCATCCTCATCCCGGTGCTGGTCAGCGCGGCAGGATCGGACCCGCCCTACGAGATGCTCGGCGCGTGCCGCATGGTGTGCGATTCGTCCGGAACGAGGTCTCCATCATCAGCACCGGCGGACAACAGTTTAGTTCAGTCCCCGCCAACTTTCATCCGCGGTACGAAAGGAGAGCCAGGGCGCTCAGGAAGGATCGGTCCGAGGGGTCAGCCGGGTCCGCCCGGACCTCCAGGTCCCCCGGGGGTCATCGGAGAACCAGGGCCACCTGGATTACCCGGTCCGCCCGGAGTCACCGGTGTCATAAGCGCAGCGACGTACAGCACCGTCCCCAAAATCGCCTTCTACGCAGGGCTCAAGAAGCAACACGAAGGATACGAGGTGCTGAAGTTTGATGATGTGGTCACTAACTTGGGCAACCACTATGACCCCTCGAGCGGTAAATTCACCTGCTCCATCCCGGGGATCTACTTTTTCGTGTATCACGTATTAATGAGAGGCGGTGACGGGACGAGCATGTGGGCTGATCTGTGCAAGAATAATCAGGTATTTCATAAATCCAGCGGTCAGTAGGCTACGCAGGTCTTAGTTTAGCCTATTTATTTTATTCAGCAGTCAACTAATCGGTTTTAGTTTTGGTGCATAAGCTTAACTATATATATATATATATATATATATATATATATATATATATATATATATATATATATATATATATATATATATATATGTTTTAAAATAAGCTAAGCATGCTTCATATTCACTCATCATCTAACATCAAAATTAGTTTATATATGTATGTGTATATATATATATATATATATATATATATATATATATATATATATATGTATATATATAGTAGTCAACAACCTTTCATCAAAGTAAATTTGAATAACTGGTGTTGTCTCATAGGACACCTTTGATGAGGTTTTTTGATGTTATATTATATGTGTGTGACATTATATATATATATATATATATATACACACACACACACACACACACACACACACACACACACACATATATATATATATATATATATATATATATATATATATATATATATATATATATATATAACATTCCAATACACACACACTATGTAAACATGTTATCTGCAATCAATTGATTTGACAGGACTCGTACATATTTGGGGAAAAAAGCAAAAACGTTTCTTTATTATGTTTTCATATTTACATAAAATGTTTAATACTTTTTTAAGTTCAATGTTTCTAACACACTATATTTACATTATATATATATATATATATATATATATATATATATATATATATATAATATATATATAATAAATATATATATATATATATTTAAGTTGATATTTTTTACTATTTACATTTTGTCTTAAGAATATTATAATGATTAAATTATCATTAATTATTATACAAGTTATATATAAAGAAAAAAGAAGGCACGTTTGTAAAAAAAATAAATATTGCTGATGCACAACCTGGATTGTTTTTTTGCAATATCACATGTGCCTGAGATGAATATATATATATATGCATCAGCAATATTTACTTTTTTACAAACGTGCCTTCTTTAGTGGACAAACTGAAATGTTGTTTCCTTGTCTTAAGAGAATAATGTTAAACTTCCATGGGTAGAATTTTGTTTGAAGTCTTTGGAAGTACCAAGAAGTCATAAATGTGCACTTCTCTCATAAAATATATATTCCTTGCAGGTGCGTGCAAGCGCGATAGCGCAGGATGCAGATCAGAACTACGACTACGCCAGCAACAGTGTGATCTTACACCTGGAGCCCGGAGACGAGATCTACATTAAACTAGACGGAGGCAAAGCCCACGGGGGAAACAACAACAAATACAGCACCTTCTCAGGCTTCATGGTCTACGCCGATTAACACCTGTGGAAGAAACTGCACTTTCAGATGTACCTCGTTCTGATGTCACAGAGGACACAAAAAAGTGGAACCCCTCAAGCCTGTGAAGGATGCAGAAACTGATCGTCTGGTTGAGAACTATACGTCTCCAAGCATGTGAACACACACACACTACACGCAAATTAGTTTTTAGAGAAGTCACTGTGATGTAGAAACAAATCTTACAGTGTAACACTGGTGATTGTAGTATATTTATTGAGAGATTAACCGGCAGAAAGCAGAAAATCATCATTCCATTCCATATGTGCCTACCGTACATGGCTGAACCGAAGAGGCTGTTCTAGAATACACGATATTAGCCCGGAAACAGTTCAGATGGAATTTCTTTAAACATTTCTCATTCTTCACACACTGAATGTCACATTTAAACCACAATTCTATACTGTTTTATATCAATGTTTTCATTTAAAAATATAACCACTGTCTGGTATGTGCAGTGTCAAACAAATTGTAAATAAAATATATTGTATGATTTGCATGTGTGTATAAATTTCCAATAATACTAAGCATCCCTACATATTTAGTGCAACTACATCAATCATCAGCATGAAATTCTATGCATGTCTTTGACTATTTAGAAATGTTTTAACTTTAAACGGACTAAATGCTGCTGTAAAATATCCTCATCTATATCCACAAAAGAATTTTAAAAAAGGGAATTAGTTTTGTAAGCACAATACTTATGCAAGAAAAGTCACCAGCAATCAAAAAAATGCTAATTTTAAAGTGCCCCTATTGTGCTAATATAGCCATTTGTGCATGTGAAAGGTCTGCAAAGTTTTAAATATTAAAGTGCACCAAATCAAATTATTGTCTCTTAGAAGAAAGAACTGATTCTAAACTTCAGAAACGAGTTGTCAGCAATTACCATCTCACTTCCTGTTTTGAACGCACATGACTGGAAAATTGGCTGAGATTTACTGGAGACACTGTTGGTAAGATTGGTATTATTATTTTATCATTATTCACCTTCAAAGACTTTTCAGATGCATTTAAATGCCTCTCAGTTTAGTTCTTTGAAGGTATTAAACACATTTAAAGATGAATCCAGTTAAGAGAAAGGGAAGTTATAGTGCATTCTAAAATAATTTGGATAATAAAGTCTTTAGAATACATAATAATATTGACTTGTTGTGAACTTTTTCTTCTAAAGTGTAGGAAACTCAGAAGCGAAGACCAGGAGCAGGATTCTTTATTGCTGTAGTCTGCTTTGTCCAAAAATCTTAGCCAAGTCTAACTAAGGGGACTTTACATTGCTGTTGATATACCTTTTTAAGGGGGAGGGGTTACATAGAAGTGGAGACACTCTGAAACAGAGCATGTAAATGCGAGACACGAGAACCGGATAGGAATAGCAAATGGTCTCAGTAATAAAGTATCAGGTGTTCAAACTTGCTCAGCATGAGTCTTCACCCGGTGAGACACGTGAACAGGAAAGGCATGGCCTTCTCGTACTGAGACGGGAACTTTTAAACGCAAGGTGAGGTTATCAATTTAACTTACAATAGAAAGATCAGGACAGATTTGTGACATTTACCTTAGTTTAAAAATTCACACTAATAAACTTCTATATACTTCAGTATGGGAAATCTAAATGAAAAATGTTAATACATTTGTAAATCTACAGACTCATCCCTTTTCTCAATGGCTCAGATTTGATGTATATCATTTTCCAAAGCTTTTTGTTTTGGGAATGTTACCATAGACAATTAAAAAAACAAGAATTGCTGCTACCTAAACATTTAGTTCTATAACATAAGAATTCTTTGTAACAATTTTAACTGCTGATTCTAATTTTATTTTTCTCCAGAATTTTAAGTAGTAAATCTCCCTTCTTCATCACAACCGGTTTCATCACATCACATTTTTACTCAGAACTACAAGATTCTGGAAATTGAGAATCGCTTTTTCAATAGAGATCACAATTCTTAATAGACAATTAAGCATAATATGCAATTTACAAAGATTACGAGAAAATGTTAGTTGCTGCAATCTATTATTCAATCAATTTTTATGGATCATCATTTAAAACAAAATCAGTTTGAGTGAATGATTCAATAACTCACTCATAAAGACACCACTTGTTTCATTACTGGATGAATCAGTGATTTTTAACAAATCTCTTAAATGAACAATTTTTAACAGTCGATTGTCGCGACCTACTGGTGTGATGATGTAATTCATACAATCTTTAATTGCAGCATCAAGTTAATTTCACAAGGTGATTTACTCTATTTTGATCGCTTCCGTAGACATCAGTGTTTCCCCAGTATTTCTGTGATAATTTGAATTACTGTAACATATAAATAACGATACTGTGGACTGTTTGTGAAGCCGTTTCACATCTATACATGACAACGGCTCTCTCTTGCTCAACGTCGTGATGGTACTCGTCAAAGGTTTAAAGGCCACAGCCAAGTCTACTGTAGGAGAAATATCGAGTGGGTCTTTGAATCGAGATGCATCATGCAGTTTCATTGCGCTACGTTTTTGTGCTGAATTTCTATCCCCCTTTCGTAGGCTATGAGAGAGTAAAAGATAGAAATCTCTTTTAAGAGAAAGATAGACCAATCAAAACAGACTGGGCCATCTGACCAATCAATCAAAACAGGCCATCTGACCAATCAGAGCAGAGAAAGCTCTTGAAAAGGAGTTTAGAGAGAATGAATCTTCAAATGAACCACTTTCACTCTTTGAGAAACGAGGTGATGTGAGTGTTTTCTGACATTTGATGAATGTAAATCTATTGTAGGAGGCCTCCGAAACAAAACGAGTAACCTTTAAAATAGCATAATAGGAGCACTTTAATTTGAAATGGAAGGAAACGGGATAATATGTTTTGATATGCCGTCATCCAATAAGAACGTTACGGATGACACACACGGCATGATTTTTTTTTTAGCATTACCTTGCTGTTACATAGGAACAGATCAACTGACAGTGTCATTATTTTACGAGAGGAGTCACTGTGAGCGGCCACCTGCTCCAGAAGAACTCCTCTCTGTCCTACACAATGACCTGTCCGAACACACACACCTTTCAATTTTCAGATGTACAGCAGGCATCCGTACTTTAAACATAACTGACTTATAACCTACAACATACTTCAGTTGTTCTTTACATTCAGTGTTATATTGCCATTAATTGTTTGAGACCTTTTCAGCTAAACATTATAAGAAAGCACATTTTGCGCATTATTAGTGCGTGATTGATTAATAATGAATTTTGCGCAAGCTAATTTAATTATTACTTTGATAGCACCAGTACCGTTCCCTTTCTGCTCATATCACACTTTCGTTGTTTCATTGTGATTCCCTGAGTTTAATTATCAGTCGAATTACTTAATAGTATTTTCTCAGAGCCATGTTTTTATTTTAACCACTTTTTTTGTGGTGAGAGAACTTTAATCATTGAAGCCTGGTGAATAATTGAACCTCTTAAGTCTAGTTAGTGATCACCTAACTGATCTATGGGTCCCAACTTTGACATCTTACGTGGATTAACATTCACCAAGTATGGAATTTCGCACCAAAATCGATTGGACAACAACGTTCTTAACAATTATAGGTAGAAATCAATTTTTGGTCTGTTAACTTGAAGTAAATCTTCTTTTAAGGCAGTTGATTTATTTAAACGTCAGCCAGTGCTTAGGATTCTCAATCAGTATTTTATCCACCTGGTTCTGAGTGATTCCTCGAGACAACATTTTGGGAACGATATTCTTCAGGATGTGGGAGAAGCCATGACCGCCATACTTGGTCAGTCGGTGCTTGGTGTGGATATCATGGGCGATGAGGATTCGGTCTTCATAACCCTCCTTGATCAGAAAGGCTAAGCTGGTGGAACAAGACAAAATGACTCTCAATGATCTGTTGACAGTATATAAAAATGGATAGTCTCATTCAATTTGTGCATTAATGTAAAGAAACACAGGGTGTGTTCACACTTGCAATGTTTGGTTTGATTAAAACAAACCCTGGTGTGATTGCTCTGTTAGGGTGGTTCATTTGAATAAGTGTGAGAACGCTGCCATCTGAACCCTGGTGCCACCAAACAAGCAGATCGAGACCTCTGAAAAGATGGTCTGCACTAAACGAACCAAGCGAGGCAGAAGTTTATGTAATGCCTGCGTGCTTGTTGGAGGCAGATACTTACTTCTGAACTCTCTGGCAGTCACTGGGCATGTCAACACGAAGGTTGAAAGGGTAATTCAGCATCTCTGTGCCAAAGAGGTCATATTCAAGGTAGCTTCCCTTCTTTGCAAACTCCAGAAGCTCTTGATGATCATATATGGTTCTATAAGGGACACACGATAGACCGTTAAAGGCATGACATGCTTTTGTAGGCCAAAATCCAGATGCAAATTTACCATTTTAGCACTTTCGGTTCCATTGTCCTGAGGTCAATGTGTTTTTTTATGGGTTTGTGGTTAAATGCTTGAAATACGGTCTGTGGTAAACAAGCTCAAGATATATTTACATTTTATTCTTTGACACTGTTGTTTCCATATTTAATACTCATTCTGATTCTATGAGAACAGCAAAGTCCAAACTACAGCAATAACAATAAAGACAGAGAAGAACGAGATCACATTCAGACTTTTTCCCAGCTAATTGACACTAAAAACATTTGACAGCCAATCAAATTCCACCTGACTTTGAAGAGCTTGCGAATAACTGACTACATAACTGTGTGAGCGCTTATATTAAACAGAACGTTATCCTCCATTGGTCTGGACACTAATATAATTATCATTATAGTCATCATTCTTGATGTGAATGCGCCTTAATGATGGCGACATTGAAGTAATTTAACCGTAGTGTAATTCGTACTGTGTATAGCCTATGTTAAAGGTGCATTGTGTAGCTTTTTGGCGGCATCTAGTGGTGAGACTCGCGAATTGCAAACAGCAAGTCACTCGCGGCCTCTCCCTCCAATTGCAAACTCTATTTTGAAGCTACGGTGGCCAACGTAGGATAATGTCAAAGCGAATAAACTTTGTCGTCGTCTGAATCTGCAGAGAGTAGCAAGACAAGCAATGAGGTTTTTTAATCTTGTATTTATTAAATTCTATTTACTTAATTATTCAGTAAATCAACATGTTATTTGATCATTATTGTGTTAGTGTTTTAATTCACTGATTTTACATAGCTTGTTTCTATGCTAAGATAAGAGCTAAGAATAAGAGCATCAAATCAGCTGCGTAAGGGGAAATAGTTAACGTTATGATTTCAGAGGCATCACTCGGACAGCATTGTTTATACACGTTTTCAGAGTCAGGAGCAACCTAAATACGCACCAGAGTTAACTAAGAGGGAGAGGTAGGGAGAGGACGGAGAGGCAGAGGTGTTGTAGGTGCAGTCAGGGAAGGAAGAGGCAGAGGAGGACCTACCCGCCGGATCGATGGCTCAGGGGATGAAGAAAGAGTGTTAGCCCTCCAAAGGAACCGGAGAGCTGTTCCCGAGGTTTGTATTTATGAAGTTATTGTAACGTTATTATATACGGACCGGTCTGCACTTTATCCAAGCACACAGTGATAACGTTATTTACATAGTAGCTCTGTGCACTTATACCCCTGTTACTGTAACGTTAGTTAGTAGTTGAATGTTTTCATATTTTAACTTGTCATTTACTGGGCAACAACGATTATATGAAGCCATATTACACAAGTTTAGCAAATATTGACATTCTGCCTTATTTTTCTAGCTTCATCATACTTTCTCTTCTTTGAAGCAGATTTACCCGTTTTCTGATACCTGAACAATAAGTTTGGTCCATCTTTCTTCCGGAAATTCTGCCGCGTCTTTTTCTACTGCTTTCTATTCCGGTTATATACGAAACGCGCTCTGTTGTCCACTGTCGGCTACGGTAGAAATATGACGTCACAACATGGCTACCTTCATAGAAGGGGATTCCCGCGCCTATGGAGAAATAAATGACTAATTCTAACGTAATATAAACTTTACGGTTCATTAAGTAAGGTCTTTATACACCACAAAACACATAGTTATGGATTTTATATTGCATTTTTGTCAATAGAGCCACAGATATATCACACATTGCACCTTTAAGCTTTTTTATATTTTCCGATTGTATTTAGGCTTCTAATTTTAATGCAAGTTGGGTTCATTTGTGAGGATTATCATCGTGAACAAATTGTATAGGAATCATAAACTTTTGTTCATAACGGAACTTATTTTCTGCAATAATCCAAAAGCCAATAGAAAAATACTATTGGGTTTTGTGGAAGGAACCAGGGTGGCGCTAACTTCCGGGTTGGCCTACAAAAATCACTCTATTGCTTGATTCTCTAAAATAATAAACCTCAAATAAATGAGATAATCGTGAAAAGGTAACAAAAACATTACGTTTTGCGAACTGTAAATATAGTGTAAAATAAGTATCTAATTTGCCTGTTATTGAGTTGTATAATGTGCAGGAGTTTCTTCAACAATGGACACTTTTGTCCATCCCTTAAAAAAACACTTTTCACCCTCTAGTTTAAATTGTCCACTCACTTCGGCCAAGAGTGGGCATGCATTACCGGAAATTCTGTCCTGTTTTCTATAACTCATGAACATTTAATAATCCACCACAAAGTCGTTTCCACCACCTCCTACATACACCACCTACATATTTAATTTGTCAAGCTCCGTCCCTGACACGATACCACTAACAAGTGCAGTAATTTTTTTGTGACCTTCATTTAAACAAAAAACAAACCCTAGGTCATAAAAGCGCCTGAAGTTATGGAAGCTTGTTTTCGCCACGGAATAAAACATTTTAAAAGAAAACACCTCTATAAAAGCTTGCATCTTGCAATTCTGAGAGATATAAAATTGTGTGTTATGACGTCAGAATTGTGTTATAAATCTCGCAATTATGACATCTTTTCTCAGAATTGTGAGATACAAGTTGAAGATATAAGAAAGTTGATTTAACCTTCCATTCAAAAGTTGAGTCAACATGATTTTTTGTGTAAAGCTGCAGTCCGCAGTTTTTCCTCTTTGTCGCCATCTCTGTTCGAAAAACTGAAATTACAGTTATTCGCCGAATTATCAACTTAGTTGTACTGTACTTCAGCATATTAAAATTATTTCTGAAGGATCATGTGAAAACAAAGACTACATTAAAAGTCATTTTAAATCGTAATAAAAGATCACAATTTTACTGTTTTTATTTTACTTTGCCTTGGTGAGAGAGTTGAAGACCTAACTGTCAGACTGATCTCATGAAGTAGCGTGTGTATGACACGCCAATTCGTATTTGCATTTTTGGCGTGCTATCAAGACGCATAATCGCTTTTCAGCGTGTTTATGAACGCCGTTGACTTAACGTTATATAAATATATGACTTACCTCAACCCCATCCCTAAACTTAACCATCAGTGGGGTTAATGGCATTTATGACTGTTCCCTTACCATCCTAGTGAAAAAAAAAGATATGACTTACCTCAACCCTATCCCTAAACTTAACCGTCACTGGGGTTAATGGCATTTATGACTGGACATTTGACGCTCGTGTGCAGACACGCGGAATGACGCGGACGTTAATGGCGTAGACATACACGCATACACGCGGATACACGCGGATAGCTCAAAATGCGTAGAGATAACACGCCACTTGACTCGAAAGTGGCGTGTATGTTTACGCAAAAGTCGTGATGTCATGTTGTAACTGTTATGTTATCAGACATTTCTTAACAGACAGCTGTTAATATTTTGTGGTTCTCTTACGAGAGGTTCTCTCATACTGCGTAATATCTAACGCTATCGGAAACACCTCTTTCCTTGAGATATTGAAGCCGAAAAATTATCCTTAATTTTGTATTAATGTAAAACGCATTGCGGCAGCATGCAGACATGGGCAAGGTGGCTTAGCATGCCTATTGACTGTCCTGCGGCAAGTGCATCGAGAGTAGCCCTTTGGTGACGGTCCAATGGGTGCGCTTCTCTTCTAGAGAGAACCGAGGTTACATTAGTAACCGTTTTCTTCCTCATAGGAACTATTTATGGCACATGTACCAGTGTGCATATGTTTTATATAGCACCTCTCTTACCTGTCAAGATGAGACATGACCGTTTTGGAGATATCTCCACCAGCTTCTTGCAGAATGCGGATGACCTCTCCAGGAGCGGCTGCGTCACGTCCAGGGTGGATGATGACGGGGCAGCCGAGCTGAGTCTGAGCGTGTGCAGTGGCTTGCAGGACCTTTTTCTCACTCTCTGTGATTGGCCAGCTGGTACCGATCTCTCCAATCACGCCACAGCGAATATCTGTGCCGTCTGCTCCATGGAGCACCTCGCTGACAATGATGTCAGTAAGCTTGTGGAAAAAAAGATGACACATTTGAGAATTATTTCCCTCTAGGGTTGTGCGATATATATTGTTTATGGCAATATCATAATTGTCTCGCTCTAAAATTAAAAGTGCAGTTCCAAATAAAGCCTTAACAGAAATGTGGTAAGCAACACACAGTGGAGTTTCGTTCCTGAATGATTCAATGATCTATTCATAAAGAAAGAAAACCCGCACACTTCCCTACTACGTAGTATGCGAAAAACAGTAAGTGACAAAAGTATGTTAAAATTAAGATCTCATACAACACTATTTGATGCACACTTTACTATCCCATGAGGCTACAGGAGAGGATTTGTGAATGGCAGTGAAGCGACGCAACTGACACTGGAAAGTCACATGATAATGCCAACATGCCGGATATAGTGCGCCCAGAATACATTCATACTACACACACTCATACTATATAGAACACACTTTTCTAGTGGCCGCTAAGTAATTACTTACTCAATATAACTACTCAAGAAATTATGCGATATCACATGAATCAGACGAATCGGTTCAAGGAATAATTTAAAGATTCACTCATTAAGACAGTGACTTGTCACCACCTACAGGTGGTTTATGTGCCAATTCATTAAAAAATACATTTCATCTTTCAAAATAAGATTTTTAAATGATTATTATTTATGCAATTGTAAGCAGTGTAAATACATATAAATGCTCCTTTAGATGCAGCTTCTATTTCATTTCTGAAGTGCAAAAATATATTTCGTTAATACGGATTTAATTTGATAGGTAACATTTGCTATGTCTCGTCACTGTAATAAATGTAAGTATTTAACTCAAAAGATGATGAACACATCTAATAAGAGAAAAATGGTTCTGAAAACCGGTTTAACATGGAAAATATCACCCTTTAATTAAATAAAAGATCATTTCTGTCACTGTTGTGAATTAATCACCGCAGAGAATATGAAGAAAATGAAAATTTCAGGCCAGTAATATCAAATTAGTCAAAATATCGACTAATGTCGTTATCAAAAAAAAATCCTAGAATCAAGATATCATTTTTTTTTTTTTTTGTCAACATCTGTTTTGTTTTGTGATGCACAATACCACACACACCAACCTTTTCAACGGACATCTTTCGCATCTCATCAGAGTGGGTCACGTCCACATAGTACCCCGCTCCAGCTATGACATGTACACCCGTGTCCTTCGCCAGCTGACGCAGAACGGGCAGATTTCGGTTGATGCCCGTAGTGGTGTTCTCCACTATGGATCCTCCTCCTGCTTTACGGTAACAAAGCAACTCTTCCTTCACCGCCTCGACCTCCTGATTTAACAGAAGGTTCTCTTGGTGGCTGTATGGATTCTGCTGCAACCAGTAAAGATGCTTCATCTCAATGGGAGCTGTGGCGAGACCCTCATCTCCAGATGCTGGGGGAACATGGCTGCACTCAAACGTCATTGTGAGGTGTTCATGTGTCATGGTACGGCCCAGCTGATCAGGCTCGATCAGACCAAGCACTGTCTGCACCTTCCCGCTACGCTCAGACATGGTTTCGGTGATCCTGTCCAACAAACAGTTACATTCGTTAAAGGGATACTCCACTTTTTCTTTGGAAATAGGCTCATTTTACAACTCCCCCAGAGTTAAACAGTTGGGTTTTACCGTTTTCAAATGCATTCAGCCTGACAGTTTCTGGTTTCATTAACTTCCATAGTAGGAAAAAATATATACTATGGAAGTCAATGGGACCAGAAACTGTCTGGTTACTGATTATTCTTCTAAATATCAGAAAATCTGCTGAATGGATTCGAAAATGGTAAATGATCATGTGACTTTGCTGTGCTTGCATTGTCACTAAATTATCGTGGAAACAAATTATTGTTTGCATGCATTTTTAAACATTACATCTTTTTAAAACGTAGAAGCCCAATAAGCAGCCAAAGATAACTCATTTCCAAGTAAACAGTCATTTATGTCTTAAGTGAATGTAAACAGTTGAGAAGAAAAGCACAAGTAATAGTATATTGGATCAGTGCTGTCAGTTTTACAATGACAGCATTCAAATTTACCAGCTAATTAATGTTAAAAGACAAAAGTGTACACACACACACACACACACACACACACACATATATATATATATATATATATATATACTGTACATCTTGTGTAGTATTTCTTATTTCCAGTGCTTGACATTTTTTCAGGTAGATCTATTTCATTTGTGTCTTTGTTCTATTGTAGTTTGTGTTTTATCTTTTTCTTTTATCACTGTTTATGTTGTTGAAATGGTGAGAATTATGATATTTCAATGGTATCAAATTTAAATAACTTCATTTAATGCAAAAATAACTATAATGATATATATATATATATATATATATATATATATATATATATATATATATATATCTTGAAATATTTCCCCCCAACTAGATTTAAAGAAGACAGAAAGAACTGCATGTTTGGAGAAGAAGTGAATGCTTGGCTGGTGTAAATCTGTAGTCTACTGTAAATGACTCATCTTGGCTGTGTTTCATTTAACGGTTTAGACACACCTTGCTGGTTCGGACTTTGCACTGATCGAAAGACTACATACTTTGCATTTCAAACATGCATTTAAAGCAGTTTACTAATTTGCAAATAAGGATTACAGAAGTAAATTCACTTGCAATGCATGTAAACAAATGCATGCATGAAGATGTATGCACGTGCCGTCGAGATTTTTACAAGTCCGAATACCTGGTTTACTAAACCCTGCTGTCTATTTAACGCTGCAACATTTAAAGTTAGTTTAAGATCATGCGCAAAAGAAGATGCAACCTGTTGAGATTCTACAATAAACACAGAACTACTGCAAGGACTGCGATACTTCCTCATTAACAACCGTCAAAAGTCACAAAACAGACGATTAGCATGCAGTGTAACTAGCTGTTTTTTTAAATCACACGGCGTTATGCAGTTAAAGATACTTAATAAACATTGAAATAGGACACAAAGTGAAAAACAACACCAACGGTTCAACTTCAATTCTGCAGATTCAGAAGAACTGAGCAATACATTCTCGCGATTGTATGCATATATCGCGAGACACAGCTTTCACATTCTGATGTGAAGTGCTAAAAACAGAATAATTAAAACAGTAACGTTACGATTAAATAAGTAAAATGAATGCAGTAGCCTACCTTTAGTTTGACGATGCGGTTCTGTTTAAACTAAGTTAACGGTGGCCTGTTTTTATGATCTTATGCCACGCCCCTTTCTGGTCATTGCAGTTTGTGAGAAGTGACCTTATAAAGAAGGGCCCTTTGTGGAAATCAGGATTTGGAAAATACATCCTCATTTTAGCCATAAAGAAATAAAGTACGCTGTTATGAAACAACATTTGGAAACTATTTATCATTATGAAGCTGAAATTCAGGCTACTATTTTTGTGATTGCATGGTTACAAGTAGCCTATTGCCTAATGTTTTACCAAAAATTGTTGTGTTTCCATGGGAATCCATGGAGGAAAACAACTTCCAGCTTAGACCAAGAGCCAGTTTTAAGAACTAGTTTGACATTTTTGTGCTTCTACATTATTTCATTTCTATGCTATTTTTACAGCCCAATGAAAACAATTTGCTGTGTTTATAGCCCGATGGATATCAGAAATCTTGGTAGTCTAAGTTGTATTCTTTGTTCTACAATCAAATCAACTGACTAACCCAACTGCTTACCGTATTGGGAAAAGCAATTAGTATGCAACAAAGTGCACATAAAGCCTGATCTAACCATTTGATCCATGATTTTAAAGTGACACATTGAGCCGTAATACATTTTCTCTGTACAAGTTTGATTTAACTAATAGTGACAGGTCCTGGGGAGTTATCCGACTAGGGATTCGTATGCAAAATTAGTCCTGAGAGAGAGCAGGAATGACTATTAAGTATCAACCAACTGCAAATTGCCAAACAGCTGTTGGCATCTCATGTCACTTCTAATTCATCCACTGAATAGACTATAAAAAGCCTGCACACTGTTAGTAAGATGTTTAAGTGGTCAGTAATCTGATTTTCCCTAATATTGATTTGATTTGTTATTAGTCTTATTCAGCTTTTGCTCGATAATAATCCATTAGCAAGAATGCAATCCAGGTTCAGGCACATCAAATAATAAAAAAGCCCATCAAAGACTAAAATATATGTCTGGAAAAAAGGTATATCTGAGGTCTCATTGTAATCAGCCCTTATTTTTCAAGATGTGGTTTGGCTGAACAATGGCCCAAATGAGGATGTCAATCAAATCACAGAATAATCCAGATATTTGACAGGTGTGAAGACCAAAGACCTTACCAAAAATAAGTGTATATTTAATGGATAGATCACCCCAAAATGTTTCAGTGGTGGTTTTTGCATGGACAAAAACATTTTTCAAAATATATTTTGTGTAAGCCACAAGTTTCAAACAACACAAGGGCAAATAAATTATATTATGTTTTGGGGTGAAAAGCCTAATTCAAATAAACCAATACCTCAAATAATACGAGATCACTAAAATAAATTAGGGTGAATTCAGGTAAAGTGGGACACTTTTTTGTTAAACATGTAGTTTTTGTACCCAGAAGGAAAGTTTTGTACTCAGTTAATATGATAATTTATTTGGAAGGTATGCCAATGTGCTGGAGTCTATCCCAGTGTCTGGGAAACACCCTGGACAGATGGCGAGTCCAACACAGGCAATTATACATGTCAATTATAAAATAATCAGTGAATGGCAATCCGTTTTAGTTGCTTTATTGGCATGACAAATATTGGTACATTCGTATTGCCTTAGCATTGCAGCAGCTGCGTACAGTTAACTGCACAATCTAGGCCTAATTCATTCATTTGAGTGGAATTACTGATGGTTAAAATTGGCCCATGTCTACACCCCTTAGAAAAAATAAAAATAAAAAAAAATAAAAAAAAATCACAATGCAAATTTTCATTTTGCATTGTGTTACCTGCAGTAAAAAAAAAATAATAAAAAATAATATAATAATTAATTTGAATTATTACCTCATTACCTCACCTTTATCTAAATTCCAAGAACATCTATATGCTCTGATGGCATATACACAGAGCATAGTATACAATCAAGCTAAATTGCCTGAATTCACTCTTTAATTTTTGTTTCAAAAGCAGGGGTTTCATATAGACCATTTTGCAAGATGTAAACAAAACTGGTCCAGAAGAACTTCTGGTTTCAGTTTTTTAACACTACATAGAAGCTGGGATAAAATACAACCAACAGAACATGAATCCAAACTGAATCAAAAAGATAAACAAACATCTTTCCTTTACATGTGAAATAAAGAAAACAGTTACAAACTGAAACAGGAAGTGTTTCTGGACCAGTGTTGTTTACATCTTGCAAAATGGTCTATAGTGCAAAATGGTCTACAATACCAATACGATTATATAAAACATTATATATATGTATATATATATATATATATATATATATATATATATATATACAGAGAGAGAGAGAGAGAGAGAGAGAGAGAGAGAAACCATGTCTTTGATGCCCGTTTGTATATTCTGACAAACTTCGGTATCTCACCTGATCAAGCGAGTAAAGCACTTGATTGGTGGATAAAGTTTATCTTGACTCATCTGTAGAACCATCACGCAGAAGATTATTCAAAGCTGACACGGTGCTGCAGCCCTGGGTGTGAATTAGTTCAGCATAATCACTCTATGCCTGATAGACTTGTGACCCATCACAGTTTATGCAAATCTTTGGCGCAAGACTGAGAGATTCATATCAGTGTGTGGTTCTCCCAATACATCTGTAGTGTTGAAAGAGGAGTTCAGTTTATGCTGTGCCAAAAAGATGAAATAATAGCTGTATACAGTGAGCCAGACGCTTCCTCATACATTTGTGAGGCCAGAAGCTGAAGCAGGCCAAATCTTTTTTTGGCCTTTTTAGTTGTTACACCTCAAGCACAGTGGTTACCAAAATTTTTGAAAGCATGGCACCCCTTTGTAGCGATTTTTTTTTCTCCCACGGCATCCCAAACCAAACTAAACTAAACATAGACTAGCCTACATGTGTAGCCTAAATAGCCTATGTGTAATATTATTATGAAAATAGCATACAAATTATCAAATTGACTTGTTTTATCAAAGAACTTGTTGAAAAAAAATAAGAATATGAATAAATGTTTTAGTTTTGTGTAGGGCTGTCAAACGATTAATCGCAATTAATCGCATTCAAAATAAAAGTTTGTGTTTACGTAATATATGTGGGCGTAGTGTGTATAATTATTTTGTATATAAATACACACACATGCATGTATATATTTAAGAAATATGTGTTCTTAATATATCAAATATTTATATTTATACATAATATTAATTATGTATAAATATATATAAAGTATATACTTTCAGATTTTTCTTAAATATATACATGCATGTGTGTGTATTTATATATACAAAATAATTATACACACTACGCCCACATATATTACGTAAACACAAACTTTTATTTTGAATGCGATTAATCGCGATTAATCGTTTGACAGCCCTAGTTTTGTGTCATTTAACCACATTTTACACTCACTGAAGTTAGCTGAGCAGCATGTGGGACATGCCAAAGTCAAGATCAGGAATCTTGATCTTCAAAATAAATAAAGTGAAGAAGAACATTCAACTGTTTACAGACAAGTTAACGACTCATTGTTAACAGACAAGTGTATTTTATGACAACCATTGTTTCAGTAAGTGATTTGAATCAATTACTTTATGTGGGCATCATTGTAACAAAACACAAGAATGATACTAACTCTTTAAAGGGTTAGTTTATCCAAAAATTTAAATTATGTCATTAATGACTCACCCTCATGTCGTTCCAAGCCTGTAAGACCTCCGTTCATCTTCAGAACACAGTTTAGGATATTTTAGATGTAGTCCGAGAGTTTTCTGTCCCTCCATGTATACACAGTATACAGTCCTTGTCCAGAAAGGAAATAACGACGTCATCAAAGTAGTCCATGTGGTGCCGCCAGTGGGTTTGTTAGAATTTTTTCAAGCATCGAAAATACATTTTGGTCAAAAAATAACAAAAACTACGACTTTATTCAGCATTGTATTCTCTTCCGGTTCTGTTGTCAATACTCCTCTGTTGATAAAGGGTAATTCTGAGTACTCCACTCTTAGCTCTTTATCATTCTACCTCACACCATTATGGGTCAGGTTGAGCGGAAAGTGCTAACCTTCACTTCATTTTGGTTTTGCTGAGTACACTGCCATGGACAATGTGGGTAGGTACCAGAATACTGTAGGCCATTATCTGGCTTCTCTGCCAATGAAGGCTGCGCTATCAAGTAGTAGGCCTCAGCAGGCCTCTTTGACTGGCTGCCCCCAAAAAGGACTCTTTAGGCCAGCTGGCTTCAGGTGATTGGCCTTAATAGTTCGGGCAGTAGTCTCACTGACAGGTAGTAGGCCATAACAGGCCTCTTCGGAAGAGAGTCCCAACATTGTGGGACTTACATTAAAGCTGTGACCAGGTAGCCAGCCTCAAGAGGCGTCCTGTGGGTGGCCCCAATATTTAAGTTGGTGTAGTATGGTTCCCAATGGTGTTGTGTTCATAGCAAAATAGACTTGCTATCAACTAGTAGGCCCTACCAGGCCTCCCTGAAAGTGAGTCCCCAGCAGTATAGGTAATTGGCTAACAGCACTGGCATGCCTCAGGCTGAGTAGGCCTCTCATGAGTTTTCGAGTGACGCGGTACACAGCCAGCAGAGAGGGTGCTTGGCTTTTAAATTCACTGGCCAATCAGACAATTGGCTGCAATAGAAGCTGGATGCGAGCCCCAATTCAAGATCAGCCAAACAAGATTTGCCATCCTATGGTTGGCCGTTTAGGCCTCCCAGAAGACAAACCCCCGTGTGTAATTTTTGCCAGCTAGTAAGACCACTGTCAGGTGATTGGCCTTATCCATGAAGCAGTCCCCAACCTTAATGGTCTATGGCAATCAGTTTCTTAGCTAAGAAAACTTTCAGGCTGCCTGCCTTAACAGACCACTAATGCCCCTTTTCCACCAAAGCATTTTGAGAGCCGGTTCGGAGCCGGTGCCTGCGCGCGAACCAGTTCTTTGTGTTTCGACAGCCAAAGAACCGGTTCGCGGCCGCGAGAACTGGTTCCAAAGCGGCACCAACTCTTTGCTGGACTAGAACCGTTCTTTTAACACGTCATGTTTACGGGGCGGGTTTAGATGTGTTCTTCTCGTTTTTTTTAAACATATTTTCTGACCATCGCAAAGCCAGGAGAAACTGCAGAAACACGCAAGCGTTTTATTTATTTATTTATTGAAACATAAGCAAAGAAGAAAACAGTCACGATATAGAACAAATAAATGGAAAGAAAAAAAAGACACAAGACAGGGGTACATAACTTATCAGAAAAGATTACATATCAAACGAAAAAATTAAAAGACATATTTCAATTGTTTTTAAAGTTTTCTCGGTACACGAGTTGAGATAATCCCAAACAATGTACTTGCAAGCGACGTAAACAGTGACGTAACGACGTCGTTCTCTGGGCGCTATAGTCAGTGGAAAAGCAAACAGGTTCTAAACGGGTTCGCAGGTTGAACCAGCTCCGAACCAACTTTGAACCAGCACCAGTTCCGAACCAGTTCTTTTTTCGGTGGAAAAGGGGTATAAGAGACTGCGCCCAAGGACTGGGCAACTGGCCTTAGCAGGCCACTCTGGGACTGACACCTGGATCTAGGGTTCATAGCAACCAGTTTTCTAGCTTGCTATCAGGTTTTAGGCCTCACCAGGCCTTCCTGTAAGTGGTTTCCCAGCAATTCTGGGTTCTGGCAGCTACAGTAGTAGCCGCTTGCGACCAGTTCAGCTCTGCCTAACAGGCAGCTTCTGAAGGCGAGCTTGCGCCTAGCACAATTAAAGTCTTCACTTTCTGCTACTGGTTCCCTCTCTGAATAAATTTTTTAGCTTAATTAATAATATGTTACATTTATATAGCGTGTTTCTGGGTGTCTCAAAGTACTTTACAAGGAAGGGGGAATCTCTTCAACCACCACCAATGTACAGCATCCACCTGGATGACACGACAGCAGCCATATTGTACCAGAATGCCCACCCCACACCAGCTTACTGGAGGAGAGAAGACAGTGATGAATCAGTATATGGGGATGATTAGGAGGCCATGATGGACAATGGTCAAGGGGCAAATTTGGCCTGGATGGTTACACCCCTACTCTTATATGAAAGACACCAGTGAGTTTTAATCACCACAGCGAGTCAGGACCTCAGTTTACCGTTTCATCTGAAGGATGGATAGCCTTCAGTTCACAGCCTGATTTGCCTAGCAGGCAGGTCATGTGCTCCCCTCACTGAGGGTCTCTATGAGTACTCGGCCTCCCAAAGGCAAGTGTCCAGAGGCTCTCTTCGGACAGAAAGGAAATTGGCCAGACTGAAGTGTCCAATGTAATTGATGCCAGGTCAGGCCTTCCTGATGTGCATTTCGGGTGAGTATGTTCCCCTGAATGAGTTTGCTCCTTTGGGTTCCCTAGCCACATTCCCTCGAAAGGCACCCCTTCTAATTTGAAGCTGTGGTCAAAGGCCCTTGAGCAGGCCCAGGTACCCTTTTCATAAAACAAAATTTATTGAGGTTTTCTAGTGAAGCGTATAGCTTGGGCTATGACAATAGGGAATGCTGTCACTGACCTGAGGGTGAGTGGTTGAGGCATTTCATTAGAATTTTGCTGATTCTGACAGTTGTCACTGCCAATGGGCATGCTCTCCCTTTAGCATGTTGTCATTGGTATATCATTTCCCAAAGCGTCATCGACGCAGTGCAAGTTCCCATTTAAAAGGGATCGTCTAGGATATGACTGTAACCTCTGTTCCCTGAGAATAGGGAACAAGACACTGCTTCTTTTCATCATGCCTTGGGACCTGCCAAACAGTCCCTTCAGATGAAAAGTGATTGTCATGTTTGCAAGACGCCCTTTTATACATCCAGGTTGCTTGTTAATGAAGTCAGCGGCTGTTGCCAGGTCAGTATGATTGCCGAAATTTGATAGTGATTTCAGACACCTGTCACGACGCGTTCCCAAAGCGTCATTGATGCAGTGTCTCATTCCCTCTTTTCACGTTTTTCACGTATGCCAGGGATGAGCCTATACTGTCAATCTCTGCGTGAAATATAAAACTAAGCGTGTTCCAGTACAGAGGGCAGAGCAGGCGATTTAAACTTTAAATATATTTGAAATATATCATTGTTTTTTTGCTTATTTATATTTGTTTGGACATGCTCATATGTTGGTGTTTTATGCTATAAAAAGTTATTATATGGTAAGATAGCTATTTTAGGCTGTTTAAGTTGGAAAAAGCGGAGATTCTGCGCCACCCCTAGCCAGTTGTCAGGGCACCCCCAAACCCAAAACATAAGCATGGCTTATGCATGTGTCAACACTGTAATACTATGGACATGAACGAAACCTCAAATGAAGATTGCCTAACCTTGTATAAAATGCATACACATGTTTTTTTTTACAAAAATAAGGAAGCTGCCTACTTTCGTTTTGTTGTTTATTTTTATATTAAAGTTCCGTTAAACGTCCACCAGTTCCCGTCTCCTCCTTCCCTGAGCTTTAACTTTGCTACAAGTACATAAAAGTATGTTTACAAGTACCTGCTTTTTATGTGTGTTTGTCTTCACACATCACATTTCATACATTTCATATTATAAGATCTCCCCTGACACTGTTGCCTCCTTGGCAAGTAATCTTATTTAAATTGACACAAACTATAAAAAAAATATTTGTGTGTGTATGAAGGTGTAGAGGCAGGTTTTATAAAGTTTTTATTTTACATGTTCACAAAATTATTTATTTTTCTTTTCGTTGCCTTAGGAAAACTTGTGCAATAAGGGGTACTTTTCACGGATGTATTGGACAAAAGCTCAAAATGGCAAATAATGTGTTAAGAAGGGAAGATGCAGGGTTCCTGATGGGTGCACAGAAACACCCAAATTCACCAAAGGGGCTCCAGTCTGCAGCATCTACCTGGATGATGCGATGGCAGCCATATTTTGTACCAGAACACCCACCACACACCAGCTTACTGATGGATGAAAATAAACCTGGAAATCTGTTTGTAATATGCACTTAATCTGTGTTTTTAAAACATGATTAAATAGATTAAGGCCTACTCCTGTCTCAATATAAACCCTGCTGCTGGGAAACCACCCCTAAAGGTTTAACAAAGTTATTCTTGCCACTATAACTTATGGCTTCCTAAAGACAAGTTTATAGGTAAATAAAATATTATTAATAAAAATATCATGAATATCAACATTCAACAAATAGAATGTATCAATTTTATTATAGCACTCATCAGCCTGCAGCAGCCAAGATGATGTTCCTGGAAACAATACAGACAACAGCATAAACTAACAAACTAAACATTGTTTAGAGCAGAATAAGTGAATACTTACAGAATGTGCGCGTTAAGAAACACGTTCAAATTGGTCGTCTTAACACGACAAGAATTAGCGTGTCTACGTACAAAAGAAACACGTAAAAATTGGCCGTGTTAACGCGAACAAAGAGTGCGTGTTAACGCGGTCAAATTTCACGCATTTCGTTTAAAGACTATGGTAACTTATGACCAAAAAGAAGGGCAATTATAATAGATGGATTATAGATTAATATAATATAACATTTTTGATGAGGGATTCACCCACTCTGGTCCTCAAGGTCCACTTTCCTTAACTCCAACCCTTAGGCTATCAATTGAGAACCCCTGGTTTAGAATTTGCTTTTCTCCTCCCGAGCATCACAAATTCATACATCTATTATAATTGAAGTCTTGGTATTATAACCCCTGCTCAAACCATTAGAAAAGATGAAGGCTGTTATATTAACGTTGCCCACTAGAGGGCACCATAAGGAATCGTTTAAGTCTACCGTTTCAATCAATTTGAATGGAAATAAATCCATTGATCTAATTCACTATTGTGGAAAGTACATTTTTATATAGGCTAATTGATTTATATATATAGCCTAAATGTGTGAAATGCATGAATTGCTAATATTGATTGTGGAAAAAATATTTACACCATATTTCAGCTGCAAGTCAGGAATCAGAGCAGTGGATCAAATATTTTTAAAAAAATATCAAATAATGTTAAATGTTAATATTGTATTGACATAATTTATGTAGGCTATTTTAATTGACTGTTGCTGCTAGCTTTGTATATACTCGACGCGTCCGAGCGCGAGGCTCCGTGCGCACCTCTCCAAACGAGGCGTTCATACTTTATACAGTTTATACTTTATATAGTTTATACTTTATGTGTTTATCGCTCGCGTTCAGCGGGGAGAAAGGGAAGTTGGTCCATATCGGGAGAAGCAAGATTCGTTGCGATTAATTAATCTATTTATTTATTAATTTATCTGAGGTGCCGGACCGTTCCGGCCCACTTTAACCCCTATATATATATGTTAAAGTTAAAGTATGCGTTCATACTTTAACTGTATAAAGTATGAACGCATGTATAAACTATATAAAGTATGAACGCCTCGTTTGGAGAGGTGCGCACGGAGCGTCGCCCTCGGACGCGTCGAGTATATACAAAGCTAGCAGCAACAGTCAATTAAAATAGCCTACATAAATTATGTCAATACAATATTAACATTTAACATGCCTCATTATATATATATAATGAGGCATGTTTTACATAATCTAATTTAGTACATTATTATTATATAATCATCTATAGCCTATGTGTTGACAATGCAAGAGTTAATCACTATTTCAGCACTTCCCAAAGACATTCGATGCATATAAGGTCTGCACTCAAATCATGAATGAAATATGCAGTGTGTGTGTGTATATAGGCCTATATATATATATATATATATATATATATATATATATATATATATATTATATGTGTGAAATAAACTTTACATACTTTAAATACTATCAGAAATACTGCAGAAAGACCAAGTTCTCCAAGATAATTATTATTAACATATACTTAAAAATAATTTCAAGCTCGACTAGTGCGTGGGTGGGCACAGTGAATCGTTTGGGGGGCCACTGCCCCCCAATGCCCCCCCCTTGGCGACGGGTCTGTATCCCGTCACCTCAGTGCTCACGCACAGGTGTCACTCTGGAGAACAGTATCCGAACTCAATGTGGATAACGAGGACGCATTAATACAAGGTGTAAACACAAAGGTGAGATCATCAGAACACTTATTATCCGGATAACTTATCTGGATACAGATCGCATTTTAATACCAGGTGTAAACAGGGTCTGAGCCTGCTAGACTAGAGGACTTAGTAGACTTTTGTCATCTTTAAATCTGATTTTATTGCTCTGTGGAAACACAGAAGACTAACTGTTCCCTTAACAGATAAATTGGTCACACGCCAATCACTGGTCTTATATACTTGGCAATGTTTCTGTGCAGATCTGCCATGTCAGTCGCTCTTGTGATGTTGATGCTCTACACAATTTCTCAGATGAGAGAAAAATAGATTTTTTATTTATTCATTTTTACTTGCAGAACCTTCACATCTGCCTCTGGGGCTATCAGGTTTTTTTTTTTGTTTTTTTTTTAATCAGTTTAACACATCCTTGCTTAATACATAGCCTATCCAGTTTTGATATTAAGCATCAAAAAATATTTTCAACATTGATAATGATCAGAAATGTTTCTTGAGCATCAATTCATCATTTGGTTTCTGAAGAATCATGTGACTGAAGACTGGAGAAATGAAGGTGAGAATTCTAAGAGACTTCCTTCAAAAACTTTTTGTCTGTTGGTGTGTATATATAATATTTGTGGCATTGCATTTACCAAAAAAAAAATTTGTTGTTGTTAAAAATATTGATAAAACAACTTCTGCTGCCGTTAAAATGAAAGCACTTAGCGCTGACGAGAGACAATTAGCTTTTAAAACTTCTGAGATGTGAAGTTCTCAAAGTGCATCTCATCCCATTATGTCTCTTAACTCATTAACAAAATGACACCATCAAAGAATGGAGCAGTTGGGCTTCTCAGTATTGTGTGTGTGTGTGTGTGTGAGAGAGAGAGAGAGAGACAGAGGTGGTACAAAACAAGGCTTCAATTCAAAAGCATGATCAAGTGTGTTTTGTAGTGGTGTGTCCTCTAGTGGTGAGTAGCTTGCACAACAAAAACAGCACACTGCACAAAAATATTAATCTATACTGTATTATATCTGCCATTAAAAACAATCTGTTATTTACACATACAGGAATGTTGGAGCATACATTGATTCATGAATACATTTATAATTACAACTGCCAAAGAGCACTGAAGAGAAACCAGTGTCTCTTGAATGCCCATTATTTTCATCTTACTTTTCACGGACCACAATAAGGCCTTGTTTACACCTGGTATCCCATGATTTCTTAATGTCTAGTGACACATCAGGAAGAATTTATGATTAATTGAAATAAATTTCTTGCATACAGTTCCTTTAAGCTGTTGCTCTCATGGTTTTTCCATTGTCTCCACTCCAGGGGCATTCATATAAAAATTCTGTGGGCTTCTTTTCGTCCATTAGATCGAAAGATCCGAAAAAGACACATTTACCCACCCATAGACCCTCCCCTTGAAGAAATCAGGAAAGAAGTGGTTGAAAGTGGACAAAAGAGATGGATTAAAACACCAGGTGTAAACAGATCGACCACAATGCATCTAAATACCAAGTGTAAACAGGGCCTAACATACATTAAACCACATCAAGACGATCTGGATGTTCGGAAAGTTTTTAAAAAATGTCAAATCAAGTCTTGCTATTTCTACCCTTTGCATGTTAAAAGTCCATAGTGAGAGTTTTATAGTGCACTCATTCATCTTTAGCAACTAGGCATAACATTATCCATCGGAAAGGCTCAAGAGATTATTTGGCAACGTCTTGACCAAACATTAAGCATCTATGAAATGTATTGTAGCACTTTTAGTCAGTCGGTTGTGGTAGTAGGAGCTGGGACTGGATTGGGTCAAGCAAACTGCTGGGTGAACGCCTGATGGAACTCCTTCAGTTTGTGGAGCATGATCTTGAGCTTGTCTGTTGGAGGAAGGATGGTCATCCTGGTGAAAAAGAGGAATGGAAAGGAGGGGAAAGAAGAGTTTGATTAATATTCAACAATATTATTGGTCTGCCTGCGTTGACACCATTATAGGAGAACTGAACTGAGCTGGACGATGACATCACCGTTTTCTCCAGAGCGGCTGTATAGATAAATTAACTACATTTTTAAAAACTTTTTTTTACAACAGAAATGAAACATCACTGTACTTACTTAAGCTTGACTATGACAATATTTTCTTCTAGATCTGCCGGGGCAATCTTTGTTGCATTATTTTCCTGTTATCACTGTAAAGCTGCTTTAAAACAATATGTATTGTGACTTGACAAAATGACATTTTTCATTACAATTTCTAGCAAATATTCCATGTAGTTTTTCATTTATAATCATTTCTATTATATCAATTGAGAAGCTACGAAGCCCCTAAAGGGAAAATTATTATATATTTTTTATATTATATTTAAAAAAAAAAAAAAATATATATATATATATATATATATATATATATATATATATGTTTTCTAACAATACTTGTGTTCCCTGAGAGACTTTACATTCTCTCGCAAAAATTGTGTAAACAAAAAAAAAAGAAAAAAAATGTATTAAAGTTTTTGTTGGAACCCAATACTTTTGTGAGAAAACCAAAAAATATTAAAATATAATTTTTTCTCCAATCTAATATTTTTTCCCCATCATCATGTCTCCATAAGTAGGAACTACATGGACTATTTGCAAATAGAAAATAATAAAATAAAAAAAGGTGTATGGTAATTATTCCATGTAGCTTCTCAATCACAATAACTATATTCAATGAAAAGATACATAGACTTTTTGCAACAAAAAAAACCAATGTGCTTATGAAAACAATAAGTATCTGTTATACATTATCTATAAGTAAAACATTGTGAATATTTTCCTTTTTCTTTCTTGTTTTTAAATCTTCTTAATTAATATGAGCTCAGCAGCATGTCTAATAAATCTGGCATAAAAATAACTATTCATTTTTTAATTGCATATTGATATAATTGTGAAAAATTTATCCATGTATTTGTTTTACTTTTTTTTTTTTTTGACCTGTCATAACGTGATCTTCCGGTAAAGTGTCAGACTCTGCTGATATACGTATGTTGGACTCCTCCAATTATGTAGTCTGCTTAAACTCCGCCCCTTTTCTACAGTTGACTGCAAGCTCGCACTCGCACTCAGTTTCACGACTTTAAAGGGATTCTATGCAGTTTTTTCAGCTTAACTGAACAGCTTCAGAGTTATTGAAATGGTTATCTGACTTCTTTCAGGTTGAAAGGTGGCTGTCTCGTCTTGAAATACAGGTTTTGATGAGGAAAATCAACTATACAACTAGTAGGGATTAGAACCCAGAACCTCTGCAACACTTGGCAAAAGTTCTGCCTCTGGAACATTAAAGTTCATGATGATAATTGTCAATATATGTATACAGGGTATATACAGTATTCCTTAAGTTAAATTTACTACTTTTTAATACCTTTTTTACTACCTTCAGAATTTTTTTTAAAACCATCACGACATTGAATTAAGTGTTAATCAGCAGCAACCTTTCTATTATTTACACAGATTTTGACATTTATAACATATAAAAATGGCAAAAGATCTGCTGCGTGACAGGATTTAATAGGGGAAACTGCGAAAATGCGACTAAAACGAATAATTTTATCAATTTAAACTAAATGTTGGACTCAATATAGTGTTCCTTACAATTCACTAAAGATCCAGTGATCCGTGGATATTGACATGCAACCAGGAATTTATGTTTGCCTGATTTCAACACTGGAAAATAAAAGCAATATAGACCTAAACATAAAGCAAATTTGCCTGTGAACGCTTTATGTAAATACAATATAGGCAGGTCTAAATCCGGGTGATCACTTGTTCACAGATGATGTCGATCGACCACTGAATATGGTGTCAGCATCAAACATAGACAGAGACGAAAGATGTTTGATTGTGCCCAGACAAGCTAAAGCCCATATTTAAATGGACTAACGCAAACACAGAATAGGACATCTGATAGTCTAAAAAAAATAATACCTAATTTTTAAAAAATAATACCTCTCAGACTACATTTAACACTTTTAATGGCCTTAAATTTGACAATTTTGATTTATCACTTTTTAATACTTTTTAAAACCCCGCGGACACCCTGGTATATAATCACGTGAAATTCATGAACAATTCATGTACTGCACAGCGACTCTAGGGGTCGCTGTTTGACAAAAACAGGATTCCTTCATAGTGTCCCTTTAAGAGCCCACTGTGACAACGATTCCCTTTTCCAAACACTTGAGGACAAACACACACACACCTGAAGTGGTAAGTGCCATCTCTTTGACCGAAACCGCTGCCAGGAACGAGACAGATCCCGGTGTCCTCCAGAAGTTTCATGCAGTAGAACATGTCTGGAGCCTGACCCTTCGCCTGTATTCACACACAGACAAACAAGCCATGAACTAAATCAATGATACCGTTACGCAGAAGACATAAAGAACATGTGACGCAAAGCGACCTTGGCTTCGTTGATGGCGCGTTGAGGTATGGTGATCCTGGGGAACGAGTACATGGCTCCCTGCACAGGGTTACAGCTGATGCCTGGCACCGTATTCAGAATCTCCTCGGTCAGTTTGGCTTTTTCAGCCAAGGCGCTCAGAACGGCTGTTCGCTCCTACACAAGACAGAGGACGAGGAATAAATAAAGGAAGAGACTGGGACACTAGCCAGTACGTTTAACTTGATTAAACACAGTTAATTGGGAACAAAATACCCAGCCTTTTTTTTTTTGCAGAAACCAAAGAAACATTGTACAGCAGTTGAATGTTTTCATTTGAATTACCAACCCGATCTCACGAGAATTCGTACGAATTTTACAAGGTGGCTAATTCGTAACAATTTGTACGACCTCACTCGTACCAATTAGTACGTTTTTGCTAAATCGTACATATTTTACGAATTGGCCAATTCGTATGAATTCGTACGAATGACCTACCCCTGACCCCGCCCCTAAACCTACCCATCACGTGGGTTTGGACAAATCGTACGAATTCGTACGAGTGAGGTCGTATGAATTAGTACGAATTAACCACTTTTTAATCACTCGAACGAATTCGTACGAATTGGCCGTGAGATAGCGTAATTACATGTTAGTCAATAGGTGTTTTGACCAAATTCACTTATTGACAAAAACACTTGAAACATTCCTTAAAATATCTTGTTTTTTGTTCCTCAGTAGAATGAAAACGAGTCTCATTCACTAACTGAACAGATACGTACAATTGTTTTCACAAACAAATCACAATTCATCAGTAACTTTCATACTAAAATTTAAACTACATTTATTTTTTTATGGAAAAGAACAACTGAAGCTATATATACAATATATATCCATCCATCCATTCATCTATCTGTCCGTCCACCTACCTAACTACCTATCCATATATCCATCCATCCATTTTTCGCAATAAGTTTACCTGTGCATGCACTTATTTATCTAATAATCCAATTATTAGTGAATGAGAATTTCCAAATGTCCCCCATAAGCAGAGTTGTACACCAGCAAGTTACTCGTCTAGTAAGTGCTAGAAATTGTGAAGAGTAAGGCACCTTTATGAACGTCTGGTAGGAGGGTTCTCCGGGCTGAGGGCAGTTGACCACCAGGTCCATGAGGGCTTGACCGGGCACAGGTGGGCACAAGCGCACTGACACCAGCTTGGAGAGCTGAGCCTTAACCTCTGGGTCCATGTTGATGACCTCCATGTATCCCCCTCGAAAACCACATCTGAAAGTTTGTTCATGTACATTAGAAAAGAAAGTACGTTATATCAGACTGATCTCATGAAATGGCGTATGTATGACACGCCAATTCGTATTTCCATTTTTGGCGTGCTATCAACACGCATGATCGCTTTTTAGTGTGTTTATGAACGCCGTTGACTTAAAGGGATACTCCACTTTTTTTGGAAATAGGCTCATTTTACAACTCCCCCAGAGTTAAACAGTTGAGTTTTACCCTTTTCGAATCCATTCAGCCGATATTCTGATATTTAGAAGAATACCAGTAACCAGACAGTTTCTGGTCTCATTGACTTCCATAGTATATATTTTTTCTACTATGGAAGTCAATGAGACCAGAAACTGTCTGGTTACTGATATTCTTCTAAATATCAGAAAATCGGCTGAATGGGTTCAAAAACAGTAAAACTCGACTGTTTAACTCTGGGGGAGTTGTAAAATGAGCCTATTTCCAAAAAAAAGTGGAGTATCCCTTTAACGCTACATTACTGTATATATAAATATATGACCTACCCCAACCCCGTCCCTAAACCTACCCATCACTGGGGTTAATACCATTTATCTTCCCCTACCATCCTAGGTAAAAAAAAAAAAAAAATCGCTCCGCAGATGTAGATCTACATTTTGCTTTGTTTCGCTTGGACGTTTAACGGCGTGTACATACACGCGGAATCACTCTGACATTTAACGGCATAGACATACATGCAAATAGCTCAAAATGCGTATAGATAACACGCCACTTGACTTGAAAGTGGCATGTATGTTTACGCAAAAGTCATGATGTCATGTTGGTTATATGGATTGGATGAACTCAGTGCACATGGAATTCTACATTGTTATCCGTGCAGCAAAAATAAACTTAAGCATACTGTTTTCGTACGTTGACAACTTTTGTAAATACATTTCATTCATTACAACTCTTGAAATAGTTTCAGCATGTTATTGAATATGGCAATGTTAGTGTATTTGTTCTAATTAGATCAGATCTGTTGAAGTTGATTATTGTTGCGGAGACAATATGTACTTGCAACTGCTAAAAGACACACAGACGTGCTGCAGTGAGTATGTAATATCTGTAATAGACATACATATATCCTGTAGCAGATCGAGACAGGTGGAGCTGGGGAGGTGGAGGGTTTCAGAGGAACTCTGACTAACCTATAGCAAACACTGAACCAGACTTTTTTAATGTTGAGCAAGCAATCTCATTGGCTGCAGTATCAGCAGAGGCCAATCAAATTGCACATGCAGTTATGATGTGATTGCTTGCAGATTGCATTAACCTATCAGCCTGCGAGTTTCATGACTGAGCGAACTGTTTGTATACAACAGAGCCGGGTCCATACCAATGCAATGTGTTTCCCTGTGAAATGGTAAACCTGACGGATGTGTACTCACTCTCCCATGTAGCACTTAGAGGTGGAGTGGAAGGATACCAGCTCTATTTTCCTTGAATACTCTGGACCCATCTCGAACAGCACTTTCTTGAAGGAGTGAAACTCACAGCCCTCTGCGTATACATTGTCCTGATACACCTAAGAAACGGACCCATAGTAAAAGAAACATTTAACGCTGAGCAAGTAGGGTGAGAAATGCATGCCTTAAACCCTTGTATGTAAGTGTGCACTTCTATGGCTCTAGATGCTGATATGATGTGAATACAGATTTACATCTATGATATAATATGACCTCCAGTATTAACTTACTTCATCAGCCATTAGGAAGAGGTTTTCTTTGGCTGCAAATCGAATGACATCTTCGATACATTGTCTGCTTTGTACCTGACCTATTAAAACAAGAATGGACCAATAAAAAAAATAGCTATAGAACAAGGTGAGAAAAAAAAGGGCAACTTTGATTAAATAATTCATAAAATACAATCTTGGCAAATGTTATTTATACCACATTTTGGTTGACAACACTGTTTAAAAGTTTGGAGTCTGTAAAGTTTTTGAAAGTAGTCTCTTAAACTCACCAAGGCTGCATTTGATCAATAGTGAAAATAGTAAATATTGTAAAATGATATTACAGTTTAAAATAACTGTTTTCTAATTGAATTTATTTTAATGTTATTTTTGTTCAAAGCTGAATTTTCAGCGTCATTACTCCAGTATTCAGTGTCACATGATTCTTCAGACATTTTCTTATTGTTACTAGTGTCAAAAACATTTGTGCTACTTGATAGTCTTGTGGAAACCATGATACATTTCTTTCAGGATTCTTTGATGAATAGAAAAGCTATATGTAATACTGTTACATTTGATCAATTTTATGTCTCCTTGATGAATAGAGTATTTATGCTGATTTTAGAGTATGAATAGAGCAAATTTAAAAAAAAAAGCTTATTGACCCCAAATGTTTGATATATATATCAAACGTTTGATATATATATATATATATATATATATATATATATATATATATATCAAACGTACACATCGATTTACGGCGAAAGAGTGACCCGACCTGGCGCATAACGCATTAAGGAACGAGGAAGCGGATAGAGCAAAACAAAACACAAAGTCTTAAGCAGGAATTTTTAAAGAGAAATAAAGAATGATTTCGATATAAGAGAAGAGGAGCTTGAGTTTGTTGCCTAGCCTTATTTGTTTGAAGCTCAAAGCTTACGATACTCCTACACCGGACGTCCTACATTGTGTCAGAAGTTACTCTTGTGGTGTAAGTTGACGGCAGTCTGCCGGAAGCTAATTATTCTACTTTTTAAAGCTTTAAATATGGATATTTTTCTTACAAAAAACCATCACTTTTCTTCAAAGGCCTTTAGCTTTGGATTACTTTTATGATGGATGGATGTGCTTTTTGGAACTTTAAAATCAGGACCGCCTTTCACTGTCATTATAAAGCGTGGAAGAGCCAGGACATTTTTTTTATATAACTCCGATTGTGTTGTTCTGAAAGAATAAAAAGTTATATACACCTAGGATGGCTTGAGGGTGAGTAAATAATGGTGTAGTTTTCATTTTTGGGTGAACAAACCCTTTGACTTCACTGCATTACAGATGATCAATCTGAACTTGTTCTTTTGGAAATGATCTTAATGGTTTACCAGTGGGGTTGCCGGGGTTGATGATGCACAGCACACGGGGGTTGCAATGCTCTCTGGCTGCTTGTAGAGATCGCTGTAGCTCACTTATGTCTAGGCTCCAGCACTTCTCCTCATTCAAGTAGTAATTCACCTGAACGGCACCCAGCTCTGCTATAGACGCAGAGTACAGAGGGTACTGGGGAATAGAGATCATGACCCCCGTCCGTGTACGACCCTCCCCAGTCGTCAACAGCTTCAGTATGGTCTAAACGTCAACAAGACAAAGACAATCTGTGTGAATAAGAGTGAAAACTAGATTTCCTTAATAAAATGTGAGAGGTGCATGATTCTAGGGGGAGGCAGGTAGTTGTTGGGGCTTTATGTGGTTTTTACATGGCTGTTTACAAGACCAAGTCTAAAGAGGCACCCCAAAATTCCTATGGTATTCTGGCCCCTATATGTGTCTCAATAGCCTGGTTAAAACCAGACCATTCTCAGATGTAACTGAGTTATGGTCTGGCAAAGCGTCATAGACAAATAATTTCCAGAGGGGCGTCACCAACGGACGTCGTGGGTAGACCTAAAACCAATCAAAGCGATGAAGGAGATGACGTATGCAGAGCGGCGGAGAAACATCTCCGAGTGTTGTTCTTTGCTTGGTTTTTAACAAAAAGGAAACGTTCAAATCGCTTAAAACAGACGCGATAGCTGATTCAAACGAGTGATGTTCGATGGTGGCATCCATCTTTTTAATGTAGGCTACAAAATCTGCTTCAAAATCCTAGCGCTGTCGTCATTGTGTAAACCCTGCCCCAACGCTTCTGATTGGTGCCGCGATTTCGACAGATTGGAAATGGGCTTGAATGAGCTCTTTGCCAGACTAACTTTCAGAGCAAATCTAAATTTGCCGGAAGTTGTCTGAGTTTTCCCAGGCTTGTGTCTCAATGTAAGGCTATGGGATTTTTAAAAATTAAAATCTGCAAAACGAAACGATAAATTAAAAAATCAGAATTGGAAGTTGCAAACTCGCAATTGCGAAAAAAAATGTCAGAACTGCAAGCTTATATATCTCAAACTTAATTTTTTTCTTGCAAATACGAATTTCAATCTTACAATTCTGAGAAAAAAAGTCACTTACACTTATACATTTATATAAAATGTACTTGTTAAAAAAAAATAAAAATTAAATATGATTTATATTTAAAATATCACAGGTGCTGATTTTTGTTCACTCTACTGATGAGTTGAAATATGGAATGATACGTATACTGGATAAAGTAGAGCACAAAACTGGCGGACTGTCTCTTTAACTGATATACTGGAGCAGTCACCATGATTTTGCCAAGAAACACGTTCCTAGATCAATATAAATTGTTGATCCTGGTCCTGGAACAATATACCAGTCCAAAAACAGCCCTAACCCAGCTATCCCTACCTCTAAATCATGTTCACCTACTGTAGCATGCTGACTATTAAGTACACAAGTTAAGTGTACAAAGAACTGTGTTTGTGTTTGCCTAACGTACCACAATGCCGTCACTGGCTCCCGTTGTGAGGTAGATGTTATCAGGATCAGACGGAATACCACCGTCACGGCGCTGAATGTACTTCGCAACATCATGCCTTACACAGTCAATGCCCTGACTGTTTGTGTACGCACCTGACGAACATGAGAGAAAGAGCAAAGGGAGGCGTGAATACGGGAAGAATTTCATATTACAGAGCCTTAAAACCTCCGATGACTTTTGGACAGTGACTAACATCAGCACTTTAATCAGTAACAACCCTGAGTAGATTGAATAACATCAGCTAGTTCAGCAGTCAACAATTAGTAGAGTTAAGTTCATCATTTTATGTGGGATATTGGGTTAAAAATGTACATATACTGCATGGATAACAGAAAGTGTCTATTTTGTGTCCTGTAACTGGTCACCATTTCTTTCCTTCTTAAACACAAAAGATGATAACCATTTAAGAGATGATAAAAGAGGATTTTAACCACTTAATGAAAGTCATGGGCTCCAAAAAAACACGAGAGCCCACTGGCTTTCATTATACAAAAAAGTAAAAACATTCATTTAATATTTCATGTCTACTCTTATTATACACAAATCACATACCAATGCTATTCCCTCCACATGACTGCAAAATACGCCTCGCTCGGTTTTTGGCATCCTCTGGAAACTTGTTGTCATCAAGTAGTGTTGGATAAGTACACAGTGCCATCACCTTGAAAAACAATTCAGTCATGAGTCCATAAAAGCATCTAGAACAAACTAAGCAAAATTAATAAAATTAAATAGCTTGGCTATGTGCAAAGTGTTCCATCAAAACTGTTGACTTTGTTTAATGCGCGGAACAGCTGAAAGTGCAGTGGACCTGAAAATGACTGGAAAGGATTAGAATAGGTCATTCATTAAGACTCCTAGTCAGCAAAAGAAGAAGAGTCAGCTACCTGTCGAAAGAAGGTGATTGGCCGTTGCCCCATAGCGTGAGCATCTCCGATATTGGCTTTAATGACCTCTTCAAAAGGCTTCTTGACCCCCTGAAACGGAGTAATATGTATCAAACAAAATGTAAGAAAGCAGACAATGATATCTAGCATAGATGTTATCAGTCATGAATAGAGTTGAGGTTGGAACACTGGGCATCTGGACGTCATACACTTGCCAACTTTGTAGAAGATTAAAGAGAAAAACTGGGCATTAACGAATGAGGATCACACAATACCATATACTTCCAAGTCGTTCCCAACACAATGAACTCACACAGACACATGAGTTTATTACATTACCAATGAAAACACTATGAGTTCTAAAATCGGCTCAAAAACTCTTGGTGGAATTTGAGGTATCCTTGGGATCATTGTCCTGTTTGAAGGTCCAATGACGCCTAAGTTTCAGCTTCCTCACTGACGGCATGAAGTTCTCTCCTAGGATTTCCTGATACTTCAATGGATCCATCTTGCCTATAAAGTAGCCCCAGAGCATTACTGAGCCCCACCATGCTTAACTGTAGGCGTGGTGTTGATTCATTCTTCTTCCTCCAGACATACCGCTGATCCATAGTGCCGAAAAGATCCAGTTTTGTTTCATTGCTCCACAGAACAGAATCCTCATACTTCTGTGGCTTATTTATATGATTTTGAGCAAATTGGAGCTGACTTCTCTTGTGCTTTTGGGTCAGTAGCGGTGTAGTTGGTGTTCTGGCATGCGTTTAGTACGTGCCTTACTGTGCAGGTGAAACCCCAGTGCTTGTTGCCACCAAGTCTGGCTCCAGGTCTTTTGCAGCCAGTCAAGGGTTTTCTCAACTTTTCGTCACAGAAATCTGGTTGCAGCCGTTGATAGCTTCCTTTTCTGCCCCGCCCAGGTAGTGTAAACACTGTTCCTTTAACTTTGAACTTGCAAACTATGCTTCCAACTGTGTTTCTATGAACATTTAGGAACATTGCCTTCACTATCTTTTGGTATCTTGATTCTTGTTTGTGAAGGGCAATGATATCTTCTCTTAACATTTTGGACCATTCTTTTGTCTTGCCATCTTTCTAACAATGCATTCAAATGTGACACTTAACAAACCAGTTCAGAAATTTAGGGCCAATCCCAATTCTACCCCTTCCCCTCCGTTCCCCACACTTCAAACGAAGGGGTATGAGAAGTGTCACTGCTAACCCAGGCTACAGACGCAAAATGGCTGCCCAAGCGAAAAAGGAGACCCATAAATGTATTTGTGGCTTTAATAAGTATTGTAACGACAAATAATGATTTGCTTTATGTTACATTCAATGTTGTGTTCATATTTACGGTCAGTTTCTTCACAGAAATGTTTGTAAAAAAATTGCTAAAATTACTGTAGTTTGCTAACGATAGTCCCGCTGTAACCCACGCGACTGAGATAACTGCAGCTGTCGACGGCATCTTGGAAGTTGTAATAAACATCGGCGCATCTCCTGTGACGTAGGCGCTAGCGACGACTTATAATGACGTTTAACGGAGGCGTAGTGGTGTCCCATTTCTTAGGGGAATATTTTCACCCCTACGCATTGCCACTCTGTTTCAAGGGTCAAGGGGAAGGCGAAGGGGTAGTGCTAGGGGAAAGTGAAGGGGTAAGGGGTAGAATTGGGATTGGCCCTTAGGCTCAATCCCAATTCATTCCTTGGCTCTACCCCTTGTTTTCGTGTGTACCCCTTGACCCTTAAAACGGAGTTATAAGGGCCAAGGGGTTGAAATATTCCTCAACCAAATGGAACAAACCTTCATGAAACCGATACATCATCAGTCGTCGGTGATGGCTCTGCCGTTACAGTTTTTACAGGATTTCTCCATGATAACGACTGACGATCAGCGCAGCTTTGAATAAACATGATGATTATAACATCGCTTCCTCGAAATGTAGGTCTTTTTTCTGATCGGAAAGGTAATTTATTATAGCATTTCTTAATTTAAACGACTATAGTGTTATTACAAGAGTAAATAAAGTGCGTGGTGGAATCATCTGGCGCTAAATTTAACCATTTAACCGTTTGCGAAGCCATCTCGCCGGTGATTTCTGATGCATTCCGTGAACTTTCTCTTAGCTCTCCGTTTGGAGTGTGCCTCTGAAAAATCTCTGTTTCGAGGGCTATGTAGCCCTACCCCTTCACCCTACCCCTGGATCTCAACAAGAATCGGGACACCCTATCCCTAGACGTGAACGCGCAAAACGGAGGGGTAGGGCTGGTGGGGTTAGGCCCAAGTGGTAGGCCCAAGGGTTGAATTGGGATTGAGCCTTAATGTGTTGTAGCTCAAGTACATCTGGATTCTTTTCAGGGGGTTGGAACATTTTTAGACAGCACAAGTCAATAAAAGTCAATTACGACAGTTTCAATTACTATATTTGATTTGTTCATTGCAAACAACTTAAATGGTTAGTTCACCCAAAAATAAAAATTCTGTCAGTATTTACTCACCCTTGTGTTGTTCCAAACCTCTATGTGTTTATTTGTTCTGCTATAGACGAATCCGACGAGCGTTCTTGTGTAGGCTGCCATCTTGTGGCGACGCCATTACTGAGCTGTTACACCGGCATAGACATATGCACCGGTATGTAAACAAACCTCGGAGATAAGGTGATAACGCACCCTCGATGACAGCTACAGCCAGGCAGACTTGTTGGGTTGATGATGTTGGACATAGGCCTCCAGTCACAGATGAAGGTACAAACGATCTTACAGATTATTTATGAAAATAGCTTGGCAAGCTAGCTAGGCTAACGTTTGCTACCGAATAAACTAAAAAAAGATCTGTCCATTTGGCAACAATAAATAAATAAATGAAATCAAATAAACAAATTCATGTTTTTCATTTGTGTCCATTATTTATCTCATTTTTACATTGCAACGGGCATGGGTAAGGTAACGTTACAGCTAGAAAGTATACACAATATCGACCAACTAATGTTTTTAAACCATGGAAAGAGGTCAATATAACAGCAGAAGAACAATTATGTCACATAACGTTACATTTAGCTCAGGAAAGCCATTTAATGACCATAGCATGTTAATTAAATAGAAAAAAAGAGAGGAGATTTTGCTGATCACTATATCACACATTTATTATATTTTTTTTACTTATGTCATTAAATAATTGTTATTATACGCAAATGTCCGCGTCTTGTACTCGCCCAGGAAATCTGTGTAAACCGTACGGCACCTGACAGGGGCAGTCGACCCGGGGTATTCACAATTTTTTCTCTTCAAAATTGAAATTTTACTGCCACCATTAAAACAATTTATAACGGAAACTGTTTACCCACTCGACATTATACAAGGGCTAACGTTGTAACGTTAGTGACAGTCGTAAATCACGGGCTGTTTATTCCTGTGGACGCAAGTTGCAACTAAAACAATAGAAGGCAATGGAGCAACGCTACCCAGCAACAGCTCAGTAATGGCGCCCGCTTACTTCCGGTAGTTTCTCCGGATTCGTCTATACACAAAGGAAGATATTTGGAAGAATGTTTTAATCAAACAGATCTCATTCCCCATTGACTACCATAGTAGGAAAAATTACATACTATGGTAGTCAATGGGGAATGAGATCTCTTTGATTAAAACATTCTTCCAAATATCTTCCTTTGTGTTCAGCAGAACAAATAAACACATAGAGGTTTGGAACAACAAGAGGGAGAGTAAATACTGACAGAATTTTCATTTTTGGGTGAACTAACCCTTTAAAGTCTGTACATTTTGACAATAAACCTGTGGATTTCGATAACAACTGTGCTTGTTTCAGAACAATCAGAGAACATTCAAAATCAAAAGTAACAATCCCACAATGTTTGCAAAGTGGAATGTTCACTTGTTTGCATAATCAGAAAATAAAAAAAAAAAACTTTTTTTTTAAACAATCATAAAACTGGATGCTCCGACTGTTTGGAGAAAATCCACAACTAACATTTTCATTGATTAATGGAAACAATAGCAAAATGTTTTTAGAACTTATTTTTGTAAGCTGGGAGTGATTGGAAAAATGCCAAGGCTTTGCTAAGGTGTTCTGAGTGGTTGCCAGGGAATACAGGGTAGTTGCTAAGTGGTTGGTAGGGTCATATGGGGGTGACCAGGTCAAATGTGCCCACACACAAATCTCTATGATATAGCCTACACTCTTAGAAAAAAGGGTTCTATATATGTAGCATAGGGTTCTTTACTCAACTCCAAAGGACATTTCATGCTAAAAAAGGTTCAATAATGACAAGAAAGAACACTTTTGGCACAAAGGTTCTTTAAAGGCTATTATTCATTCATATATTACATTATTCTGCAACATTTTGTAGTTGTTATTAAATTATTGTTTATTAAACTGTTGTAGTAACTTAATATCACATTTTAATCATGCAGATTTTTGGAGGATAAAAACTGAAATGGCACTCTTCCTGTGATATTGATTATTAATTACATTTTTTAACCCCCATATCTTGAATTTTGTGATCATTCACATGCATTGCATTTTAGGGGTTCCAAATATGTAGCGCTTTAGAACCTTTTAAGGTTCTATATAGAACCTTTTCTTCTAAGAGTGTAGATGTGAGTTGAATGAGTTGAATAATATTCATGATGAAACCTCTACCTGACTGGTCGGTGAGTTTCGTTACAAAACCTTTATTTAAACCTAACTTTGTCTGATCAGCAGAGGGTTAAAATGCAGCAGTGCTTTTACATGCCTTATGGAGAAAAAAACAAGCAGCAAGGGTCAGTTTTCCTGCTGATGGCAGGGGTTCACCCAGTCCCCTTCTGTATCCCATTCTTTCTGTTTACTCATTTCAAAAGAACTTTAACAGAGTGGGCAGCTGAAGCTTCACAAACAACCTCCCTATCACTCTCACTGCATGCTGATTGCAACCTTGTTTTTCCAAATATGTTGCCCAGTCCTCTCCGGTGTGGAACACATTTTTCTGACTGGGTTAGATGATAAAACCTGTCTGTCCTCTTATTGTCAACAAAAAATGATTGCCTGCTTAAGGAAATGGTTCAAGAAATCAATGATCAAAGATGGAGTCTATACAAACACTGAATGTGAATGTGTGAGAAACAGACAGACATTAGATCTCTTCAATAGCTCAATTGTTGCTCCTAAACAGCAAAGAGATTCAATGGAGAGCAAATGATGACTTAACCCCATATGTGCCTCATGTAGAGTTTAAGCCGAAATCCCTGTTATATTTCAATCTGCGCTCATATATGCCAAGATATCAATGTCTGTGATAAAAGTCAGTTTTCAGTATGAAGATTACTGATCAAGTTCTTCCAAAACCAAATTATCAGCATTTCTACAGCTGCATTCTCAACTCTATAAGTGTTTTATAGAGTTCTTTGGTAAATCAGTTAAAACACTACAGCAGTTGTCAAGTCTTTATGTAATAAATGTGTGAAAACATGAATGTCATGTCAATATGTGATAGAACAGAACATCACACACCTTAGAGATGATGACAATGGGCTGTTCTATAAAAATAATTATATTTTATGATTATGTCAGTGTTGAAACATTTTAATAGGAAGTGTTCAAATACTTGCTCATTAAAATGTACAATGAAAGAGTACTACTGCAGCCAGAGCAGGTACTTCAAGACCAGCAGGAATGTGTGATGAATCAAAATTCCAATCTCATAACATATTATAAACTGAGAGCCAGGAACTCCTAAATGAGTGAGAGTTGGATCCAAATGGGGTACTTCAAAATATGATAACAAAATTACAAGAAACTAGGAAACATGAAAGACCTGACCATAAACCATGGAAACACAAGGACAATGTACACTCACCTAAAGGATTATTAGGAACACCAGTTCAATTTCTCATGAATGCAATTATCTAATCAACCAATCACATGGCAGTTGCTTCAATGCATTTAGGGGTGTGGTCCTGGTCAAGACAATCTCCTGAACTCCAAACTGAATGTCAGAATAGGAGAGAAAGGTGATTTAAACAATTTTGAGCGTGGCATGGTTGTTGGTGCCAAACGGGCCGGTCTGAGTATTTCACAATCTGCTCAGTTACTTGGATTTTCACACAGAAACATTTCTAGGGTTTACAAAGAATGATGTGAAAAGGGAAAAACTACAAGCACAACCTTGAGGCGGATAGGCTACAACAGCAGAAGACCCCACCGGGTACCACTCATCTTCTCTACAAATAGGAAAAAGAGGCTACAGTTTACAAGAGCTCACTAAAATTGGACAGTTGAAGACTGGAAAAATGTTGCCTGGTCTGATGAGTCTCGATTTCTGTTGAGACATTCAGATGGTAGAGCCAGAGTCATTTGGCATAAACAGAATGAGAACATGGATCCAGCATGCCTTGTTACCACTGTGCAGGCTGGTGGTGGTGATGCTGTGGGGGATGTTTTCTTGGCACACTTTAGGCCCCTTACGCTGCCTTCACACTGGCAGTTGAAATCATCTCCGATGCGGCTGCAAAACGACCGGAAGTCATTCATTTCCTATGGAGATTCGCAGACCGCATGCGAAAGGGTCCGAAACGGGTCCGACCGAGTGCGGTGCGAAGAAAATCGTGTCCGTTGGTCATCCGCATGCGTTCAAAAATTTGAACTCTTGCGAAAAGCTACGGACGGTTCCTATCCGACAATTCCAGCGGAAGTTGAGCGTTGCTATGGTACTGATAAACAAACCCGAATTATTAACTTTTAATAAAATAAATAATGATTTTATAACGATAAATTGTCATGTCATTTTTTATTTTCATGACTTTCTAACGTTTATAAGGGCAGTTAATACAATTAAATTGAAGGTAGATATTAAACTATTGACCACTATATCACATTTTTAGCAGACCTGACATGTTAACGTCCTCAGCAACTTTCCTTACGCAGCATAACCCTCTCATCAGAGAGATCATACAAAACTGTCAGAATAAAACTTTAATCTCTCCGCCATTTTTGTTCTACTCGCGTCCGACGCTTTTCACTGTGTAGTACGACGTCCGTTGGGAACGTATTGCGTATTACGGAGCTGATTTCATCTGCCAGTGTGAAGGCAGCGTTAGTGCCAATTGGGCATCGTTTAAATGCCACCGCCTACCTGAGCATTGTTTCCGACCATGTCCATCGCTTTATGGCCACCATGTACCCATCCTCTGATGGCTACTTCCAGCAGGATAATGCCACAATGTCACAAAGCTCGAATCATTTCTCTATGCACGGCGGTATTTCCGGTGAAGGTCTAAGGATGCTAAATAACTTCCGCCGATCGTAGAGTCCAATGCAATACCGAGAATATATAATGAATTTTATACTCCATGGTTATACTAAAGAAACATTAGTCACAAAAACAGATAAAACAGACACCCCTCGTTGTATTTATGCTTCTTTTGAAAATTATATTAAATAAACATAACTATACATAAAATTACATCTAAACGTATGAACGTTTCATTTCAAAGACTGGAGGACAGTAAATTTTGAAGACTCTGCCATAATCCCGTTTTTCTCGGTATTCCTCGGCTTTAAAGGTTCTGTAAGCGATCCTGGGTGTTGACGTTCGGAATATTTTCAAACAAATCGGAGGGCTAGCTAGACCCTCCCTCCTCCGCATCTCATCTCCTCCCCCTCCCTTCCGTGCTTCCTGAAATAATTGTGAACGTCGGACTGGAAGCCCTTCTGCCGCCGGAGTTCTCGCCATCGTTCAAAAGCTTTGCTACCGATGTAAATTCGGAACTTTGCACGTTCTTTATCCGACTCCTTCTTCTTTTTAATTTGTTCTTCAGAACGACGTCTCTTTGGTCGTGTGTCAGGCATTTTTCAAACTTCCCTCTGATGCTTGTCTCTCCCATAGACAGGTCTCTCCTTCACACACACACCCCCTTCATGTGCACGCGCACTAACCCCCAGACCCACCCTCAAATACCTCTTGCCAGTGATTGGCTGGAACACTGTTTGTTAGGTTTCGTGGTCCGGGTGAGACATGATTGTTTTCGTTGCCGTTTGTGGAGCCTGTGGTGTCTACAGAGACCGCGTTTTTTTACGGTGTGTTTAGGGGACAGGCAGCTAGCCGATAGTGAGTAGACGTTTGATGTATGTGACAAAAAATGTTTTGGCCCCACATCGCTTAGAGAACCTTTAATCTCCACAACTGGAAACTGTTGAGCATCCTTGCGTCAAATGCGGAACTTATGCGTGCATAGAGCCCATTGGTTTCTTGAACATGACAATGAGTTCACTGTACTAAAATGGCTCCAACAGTCCAGATCTCAACCCAACAGAGCATCTTTGGGATGTGGTGGAATCGACTGCAAGATGCTATCCTATCAATATGGGCCAACATCTCTAAAGAAAGCGCTTTCAGCACCTTGTTGAATCAATGCCACATAGAATTAAGGCAGTTCTAAAGGAGAAAGGGGGCCAAACACAGTATTAGTATAGTGTTCCTAATCCTTTAGGTGAGTGTACAGTATATAAACGAAACTTTCATATGTTTAGATGTAATTTTATATATAGTTATGTTTATTTAATATTATTTTAAAAAGAAGCATAAACACAACGAGGGGTGTCTGTTTTATCTGTTTTTGTGACTAACGTTTCTTTAGTATAACCATGGAGTATAAAATTCAATATAAATTCTTGGTATTGCATGGATTCTACGATCGGCGGAAGTTATCGAGCATCCTTAGACCTTCACCGGAAATACCGCCGTGCATAGAGCCCATATCATGCACGTTTGTAATGGCATGAGGGGGAGGATCCGATGGGTGACCTGACTCCACCAAAAACAACATATTTCTGGATAAACATTCCAATCAACCAATCAGATTTGGGAATTTATGTCAAGTTTCAACATGACATCATGACTTTTGCATAAACATACACGCCACTTTCGAGTCAAGTGGCGTGTTATCTCTACGCATTTTGAGCTATCCGCGTGTAACCGTGTGTATGCGTGTATGTTTACGCCATTAGGGCCGTTACATAGTCAACGCGAGCTACGCGAGTAAGCAACGCGAGCGACGCGAGCGACGCGCTCCCTTTCATAGTGTAAAAGCAGACGCAAGCGTCACGAGCGATGCGTAAAATGCAATACACCGGTCACGCAACAGGGGGTAGTAGATTTTTCACTGCAAACCTGAAAAGCGGTGAAGCTCGTGAAGGCGTGCGTGGCTCTTCACAACTTTCTGGCATCCACTGAACGTGCCATACATGCCCGCCACCTTTGTGGATGCGACGTCTGACACCGGAGGGTGGAGGCAACACGTTGTGGGGGACCAGAACATGGTCGACTGACCACGGTTTTCGGTCGGCAGCAGCAGACCCTCCCGGAGAGCGTCACTTGTCAGGGAGCAGCTGGCTGATTACTTTTTATTAGATGCTGGCGTGTTTCCCCACCAGTACAGTATGCTGCGATTGGGTAGCACTGACCAATAAATTGATAAAAGTTCGCTTTGAAGCATGAGGTTTTTTTTGTTTTTTTTATTTAACACTTTACACATTTTAACTTTTTTTGGTATTATGTGAAAACCATTACACATTTTTTATAATTTGGTATTATTTAAATTATGAAAAAACATTACACATTTTAAGTAATTTGGAATTTTAATTCATTAATTCATATCCATAAACCATTAATTCATATAACCAGGCTGGTAAATTTGTCACGGGCACTTTTCCAGTCCGTTTTCACCTGATTTACTGTCTTTCCAATCGCGATTGCAACCTCTCTCCAGGCATTTTGCAACACAATTTTATTTGAGTGTACAAATTGTGATGAACTGTCCTATAAAAGCGGATGAACCATGGGATGAACGCGTATATAAGCTCGTATAATTTTTCCTCCTCACCCGCCATTGTATTCAAACCTTCTTCTTCTGTTAACAAACATAATATATTTGAATTAATGTACAATTCTTGCAATGTCGCCCCCACCGATAACGCATAGTATTGCGTGCGTCAGTGCGTCGCGTATCAAAAACTAGGACGACACATTTGGCTACGCATCGACGCATAATGGCGGCCAACGCGTAGCGATGCATAGCCTTGCGGACGCGTATGCGTACCGATGCGTTGACTATGAAACGGCCCTTAACGTTCGCGTCATTCCGCGTGTCCATACACGCGCGTCAAATATCCAGTCATAAATGCCATTAACCCCAGTGACGGTTAAGTTTAGGGATGGGGTTGAGGTAAGTCATATCTTTTTTTTACTTAGGATGGTAAGGGAACAGTCATAAATGCCATTAACCCCAGTGACGGTTAGGTTTAGAGACGGGGTTGAGGTAAGTCATATATTTATATAACGTTAAGTCAACGGCGTTCATAAACACGCTGAAAAGCGATTATGCGTCTTGATAGCACGCCAAAAATGGAAATACGAATTGGCGTGTCATACACACGCTACTTCATGAGATCAGTCTGCAAGTTTAGGTTTACAACCAGGGTTAGGTGCTTCTACATCAGTGATATTCACCTTTCATTTCCTTCTGATTTTAGGAATAAGTTATGTTAGGGTTAGAGATAGTCTCAGGACTAAAATGTCTGACAGGAACGTTATTCCAGAACCAACAAAAATATGTTGATCCAGGAACATCTTACTTGGTAAAATAACGGTGACCGTAAATGATGACAGGATGGTCAGAATGGACTATCCCTTTAAAACTCCTCAACCTTCAAATACTTGGGTAGCATTTGCCTTAGCGGTGCAGAGTGCTTCAGAAACCCTCCACCTTCCCCAGCTCCACCTGTATAGATCTACTATGGGTAATTCATGTACGCTATATTGTACAACAGCTAGCATGTCTTACTTGCTCACAGCAGCGTGTCGTGTGTGTATTGGCAGTACTTGCACTGCAGCATATAGCAGATCTTTTCCAAGAAAACCAAACACATCAACATTGTCACATTCATTACCATGCCAATCACTCTGAGAGTTGTCATGACAGAAAAGCCTTTTTTGCTAAATTCCCTGAAGGTTTTATGCGTGGGAGGAATTATAGGCCCAGTGTATGCACTTGATTATGGCTCTTTCACTGTCTCACATGTCATTTTGTTCCTCAGGCTCCAGCTGTCTGGAACTCAACAAACAACAGCGGTGCTCCCAGTAGTTGGTACGGACGGGACTGGATTGCGAGCTGCACATCTGTTTCTCACTAGGGTTAGGCTGAGTCTCTGTCCAATAGAACCAAATGCATCGACCATAATCTCTCACTCCCCCCAAAAATGCCTAAAGTTTTATTTCCCAACCCTTATTGGTTCGGGAAGGGGAGACGCTTCTAAATGGCAGCCAATCAGAGATAGCGGTGTGACTACCGCCCCTAAAGGAATGACAACCTTTAACCCTGTTTGAGCAGAGGGTGGATAGTTTGTGTTAAAAAGTGGTTTTCAAGTATAAAACTGAGTCATGCTGACTTTCGCAGTATGAAGTGTGGGGACAGTGGATCAAATTTCACTAAGAATTCCTGTAGTTGTTACAGCTGGCCTTTCCCTGCGTTATCACATAACTGCCTTTCATTTAGTCACGTGTCTGATGATCTGCATTACAGATTTATAGCAGTTTCTACATTAAAGATTGAACAGGGTAAAAAGGTCAACTGCAAGGTAACTAGCGAAGTGCATGATAAACATGTCAAAAGAACTGCAGGGTTAAGGGATGTTTGGAAATATTTGTATATTTTTGTGATAAAATAGAAAGACAGACATAAACAGGAAGGACAGATGGACAGATAGAAAGACATGGATAAATGGATAGTGTTGGAAACTCAGAAGGAAGACCAAGAGACTTGGATGAATCTTCAACAGGGTTCTCTATTGAGAGTGTGCCGCTTCTTAGCTGCATTTGTCAAGTCCCACTAAAGAAGCTGTATATTTATACATATTTAGGGGGCAGTCCTGACAAGTGGAGACAAAGCCTGGGTGACTTTAAACAAAGGAGTCAGTTATAGCAACCCACCCCACACTCTAGAGTGTCACCACTCCTAATCCAATAAGCATAACTATTCAAAGAATGAGACTCCAAGAGCCATTAAAGACAAAAGGTGAGAGTATCAGTAATCTGACTCATTTGATTAACAATAAAGAGAACTGGACTGACAGAAACCGCTTGATCTGATATCATGATCTTCACCTTAAATTCAAAATATACTTTCTCTTAGTTTTTCATGTGATGCTGTGTCAGAATGTAGGATCAGCAGACCTTAAATTTGCAATCCCACAATTGATGGATAGACATGAATAAACAAAGACATATAAATAGACATGAATGGATGGATAGACAGGCAGACAGATAGATAGACAGATAGATAGATAGATAGATAGATAGATAGATAGATAGATAGATAGATAGATAGATAGATAGATAGATAGATAGATAGATAGATAGATAGATAGATAGATAGATAGATAGATAGATAGATAGATAGATAGATAGATAGATAGATAGATAGACATGAATGGATGGACAGACAGGCAGACAGATAGACATGAATGGGTAGACAGACAGATAGATAGACATGGATGGATGGATGGATGGATGGATGGATGGATGGATGGATGGATGGATGGATGGATGGATGGATGGATGGATGGATGGACAGACAAGCAGACAGATAGATAGACATGGATGGATTGATGGATGGATAGACAGAAAGAGAGACAGAAAGATAGACATGGATGGATGGATGGATGGATGGATGGATGGATGGATGGATGGATGGATGGATGGATGGATGGATGGATAGGTAGACATACAGATAGATAGACATGAATGGATGGATAGACAAGCAGACAGACAGATAGACATGGATTGATGGATGGATATACAGGCAGACAGACAGACAGACAGACAGACATGGATGGATGGATAGACAGGTAGAAAGACAGACAGATAGATACACATGAATTGATGGATAGAAGGCAGACAGATAGACATGGATAAATGGATAGAAGGCAGACAGACAGATAGACATGAATGGATGGATAGACAGGCAGACAGATAGATAGACATGGATGGATGGATGGATGGATGGATGGATGGATGGATGGATGGATATATGGACGGACGGATGTCTGGATGGATATATGGATGGATAAACATGGATGGATGGATGGATGGATGGACAGACAAGCAGACAGATAGATAGACATGGATGGATTGATGGATGGATAGACAGAAAGAGAGACAGAAAGATAGACATGGATGGATGGATGGATGGATGGATGGATGGATGGATGGATGGATGGATGGATGGATGGATGGATGGATGGATGGATGGATGGATGGATGGATGGATGGATGGATGGACAGGTAGACATACAGATAGATAGACATGAATGGATGGATAGACAAGCAGACAGACAGATAGATAGACATGGATTGATGGATGGATATACAGGCAGACAGACAGACAGACAGACAGACATGGATGGATGGATAGAGAGGTAGAAAGACAGACAGATAGATATACATGAATTGATGGATAGAAGGCAGACAGATAGATAGACATGGATAAATGGATAGACAGGCAGACAGATAGACATGAATGGAAGGATAGACAGGCAGACAGATAGATAGACATGGATGGATGGATGGATGGATGGATGGATGGATGGATGGATGGATGGATGGATGGATGGATGGATGGATGGATGGATGGATGCCTGGATGGATATATGGACGGACGGATGTCTGGATGGATTTATAGATGGATAAACATGGATGGATGGATGGATGGATGGATGGATGGATGGATGGATGGACAGACAGGTGGACAGATGGATGGATGTATATTAAATTGGTCATATATACAGGCACTGGTATCAGTTGCTAAGAAACGTATCATATAATAGATATAACATATGCTACAGGACATGAACAATGAGAATCTGTGGGTAAGATCAAGACTGAAAACATTCAAATCTAGTTTGAAACCACCACAGAATAAATGTGTTTATGCATCATAGCCTGAGCAAATGTTCGTAACACACACTAAAATGCTATCAGTGAAGATCTATTCTAGCAAGACTCTGATTGGACAAAAAAAATAGTATTCCCAGGAAAGGCAGATTAGAAAGGTTACACCAACTTTTAGGGTTAGAACACACACGGACACAAAACTAACCCAAGTATTTTAAAAAATCTCAACATTTTCATTAAATTCAACCTAAATTAATCATTTTAAGAACAAATGCAAATAATTTACAGTAAAGTGCTCAGCGGCCGTTAATGAGTTTTTTACTGGATGAATGAATGATGCATCTCAATACTATAGAATTATACACTCGCTCTCTTGCCAGACACATTAATGTGACCTCAGTTTGGACTTTACTTCACCAAATAATCATTTATAAACATAATATTGTGCACTATGTATGTCAGGGGTGGCTACTCTGGCGCTCGAGGACGGGTCCACTGTCCTGCAGAGTTCATCTCTAACTGATTCAAACAGACCTGTCTGGGATTTTCAATAATCCTGCGAACGTTGGCTAGATTTGTTCATGTGTGATTTATTAGAGATGGAGCTGAACAATGCAGGACAGTTCACTTCAAAGGCCACCTCTGACATAAGTTCATTTGTACTTTGTAACTGCATGGATATATGTAAATTTTGCTTTTGCAATACTGTTATATTTTACATACCAATAGAACTTTGCTGAGAGAAAGACGAAACGAGACAAAAGATAATTGAGTATAATAGAGCTGTAAGAAAAGTAAAAGAAAGAAAGTAAGCAGGAAGAGAAAGAGAGATTTGTACAGTATTAGGTGAAGGCCACCTTTGTTATGCATGTCTTTCCCAGAAACCTAAAACCACAGGACCTAAAAACACGTGCCAAGTCTAAAACAGAGTGCATATTCTTTCCTAGATCAAGACATCCCCCAGAAGATTGTGCTGAAAAAAAAAAACGTCTTGTTTGCATTGTTACAACATATTCAAGGAAAACAGTTGCGTATTTTTATAACAGCAATGAGAGTAGGATGTTATGATTAAATACGTTCAGAATTTAACTACCATGCACCTTTAATACTAGGTCCTAGTGTGTGTGTGTGTGTGTGAATGTTGTCATTGTGATCGCTGGTAACCTTGCATCTTAGCAAATGCCTTGTGGCTTAGGGGCGAATTTATAGTAATTATGTTTCCCTTGTTCCCAGTGCCCTTGTTACACGTTAGTTACATTGTAAAAAAAAATATACGATGGATAAGTTATGCCAACATATGTTTTTACATTACTTTAACTCAATTTTGTACTTTAAAAAAAACAAGTCAGTTTAATACACTGTAAAAAAATATTGTTGGTTTACCTTAAAAAAGTAAGTAACCTGGTTGCCTTAAAATTTTAAGTTTATTCAACTGGGAAAAAGTGAGTTAATACAATGAAGGAGATTAATTTAATCATCAGAAACTCAAAATAATAAGTTATTTCAACTAAATAAATTATTTAAGTTGATTTGACAAAAGAAAAAAATGTTGTGATTACAACACTGTAAAAATATTGTTGGTTTAACTTAAAAAAGTAAGTAACCTGGTTGCCTTAAAATTTTAAGTTGATTGAACTGGAAAAAGTGAGTTAATACAATGAAGGAGATTAATTTAATCATCAGAAACTCAAAATAATAAGTTATTTCAACTAAATAAATTATTTAAGTTGATTTGACAAAAGAAAAAAATGTTGTGATTACAACACTGTAAAAATATTGTTGGTTTAACTTAAAAAAGTAAGTAACCTGGTTGCCTTAAAATTTTAAGTTGATTGAACTGGAAAAAGTGAGTTAATACAATGAAGGAGATTGATTTAATCATCAGAAACTAAATAAATTATTATAAAGTTGATTTGACAAACTGTAAAAAATATTTTCAAGATTTGTTATCACAACATTTTTTCTTTTGTCAAATCAACTTAAATAATTTATTTAGTTCAGATAACATATAATTTTGAGTTTCTGATGATTAAATTAATCTCTTTCATTGTATTAACTCACTTATTCCAGTTCAATCAACTTAAAATTTTAGGTAACCAGAGGTAACCAGATTACTTACTTTTTTAAGTTAAACCAACAATATTTTTTTACAGTGTAAACATCCAAGTTGATTGTACTTAAAAATTGAAGGCAGGAACTTTTTAAAATAATAATAAATAATTATTGTTACATTTTTCTGGGTACTCTTAGTACGTGTATAGTACATGCAACTCACCTTAACCGAACCCTAACCCATAAGAACTCAAATGTAACGTAGTCATTGCTTTTATAATGCAATCACTGTTTATGACTGAAAGTCACAGGCTCTGAGGCAATGGTAAAACAAAAGAGTTGTAATCTGGAAGGACACATGTTGAACTCCAACATCAGATCTGTGTGGCAACATTGACATCTAATATAATTTCCATTTGCGTAAGTTCTTGGAACTTCTCTTGCCTAACAGCCACCAATTTAAAGAGTGAGGTAAAGACTTGACAAACAGAGATGCTCTCTGTTCCCATGACAATCAGAGCTGACATCAAGGACACGACCTCAGAGTTAATTACTACTGCTCTAATCATATGGGCAAAAGAAATGAGGATTGCTATGAGATGCCAAGCCAAAATTACTAAATGAGTAACAAAGAGTGGACTTTATCCACTAATGAGTGATGACAGTCTGCTTTACAAACACTGACCTAGAAGATTTTCCAAAGAATGGAGGATAGCGAGTGACTTTTCTGTCATTTTTGCTCTTTTCTGTCATTTTGTCATTGGATGAACTAATCAAAGCATTCAACTTGAATTTCAACCACGTGTCTGCTGGCCGTTTTTCAGTAGAAATATGTATGAAGAAAGACTATCTAGGAAGTTCAGAATGCACAGTTTTGTCAAGTATCCTAAAATATATAATATATAAATATATATAAGGGTTCTTTAAAAAAACAAAAAAGTTATCAGGGGCGTGCGCATAAATAAACATTCCCGTAAATGGGCCAGAAAGCCAAAGGGTTTTTTTTCATAAGTTATGTAAAAAACATGATGTAACTTACACAACAACAAAAACAGCAAATTCAGATAATGGAAAAAACACACCTTTTAAACAAATTTAACAGCATAGCTCAGGACAGCACCAGTTCACCGACTTGTTTTCCCTTCAGAGCGATAACTATGCGCAAGAACATGACGGGATGTTGGCAGAACCGAAACCCCGACGCACAGCAACATACATTTTATTTCAATGCATAACGTTTGCGAAGATGAAACAAATACTGCTCATACCTCCTTCAGTTCCTTCTCAATCTGCAGCGCTCGCTGAACTATTGGCCCGCGGACCGCGTAGTCCACCTTCTTCACGTTGGGGTTCATGGTATCAACGGTGAGCACTCTCCCCCGATGGGGTAACACTCCATTTTCAGACATTTTCTGCTGTAGATGTTCGCTTTGGGCCACCGAGGAAGCAGAGATATCCCTGTGGGGAGAAGAAAGGGAAGGCAGCGGGGAAAGGTTCAGGACCCAGTTGGGAACCTTGGGGTACACCGTCGCGTAAGCCTCACATCTTCCCAATTTCAAAACCCTCACGCTTCTATTAGAAAACATGTTATAAAAAGGTAAAGCACAACAAGATTAAGAGGTAGAACTTAAATTTGGGTTCGTAAACTTTGGTTTTCCGCGCAGGCTTCGGTGTTATGCGCGTAGTAAAACCTTCAAAGATCTACTCACGACGACCTTTGGACGGCATCAGATAATTCAAGATTTCATACGCACGTGCGCATAGTGGCCCCCGCTAAATGCCATATCCCCACGCCTCTTTTCTTTTTTCCCCTTTTTTTTCTACGGGGCTCACAAACAGTAGCCTATATTCAGTGTTGCATTATCTTTTCCATGACTGCCACCCTTTTTAAATGGGGTGTTTTACAGCCAGACTGTATTACGCACCAGAAGAGTAGAAAGGGAAGCCTCTTGGGTTGCCGAGACGACAGACTGCAGCGATAAACCAGTGTGAAGTGTCTGAAGCAGCTCCAAACTTTGACCCGACCAGTGTAAAACTTCTATGCAAAGTGAGTGAACCTCCTACCATTGATAACTGAGAATAAAGCACGCCAGCTCCTCCCATGTTGACAAAGCTCTTCTTGTGTCTTGCATGAGAGACAAGCGGTGCAACAAGCGGTGCGATCACATTACAGGGTTGTGTGTTATTTGACAGAGGAACTGGCAAACTTGAGGAAATAGTAGAGAAATTGGAGAAAGGGAGACTTGATAAGGAAGGATGCTAAGTCATGTGATCAGAGACCATGCTGTTCAGCATGTTGTTCATTTTTCAATCACTTGTTAGAATAGAGGAGTTATTAGAGATATTATACGTTTTAAAAGTCCAATGTTATTAAATTTACAAGTATTATCAAATTTGCTGTGAGCCATTTACACTAATCTGTTTAAATATTGTCTAGTGGAATCAAATAAAAAAAATGAAGTTAAATTATTTTGATGGGACATATGTTGCCATGACTTACTGATCTCATTGCATGAAGTTCACATCTTTCTTACTATCTTAAATTCCCCTGTGGTGAAAATACAGTTCGTAATGTCCTTTATGTTGTGTTTTTAATATGATTTAAGACAAACCATGCGCACATTCTTAAGTCAACTCCATTGCTGCTGCAGTGAACCAAAGACGGTCTAAAAATCGCTGTTTGAAATCACGAGTGTTTCTGACGTCACAAACTACCTTGTAACCAATCAGATCAACGTGTGATCGTCAATGAGTGGATCGCTGGTCTGTGCGAGTGAAGCACAGGCGGGCATAATTTGCATATTCATTGAACCACGTAGGCTATGCGAAATGAGGCAATGGTGTAGGTTACATTCAAGCTACTTTAAGGCATAACGATTTTTTTTCAAGGAAAAAGCATTTAAAATGTATTTTTAATGATCTAAGACGAGTTTTAAGGGATAAAATTTTTGACTAAAGGGGGCTTTAATATATTTGTGTGATAGATCATTTTAAGCCATTTTAAATGTTTATATATATATATATATATATATATATATACACGATTCATCTTATTTTTAAAGTCAGTTTAATGTAATTTAAGTTGAAACTACTTACAAAGCCAAGTTGATTGTAAATTTAAGGCAGCAAGGTTTATTTTACAGTAACTGGACTGACAGATAGACAGACGGTTGGAGACAGTTTGGCAAAACAATGTAACCCAGCTACATTCAATGCATTAAGTTCAATGATTACTCACAATTACATGTCATATTGCAGTCATAAAAGCATGCAGTGACAAGCAAATAATGTCATTAAGTTTGCGTCTCAGCTTAAGGGCAGAAACATGTGACCAACCATATTTACACATAAAGCACAGAACAAATCAGTCCTGATATTTGTCATTTCCTCATTATACAGTGCTGCTCTTAATGAGGTCGTCTATAGAAATTGTGCACATGAGGTACATTATTTATTCACAATTGCCAAAGATCAATTCGTGTGGACTTGGTGATAAATTTATCTGCTGTTTTTTATGCCTCTTTGAGGCCAATTTGGATTAAGTCACACCATTGTGTTGTGATAGTATTAATCAAGGTGGCTTGACCCATTTCAAATAGGGTGAATAGGTAAATATAGCCCAGCCCTTCAATAAAAGTGTGCAGACAGCGCATAGCTTCAAGATAAGATTTTTAGGTGAACAATTTTTTTTAAACGCAGTATACTGTAATCTGTAATTCCCTTTATTATACAACCATCAACAGGCACTCAGGTGGCCAATAAAGATTAAAACGAAGCTATATTGTTGAGGACACAAGGCAATGCCTGCTGCTTTTATTCTGTTCTGAAGGCTTAATGGACTCGACAGCCATCAGCACTGATCCTCAACAAACTCATCTCCATACCGGCGTGACTCCGCCCTCCAACCAGGTGGAACTGGATAAATATTGTGAATGTTCTGATCCTTGAATGTGAATGTGACTTCTGACCTGTAATGTTGCCTGAATCATTATCACACACCTGTTCCTGTTCCAACGAAGGAATCATGTTCCTTCATTGGCCAGAGGAGAACTGGCCCTGCTGAGTCTGGTTTCTTTTTCTCCATTCTGTCACCTGATGGAGTTTAGGTTCCTTGCCTCTGTTGCCTTGGCTTTTGGCTTGCTTAGTTGGGGACATTTAATATTCAACAATATCACTGATCTGCCTTACTTCAGGTGGACGATGATGCAATTTTCTTCTAAACAAACTTTGTTGTATTATTTTCATGTTATCACTGTGAAGCTGCTTTGACACACTCTGTATTGTAAAAAGCGCTATTAAAATAAAAGGTGACTTGACTTGTTATATAATGTCAGATCTAATCCTCAAACTTGTTTTAGGGAGAGGGCTAGGCAGTTGACAGGACGGCCCCATAGACCTCCATTGCAAGCACATTTCCATCAACACATTGTCTTTGCAAACTGAGGCATGTCACAGATCTCATCTGGTTTTGAACCCGGGTTATTTCTTTTAAGCAAAGATAATAAGACTGGGTGCGCCTGAATAGTTATATAAAACAAGGCTTCATATCTTTTATTCATTTATTGAATGCACTGCAAGGATATTTCAGCTTACCTTTGACTGCGGGAGTAACTCAGGAATAGTTCTCAGCCAACTGCAGACAAATGTTTAATTTGTTAATGGTAAATTATATGTGAACAAAAGAACAAGGACTGTAGGGCTAACATGATCATTTTATGAGAAAAGCTTAGTTGCAGAAACCTATGTATTTATTTTCGTAACTACTATCCAATGAAAACAGATATGCTTCCTTTTACGCCTCACGGATATTCAACTTTACTTTGTCATTATGTTTTTTTTTAATTTTAAATTTTTCGGTGCAGGTTGTACAATGCTATTTATTTCTAAAACAAGATACAAATATGCTATTAATGGCCTAGAAAATGTTTGTGCAATGACACTTACAGCCAAAATGCTGTCTTTATTTAACCTGCTTATGTAGCGTGTTACGTCTTCTTTGTTTACTCTTGCGTAAGACTGGTTTTCCTGCCAAGACGGAGCACGGGATAAAACACTCCGCAATAAAACAATCTGGAGAAAAAATCTCAAAGAAAGACGGTAGGACACACTTCTCTCCTCGCACCCCCCTCTTCTTTCCCCCTGACTCAAGTCACTGAAAGTTCACTAAAAATGGTGATAACACACACTGTATCTTGTGAATCTATAGTTGTTGTCCCTTTCATGTTCGGTATCATTTTAAATGTCTCAGTGAGATTGGTAAAATGGTCTCAATTTCACCGCAGTCACTTATATTGTGAGAAAGATTGAAAGGAAAACTGTGTTCTACGGTTATCGGGTCCCTTCAAGATATTTGATAATCATGTCTCCTCTCCCCCAAAACAAGGTGCGAGCCTTTGGGGCACATTTCTCCCAAAGTTATTTTTTTCTCCATTCTCTCACCTAATAGACTGGAGTTTGGGTTCCTTGGGGACTAAGCAAGCCAGTTACCTCATAGAACACACATTATAGCTGTTTGTACTACATGTACACTAGTTTAGTGTATTTTTAAAACACAGGACTGCCGTACTGTAAGTGTTGTGTGCAATAATACTAAGGTTAAAGGTTGTGCATTCTAGAGCGTGTGACTTGTGTAAAATTTGAATAACTGTAACACTGGAATTGTTAAGCAGTTTCAGATTACATGTGAGACTGCTGAATTTGTTTGTCTTGTGCGTGGTGGAACACGTGGCAGACAGGTGATCCTTACACTTCCTAAAAAAAAAAAAAAAAAAAAAAAGATGAAGAACGTTCCTGTTTTTTGGAACGTAATAAGACTGGCCAGCAGAGGGAGTGGTTACACTGACTTGAAAAATTAAAACATTAACATTAACACCACTAATAAACAAATTTATTCGCCAGTGTCATTAAGTGAATATTAACATACACAGCTTTCAAAAATACATCCATGTTCAGTAACAATGACAAATCACAGGTAGAATTTGGTCTCACAGTGTGAATGCTACACCAACAGTCATACAGAAGTTTATAAGTGCTCCATATTTAGATTCACGATCTTGTTTGTTTAAAATCCTGTTATTCTAGCTCCAAATACTTGCTTTGTAACAATACAAAATGCTATTAAAAAGTTATCTAAAGTTATTTTATTGTGAACAAACCTTAAGGGGATACTCCACTTTTTTTGGAAATAGGCTCATTTTACAACTCCCCTAGATTAAACAGTTGAGTTTTACCGTTTTCAAATCTATTCAGTCGATTTTCTGATATTTAGAAGAATATCAGGAACCAGACTGGTCTCATTGACTTCCATAGTAGGAAAAAATATATACTATGGAAGTCAATGAGACCAGAAACTGTCTGTTAACTAATATTCTTCTAAATATCAGAAAATCGGCTGAATGGATTCGAAAACGGTAAAACTCGACTGTTTAACTCTAGGGGAGTGGTAAAATGAGCCTATTTCCAAAAAAAGTGGAGTATCCCTTTAATTAACAATGAACGCTTTTACAGTAATACTAATTTACAAATCAGCTATTGTTCACTGTTATTATTGTTCAAAGTATTAGTAGATGCAGGAATTCACATTCTAGCATTATAATGATCATTAGATTAATCAATATTAATAAAAAAAGGACTATTCGTGGTTAGTTTATGATATGTAATACTAACAAATTGACTCCTGTTGTAAAGTGTTACCAAAAAATCTCCTTTTGATTAAAATGCAACCAGGCACAAGCTTAACCATGACGTTAAAGTGATAGTTCATCAAAGCAGCTTCACTGTGAAGCTGCTTTGATACAATCTGTATTGTGAAAAGCGCTATATAAATAAATGTGACTTGACTTGACTAGTTCATTCAAAAATGAAAATTCTGTCATAATTTACTCACCCTCATTTTGTCCCAAACCTGTATGTCTTTCTTACTTCTGTGAAACACAAAATAAGATATTTGGCTAAATGTCTTGGTGGGGTACAATGAAAGTCAATGGGATTCAATGTTGTTTTGGATATTTTTTTTTATTCTTCTTAATCATTTCACAGAAGAAACAAAGGCAAACAGGTTCAGACAGAATTTTCCTTTTCTGAAGAGTTTTCCCTTTAATGCCAGATCAGCTGATTCCTGGTTAAGTAACCCATACAGGAGCAAAGCGATGTGTTAAAAAGCAGTCGCAGAAGTAATCGCTGAGAGAGTTTGTGTAGCGACAGAACGCAAGGCGAACGTCGGCACAGAGAGATCCATGAGGAGGAAGAGCTGGTGTTGGGGACTCTGCAGGCCGTAACACTTGCACTCCTCAGTCACCAGGTAGCACTGCACGGGGACGTGGGTGAATCCCTGAGAATAATCCTCCGAGGCTGACGAGACTGACGTCTCCTGCGAGGTGAAATATCGAGTCACGGCAAAAGTGTAAAAAAGGCGAAGGAGCTCCAAGCGCCTTCTTGATGAAAGGAGAGGCGTAGCCTCCGCTGGAGCTCCGCCGCGGACCCGAGGGCAGACGGTGACCGCGCGTCGAGATTCGCGGTTGATGAGCAGAAGAGCCTGGACGTCCCAGCGAAGGCTCACAGACGGAGGAAGAGTGGAACGGTCGGCCTGCTCCAAACAGCTGCGTAGATTCTCCACCAAAGTGGACCAAAAACGACTAACCAGCTCATTCTCCGCCTTGTACAAAGAGGGTTTGGGTCCACAGAGGACGCACACGTGAACCCCGGGGAGGAGTTGGAAACCGAGCAAGCGAATGGCGACGGTGGGACTCCCTTGGGGCAGGAAGACCGGGTAGTCACATGACGATGCATTAGAAAGTGAGTGCATCAGGATTGAGAGCACAACAACTTCCTGAGAAGTCAGTCGCGACCACCACTTCTCCGTGGCTTGCGCCACGCGGCCGCGCACTAGCAGGCAGCCGAACTCGCTCTCCGCCGCTTGGGCGAAGGAGTCCAGGGCGTCCTGAAGCAAGGCGGAGGAGGAGGGAAGCAAGCAGTCAGCGCATTGCGTCAGATCTCCCACAAAGCCCTGCTCGTCATTGACACGCTCCAAGAGCAAGTCGAACAGGCGGTAGCAAGAGCGCAGCTCTCGCTTTAACCGCTCCACGTTGCGTATGTTCGCCAGCTCGTCCTGTCCCAGGACCAAGACCATGCAGTTCCACACGTTCTCCAGCAGGCGGCGCAACTGCAGCTCGCTGATGTCGGAGCCCCCGCCGCCACTCACCGCGATCAGGATCAGGCTCTCCTGGAAAACCTCCCAGACCACACGGCTGCCCCGATCCGTCTCGCAGCTCGATAGCTGAGCACCGTGGCCCGCGCCGAACATATGGACGCCGTTTAGGGAGCCGACGACGGAAAAGGGAAGCTGCTTGGTGGAGCCGCGTGAGAAGAGAGGGACCCCGCTGGAGGCTGTGAGGCACAGCAGTTGGAGCGTTTCTGCTTGCAGCATCGTGAGTGTATACTGGGCTGGAGAGTGTGTCTAAACAGCAGTCAGCGATGAAGACATCGTAAAAAGCCTTTAGATGCAAAGACAAGAAACAAACACATGAGAACTTCAGTATTGGACATTCAAGCAGGATATAAGTTTAGCATATAGAGGGTCATTACACATCGGCTAATGAGTTTCAATTTCAAAAAATTGGATTCAGATTGTATATAGATAATATATACCTGTCTGTATATATAACATAGACAAATCTGAATGTTTTCAAACTTTTGACCAGTTATGTATATATTTTCAGTGAATTCAGATTGAATGATTTCTCTCAATAGGTTGAAATGAAAAGCAAAGTTGTCTAAACTTAGGCTAAATCTAATTAAATATCATTTTACCTCAATGGCCTAATTGTAATCTTTTCACTTGAAAAAATAAAAATACTCTAAAATCTTCATTAATGTGTCGACTTCATTAACAAGCAGACAGAGAAACACATTTGGTATTCAACTTCACACAACATTTTCAAAATTAACTTGATAATACATTTTAAGGCGCCCTTCAAATCACTAAATCACATAAATGTTGATATCCAGATTAAATGATAAAAATGAGAAGACAACAGCTGTTCATTAAATGTGCTGAAGTGAGATTTTGTGCCATATGATGAGCAGGAGAAGGAAATATGGTCATTTTCCCCCAGCTAACTGAGAAATCTGGTGGTCCTCATGCAAAACAGACAGGCAATCGTCACACATCTGCGACAAAAATTATGTTACACTAGTTTTTGTTTGTTTGTCAGTGTAACTAACTATGCAAACATTGAACTAACCTGCTAATGTGAGCGGACACATTCAGACTGCTGTAAGCAGCGTTAGTTCGCCTAAGTTTGACCAAAAGTTTTCATACACGGAAATGCGGAGCTAACGACTTGAGTTAGTAACTGTTAATAAGAAAATTAATTAATTGTTTGTCTTGCTCTTGCCTGAGTCGTTTTTACAGGTCTCCACAGCAACATCTCTGGGTTCCCCTCTTCTTCGTGGCCAATGAAAGTAACAGAAATGGGCCCGTAGCGCCACCTTGCGGAGACTCGAGTAGAATTATTAGAGAATTACTCAAAACTGAATTACTAGTTAATCGGTTTAATAATGTATCCTTAATATTTTATGTTTTATTATACTTTACCAATCTTGAACAGTTTCGACAGACAAGAAAAAAAGAACTAAAAATATGATCCCGAGGCGTTATTTTTAAAATGACGCCGAATGATAATTCGAAAATATTGGTGAAAATCAAGTTTTTAATGTTGTTTATATGTCTATGTGGTGTTTTTAATATATCAAACCATGTGCAAATTTAAAAATTGCTGTATTTTCTCCTTAAAACCTTGTAACCACCTATATCAGGTCAACCTGTGATCGTCAACGACTGGATCTCTGAGCTAGTGTGAGTGAGTGGAGGCGGGGATAGTTTGCATATTAATAGAACAGTGTAGAGGCAAGGGTGTAGAGTTACATTCAAGCTATTTTAAGGCTTTTTTAAGGAAAAAAAAAACGTTTAAATATGTCATTTTGGTAATCAAAGATAAGTCGGACACAATTATTGATTACAGGGGGACTTTAACGACATATCCCATTTTCAGCAATACTTCATTCTTGTATCATTAAGTCCCAACTGAAGAATTTCTTTCAATTAACAAGAATTCGCAATAAAAATCCACACCGAAGATTGCCTTATTTATACTTTCTGGTATAAATAAGAGAGAGCATAATACCATGCTCATTAACAGTTAAATAATATTGTTTTCTATAATCAAATACAACAGTCTTTCAGTACTAAACATTTTAATTTTCACAAACACTTATAAAATGTTACTTGTGTTGGAGCAGAATTTGTTCCCCACTGAAATTCAAGTATTACTTAAAGGGATAATTCACCTAAAAAAGACTCACCCTCAAGTTGTTCTAAACCTGTATGACTTTCTTTCATCTGTTGAACACAAAAGAAGATATTTTTGAAGAATCGTCAACGGCATGGTATTTTTTTTTTTTTCAACTATGGAAGTCATTGGGTGCTGATAACTGTTGTAATCAACATTAACCTTTTATTTTACATCCAGCTCTTTGTTTTTCTTACTCCATTATGCTATCATGACACATGACTATAACATCATCTGAGAAAAACCTCATTTTATTACGGTAAAGAGTACCACAATGTGCCAGAGAATTACATTATCCAGGCTGAAATTTCATATTCTGGAAGAAAGGAAGCAGCTATTAAATTACTAAGAAAACAAGTTAAAGAAAATTAATACGAGGTGTGATGTAGATGAGCAGACTGGCTTTTCATTCATAATATCCTGTGGAAACTACAAAATGATTGAATGTTTGGGGGTCCCAAAAAACAAAAACATTAAATCAGTTTTGCACAATTATTTCAGGAATGATCGAGAAATCAGACATTACAAATCACATCACTCCTTGCGACATCAAGATTTTTTTACATTACATCAAAGAACAGATTGACAGAAGATAACATTACAATTGATCGGAATGCAATTTTATGGCTTTTTGATTTTTTTTCTTCATTAAAAAGGCACCAGAGAGGAATGACAGAATTGTTGCACCTCACAGAAGAAGATAAATCAATATAATCAACAAAAAGCCTTTCAGAAAAGCTCATTGGGCGCAGTATGTGGAAGTGGCAAGGAGTGGAGAGTTGAGACATCACTGGTCCTCTTTACATGCCCATTCGAATGCTCTGAATGATCTGGAATATTGCTGAAAAAAAATAATAACAATAATTAAACATTGAAGCTCAGTGATAGCGCAGCTTTGAACTTTTTTTAATCGCATAACCTGAACTTTGTGAATTCAAGGTTTATAACAACACAAACTTTATTGGTTTACAAAGGGTCGTTTTTTTTTTTCTCTCACTAAACCGATTTTTCACAAAGAGCGTCATCTTTAACAGATGCTTTCTGGATCTAATCAGATAAAAAGATTGCAAAAGATCACAAAAGTTAGGGCAGGCAAACAGAGAGCAAGATGACCCCGAAAACATGGGACGAAAATGTCATTCGTTCAACGCAAACAGATTCCCAAAGGACACTGGGGAAAGGAGAGCCTGCTAGAGCTGGAAGAAACCCGTGTCAGAGCAGGTGCCACATCAAGTCCAGATGGGGCTGTTACGACTAAAGCCGGTCTCAGACCACAGGAGTTTTAAAATCTTAACCCATTGTGAATTCTGGATCACACACATTATGGAGATTTTCTTCTTTCCAATCTCAAACCTGTACACACACTACAAGCTCTGAAAATCATGGCACATCATAACACATTACATGAAATTCTTAAAATTATAATGCCAGATTTAGCATCTCACAGGGAAGTGGATGCAAGCAAAATGGATGCTATGTCATGGCAAAATGCTGTAGACATTATATGAGGAGACATTATAAAGGCAGTCGTGTTGATCTCCATCGCCGTAGTCCACCGGACCGCTTATGGTTAGATCTGTAAATGCCGAACATTACCAGATAATCTAGGCAGAACGTCGAAATCAACTGGTAGCCTGGACTTAAATTTTTTCTCTGGATGTCAGGAGGGGTAAATCGGGCATAAATCAACCCGAAACACCTGTAGTTTGAGCTCGGCTTAAAGGGATACTCCACTTTTTTTGGAAATAGGCTCATTTTACAACTCCCCCAGAGTTAAACTGTTGAGTTTTACCATTTTCGAATGCATTCAGCTGATTTTCTGATATTTAGAAGAATATCAGTAACCAGACAGTTTCTGGTCTCATTGACTTCCATAGTAGAAAAAAATATATACTATGGAAGTCAATGATACCAGAAACTGTCTGGTTACTGATATTCTTCTAAATGGCAGAAAATTGACTGAATACGTTCAAAAATGGTAAAACTCAACAGTTTAACTCTGGGGGAGTTAGCCTATTTCCAAAAAAGTGGAGTATCCCTTTAAAGGTTGTATCAGTGATTTCAGGCCCAAACAAAAATGATCACATCTAATCTTTCCTAACAATCCGCTAGCTGCCCGCCCCCAAAAAAACGCTTCTCTGTAGGCAGCCTCGGCTCTGTGATCTGCACACAAAAACAAATGGGTACAACCACCACTCAAAATCAAAATAAACAGTGTTCTAACTAATCGCCAACAGAGGGGGGTGTTGTTTGTTTTTGTGCTCGTTCACGGCGTCCGCACGCGAAGTCGGAGCTGAAGAATAATGGTGCGTTCTATTATACCCAACGAATCGTCTCGGACCTCGGATTTGACGTCACGTCCACACTTCAAGCGTTCTATTATGTTTTGCGTGTCCGAGTCGGAGAGAGTTGTTGTCATGGTAGCACTGGCCGAGTACCAGGCACTTACATTTAAAAAAAAAATATTATGACTACACCTTATCAAAACGCAGCCATTTGAACTTGAAAATGTTCACTTTATTTAATGTTTTTCATGTTAATCTTCTGTTAACAACGCTAGCAACGTTAGTAATTGCACTCACAACAACCGATTCCCATACCCACAGGGGACGCAGTAACACGAGTGATTATAACAGTCATTTCAAATACCAAAGCGGTTCAAAAACAATGAAAACAATTCATTCGTACAAGTCACAGGGCGCAGCCATCTTGAATTCCGAAACGGAATTCTTGCTCGGTGTCCTCACGGTGGTCCGACGTCCGAGAGGAGAAATCCGAGGAAAGGGGTCGTGTTGCTAGGCAACGTCTGTCGTCCGATTCGGATCTCCGAGACGGATGAATAATAGAACGCACCATAAGCCAGCGTCTATCAACTCTATGCTTTCAACGGACCAGATACATTTAACATGGGAGAGGCAATCCCTAAACGCCTGATCACACTGGGACGAATTTCGCGTGCGTTATTCGCCGACGTTTAACGCCAAAGTGACTAAACAAAGGGCGCCAATGTGAGTGTTCACACCGACGCGGAAACGGCATGCGTAAAAGCGTCATTTTAAAAATAACGCCTCGGGATCATTTTTTTTTTAGTTTGACGCGCTGCGTCAAAAACTTTCCGACCAATGAGATTGGCGCTTTTGCTCACGTGTTTGGAGCTTCTGAAGAGACAGTAAAACACAACTTGGGGGAGCTCAAACACAAAACGGTCTTGCCAAGCACACATATGCAATACTGTACGCGCAAGGGGGTAATCCATCGACCGGAAGTTGAAGCCTCGCGGGAGCTGACATCTTGTGGCAGAACTTCACTTGCGTTAGCATTCCCATTGACTCCCGTTCATTTTGGCGTCACTTTGACAGAGAATAACTTGGCGTTTGAAGACCCCATTTGTCCTTTATTTATTTCTAAAGAAACTCGACAATGTATAAATAGCTCCATTACCTTGTAGCTTATGTTATGGCCCGTAGAAGCAGTTTTAGTGAAAGTAGGCTAACGATTGCGTCATACCCACGCGACTCTCTGACGCACAGTTGAGAGATTACCGTATGGACATGAGAAGAAGCTTGCACGCAGTCGGGGAAACGTGGAGGCAAAATGACAAAATAATTATTCAGAATACCTAGCAAAATTGTCTACTGCTCCTAGCTCATGGACAGCTCCTATTCACACTCTCCGCCTCTGCGCATGTTTCGGAAGGGAATGATTCAGATTTCTCATGCCACAGCACTAGAAGACAGACGGGTCACTCACGTAACATCTACGTAGTCAAGCTCTGTTTGAGTCTGTGCATCAGGGACGGAAGTGCTAAACAATCGCCAAAAACGGGCTTCAATCGTCTCAATGGAGTTCCAATTAGATCGCTCTGTCCATTTGTTTTACTGTCTATGTGTACGCGTCGCCGTCTACAGAGTCACGAAGAAATAAGACGAGGAAGATGCAAGGCAAGATGAATATAGATCTGCTGGTCTCGTTGGTGTTAGAACATAAAGAACTATAAGACAAACGTGTCAGCGACTACAAAAATCGACTACAGCGACTACAAATTGGCGCCATCTAATGTCAGGGAATGAATTTGCATGTTCACTCAGCTCATCATCAGTGAAAATCGCTTGGGTGTGAACACAAAAAACGCTGACGAATAACGCATGCTGATATTCTTCCCAGTGTGCACGGGCCTTAAGAAGAGGAGGAGGATTAGGGCAAGGGAATACGGTAGTTTTTCGTCAAAGAAACTAATAATAATCGGGAAGGAGAGAATTTTAAATCGGTTTCTTCTGGACAGGTATAACTTATCAAAGTATGTGAACTTATTTTTGTGTGTGAAAATTTAATTCTTTAAAAAAATATGAGTGAAGCTCGACTAAACTTGGATAGCTCTAGCCAATATTGTCCAAGTGGAAGTGATTGGATGGTTGTGGTTTGCTATTGGTGGATCTCATGTGAGTGACAGGATTTTCCCGCCCTCATGACAGTAAACACATCAGAGAAGAGACGGTTCAAGAGGGAGGGGAAGTTAAGTCTGTGGAATACTTGATTTTGATTGGTCAAGCGCAGTAATACATTCAGTAGTATTTTATTCCCATTTACAGGCTCATCCGGGTTACTGTCACTGAAGTCGGTGCTTTACCCTTGCTGGGAATGTTTTTGCTCCATGGAAGTTTTGCGTTTAGTTAGCTAAAAAAAATATTTGAGTTAATCAATATTTTGAATAGTTATTTAATCCTGTCATCCGGTATCTCTGACTCACTTTCTCTGTTTCATAGAAACACAACTACTGTCATTTTGCGACTATTGTTTTGTACACTAAATGGGTTATTATAAGATAAACAGGTAAGATTTAAAAACAGTTTCATCTCATATCAACATTTCTTTTCCCATTATTATATGGTGAGAAATTCTGTGTAATAAGTGGTATGACTGTGTACCGTATCCCTTAAATGTCCGTCTAATTTGAACTTGCCACGCTAGGAACTGCTCTCTCCAAGGAAGCTTTGCATTTAAAGACCTAATATTTAAAGTCAATATTTTGTGTCTGGTTATGTAGAAAGTAGCCATGTAATAAACGGGATGATGTACTTCCTTCCAGACGGTTGTTATCGCAGAATAAACCCCTTCAGGCTGATGCAAGACTCCTGATCAATCTATCTGGTTTATTCTGAGATAAAAAACAGCTGGATGTACATTATCCATACCCTTATACTACTTTATTTGTTTATGTGCACAGATAAATCCTTTATTATAAATACTGCAGTATTCAATAAAAAAAGAATTGTACATTTGATTTCATGGAGACTTTAAGCAGTGTTGTTAATGTCCTTGCTTGTTTTGAGAGTCGCAACACCTGCAAATCCACGTGTTGTACCCCAAATGAGCAGATAAAAATCATGCTATCAGTCCAGCCTTGTCCATGTAAATAGTGTGCATTATTATCTCGGCCTTCACAAGGTTTCACAGTGTGAGTGTGCCAAAAAAAGTTGAGTGGAGGTCGGCTTTATCTCGGACTCAATAAAAAGTGCAACGTTAGCTCGTAAACACAAATGGTATTCAAATTAACGTGTTTATTATTCGGTCTACGACATGATAATCTTGTTAATCTTTAGAATTGGTCATTTCACTCACCTGAGCCGCAAACAACGAAGATGAAGAGTGCCAAGAGCCACGGTCCCACCGACACTTTCTCATCACTCACGGTTCTCTGTGTGAATTCACATTCAAATCAGTTGCAAATTAATCGCGCATTAATTGAATAGTAGTAGTGCAGTGGGCTTCAGCATACTGCAGCGTAAGGACAGTATCTCACTACAAAGAAAGATAAACCACAACGCCTAATAGTATTCAAATCAACCAGCCATGTTAGCACATTACATTAGGTTCATTTCTCCTCTGCGGTTACACTGTTGAAGCTCTTGAAGAGACGTCATACCGTCGATTTGACGTTGCCTCTCTGGGTGATGTTTTTGCTGTGTTTCTCGTTGGCCATACGAATCCTCTGTTTGGCGACCATCGTTGCAAAATGCTGGTGTGTTATAAAAAGTGAGCTGGTCACAGTCACAAATATGACGGACACAACACAAACTACTAGTGAGGATGAAAAGAAAACTACGTCGATTTTTGTCTACGTCCCCGGAATGCAAGCTCCGCCTACACCGGAAGAACGCAAATGGACTTATGATGATGCTCTGGGCCAGCCCGCTTTTTGCAAAATGCTGATAATAAGTGTCAACGGTAAATTACTTAGCAAATAATTAATTGTTTACTAAGTTTATTAAGTTCAGTTTTCAAAATTCGGCACCGTCCTTGCATAATGTGGTTACACTTGTACAAATAGTTCATATTAATCAAGAGCTTGGGTTGGCAGCCATAAATTCTTGCAATAAAAAACAAAACAAAAAAACTTTTTACAGGATTTTTTCCTGTTTTACATTGGATATGAGACATAAAACAGACAAATGTGTAACATTTCTAGAAAAACTAAAAGCAAATGTTGATAACGCCGGTTTGTAAAAGATTTGTTCTTTTGAGTCGAATCTTTTTAATGAATCGATCGAACCGGGTTGCAAAACCAGCTCGAATTTGGACTGTCGCAGTGGGTATTGGGCATAGGTATTGGGACAGGCCTCTTTCACAATTCGGAAGGAACCTGAGATCACAATATTATACTGTTTTACTCTATTTTATCAAATAAGCATAAGATACTTCTTTCAAATCATCTTAATTATTTCAAACGTTTGACAGGTGGTGTTGTTTGCAATTAACTAAACTGAAACATTTGAATTTACAACTATGTTTGTCAAGATGACAAACTTTCATGTTGGCTTGAGAGTCAGTATCCTATTTTTAAAATCTAAGACTAATTTTGAATTAGTTTTAAAAACTAGAAATGTGAAGGTAGATTAAACATAGGTAAACATTAAACAAAAAAAGGTCAATATAGACTACATAAAATAGAAGAAAAAAGAAATAACGTCATGACGCAATAGCGTGAGGACGCAAAGATCTTTTTTTAACCAGTTCTCTGAAATGAACTGTTCAAAAGAACCGATTCTTGGAAATGAGCCGGGCTTCCAGACACGAACCAATCACAGCGTCGCTTTTAGGATTACCCGTATGAAATTCAGCAGAGCAGTCCACTTCCTGCCTTCAGTTCTGTAACCGATCGTCGTTGGGAAAGATGCGTTGGTTGCCTCTCTCGGTGATACTATTATGGGCCTGTACTCTTTACAGCGCCTCTGCGGATATCAATGGCGTAAAGAAGATGAAGATGCAGTTTGCCGCCGGTCCACTTCTTAAATTCCAGATTTGGTGAGTAAGACTTTATACACTTGACATGTTTATGTCACTCGGCGTCGTTCTCCGGAACAGGCCGAAGACTGTATTGTGACATTGCGTGTGTTGATATAGTAGCACAGATTTACCTCGCAGATAAACTGTAACATTACTGTGATAGCATGCGCAAACAAGCCATAATTTGTCTCATATGGCACAAGCAGTCTGTCAAGTAACGTTAACCTCAGCAGGATGTTATAATCGGCCAGTAATCCTGTGTTAAGAGGAGAGCTCTCATTTGAGCATTAGCCCATTAGTGGATCTGTCTGTGTGCTTTGCTTTCGAACCGCTACACGTTAAATAAATGCTGCTTTTAATAATTTATAAAGCACATTAAATGCTGCAATAATATCTAGAGTCCATTGGATGGGGGTTTATCACAATCTGAAATGGAAATTATTGTTTATAATCGAGGTAATTTCGGGAACGATAACTATGCTTAACAGCACTGGTCGATAACAGAGTAATCAACCGATAGTTATAAAACAAACATAGCACATAAATAGGGCTGAACTTTTTATATATATATATATATATATATATATATATATATATATATATATATATATATATATATGTGTGTATTATAAGTTCAGCCCTATTTATGTGTATTATATATATATATATATATATATATATATATATATATATATATATATATATATATATATATATACACACACATATACACACACACCTTTCTGAACCATAAAAATGTACTGCACTTTTTAAATATAAATGAGTGCTGTTAAATCGATTTTTTGCATTTACCATAAAAGTTTTTGTTTACATAATAAATGTGTGTGTATATATTATTATAATTATACATGTCTGTGTTGTGTACTGTATATACACACACATTTATAAATGTGTATGTACACACAGACACACATTTATCAAAACAAAAACTTTTGTTAGATGCGATTAATCGATTTGACAGCACTAATATAAATATGAATATATTAATTACCTTGATCAGTTATGTAAATTTCTAGTCCATTAACTAATGTAAAGAAATACAACTTTAAAATGCAAAAATGTATTTGTAAATGGTGAAATTAACAAATGAGCATTACTTTATTAATCTTAGTAAATGTCACCAATGGAAATTTTATTGTAAAGGCTTGGCATTCTATATAAATCCAAATAGTCATACTTAAAGATGGCCATCTTTAAATATCAGCACAAAGGCCATAGTGTTGAAAATAGACACACACACACACACACACACACATATATATATATATATATATATTAGGGCTGTCAAAACGATTAATCGCGATTAATCGCATCCAAAATAAAAGTTTCTGTTTACATAATATATGTGGGGGCACTGTGTATAATTATTTTGCATATATATAAAAAACACACATGCATGTATATTTAAGAAAAAAGTATTATTTATATATAAAATATTTATATATAATATAAATTATGTATAAATCTATATACAGAATATACATGAACATATTTCTTAAATATATACAAGCATGTGTGTGTATTTATATATATATATATATATATATATATATATATAATTATACACAGTGCACCCACATATATTATGTAAACACAAACTTTTATTATGGATGCGATTAATCGCGATTAATCGTTTTGACAGCCTTAATATATATATATATATATATATATATATATATATATATATATACATATATACATATATATAATGTATACTCCACACAATATTTGCTTCTATTGCTTCTAGAACACTTGATTAGCTAATCTAAATATGGATTACAGTGACGATAAAAGAAACTAAAATTGAATGTGTTTCTGATTTGTTAATGTTTCTTTGGTTCTGTCAGTGCAGATTAATCTCAAAACCGATTAATTGTCTGAGCTCTAATTTATATAGTAACAGAGCACAACAGTTGCAGCTGTAAGTGAAGCAAAGGCTCTGAGGTGTGTCTTCATCTTGTTTGTTTTCTGTTTCAGTATCTCCTGAGGGTACAAGCGGGTGTTTGAGGAGTACACGCAGGTTTTGTACCAGCGGTACCCAGACATCCGCATAGAAGGAGAGAACTACCTTCCAATGCCTCTCTACAGGTAATGGCCCACACAACACTGTTCATTGTTACAGTAACGTTTGCATTCCTTCGAGCCTCGAGGCCTGGAATTAATGTATAATTAAAACCAATAATAAAATAATTAATTAAAAAATTGTTTTATTGTATTTATAATATTCACAATATATTAGGGCTGTCAAACAATTAATTGCGATTAATCGCATCCAAAATAAAAGTTTGTGTTTATATAATATATGTGGGTGCACTTTGTATAATTATTTTATATATATAAATACACACACATGCTTGTATATATTTAAGAAATATTTTCATGTATATAGATTTATTTATAATTTATATTATATCTAAATATTTTATATATATATTTTTTTTTAATATACATGCATGTGTGTGTATTTATATATATATATATATATATATATAATTATACACAGTGCACCCACATATTTTATATAAACACAAACTTTTATTTTGGATGCGATTAATCGTTTGACATCTCTGTGATGTATGTGTTTGTGTGTGTATAATTCATTTTTAAAGTGTCCTTTTTCTTCCCTCCAGGCACTTTGCTTCCTTTCTGTCTATGTTTAAGCTGGTGTTAATCGGAGTGATCATTTTGGGCAAGGATCCATTTGCTCTGTTTGGCATGCAGGCTCCAGGCATCTGGGTTTGGAGTCAGGAGAATAAGGCAAGACCATTATGCGCGCTACACATTGTACGATTTTGGGCCGTCCCAGGCGAAAGATGACCGATTTCTGTGGTTGTGGCTCCTAATTGGTGGTCCAGTGACAGAAGTCACAGTCTTTTGACCAAAGATGGCCTGCGATAATTTTCTGACAGTGTGAGAAATTTAGCATGATCATCTCGCAGTGTGTTTTCTGCTGCGACCTACGTCTACTGACTAGCCAATGAAAAATGCAATATGAAATTGCGATGCGACATGTAGCTAAAACTTCCCTCAAGCTCCATTTGCAAGATTGTCATGCCAAGTTGGCCTCTTTTCCCAAGCCATGGGGGAACTCAACTGTAATTTTCTGAGAACTTCCACTTGTAACCAAGCTATTTTAGTCCTAGGTCAGATGGAAGATCCAACAGGGGTTCAAATACAAAATTTTCCCCCGTGGACCTCATTAGTCTTTAACTTTATCACCTCGTGTTAAAGTGTTGTCTGCAGTGCTAGGAGAGAATGTACCCGAGAGACCAAAGGACAAGTCTCAAGTTAATGTTCACCTGACTCTCAATGTGCCATTCCTGAAATGTAGACGAGGACGATTTTAATCTTCAGCATTCTTTGATTTTCAGAATTTTTTTTTTGTATATCCACAAAATAAAGTATTCAAACATTAAATATATGCAGTACAAGCAAACTAGCAGCAGCAAATCTTACATGATGGGATTTGTTTCTTTTTGTTAGATATATGCCTGTATGATGGTGTTCTTCTTCAGCAATATGATTGAAAATCAGTGTATGTCTACGGGTGCTTTTGAAATCACGCTCAATGGTAAGTGTTCATTTTAATATTTCGATGTATAACATATGATTTATGTTATTGTTTATAATAGTTATTGTTGAAAATATTACAATTATTTTATTTGTTTATATATATGTATAGAATTTGTGTGTATATAATATGAATTTACCTATAAAGTTTGAAAAAATGGATAATTGAATGGTTATATTTTTGATAGAAAATCCCTGTTATGACCCCTTTCAGAACAACATAACTCGACCAAAGACATGCAGACCCTTAAAAGGGATAGTTCACCCTAAAATTAAAAACAAGTCATCGTTTACTCGCCCTGGTGTTCCTTCTTTCTTTTTCAAACTAAATCCCACTTGTTAATATAATGGCAGTGATTAGCAACCAGGAACAAGGTTTTTAAAAACGACACAAAAGTATCACAGAATAATCCCATGCCGTATATTTCAAGTGTTTTTAAAGGGCTGTACACTGTTTTTTTTTTTGTTTGTTTGTTTGTTTGTTTTTTAATAATACGTTACATTTTGTTTTGTTTTTCACCAAACCTTATTGTATAGTTCCAGATAAAATTTATAGCAAATAAAATCGTGCTATCAAATCAGAAGAATCGGAGGTGTTCACTGTGTGTCATACAGGATGTTGACATCTATAGAGAGTGGCTGCATGGCGGTTGGCTAATTCAGTGGTTTAGTCTGGCGGAAGTGAAAACTGCTGTGGTTGCACTATCACTATGGTAACACTAGTTTTGGGGATTTTTCTTTTCTGGGTAGATGTTCCGGTTTGGTCCAAGCTGGAGTCCGGGCACCTGCCTTCCATGCAGCAACTAGTTCAAATCCTGGAGAATGAGATGAAGATGAACGTCCACATGGACACACTTCCACACCCTCGTTTGTAACCTTGCCTCTGATTCACTGCATGGAGCCTAGGACCCCTCCACGTATGTGGAACCATCATAACCTTACTAAATGTTCAATGAATGTGTTGAGTCGCAAAGATTATTCTGAATTACGTCTGCATTAATTTAAACAATACGAAGGCTTGTCTTGGTTAAAGCAGATGATTTTTTTTATTTTTATCCCTCTCCCAGCCTAATTAGTTCTCTTCTCTTTTAGTTTTGTGGCGAAGCTCTCCTACGGTTGTGAGGTGACGTTTATGACGGTTTGCGCTGAAAGTAGAGCCTCTGCTAGCGCACACCCGATGCTCCGCGTCCTCCTCATCGAGCCTCTCGGAGATGCACCTCCTACAGACGCTGGTGCGGGATTCATGGCAACAACAGTGGCCATTTAGATATGACTAGCCCATCTCTTGTGCAATAACTATTTGGTTCAGGATATACGCTCACAAGGAATATATGTAATAAATGAATTCAGTTAGCTCAATCAACTAAATTTACTATAGCATATTTTCCTTTCTTTTGATTCTACTGTATAGCTAAACCTTGGTCTTTGTTTCATGTAATAAGTAGAAATGAGAAGCTAACTTATACATCTATCCATCATCATGATAATTTAACTTTTAAGTGACATGAATTATATTTCTGAGCCCTGTTTTTTTATTGCTTTGTATAGCTTAAAATGTTTAGAAAATGGAAAATAAAATGGAATTAACAGAATATTGTGTCTTTATTGGAAGGATGTTGTTGCAATTGTTTTTAAAACATTTTAAATAAAAAAAAGAAAGAGTATTAGCTGAGTTGCACACTATATTACATATAAAGGTTGAAAAATAACCATAACCATCAGTAAACCTGCCTGCTTCTCTTTATTAAATAATCTCATTGTTCACTGAATTATCTTGTAATACCATAGTCAAGAATTGGGGTTAGTCTGGTTTTACCCAGATCACTTCAGGTGAAAAGTCTAATGTGCTTATCACCATCTCCGAATCTTATTGTGAACTTGGTCTTAGTTTTGGATTCTTCAAATGTGTCAGATTTACAGTTAATGTAGTTTGTTTAGTGAAGGCTTTGCTTTTTCTAAAGCACATCTTTTACGGGTAATTGACGCAAGTAATATTAATTAACAGAGAGCAATACATTTAATTGAATACAGCTAATTTAAACATTAATACAAATGTAACTGTTCATGTTAGTTCAGGTGCAATTAAAAGATATGAGTTTTGATTTTAATAACATATTAACTATAATGTATTACTTTAACATTAATATATGTCGTCACCTTTATGTCGTATGTACAGTTTATATGTCGTCACAGTTTCAAAGCAGCTTTATGGTGAAAATAATGATTCAATGATGCAAACAGTTGATTTCGGCTGAACGGCAGCTTTAAAATAAATTAGTCTCATTGCTCAGCGGAAGTCAGTTCAGTGTTAATTCAGTTCTGTTGTAAAGATCAAGTATTAAATTAGTTCAATTTATCCATCAAAACAGTGACGTCGTCGTCCAGCTCAGTTCACATGATCAGTTGACTTAACTTTAAAAAAGTTAGGAAAACCATTGCCTTAAAAGTATAGGCTATGGAATCCTTTTACATAGCCTCTTGTATTTGACTAATATGTGTATGGCCAATCTCTATATATGACCCCTGTGAATAAATGCTTTCAATGAATACATAAGAAATGCTTTTAAACAGTCTCGGGCTATGAGAAACCTTTGAAGTGAAAAGGCAAAGACTTATTTTTGTGCTTCCCGGAATAAAACGGTTTAATCTCTTTCTACGTGGTTGCAAACTTAAGTGCATTGTTGAGCCTGTCTAAAACATAAACCTACAATAAAAGAGACTAGAGCCCATGGACAATAATAATATTTGTAATAATTTTGTTTGTTGTAATTTTGTTTATTTGTAATAAATTTGTTGTCCGCATTACTACGGAGCCCCCCTAGTCCCACTTTGGCAAAAAAAAAAATTAACTATCTTGTGGCCTCAAGATACTATCTCATGGCCTCAAGATAGTATCCCGTGGCCTCAAGTCAAGATAGTATCTCGTGGCCTCAAGATAGTAACTCGTGGCCTCAAGATAGTAACTCGTGGCCTCAAGATAGTATCCCGTGACCTCAAGTCAAGATAGTATCTTGTAGCCTCAAGATAGTAACTCGTGGCCTCATGATAGTATCTCTTGGCCTCAAGATAGTATCCCGTGGCCTCAAGATAGTATCTCGTGACCTCAAGATAGTAACTCGTGGCCTCAAGATAGTATCTCGTGACCTCAAGATAGTAACTCGTGGCCTCAAGATACTATCTCATGGCCTCAAGATAGTATCCCGTGGCCTCAAGTCAAGATAGTATCTCGTGGCCTCAATATAGTAACTCGTGGCCTCAAGATAGTAACTCGTGGCCTCAAGATAGTAACTCGTGGCCTCAAGATAGTATCTCGTGGCCTCAAGATAGTAACTTGTGGCCTCAAGATAGTAACTCGTGGCCTCAAGATAGTATCTCGTGGCCTCAAGATAGTAACTTGTGGCCTCAAGATAGTAACTCGTGGCCTCAAGATAGTAACTCGTGGCCTCAAGATAGTAACTCGTGGCCTCAAGATAGTAACCCGTGGCCTCAAGATAGTAACTCGTGGCCTCAAGATAGTAACTCGTGGCCTCAAGATAGTATCTCGTGGCCTCAAGATAGTAACTTGTGGCCTCAAGATAGTAACCCGTGGCCTCAAGATAGTAACTCATGGCCTCAAGATAGTAACTCGTGGCCTCAAGATAGTAACCCGTGGCCTCAAGATAGTAACCCGTGGCCTCAAGATAGTAACCCGTGGCCTCAAGATAGTAACTCGTGGCCTCAAGATAGTAACTCGTGGCCTCAAGATAGTATCTCGTGGCCTCAAGATAGTAACTCGTGGCCTCAAGATACTATCTCATGGCCTCAAGATAGTATCCCGTGGCCTCAAGTCAAGATAGTATCCCGTGGCCTCAAGTCAAGATAGTATCTCGTGGCCTCAAGATAGTAACTCGTGGCCTCAAGATAGTAACTCGTGGCCTCAAGATAGTAACCCGTGGCCTCAAGATAGTAACCCGTGGCCTCAAGATAGTAACCCGTGGCCTCAAGATAGTAACCCGTGGCCTCAAGATACTAACCCGTGGCCTCAAGATACTAACCCGTGGCCTCAAGATACTATCTCATGGCCTCAAGATAGTATCTCGTAGCCTCAAGATACTAACTCTATCTTGAAGCCACAAGTTAGTATCTTGAGGCCACGAGTTACTAGGGGGGCTCCGTACATGACACCCCCATTGTTTATTTTGGTTAAAGAAGCTATCCTTGTATTATAAGAAAGATTTAGGTCGATCTTGAAGCAGATATAAATAGTTAACCAAAAACAAATATAAAGTTCTATAATGAAACTCTATGGCACAGGCTGATGAACCTTAATAGGCTCTATGCACAACTGCACTACTTCCTGAATTTCAGCCAGCTCCTTGTTTCCTGTATACCATTATTGGACAATTTGATTAATTCAGGTGTGCTTGACCTCAGTAGTCACGGCAACAATAATCAAACACACCTGAATTAATCAATGTGTCCAATAATGCCAGACAGGAAACAAGAAGCTGGCTGAAGTTCAGGAAGTAGTGGAGCTGTGCATAGAGCCTATTGTTAACTTGTTTGTTTGTTTTACCAAGTTTGTTAAGGTATGGTCATATTTACCATTGATGGACATATTTAAGCAGGCAATTTAGCAGTCGCTCCGATAAGAATCCAAGCAATCGGAATTACAAGTGAGGGCGAAAGATTTCCCCACGTCTATTTATTTCTCACTGGGTTTAAGTTGCTAACGCAAATTGGTCACAGCAAGCTACTTGGTTTGAAAGTGGCACCTCATGTCTTGCTTGAGTGTCATTTCATGGACAGGCCTTCAGACAGCGCTGGATAAAGGCCTTGTCTGGCTCTTCCATTTGTACTTTGTGGCTCAAACTCCGCAGCCTTCGGACCAGCGAGTGAAGGAAAGGTGGAGGTCTGATCCTCAGATGTGTAAGGCTGGATGGAAAGGCTTGGCAGTGCTGTAACCGTATCAGAGCCATGTGAAGGCCAACCCTGCATGCCAGAAGCACTAGTTCCTCTTTACACATGAGGGGTTGAGGAGGAGTGTTGTGTACTTTGGACTGTAAGCAGACAAAACACTTAGCTCGACCAATCTGAGTTGAGTAACAAGTGTGACGCAACATGAAAACGTCTCAAAACTCTCATATGAATAGCTAAAAATCGGTGATCAGATTAAAAGACAGGACTTGTGTACTTTCTTACCGGCTCACAGTTGCCTACTCTGAACCTGGCTTGCTGTCCTGAAGCCAGGAATGACACAAACACCAACTGTTGGCCGAGAACCCGGACCCCTATGTTTCTGTTGAGCGACAGAAAGAGTGGTCTCAGGGGTGTTGGTGTTTGAGCCTGGTCTGTCCAGCTCCACGTTCGGATCCTTCTCCCGCTCTCATCTAGACTCCGCCCTCCCCAAGCATCCATACTCAACCTGCATCACAGGAAACAAGAGCCACGTCACAATTCACCGAACTTTATATTAGTTTAGCTATATAGAGTTCAATTTATAATGGGTTAGTCATCATTTACTCTCACCCTCATTTCGATCCAAACCCACAAGCCTTTTGTTCATCTTCAGAACACAAATGAAGATATTTTTCCTTTATGTCCGTCTATAAGGGTTAGCTCACCCAAAAATGAAAATTCTGTCAGTAATTATTAATCCTCATGTTGTTCCAACCCTGTAAGACTTTGATAACAATGAATGGAATGTATTTTCTTACATCAATCTGGTACAATATTATTCTATTCAGTACAATGTAACAAACAAGTTAGATCAAAAGTAACCAAACAGTAGTAATGGATTATGTTACTATGGTTTTTGAGTAGTAACAGACTCCAATTTGAGAGTAATAAGAAGTAAATAAAATCCTGTATATATCTTATGTATCAATCATGTCTCTTTAGAAGACTTGTATTAAAGGGGTGGTTGACTGCTTTTTTTCTTTGCATGATTGTGTTTATGGGGTGCAATATAACATGTATTCGTGGTTTTTCTTTTTTTTAAAGTCTTATTTTTCATAAACTTCACCTTTATTGTCAGCCGCGCTCTCCTTTGTCCCCTGAACGAGCGGTTTACTTCCTGATTCTATGAAAACACTCCCTCAGAAACACGTCGTGGGCTCAGATTGGTTCGTTTGGGCGGGTGTGTTGTGATTGGCTAAACTGTCGCTCATGTTGTCAGAAGGTTAACGCCTATTACCTTTACGGGGAAACGCCAGCTCCGGTCCAGATGTAAATAATGGTGTCGAACTGCAGTATCAGTTTGACACAGAATCAGACCAAGAAAGCCGCGATGAAGCGAGTCAAGCAGAACCTCACCACACACGGCTCTTACTAAACGTTTCTGAATGATAATTTGACATATTTTTAACCATATACACGTTTGTTTTACACAATAGCATCTGACGGGCAACAATAGCAACTGACTGGCTACTAATGTTATACTCAAACAGCGGTGGCAAGTTTACGTTCTTGATCAAATCGAAAATAACGTCATAAAGCATATATAGATGAAAAATACGTTTAAAACATTAGTACTTATACAAAATTCAGGTCCATAATGTTTGTACGCGTTTGTCGTAGACACAAAATACTAGCATAACTAGTAGCCTAGTGGCTATAAAACCAGCGCTGGCATTTTGAAAAAAATAAAATAAAAATAAATAAAACACAGGTTAACGTTACGTCTGGAATTATACATGCAAATACATTTAAAACGATTAAGTCTTAGCCTACTTACAGGTTGTGGTCCAACAACTGCTGCCTCTGGTTTTAAAGTTGGATCTGCTTCATTGTTTATTAACAGTTTCTTGCTGCATTGAACTCGTGGAGATTCTAGAAGCTGTCTTCCGTAAAATGCGCAGCACAGAGAGCTAGATTACGATCGTCACTTTCAGGAACATAATCAAACATAAATTGTATCCATTGTTGATGAAGTATAGCATCCGTGGGAAGCTCGAAACACAGAAGACCTCACAACTGCGTGAACACAACTCACTCGACGTGCTGCAGAAATATGCGCATGCCATTTCCTGCATATTCCGAAGGGAGTGGTTGATGCAAATGTGCGGGTTAGTGACGTACCATAACCCGTTGTAGTCCTATTCGAGTCGTTTTTGTAGGCGTTTACACTTCCTGGTTTTTAAAAGACAATATCTCTGCTTACATTGAACTTTCAGCGCTGCGACTTTGCAGATACTGTTCATGCACCATCAGCAACATTACACACTATTTAAAATGAAAAAAGTGAAATCGCAGTCAACCACCCCTTTAAACCGCTTGATTCATATTGGTTTTACAAATATTTGATTGCACTTTAAGTATGTGCACTTTTAATGTACTTATAGTACACTTACCCACAAAAGTAGTGAGTAGTGTAAGGTAACTATGGGTTAAGTTACGGTTTAGAGGTAAGGTTCAGGTTAGCAGTTATTGTCATTCCTACAATAATAAGTACATGGTATGTTCATGCGAAACAGGACTGTAAAATAAAGTGCTGAATTTTTTGAAGTGTCAATTTGGTTTTGTGGACTTGCAGTGGAAGGACCACAATCTTTCAGGTTTCATTAAAAATATCTTCATATGTGTTTCGAGAATGAACAAAAGTCGTTGGAAAGACAAGGGTGAGTACATTTTTGGAAAGACTCAATGGTGAGAAAATGATCTTTCAGTGAAATTTTCTTTCTTTTTTTTTTTTCTTTGGGGTGAATTATCCCAAGTTAAAATGTATTAGTGTATGTAAAAATGTAGGTTAAAAAAATGCTGTAAAAACATTTATTATTTATAATAACTGGTTCATGATATTTAATATTATACAGTCTCATGATATTATATCTTAATAAATATGAATGTTCCCGTGGTTGGATGGGCCCATCTGTCTGACTGTATTTATTGTCAAATAAATGTTGTCTTCCAAACAGAGCAATGCAGGGATGATGTATTTTTGTAGGCCAAAAAAACCCCCAGATATAGGACTTCCGGTTCTATCATCCGTTTTTTGAAAGGGTTTTTGGTAAGACGTCTAAAATAAGGCCTGTGGTTAACACATAAATACACATACAAATAGAAAAAAAATTCTCATATCTTCTTTTGTGTTCAACAGAAGAAGGAAAGGCGTCAACGACATGTGGGTGAGTAAATGATGACAGAATTTGGGTGAACTATCCCTTTAAGGTTTCAGATTTCCCCCTCCTCCCCTATTAATGTGTAATAGCATTTTGGCCATACCAAATGCTGCCGTTGCAATGGTAACACGTGGCTCTGCCATTAGACTGAAAGAGGGCTCTGACTGGACAAAGAGTCGTCGTCATGTCATCTTGTACTATACAGATCCTTTCCTTCTCACAGATGAGAATGATGATAGCCAAGTTTCCTGAAGGATAGCTATTGCATGACATTAAGGACAATCAACTTTCAAATCACTGTAAAATCTTTTTATCCCAAGGTGTCAAACCCTGTGTGGATGCATCAAGATAGCACCATGCAAGTTTTCCATAACCAATGTCATTGATGAAATGCCCTATTTTTATAAGGATATATAGTTTGTACCACAATCCAGCCTTTTTTTTTCTTTTTGTACAGTAAAATACCAGCCCGTTCTCATCCTTTATCATCATATAGGTAATGCTAAATGACAAAACGGCATAATCCGATTTCACTCTGTATCTCCCAATAATATTGTAAACATGCTCTGTTTTGGATTCATTGGGTTTTGGTTCTGTTTTCCCTGTTTTGAGGTGCGTTTCCCGAAAGCATCATTAGCCAGATCGCAAGTTCCGTCATTATAATTCAGCGAGTCTATATTTCCTAAAGCTATAGTTCCAACGAACATTCGCAAACAGCATCGCAAAGTTGAGTGGTTGGAACACCAGATCTCGAACTGTGGTTACAAGCATAGTTTCTTGTTTGCATGACACGTAGAGTTAATAAATCTTTATCTTGAGCAAAATAAGCAAGCTGACATTCAGCAAAATCTATATCTTAAAGGGTACCTATTTTGGGTTTATGAAAATTGCCCTTCATGTAGTATTTAACATAGATCTAAGTGAACGAAAACATCCTGCAAAGTTTTAAACATGAAAGTTCATCGTATACAAAGTTATTGTCTCTCAAAAACAAGAGTCGACTCTGAGTCGCTGATATGAATCGTTCGAAAAACGATGCTTTCCCTTTGTCTAGTTGACGTCAACTTGACAAGTTATTTGAATAAGAAACGCCCACTTATTGCGCTCGGAGACGCTAGGGAAAACCGGAGCTCCAGGGGTGGCGGGCAAATCTGAAACTGGCCCAGGACGGGCCACCCTGCCTGGGCTGGCCAGGGAGGTCTGAGAGCATGGAGGTTTGGACCCACCGCACCTTTTTGGACTGTCGTTTTTCGAGATCTGGGCTTCGGAAAACAATCATGTCGACGAGACGCTGTGTTTTGAAGTGCGACGCAAAAGCGAACTTTTTTAACCTGCCAAGTGAGGAGTATTTGAAGACTAAGAGGCTGCAGTTCATATATACAAGTACTGCTATACCACACAAGTATAGCCCAAACCTTGTTCTGTGTTCGCGTCATTTTGAAGATGATTGCTTCACAAACCTAAACGCTATAAAGTATGGATTCGCGAGCCGGCTCTATCCTAACGAGCTGAGGATCAATATGCAGAGCAGTGGGTCGCGAGGACCGGAGTTGAGAACCCATTTAAGGTAATAGAGTTCCGTTTTTCTGCACAGAGAATACCAATCACAACTGACTAGGTCATCTGACCAATCAGCGCAGATTAGCGTCACGCAAAGGCGGGTCTTGGACAAAGGACTCGCTAAAACGATTCATATGGGAGTCGGTGGGCAATTCAGGTAAAAATAAATGCATATTATAAGACAACAAAAGTGTTTTTTGTCATTGCATGCTTGTAAAATTGTTGTTGGGGACTCCCAGAACAATATTAGGAACATTTTAAATGCCATAATAGGTACACTTTAAGTTACATTTATTTCAAATTAGAATATATTCAAATCACAGCTTTATTTTGTTGAGGGATTTAGAGCACCATTTTGAAGAGGGCGCATGTGTGTATGGAGGGCCTTAAGGACTGTAGACAGGTCCCATGTTGGAATAGTGAGGAGGACGAGGCGGGTTCAGCCTTCTGGCACACTTCAGAAAACGAACAACTAGTTCCTGCCTATAGATTGGCCAGCCACAGGAGCGTAGTATGCTACTACGTTGGGTCTTCACTCTGAACTGTGCATTAGTCAGAGAATACAGACCACTTGAGGGCATAGCGGTGTATAGAGGGCATAGAGGCTCTAGCCTCAGAAATAGTGTTTAGGACTCTCAAAGAGAGGTCAATAGGCTCCTGTCGAGGGGCCAGACAAGAAGGGCCCACAACTTGGGTTAAGGGAGCGAAATCTTTCCCTTTGCCTGAGGGGAATTGGCCACGGGGCTTTTGCGAGCAGCTGCATCAACACGGGAAGCCATGACTGGTTCTGCCAGAGAGGGGCCAGCAGAAGGGCTGCACGTCTGTCCTCCCTGATTCTTATGATGGCCCGAGGGAGCAGCGCAACCAGGGGAAAGGCGTAAAGGGGGAGGCTGGACCGTTTGTGGGCCAGTGCGTCCCTGTCCTTAGATAAATATTGGGCAGTGAGAGTTGTCTTCAGGGGCGAAAGGTCAACCTCTGCCTTCCCGATGATACTCCAGATCTTGTGAACAGTCTGGAGATAGGGCGTCCATTCAGCTGAGGACATGTTACTCCGGGACAGCATGTCTGCCACTTGGTTCAGTCTACCTGGCACATGCACTGTTCTTAGTGAGCGCAGGTTGCGTCATACCCATGAAGAAAACGTCTCACAGAGGCCTTGATCTGAGCCCACCTTGGTGGTTTATGTAGGACACCACTGCCATGTTTTCCAAGCAGACAAAGACATGGTGCCCTTTTCAAGTCTAGTAGGAAGGTTTTGAGGGCTAGAAAAACCACCAGCATTTCTAGGCAGTTGATATGACCCTTGCACAGAGCTTCCCAAACCATGTTGGCGGCTTCTGTAGAGACTACCTTTCTTCTGGAGATCAACCCCAATTCTATGGCGGTCTAGAGCTGACGAGGGTCCCTCCAAGGGGCCAGGGACGTGAAACAGCCATGGTTTACCTTACTACTAGGCTTACTACTACTACTAGGTGTGTGAGACACGGTGTTTCAGCCAGTACAGCAGAGTATGTGCAGCAGACCCTGTGGAATTGCTGATGATGTGGATGCCATTAGGCCCAGCATCCTCTAAAAGGCTCTGAGGGGGAATGAAACCCAGACTCTGAAAGATGCCACGAACTGCTGGGTTGCCGGAGTGCTCCAGCATGGGCCTGGCCTGCATTTGGGCCAAATCAAGAACAGCTCCCAGGAAGGTGATGCACTGGCTGGAAGAAAGTGAGCTCTTTCCAAGGCATTCCAAAAGGCTGAGGAGCAAGAATCTGTGAGTGTTTAACTCGGCCTCTGACTGGGCCAATATGAGCCAGTCATCAAGGTAATTCAGGATGCACACTCCTTTCTGTCTCAGAGGGAAGAGGACCAGATCCTTGCACTCTGTTACCCCTTTTCCACCAAAAAAAGAACTGGTTCGGAACTGATGCTGGTTCAAAGTTGGCTCGGAGTTGGTTCAACTTGCGAACCCGTTCAGAACCTGTTTGTTTTTTCACTGACTGAAGCGCCCAGGGAAGGACGTTGTTACGTCACTGTGTATGTCGTCATACGTCTTAGCTAGAAACGCTTACTTTGGTATTATCTCTAACTCGAGTACCAATAAGGCTTTAAAAACTATTGAAATATGTTAGTCTTTTAATCTTTTCGTTTGATATGTAATCTTATCTGATAAGTTATGTACCCCTGTCATGTCTTTCCGCTTTGGAACCAGTTCCCCTGGCCGAGAACCGGTTCTTTGGCTGCACGTCGAAACATAAAGAACTGGTTCGCGCACAGGCACCGGCTCCGAAACGGCTCTCAAAATGCCTTGGTGGAAAAGGGGCTTGTGAAGTCTGAATGAATGGGATATGGACCGGCATGAGATCACTTTTCCTGCGAACTCAGCCCTGCAACTCCATTGTTTCATCATCTTATGCTTCTGAGAGGGAGAGAACGAAGGGGAATGAGGGGAGGCTTTCTTTACGGAGAGTAACCACTCTCGCAGGGAGACGAGGCTTGCACTCTTGCAGTGAGAGCGTCCGTCTATGATGAATGCAGCTTAGTGTGGCCCTGGCAAGCAACGTGCTCAGTAGCACAACGTTTTAAAACAAACGGCAGTGAAAAATGATGCTCTTAAAGAGAAAAAGCGCAGTATGAGTGAACCATATCGATAGGGAACTATAATTGCAATTCATCGTTTTATTTTTTTATACTAACTTGTGGCTTAAGCCCCGTTCACACCGCCAGCGACACGCAGCGACAAAGCGACAAGGTCCCATTAATTTCAATGGAGTGCTGGCGACATCCGGCGACACGAGCGACAATGACCGTTGGCGACAGAATGTGGGCGTGTCAAGCGACAAGAGACAAGCAACAAAAGTTGAGAATTTTCAACTTTATGCAAATGAGATGCGATTTTCGCGAGCGACAACCAATAGGAAAGACAGTGGAGCTCAAGTCACTGTCTCGAGTGCAGGGCAGGCAAGACAGAAAGAAAGAGTTTGAGGACGATTTCACTGTTTTATATGATTTGACTTTAACCACATACATGGATAATAAAATGATGCATGGAAAAGAAACTGTCGACAGTCTCAGTGAGTTTAATCCATACATTTAACGTTATAGTTCGAGTGTTGTAATTTTATGATGCACGTTTAGCACTGCTGCAGTTCATTTTACAATTTCCCCTGCATTACGTTGACTATTAGGGCCAAGAAATTATTTTCTTATCAAACAAACAGATTATTTGTCAAATTTGAATGACGTTTTTATAATTTGTGACAGTAAGAGTGAGTTTAATTTGTTCATTGATCGATCGTTGATCTAGTAAATGATTTTATCCACTGAACACAGCTGTGGTGATATAAAAACACTTTCCCAACAGCATATGGTTTCTTTTTAGCCTTAAACGTCATTTATTCCCAGTCAAATTAAAATTATATATCACTTGTGATGGTCTTTTGTATAGATATGGCCAGACGTGCAGTCTACCAATAACGTCAGAGCGACAGCGACAAAATCGCTGGCGGTGTGAACGGGGCTTTAGCCTATGATTTAAAAGATGTCATCATTGTACAGTCTACATGCATATCATGCCCTACATACATATCGCCTGTCAAATATGTCTTACTAAGATATTTTATGATCAACGCTGTGCAATTTTTGTTGTGGGGGCAAAACATATAGGCTAATGCAATGCAATTATGATTGAGAGCTGAACAAATAAAACAAAAAAAGCTGGATGTATCATGTTTGATACTCACTTTTTAGCATGACTTTTCTAAATATATATATATATATAGTTAAGTAAACCTAAGTTGCTTCAGTCCAACAATCTTTTATTCAAGTATTACTAACAATATAATAGTTATTCTTATACTTTTTTCTTTACTTTAAAAAAAAAATCGGTAAAGACAGGCATGTGTACCACAACCTGAAGGGTATTTTTTTTTAAATGTAACTAAAAGGGCTTTTATTTTCTAAAAATATAAAGTCAATGAATCAATCAGATGACAGAAGGCATGTAGTAGATTGTGTACAATAGGTTTTTCATCAAAGTGTTGTTGATAATTTAGAAGCTTGGAATTTTGCATTTCAAATATAATACGGTAGGCTATGAGCATAGCCACTTTCACACACAGCTATTGAAGTTGAAGTTTATTGTCCATTCTCTTTGTCACATTTGTCTTTGACACCGGTGACATTATGCTACTTAAAAGTACCCACATAGTATTCCATAGATCATAGCTAAAAGGATACAAAACTTGTGCAGAACCATCTGGAAAAACAGTTAGAAATTTATCTCCATTAGAATAGTATTTCTCCAAGAAACTTGAATTGTTCTGAAAAAAGAGACCAGATGTTTAGTTTAAGGACCTCATTTTGGAAGCTTGATCCACCAAGAAATAAAAAAATAAAAAAAATCCCATAATTAACATGCATTATAATTAATAAAATATACTCGCAATTCTGAGAAAAAAAAGTCGCACTTACCTTTTTTATTTTTTTATTCCATGGTGGAGACAAAGCTTTTTCCATACCATGATAATATGACTTTCTAACAGAGTCAATTATTATGGTCAGTTACCTGGTGATGAGTTAAGCCAAACTCAACTGACCCCAGTGCAGAAGAGTTATCACGTGTCCATTGTGCAGAGATCTCGCCCACATGCATGTACTCTTTAGCTTTCCAAAGATCCTCTTTGGGTGCACAGTTAGAGAGACGGAAACTGATAACTGAACTATCATGAGGCACATCTGAGGAAAGAAATGGTTAATTTACCCCCTCAACATGCCGTCACTGAATGATATCTTTGTAAAACACACACACTTTAAAACTATCAAATTTACAGGGGGGAAAACACTTCAGCTATTTCAACTGCTTTGTTTGATTTGTTCATTGCAAACAGCTGAAAGTCTGTAAATGTTGCCAAGAAATCTGATTTGCAATGGCAAATAATTTCAGCTGTATATACAGTATATATATACGTATATACACACATATATATTCCCCATACAAATGTATTGTAGTAGACTTGGAATATTGTCCTATGGACCACTTTTGCGAAATGGTGACTGTGCACGGAAAAGTAAATTCTAGTCATGGAAGTAAATAATGTCAGAATTTTCATTTCTGGGTTTGAATATTCATTATTGTTACTGATCCATCCTTGGGTAAATTGTCAAACATACAGTATGCTCACTCACATAAGCGGGTACTCACCGTTCTTTGATACCAATAAACTGGAATGAGCAGCTCTGTCATATCTCTGTCTGAAACTAAACCGAAGGAATGAAATACACAAAATCACATATGTCGGTTTTCATTACAACATGCACAAGTAACAACACAGCAAAGTGCACATGCACACCTTATTTAAAAAAAATAATTTTGAAAGAAGTCTCGTCTGTTCACCAAGGCTGCATTTATTTATCAAAAAACAGCAATACTGTGAAATTATATTACCATTTAAAATAATATTTCTAAATATATCTTAAGATGTGATATATTCCTGCCATGTCAAAACTGAATTTTCAGCATAATTTCTCCAGTCTTCAGTGTCACAAGATCCTTCAGAAATTATTATAATATGCTAATTTGCTGCTCAAGAAACATTTAATATTATTATCAGTTGAAAACAGTTTCATATTTTGGTGAAAACCATAATGCTTTTTTTAAGTCTCTTTTCTACTTTCACTTTTTTTGTTCAATGCTGAAATACAAATTAATAAATAAATATTCATACTGACCCCAAACCTTTAAGCAGTAGTGTGTGCCACAAATCAAACCTGTGTTTTCCTCTTTGTCGTGCTTTATCTTGTAGCTCTTCATCTTCATTGATGAAGGGGTCATCTAGTCGAACAGATCCGATTGACTGTGCCTCAGACCGTCTCATAGACAGATGCTTTTCATGGACCACAATCTCGAACAACTCTCTGTAGTTCTCACAGCAGAAGTCCTGAAGTCCAATTAGAGAAATAGATTGAGGAAAAGTGTTGGGGTTTAACACATTACAAGACACGCAAGTCAGATTAATCTTAATCAGATTACTTTTTTCAAGTAACTAGTAAAGAAACATTACTTTTAAAATTACAACAAAATATGTGTTATTGTTTTTAAAGCTACACTGTGTGATTTTTACCCCCATCTAGTGGTGAAAAGGTATATGACCATCCAGTGAATATTACTTTCTGTTCCTCTCAATTCCGATTTCGTTTTAACTCCTACGGTGGCCAATGTAGTCCAAGATTAACATGGCTTCCAGTTCGACCTCATCCATGAGTGTTAACTCAAACATAAACGAGAAAGGCGAAGCTTGAATTAACGGGTATGTCCCTCTTTGGCTAATGTACTTTCAAGATGGAGGGGCAACATGGCGACCGACATTAGAACCCCTTACCCGTATGTATTTTCAATGGCATATTATACACTCACGAGAATACTTTATTACTTGAACGAAGTAAATATACATTAATTAGCACATATAGTTGAAAGAACCAAGTGTTTTAAGTTAAGAATAAACTAAAAGAGTTACACAGTGTAGCTTTAAAGAAGTAACGCAAGTTAACGTGTCTAATATCTGTAAATCACATTCTTAAATACTGTATATCAAAAACTACAACATATAATCTCAATGACAAATGTGGAACAGTTAGTTCATGCCTTCATGACATCAAGGCCAGATTATTGTAATGATCTATTGCGGCAACTTCAACAACTATTACAATCTCAAAAAAACAAGCAAGCCCAGCAGTAGTGAGAAAAAGTAATGTAAAAGTAAGGTAACATTTTACTTGGTAACGCTTCCTTTTACAGTCCAGTTACCCATGTAAATACTATGTACTTATTTTAGTAACTACAATTACTGGGTAATAACTAGTACTAACCCTGAACCTACCCCTAAACCTACCCCTGTTCCATGTACTTACCTTATATTAGAAGTACTTTCTAGGTAAGTACTGTACTGTAAAAGGAAGCGGTACCCTTTACTTTCGATAAATAGTAACTGCTCCAATTTTAGGAAGTAACATAATATTTAAACTAGGGCTGTGCAAAAGTTAATTGCGATTAATTGCATCCAAAATAAAAGTCTGTGTTTACATAATATATTTGTGTGTGCTGTATATAATTATTTTGTATATATAAATACACACACACATGCATGTATATATTTTAGAAAATGTGTTATTCATACATAAAATATTTAAATTTATATAATATAGATTATGTATTTATATATATATATATATATATATATATACACAGAATTTAAGTGCAAATAATTCTTAAATATATACATGCATGTGTGTGTATTTATATATACAAAATAATTATATACAGCACACACAAATATATTATTTAGACACAGACTTTTATTTTGGATGCGATTAATCGCAATTAACTTTTGCACAGCCCTAATTTAAACACATTAAAATTAAAAGTAACTTTCCCCAACACTCTGTTTCGGCTATCTCCTTTCTAAAGAGACGAACCTCATCTCGAGTCTCCGCAAATCCTAGATCCAGAGGAGGCCAAGCTTTCAAACCACAGAACTGACAGCATATTGGAGAGTCCCGTTCAGGTTGAGGCTGGGTAAAACACAAATTATTTATTCAAAATAAATTCACTTTTAAAATGACAGAAATCAAATGAATAGGCAACCTGTTGACTGTACATCCTCTCTTGGGACTCTCTTTTGTATCTTAGGACTCCTGGAAGCCCATGACAGAGATCTGGTGAGGATTCGAGTGTTTGGAAATACTCCTGCTCCATCTGCTGGACAGTACAGAAAATGGTGTGGAGAGACCATAACCGGATAAGAGAAAAGGCATGAGTCTATAAAACACTACTAAAAGTGGGGTGGGGTGGGGTTGGGGGACACATTATTTTGCTGTACTTAAAAGTTTAAAGATAATAAAGAGACTTTTAAGTGATGTGGGAAAAAGTACAAAAATAATCATTTTAAAAAAGTTTCTAAAAATTATCAGAAGAAATGTTTCTTACACATTCAATATGTCTGATCAGTGTTCCGATCTCTGAATCCATCACTGCAGAATCAGCATCTGATAATGTGAAAAGTAACATCGTTTATGGGTCTGTGATGCACATCATCAAGTATCATTTTGTGTTTTAGATGTCTTAACATCAGAATATAAGAAAAAAATGCTATTTGATCTGTTTATTCTTGCATGCGGATTTAAAATATTCTTTTTGTCTCATTAGATATTCTTTAGCTCATTGATATCACATTGATTTTTAAAGTCACTTTATAACTGTACAAACAATACAAAACTTAGCAAATTCTGCAAAAGATGATGAACTCATGTACTCACCTGGCTGAAAAGTTTTCTCTTGATTTTCCATATCACATGGGTATTAATGTTGGCTCATGACTTGGAGCAAATATTCACTAGTCCAATGTTCTGTGCAAGTAGTTTCTTGTTCACTGTATTGGAAAATTACTGTTATTGAAAGACTGTCTAATAAAGATTTATTCTGCTTTTTTCACACTGATCAAACGGAAGAATAACCCATTTGGATTGTTCCACAGCAGTGCATTGAAGGAATGCACCCAGGTCAGTGTTGATGGTATCCATGGATATTTGAAAGGAGTTGTCCAGCCTGTAATATCAAACTCTGCGGGAGACCGCCGTGTTCAGACAGACCTGAGTGCCTGAAACACCAGAAGCACAATAGAAGAACTATTTTTGCCAATAAGTCATCTCTAGTCTATTTTATTTGTTTTCTCTAAATATATGTTTGTATTTTATGTGTAAATATCCATCACAAAATGTAAATCTAGTCAGGACACAGTAGCAACTCAAAGCAAATATGCAGCAGGGAAATAACCAATCCATGCAAACGGATACAACACCTTAGGAATGCCATGGGACCTCTAACGTTACAAATTCAAACTTTTAACATCTGTTTAAAGGGATAGTTCACTTTGAAATGTATTTTTGATATGTTTTAGCTTACCTCAAGGGCATCCAAGATGTAGGAGTCTTTGTTTCCACAGTATTTTCAATTTTGATATATTTAGGTCAAACCGTTCTTGTCCGTCAGTCATATAATGGAGGTCTATGGTCACCACCTCAAAGAGCATGCACAGAGAAGTCCAAATTAAACATGATTTAATGACTCGTAAATGTAAGTACACATTGATGGCCTAAGACACGAAACGAGTGGTTTGTGTGAGAAAAACGAACAGTATTTATCTCGTTTTTACCTCTTGTAACCAAGGCCACGTCCAAGTACTCTGAGGCCGCTTTAGTCTATGCAAGCTCTGGAATGCGCCGGAAGTGATCTCTCGCGCGGTTGCAAAAAAAAAAAAATTCAACGTTGTCTGTTGATATATCGAAATCGTCTTCCAATCCATTGCGATTTCCTGTATATACTAAATATGTTTAGAACTTCACAGTGAAGGAAAACACTTCTGAAATCTCTGTGTAAACATTGAGAGACGTACACGTGCGAGAAATCACTTCCGGCGCTTTCTGTCCACGCCCTCTGATCACTTGGACGTGGCTGTGAGGTAAAAACAATATAAATACTGTTTGTTTTTTCACACAAACCGCGTGTTTCGTGTCTTAGGCCATCAATGTGTACTTACATCTACGAGTCATTAAATCATGTTTAATTTGGACTTCTCTGTGCATGCTCTTTGAGGTGGACCCCATACACCGGCATTGTATGACTGACAGACAAGAACGGTTTGACCTAAAAATATCAAAATTGAAAATGCTGTGGAAACAAAGGCACCGACATCTTGGATGCCCTTGAGGTAAGCTAAAACATATCAAAAATTAATTTCAAAGTGAACTATCCCTTTAAACTTTCAGGACAGGTTCTGTTATGCCAACAGCTTGCTATATTACATTTTTTACTTTTTTTTTTCTTTAAGTTTTTAGTAATAAAATTGTAAGTATCTTAATAAAGTAAGACTTTTTATTTGTTTGCTCATTTGTGGAATCAGGGGCCAGTTGCATAAACATAGCCATTATGTTAAGACAGTGTCTTAAGAACTAGTTGACCAACTATCAGTTAGTTAGGGGTAATCAACCTTACTGTTTGGTATCAAATTAGACCAATGAACGTTTATGTAACTAACTTTAAAAAGTTATGAACAGTATTGAAGAAAAAAATGGAAGACTAAATTGTAAGACTAGTCGCAGTTTATGCAACTCACCCCAGGCTAATAACGCAAATAACGCTCGAAGATTAGATTTTGGAGGACAGAGAAGAAAAAAATTATGGCCATAACTAGATGTGGGCGTAACTTGAAGTATTGCCGGATGGAGATAACAGGTGATTTTACTAATGCGCGATAATCAACGTAATGTGCAAATGCTAATAAAGACACGTCACTGGAACACGGACATAGCAGAATGGCGTTTGGAAAAATACGGCAGAAACTGTTTGTTTTTGTCACATGCAGTATTTTAATAGAGTGCCGTGTTCTAGAATTATCTGGAACACAAGAAACAAACGATGGAGATAGCGTGGTTAAATCAGAGCAATCTATGTCAGACCACGGGGGAACTAATGAGTCATTGGCTAATTTTGAGGCCCTTGGTGACGACCCCAGTGTCGCAGGTAACGTTAGGCCTATTGGTCGCTTGGTTTGATTTCATTTAGCCTAAGCCCCGTTCACACTACAAGCGACTTTGTCGTTTCAGGTCGCTGGAGGGCGTTCCCACTACTGGTTGCCTTGTAATGTTTGTGAATGTCATTCAGGGATGTTGATCTATGTTGGGAAAAACAAATACGTGTTATTGCCGCTAAAAAATATTTTGTAAGGAAAAGTCTAAATATAAATGGAATTAATGCGTAATATTAAAGATTAACGCGAAACAGTGAGTGGTCTTTGCAATCGCGGCTATTTAAACGCAGCAAACGAGCAAATACCGGTCTATCTGGGTTCCCGAAACCATTCAGTCACGGAGTCAGTACGGTGAACACCACTGAATGTACATACATGGAGCTATATCATAAATTATAGGACAGTTTCTGACTACTAAAATGAGCTTCTCGTTCAACTTACCTCGGTCAGACTCCGCGCTGAAGCGTGACGCGCTCCACTCATATTTCACGCAACAGGCTTTATGCACAACTTACTTCCGCATTCTCTGTAAAACGGGTCTCGTCGCTTCCGGTCCAGATCTTTTGTATGTGCTTCATGAAATTTTTTGCGGTTTTAATCAAGATAACTTAAAAGGAGCGATCAAAGATTAGCATAACCAATATCCCTCACATGTGAAGATTGATATTTAAACGTTTTATATTTTTTATTCTTCACAGTAACGTTTAGATATTTAAATGGAATAAAACGCCAATAACAAAGTGAAATAGGTAGGTTAGCTGATTACCTTACAAATCCATAGATATCGTAGTCAGTACTTACGGCCGTAACACTTTCTCTGACAAGCGGATGCGATGAGACCCGTTTTCCGGTTTGGTCACGTGACGCTCGACATAAAGCCTACTGCCATTTTGAAATCGAAGAGGCTTCCGTGAGAAGAATCCCGGATGTACAGATGGACAACAATGTCTTGGGCTACCAACCAGAAGCTGATTTAAACAATTAGATGTTAATATCCAATATAGGATATAGTTCGTTCCTAATTCTGTTCTGAATATTTTTTTAAGTGTTTTATAAAATTATTAAAGAAATGTATGTACATTTTTAGAACAACACATTTCTCTATTAAAGGGATAGTTCACTTTAAAATTTATTTTTGATGTTTTAGCTTGCCTCAAGTGCATCCAAGATGTAGGTGTCAAACGTTCATGTTGTCAGTCATATAATTGCGGTCTATGGGGTCCACCTCAAAGAGCATGCACAGAGAAGTCCAAATTAAAGTTGATTCAATGACTCGTAAATGTTAGTACACATTGTTGGCTAACACACGAAATGAGCGGTTTGTGTGAGAAACGAACTGTATCGTTTTTACTTCTTGTAACCACAGCCACAAAGCGCCCGGGCCCTCAGGTCACTTGGACGTGGCTGTGGTTACAAGAGGTAAAATCTATTTAAATACGGTTCGTTTTCTCAACTTGCAATAAATGCATTTTATCAGACCGGCCCTTGCGTCCTCGAAACACTACGAGCCCACTGGGAAAACTCCCGATTGCCACTCCGCTACTGTAGGTTAACCTTGATTGGCAAGTGCTACAATTTGGCTCATGCACGCTCTGCGCCTCCACTAAAAGGTTTCTTTGATCATCAATGCGAGAGGTTCGAGAATGGAGAGCAATGCCCAGGTGGAGCAGAGAGGTAGAACTACTGATCGCCATGCGCACCTGGGGCCCAGGCAAGGGGAAGAAAACTATTTCTGTATTACTATTATTAATAGTTAGTATTACTAGTAAACAACATTTTCTTGCGGGGGAGCATGCCCCCGAACCCCCCTAGAGGCACAGAGTCCACCCAACATAAATTCCTATGGGAAAGAATGACCGTTAATGAACTTTACTCCAGCATAGTTTACTCCAACAAAGTTCCTTTTAAATCAGTAAAACTGTAAATGCTATATTAATTATTATTTCTGCTGGCGACGATTGGTCTAAGAAATTTCCCGGTAGAATTTTTTTTTTTTTGGTCCCACTCCGCCCCTGCTAACCTATTGATGATTTATTAGAGATGTCACCAAATGCAGATTAAATGTGAAAATGAAGTATTGAGACCAGAAGCATCTACTTGAGTACAGTAAATATTTGTACTTTGTTGCTTCCCATCTTTGCTTGCTTGCTTACAGGGCAACTAGTCAGTTCTTCTGAAGCAGCCTGGGATGCCATGTCTCCAAAGTTGAGGTGTGGTGATGATCTCATGAAGTTGCAACTTAGTGGTCCGGAAGTAGGACAAATTAAGCTTTGTCGAGGTAACCTGTGAGTGCATTTGTTTACTAAATAATTTGATGCCAGGACTATACTAGTTTGTTGCAATGGTCTTTTACTGTCCCATTCAGACTTGATTTTTAATGTTAACTACATGAATTCAGGACAAATCCATTTGGTTTAAGTCTTTTTTTCATGAAAATCACAGGTAATGGTGGACCTGTTCCCCTTGCCAAGTTGCCACCTCACTGTGGACACACCGTTCCCGCTTACGGAGGTCTCGTCTATGCTACGCCCTATGATGGATGTGGTATCATGCAACAGGTATTGCTTTTTCCATTCTACTTATTGTGAGCATAGCGTAAGGTTGACCAGTCTGGACTTTCATGATGTTTTTCAGGGAGGGAATTATGTGATGCAGATGCAATGGCAAGGAAACAATGCAGTAATTTCTTGCCCCATTATCTCTACAACTGCAAATGAAACCTTCCTTGGTCCTCTTATTCTACTGCCTCATTCTCTTGATCACCAACATGGTAAACCAAAGCCTCCAGAGAAACCAATTCTAACCTCTATCCCCAGCGACTCATCAGTTGACCTAGCACCAGCTCATAAGCCTCAATTTCCAGGATACCCCCAGGACTTTTGGCCAAATTACTACCCTCATCATGGCAAAACAAAGCTCCCAAAGATACCAGTTCCAACCTCTATACCCACCACATCAGTTTCTCTAGCACCAGCCCAGAAGCCTCAACTTCCAGGATACCCCCAGGACTTTTGGCCATATTACTACCATCATGGCAAACCAAAGCCCCCAGAGATGCCAGTTCCAATCTTGATCACCAGTGACTCATCAGTTGACCTAGCACCAGCTCATAAGCCTCAATTTCCAGGATACCCCCAGGACTTTTGGCCAAATTACTACCCTCATCATGGCAAAACAAAGCTCCCAAAGATACCAGTTCCAACCTCTATACCCACCACATCAGTTTCTCTAGCACCAGCCCAGAAGCCTCAACTTCCAGGATACCCCCAGGACTTTTGGCCATATTACTACCATCATGGCAAACCAAAGCCCCCAGAGATGCCAGTTCCAATCTTGATCACCAGTGACTCATCAGTTGACCTAGCACCAGCTCATAAGCCTCAATTTCCAGGATACCCCCAGAACTTTTGGCCAAATTACTACCCTCATCATGGCAAAACAAATCCCCCAAAGATACCAGTTCCAACCTCTATGCCCACTACATCAGTTTCTCAAGCACCAGCTCAGAACCCTCAACTTCCAGGATACCCCCAGGACTTTTGGCCATATAAATATCATCATCGTGCCAAAACAAAGTCCCTAAAGATGCCAGTTCCAACCTTTATGCCCACCACATTAATTTCTCAAGCACCAGCTCAGAACCCTCAACCTCCTGGATACCCCCAGGACTTTTGGCCATATTACTATCATCATCATGGCAAAACAAAGCCCCCAAAGATACCAACTCCAACCTCTCTGACCACTACATCAGTTTCTCAAGCACCATCTCGGAAGCCTCAACTTCCAGGATATCCCCGGGACTTTTGGCCAGATTACAATCATCATCATGGCAAAACAAAGCCCCTAGAGATACCAGTTCCAATCTCGATCCCCAATGACACATTTGCTCAAGTACCAGCCCAGAAGCCTCAAATTCCAGCAGACCCCCAAGACTTTTGGCTGTATTACTACCCTCATCATAATCTGCATGGCAAACGAAAACCCCCAGAGATGCCAGTTCCAACCTCTATGCCCACCACATCAGTTTCTCAAGCACCAGCACCGAAACCTCAACTTCCAGGATACCCCCAGGACTTTTGGCCATATAACTCTCATCGTCATCATCATCATGGCAAAACAAAGCCCCTAGAGATACCAGTTCCAATCTCGATCCCCAATGACACATTTGCTCAAGTACCAGCCCAGAAGCCTCAAATTCCAGGAGACCCCCAAGACTTTTGGCTGTATTACTACCCTCATCATAATCCTCATGGCAAACCAAAACACCCAGAGATGCCAGTTCCAACCTCAATGCCCACCACATCAGTTACTCCAGCATCGAAACCTCAACTTCCAGGATACCCCCAGGACTTTTGGCCATATTACTATCATCATCATCATGGCAAAACAAAGCCCCCAAAGATGCCAGTTCAAATCTCGATCCCCAGTGACACATCAGTTGCTCAAGCACCAGCCCAGAAGCCTCAACTTCCAGGACTTTACCCCCAGGACTTTTGGTCGTACTACTACCCTCATCGTAATAATCATAATCATCATCATGGCAAACCAAAGCCCCCAAAGAAACTAGCTCCAGCCATCTCCATTGCCTCCTCATCAAGCTCACCAGCAACAACCCAGAAGCTGCAGCCCCCAATGTACCCTGGAGATGTATTCCTTCAGAATAATTACCCCAATTATCATCATTATTTGCAACGAGTTTATTCGCAATACCCTGTTCAACCTCCCAAAACCCCTGCCTTGCCACCTACAACTACCACCCCTCAACCCTGTACTACTACTACAGCTGCTGAATGCATACCATTAGCCAACCAGCCTCTCAATGACCCACTCCAATTCTATATACAACTCCGTTCAATGTTTTCTGAAAAAGACCCTGTTGCAGTTGGTTTTGTGGACTTTTCAGAGATTGCAGCTGACTCTTTCCTTTGAATATTCAGAATTTGTTCAGTAATGGGCTGCACTTGGTTTTGAAAGATTGCTTCCTGCGTTAATACTAATGTAGGTTGTATGGGTGTATATGACTCAAAATTGGTTCTTACTACTAAAATCAACATGCGGGTGTCTGCTTCATTCTGTTATAATTGACTAAAACCATTCAATAAAATGAATTGTGACTTGTACATTAGTTTCTTTAATCCCAAGTGTTTTTATTAAAATCTGGTTTAAAGCCTTAAATTGGTATAGCATTTAACACTTCTCTTTAAAAATACAAACAAAACTTTGAGAACTCTTAACACAAACTAACTCCAACACATCTAACTCAAACACACACCCACTTTCATTTGAGTTGCAGAAAGTGAGGAAGGAGTAAGTTGAAGACATCCCATGTTTCTAGCATTACATGACAGACACTCACAACACATGACCTGAATGAATCTAATTTAACCTTTCTATTGTTTTGTTGGATGAGTTAAAATAAGTCCTTATTTGCTCAAAAAGGGATTGTTTGGCGGTCTCTTCGTGTCTGGATTGTCTTGGGCGGCCAACCATGTGATGTGTTGGCGTATGGAGTCTCGTGGATGTTTCGAATGTGAAGCGGGCTTTGCTGTTGAATTGTTAAAGGAGAATTCCGTGGCAAAATGAACCTTTGGTCTAATTACACATTGGGACCTAGTGGACCGTTCTCTGAGATTTGTTTTCATGATAATCAAATGTAAAGAATTCTATCTCTAAAAACTGTTTAGCGTATACGCTAGTATATGGGTGCATTTAATCCACCTTTTTCTGCACCCGTTCTATTTCCCATGATTCATAGCGGGTTCAACTGACTAACCGGTTTTCTACTTCCTGTTGAGTATTTGTTTACATAGAATGCTAGCACTCTAGTCCAGACCACTTGTCTATATAGAATGATATATTATATATAAAGTTAGATCAGTGGTCCAAACATTAGATAAATATCAGTCTACATGCGTTTTAAATTCACGGACATAACCATTCTGAATGAGACTTTAAAACTTTCCGAGATCTTAAAGAGAAACCACAAAGAAACCTTTCTTTATAGTGAATTTCGATGTTTTATTAATTGAATCTTAATTTCAATCAATGTTTCATCAACCAATTGTCTGGTTTTAATAAATAAGAAGTATAGTAAACAATAGATGATCATGATTGAGGCGACAAATTGGACTTTGGTCTCATGGGCGAGGTGGCAGTGGCTCAGTGATTCATGTTGGTTGTCTACAACCCGGAAGGTTGGTGGTTCAATCCTCGGTTCCACCTGACCAAGTGTCGAGGTGTCCATGAGCAAGACACCTAACCCCAACTGCTCCCGACGAGCTGGATGGCGCCTTGCATGGCTGACACCGCCATCGGTGTATGAATGTGTGTGTGAATGGGTGAATTTGAGGCAATATGTAAAGCGCTTTGGTGGCCATGAGGTCTATGAAAGCTCTATATAAAGAGTCTGAGAAGAACAGGAGACATGGGTAAGGAGAAAGCAGAAAACAAAAGGTAGGTGAAATAAAAAGTGTCTGGATCAAAAAATCTAATTACGTACACAATGCCCTTAATGCCCAAACCCCATCTCTACCATAATAATTAATAAAGGCGGGTTTCTAAAGCACTTCTTCTTGTATTAATGTTCATGGGTAGCCTAAATGGGTTCCAATCAGAAAAAGAAACACAATCTTGTGGTTCCATCAGAATCTTCTCCAGTTCTCCAGAGTCCAACAAACCAGAAGCCATAAAGGATGCAGTAAGAGGAGGGGATGTTGAGAGGCTAGTGAGATTTTATAAAGTTGACCTGCTTTCCTATAAAGCGTATGGGCACAGCCATTATGCTTATAGGGCCTCCCTAATAACACTGTAGATTAACATCACACTGCCCCCGCGCATGGCACACAGTGTGATATGGAACAGGTTTTGGAATGGTAGAGGTGTAAAGGGGAAAAATATTCCTCTTGACCTCCATCTAGAACACCTGAACAATTTCTTGAAATCATTTATGAGAGGCTTGGGGCCAAACCTGTCAGAAATGTAGGCAGCCAGAATTAGTAAGTCCATTAGCATCCTCAAGGAGCAAATGGTCAAGGCTGACTGGCCCGAGAACATTAGGACATTTTAACCCTATATAGTCAACATTTTAAGGGAGGCTCAACTTTTCCAAAATCAGCAAAGTAGACAGGCATTCCTGTTGATCATCTGTCAATCTTCGTATAAAGCCCATCCTGACAATTTGTTTGGTCCAAACAGCTCTGGTTCAAGCATGCATAGCTGCTCCACAACGGATCAAGTCCAGACCGAACTTCACGACCTCAAAATGTGGGTAGGGCTAAGTTCGGTTGGCATCCTGGCTACCATTCCTCATGAACAATGACCTCCAGTTCAGTAATATTCTTGGGTTTGCGTGCTGCAATCACTGCCTTCAAATCCCGCTAGAGATTCTCTATTTGGTTCAAGCCAGGTGACTGTGATGGGCACTGTAGAATCTTCCAGGACTTCTTCTGCAACCAAGCCTTGGTGGAATTTGAGGTATGCTTGGGATCATTGTCCTGTTTGAATGTCCAATAACGCTTCAGCTTCCTCACTGATGGTATGATGTTTTCTCCTTAGATTTCCTGATACATAAATGAATTAATCTTGCCTTCCAAACACTGTGGATTTCCAGTGACAGAGGATATAAAGTAGCCCCAGAGCATCACTGAGCCCCACCATGCTTAACCGGTGTGGTGTTCTTTTCAGGATTTGCTTCATTCTTCTTACTTCAGACTTACTACTGATCCATAGTGCCGAAAAGTTTCTGTTTCATCGCTCCAAAGAACAGATTCCCCAAACTTCTGTGACTTATTTATATGATTTTGAGCTTCTCTACTTTTGGGTCAGTAGTGGTGTACGTCTTGGAGTGTCTTGGAGTACACAACTTCCTTTGCAAGCTGCCACCAAGTCTGGCTGCAGGTCTTTTGCAGTAATTCATTGGTTTTTACAGCCCATTCTCACCCCAAGGCATCACCTAACTGACGCCTTGGGAAGCATTTTGACCATGCTTCAATATCTGACGCTTTAGGCGCCCTTTAGCGTCAGTTAGATGACGCCCTAGGATCGCGTGTAACCCTACCCCTACCCCAGACCTAAACCTACCTGCGTCATCTAACTGACGCTTTCGTTGGTTTTTCTCAACTTTCTCAGGGTCTTTTAGTCCGTCGGCTTTCTTTTGCTAAATTTGCTTTTTGGTGGATTTCCCTGGGTTCCGAGCTCGGAGCCCTCCCCGTGCACAACGCACCAAATATGCATTACCTTTACTCTATTTGATCATTTGTAACTGTGAACTCATGAAATCTTCTCAATTAACAAGACAAGATGTATGTGTACAGCAGACGTGTCTCTGTTCATTGACAGTTTTCTAGCATCCTTCCACCACCCCATCTCCTCACTTCTAACTATTCCTCTCCCCGACTTGGGATGGGGAGGTTCTCTGGCTTTGGGAGAGAAGCGAGAGCCCTTCTCCCGTACAGCACGGCAAATATGCATTACCTTTACTCTATTTAATTATATGTATCTGATTTGCAATGCTTGTTGAATAATTTTGATTACAACTGTACCACCCACTGTACCAACTGTTAAATTAAATAGATTAATCTAGTGTGAAATTGATGCCAAAGTTCAGATCTGTTCACTGCTTTTTATTTGTGGAATTGATGCCAAAATATAGTTCAAAATTAGAATTATAATAACAATTGATTTAAAAAACTAGTGTGAAATTGATGCCAATGTACAGATCTAATTCACTACTTTTTATTTGTGGAATTGATGCCAAAATAGAGTTCAAAATTATAATTATAATAACAATTGGCTTAAAAATCTAGTGTGAAATTGATGCCAAAATACGTATCTAGTTCACTGCTTTTTTTTTTTAAGTGGCTGCGTTCGATTGTGAGACGCGTGTGCTCTCCTTGCATGCTCGCTTGCACACTCCCTCCTCCCCCTCTTTCATGTGTGTGTGATGCTGGTCTCAAGGGTGTAGCTCAGACACTGCAGTAGAAGGTAGGGCTTGGCTGCTGCACTGTACGATGCGCTGAAAGATGGTGCACCAAGAGAAATGTGTTTACCAGGTAAGACAGGTCTATATATATATTTTTTTTTATTATTGTGTTAGCATCAGTGTGCTTTATATTGTGTTACACACACTGTGTATATTTGGAAAAATCATGGTGCAAGAGGTGGCTTGAAGATTAAATTAATATTTCCGATAATAAGAAAGATGGATGTTAAATTTCTTGTAGATTTAGTTCATCGATATAATCTAAACGGAAATAGACTAAATTAAATAAATAAATGAATACATTGCTTGAATTGGGACCAGTTCAACCCATCCCACACAAGGTCATATTTATTTGTGTATTTTTTGTGGATGGCTATTTTTGCTTGGCATTATCTGCTAGTCTAATGGCAAAATCTCACTCAGTAATAAAAGCAATCAAATTTAGCTGTTCCCATTCCTCAGAATGCAGGAAACCTGCTTTACAGATGGCTAATATTACATCACAAGCTGAGCTATGGGTGTTTCATTTGCGTGCATTATGAATCAGCCTCTCTTCTGCCCCATATATTTCTCCATCCAAATGTTAATCTCAGTGGAACTGCTCTGCAAACAGGCTAAAAATGAAAGTGAGCTAAAAGAAGCATATCTACAGGAAGGGAAAGTTATTGAATGTCACAACAGTAGCCCTTACGATTATTACAGAGATGTGTGCAAGGCATTTTTAAATATCAGTCATTCTGAGCACCATCAGAAGGGAACCGTGTTGCCATGGCAATGAATTGAGTGTAGTATGCTCATCTGAGAGGACATTATTCCTACAAATATAACGTCATAAGCAATAGTCAGGCGATTATATATTTAGAATGTAAATGTCATGCGTACTGCCTCAGTTCTCTTTCCAGTTTTTTCTCTTCGTCTTTGTAATTTGCTGTTTGTTGATTTCTATTGACCCAATTCCTATTCACACTCCGTCTTGTCCTTGAAATCTAGCAAGTTGTTTACCCTTTGACACAAGCATTCAATAGACGTTGTGTTAAAGCATATGACATCTTCTTTAAAATGCCTCATCAAATATTCTTTGTCGTGAGGTCTTCTGTGGCCTACTACATGTTGTGTTGCCTGTCTGTGAGGGTCCTCTTCATTTATTGAAGTCAACTGTGTTTGCGCTCAGGCCCAGAGGAACGAGAGGGAGTCCATTAGGCAGAAGCTGGCCCTTGGCAGTTTCTATGACGACGGACCAGTTACCTTTACTGGCTGCAGCAAGAGCAGCAAAAACTGCCCGTCCTCCCGGTCAGTGTGCGCTTGTGATCAGTGGCTTGATGTTGTGTGTCTTATGTAATGTTGATTGTTTTTAGTGTATAACTGTATTGGATGACGTAGCTACTGGTATAATAATAATAGTGAAAACAATATCAAGTATTTTCAAAGGTTCTGCTGAGAATATTTTTGTTACTAGATGACAAAGTTTTTTTTTTTAAAAAAAAAGCAGCTTCACATTAATAAACATAAAAATAACAGTGTCTAAAATGTATACATTTCAGTGTTGTTTTTACTCAGTTCTTCTTCCGCCACCAACTGAACTAAAGTGTGAGGCATCGATAAAAAAAAATGTGTATTATGTTCCATTTCCTGCACTTATTTTTATGACATGTATGAGAACATATTAAATTGTTTCTGGTTCATTCCACTTATTGCCCTTCCCTGTAGGATGTTTATTGATTTGATGTAAATTGGCAATTGCCATTATCCAGTGAACGTGATTTAACATGTTTACGTGTTCCTGGATCAATATTTGAGTTAACCAATCTGATTTAAGTTTACAGTTTATGTCAAGTTTAGGCTTACAACCAGGGTTAGGTGCTTCTACATCAGTGTTATTCACCATCATTTCTCTCTGATTTTAGGGAAGGGGTTTATGGGTAGGGATGGGGTTACGACTAGGATGTTGTTCCTGGATCAACAAAATATGTTGTTGTCTTGGCAAAATCACGGTGACCGCCATTATCCAGCTCAAATTTGGTTCTAATCCGATAATGTCAGTGCAGTTAAATGATCAGATGTCCAGTTTTTACCATGACAGTCTTGTAAGCCATGTTTTAGTGTCCCAAAATGTTGTTTTTTTCCATATTTCACCAATAGCTGCAATAGAGAGAGTCTCCTGCCTTATCTAACGTAGTAAATCATGTCATTTTGGAGAAGAAAATAGCCACCCAATGGCAATTCCTTATTGATGGTGAAGGTGGGATCTGGTGTCAGTGAAGAGCGTGTAGGAGAAGTGATAGTTCACCCAAAAAAATGAATATTTTGTCATCATTTTCTTACTCTCAAGTTGTTCAAAACCTGTATGCATTACACTCTAAACAATGCTGGGTTGTTGAACCCAAATGTGGGTAAAATATGGACAAACCCAAATGTTGGGTTGAAAATGTAATTTCAAATTGTAACCCAACTTTAACCTTCACTTTCAACAGTACATTTTTTTAATTGCATTTTTTAACCCAACATTTGGGTTTGTCCATATTTGACCCAAATTTGGTTTGAAACAACCCAGCATTTTTAATGGATGGATGGATGGATGGATGGATGGATGGATGGATGGATGGATGGATGGATGGATGGATGGACTGATGGACAGACAGATGGATGGATGGTTAGATAGACAGAAAGATGGATGGATGGATGGATGGATGGATGGATGGATGGATGGATGGATGGATGGACAGACAGATGGATGGATGGTTAGATAGACAGAAAGATGGATGGATGGATGGATGGATGGACAGACAGACAGACGGATGGATGGATGATAGATAGACAGACAGACGGACGGATGGATGGATGGTATCCATGTCTGTTTGTATTATAGGCAGTATACCTGCAGAATATTTATTCTTTCTTCTAAGTCAGATGTCATGTCTCACCCTTCCTCTTTTCATAAGTTTCAGAATGGGGTGAATCTACTTATTTGTTTTGTGAATGACAGCAGTGACAGAGACATTTGGGTTTGTCCATATTTGACCCAAATTTGGTTGAAACAACCCAGCATTTTTAACATAAAATAAGATATTTAGAGGAATATGGGTAACCAATGAGTTGATGGACCCAATTGACTTCCAAAGTACTGAAAGAAAAAAAATCCCTTCAAGTTGGATGTCAAAAAGAAGCATTCGTGTTAGTCATTCTTATTTATCACGCATATTATATAAATGATTAAAAAGGGAGTCTTGAATTCCACTCTGAGAATTGAGAAATTTGGCCACCCTAATTAAAATTAAAATATTATTCCTGAATATTGAGAGTATTTTAAACCACATCTAAACAAGACAAAGTGGCAAGGAAGGAACCCAAACTCCATCAGGTCACAGGAAGTGCAGGGCTCATTGCAGCATAACACACCTACAATTCGATTTCAGTGTATAGTTTCTGTTGTCTTGGGTAGTCGACCCAATTTCTCACTTGACACCAGTCTCTACTTTGTTGTCACTGTTTGCTCAAACAAATATTTGACAGAAAAGAGGGAACATTTTTATTTTGTTTCTATTTTAGTCTGGTGTGCTGTGCTTACCGTTTCATGTTTCTAGCACTTTGGGATGGTAGACAGAGAGTCTGTTGACTTTTCACATCTTCTCAAGAATGATATGGGAAAGGAATTCAGACATTGTTGATGTGGAGATGAAAAGATGTTGCAGAGAGTGAAAATACCAGTCTGCAAAAATGTGCTCCTTAAAGGGAGACTCCACCCAAAAATTCAAATTCTGTCATCATCATTTACTCACCCTCAAGTTGTTGCAAACCTGGATGAGTTTATTTCTGCTGCTGAACACAACTACGTTAAAGAAGGTTCCTAGAAATTCAAGCAAAAGAAAGTCCAAAGAGGGTTGGAATTAAACGGAATGAGCATGTTTCCCCACAAAACTCTTTATCTTTGTTTACGTAACTACTTTACAAGAGATACCACAGATTCATTTACAGTCTCATCTACAGGAGTAAACTCTGCCAATGAAGTCTTCAACTTTAATTATAGAATTACTTGAAGCAGTCGGTGTTTTCTTAAAATACTATTAACCTCAAGATTCTCTTGCATTTTAAGAGGAAAGTCTTTCCGTGGGAAGTGTGTTTCACTGTGGTTCACAAACACTAAAAATAGATCTTTCACTCTTTTGCGGTTCAGTTTTACTGTAAATACAATCTGGAAGCTTTATGTGAAGGTTACATTTTTAAAACGTTTTCTTTGTGTTTTTAAGCCGTTTGTTCTTCAAATTGTTCGCACTATGTGACTAAAATAAATGTTTTTCAATCTTTCCACATGACACTGATGAATTGCCAATCGAAATATATTCTAAAGCGGATAATTTAAGAGTCTTTGGTTGTATTTCACACCACTACGAAATAAAGTATCGATTTAGCATAGTAAAACAATATAACAAAGGATAATGGAATTGAGTAAAATGGCAAAAAGCTGCATTGTTGTAGATAAACACCAACTTGTTTTTAACAAATCCTCAAAAAAATTATTTTTTTTTAATGCAAAAACATAGTCAGAATAGGCAAATCTTAAACGATCAATAGCAGTGAAATAAAAAGGTCAAAAGTCAAATAAATTAATAAAATTAAAGTAAAAAAAAATCAAAATCTAATTGATGATAGATAGATAAATAGACAGACAGATTGTGACCGATGGATGGATGGATGGATGGATGGATGGATGGATGGATGGATGGATGGATGGATGGATGGATGGATGGACGGATGGACGGATGGATGGATAGATGGATGGATGGATGGATGGATGGATGGATGGACGGATGGATGGACAGGTGGATGGATCCACCCACGATTGGATGGATGGATGGATGGATGGATGGATGGATCCATCCACGATTGGATGGATGGATCTATCCATGATTGGATTGATGGATGGATGGATGGATGGATGGATGGATGGATGGATGGATGGATGGATGGATGGATGGATGGATCCATCCACGACTGGATGGATGGATGGATGGATGGATGGATGGATGGATGGATGGATCTATCCGTGATTGGATTGATGGATGGATGGATGGATGGATGGATGGATGGATGGATGGATGGATGGGTGAATCTATCCATGTTTGGATGGATGGGTGGATGGATGGATGGATGGATGGATGGATGGATGGATGGATGGGTGAATCTATCCATGTTTGGATGGATGGGTGGATGGATGGGTGGATGGATGGGTGAATCTATCCATGTTTGGATGGATGGGTGGATGGATGGATGGATGGATGAATCTATCCATGTTTGGATGGATGGGTGGATGGATGGATGGATGGATGGACAGACAGTTGGATGGATGGTTAGATAGACAGACAGACAGACAGATGGATGGGTGGTATCCATGTCTGTTTTGTATTATAAGCAGTACACCTGCAGAATATTTATTCTTTCAGTCAGATGTCATGTGTCACCCTTCCTCTTTTCATAGGTTTCAGAATGGGGTGAATCTACAGATGTGTTTTGTGAATGACAGCAGCAGTGACAGAGACAGCGATGCCGAGGACAGCAGAACAGAAACCAGCCTGGACACCCCATTGTCACCAATGGTACACGCCACAATGTTCTTCAATGTCTATCACACAGAGTTCTGCATTTTGAAACTGAAACTTATGCAACTTAACTGAGCGTTTTTGTTGTTTTTCTTCTGTCTCCCTACAGAGTAAACAGAGTTCATCTCTGTCTGACCGGGACACAGGAGAGGAAGACCTGGACTCGGAGGATTCGGAGTTCTGGCGGTTACAGCGGCGGCTGCAGGAGGAGGCGCGTGTGGCCCTGGCTCTGGCCCGGCCCATGGCCCGCATGCAGGTGGAGGTGGAGAGACAGATTCAGCTACACCGCAGGTCCCCCGTGGCAGACCTGGTCAGTGAGACGAGTGTCCAAGAATAGTGCTGTGTTACATTCCTTTCCCAAAGCTTATTGTGTCCTCAAAGGGCGTTCACGTCACCTTATAAGAAAAGATAAAAACACAAAACATTTAGCTTGACTCAAGTTTGTCCTTGTGCTTTAGTTACCACATCTGCCACACATCAGTGAGAGTCTAATGAAGAGGAGTCTGAGGCCTGTGGACCTGAGGGACATGAGTCTTGGTCAGTTACAGGTTATCACCAATGACCTGCACTCTCAGATACAAGGTGAAGACAGGAGATGGAAATGTTCAAAATAAGACATTCTGTTATTATATACATAACCAGTATAAGACAAACATGTTTTGTTGTGGTAATGGCAATAACGACTTGTAGGTTTGACTTGTAATTGCATTGCAGGTCTGAATGAGGAGCTGGTTCAGCTGTTGCTCATGAGAGATGAACTACACATGGAGCAGGATGCCATGCTGGTAGATGTGGAGGATCTGACCAGGTTAGGCTTGTAACCCAATCAAAACGCAGCTTAAAGTGCCCCTATAGAGTCCCGAAGTTACGACGTCACTCTGTAGTTGGCCAAAACGCGGAAGTGAGTTAGCATTTTAGCACTCCCGGTTCCCTCGCTCAAAAGTCTATGGGATTTTTGAATGGGTTTTTGCTAAATCGCCTGAAATAAGGTCTGTGGTGAACAAAGCCTCTAGATATTTTCAAGTTTTGATCTATGACATAAAACACAGTTATAACCTGCTTGTGTTTTTTTTTAAACTTTATTGTGTCTGTGTTTTTTTTTAACTTTATATAGGCTTCATAATGTATTTTGGATTAAATTGTAAAGATTATCTTGATAGACAAAAAATGTAAGGGTCACAACAACTCTTTGTTGAACACAGATCTTATTTTTTGCGATTTTCCAAAAGCCTATGGGGAAAATGCATAGCTTTTCGACCGAGGGAACCCATGCGACGCTAACTTCCGAGTTGTCCTACAAAGTGACATCATCACTTCGGCACTCTATTATGCTATTGTAAAGGTTCCATATTTTGTTTTGGAGGTCTTCATAGGGTTACATGCATCCAAGGTAAAAAAAACAACACTGCAATGTGATTGGTCTACAGCTTACAGCATGTGTCGGAAACCAAATACTCATTACCATATATCTGAATTTCAGCTCCAGATCTTGCTCAGGACATGATACACAGTGATAATAACAGTAACAATGGTGTTGGTTTTGCCATATCAATTCCACCTTGAATCCTCATCCTTTGGAAGTTCATGCAATGGATTTGCTTTCGCCGCACAGAAAACAGCCTCTTCTCGACATGTCGACAACATGAACTCTTTCCTCAGTTAAAACTACAGTGTTTGAGGTTGATCAAAGTAGACATTATTCACATGCAACCAATGAAGACCACAGGCTAGCATTATGCTAATTTGTTCCAAACATACGGGATCGAATAGGGGGCAAGACTAGAATTACTGACAACTCATTTCAGCCAGTTTAGAATCATTTCTTCAATAATTCAATTTTAAACTTTGATCTTTAAAACTTTGCAGACCTTTTTCATTTACAGCCGCATAAGACTAGCCTACATGAATTCATATTAAAAAAAAACATAACAGGGGTGCTTTAAATTAGAGCCTACAAATAAGTTTCTTATGAAATGATGTGTAAAAAAAATCTTTTCTATCTTGTTTTTGAACAGGCATGCACACAGCCAGCAGAGGCACATGACGGAGAAGTCTCTGGCCAAAAGCAAAGCAGTTTGCCACGGTCGCTGTGATTCTCCATTTTGAGGCAAACAGCACAGGGTCCAACCACTTGTGTTTCACTATATTATGAAGCAGTGTACTCGCTATAGACCCCTTTTTCAACTAGATGTGTGTGTTTCTGCCTATGTTACAAGCTTTGTGTGGATGTATGTCAATTATACATGCTGTAAGTGTTCATGCATGCCCGCACCTTAGCTGAGGGTTACACACTCACTCTTGAGGAAGTCCTGCTGATCCTTCATAATGTAAAAGAATCATTCAACATGAATCAATCACTGTCAGAACGGATCTGTTCCTTAAGTCTGCTGGTTTCATCATGCATTGAATTGTGGCTCACTATGGACCTTAATGGGAAACAACCATGAGCTAGTTCACCCAACAATTAAATGACTCTGTCATCATTTACGCACCGTCATGTCGTTTCAAACCTGGTTAAACATATTTCCTACAATTGTTTTTGTCCGTACATTGGACCTCATTGTTAGGGTAAAAACATGAAGCCATTTTCAAAATATCTTTTTATTTTCAATAGAATAAAAAAAGGCTTATTTATTTTAAACAATCTATCCCTTGAACTTTGGAAGATTTTTTTTCTCACAATTGTGAGTTATAAACTTGTAGTTGTGAAAAATTAAATCAGATTTGTGAGACAAACCAACAATTGCGAGGAATAAAGTAAGAAGTAGAATTGTGATATATAAACTCGCAATTGTGAGGAAACAAAGATATAAACTGCGAGAAAAAAAAGTTTATATCTTGTAGTTCTGAGTTTTTTTTCCTCAGAATTGTGAGATATACAGTAAACTTGTAATTGTGGGTTATAAACTTCAAATTTGCGGTTTCTGAGAAAAAAATTCTAAATTGTGAGATAAAAAGTGGCAATTACTTTTTTGATTTTTTTTTTTAAATTCTGTGGCAGAAACAAGCTTCCATATCAATTCAGAACCAAAAGAAATCCTAACCAAACGTGAATTTTAGAATAATGTTATGTTAGCATTATGTTTGTTTGAAGCTGCCTAGTGTGGTGGAAATGTATTATTGTGTTCACAATGAACTATAATGTCAGTCTTTTAAGAATGCCTATTTTACTTACTTTTTCTTCTAAATGTGTTTCCTGTTTCACAGATGTAAGTGACACACCATTCTGTATTCGTGCACAGAACTGTAAAAGGAAATCACGGTCAAATAAATGACTTAATATGGGCCACATTGTTTTGATCTTCTAAACTGTCACAAGGCACGAAGCACTCAACACCAAACAAGTGTCATCGTGGTTTGTATTAGGTCAGTCCCAAAAACGAAACTGCAAAATGGAAAAAAAACAAAAAAAAAACAATAAATGAAAATAACTATGTAGGCCTACTGTAAAAAACAGATCTCTCTTACTTTGAGTTCACTTCAGATCTCCGCAGAATTTTAACACAGTAAATCTGACAAAATAGCACTTTGTCAGAAAGTATTAGCATACGGCACTGACCAGAGAGTCGAGTATTTCTACTTCCTTTTTGTGGCCAGATTACGCAGATCAAGACTGCACTCTCCCTGACAAGAGCCCAGTAACACAATATTACATCAGTTGATGTGTCTGCTCCACCAAATTAACATAAATAATTAGGAAAATAAAGGCAGTTAAGTTGTTTTTAATGGGTTTTCCACTCTTGTTCAACATTGTGGCTTAAAAAGCAATAAGGTAATATATTTTCATAAAATATATATATAAAAAAATACATATGTTATATACAATATATATATATATTGAATGTAAACTCAGGGGCAAGTCTGGAGAGTTTTTCATATATCAGCCTCTGTTAACACCTTTCTTGATTTCATGTACATTTTTGAAAAACCCTCCAAATGACGATATAGGAAAGCTTGCTGTTTCATGCTTCAATCACTAGTGCCAAAGAGAGGAAATGTGACAGTTTTACTTGAAATGTGACATTAAAGGGAAAAAAAGAGGAACATTCCAGTTTAATGCAAGCTAAATTATGACCTGTCAGAAGAAGAAGAAGAAAATATCAAGGTTATAATGAAGCACATAGATGGACATACATTTTTTTGATGCTTAAATCATTAACAATAATTTTTTTTTTCAGTTAAACATGTTTTTTTGAGATCATTTTTTCTGTCGCTTTAGGGTTTTTAGAAAGAAAAGCTATCATTTTACCACAGTAAAAGTTTGTTAGCATGCATTATTTTTAATAAACCATTTAAATATTAGTCCAAATAATATATATGTTTTTAAATACTATATACTACTATATATACTTTTTTAAACTAGAGTGCTTAGAATAGTAATAGTGAACTTCTGATTCGTGATGTATCCCCCATTGTGATGAATCAGCGTGTGAAGCAGCTTCTTGAACAAGAGCTAATGTAATTTGGGACTTGATTCTGTCAATGGGGAATTGACTGTGGTTTGCTATTGGTTGACCTCATGTGATTGACAGATTGCCAGTAAACACTCATCAAAGAAGAGAAAGAGATGAGCCAAGAGGGAGGGGAAGTTATTTTAATTAAAGATTATGAGGGCACATGAATAGTAAAAAATAATAATAATGATGATAATAAATTCTGCAGCATTCCATTCATAAAAATAAGAATTGTCAATTTTGATTTCATGGTGACTTTGCTAATTTTGGGGGAAGATACCCTTCAGGGAAAGATGATTTTTTTTTCTCCTTACCAGAGATGGCACGAATCTCATCTAAGGACTTTTTGATGAATGGCTTTGCTATCTTTTATTTTGTCATTTAATCTGACTTTCAACACTTGAGATTTAGTCAGCCGAAACGGTTAATTTATTTAATTTTGTGTCTCTGGAAAATAGTGAATAAATATTTTTGAGTGTTTTTGTATTTTTTTTTTAATAATTACAATCATCTTTGTAATTAATGGGGTTATTATTCCGTTTTTCCACGAATTAGATGTACATTTCAGACATATTTGATTTAATTAAAACCTATAAGTTAATTGAGAAATCATTCAATAAGCATGTTGCTATTATGACATATCTTCAACTAAAATATGGGCAGTTAAATTTAAATGAATAAAATGCAGATGAATCTTTGTCTGTCATCAGTTATTCAATCATTAGGCCTATCAACTAAATTGTCAAAATAAAATGTTATACACAATTCTTTATTTAGTATTTTAATTTAAATAACACTTTTGAAAGGTAGAAATTACATCAGAAGTAATTTATACATTATTTAAAGGTATGTGAGTTTAATATTTTAATGTTTGAGATTTATATAACTATAAATTAGAAAATGTAAATATAAAAACACATTTGATGCATCATCATCGTTCTGCACATGCTTAACTTATATCTAACTGTTACAATGGAGAAGTAAATCCTCATCAATCACTCCCATACTTGTCCCTTCACCTTTGTCTTTTGTCCCTTTTTCTTTTCCTTTTTGTTTCAATTTGTTTAATTTCAGAAATTCGTTTCGTTATCAACATCATGCATACCACAAATGTTGTCAGACTGATGTTAACCTGGGATATTTTTTTTTTTATTTTTTTATTATACTATCATAACATTCGATACAATTCCTTTGGGACGTTACACGCACATCTCTTAAATCCCCTTAACCATCTCTTAACCCTTCTTTACGTGTTTCTGCCAAATGTTTATGACTGTAAACGAGAATGGAGCTAAATTTGAAATGCTGTTAAAGTGACAATAGGGGCTTTACCGAATGAGAAGGTTCAAGATTGTTATCCTGTCCTCACACTGTTTGTGAAGTAGCCTATGTCTGTGTAAATCGAAACGTGCGTTAATTCCCAATGTATGCAAGCATCGTGTCCTAAACTCCAGGACTCAACATCTGTGAGACCACGGAAATTACAAAACACATGGGCAGCGGGTTGTTTTCATTTGAGTTAATATTATGTTTCGAAAAGGGAACTCCCATACCTCCAAAAGATGTATAAAAGGACAAATCCTGATCCTAAGCACTATAATATGCAACAGCTTAACGCAACAATGCTGCCCAGGCTCTATACTTGTAAGTATTGTCAGCCTACTGTTTTTTAATCTACAAACGATCCCGGCTCTAGAGTAGCTGTCCAATTTATCCTTCACGTTTTGAGAAATGTAATGTCGTTGTTTTGTTAAAGATGTGTCTATAAGCATCCTGTGCCTCGCGCTGTGTCGCTGTGGCGTCGCCGGTCCGGTCGGAGCGCGTGAATCTCCATTGAGCCTCTCAGGAACGACGTGCAACGCGCTCGCGCGTTCCCTGCTCTGGAACGTGTCCGCGGTGCTCGCGATGGTGAGTGACTGTTATTCAATAAACCAGCTCATATAGCTAATAAACACACATTCTTGTTGAATCTGAAATCGTTCCCTAAAATCTCATTCACTATTCCTACGTTACTCCATTAATACTGTTCACTTGAAGGAGTGAATAAAAACAATAACACTCTGTTATTGAAGTGCACTCAATAACGTCCACTATGGTTTCGGACACCCCAAATGGATGTCCACACACATAAGTAGTCTAATAATGTTTATTATCCGCTTACAGGACCACTTGTTCAGCGGGTTCGACTGCACACAGCAGAACGCAAAGGTGCACCTCAGGACGCAAACGGTGGCTACCTGCACACCACAGGTAAGAGTGATGGCTTTACGGGTGCACTAATAAGCATTAATTCATGCTAAACTAATGCACAGTTAATGTGTAACTAATGATTATCAAAGGTATTCATTAATGATTACCACATTAGGAACTAATTAAGAGTCTGTAAGGTTAATGTATTAGTTCATATATGACTTGTTATTAATTAAATATGTAATTGTGGATTAATTCCATAATAACTCATTTTTTAACTAATAGTGTTAATTAATATGTTAATTACCAGAATGAGCCAAAGCCTTGTATTTCAACTTCCAGAGGTACACTAATATGCATTAATACATGATTAATTACTTCATTGTTAGTGCAAATTCATGTACTACAATTAAGGGGGTCGCACACCGGACGCGCAGCGCCGCGCCGCGTCGCGTCGCGTCTAGGACAACTCAAGGTATCGCACACCGGACGCGCACTTTCTCATTAGTGTATGGTCAGCAATATTGTAATGTTTAATGACAGGAAATGAAGATAATGTCTGTTCTATGTTATTATTGTACTGCACAATTAAATAAAATCGCTGCTGAGTCTGCAATCTGAAAACTTTACCTCAGAGCATCCGTTAACTGAATGAATTGAGAATCTCACCTGAAAAATCCAATAACATTCAGCAATTGTCATTCAAGCAGCTGATTTCTGTAAATGAATGCAAAGCCAAATGTATATTGCAGCATAGTGCGAAGTCAGGATCAATCAGCAACGATTTGAGTCAAAAATAATTAAAATTTTATATAAACTATGTAAATGGCGCTCTGTGGCGCTGCAGGGTTTTGAACACGGTCCTGAGCCGTTGCTGGGCGCCGCGGACAGACGCCGAATGGCGCCGCCGGTGTGTGTACACTCATAGAGAATAATGTGTTCGAATTTTAAAGACGTGGCGCTGCGCGTCCGGTGTGCGACCCCCTTTACTAAATGACTAGTTAATAATGATGTGCCTCCACAAGTAAAGTCATAACATGATGATACCTTTGCAAATCATTAGCTAATCATTAATTTAAGCAGACAACTGGAAGTTGAAGTGCATAACTTTGACTAATTGTGGTAATTAACACATTAATTGACACTATTAGTTAATAAAATATGGAATTAATACACAATGACACATTGCAATTCATGTATTACTTAATCTATTAATCATATAGACTCTTTATTAGTTGCTGATGCAGTAATCATTAATTTTTCATTCTTCATTAGTTAGACATTAACTCATGATTACCCGTGCATTAATTAAGTACGAATTAATGCATATTAGTGCACCCATATTGTAAAGTGTTACCGTAATTATTATTATTAGGGCCCAAGCCAAACCGGCAGATGTCCTATTGTTTTACAAAGTAGGCTATTATTATTTCCTTTCAAACTTTCGGGTACTTTTGGGGTCCTTAACATGCTCAAAAACTCTTGAAAATGTGCACACGCTTTTTAAAAGTCGATCATTAGGTCCAGGCACAAGCTGGCGGTCTGAGGCGCACCCTTTTTGTATGTTTTTTTTTCCGGTGATCTGTGTATGTTTTTTTATGGCTTTTGCACCTACAGTAACCAAACTACTCATCAAGCCGTGTTTACGGCATAGGCCTGCCCAACAGGAAGTTGGCTATTATGGGATGTTTGAAAAACGCATGGAATTTACTACTCCTCCTTGGGGATTCATTCACCACCAAACTCGAGAGCCCGCTCACTGCAGAGCAATGGTGGAGAGTGAAGTCCAGCCGCCCCTCTCTGAATGTAATTTGGGGGTAGTGGGTGGTGCTAGAATACACCCGAATCCTACCCATAACTCTATCCCTCCACCTATTAGACATCCGGGAGAGGTGGAGCTGCACGTCATTTGGCACTAGAGGTCTATGCGGAGGACCAGTTTGGGTCCCAATCTGTTTAACATTGTCTGTAATACCAGAAAACACCGGCCATGATCAAAGTCAGTGCTGTGTGTGTTTTGTAACCTGCAACTTGATGAACTGTCACGTGAATGTTTTCTCTGGCACTCAAACTGTGTTTAAAAGCATATTTCAGGTTTTCCTTATTAGTTTTGCTGCTAAATATAAATAACCAATGTATTCAAAAATCCCTACTGATCTGCCTCCTTTCTTCATGACAGTTCATTCTTGATTGCTGAATTTCGGCTTCATCAAAATCATAATTTGACGACTATTATTTGTTTTTCACTCAACAGAACGCCGACTGTGCTCGCAGCACTGTCCTTAATATTGATGAGGTAAATTTAAAAAGCATTCTTCCAATTCTTCTGTTTATTGGCTGCGTCTTTTGTCTTTTACACTGACATGTGTCTTTGTAGAATGAATGCCTGAAGAGAATTCTAGAAGATCTCCACTACTATCGCGAAACATTTCAAGCCTACTCGAATCCAGAGCTCAAAACAGTCGTCAGAAGCATCGATGACCTCATGCAGGTACAAACACCTTTACTATTAAGTAACTATAACTGCGACGCTCTTTATTGTTGTTCTTTATTATTCTTTCCTTTTTTCATCATAGAACTGTTTGTCTGTCTCTGCAATGGACAACTCTCCGGCAGAGGTAAAACCGGTTATATTTTTTATGTTGCTTTTAATACATTCTTTTGACCTCCTTGATGTGTAAGTATGATTATGTTTTTTGGTTTTTTTTTGTTTTTCAGGTGCCCATGGATCATCAAAACTCTTTTCAAGAGCGACTTAAGCTGTGCAAAGTCCTAAAGGGTTTCAACCTTCGGACAATAACAATAAACCGAGTTTTCAACTACATTTTGGCAAAATAGCAAGCTAGCAGTTGTTACCGGCCAGTTTATTTTAGTTTACTGTTTCTAAGGAATGATTATTTATTGTTAAGTTATTTATTGTATTTAAGCATTATTTATTTATGGAGTAATTTATGAAATTTTGATTTGTTTCTTGCTGTTTTATTAAAGGTGGCCTTGCATTTCAGCAAAACTTTGTACTGGTCATGATTTTCCATATATAGTAAGATATCATTTGTTAATACTGCAATATAATTTGTCGGTACACTTTACAATAAGGTTCATTAGTTAACATTAGTAATATTTAGTATTTAGATGTAGTGCATTAACTAACATGAGCAATGGATTAGTTACAGTGTTTATTAATCTTTGTTAATGTTAGTTAATACAAATACAGCTGTTCATTGTGCATTCATGTTAGTTCACAGTCCATTAACTAATGTTAACTAATCCAACCTTTGATTTTAATAACGTATTAGTAAATGTTGGAATTAATATTAACTAAGATTAATAAATGCTAAAGAAGTATTGTTCACATATTGTACATGTTAACTAATGTAGTTAACAAATGTTAACTAATGAATCAGGATCACTGGATTAAAAATAACACCTTCCAATGGATCCTAATGCTATTGTAGTTATTTTCAACAGTGTGAATGTCTCAGTTGAGCATTATTTGTTTGTTCGGTACATTTTGGATTCTTCGGTAAATCAGTCACAATTTTGGTGCATGTTTTGCAAACAGACTTTTGCACTATGGAACCACCAGTAATGCAACAACATGCAATTAACTGTTCATTCTAATCTAATGTCTGATATGTGATCAGAGATTTCTGATGTGTTCTTTGTCTATGTGTCAGTAGATCAAACTAGTCACTAAACGGTCAGATTCACATAAAAAAATCTGGTATTTAAATTGTGATTAATTTATAGAAAACAATCAAAGAACGCTTCCTTTATAAAATATGCTGAAGCAGTCAATCAAACATTGCAAGTTTATCACTGACTGAGTTCTGGACTCTCGCCAAAACTCTCGTTATATGTAAAGGACAAGTTCGGTATTTTACAATTAAAGCCCTGTTTTAAGTTCGTCCCTGATGAAATAGAATAGTTAAGATTGTTTTTGAGACAAATGCTCCTGTCACGGGAATTTTAGGTTTCTGTGTTAGCACCCCCCCCCCCCCCCCCCCCACCTTTATAATGAAAGCATAGGTGCACTCGAACAATCATTCATTAAAACGCATAAAACTTTAGTTTACAAAGACGTGAAACTCACCGAGTGTTCACTGATATGCTCACACAAAAATCGCTGCAAAATATGCTTTCCAACAGGTTTTATCCATAGATTTTATCGTAGTTTTTGTCCAAGTCCATTTTCTTCCTGTTTTTGGTTGAAGTCCAGAGCAGTCGATTGTCGAGTTTGCGTGCGGGATCCTTAGTTATCTAGTTACCAATGATCGCGCACGTGAACTCGACAATTTACTACTGTGGACTTCAACCAAAAACAGGAAGAAAATAGACTTGGACAAAAACTACGATAAAAACCTGTTGGAAAGCATATTTTGCAGCGATTTTTGTGTGAGCATATCAGTGAACACCCCAGACCACTCGATGAGTTTCACGTCTTTGTAAACTAAAGTTTTATGCGTTTTAATGAATGATTGTTCGAGTGCACCTATGCTTTCATTATAAAGGTGGTGGGGGGGGGGGGGGTGCTAACACAGAAACCTAAAATTCTCATGACAGCAGCATCTGTCTAAAAAACAGTCTTAACTATTCTATTGCATCAGGGACGATCTTAAAACAGGGCTTTAATTGTAAAATACCGAACTTGTCCTTTAAAAGATTTCTTATTTACATTGTGTTTGCACCATGGACTGTTGCGCATTGCACAGTTAGTTATGATGAAAGCATCCGTTAGTGTGCAGAAATCAAGTTGCAATGATGAGATCACTGCATTCATGCGCAACTTGTCTGTGATCGGCTACATTGCAACCTTTCATGCCATATAGGCTAAATATAATATAGATCAGAATGTAATGCTATAATCAACAATTTTCACAATTAGTTAAGCTTGAGAACTGTAATAGTAAAAAATGTGCTAACAGTTTTCGAGAGCATTCCACATGTAATATTTCTATTTCATATGCAAAGATGTCAGCCAATCACAGCACAGTAGGTGTTTACACCAAAGTCTCACAGACATACCCCTTCAAACATAGTGTTCAAATCAGAGGACTAAAATCAGGAAAGGAATAATGTCTTTTATTTCATAATTATGACAACTTTTGATTTGTAAAAATCAAACTAACATTATAAGTGTACAGGAAACATTATAAAACAATGCAGTTCACGTCCCCTTTAAAGTGTATACTGTAGTCTTGTTTAATTAACAGCTGTACTAATTTCCATTCTTATATTACTAATATAATTACTAAGATTTTAATTCTTCTCTGCTTCCCTACCTTTTCTTGCATGTAAAAATGGTTGACATTTTGCAGTTTCATCATCAGCGGGACCAAATATTGAGAAATTCTATTTTCTAGTTTCACTATTCTTAATGACCATAAAAATGGTTTAACTGAGCTGGTGTCATAGCAAAAGAGGAAGTCTCCAACCACTGAATTACTGCATTGTAATTTCAAGAAATATTTTCAATAATATGACAAAATTTGAGAAGATTTTTTTTTCGTCTTCAGCCATAGAAAGAGAGAGAAAACAACTGGCTTATAGGACTTTTTTTTTCTGCAGCCCGCCCAAACAATAATATGGTGTGGTATAAAATATGGAGACGAGCTTGTTGAGGATCAGTGCCGATGGATGTTGTGTCGATGAGGCCTTCGTTTTCGTCAGTTGCCAGTTTTCTGTATTTTCTTTGTTCCTAGTTTCCCGCCAGTCTTTAGTTGCCATGGACACTCATTAATCATCTCAGCTGTTTGTCATTGTTTCATCATGACAATGTCTTAAATAGGTATCTGTGCACCTATTTAAGTTCCTCTTTGTGCTCACTTCAGAGGTCCGGTATCGTCGATGTCACGCGCTGTACATTACTTGTAATTAATTCTTAGATCAAAAAGTAATCTGATTAGGTAATGCATGTTACTTCTCGAAACATTAAAACAAATCTGATTATGTAATGCATGTTACTTCAGACACATTACTTTACTTGTAACAAACAAGTAATCTGAATGCGTTATACCTGCCCAAACACTGCTCATTTCAGATGAGACTGGATAAAAAAAAAAAAAAAGTATCGCTAGGTTTTCTCACAAGAGGGCTATGCTAGAAATGTGTCCATCTCTAACATAATCAGAATTATCAGTTAATAAGGGTAAATTGACATACTCTGGCACACTGGAGGGAGCATCTGAGTGTTTCCACCGTTGTTCATTGTAGACATATATATATATATTTAAGTTTTTACATGATTTGATGTAATTGTATTGATTAGTTTGTTAAATACACATACTTTATCTGTTTGATTATTGTATTATGATTAATACAGTATCTCTTCAGTTTAAACTATAAATGCATGCTGTCCACTCAAACTCATCTGGAAATCTCTTTGAAAAATTTGAGAGAAAAAAAATTCAAATCAAATTTTATTTTCCATGCCCTAAGAGCAATAAAAAAACAAAGGGAAAAAATCCTGACTGATGATATCATAATTCATGCATGAAAGGGTTGAAAAAAACTCACTTCAACCACTAGATGGCCATAGACCTCCACCATTAGCTGAATAAACAAACTACATATCTTTTCTCAAGTTTTTCCAGTTGGATTCATATTTAAATATTATAAAATCACAATTATAACACATACAAACAAAACTTTTTGTCAAAGTTTAGCATTTTTTGTACTGACAAAAGTTTTTTTCAATTATGTTACATTATGCTTAGAATCAAACCACACAAATGTTGGAGTCTTTAGATTTTATAATTTATTTCAATCATCTGTTTTTAATAAAACTCTACATTTTTAATTCCACAATTTTACTAAAAGAACAAAACATTACAGAAATCAACAGTTATATTACATATTGAGTAAAAATACATGACATGAACATGAAAATGCAATGAGCTAAACAGCAATAACAAATGAGCAAATAAAGCAGTAAAAAAACTATGTACAAAAAACAGGCAGTATGTACAAATGTATTACTGTGTGTGTGTGTGTGTGTGTGTGTGTTTTAACCCAGTTCTATGTTTTCTGTTTTATTTTTCCTATAAGGTTTAATCAAAAACATGTCTAAATAATTTAATTCATACAATAATAATTTTATATTGTGCCTTTAAAAGTAATATTTCAAAGCACTTTACATAAAAAAAAAAAAAAAAAAGATTGGCTCTGATGTCTCTGCTGTGGCGGCTTGAGTTCCTGTCAGATTGGCGTTGGACTTCAGGACTCGGGTCGAGTCTCCAGCTCAAGCCCTCCAAGGACAGCAAGTGTGTTCTTTCCTATCCAATACACAGAACATATGAACAAGTCAACTCATGACTGATATTTTAAGAGCTGTTATAGCTACAACACAATTGAATTCTATTTGCACTGATTCTCTTATTTTTCTGTCTACCGTGAATATTCTCTGAAAACAAGAAGGCGATACCGTTTAAAATAATTTAGAGAAATAAGGACTGGCCATTTACTGTACCATTATTTGGCTCGACACCGGAGAGATCAGGATCGGGTGGTGATGTTGGATCTGCTGGAGGCACAAAAGGCTCGACAGCATCCGCAGCACAACTGTGGCAACAGCAGCAGAAAGAACCCTTCATAGCCTTCCATAGCCGGTGGAGGAAACGACCAACTCTTTTCCTCTTCCTTTTAGGCTTTTCTGAAATGAAGAGAAACATCTCTGACGTCAAATGAATGATATCATGACATAACTTACATTTTACTGTTAAATTCTTATCTGTAATGTTACAAATCCTAAGTAATGGAAATATTTCCAAGCTACCCTTCTGCTAAAAGCCTGCATAAATGTCCCAAAATAGCATTTCACAACTTTCATGACTCAGTCGGCACGACGGCCATTTTGACAATTTTGTGAGTATTTGACAATTTATTCAACTGCAATGGTTTTTGTTGGTTAAAAAGGAAGATTATATTTTATAATTTTGCATTTTGAGAACATGTTTTCTTAATGCTCTGAAATATTTCTAAACAAAAATGTAAAAAAAATCACCAGACATTAACATTCTAAAAACTTGAAATAGCAAAATCTCTATCTCTACACTTCACACTGGCCCTACAGCCTTATTTCAGTCTCACCTGTTGAGCTCTTGCTCACAGGAGAAGCCTCCATGGCACCCCGAGCGGTTCGGCCTCTCGAAGTCTCCGATGGCTCTACGGCAACTTGACCCGGCAGCGGAGGGCACAGCCACCTTTCCAAGCTGTCGTCGGACCTGGACAAACCGCAGCTGCTGCCACTGTCCTGTTCGCTTTGGCTCTCCGAAACATCACCACTCCACCTCCATACCACACTGTACGAGCCTCTGCTGCTCAGCCTCAACGACTCTCTGCAGAACCTCCTCTCCACATTGTCCTCAGAGAGGGACAAAGATGAAGATGAGTCTGTGGAAAATTTCAGACATCAAAAAGTTTATTTTTTTATCATGATTTTTTAAAATTATATTTATATGTAAGAATTGGTCAAAGCCCATATTCTGACCTCTGCGAGAGTGTTTCGGCGAAGTGGACGGACGTCCATCATCTGGGCTCCTCTGGCTGCCGCTCTGCCCCTCCTTCCTCCCGTGAGCTGGACCTATGGACGCAGAAAAGGACAACTCAGAAGATGAAGACTGTGTTAAATATCCATGAAGCTCCTGGATCTGGGAGTCTGGGAGCGTATCCTCACCGCGGTCATCGGAAACGGGTCTCAAAACCTCCTGACCAGCCGTCTGTGAGAAAGCAGCTCTCCTGGAACAGAAGCGGCCTGAGGGTGAAATATTTCACATAGTTAGCCAATACTCAATGTTCAGTGGTCAATTACAAATTGGTACTATACATAACATGATTTCATATGCAAGGAATCAAATACACGTGATTACTTAGCAGGAAACATTGAGGGATCAAATTTACCTTGCACAAGTTCATTCACATTCATTTCCTCAATCATTGTAGGCTACAACAACAATATCATACCATTTACAAATAAAAATCTAAAGACCTCACCTCCTCTCCCCCACATGTGAGCCATTGACGTCCTCCAATCTGCAAAAAAAAAAAACAATATTAAAAAAAGAGCAAAACACAACTCTACTAAAGGTTAACACTAAGAATTAAATAAAACAATAAAAAATAATAATAAACAACAACAACAACAACAAACCTCCACACTCCTTCTAGCGTAAGGAAATAACAATTAAATATTAGTCTTCACAAAAACAATATGAACTCTTTAAAACGTAAAATAGAGGATATATGCTTGACGTCCTCCAATCTGCAATAAAAACAATTTTAAAAAAAGAACAATACCCAACTCTACTCAAAGTTAACACTAAGAATTAAATAAAACAACAAACAAAAAAATCTAATAAAACAATTAAAAAAATAAAACAATAAACAAAAAAACAAAACAAAAAAACCCCTCCACACTCCTTCTAACCTAAGGAAAGAACAATTAAATATTATTCTCCCAAAAACTATTGAACTCTTAAAAAACCCCAATATATGAACTCTTTAAAACGTCAAAATATGTAAAGGATATATGCTCCGATCTTCTTATACAGAATAAAGGTCTCCTCTCAGCTCAGCTTCACAAGTTTTGTGTAGAATTTCGCAAAAGTCTCTGAATTGTTCGCCTCGTCTCTCAACCAAGTCAGAAAACGCTCACTTCAAATGTACACATATGCAGACAGGATGCATAACACGTGTCGTTATGGCAACTAAAATTCAAATCGTGCGTAACCACGCAGCGCTCATCGAATCTAAACACATTGAAAAGTAACAAACTTAATTTCAAACAGTTATTATTATAAAAATTATTATTAATATTATTATATTGATAATCCGTTTATCAATATAATAATAGTAATAATTATTAATTCTTGCCCAAAATGTGGGACATGAAGGAAGCCAATCAGCTTTCAGGATCACTGATGCGTCATCACGCCGGTTAGTTGCTGAGTGGTGAAGAAAGGAAAAATCCAAATTAATAAAGCCCATTTATGATTTTACTAATCATGGAGTGGAGGATGTTCTTTATTTATTTTAAAATGATCATTAGCTCTATCTTTCTCAAACAATGTTTAAATTATTAATAGTTTATCTGCGCTGTCATGTGCTCATTCGGACTGAAATTTGGTAGGCTATAGACATAGTATTAGTATCATGGATATAATAAATACATAGATGCCTGTGCTTCTTGGGGCTGTTCAAATCGCCACACAACTGAAAACTGGTCTCGAGGAATTATCTTTCACAAGCAAGACTGAACGTTTGTTTCTGGCTGTATTTGGCCATGATATAGTTATAGTGCAGTTCAAAGGAGAAATGCCGTGAAATTTCAAAATACTACTGTTATTGTGTCACGAAATGCAGTTTGAATAGTTTTTCAGTCGACAATGTAGTTGTTTAACCCTCTGGTTATCTTCATTTGTGTCTATACTCATTATCTTTGGGATCTCCAGGGACCCCAGACAATAACATTTAATTTTGTAACAGAATTACACACACACATATATATATATATATATATATATATATATATATATATATATATATAGCCGCATCAAGCAGTATCTAATGAGTCATATCACAGTAAACTTTTCCAAGTTTTGATTTTAGATTGGGAGAAAAATCTGATTAATTTTGTTTTGTTCTCTGATATGTTCTCAAAAATCTGATATAGTTTTTTATATTGTATATTTTTATATTGATATTGTATTTGTATTATGAGAATTTTCATTGATGTCTACAAAAGTTATGTAATTACACAATTTGTGACTTAATGCATTACTTTACTATTTTCATCAAAAAGTAATCTAATTACATAATGCATTACTTTTAGATCAAAAAATATCTGTTTACGTAATCAGTGTTGCTTGTACTGCATTTATTTACTCGTAACATCATAAAGTAATCTGATTACACAATGCATGTTACTTCATTGCCTGTTTCTTACCTTTGGATTACTTCAGTTTGTTCTATTTAATAAATACTTTTGCATTGGGACCTTTTTAATCTTTTTCTTCATCATTAGTCAGAATGCTAGACCCCAAACAAGTTATTATGCAGATTGCCTTCATCGACATACCTCGGATGGGGAGGTTTAACAGTCCCATAAGGGTCATTATTTGCATTTTCCAAGGACGAAAGACCTTAAAGGAGCATGTGGAGGAGTTCATTGGCACCAGCCACCTCAACGTCTATGACATCACGCTCATAGGAGTTTTGCCCAGCAAACACAGAACGTTCCCCCAATGTTCCTGAATGGTCCAATGAGGTTATTTTTTGGGAACCAAACAAGAATGTTATAGGAACGTTCCATGTAGGTTATTTTTAGGTTCTATTTTTATAACGTAAGGAGATTGTTCTGGGAACGTTCCCTTAACCTTAAGGGAAAGTTAGGAACGTTCTGGGAAACAAAAACTAACATTACCAGAACATTCTCAGAACCTAAATATTTTTGCTGGGTGGATCGGACTCGACAACGAGATCCGGCTACCCAGGGTAAACTCCAGGGGATGAGACATGTCCCCCACACTTTTTTCGGGTTGTTTAAAAAATAAAATTACATGAAATTACATGTGTAAGAAAAAAACAATGGGATTTTTTTTTCACAAATCAATTTTTGGGTTTTATAAAGATGATTCTCAACTATGAAAGATATAACAGAATGAATTGATACACCTTATGCAATGTGTGGGTAAATGGCCTTAAATGAATATTCCCATTGATTCGCATGTTTTCCTGGGGCAACATGAAATGACAAATCAAATGTAGCCTAATAATGGGAGTAATAATTGGCAACATTTTAATAATAAGTAATATCTAATAGAATTGATGAAGCCTATAATTTCTTTCCCTATTCACTTGTTGTGTTTCCCAAAACGCCTGATAAACATAAGTCCTGGTGTCCACAGTGGACATGTGTGAAATTGATGTGTGAAATTGACCTTTTCCTGAGAGGTTGGTTTACAATTTGAAAAGTATTCAAATTTAAATCATAATCAGAATGATTAATGTAGTACTTATATCCATAAGAGTGCTGCATTTGATCTCTAAATTCATGTCAACCAATTTTAAAGACCAAGGAGAAGTTCCTATCTCTGAAAAGCCTGTGCTTGTATGGTGTCAGAGAGAAATTCATTTAAATATAATGTCCACTACAGAGGTCAGTGCGTGGACAAATGTATATTTTGTGTCCCAGAAGAAGAATATGGCAACTCTATTCCATTTTAGAGTTTTTGGGGCAGGATTTAGGACCCAGCGGCCGGGTTCTCTCCGTCACATCAAGGCAGCTCAAGGCTAACAACCATCGGAATGAAAATGCCGTCGTCTTTACTCAACATTACGCTGCTTTCATTTATACTGTTTTTTATTGCATCACATTTCGGCGAGGTCTTAGCTGAGGACAAAGGGCGAGGTAAACAATGTCAATACATTTAGACAATCGATCTAGAACAATCCCTATGAAAGCTAGCCGTGTTGCTAGCGTCAGACCACCGGCTTCTGACCCGGAACGCGGATCTAGCGCTAATGCAACTCTCGACTGACCGAGATAAAACTCACTACTATCTTAGTAAGGGTGACTGTTGTTACAGCATCTCCGTATTTAGTAAAATCAGTGTGTTTTATTCAATTATGAGCTCATCTTTAACCTGAGTTGGTGGGATTTTGCAATCCATAAGTGATCATAAATGATCGAATTAATTTAGAGTTATTAGTCGATAGTATCGAAGTCAGAGAACAGTCATTGCATTTAGGAATTGGATGAAATACTTTGATGGGATCTCTGATCACAGGTGTTTTGTGACAGATCTTGTTCCAGGTACACAACCGGATGTATCATGTTACATATGCATTTGTTTGTGTTTATTAAAGGATTTGGGGACCATATTCACTGGAGGACCCTTGAAGATGGGAAGAAGGAGGCTGAAGCAAGGTATATATAACTGTAATTTCATCTCTGAGACATTGTGGTTTAAATATGTCTATGAAGGGTAGGCCTGTACCAGACTTTCACAAATATAATCAGGTCACATGTAATCCCATAAAGCCTGTATCTTTGATTTTTGATTCTAATTCTGACCTTGTTCTGTCCAGTGGGCTCCCTCTGATGGTCATTGTTCACAAGACTTGGTGTGGTGCCTGTAAAGGTATGTCTTATGTCAGAATATTTGTCATAAGAATGGAAATATTAAAGTATTTCAAAATAATATTCAAAAGGTGAGAAATATGTGTGTTTAATGTATTTGAGAAGAAACAAAACAATAAAAGGGAAATGTGTACAATATAAAAAATAATTTACAGTAAGCTAACATATTGTTACAGTTTAAAACAACTCTTTTCCTATTTGAATATATTTTAGACTATTTATTCATGTGATGCACTGCTGAATTTTCAGTGTCATTACTCCAGTCTTCAGTGTCACATGATCCTTCAGAAATCATTCTAATATGATGATTTGATGCTCAAGAAACATTTCATATTATAGTCAATGTTGAAATCAGTTGTGCTGCTTAATATTTTTGTAGAAATTGTAAAAAAAATATTTTCAGCAGTCTCTGATTAGCAGTAAATTCAAAAGAACAGCATTTAGTGGAAATAGATTTTTGTTTTCTGTTACTTATGGTCAATGTGATGCATTCTTGCTGAATAAAACTTTTAATATGTATTTTTCAAAATCTCACTGAACTAAAACTTTTGAACAGTGGTGTGTTTGGCTTATTCTGATACCTTGAAGTGTACATTAATGTTATGAAAATAACTTTAGCACTAAAGCCCAAGTTTGCTGAATCCAAGGACATCTCTGAGTTGGCCCACAACTTTGTCATGATTAACTTGGAGGTGAGTAATATTTTCCTGTATTTATTTACAATAAGGTTTCATTAGTTAACTACTTTAGTAAAATGAACTGAACTTCTACTGCATGTATTAATCTTCTCATTGCATGTCCCATGTGGCTACAGGATGAAGAGGAGCCTAAAGATGAGGCCTTCAGCCCAGATGGTGGTTACATTCCCAGAATACTTTTCCTCGGTAGGTTATGTACATAAACAAATCGGCTAAGAAAATGCACTAGTTCAGAACATCAACCAATGCTTAAAGGTGGACTCCATTTCCTTAATCATTAAAAAGGTTTATTCTTACAGAAATCTCATCAGTTATCTTGACGAAGGCTATATTAGTGATGTAATAAAAGCAGTTTTACTTAATTTTACATGGAGGGAGGGACGATTCAGTGTCTTAATGGGTGGTGAAATGTTGTCATCACATAACCAGCCAAATAAAACTACCTTTATCTCAGTGACCCTCACATTATTGGACCATAGCAGAACAAATTTAGCCTACAATATCATAAGCAACCAAACATTATACTCGTGTGATGCTACATCCACAGCACTAGGTGTCAGTAAATGGCCAAGGCGACTGTCACAACATAAATGGAGAAAAAAATTTTTTTTTTCTTTTACTCTTTGTTAGATCCCACCGGTAAAGTCCACTCGGAGATCACAAACAAGAATGGAAACCCAAACTACAAGTACTTCTACAGCAATGCAGATCAAGGTAAGACATTTTACTTCGAAATATGCAGGAAACAACTAAATGTCTTTCCCCAATGAGCCTGAATTGGTAATACCATAAATAATGCACTAGCTGAGCCTGAATTTTAGTTTTCGTTCACTTCGCTAAATGGTGTACCATGCATTTCGAATAGCAAAGCAAAATAGGATTGACGGTGTGTGCAGTCCATTCTGAAGATAACATTTGAAAACCAAATTAGACTTAAGTGCAATGTGACGAAATGTTCCTTGACCTCGCGTCTCTTCCGTGTGCAGTTGTGGCTAGCATGAAGGAAGCTCAAGAGAAGCTGACTGGAGATGCCTTCAGGAACGCTCACGTTGGTGACGAACTCTGAGAACGGAAGAAGTGGCATGGAAAGATCTCAACCGGCACACTACATCTCTCCGCTGGGCACTCTAGATCCATCCATCTATATGTTCATCCTCAACCTCAACTCCTCCTGGGATTTCATTTGACCTGCTATAGCACAAGAAGCTTCATAAATGAAGGAACTGTCCATGTCGCATAAAGGATGCTAAAACAAGGCTTTTTTGTTTTCTTTCAAATTCAAAGCTTGCGTGTCCTATTTTGATTATTCATGACGGAAGCGACTTCATTCTCAAGGCACTCCACATTTTGTCCGACTGAGAAACATTTAACACAGGCGATTCTTGTGCTTCCAAGCCATATCTTGCAAGCTGCGGTGAAACTGATCCAGTTACCCAGTCGCATATATGAAGGGCCTTATAATCCCCAAAACTAAATCTAATATATGATTTGTTTTCATGAGCGTGATAGATCTATTATGTTAAGGCTATTAGATATGTGTATTAGAAAAGAATTAGTCCTCGATATCTGGAGTTGCCTTTGGTTTAAAAAGAGATTTTTATTATTGACAATACGTGTGATTTAAGGACTGCAATGTAAACTGGCATTTTTTTTTTCTTTGGGATTGAGGGAATTGTCTTTCTTCACCATACTGTATTTTTTACCAATATGTAAAATGAGGCTACAAATAAAGTTGATATAAAATAGTGTAATGCAGTTATTTCGGTGTTACCTTATATAGAGTGGAGTGACTGATGTTTGTTTCCCGAAGGTACTTTATGGAAATATTGTCTCTCAGGCTCTTCTCCTTGGTGTTTTTGGATTTTATTAAAAATCACTGCGTTTACATGCAGCCAATAACCCGTTTAAAACCGGGATATTAGCAATAACCCGGTTGCGAACGTCCATGTAAACACCGGCAAAAACCCGAAAAATGCTCATATCCCGGATTTTAAAAACCGGGATATTATACCTGGGGTACCCCTTTTCTGACCCGAATTTTTGGTCATGTAAACGTGTATCGGCATATCCCCATAGTGATTTGTGTTCTGCGCATGTTCTATTCGCAAGGAATCTTGGTCTTTTGAGTAGAGAAACTTCTCGGCGCATACAAAAATCCGCGTGCAGTATTCCGGAAGTAAACATGGCGAGACCAGGCGAGACGCAGCACAGCATACTTTTGGAGTGAGGTCAGAAACGTTACCATCGCTATCTATCTGCACCGAACTGTTCATTATCCGCATACTGCTGTTGTTGTTGTCTTTGGATACAGGAAGAAGAATCAGAAATGACGCGTTTTGCGTCTTAAGCATAGACTGTAAAAAAATAAGGTCTTAAGGTTGTCCGTACGTCTAGACGCTAACCGCGCGTCGCCGTTTACATCGGGGTATAGAGAGCCTAAGTCCCTCCCCTTCCGGTCGACCACCATGGGACCTAACTTCGAAAAAATATTGAATGGGAGTCAATGGCAAGAGACAACAAATATTTTGATCTGGTTTGAATTGTGCCCTGAATTACACATATGATGTTTGTCAATTTAAAAGATACATTTTAAAGTAAAGAAAGTCGCAGTTTGATGTAAAACCGTTGAGGTATAAGACTGTGAAAATACGTAATTACAAAGACTACAAACCCCAAAGGCGCACATTTTCTCTCAATGAATAAAGCTAACTTTACTGAGGCCTTCTGTCATTATTTCTACGGTCTTACGTTATAATCGTAACGTTACGCCGTCCTACCTGAGTGTTTTGTACCAGACTGCACACACACGAGCACCGGATCTCGTTTCTCTTCCCGGGAGATGTAGTTCACAGAGCGATTTTCGCATAAAACTAAATGTTACTCTTCTGCTGTATGACAAACTGCGACGTTTTTGACTTTGAGAATCATCTTTTAAATTGACAAACATCATATGTGTAATTCAGGGCACAGTTCAGACGGAATAAAAAGATAAGTTGTCTCTCCCCATTGACTTCCATTCATATTTTTTCCGAAATAAGGTCCCATGAGCCGGAAGCGAAGGGGCGGGACTTAGGCTCTCTATTGCAATAGAGAGCCTAAGTCCCGCCCCTTCCGGTCGGCCACCATGGGACCTAACTTCGGAAAAATATTGAATGGTAGTCAATGGCAAGAGACAACAAATATTTTGATCTGGTTTGAATTGTGCCCTGAATTACACATATGATGTTTGTCAATTTAAAAGATACATTTTAAAGTAAAGAAAGTCGCAGTTTGATGTAAAACCGTTGAGGTATAAGACTGTGAAAATACGTAATTACAAAGACTACAAACCCCAAAGGCGCACATTTTCTCTCAATGAATGAAGCTAACTTTACTGAGGCTTTCTGTCATTGTTTCTACAGTCTTACGTTATGATCGTAACGTTACGCCGTCCTACCTGAGTGTTTTGTACTGACTGCACACGCACGAGCAGCGGATCTCGTTTCTCTTCCCGGGAGATGTAGTTCATAGAGCGATTTTCACATAAAACTAAATGTTACTCTTCTGTTGTATGACAAACTGCGACGTTTTGACTTTCAGAATCATCTTTTAAATTGACAAACATCATATGTGTAATTGAGGGCACAGTTCAGACGGAATAAAAAGATAAGTTGTCTCTCCCCATTGACTTCCATTCATATTTTTTCCGAAATAAGGTCCCATAAGCCGGAAGCGAAGGGGCGGGACTTAGGCTCTCTATACCATGTATACGGGAGAAACTCTCTCGGCTCACGCATGTAAACGGGTTATCCCTAATGTTTCAGAAACCCGAAAAGTGACCTTAACCTGACCATAACCCGAAAATTGGCTGCATGTATATGACTTGATTAAAATTTAGTTTAAATCATGTTTTAAATGACTTGATTCAGCTGTATTTCGAGCACTATAAATTATTTTTAAGCACAGTTTAAAAAATAATACAATTATAATACATAAGTCTGATCTCTACATACCAACCAATTTTGGGCTCAGGTTTTTATTTTATTTTTTATATATAAAGACATTTAGACATTGAAAGACATTTATAATGTAACAAAAGATTTCAGATACAAATAAATGCTAAGCTTAGACTTTTGACAGGTCATGTAAATGTTAAAAGACCAAAAAGTATTTTATTGTATATTTAAGGTTTCCAAACCTTTGGAGAAATTTACCTTGAAATTGTCTTATTGGAACACTCTTGGAAGAAAAGGTTAAGACACTTTTAAGGGTTCTCATCATAGGATCATTTTACGCATTTAGTTTTAATAAAAAATAAATCTGATTTATTTTGATTAAATTGAATGAATGAAACTGCAAATAAATATAATTTATCACTAGGAAAAAAAAATTAAATAACCAGTGGAACATCAAAGTATTATGCAATCATTCTAGATATTTCTCCTTAGAATGTTTTTGACAAAGTGTTCTTTTAAACTGAATCAAGAACCTTAGTATTCTATATAGAACCCATTTTAACATTGTTTTTATTTTTCAACCATTATTATGTTGACGTCTACATCCAACGCACATGGCACCCTTTAGCGTCAATATGAGACGCAGATATATATGGGCCAGAAGGCGCCTCCTAGTGGTGTATACTTACCTACCCCAGAACTAAACCTACCATAACCGAACAAAGCTCTGAACGTGTTATAATGACGCTAAAGGGTGCCATGTGCGTTGGATTTAGACGAAATTTCAAAAGTGTCACTCTATGACGCCATTTCCACACTAAGGAGCGGTTTCATCATTAAAGGGATACTCCACTTTTTTTGGAAATAGGCTCATTTTACAACTCCCCCAAAGTTAAACTGTAGAGTTTTAACGTTTTCAGATCCATTCAGACCGTTTTCTGATATTTACAAGAATATCAGTAACCAGACAGTTTCTGGTCTCATTGACATCCATACATAGTAGGAAAAAAAATATAGCCTATGGAAGTCAATGAGACCAGAAACTGTCTGGTTACTGATATTCTTCTAAATATTAAAAAAAAAAATCATCTGAATACGTTCGAAAACGGTAAAAGCCAACTGTTTAACTCTGGGGGAATGGTAAAATGAGCCTATTTTCAAAAAAAAGTGGAGTATCCCTTTACGCTTTTCGATACAGCAGAGGGCAGTCTTCCTCCAGATATAGGCTCTATGCACAGCTCCACTACTTCCTGAACTTCAGCCAGCTCCTTGTTTCCTGTCTGGCATTATTGGACACATTGATTAATTCAGGTGTGTTTGATTATTGTTGCTGTGACTACTGAGGTCAAGCACACCTGAATTAATCAAATTGTCCAATAATGGTATACAGGAAACAAGGAGCTGGCTGAAGTTCAGGAAGTAGTGCAGTTGTGCATAGAGCCTATTCCATCTGTTCCACTTCTCTACTGCATTAAGTGCAAACACACAACAGTTTGAGCCAATGCAGTGCTTTAAATTAGAATTAAATGACATGTTGTGGCTTGAATGACAAACAACAATCTTACATTAAGCTATGTTAGTAGCCTGGGTTTCCCCGTGCTGCTTTGCCACAGCACGAATTTGTTCACTCTCATTTCATTCTCAATTACACGTGTTCTGGCATCAGCCAGGCTACTATGTTAGATTAATAATAAGAGAACTAAATAGAGAGCCTAAGTCCCGCCCCTTCGCTTCCGGCTCATGGGACCTTATTTCGGAAAAAATATGAATGGTAGTCAATGGTGAGAGACAACTTATCTTTTTATTCCGTCTGAACTGTGCCCTCAATTACACATATGATGTTTGTCAATTTAAAAGATGATTCTCAAAGTCAAAAACGTCGCAGTTTGTCATACAACAGAAGAGTAACATTTAGTTTTATGTGAAAATCGCTCTGTGAACTACATATCCCGGGAAGCGAAACGAGATCCGTTGCTCGTGTGTGTGCAGTCTGGTACAAAACACTCAGGTAGGACGGCGTAACGTTACCATTATAACGTAAGACTGTAGAAATAATGACAGACAGCCTCAGTAAAGTTAGCTTTATTCATTGAGAGAAAATGTGCGCCTTTGGGGTTTGTAGTCTTTGTAATTACGTATTTTCACAGTCTTATACCTCAACGGTTTCACATCAAACTGCGACTTTCTTTACTTTAAAATGTATCTTTTAGATTGACAAACATCATATGTGTAATTCAGGGCACAATTCAAACCAGATCAAAATATTTGTTGTCTCTCGCCATTGACTACCATTCAATATTTTTCCGAAGTAAGGTCCCATGGTGGCCGACCGAATGATCAAATTCACAAAGTAATTTAGTACATCTTTTTTCACCTTTATTGTGAAAAAAAAATCAGGCAAAGACAAATCTTATGATTTGAGCGCAATAGAAATTGTTTATACAAAATTAAATTGACAACACAACAGTGAAGGCACACAAAAATAAACATACGTCTATCATACAAAGTGATCCCTTATGGATTGTATTTTACAATAAAGTCAAAACAACAAAATGATATCAATTCATTTGTGTAATTTCTTAAATTAAGTGTATGGCACCGTTTTAATGGTTAATATGACGTTTTCATGTTCATGTGTATATTCTGAATCAGCTAGTGACGCTGCAATTTCTTTTTTCAAAATCAAACATTTTATCGCTTTATTAAATAAATTAAAAAGTCTAAAATTGCTCTAAAAAGACAGCAGATCCATTATTCTATACAAAACAAGTTTCTAATATCACCCTTTCCCTTTGCTTGTGTTAAATATCATATATACCCAGTGACTAAATGCTGTTGGAGGTTTTTTTTAAAGGCTTGAGATTGCATTATGTGAAGAAAAAATACAGTGGTGATATTTACGATTATTTTTTTGTTTTTATTTGTAAAACAATATCTGTCACATAAAGTCAAATGTTCTGTATGCTAGCTATAAACAGCTGAAATCAAGGGGATCATGTTGAGAGTTGTGCAGTATTTCAGTGTATGCATATAGCAGCGTTTAAAACCGTCCCTGTTTGGCGTCACCGATGGCTCCCCAGACGTCAAACACAAACTCATCCGGGAAGGCAAAGTCACCGAGAGCCTGGTCCAGAGCCATGGCGAACTCGTCAGGGTTCTTCTTGTCTCTGCCCACCTCCACCATCGTGGCCGCTGTGCAGAAGTGAGAAGGAAGATTAAGTCATCCCGTTTTGCAATACTCAACGCTTGTACTCACATTTGTTAATGCAATGGACCAATGTTTCCAAATTGCATTGCAAAGGTCAGCGTCTTGTTTTCAGCATTAGACTGGACTTTATGTGGTTACACAACACAGTACCAAAATTATTTGATGTACAAAAGTAAATTAAATATATTATCTATGCTGCAGTCCCAAATATGCACTGAATATGGTATATGGTTACTTTAACTATTCAAGCATTTTTTGTAAATTAGTTTTTTAAAGCTACACAGTGTGATTTTTACCCCATCTAGTGGTGAAAAGGTATATGACCATCCAATGAATATCAGTTTCTGTTCCTCTCAATTCTGATTTCGTTCTAACTCCTACGGTGGCCAATGTAGTCCAAGATTAACATGGCTTCCAGTTCGACCTCGTCCATGAGTGTTAACTCAAGCGTAAACGCAAAAAGCTTGAATTAACGGGGTGTGTCCCTCTTTGGCTAATGTACTTTCAAGATGGAGGGGCAACATGGCGACCGACATTAGAACCCCTTACCCGTATGTATTTTCAATGGCATATTATACACTCACGAGAATACTTTATTACTTGAACGAAGTAAATATACTTTAATGAGCACATATATTTTTGAAAGAACTATTTTTAGCTAAGAGAAAAACTAAAAGGGTTACACAGTGTAGCTTTAAGAAACGCTAACAGATACTTCTCAGAAACAATTAAAAAAATGTCCTGGAAATAAATAATCGTCTTTATCCTTTTCAGTATAGCAGCGTTAATGCTGCTATTAAAGTGTTTAGTGACATTATTAAGCGTAAATAAAGCTTACAGACTTTTGACACAGTTGACCATGACATCCTTAAAATGATTCATTGTATTTTAATTGCCAATTACCTTTCAGTACGAACTCAGTGTGTGCTCTTAAAGGATGGTATCTGAAGGAGTACCTCAGGTGTCAGTTCTAGGACTCATTTTATTTCCCTTGTACAAATGATATTTGTGATAACATTCCTAAGGCTATGCATCATCTTTATGCAGATGATACTGGCATTTATTGTTGTGCTTCATCAGCTTCACAAGCTCTTCAATAACTTGCAATCAGCGCTTGATATTGTAGTCTTGTCTGTGTCAACTTAAACTGGTTTCAAATACAGATAAACTAAATTAATCATATTTGAAAACTCCAAAGCTCTACCCATTAATCTTCCTGATATTACATCCTCAAGGGTAATTTTTTTAAAATGTGTTGCTAGTTATAAGTTCTTGGGTATTTTATTTGATAGTCAACCAACTTTTAAGCTGCATACTGATAAATTCATTTCTAAATACAGAACTTTATTTTCTTTTCAGCTTTGTTTCTGGACTCTGTTTACCAGTATTGGACTATGCAGATCTGCTTTTAATTAATGCTCCAGTACACTATCTTTTTTTAAACAGTGCTTTGTTTTATTGTAGCTTTTAAAAAGCATCAGTTCATGTTAAATGATAACGCTGAAATACCATCTCTGTACACGCAGAGAAGTTTTAACTAGTACTGTTTTATTTACAAGTCTATTTGTGGTTTCACTCCATCTTATTTGTCTCACTGGCCACTTAGGCCATTAGAAGTGCCTTAAATTGTCGTTGTGACACAGATTCAACAAGACGCTGGAAACATTCGTTGAGATTTTGGCTCATATTGTCATGAAAGCATCACGCAGTTGCTGCAGATTGATCAACTGCACATCCTTAATGTGAATTTCCCGTTCCTTCACATCTGATCTCTGGCATCATCAAGGCCTTTTCACCCACAGGACTGCCGGCCACTGGATATTTTTTCTTTTTCTGGCCATTCTCTGTAAACCCTAGAGATGGATGTGCATGAAAATCCCAGTCATCTTGACCATGGCTGTGTCTGATATCGCCCCCTTTGCCTTAAATATGGCAACACAATAACGAGTGTACAACTGATGTGCACTCAGTGGCTACAAAATACCCAGAATGCACTTTAAGATTTGCGTGCCAAGTGAATTCCCGCGTCTCACCAGAAGATGGCACCAGCAGATGAATCAGCCATCCATCCGTCCATTTTCCAATCCGCAGGTCCAATGTGACTGTAGCATGATATCATGCAGGTATACATTCCTTTTTTCATTGAGTATAAAATTGTTTGATTAAGGTTTATAAAGTTCAAGATAAATACTACTGGAGCTGCCAGTTTGCTAAGTTTATAAGGATTATTAGACAGCAAGCACAAACTATGCAAAAGCGGGAGCGCTTCCAGCACACTCAGTGTTCGAATTCACTCACTCGATTTCTATATTCACTCTATCACTATATTAGTGAAGTAATGTAGGGAAATAAAGAATGAGGGGTAATTTCAAACCTAGCTCATGTTTACATGCCTTAATTCATTGAGTTTATATAATGATTCGATATCAGGCTGATTAGATGGAGCAGTTGAACAGGAGTACCTAATAAAGTGGCCAGTGAGTGTGTATAGAATACTTTAATCTTGCTTTAAATTTCAAATAAATTCTGTTCTTTTAAACTTTCAGTTTCATTAAAAGAACCCAGAACATGCATCACAGTTTCCTCAAACAAATGAAGCATCACAGCTATTTTCTACAGAGCCCCCCTAGTCCCAGAGGCCACGAGTTACTATCTTGAGGCTACGAGTTACTATCTTGAGGCCACGAGTAACTATCTTGAGGCCACAAGTTACTATCTTGAGGCAACGAGATAGTATCTTAGGCCACGAGATAGTATCTTGAGCCACTAGTTACTATCTTGAGGCCACGAGTTACTATCTTGAGGCCACGAGTAACTATCTTGAGGCCACAAGTTACTATCTTGAGGCTACGAGTTACTATCTGGAGGCCACGAGATAGTATCTTGAGCCACTAGTTACTATCTTGAGGCCACGAGTTACTATCTTGAGGCCACGAGTAACTATCTTGAGGCCACAAGTTACTATCTTGAGGCAACGAGATAGTATCTTAGGCCACGAGATAGTATCTTGAGCCACTAGTTACTATCTTGAGGCCACGAGTTACTATCTTGAGGCCACGAGTAACTATCTTGAGGCCACAAGTTACTATCTTGAGGCTACGAGTTACTATCTGGAGGCCACGAGATAGTATCTTGAGCCACTAGTTACTATCTTGAGGCCACGAGTTACTATCTTGAGGCCACAAGTAACTATCTTGAGGCCACGAGTAACTATCTTGAGGCCACAAGTTACTATCTTGAGGCAACGAGATAGTATCTTAGGCCACGAGATAGTATCTTGAGCCACTAGTTACTATCTTGAGGCCACGAGTAACTATCTTGAGGCCACAAGTTACTATCTTGAGGCAATGAGATAGTATCTTAGGCCACGAGATAGTATCTTGAGGCCACGGGTTACTATCTTGAGGCCACGAGTTACTATCTTGAGGCTACGAGTTACTATCTTGAGGCCACGAGTAACTATCTTGAGGCCACAAGTTACTATCTTGAGGCAACGAGATAGTATCTTAGGCCACGAGATAGTATCTTGAGCCACTAGTTACTATCTTGAGGCCACGAGTTACTATCTTGAGGCCACGAGTAACTATCTTGAGGCCACAAGTTACTATCTTGAGGCTACGAGTTACTATCTGGAGGCCACGAGATAGTATCTTGAGCCACTAGTTACTATCTTGAGGCCACGAGTTACTATCTTGAGGCCACGAGTAACTATCTTGAGGCCACAAGTTACTATCTTGAGGCAACGAGATAGTATCTTAGGCCACGAGATAGTATCTTGAGCCACTAGTTACTATCTTGAGGCCACGAGTTACTATCTTGAGGCCACGAGTAACTATCTTGAGGCCACAAGTTACTATCTTGAGGCTACGAGTTACTATCTGGAGGCCACGAGATAGTATCTTGAGCCACTAGTTACTATCTTGAGGCCACGAGTTACTATCTTGAGGCCACAAGTAACTATCTTGAGGCCACGAGTAACTATCTTGAGGCCACAAGTTACTATCTTGAGGCAACGAGATAGTATCTTAGGCCACGAGATAGTATCTTGAGCCACTAGTTACTATCTTGAGGCCACGAGTAACTATCTTGAGGCCACAAGTTACTATCTTGAGGCAATGAGATAGTATCTTAGGCCACGAGATAGTATCTTGAGGCCACGGGTTACTATCTTGAGGCCACGAGTTACTATCTTGAGGCTACGAGTTACTATCTTGAGGCCACGAGTTAGTATCTTGAGGCCACGAGTTACTATCTTGAGGCCACAAGTTACTATCTTGAGGCCACGATTCACTATCTGGAGGCCACGATTTACTATCTTGAGGCCACGAGTTAGTATCTTGAGGCCACGAATTACTATCTTGAGGCCACGAGTTACTATCTTGAGGCCACTAGATAGTATCTTGAGGCCACGAGATAGTATCTTAGGCCACTAGATAGTATCTTGAGGCCACAAGATAGTTATTTTTTTTTTTTTTGCCAAATTATTATTTTTTTGCCAAAGTGGGACTGGGGGGCTCTGTAGTTTTCAGCACTGATAATAAGAATAAGTTCTTGAGAACCAATTCAGTATATTATTAAATGATTTCTAAAAAACATTACTTTTTTTACTGTATTTTTGATCAAATAAATGCAGCGTATTGAGTAAACTTTTCTTCGATCTTGTAGAAATAGGTGATGCACACTACTGAAGTCTCACCTAATTCAGTGTCTCGAATGCCCATGTAACTCTCAAGAAGATCATCCACTTTCTTTACTGCCTTCTCTTCAAACTCATTGGGCTGTAGAGTAATAGAAAGGCATTAGATATACTCTCAACGTAACTCGATTATCAGTGCTAACACTATTACAAGCTATGGCAACACTGGTAAAACACAGTTACCATCTCCTCGACGGTTGCTGGACCCTTTGAGCGCAACCTGAGCGTTTCTCTGCCAGTGCCGATCTTGCCCTCTCCTGAGGATTTGCCTCCGCCTCCGCCTCCTCTTGACCTTGGTTCAAGCATCTCTGCCAAGTGAAAGAACATTTTTTTTAACATTAAATCTACATTTATACATTCAATAGATCACACGAAGAAGCCAGGAGAAATCGCAATGATTCGTGGGTATGAGTGCTCTGCCAAGCTGCAGTTTCCATTGCCACGGCTTCTCTCATTGGTGGATCTCTCTATAGGATTGGGCGTAGTGTAGTTCCTCATTGGGAATTCATCAATTAATTTTTTTTCCTTTAATCAAATTGAAATCATTGACCTGTGGCTTCTTGAGAAGCAAAAACCATCACTTAGAGCTTATTGGTTCATATTTTGTTCAAAATAAAACTCTCTATGGAGAAAATGAATGGGATTTTACTCCAGAAACCCACTACTACACTCCATTGTCTAGGTTTTCTTCCATACATCACTCACGAACAACATTAAAAATAGTACTTTAACAAGAAGCATGAATGACAAACCGAAGGCTTTCATGGGCTCCATCAGTTTGAGGGTGAAGGACTGATCTTTCGGCAGCTCCTTCAGCATTCGCGCCACCTCATAGTGCCGCATCCCCACTATGTTCTTTCCGTTAATGCTTTCGATATGATCTCCCACACAGATCACCTTCACCCCATCCACCACACTGCCCTCTTTGATGCGCTGCCAAACAGAAAACACACGTGTGCTTCAGCTTTAAGAACGTTAACATGTTAAAAGCAGCAATTGAGCAAATACATTTCAGTCTACTTTAACCATTACCTAGGCTTACTTATCTATAAACATGTCAAAAATGGGTCTGAAACACAACTGACGCTTTTCTTTAAAGATAACCTAGCGTTCAGAGCTACAGCATGTGACTAAGGTTTCTCAATCAAAGCACGGCCAAACGCAAAAGCAACACCGGAAAAAAGAGTAAATAACATTTTTATATTACAACTTGCACAAAGTCATAAAATTCTCTTCAGGCACTACATTTGTTTACTTTCAAAAACATGCAAATCATTGGCCGAACTTGGGAGGCGCTAGTACTACGGCAAGCCACAGTATGTGGCTACGCTCAGAAAACTATACTAAAGGGCCGGCATCCCATAATAACAGCCTGTTCTCGAGAGAAGCATCAGAGTCTACCTTTATGAAGGCGTATCCAGCTCCATTGTCTGTGATTGTGAGCCCAAGTGCATCCTCAGTTTTGTGCACCTCCACTTCCTTTTTGATCCCTTTTATGTGAGCGAAGATGAAGTCCTCCAGTCCTATCTGGCCTCCCAGCAGCTTTTCCATATCAATTTTGTGGGTGTTGAGTGTGCAAAATAGGATCTGTTGTAATACATTTAGAGGAGAGTTTTAAATATAGTGACACGGCACTTTTAAAAAATAAAACATCCAGAGCGAACATTAAGGATTTATGCAATTTGTATAAATTCTTCATCTGTTATATTAAAATTCATTTGTACATGTCACCAAATACACTGTAAAAATTTAGAAGATAAAACAGAAATGTGAATCTTCACTGCAGTCTTGCTTGGCGGATTTTGATATGAGGAAAAATGACATCTAAATGCCTTTGTGTTTCCATTCAAAACATTTGAGTTCCTCAGAGAAACTTTACATGCACTTAAAAAAAAAGAAGAGTTCAGATGCAAAAGCCTCTAAATGCCATTTGAAATTTTCTTCTAAAATGACCATTTTTATCAAACTTGTATATTTAAGTTCAGTAATTTCACTTAAATGACAATTAATAGGTAATCTTCATTGCCATTTAAGTAAAATTACTGAACTTATATATACAAGCTTGATAAAAATAGTCATTTTAGAAGAAAATTTCAAATGGCACTTAGAGGCTTTTGCATCTGAACTCTTCAAAAGTAGTTTGGTATTTCCGTTCACTACCAAAAGGATTGCAAACTGTATATTTTTCCCTCCCATTATATCTATCACTTTTGTATGTCCTTGCGAAAATATTTAAGAGCAAAAACTTTTGCAAGCCAAAGCAAAGTCAACAAAGATACAACAACAAATCAAAAAATATATTACTGTAGCCCTCAAACCGTATTCACTTTATAGCCCTTAATCCTGTAATTGGACAAATGTGGGCACAGAGGACTCATGTGTGATCCTAATTTTTATTTATTATAAATGTTATATCACTGTCTTCAATAAAGTTTTGTCTATCCATTTATGGTGTTTTATTTTATTTTGGGGGTATTTTTGAATTTATTTACTTCAAAAAGTACCATATTTTCTATGTAATTTTTGCTTATTTTATGTTTTATTATTTATTTTTTAACTACATTAAAATACCAATAAGTTCTTAGAGCTAAAACCTAAAGATGAAGTGACTTTGCTGTCACCTGGTGTCTTATTTTGGCTTAAAATGCTCTAAATTACAGTTTTTCCCATTCATTTCTACTGGTGCCCATTTTTGACCCAAATACAAGATTTTTTTTACACCCACTTAACATTGTAGAATTGAGTCCAAAAATATTGTGTAGCCAAGTCTTGTACTGCTCAGATCAAGGGAAGTATTTTTTTTTTAAATAAATTAAAACTATTTTGCCCACATTTGTCCAGCAGACAGTTTCTGGTCTCATTGACTACCATAGTAGGACAAAAATATATAAAGTACTATGGTAGTCTATGAAACCAGAAACTGTCCGGTTACTGATAGTCTTCTAAATATCAGAAAATTGGCTCAATGGATTCGAAAATGGTAAAACTCGACTGTTTAACTCTGGGGGAGTTGTAAAATGAGCCTATTTCCAAAAAAAGTGGAGTATCCCTTTAAGAACACAGTGGCCAAAAGGAAAAATACGACTAGCAATGCAATTCCCCAGTATGACACAAAAAAGAATTAAAAGAAAAACTTAAAATTATGGAAATTATTTCCTTTAACTGTCCAGTTACAAAACAGTTTTTCATTAGTGTGTTCTGACAAAGACACATATCTAAGAGGAGACAAGAATCAAATCCTAATAAAAAACAATCCTGTTTCAGTTAATCCACTAGGATCCTGTTTGATTTTAATTGAATTCTTAGGATCCCATGAAGATCTTTTTCCAAATTATAATGAAATTCCATGGAATCATGTACATGTTCCGGTTATCTACCAGTTATAATCGCTTAAAATGTTTCACAACATCACAACAGAATGGGGATTTCACAGTATTTGCCCCACAATCAATGCAACAAGCCAATGAATGATGTATTATTTTTGTGTACCTCTATTTTTACCCCTATTAAAAATAAAACAATGATTACGCAATAAAAGTCACTTTCATAATGCAGAGTGTCTTATAAAGCTAGTTTATGTCCAATGTTATATAATCCAGAAGTGTATATGCAATAATATAAAAGCATAAAGCACCAGTTCCATACTACCAACAATGTCCACACTGACATATGGGGTCACCCTGGTGCCAATCATCTAAAAATCTGGCATCATGTCTTTCAGTGTCTGGCAGCAAGTAAGGAAACATGAGACCTGGCAACCTGAGACACCAGATTTAAGGTTGACGGCTGATGGGCCGGGCCAATGAACACCTGATGACAACTAAACACAGTATTGTATAACAAGTCAAGAAAAGACTAAAGCATTCCACTTGCTTCATGATAACTGGATAGTAAACATGATCTCATGCTTGTAAGCGAAGGACAACCTTTGGACGCAATTTAACGTAAGAGAAACGAACAGTCCGTGTCAGCTCTTTACAGCGACCTTTGGCGGCGCAGAGACGCTCCAACAAAGACGACTTGTTTTCTGTTTTCTCCCCCTTTTGTGCCACAGCGCGGGCACTTTGGACACACATCAGCTGACACTCATACAAGACTGTTGCCCTGGTTACCAGAGCCTATCAAAAGGCCCGGGATTAAGGGGGAGCTTTGGCAGGGACAGGAGGGGGAGGAGGAGGCGGCTGTTGGCTACTAGACGACCGGCTTTGCCTCGTCCTGACAGGCTGGAGGCGGATCTGTGGGCCGATTCACGGACACCTACTGCGTTACCAAGGTTTCGACTGACATCATGCTTCCTCTTACACACATCGCACGTTTTTTTAGAGACACAGCGGATCTACGCTCTGACGTACCCGCCCACATTATGAGAAAAACCTCCGTCAACTGGCAAATGTTTCACCTTCGATACGAGACACACCCACAGGCAGGATTGCAACAGGCCGGCCTTTCAGGAGCACATTCTTGAAACAGGCAGGAAATCAACTGAGCTTATCAAAACAACTTTGTTAGCCAATATACAGGATTAGAGTAATCTACTACAACACTTTGTGGAAATAAAGTGGAGAGCGAGGACCGTTTCTTTGGTAGCAGAGTGCTATTTTGGGGGCCTTGGCAGGGCAATCTGCTTTAATGAATGAATGAGCAGAGCCTAAAGATTCAGCCGGCATTAATAACGGACCAAAAAAAGAACAACAGTTTAACAGGTCAAAATGCTGAAGCAGCCAGGTTTCACACCACACCAACATGCTTGTTGATGAAGTGAAGGGAATCATTAAATCATTCATTACAACGACTGGCTAACCAGCCAGCTTAGACATCACTGTGTAAATCCATTCACAACAGCAAAATGAGACTCATCGACATTTTTCCATAGGTAACCATTAACATTGGTGGGGTAAAGGAAGGATTTACCAGCTTTCAAAACTTCACTGTGTTTAGCCTATGAGAGTGAACTTGTTCAACTGTTTTTAAAATGCGTTTACATTTATCAACAAATGAAACATGCCAACTGTCAAAAGAATAGTTCAATTTAAAGTCAATTTTATCCATTAAAACTCATCTTTGATCACCAAAATTACATATTTTTTTTAAAAAATCCTGTTAAAAAAACTTTCTTCATGCCTTTAAATTGCTTGATTGTACTACACCCTTGCTTCATGTTGATTCATGAATATGCAAATTAGCCCCGCCTCCACTCACTCACGCCAGCTCAAAGACCCACTCGGCCAACTTACTAATGTAAACGCTACACAATGGTATCGCTCTTTACATGGACATGTCACATAACAGTAATGGTATTTATATGATTAGCCTTTTGGTTGACTACGTTATCAAACAGCTAATATTGTGTGTTACGCCTGGATCCGATTACACGATTTTAGCCCGATTTTGGCACGACCCGTTTGACGTAGGGTGTCGTGGGGATTCGTGAACGACAACGGGCGTAGATTCGATCGTATCATCTCGTATAGTGTGTCATAGTGGGAGACAACCTACATCGCGTCTGCGATGCTTCACGACATCACGACAAAAAGACTAGCATGTTTAATTTTTTGAATGGTCGTCCACGACAGGTCCGTTACATGTATGAGGTTGACCAAAAGGAGCACAAGCTTTTCCGTACACAACTTTCAAAAATGGCGAAATGAAAGAGAGACGATGGTGCTAACGTTAAAACTAAAAGTACAAATAAATAAGAAAACAATATTTTACCTCAAGTTCTCTTTGGAGGATTGACAGCCCATTCTGTCCTCTTGTTCTCAAGTCTCACGCAATGGTCGTGAGACACACGCAATTCAACCAGTTCACACACTCGTATTTCTCACACTGAAAAGGCAATGCCGAGCAATCCAGGAGCGTGTACATTGTAAGGTTTTCTTTCTTTTTTAAATGTTTTTTTTTCTGGGACAGGACAGCCAATACAACACTCACCGCTTCAACCACTGTTTGTTTCCAGTCATTTCCGGAAGTCACTCGCAACTAGTTTCGCCTTCTCGATGACATCACGCGCGCCGTTAAAAAGACGGCACGCGAGGACTGGTCAGGAAGCAACGAGTAGTCTGACATGTGTCTTGTCCATGACACGACAAGATTTTAGGAGTCAAAATCGCGTAATCTGACACAGAGACTATCGTAACAGACAAAAAAATCGTGTAATCTGAACCAGGCATTACTCAAACCATGTTCCCATTCGGCGTTCGCCATTTCAGCTGCCTTCTAACAATCATCAGAAACGCTTTGAACAACTCAGAACGTCAGTGGAGAAAGACATATAGTTCATCATAACATCGTAATATACAAATCTACCCGATTTGTCACAACAACAACAGAAGAATATACAAGGATAACCTGGCTTCTTTAGAGACTCCCCTGCTAATTCGCTGTCAATGTCTGATATGCTAAAGCCCGCCCGCATGTTGACATTGATTGGTTACAAGGTAGTTTGTGACGTCAGAAACACCAGCAATCTTTTGTTCACTGCAGTTTTAAGGACAAAATACTCAGCAATGACATTTGCACATGGTTTGACTTAAAGCATATTAAAAACACTACACAGACATAAACAACTTGATTTTCACCACAGGGCGACTTTAAATCCTGTCATCATTTACTCCAAAAATCTATGACTTTCTTTCTGAAACTAACCTTTTCAGATATTTTTGTCCTTACAATGAAAGTCAATGAGGTGCAAAACAACACTGGACTGTTAACTTTCATTGATTAAAAAAAAAAAAAAATGAAAATTTCGGAATTTTCAAAAAAATATTTATCTTCTTTTGTGTTTCACAGAAGTCATACAGGTTTGGAAAGACATTAATACAAATTTTGGGAGAACCATCCTATTGAGATGAAATAAATGGAATGTTTCTGCATTTTTTCCCCTCTATTTCATTAAGTAAAAGGATATGTTAAAATGTATCATTCAAAATACACGGATTGACGTCTGAAGTTACAACATAACCATCTAAACGGGTTTCAATAAAGGCGTGACTCACATTCCATTCAGATGACAACAGCAAGAACATACTTGAAGGACGTGTTTCAACACTGATAATCATATTTCTTTTATAATGGCCTCGAGTGCTTCAGGATCAGCCTCAGTTTTTGCAACATATATGATATGCTTTGTAGGGTGTCAACAATAAACATCCGACCTCAAAGTGTTTCACTTTTTTCAAATTCTATATAGTCTATATTTCAAATATATACAGACAATTATTTCACATGGAAACGTGCTAGTATATTGCTTTTTTTTCAGGGTTTAACCATGCTTAACTCTTAAAAACTTTATTTCCTTTTGTTTTAATTATTTGGAAATGATCCATTTGTACCAGTTGCACAGAGACCTTTCCAATGATACCAAACATGAATAAAACTCGATGATAATCATTCATATTAAGATTCTCGAGTGAGTTTTTGGTGATCTTTGCATGGGGGATGAGGGAAAGAAATGTAGGTTAGGTGACACTTGTCTCAAATGGTGAGTTCAAATGGTAATTTCTAGAGTGGTCGTTCCTCAACCAGCTCTTCCAGTTTCTCCAGTCTTACACAGTGGTTCTCCATTTCGATTCAGTCAGAGCTAGTCTTCCACTAATCTGTAGCAGTTTTAAATTAGATAGTGCTAGTATGTTATATATACACTCACCTAAAGGATTAGGAACACCATACTAACACTGTGTTTGACCCCCTTTCACCATCAGAACTGCCTTAATTCTACATGGCATTGATTCAACAAGGTGCTGAAAGCATTCTTTAGAAATGATGGCCCATATTGATAGGATAGCATCTTGCAGTTGATGGAGATTTGTGGGATGCACATCCAGGGCATGAAGCTCCCGTTCCACCACATCCCAAAGATGCTCTATTGGGTTGAGATCTGGTGACTGTGGGGGCCATTTTAGTACAGTGAACTCATTGTCATGTTCAAGAACCCAATTTGAAATGATTCGAGCTTTGTGACATGGTGCATTATTCTGCTGGAAGTAGCCATCAGAGGATGGGTACATGGTGGACATAAAGGGATGGACATGGTCAGAAACAATGTTCAGGTAGGCTGTGGCATTTACACGATGCCCAATTGGCACTAAGGGGCCTAAAGTGTGTCAAGAAAACATCCCCCACACCATTACACCACCACCACCAGCCTGCACAGTGGTAACAAGGCATGATGGATCCATGTTCTCATTCTGTTTACACCAAATTCTGACTCTACCATCTGAATGTCTCAACAGAAATCGAGACTCACCAAACCAGGCAACATTTTTCCAGACTGTCCAATTTTGGTGAGCCTCCTTTTCCTATTTGTACTGGAGATGAGTGGTAACCGGTGGGGTCTTCTGCTGTTGTAGCCCAGGTTGTAACGAGTGGTTATTTCAGTCAAAGTTTCTCTTCTATCAGCTTGAATCAGTCGGACCTTGCTCCTCTGACCTCTAGCATCAACAAGGCATTTTCGCCCACAGGACTGATCACCGAGTGCTGCAGTATGCGGAAAGATCACCGCATACTGAATGTTCTTCCCTTTTCACACCATTCTTTGTGCATGAAAATCCCAGCTAAGCAGATTGTGAAATACTCAGGCGGCCCTGTCTGACTCTGGCACCAACAACCATGCCACTCTCAAAATTTCTTAAAGGGGTGGTTTGGAATTTTGGACATCGGGCCTCATTTCCAAGTCAGCCTTAGTGTTATTTATCAGTGGAGACATATTACCCCCATTGCTGACATATTGACAAAGGAAGTCTGCTGGAAATTGAAAACTTGTTTTAATTTGTTTTTTAAATGGCCAATATGCTTTAGTTGAACCATAATTTTGGTGGTGTTGGAGGGTGGGACATTCTCATTGGAAGATCGATAATGAGTCATGAAATATTTTTGGCCAACGCAACTTTAAGTGCGACAAAACATTTTGTTAATGTCTTTAAAATGCATAAAATAGGCTTAACATTTAAATGCAAAATATAAAATGTTTTACTTCACTTCGGTTTTAGATGTTCTTGCTGCGCTTTACAAAATACTCCTTAATGAACACAACAATATGATATTGATTGTCAGTGCATAATTCAACCAGATACACACTGACCTGACTGGGTTTTAGTGTTTAGTCAGATTGTGAACGCAGGGTCTCGTATCTACAATGGATGATACTGTCTATGAAGCATTACAGAAATCTAGGTTGCAAATAATCTCACTAGATAATGGTACAATATACCGATGTCACACTGAGATAAACTGTGTGTTCCTGCCACATCAGATAATACCGATACTAATAAACAATGCAAACAATGCCGCTGTCTATTCAGCTTTAAAAAAAAAAAGAAAGCATGTGCATCTACTCATTTGAATTTTTGATCAAATCATTTTCAGCTCTACTTTCTTCAGTCTTAATGGAAAATGCATGGGGCTTTTATTTGGGCCTCCATTATAATTCCATTATCAATACAAACATACTTCCCACTCAGATAGAAGGGAGCTTTCCAGTTCAGTTTTAGTATTAATACGGACTTCACAGGCTCGCTGTTATCAGAACAAAAACTGGTGTGAGAAGAAGAAAGTTAAATGACCTAATCAAAAGTTTGTAGGCCTTCGAGCAAATATTCAGATTAGGCCAGCTAAATCAAACAATCTACCAAATGTCTGACCCGGCAAAAAACATAGAAAGCTGTTGAGCAGACAACACAATGTCCAGACATCAGCACCTGCATGCAAATGCTAAACAAATGACATTTCAGCTCCATGAAAGCACACTTTAGTGAAGTCACATAGTCCAGCATGTGCAACAGAGTTGTGTCGTGGTAATAAACAGACTTTGACCGGTGAAGTTCTGCAAAAAAAAAAAAAAAAAAAAAAAAAGATAAATCTTTACAACGTCCTTATTTTTACCTGCGTTAAACTATACGATAGCTGAAATCTGGCTTGAATCTGCCAGTCACTTGACAAATGGAGTCTCTTTGTCGCATTAATTTTACATAAGAAGGTAATGAATGTTGTAAACGCGTTAAACAGAGAGCAAGCCGAACCTAACCGACAAAGCCCTTTTAACCGGGTATGCTTCATTTTCCCAAAGCTGACATGGTGAATGTTGCTGTGAGATTGGCAGTACAACAAACAATCCACTATAAGACAGCTTTCAAATTACTACTCAAATCCCAAATAGTAGCCAATTATGTTTAGCTACAAAATGCATCCGCATATCCTGGTATAGATAGGAATTAATAGGCAACGCATGCAAAAGAGTAAAACTTACGCCGCACAGCCCCCATCCCCTGGGAGGCCGGGGCGATTTATCATCATTTGTTAGGGTTGTAACCACTGTAACAGGATGTGAGGGAGTTCCTCTGAGGACCTGCAATGTTCCTCTACCAATATCAGGACCCACCATTTGAACACGCAAATAATCAGTGTTGGATTGAGGTATCCGCAACGTATAAACTTCACCGGGCCATCATGCGATTTATTTTCAGAAAACCGATCTGTTGGCTGACCTTTAAATCATTTAAACACCCCACACCGACAGATCTGTCCAAACAGTCTGGTTCCTGGTCTGACTGGTTTTTGGGATAAATCCCCTTAAGTGTTTTTAGTACAGGAAACTTTCTCAAATGAGGACCAACTGAGGCCAGACAACATTCACTCGCACTCACACACACAAAAAGTGTTTCAATTGCAACCAAAAAGTTTAACAACACTTGATGCCATAGGAGAGCCTTGTATTTCTTCAACAAAGAACTTTTTTAGTTTATTAGCAATTTAGAAAGTAGCCTATCTATGCTCCCAGAAACAAACAAACTGATCTAAAGAATCTAGAATGCTTCATCATCAATAGGCTAATTATTTTTAAACTCTAAATTCAATAACCTTTTAAGTTCCAAAACACCAAATTCAAGAGTCTGGTCAAAAAAAATAATTTACACTATTAGAAAAATTAAGAATTTCCAACTTTATCTTAAGAAATTGTGGTGTTTTTTTTCCATATAAATTTGAATGATGTGATTAGCCAGGATTTTTAGGAAAAAGCAAGCATGATGTGACTCCTAACCATCAGTGGGGCATAAGCAGATTGTATGAAAAACTTACAAATGAGATTGTATGAAATTAAATTAGCCACCAATTCAACATAACAAAATAGTTTTGCACTGAGAGTTGGGATTTCATCTTGAAGATTTATTGCATCCCCAGAATTATGCAGCGCTTTCAAATTCTTGTATTTGGGTCAATGACAGAATGCTCATCTTTTTCTTTTTCTTTTTTTTCTTTTTTGCAAGTCATTCAAAAATAAATTAAGAATTAAATAAACAAAAATTACTTTGAAACACATTCTTTGTTGCACTACAAAGGAGAAATATACTGAATTTCGTTTTAAATAGTTTGTTCACCAAATTGAAGTCAGCATGTAACAGGAAATTGTATCAAGTAACACACACAAAAATGTGAAGACCCCTTTAGACCCTCAAGGTCATTAAGTCCAGACCTTTTTATGAAAATGTTCTGTTCAGGTCAAATGGACTAACAATTAGGGAGGAAAAGACATTTCTAAGCACTTAGCAAATGTTTTAATGTAGTTTTTTTTTAACTAGCCAAGAACCAAAATTGTATCATACCTAATTTTATCCTTATCTGTCATTGACCCAAATGTAAAATTGCCTTTCAGGAGTCAAAATAAATCGATATTTTAAGTTCCCTGTACTCAGAAAGACACACCTTATGCAAACACCATGTTTTTGATTTGCTAATTTATTCCTGACTCACTCACTGCCTGCGTACTGACTCAAGTTCACACTTAGATATTCAACAGTTGACATTTACCTCATCCGGACTTAAATTAAACGCTTCGGCTATTTTGCTGTAGAGCTCTTTGACGTTCGTGAAGCCCTCGATCCTCCCCGTGGGACTCCCGTGCGCGAGCTGCGTGTGAAACACGAGTTTCGGTCGGAGGCTGGCAGGTGGAGCAGGGAGTCCGCCGACCCCGCCACCGTTCACCGCCGACTTCCCGACACCTGCGTGCCCGCTCACCTCCTCGTTCTCCACTAAGTTCGAGCTTTCCCTCGACTTATTTTTCTTTTTCCTGAGTCCCAAAGGCATGTTTGCTCCTCCTGTAAATCCGTTGGGGGAACCGGACGGTTAGAGCATTGAAAGACTTAAAACAACCTGTTGAATGGGTCTTTTTAGTTGGGTGCGCTAGTTTCCTCTCTTCGAAAGCGACCCAGGGGCTTAAAAATAACAGGTATTAGATTAGAAAAAGACTGTACGCGGATCTACTGTAAAGTCTCTCGCCGTTGAGACGCAGACAGACACAATGGACAGCTCTATGGCCGAACGCACGCGCGCTACAGGGCGCAGTGACGTCATCCTGAAACTCATTTACCTGGCTCAGGTGTCAACTAATGATTTTTTTTTTTTAAGATAAACATACGCCCAAAAATAAGATTATTGTGTCATAAATATTTTCCTCTCCAATTTTGAACAGGTTAACAATTACGTGCGTGTATAGCCTATATAACTAATAAATACACATTACGAGTTTAGCCTATTCATACTTTCGTCCAATATGCTTACTACAAACAAATGGTAGGCTTCATATTTGTGACATTCATTCTTAATCATTTAGTAGCTGTTTTCATTTAGTTTTAGGCCCGAAATTCTGCTTTCATAATTCACAATCATCATTCTAACATGATAAATGAATATCTGTAGCAAAGGTTGCTGATTATTATTATTTTTTGGACCTAACTTCCCTCATTTTCTTTTCTTCCTTTTTTTTTTTTTTTTTTTTTTTTAATGTGGCGTCCTCTGGCGGATGTTTCAATGAATCACGTGTTCAGTTGTTGAGAGTTTCTGTACCTCCTACAGTTTTTATTAATTGTATCATAAAGCTTCAGTAATAAACTTCCAAACACAAGACACTAGTAGTAAACGGAGTAAAAATGTAAGGTAAAATAATACTAAGTATGCAAATGCTCTTCAAATTTTCAATGAATAAAACATGGTATGAACCCACAGCACAAGTCACCATTTTTGGTCTCTGTCAAAGACAGGTACTTTACGTGAGTGTGTTGCTCACATTTACAGGGATCTGACATATCAGACCTGAAAAGGCATTATGTCTAGCTAAATGCAAAGTATCATCATGAATGAAGGCAAAGGCAAGTATCCATGGCATCATCACGCAGTTCACTTCAAGCCATCATTTACTAAAATTATTTTGTTTGTTTTTTTTTTTTGTTTTTTTTGCATTTAGACAGAAGAACAGTACGATCTGTCCGTACAGATGAATTTTCTAATTGAAAAAGCAAACAAACACATCTTGCTAATTTAGTCTGTAAAATACTGATGTTGTATAAGGTTCCAATAAAACATTTAAACAATTCAAATGAAGCGTAAGAAAAAATAACTGAGGGGGAAAAAAATAACATCTCAGACAAAAATTGCATTTTAAGCCTGCACTGTCACTGACATACATAGGCATGCAACACACACACACACACACACACACACATATATATATATATATATATATATATAATATTATATATATATGTATTTATGTGTGTGTGTGTGTGTGTTAGACATATAACATATATATATATTTAACAAACATTTACATAAAAAATAGAAATTGCACATTCTCAAAATTTGATTTGTCATTTTAGTCCATGTATGAGACAACGGGACTGAATCGTTCATGTAGAAATGTCACTAAAGTCCAAATTCACTTTATGAGACGGGTAAGTGTCTTTTCAGGACATCCTTGGCATTAGATGGCAGACTTTCAGGAAAGTTCACATCAAACTCCACAATGAGGTCCCCTCTTTGCTCTGGGTTCTTTGGGAAGGGCAGTCCTTGTCCAGCAATGATCTTCCTCATGCCGGGTTTGATAACATCGGTTATCTTCATGTTGCACGTGTTACCGTCAATCGTCGACACGGTTACGGAGCAGCCACACAATGACTGTGATCAAAGAAATACAAAACAGTGGTTAGCAGGATAAGAAATATTCTTTAAACTTTAACTTTGTGTGCTATTAGTTCTAAAATTACCCCTAATTCAACCCCAAGTTCAGTTGCTGCCTTAAATTTTAAGTAATCAAATGGGTATATTTTAAGTATAAGTGGCTTATTTAAATCCCGTATAACTTTAAAAAAATAAAGTTGAACATGGTTTTTGGTAGTTGAACACAAACATTATTTTGATGAGACAAGGATAAGACAATGACACACAAAAGTATAGTTAAAAAGTTGCTTTTAACATTAAGTACAATCAACTTGGATGTTTAAGTCATTTCAACTCAAATTACATTAAACTGATTTAAAAAGTGTTGAATCTTGTATAACTTGTATATAATTGTTTGGTGATGCAAAAACATGTTGCCTTTACTCATTGATAATATAATTTTTACAGTGTGCGTAACTGAATATGAATAGTTCAATTTTACATTGTCATCCATCTTGAAAAGATAAAGTACAATCAATATTCATGTCTGGTGCGAGCAGCTGTTTGGAGATAATTGGACCTGCTTAGATATGCTATCATTTAATTATTATTTTTTTAATATTATGAATACATATTCATCCGATTCACAGTGTACTCTCAACACTTTGCATGACCAGGATGAGGACAGGAATCACTGCCATCATTTCCATTTATTATACTGCAGGTATTGTGTGCAAAAATGAATCTAACTCTGTCCCTTTCAACACACACAAAGCCTAAAAGCATATTTTATTGGTTTGACATGTTTGGTACTGTATGTACAGACACCGGACTGTCTATCAATGATTCTGCCGTAGAAGTACATCTTGATTGCGGTTAACAGTTTAAGTGGGCGAGCTCTTTTTCTGGCATCTCACAACAGCTGATCGAGCTCATATTCATTCTCGTGTAAACTGCATTATGTAAGAGATGAAATGTCACACTGAAGAATGTAACGTTTTTAGCTGGGGAAATTTATTAAACAGTGCCTTATAGAAAAACTTGCACAGAATCGAAAGTATAGACTAAAAAGTGTCAGTATAGGCTGTAAAAGTGTTTATAATTGTAACTGAAAAGCAATATAATAATGATTTGGTAAAAACATGTTAATTTAAACTAGAATTTGTGTGTGCTGCAATTTAACTTACATGGTGGAAAATTATATTGCATTTAACGGACAATACATGTAGACCTATATGTTACTGTAATTATTATACTGTAATATTATTGTATGAATTATATGGATGGATGGATGGATGGATGGATGGATGGATGGATGGATGGATGGATGGATGGATGGATGGATGGATGGATGGATGGATGGATGGAAGGATGGATGGATGGATGGATGGATGCAGACTAGATAGATAGATAGATAGATAGATAGATAGATAGATAGATAGATAGATAGATAGATAGATAGATAGATAGATAGATAGATAGATAGATAGATAGATAGATAGATAGATAGATAGATAGATAGATAGATAGATAGATAGATAGATCAAATAAATGACCATAGGGCAAATTCATTTGTAAGTGGCTCTTCTCACCTGCCGCAAACTGACCCGGACCGGGTACACAATATCAGAGCCCTCTCGTCGAAAATGGCCGTGAGGCTTGTCTTTAATGACAAACACAATGTCGGCAGGAATCGTGTTTGGCGATTCGTCGCCCTCCCGTGGAAACGTGATTTTGGTTCCCTCTTTCCAGCCACGCTTGATCTCAATTGTGAGGATTTTGTCCTCGGCTCTCATGGTCCGACCGTCCGGATTCAAGCGCTTGCGTGAGATTTTCATGCGCTTGGTGCACCCATGAAAGACCTCCTCTAGAGACACCCGGAGCTCGTGGTGGATCGCGGGGTCCTGCTTTCTGCGCGGCGGGCCGCCCTGACCAACGTGTCGTTCGCGTGGAAATCCATTTATGTTAAAACTCGTAAAAGAACCAAAGGGGTCACTCCCGTCCACCTCCATGTCATCGTCATCTCGTCCATTGACTTTCCTGCCAAAAAATATCTCAAAAGGATTGGCTCCTCCGAAAAACGTGGCAAACGTTGCATGAGGATCTCCATGGAAGGTGTAGGTGAAGTTGCCTCCAGGCCCGTCAGACGCTCCACCACCTCCTTTAAGGCCTAAAAATGGACAAATTTGAGAGAAAGCACGTGTTATCAAGATGGAAGATTTAGGCCAAAGGAAGCATGGTGTTAGGCTTGCATTAGGGTACAACATGGCGAAGGTTGCACAGGGGTAAAAGGGGCCTTTGATTTTATTTTAAACAGAAAATTGTACAAACTTAGCTAAAGTGATTGATTTGAACAAGAATTAATTTAGACATTTTGCAAAACATATTATTTTAACTAAAGTATTTGAAGACCTTGCCACCAGATAGCACAGGTACCGGTACGTCTGTAAGATGTCTGTTACAGATCTGGAAAACATCTTCCGTATGAATACATCTGATAAACATCTTAGAAAAATCAGTTACATACATTCTAACCATAAATGTCTTACAGACATCTTCTAGACGTCTATATGAAATTTGACAGGAGATGTCACAGAGATGTATTGCTGACGAGGAACACTAAAAAATATATCTTGCATATGTAAATGCAGACATCAATTAGACCTCTCTGGGATGTTCGTGTGCTATCAGGATTTTTAAACAAAACAAGCCACTTTCATGATTTACTTTCACACAAAATCTCCCATCACCTGATATCACACGTCACGTACATAGAGTTTTTTGCTCCTCTGCAATAGGACGTTTCCTGACAGATGTCAAATAGACGTTTAGAAAATGTATTTAAGATGTTTATGATTTAGAATGTGTACTGTATGTTAAACTGACATCTTAAAAACAGATGTTAAAACAGCAGATGCTCTCCAGATGAAGTGATCTTGACATCTTGCAGACGTACGTGAGCTATCTGGCAATACATTAGGAGTATGTGAAACGCACATTTTAGCCCCGTTGTAGCTACTATACAACCCATTACGGTAGGCTGTGTGTCCCACTCTAAATATACGTACAGACCACTTAGAATTATAACAGACATCTAATTTCGACGCTTACTGTAGGCTACATACAATACAGGGCTTTGTTTCCGACTTAAAATACGTTGGTTGAGCACTGCAAGTAAAACCATGACTCCAAATGGGCAACTTTGTATGGTCATAGTATATACATGGATAATGCCCAGCAATTTATTTTTCATTTCAGCATAGCATATTTGTCATGTCTATAGCCTATTTAAAAGATGAGCAGATGGATTAAGCATTCGTGGTCAGATAACGTTCACTGCTAATACGGGTGTGTTTCAGAGATGGAAGAAGCCTACCTTCTTCTCCGTACTGGTCGTATATTTCCCGTTTCTTTGGATCACTGAGAACTTCGTAAGCCTCCGCGACCTCCTTGAATTTCTCCTCCGCATTGGCCGCCTTGTTTTTGTCAGGATGCCATTTCAGCGCCTGTTTTCTGTACGCTTTTTTGATGTCGTCGTCTGATGCTCCTTTCGCGATTCCCAATATTTTGTAGAAATCTTTGCCCATTTTCTCCTATGCAAGAGCGGGTTGGCAATGGCACCGCTGCCCGAGGAGTCAGTCAGTCCACTGAAAAAGAAGACCGTGAATAAAAGCACCGTCGTGGCTGTCAAACCCTGCCTCTTTAAACCGTGACACAGATGATCAGTTGATCCTGTTGTGTCTGTTTGGAGGCGGTTACTCAGCACTAAAGATCTTGTGTTATTTTAGCCTCTTTAAATAGCCACTGCTCCCTCCCCTGTGCCAGTGCAGTTCTGGAATCAGAGGGCGCTTCTAGAACGTGTGAGCTGAAGCACGTCATTTCCCATTTTCAGATAAATCCATTTTCAGATCTAAAATCCTCTCGAATCAGAAACGCATGAAACGATGTGAACTATAGCTTAGCCATTGTGAAGAGAATGTTGTCTATCTATCTATCTATCTATCTATCTATCTATCTGTCTGTCTGTCTGTCTGTCTGTCTGTCTGTCTGTCTGTCTGTCTGTCCGTCCGTCCGTCCGTCCGTCCGTCCGTCCGTCCGTCCGTCCGTCCATCATCCATCCATCCATCCATCCATCCATCCATCCATCCATCCATCCATCCATCCATCCATCCATCCATCCATCCATCCATCCATCTATCTATCTATCTATCTATCTATCTATCTATCCACACATCCATCTATCCATCCATCCATTAAAAAATAGATGTTTATACCCAATTCTCAATAATTTATCATTGCTTTGTTACAAAATGCATTCAGTGATGACATCTTTCATTTTACTTTACTGTAATTCTTTTCGCACTTAGACACAAACATCATCAAAACTCTAGACAGGTCGATTTGCATGGCATAAAACAGTTTACAACACAGAACAACACAGAAATGTGCTACATTTCTACAGTAAGATTGACCTATTCTAAATCTAAAAAATCGAATATTACTGTAAAATAATTAGATGTATCTCATCTTTCAACGAGTTTCTTTTTCTTTCTTTCTGTATTTATTTTTTTCCTTTCTCTTTCTCTTCTTAGTCTCCGAGTTTCATTACCATGCATTTAAAAGGGGAAACTTAGGAATAATTTTGTACTGTAATGTAAGCGTGGACTAGGCTATGTAACACACACTACAGTGAATATGCTCCTGTTGTTACTGTAGTGTTTTTAGCTTGTTGTTTTATGAGTGACAAAGTGTGTTTGTTTGTTTTTTGACAACTAACATAATTACTTATAATTTATTATAATTCATTCAACTTTGCCAATTAGGTTGCTCTTCAAGGTTTCCCCAACAAACATACTTTGTTAGTCATAAAACAATGAGCTAAAAACCCTAACAGTCAGCATTATACAGTTTTCTTTTGTAAAATTTCTTTACAAAACATATTTACATAAAAAAATATTAACAATTTTTCCCATTTTGAATGAATGGCATTGAAATCGAAAGACTAATATCTGCATTGGTGTTCATACATCTAATTACTTTTCAGTTTTAGATTCAGAATATATTTACGTAAATCTGGTATTACTGTAGCAAATTGCAGTCTTATGCAGTTGTATATTATGTTTTTAATTTAAGTTTAAAAGTTTCAAGAAAGTTTAGGTTCATAGAGTTTTAGTGGTTTGTGTCTGAGTGAGAAATGAATAGATACATTTCTTCATTAAATGCATTGTTCTTCAATTATTATATTGGCTCCTGTTATTTAACAGCAGTTCTAAACAATCTGTCTTAGATTACCTTTAGACTAATATGGAAGACTTTTATGATTCATAATACTGCAGACAACAAAGTTATTATTACAGTAAGTATAACGCCTGTAAGTGAAAGCCCTTGGGCTATAGCGTAAAGCACATCAGAAGCAAAGCAAAGTCGATGCAGGCAATTACACGTCATTTTCTGAAAATAGATGGAAAATCTGACATTAAAAGACAGCGCTCTAAGTATAGAAGTGGCAGCCTGCCATCAAAAGATCCTATTTCCTCTGTATCCCAACCTGTCCCCTTCACCCAGACTGACTTTGCATATTTGAAGTAGGCCTATCTTTGAAAAAATATTAGATAAGAAGTCTGAATACACTGTAAAATATGATCAGGCCACAGATTTGCTTTTAGAAATGACCATGTTTGGTCTTTGAACAATATTGCCGATCCACATAGCCTAGTTTTTTAGAATTGCGTACACACTAAAAGTGGTACTTGAGGCCCACTCAGTGAAACCATTCACTCATAATCTTTAAAATGGTTTTAAACTTTTTTCTTTTTCTTTGTTGCTACTAATATGCAGTTCTCTACATTAGACACACACTCACATAATTAAAAAAATAACAGCTCTTTTTCATTTAGAAAACATACCATTTACAGTAAATGCCACAATCATTCCCCATTCCTCCACCCAACGATCATGTTTGAAAATAGGCTTCTTATAAATTGATCACTTATAGAAATCAAAACTCAATGTTTTGAGGGTAAAATAGCACCCTTGTATTTCAGTTTATTTCATTTCAGTTTACAGTAATTACAGATTGTTTCAAAGTAGCTTCACAATAGTAACACGTTGAAATTCTACTATAGACCATTTCACAAGATGTAAACAACACTGGTCCAGAAACACTTCCTGTTTCAGTTTGTAACTGTTTTCTTTATTTCACATGTAAAGAAAACATCTTAAAGATGCTTGTTTAACTTTTTGATTCATATTTATATGTTCTGTTGGTTGTATTTTATCCCAGCTTTAATGTAGTGTTAAAAAACTGAAACAGGAAGTGCTTCTGGACCAGTGTTGTTTACATCTTGTGAAATGGTCTATAAAACAGCTCTAATAAGCCAAAAGTCTCATTATTCAGTTCAAGTCACTTTATTAGGCTATATTTATTCAGTTCAGTTCAATAACTATAAAGTTTATCTATTGTTTGTGCCCATAGGCCTATAGCCTATGTGTAACACACTCCAATGCACTCCACTGCACACTGAACAAGTAATGACACAGGATAGTAGTGTTTTACATTGTTTCAAATCTGTGTGTAGGCCTACAGTATAGTTTGGCATCTATGTGGCCAATCTTGATGCTTTGTGTGCAGTTACTGTGCAAAAACACCATTTTAAGAGAGTTAAAATAGTTTTGAATGGCGTGTTTACTTTTGCAAGAGATGTGTGACGTTTTACATCATTATGTGTAGAGTTTTGAGAAATGAAGCCATGGTTTCAGAAAAGTGTGTGTAGCCAATAAAACACTGTAGCACACATCGCAGTTCCATCTGCTGGTTAGACTCGGTACTGCATGACATTAGGAGGACAAACCACCCCACTGAACTCCATCCATGACTCCAGATATGACTCAGCGTTAATAAGCTCAAAATATTACAACAGACCACACATTAAGTAGTAAGCTTACTTAAAACTATTTCTCGCATGAATCGTTCTGTTTAAGTAGCTCTTTGTCTTTTACATCATGGATAGCTTCCGCGGTTTGTTTGATAAACTCGACAGGGATAATGACGGTTTTATATCTCGTGAGGAGCTGCTGAGTGAAATGCAGTTGAGTAAAGTTGGCAATAAATTCGCAGATTCGAACTTCCCGGGTCAATAACTCCTCAACTGAATGTTGTTAATGAACAAATGTCACCTCTTTTTAATCGTAGTAACGTAGACAAGCAGCTACAACCTAATTTTCCGCGAAACGAGCTTTCCCTCGCAGTGTATAAAATACATTGATCTCTATGCGCAGGCGGCCGAGAGACAGATCCTAAGGGACCGTCTGCAAAGTGCAAACCCGAAAAGCGTTTACTGCGAAAACAGTCAATAACTTCACTGTCACACACTACAGTGTCACCAAATTCAGTTGACACATCACTGCTGTCCTATTGTTTATACTACAACACTAAATTTGGGGAGAAAATATTTTTGTATAATTTTTATGATTTATATTTATGAAAAATATTCAATAGCTTCACTATAATATACTGCATTGTTGCCGAATTCAGTTTTCACATCAGTGCTACCCTGTTGTTTATACTAAAATATTTATTTGGAGAAAAATACTTTTTAAATTGTATATACTTTTGAAAATGAATAATTTTTATGATTTTTTATTGAAAAATATTCAATAACTTTGCTGTAGTTCACTAGCATTGTTGCCAAATTCAGTTTACACATCACTGCAGTACTGATGATTATACTATAACACTTGATTTTGAAAAAAAATTGTATATACGATTGAAAATGTACAATTTTTATGGTTTTTATGAAAAATATTCAATAACTTTACTGTATTTTACTGTATTGTTACCAAATTAAGTTTACACATCACTGATGTCCTGATGGTAATACTACAACAATTATTTTTGAGTAGAATTTTTTTTATTGAATATACAATTGTAAATGTATAATATTTATTTTTTTATGAAAAATATTCAATAACTTTACTGTAATTTACTGTATTGTTGCCAAATTAAGTTTACACTCCACTGCTGTCCTGTTGGTAATACTACAACACTTATTTTGGAGAAAAAGGACAATTTTAATTGAATATACAATTGAAAATGTATATTTTTATGATTCTTATAAAAATATTCAATAACTTTACTGTAATTTACTGTATTGTTGCCATATTCAGTTTACACAACACTGATGTCCTTTTGGTAATACTACAACACCTATTTTGGAGAAAAAAGAAAATTTGTATTGAATAAAAAATTGTAACTGTATAATATTTATGTTTTTATGAAAAATATTCAATAACTTTACTGTAATTTACTGTATTGTTGCCAAATTAAGTTTACACACCACTGATGTCCTGATGTTTATAATACAACACCTATTTTGGAGAAAAAAGAAAATTTGTATTGAATATACAATTGTAAATTTATAATATTTATGTTTTTATGAAAAATATTCAATAACTTTACTGTAATTTACTGTATTGTTGCCAAATTCATTTTACACATCACTGCTGTCCTCATGGTTATACTACAACACTTATTTTGGAGAAGAAAGAACATTTTAAGTGAATAGACAATTGTAAATTTATAATATTTATGTTTTTATGAAAAATATTCTATAACTTTACTGTAATTTACTATATTGTTGCCAAATTCAGTTTACACATCACTTCTGTCCTTTTGGTAATACTACAACACTTATTTTGGAGAAAAAAGAAAATTTTAAGTGAATATACAATTGTAAATTTATAATATTTATGTTTTTATGAAAATATTCAATAACTTTACTGTAATTTACTGTATTGTTGCCAAATTCAGTTTACACATCACTTCTGTCCTTTTGGTAATACTACAACACTTATTTTGGAGAAAAAAGAAATTTTTAAGTGAATATACAATTTAAAATGTATATTTTTATGATTCTTATAAAAAATATTCAATAACTTTACTGTAATTTACTGTATTGTTGCCAAATTCAGTTTACACATCACTGCTGTCCTTTTGGTAATACTACAACCCTTATTTTGGAGAAAAAAGAACATTTTAAGTGAATATACAATTGTAAATGTATAATATTTATGTTTTTATGAAAAACATCCAATAACTTTACTGTATTTTACTGTATTGTTGCCAAATTCAGTTTACACGTCACTGCTGTCCTCATGGTTATACTACAACACTTAATTTGGAGAAAAAAGAACATTTTAAGTGAATATACAATTGTAACTGTATAACATTTATGTTTTTATGAAAAATATTCAATAACTTTACTGTAATTTACTTTATTGTTGCCAAATTAAGTTTACACACCACTGATGTCCTGATGTTTATACTACAACACCTATTTTGGAGAAAAAAGAAAATTTGTATTGAATATACAATTGTAAATGTATAATATTTATGTTTTTATGAAAAATATTCAATAACTTTACTGTAATTTACTGTATTGTTGCCAAATTAAGTTTACACATCACTGCTGTCCTCATGGTAATACTACAACCCTTATTTTGGAGAAAAAAGAAAATTTTAAGTGAATATACAATTGTAAATGTATAATATTTATGTTTTTATGAAAAATATTCAATAACTTTACTGTAATTTACTGTATTGTTGCCAAATTCAGTTTACTCATCACTGCTGTCCTCATGGTAATACTACAACCCTTATTTTGGAGAAAAAAGAAAATTTTAAGTGAATATACAATTGTAAATGTATAATATTTATGTTTTTATGAAAAACATCCAATAACTTTACTGTATTTTACTGTATTGTTGCCAAATTCAGTTTACACGTCACTGCTGTCCTCATGGTTATACTACAACACTTAATTTGGAGAAAAAAGAACATTTTAAGTGAATATACAATTGTAACTGTATAATATTTATGTTTTTATGAAAAATATTCAATAACTTTACTGTAATTTACTGTATTGTTGCCAAATTAAGTTTACACTCCACTGCTGTCCTGTTGGTAATACTACAACACTTATTTTGGAGAAAAAGGACAATTTTAATTGAATATACAATTGAAAATATATATTTTTAAGATTCTTATAAAAAATATTCAATAACTTTACTGTAATTTACTGTATTGTTGCCAAATTCAGTTTACACATCACTGCTGTCCTTTTGGTAATACTAAAACCCTTATTTTGGAGAAAAAAGAAAATTTTAAGTGAATATACAATTGTAAATGTATAATATTTATGTTTTTATGAAAAATATTCAATAACTTTACTGTAATTTACTGTATTGTTGCCAAATTCAGTTTACACATCACTGCTTTCCTCATGGTAATACTACAACCCTTATTTTGGAGAAAAAAGAAAATTTTAAGTGAATATACAATTGTAAATGTATAATATTTATGTTTTTATGAAAAATATTCAATAACTTTACTGTAATTTACTGTATTGTTGCCAAATTCAGTTTACACATCACTGCTGTCCTCGTGGTAATACTACAACCCTTATTTTGGAGAAAAAAGAAAATTTTAAGTGAATATACAATTGTAACTGTATAATATTTATGTTTTTATGAAAAATATTCAATAAATTTACTGTAATTTACTTTATTGTTGCCAAATTAAGTTTACACACCACTGATGTCCTGATGTTTATACTACAACACCTATTTTGGAGAAAAAATAAAATTTGTATTGAATATACAATTGTAAATGTATAATATTTATGTTTTTATGAAAAATATTCAATAACTTTACCGTAATTTACTGTATTGTTGCCAAATTCAGTTTACACATCACTGCTTTCCTCATGGTAATACTACAACCCTTATTTTGGAGAAAAAAGAAAATTTTAAGTGAATATACAATTGTAAATGTATAATATTTATGTTTTTATGAAAAATATTCAATAACTTTACTGTAATTTACTGTATTGTTGCCAAATTCAGTTTACACATCACTGCTGTCCTCGTGGTAATACTACAACCCTTATTTTGGAGAAAAAAGAAAATTTTAAGTGAATATACAATTGTAACTGTATAATATTTATGTTTTTATGAAAAATATTCAATAACTTTACTGTAATTTACTTTATTGTTGCCAAATTAAGTTTACACACCACTGATGTCCTGATGTTTATACTACAACACCTATTTTGGAGAAAAAAGAAAATTTGTATTGAATATACAATTGTAAATGTATAATATTTATGTTTTTATGAAAAATATTCAATAACTTTACTGTAATTTACTGTATTGTTGCCAAATTCAGTTTACACATCACTGCTGTCCTCATGGTAATACTACAACCCTTATTTTGGAGAAATTTTTTTTTAAGTGAATATACAATTGTAAATGTATAATATTTATGTTTTTATGAAAAACTTCCAATAACTTTACTGTATTTTACTGTATTGTTGCCAAATTCAGTTTACACATCACTGCTGTCCTCATGGTTATACTACAACACTTAATTTGGAGAAAAAAGAACATTTTAAGTGAATATACAATTGTAACTGTATAATATTTATGTTTTTATGAAAAATATTCAATAACTTTACTGTAATTTACTGTATTGTTGCCAAATTAAGTTTACACTCCACTGCTGTCCTATTGGTAATACTACAACCCTTATTTTGGAGAAAAAAGAAAATTTTAAGTGAATATGTTGTAAATGTATAATATTTATGTTTTTATGAAAAACATCCAATAACTTTACTGTATTTTACTGTATTGTTGCCAAATTCAGTTTACACATCACTGCTGTCCTCATGGTTATACTACAACACTTAATTTGGAGAAAAAAGAACATTTTAAGTGAATATACAATTGTAACTGTATAATATTTATGTTTTTATGAAAAATATTCAATAACTTTACTGTAATTTACTTTATTGTTGCCAAGTTAAGTTTACACACCACTGATGTCCTGATGTTTATACTACAACACCTATTTTGGAGAAAAAAGAAAATTTGTATTGAATATACAATTGTAAATGTATAATATTTATGTTTTTATGAAAAATATTCAATAACTTAACTGTAATTTACTGTATTGTTGCCAAATTCAGTTTACACATCACTGCTGCCCTGATGGTTATACTACAACACTTATTTTGGATAAAAAATACAATTAATTGAATATAAAATTGAAAATGTATATTTTTTATGAATTTTATGAAAAATATCTAATTACTTTACTGTAATTAGCTTTATTGTTGCCAAATTCAGTTCACGTACCACTGATGTCCTGATGGTTTTACTACAACACTTATTTTGGAGGGAAAACGACAATTTTTATTGAATATACAATTGAAAATGTATATTTTTAATGATTTTTATGAAGAAATATTCAATAACTTTACTGTAATTTACTGTAATGTTGCCAAATTATGTTCACTCATCACTCTATTCACCATTTTCACTGTCATGCACTGCATTAATGCCTTTTTCAAATACATCACTAATGGACGGGGCAGTAATTTAAATGTTTTATATACACACACACACACACACACACACACACACACACACACACTACCGGTCAAAAGCTTTAGATCAGTAAGATTTTTTTATGTTTTTAAATGAAGTCTCTTCTGCTCACCAAGGCTGCTTTATTTGATGAAAATAATTTTTTTTTAGAATTTTTCACTTGAAATGTTCTTTTTTCTCCAAAATAAGTGTTGTAGTATAACCATGAGGACAGCAGTGATGTGTAAACTGAATTTGGCAACAATACAGTAAATTACAGTAAAGTTATTGAATATTTTTCATGAAAACATAAATATTATACATTTACAATTGTTTATTCACTTAAAAAAATTTCTCCAAAATAGGTGTTGTAGTATAACCATCAGGACAGCAGTGATGTGTAAACTGAATTTGGCAACAATATAGTAAATTACAGTAAAGTTATTGAATATTTTTCATAAAAACATAAATATTATAAATTTACAATTGTCTATTCACTTAAAATGTTCTTTCTTCTCCAAAATAAGTGTTGTAGTATAACCATGAGGACAGCAGTGATGTGTAAAATGAATTTGGCAACAATACAGTAAATTACAGTAAAGTTATTGAATATTTTTCATAAAAACATAAATATTATACATTTACAATTGTATATTCACTTAAAATTTTCTTTTTTCTCCAAAAAAAGGGTTGTAGTATTACCATGAGGACAGCAGTGATGTGTAAACTGAATTTGGCAACAATACAGTAAATTACAGTCAAGTTATTGAATATTTTTCATAAAAACATAAATATTATACATTTACAATTGTATATTCAATACAAATTTTCTTTTTTCTCCAAAATAGGTGTTGTAGTATAAACATCAGGACATCAGTGGTGTGTAAACTTAATTTGGCAACAATAAAGTAAATTACAGTAAAGTTATTGAATATTTCTCATGAAAACATAAATATTATACATTTACAATTGTTTATTCACTTAAAAAAATTTCTCCAAAATAGGTGTTGTAGTATAACCATCAGGACAGCAGTGATGTGTAAACTGAATTTGGCAACAATATAGTAAATTACAGTAAAGTTATTGAATATTTTTCATAAAAACATAAATATTATAAATTTACAATTGTCTATTCACTTAAAATGTTCTTTCTTCTCCAAAATAAGTGTTGTAGTATAACCATGAGGACAGCAGTGATGTGTAAAATGAATTTGGCAACAATACAGTAAATTACAGTAAAGTTATTGAATATTTTTCATAAAAACATAAATATTATACATTTACAATTGTATATTCACTTAAAATTTTCTTTTTTCTCCAAAATAAGGGTTGTAGTATTACCATGAGGACAGCAGTGATGTGTAAACTGAATTTGGCAACAATACAGTAAATTACAGTAAAGTTATTGAATATTTTTCATAAAAACATAAATATTATACATTTACAATTGTATATTCAATACAAATTTTCCTTTTTCTCCAAAATAGGTGTTGTAGTATAAACATCAGGACATCAGTGGTGTGTAAACTTAATTTGGCAACAATAAAGTAAATTACAGTAAAGTTATTGAATATTTTTCATAAAAACATAAATGTTATACAGTTACAATTGTATATTCACTTAAAATGTTCTTTTTTCTCCAAAATAAGGGTTGTAGTATTACCAAAAGGACAGCAGTGATGTGTAAACTGAATTTGGCAACAATACAGTAAATTACAGTAAAGTTATTGCATATTTTTCATAAAAACATAAATATTATACATTTACAATTGTATATTCACTTAAAATGTTCTTTTTCTCCAAAATAGGTGTTGTAGTATAACCATCAGGACAGCAGTGATGTGTAAACTGAATTTGGCAACAATATAGTAAATTACAGTAAAGTTATTGAATATTTTTCATAAAAACATAAATATTATACATTTACAATTGTACATTCAATACAAATATTCTTTTTTTCTCCAAAATAGGTGTTGTAGTATAAACATCAGGACATCAGTGATGTGTAAACTGAATTTTGCAACAATACAGTAAATTACAGTAAAGTTATTGAATATTTTTCATAAAAACATAAATATTATACATTTACAATTGTACATTCAATACAAATATTCTTTTTTCTCCAAAATAGGTGTTGTAGTATAAACATCAGGACATCAGTGGTGTGTAAACTGAATTTAGCAACAATACAGTAAATTACAGTAAAGTTATTGAATATTTTTCATAAAAACATAAATATTATACATTTACAATTGTATATTCAATACAAATTTTTTTTTTCTCCAAAATAGGTGTTGTAGTATAACCATCAGGACAGCAGTAATGTGTAAACTGAATTTGGCAACAATACAGTAAATTACAGTAAAGTTATTGAATATTTTTCATAAAAACATAAATATTATACATTTACAATTGTATATTCACTTAAAATTTTCTTTTTTCTCCAAAATAAGGGTTGTAGTATTACCATGAGGACAGCAGTGATGTGTAAACTGAATTTGGCAACAATACAGTAAATTACAGTAAAGTTATTGAATATTTTTCATAAAAACATAAATATTATACATTTACAATTGTATATTCACTTAAAATTTTCTTTTTTCTCCAAAATAAGGGTTGTAGTATTACCATGAGGACAGCAGTGATATGTAAACTGAATTTGGCAACAATACAGTAAATTACAGTAAAGTTATTGAATATTTTTCATAAAAACATAAATATTATACAGTTACAATTGTATATTCACTTAAAATTTTCTTTTTTCTCCAAAATAAGGGTTGTAGTATTACCATGAGGACAGCAGTGATGTGTAAACTGAATTTGGCAACAATACAGTAAATTACAGTAAAGTTATTGAATATTTTTCATAAAAACATAAATATTATACAGTTACAATTGTATATTCACTTAAAATTTTCTTTTTTCTCCAAAATAAGGGTTGTAGTATAAACATCAGGACATCAGTGGTGTGTAAACTTAATTTGGCAACAATAAAGTAAATTACAGTAAAGTTATTGAATATTTTTCATAAAAACATAAATATTATTAATTTACAATTGTCTATTCACTTAAAATGTTCTTTTTTCTCCAAAATAAGTGTTGTAGTATAACCATGAGGACAGCAGTGATGTGTAAACTGAATTTTGCAACAATACAGTAAATTACAGTAAAGTTATTGAATATTTTTCATAAAAACATAAATATTATACATTTACAATTGTACATTCAATACAAATATTCTTTTTTCTCCAAAATAGGTGTTGTAGTATAAACATCAGGACATCAGTGGTGTGTAAACTTAATTTGGCAACAATAAAGTAAATTACAGTAAAGTTATTGAATATTTTTCATAAAAACATAAATATTATTAATTTACAATTGTCTATTCACTTAAAATGTTCTTTTTTCTCCAAATTAAGTGTTGTAGTATAACCATGAGGACAGCAGTGACGTGTAAACTGAATTTGGCAACAATACAGTAAAATACAGTAAAGTTATTGGATGTTTTTCATAAAAACATAAATATTATACATTTACAATTGTATATTCACTTAAAATGTTCTTCATTCTCCAAAATAAGGGTTGTAGTATTACCAACAGGACAGCAGTGGAGTGTAAACTTAATTTGGCAACAATACAGTAAATTACAGTAAAGTTATTGAATATTTTTCATAAAAACATAAATATTATAAATTTACAATTGTCTATTCACTTAAAATGTTCTTTCTTCTCCAAAATAAGTGTTGTAGTATAACCATGAGGACAGCAGTGATGTGTAAAATGAATTTGGCAACAATACAGTAAATTACAGTAAAGTTATTGAATATTTTTCATAAAAACATAAATATTATACATTTACAATTGTATATTCACTTAAAATTTTCTTTTTTCTCCAAAATAAGGGTTGTAGTATTACCATGAGGACAGCAGTGATGTGTAAACTGAATTTGGCAACAATACAGTAAATTACAGTAAAGTTATTGAATATTTTTCATAAAAACATAAATATTATACATTTACAATTGTATATTCAATACAAATTTTCTTTTTTCTCCAAAATAGGTGTTGTAGTATAAACATCAGGACATCAGTGGTGTGTAAACTTAATTTGGCAACAATAAAGTAAATTACAGTAAAGTTATTGAATATTTTTCATAAAAACATAAATATTATATATTTACAATTGTATATTCACTTAAAATTTTCTTTTTTCTCCAAAATAAGTGTTGTAGTATTACCAAAAGGACAGAAGTGATGTGTAAACTGAATTTGGCAACAATACAGTAAATTACAGTAAAGTTATAGAATATTTTTCATAAAAACATAAATATTATACATTTACAATTGTCTATTCACTTAAAATGTTCTTTCTTCTCCAAAATAAGTGTTGTAGTATAACCATGAGGACAGCAGTGATGTGTAAAATGAATTTGGCAACAATACAGTAAATTACAGTAAAGTTATTGAATATTTTTCATATAAACATAAATATTATAAATTTACAATTGTATATTCAATACAAATTTTCTTTTCTCTCCAAAATAGGTGTTGTAGTATAAACATCAGGACATCAGTGGTGTGTAAACTTAATTTGGCAACAATACAGTAAATTACAGTAAAGTTATTGAATATTTTTCATAAAAACATAAATATTATACAGTTACAATTTTTTATTCAATACAAATTTTCTTTTTTCTCCAAAATAGGTGTTGTAGTATTACCAAAAGGACATCAGTGTTGTGTAAACTGAATATGGCAACAATACAGTAAATTACAGTAAAGTTATTGAATATTTTTATAAGAATCATAAAAATATACATTTTCAATTGTTTATTGAATTAAAATTGTCCTTTTTCTCCAAAATAAGTGTTGTAGTATTACCAACAGGACAGCAGTGGAGTGTAAACTTAATTTGGCAACAATACAGTAAATTACAGTAAAGTTATTGAATATTTTTCATAAAAAAAATAAATATTATACATTTACAATTGTATATTCAATAAAAAAAATTCTACTCAAAAATAATTGTTGTAGTATTACCATCAGGACATCAGTGATGTGTAAACTTAATTTGGTAACAATACAGTAAAATACAGTAAAGTTATTGAATATTTTTCATAAAAACCATAAAAATTGTACATTTTCAATCGTATATACAATTTTTTTTCAAAATCAAGTGTTATAGTATAATCATCAGTACTGCAGTGATGTGTAAACTGAATTTGGCAACAATGCTAGTGAACTACAGCAAAGTTATTGAATATTTTTCAATAAAAAATCATAAAAATTATTCATTTTCAAAAGTATATACAATTTAAAAAGTATTTTTCTCCAAATAAATATTTTAGTATAAACAACAGGGTAGCACTGATGTGAAAACTGAATTTGGCAACAATGCAGTATATTATAGTGAAGCTATTGAATATTTTTCATAAATATAAATCATAAAAATTATACAAAAATATTTTCTCCCCAAATTTAGTGTTGTAGTATAAACAATAGGACAGCAGTGATGTGTCAACTGAATTTGGTGACACTGTAGTGTGTGACAGTGAAGTTATTGACTGTTTTCGCAGTAAACGCTTTTCGGGTTTGCACTTTGCAGACGGTCCCTTAGGATCTGTCTCTCGGCCGCCTGCGCATAGAGATCAATGTATTTTATACACTGCGAGGGAAAGCTCGTTTCGCGGAAAATTAGGTTGTAGCTGCTTGTCTACATTACTACGATTAAAAAGAGGTGACATTTGTTCATTAACAACATTCAGTTGAGGAGTTATTGACCCGGGAAGTTCGAATCTGCGAATTTATTGCCAACTTTACTCAACTGTGAAATGCGAAGGATAGGTGTGGAACCAGTGTGTGAAAAGGTTCAAGTAAGATTTTCTGCTTATATCAATTCTAGAGATCATGTCAAGGAATCATTTTATGTAGCCTATCTGGAGATCTTATTTTCTGTGTGAACGAATTAACAGCCACAATTCTGTCGTTCAGGAAATCTTGTCAAATTATGACCAAAACGAGGATGGACGTCTTAGCTATCAGGAATTTCTTATTTACATAATGGACAGAGAGAAGAAATGGAAAATAGATTTCCATGCCCTTGACAGAAATAAATGTGGTAAGTTGTCTGTGACAAATAGCCCATCATTTTTACCTAAACAGCTTACAGTAGGCCTAGAACTGGCATTTGTGCAGTGTTCTCTCAACTACTGTTCAAAACAAAGTATCAAAAACAGTGCAAAAATATATATTTTAAATAATTACAGTAATATAGTAATCGTATTATTTTTTATATAGCCTATCATAATATATACATTTAAATGAAATTCTATTTTTGTATTTTGTACATGATGTAACATGATCTGTATTGTCTTAGAACTGCACTTTTCAATTTGGATATTACTTTAATAGTCACCTCTGGTAACCAATCTTACAGTTTATTTTATTATTTTATTTTTGCACAATCGCTATAGGGCACATTTCTCAATACTTGGATCACTTTTTCAAATCTCTGTCTTCACACAGTTCTCCTGAACAACTTTTATATTGTCACAGCAGTTAATTTCACTTTCAAAATGCACTAAATCTATCAAAACACTTCAAATGTCATTCTTCCATAACGCTCCCAAAGATTTCCCCCCAACAAACATTGTCATTCATAAAACAATCTAAAACACACACACACACACACAACAGGAGCATTATACAATGTTTTCTTTTGTACAAGATTAATCTTTTTAAACAATCTCACCTCCAAAACTCACTCAGGCCAACAAAACACTTCATGTAGCCTATAGATGTCTAAAAATAAGCTTGTTCCACCATAACACTAGCAAAAAAAACAAAAACAAAAAAACAACAATAATTTGCTGCGCACTGCACAGTTTAAATTGCTTAATAAAATGGGCTAAAGAAACACAATTGCTGTACATTCTGTCATAACATTCTGTGTTCAATCCCAACCTGATCTCACGGCAATTCGGACGAATTTTACGAGGTGGCTAATTCATACAAATTCATACAACCTCAACAAATTTGTATGATTTTTGCTAATTCGTACATATTTTACGAGTTACCAAATTCGTTTAAATTCTTACGAATGACCTACTCCTGACCCCGCCCTTAAACCTACCTGTCACGTGGGTTTAGACGAATCGTACGAATTCGTACAAGTGAGGTCGTTCTAATTCGTACGAATTAGCCACCTTTTAATCGCTTGTACGAATTTGTACGAATTGGTCGTGAGAAATTGTTGAAAATAAGCTCGTTCCACCATAACACTGGCAAAAAATAATAATAATTTGCTGCTTGTTTAAATTGCTTAATAAAAATGGGCTATAGCAACACAATTGCTGTACATTCTGTCATAACTTAATTTGACTGTGTTCAATCCACTTAAATACATGTAAAATGCAAGTTTACTTAATCTGTTTGTTTTGGGATTACATGATTGATTTCTGTTGCATTACAGTAAGTTAAACAGTTTTGAAATGTTTGCAAAATTTTGGTGGTATTTGTGTTTACAGTAAGTGAGAAAATAACAAATTTAAATTGAAATGTTTGAATGAATGGATGCATTTTGTGCCAAAGCAATGATAAATGATGCACAGTTTATCTCACATGACTGTGTAAAGAGTTTTGAAAAAGTGACCTAAGGCTATTGAGAAATGTGTCCTAGCTATTGTAAAAAAAAACTGTAATTAGAAACATGTATTTTCTTTAAAGCTGCTTTGAAAAAGATATGTATTGTGAAAAGCGATATACAAATAAATATGAATTGAATTGAAAATTCTTTCCTCTGATTAGGGGCAATTGACCTGGAGGATATCATGACTCTGTTTAAGGAATTAGGTTTGGTCATATCAAAACCCAATGCAAAAAGAATCATTCAAATGTAAGAGACCTGATGCTGCTGCCTTCACATTTGCAATATTTTTTAATGATATTTGATATTAATTTCTATGCCATTGGTAACAATGCCATAGAAAATAAATGTCACATCAAGATCACTCAATTTTTTTTATTATGTGGGCAGATACCTTGACATTACAGATTTATGTAAATCTTAAATTGACCTTGTGCTCTGATACAATTTATTTTAAATGCATGAAATGCTTAGGAATTTGTATTGATTGGATTATTATTATTAACTTTGAATTCTGATTGTCATTAGGATGGATGAAGACAACTCTATGACAGTAGACTGGGACGAATTCCTCCAGCACGTCATAATCAACCCAGCAGAAAACATTGGAGAGTTAGTGTCTTCCTGGAAACATAACCTGGTAAAAAAATAAAATGAGCTATTTCAAAAATACCTTCAAACTTTAAAATCCCAAAGGGAAATTATCTCATTATTTACTCACCCCATTTCTATATCAGATGTGTCTGACTGTCTTTCTTCTGCAGAACCCTTCCATTTCAGCTGGGTATATCCATCCAGGAATTAAATTTTTACCTAAAAAATCTCTCTTTCTATATATATATATATATATATATATATATATATGAGTCATTGATTATGCCATTGGAGCCATATGAATTACTTTTATACTTTATGTGATTTTTGGAGCATCAAACTTTTGGTCACCATTCACTTGCATTGTGTGGAACTTGAGAGCTAAGATATTATTCCAAAAATATTTGAGTTCCACAGAGAAAGTCATACTTTACATAAAGACATGTGAGTAACGGCATGAGTAAATGAGGGGAAAATGCCATTTTAATGAAACAAATCTTGTGATTTTGATTTTGCACAAATTTGCACACGTTTATTCTGAACTGTTCATCATCAGGTTTATAACTTTTTAGGTGTTTGATGTAGGAGAGAGTCGCTCTTTGTCTATTGAGTTAACCCAGGACGGGACTGACCTGTCGATCTGGGGGAACTTTATACTGGCCGCAGGCCTGGCAGATGCAGTGTCCAGAACTGTGACAGCACCAATCGACCTGTTAAAGACACGACTTCAGGTATTTTTTTGTCAGTCAAAAAAATTTTTTTTTCACACTTGCTGTTAAATTCACTTAAATGTCTTTGATTTTAAATCCAAAGAAATTAAAATATGAGCGTTGTTGTTGTATACAACTAAAGATCCACCTTAGAGAAATGATTCCTCAAAATGACTAATATAATTGGTTTATTTTTCCAGTATAGAAAGATCATTTACATATACAATAAAAAAAACAACTAATAAATATTAACATACTTCCCCAATTGATTGATTACGTTAAGAATTACAAACATTAAACACTTTCTGAAATGTTGTTTAATTATGCAAATGAAGCATTATCTAATTAAATATTCCCTTCTTTGCGTACATTTCCACAACAGAAATTTAAGCATTGGAAACAAAAAATAGGTTCAAAATTCATGTTTCATTTTGTTGATTTCATATTAGAGTTAATGGTTTTTATAGCGGGGATTTTGGATTTCTCTTTTGAATAAATCATACTCTCAACAGCCAGAAAAAAAATACAACTTTGGCCAGTCAATCTTTTTGTTCTATAAAAGAAACCTACATATTTCTGTCTTGAGCTGGCTTAAAGGGTTTCCACGGTAGTTTCAATTTTGATATTTTTAGGTCAAACCGTTTGTGTCTGTCAGTCATATAATGGAGGTCTATGGTCACCACCTCAAAGAGCATGCACAGAGAAGTCCAAATTAAACATGATTTAATGTAAATCTAAGTAAATGTAAGTACACATTGATGGCCTAGGACACGAAACGAGTGGTTTGGGTGAGAAAACGAACAGTATTTATATGGTTTTTACCTCTTGTAACCACCAGTTCAGTTGACAGACAAGAACGGTTTGACCTAAAAATATCAAAATTGAAAATACTGTGTGGAAACAAAGACACCTACATCTTGGATGCCCTTGAGGTAAAAATAACCAAAAATTAATTTCAAAGTGAACTATCCCTTTAACTCAAATTCACACAGATCTGACTAAGAAAGGACTAAAAACGCTATATTCTGCTGCCAGGCCAGTAGGTGGCGATGTCAGTTTGTTTTTCAGACTGAACACACTTGCGCAGGGGGTCATCGTTTTGACAAATTCATGGTTTTGTTGTTTACACAGAGACAGTAATGGTATCATTCTAAAAAAAATGTGCACTTTGAAGACCGTTTTCACCAAAACTGAACTTTACACAATGTCAGTTGTTGCAAAATTGGCCACAAGCCATTAAAGTGTAACTAAACCCCTGGTCAGAGCCTGACTTTTTCAATATTTGAAAATGCTGAAAAAGTGGGCAGATCCCAGCGGGGATAGAGGGGACGAAATAGATGCTAAAACACTCTATCCTGGTCGTTTTCAATACTCGCAATTCCAACTCCTGACTCCCTACAGTGGTTTTGACGAAAAAGCTGGTTTTTATACTGCCAAGGGCGGAGCTGAAACCTGCGTGTCACGAACTGCGGAACATCCAATAGGAAAATTCAACTGCAGTAGCCACCGTTCAACCTGAAGAGGGCAGCACTAAGACGTTTTTTTCACCATATATTGTAGAAATAAAACACTTTATACACAAATGTCAAAAAAGTTACTCAAATCAATGACTGCTATTAATAAAGATCCATTCTTACAGATCATTAACTAAAAAAAGTTGGTTTAGGGTTTAGTTACTCTTTAAGCAGCTCTAATGAAGACAGTGTCGTCATCCAGCTCAATTTATTTCAAAAGTTGGTTCAGTGCAGTGAAATCGATATGCAGTATATGATACTGGATATTATTTCAGTTAAATTAGGAGTATATACCATATGTGCGATGTATTTGTAAAACAATTTGATGAGTGTGTGATCTAACAATAGTAGCCTAACACACTGCAATGTACTGGATAGGTTTTTGGATCCAAAGCTGTGTCTCTGGGACTCCGAGAGCTGCAGACTGGAGGTTTTAGATCCTTGTGGCAAGGAAATGCTGTGAATGTTCTTAAAGGAACTCCTCAATCAACGCTTCAGTGCTTCATCTATGCCCAGGTGAACACTCAAACATGGACAAGCATTCACTCACATGTGCACAGATGCTCAAACATTCTTGATGTCACCCTCCCAACAGATGAGGATGAGCTCTCTGGGCGAGAGGGACAGTCTGTCGGTCCATCAGAGGTTTGGACTGGGCTGTGTGTCAGGGGCGGTGGCACACGCTGTGTTCTACCCCTTAGAGGTATCACAGTGACACAACAGGTTGGAGCTCCTTACTGTTAGGTGTTGTCTGTCAAATATGTCGTTTTTCAGAGTACAATACACCTTGCGTAATTGCATTTTTCTTTCTCCCTTCTTTACTTTCCGACAAAGACAGGCAGGTTTTTTTAGTGATAATACATTTTTTTTTATCTTTGTATTGTATCATTTTCATGCTACCAAAAAGAATGATGGCAAATGTAATTTTGTTACACAAACTTGTTGTGTTATATAATGGCTAAATGCATAAATAAATGGCTAAATTTCGGCCTCAGATTAAAAAAAATGAAATTACAATAATTGTCTGTAATTGTGGCGAGCGACCCAGAGTTATTATAGCTAACTAAAACCATAAAAAAAAAAAACTCTACTTGAAATAAAATGAACTAAAATAAAATGGTTACCAAAATAATCATATAGAAATTTAATTTTATTTCAGCTAATTTTTTTTTTAATGGTTTTAGTTAGCTATAATAACCCTGGGTCGCTCGCCACAATTACAGACAATTATTGTAATTTAATTTCTTAATTTTAATTTAGATTTTTCTTTCTCCCTTCTTTACTTTCCGACAAAGACAGGCAAAGCTTTTTTTAGTGATAATACATTTTTATCTCTGTATTGTATCATTTTCATGCTCCCAAAAAGAATGATGGCAAATGTAATTTTGTCACACAAACTTGTTGCGTTATATAATGGCTAAATGCATAAATAAATGGCTAAATTTCTGCCTCAGATTAAAAAAAAATAAATTACAATAATTGTAGTTGTGGCGAGTGACCCAGGGTTATAGCTAACTAAAACCATTTAAAAAAAAAATCTACTTGAAATAAAATGAACTAAAATAAAATGGTTACCAAAATAATCATGTAGAAATTTAATTTTATTTCAGCTAGTTTCTCACTTTCATTTAGTTTAACTTGATATATTAAAACAACTAAAACCAAAGCTAAAATAAAATGTAATAAAAACTGTATAGACATATTAAATAATAAAAATGGCAAAAAGAAACATTATTTAACCAGCAACATTATTTAAGACTTAATACATAATACTTTATTAGCTAAATTTAAAACTCAATTTAATTCAAAATAAATAAAGCTATAGTATCTCAATGATCCCAAAATGACACTGATTGTGACATCAAGATTCAAATGTAATTCGAGGTATATAGTTATAACAGTAACACTTTACAATAAGGTTTAATTTGTTAAAATTAGTTAATGTATTAACTAACACAAACTAAACACATCTGTTCATTGTGTATGTTACTTCACAGTGCATTAACCAATATTAGAAAAATGCAACTTTTAAATTGGATAATGTATTAGTAAATGTTGAAATCAACATTAACTAAGATTAATAAATGCTGTAATTCATGTTAACTAATGTAGTTAATAATGAAACCTTATTGTAAAGTGTTACCATCATAATTCCAAGAAATACAGTTGCTGTCCCAAGAAATAAAGCCACAATAGCAAAATATTCAGTTGCAATATGCCATTTTAACTCACAATTATTATAAATGTGAGGTAATGTGACATTGTGAGATATATTGACACAATTATGAAAAAAGTGTAACTGAGAAATAGTCACAATAGTAAGTCGCCACTCTGAATTATGAGAATTCATACAATACAGTACAATATTAGTCATTTTTCATCAACAATACAAAGTGTTTAGTTACAGTAACATTCAGAACCTATTAGAGTAACCTCCTTGACTTACAGTATACTGTAAGTTGATTGACGTTTTCTTTCTTTTTTCCTACGGCAGGTGCTGAAAGTGAGGCTCAATCTCCAGCCGGCCGGCACCTACAATGGAGTACTGGGATGTGCCAAGCTGATTTACCAGAACGAGTCCGTGGCAGCTTTCTACCGAGGGTTCAAGCCCAGCATTCTCTGCATGATACCTTATGCTGGAGTGGAATGTGCAGTGCATCAGGTATTCCAGACCAGAGGAGGTATCTGAGTATTCATTTAAGAAGAGACTACAAAACTGCTTTTACTTTCAGGCGGAGTGGCTTTATTTTCTACTCACAATGTCATCAGTCATTAACATGACACCTTTCTCCTCTTGCAGTCAATCATGAGCTGGGCAAGACAGGATCCTGAGCAAGTCAGTGACTCCAAGCTGTTCCTCTTCAGTTTTGCTGCGTTTGCATCGGGACAGGCCACCAGTTACCCACTTGCTGTCATTAGGACACAACAGCAAGCTCAAGGTGAATGTTAAGCCCGAACTGAGAATATTTACTTTCATCAACGTTTTCCTTTGTCAAAACAAAAATGTCTTCCAAGGCTTTTAATAATTAAAATAGCTGTGCTGTACAATCTGGCCAATTTTTACATTGCTGATCTTCTGTCTGCATTCACGCTGCAGAATCCTAACAGGACTTTGACTAACGCTCTGCCAAGGTCTCTTTCAAAGCTATGAACAAATGTTTTACTATGTTCTATTGTTCTCAAAACATTAGTAAAAGATGCTAATTTATACTTTTCTAATGAAACTTTTTTCTGAAATTAAATTGGTTGTTTTTCTAACATTTTTTATATGTTACTGCTTGTTTTTAAAAGTAATGTATGGAAGCTTGTTTTCGCCAGTGAATTAAAAAATAAAATAAATAACTGTGACTTTTTATCTCACAATTCTGACTTTTTTTCTCACAATTGCGAGTTTATATCTCACAATTCTGACTTTATTTCTCAGAATTGCCTGATATAAAGTCAGAATTGTGAGATATAAAGTCAGAATTGCTTGATATAGTCAGAATTGCGAGATATAAAGTCAGAATTGCGTGATATAAAGTCAGAATTGTGTGATATAAAGTCAGAATTGTGTGATATAAAGTCAGAATTGCTTGATATAGTCAGAATTGCGAGATATAAAGTCAGAATTGCGTGATATAAAGTCAGAATTGTGTGATATAAAGTCAGAATTGTGTGATATAAAGTCAGAATTGCGTGATATAAAGTCAGAATTGCGTGATATAAAGTCAGAATTGTGTGATATAAAGTCAGAATTGCGTGATATAAAGTCAGAATTGTGTGATATAAAGTCAGAATTGTGTGATATAAAGTCAGAATTGCGAGATATAAAGTCAGAATTGCCTGATATAAAGTCAAAATTGTGTGATATAAAGTCAGAATTGTGTGATATAAAGTCGCAATTCTGAGAAAAAAAGACAGAAGTGCATCTTTTTATCTCACAATTGAGAGTTTACATCTCGCAATTCTGACTTTATATCACATAATTGCGAATTTATATGTCGAAATTCTGACATCTTTTCTCAGAATTGTGAGATATAAACTTGAAATTGCGACTTCAGGCCAATTCTGAGGGGGAAAAAAAGACCTCAGAATAGTTTAAATCTCACAATTCTGACTTTTTATCTCGCAATTCTGAATTCATAACTCGCAATTCTGACTTTATATCACACAATTCTGACTTTATAACTCACAATTCTGACTTTATATCACGCAATTCTGACTTTATATCTCGCAATTTTGACTTTATATCTCACAATTGCGACTTTATATCACTCAATTCTGACTTTCCATCTCGCAATTCTGAGAAATAATGTCATAATAATGTCAATTGTGAGAAAAAAAGTCCGAATTGTGAGATAAAAAGTCGCAAGTACCTTTTATATTTTTCATTCTATGGCGGAAACAAGCTTCCATAGTAATGTTCCTGTAATGTTGAAGAAAGATAAAAAAAGGAATGCTCAACTAAAGGCGCACAACTAAACTAAATGATATCATTTCCTCTGAAACAGGAAGACAGGGTGGCACATATCGAACAGCCCCTCCCCTTTTTAACCAGCCAATAGCATTCATGCGCCCCAGTGTAAAGCGCATTTACACTGGATCATTCCCTATCACCTTTATAGCACACTATATGCCATTCACCATGTAGAAAATAGTAATTTTGTGTGAACATGTGACAGATTGTAGCGGTAACAAAAGATCCAGGGGGGGCGGAGTTTGATCCAGATCTATAGGGTAGGATTAGGGGTGGGGTTAGGGATCAGGGGGTGGAGATGGGTAGGTTTAGGTATATGTAAGGTGGGAGGAGTTGGATCTGGAACCAGCTCCTTCCCCTGGATTTCGTGTTCTGCAGTGAGGACCATCTCAATTTTGGCGGCGGCTTCTGTAAGGGGCGGGACGATTTTGATTCTAGAGAGCATTTGATTGGACAGAAAATCTGATGAGAAGCAGAGTGATGTCATCAAAATCATTGATCCATATTGACGGAAGTGAGAGACTGTTTTTTTAACGCTTATATCTTCGTCAATTGTTTTGGAGTACACTAGCAAAACCGGCTTATGGCTTCTATATTCATACAAAAAAATCCCTTAAATTTTGATTTCATGGGAACTTTAACATTCATAACTATGAGGAAAAAAGCATTTTTTAAAGCATTTAAACAAATTGACTAAATAAAACATTCAGAAATAACGTTTTCATAACTTGTGTTATGTTGTGTTCATATGTTCTCTGAACTCATCTCGGACTGTTGAACGTCTCAGTATTTGTCTTGTGAATTTCTTTAGCATTGACTAAATATATATCTGTAATTTGATCAGTGTGCTGTTGTCTTTTCTCTCACAACCTCAGCTTTCTGTTCGACCTCTGGGAAGACTGCGGATGCTCTTCAAGGACTCGTCGGCATCTATGAGAAAAATGGAGTCCGAGGTTTTTATAACGGAATGGGTGCTAGCTTTGTGAGAGCTGTTCCCTGTGCTTTGCTGAATTACACCCTGACCTCAAAATTCGAGACGTTGCTTTCTTCATTGTCCTAATGCAGAATAGTGGTTTTGAGTTTTGATTGTTTTTTATTTATTTGAATTATGTCAGATCACGTGCATTCCTGTGTTACATGTTATGGTGACGACATGTGACTATGGTATGAGTATGGTTTCAGTTTTTGATATCTGAGCCTTTTAACAAGTACACAAGCACCATATCAGTGTTTTGTTTATCTTTGTTGTCATTTTGGGTTAATATTTCATAGTCTGCAACCGTATCATGAAATATTAATCATGTTAACAACCTTCCTGACATCAAAGATTATTATTTGCTTGGTATTATGATGTACAATCATTATGACATAGGTGGTAAAGTGAAAAATTGTTTTTTTTTTCTTTATCATTTTCTGTTATTTTTGCTTGTGGTCTAATCCCTGGACATCACTAAAGTATTGAGACACCTCTGCAGAATATGTGTAAATATTAATTTTGCTGTGAGTATGTTTAACTTGTTGCATTTAGGCTACTGTGCATACGTTTAAATTGTTGCTTTTACTTTTTATCTAATTATGTGTATAATTATGTAGCCTAATTCACAGTGTTAAAACTATTTACTGTAAACATTCACAAAGAACCAAACTACATTAATTAACTGAAACGAAAGAGCGATGATTGATGATGGTATATAGAGTCTCAATGACTTTCAATGAGCAATAAATAAATAAATAAATAAATAAATAAATAGCTTTTCACCTATAACTTACGACGCCACAAGAGGACATCATACACATTCATCAGCGAAACGAAGCAAACTGTTCTGGTTACGTGGCCATAATGACGTCGTCGACAGAGTTGACGTTTCACAAACATGGCGTCGCAGCAGAATGAAGTGGATGAGCTGTTCGATGTAAAAAATGCCTTTTACATCGGCAGTTATCAACACTGCATTAACGAAGCCCAAAAAGTAAAGGTAAGTGTCCTGAAAATATTCTTTATGGCACGAAAGCATTTCTTACTAAAACGCTTAGCTTAGCTTTTATATAGATTCTACTTGTGTCTGTTAGCATTCGGCTAATTCATTATTATAGTCTCTCTATATTTTACCAAGACTGTCATTGACAAATGACAACCAACCACGTATAAGTTGTTTTATAACGTTATATGTTTTATATTTATTTTAGACACCAGGGCCAGAAAAGGAAGCAGAGAAGAACATTTTCCTGTACAGAGCATATATTGCTCAGGTATGTTGTGTTTAGCATCAGTCTGTTGTGTTGGTATGTTGTTAATGAGAATAAACTAATCGAAGTCGAACATGTATTTATGTATATGTGTGTGTGTGTGTGTGTATTCAAATATACTTATGTTTTTAATTTAGTGCTATTAATTTTGAGTTGTAAGTGAATGATGATTTCTGTTGTCTTGTCAGAGGAAGTATGCTGTGGTTCTGGATGAGATAAAGCCCAGCGCCTCTGAGGAGATGCAGGCCGTTAGGATGTTTGCCGAGTACCTGTCAGATGTAGGCAAGAGGTATGTACAGTAAAACTGTCACATTTGTTTTAATTGTTTTAAGCTGTAAACTAAAACCCTAGATACATACAGGTTAGTCATTTGGTCTATCAATCAAAGGTATAGCCTAGTTCACCCAAAAATGAAAATTCTGTCAATAATTTAGTCACCCTAATGTTGTTCCAAACCTGCAAGCCATTCGTTCATCTTATGAACACAAATGAAGATTATTTTAATAAAATCTGAGCAGTTTCTGTCCCATAACAACCTATGCAACTACCGCTTTCAAGCCTTAGAAAGGTAGTTAAGTTATCTTTTCTACCCTTCTGGGACTTGAAAGTGAAACTGCCGATGGAGGGACAAAATCTCTCAGATTTTATTTATGTTCCAAAGATGAACGAACATGAGGGTGTTTAATTACTAACAGAATATTCATTTTTGGGTGAACTGTCCCTACAAATGATTAGGCGTGAAGTGAACTATACCACACAATGTTTTTTTTTAGGGATGCAATAGTGGCAGAACTGGACAAAAAGATGGCCAAGAGTGTTGATGTTTCCAACACCACCTTCCTGCTGATGGCGGCCTCCATCTATCTGCATGAGATGAACACAGATGCTGCGTTACGTACCCTGCACCAGGGAGAGAGTCTGGAGTGGTGAGGCGGGAGTTTCCATTAATAGTTTATGAGTGGGATTACAATGTATAAGTTGCTCACTTTCAATTTGTATTTCTCTTATAGCATGGCCATGACTGTCCAGGTACTTCTAAAGTTGGACAGAGTTGATATGGCAAGGTATTGTTTATTCATTCATTTTAGGTTTATGTTTATAGCTTAGCTATTTGCATACTTTTTAACCTTCTAAATATTATTTGACAATATATTGTGTAGCCAAACTTCTGACTTTAAACCAGATTTTTTGGATATCCATAAATCACTAGAGCAATGTTATATATTTTGTTGACTTGTATACTTACAGTATCCCAAATGTTTCCAGCAATGTATTTATCATATATTTATAAATTAATTTTATTATTTTAACCAGTGTATAACATCCCGTATCATAGCGTCGCCTGTCAATGATGTCGTATCTTTGGTGAAGACGACAGCTCCCATAATGCCACGCTCTTTCACGGTGTCATCAAGCTTTGTTATTGTTTAGAATAAGCGACCTCTAGCGGCGAAACTTGCACACACTGTTCCTTTAATGCCTTTGAATGTGGTATTTTCATGGATGTGTTGCGTTCACAGAAAGGAGCTAAAGAAGATGCAAGACCAAGATGAAGATGCCACTTTGACTCAGCTTGCGACAGCCTGGGTCAACCTTGCCATGGTGAGTATACAAGTCAATGTAAAATTCAAATAGTTTACTTTCTTAAAGGGCATTCCTTGGTGCATGTCATCCTAAAGAAAAAGAAAAAAAAATTGTTCATTATCTTTCATCGAAATGTAATAACTTTACTCTGAAATAACTTTGCAGGCTATTGGGTAAAGTTAACAAATTGCCAAATTGATATTTACGCATTATTTTTAGTGTAAAAAATCGCCGATTTTCTTTATTTTTTCCCACCTGATGGTCTTGCGTGCATTGGATTTTTAATACATTTGCTGTGATTAATATTTTGTGTATACAAATGGACAATTACGAGTTGAACATGGTCTAGTACCATAAAAGATTATGCCTCAAAGGATTAAAATAAAATATTTTGCATTAATTTCATTAAAAATAATGATTACTTATTGTCTTCAATCTGTTTTGACTGCCGAGGTTCAATAGCATTAATCATGAACAAATACATACATGTATGCTATCTAAATACACCCATTTACTGCACATTTTTGCCTATAGACGTATGCATCGTTGTAGCGAGATGATTTTCTTTAAAATCTCTGCATGCCTATATCGCCTATTCAGTATTTGCTTGTTTTGCTGACCTTATCGACTGGGAATTAAATGTCTTTCTCCTTCTTCTACCAACAGGGGGGAGAGAAATTGCAGGATGCGTTCTACATCTTCCAGGAAATGTCAGACAAGTACTCGCCCACACTGCTGCTGCTGAACGGTCAGGCTGCCAGTCACATGGCTCAGAATAAGTGGGATGAGGCTGAGTCAGTACTACAGGACGCCCTGGACAAAGTAAGACCCTGGATTTCAGCACAACAAATGGCAGGAAGTTTTGTCTCCCACTGCAAACAAAGTTTAACTTTGGTCCTGAGAGTGTGTGTAGCGAAAATACATTTGACAAACTATAGATTGATGGTTAGACTTTACTTCCACGGTCCACTTTAGATATTATACTCTCCTCTATAAGTAACTTTGCAACTACATGTCAACTAACTCGGAGTGTTAGTAGACCTTTAGGATCGGGTTAGTAGAATATAGTGATGTAGTTGTAAAGATATTTCTTGTCTGTTGGTGGAGCATCAAAATAAAGAGTTTTCAGATATTAAGCAGACTGTCTACTAATACTCTAATGAGAGTCAGGGTGTGTTCACTCTTGGCATGGTTGGTTCGATTGTTCTGTTAGTTCGGTTCATTTGAATGCTGCCATTTGAACCCTAGTGCCACCAAACAAGTGGATAGAGACTTCTCAAAAGCTGGTTAATTAGGTTGTGAACGTATCCCTATGCTTTTTTTTTTTTCTTTCGTTTTTTGGTCTGGACCAAACAAATCCAGTGAATCAAACTACAAGTGTAGACACACCCTTAGTTGACATGTAGTTGCAAAATTACTTATAGTTAGAAGAATGTCTAAAGTGGACCATCTAAATAAACTGAATTTTTAGACAACTTTCATGCTGACCAAACTAGAGCCCGACCCGGTAAAGGATTTTAAAGGCCGATACCAATACAAATATTTTTTGGGTTTTGAAATCCGATATTCCGATATATCGGCCGATATTTTTTTTTATTAAATATTGTTGGATTTTACACACGTGTAAAAGAAAAGCTAACTTTTCTGCACAAGATACGTTTGATATTTTGTCTAATTGTTCACTCCTCACAAGTCTAACTTACATTTTACAATGCAGGGACTGTAACTAGAGATATACTAGTTATAAATACAGTTATCATTACTTTATTTAGGCAGAAAAAGTTCATTGTGGTTTCCAAGCTCATTAATGTTAACATTAGCAGTCTTCCACTGACGGTAGTGGCATTAGCTAGCTTTGTGGTTAGCTAGTCTATGATGAGCCATAATTTAATTGTAAAACATACGAAGAGTTCAGATGCAAAAGCCTCTAAATGCCATTTGAAATTTTCTTCTAAAATGATCATTTTTATCAAGCTTGTATATTTAAGTTCAGTAATTTCACTTAAATGACAATTAATAGGTAATCTTCATTGCAATTTAAGTGAAATTACTGAACTTAAATATACAAGCTTGATAAAAATGATCATTTTAGAAGAAATTTTCAAATGGCACTTAGAGGCTTTTGCATCTGAACTCTTACATTTTCAATATAACAAGCCAAGGAGAGATGGTTGAAGCGTTTTTAGTCCGTTTTTATTTTATTTTTTAAATATTAATTTATCGGCCATTATAACTGCCGATAGCGATTTTTTGGAAAATGCCTAATATCAGCCCGGCCGATATATCGGTCTGGCTCTAGATCAAACATCCCAAACTCGGACAATACTAGAAATGCTATCGTTAAGACACACTTTTTCTGATCTGGGGCAATTGTGCCTTATTTTTCCATTAGTCAAGTCACATTTATTTACATAGTTCTTCGTCAATTCTAAAACGCATTCCTTTTCAGCTGTTCAATTCAAGCTCAGTTCAGTGTTGATTCAATTCAGATCAATGACAGTGTCAATGTTGCTGTCATTATCCAGCTCAATCCAATTCAAATTGTCTTCTCATCGATCAGTGCAGTTAAATCGATAATATTACTTAATATACATTTTCTTGTAAATCCCATTAGTCTCTTATGCTGACCTATACAAGGTTGTAAATTTTATGCCATGAAGGGAAAACGAGCATTTTCCGGTTAACAACTACAATCACTGTTAAAGTCGAATCAAGTTTTTAATTTTGTTTATTTGTCTGGTTTTTTTTTTCCATATGTTTTGAGACAAACCATGAGAAAATGCATAAGTCATCACCATTGCTGAGTATTTTGTCCTTAAAATTGCAGTGGGAAAGTCTTAACACGGTTTGAAATCTCCGGTGTTTCTTACGTCACCCTTCTTGCGACACAAACTACCTTGTAACCAATCACGTGAATGTATGGGCGGGCTTTAGCATATCACTAACTATGCTATGCTTTGACGCAGGGCAGACTTGTTATCCTGGTATATTTTTCTGTTGAAATGAAAAATCATGTACATTTTGCAATATAGTGGTGGGTGATGATGTTATGATGAACTATATGCCTTCCCAACATGACATCATGACTTTTGCGTAAACATACACGCCACTTTCGAGTCAAGTGGCGTATTATTTCTACGCATTTTGGGCTATCCGCGTGTATCCGCGTGTATGCGTGTATGTCTACGCCATTAACGTCCGCCTCATTCCGCGTGTCAGAACACGCGCGTCAAATGTCCAGTCATAAATGCCATTAACCCCAGTGACGGTTAAGTTTAGGGATAGGGTTAAGGTAAGTCATATCTTTTTTTTCCCTAGGATGGTAAGGGAACAGTCATAAATGCCATTAACCACAGTGACGGTTAGGTTTAGGGACGGGGTTGAGGTAAGTCATATATTTATATAACGTTAAGTCAACGGCGTTCATAAACACGCTGAAAAGCGATTATGCGTCTTGATAGCACGCCAAAAATGCAAATACGAATTGGCGTGTCATACACACGCTACTTCATGAGATCAGTCTGGCCTTCCACTGACTTTCTAAGTATTTCAAAGCGTTTTTCTAAGGATACTGATTTTTAGAAGGCAGCTGTCTGACTCAATAGCAACACATTATTAGCTGTTTGAAAATGTAGTCAATCAAAAGGCTAATCATGGCTAATTATTTCTATGTGTCCAGATCAGTCAGTGGTCCATGTTTAACTGCAGAGAAATGTAATGACCTGTCCTTTATCTTCTATAGGACAGCAGCCACCCGGAGACACTCATCAACCTCATTGTGTTGACACAGCATTTGGGCAAACCTCCTGAGGTAAGCTCCAAAAAATGTAAATGTTAATGTGTCAAGATTTTTTTTATTCAGTGTATCTGAGTTTCACTTTACCTTGAGAAATCAACACATCTGCTTATATTGTTTGTGTTTCTGCACAGGTGACAAATCGATATTTGTCTCAACTGAAAGATGCACACAAGTCACATCCTTTTATTAAGGATTATCTTGCTAAGGTAAGGTGATTTAGTATATTACAGGACACCATTCTCATTTTGAAAACATATTGTGAGAGCTTTTTCTAAACAACTGTGAAAACTAACCAATAAGTTTAATGTAAACTCAATTGTTTCCACAGGAGAATGAATTTGACAGACTTGCCATGCAATACGCACCCAGCGCCTGAAAGAAGTATGGTTCCTATTTATGTCTCCTACGCTGCAACACAATGTTAGTTCCTGTCTTCTATTTTTCAATGCCTTTAAACAAACTCATTTTGACGCTCTACAAACATTCCTTTATCATGGTTAAATAAAAATGTTAATCTTACATGGTGTTGTTGCCTTATTGAGTATTCGTGTTGCGTTTAAAAAAAAAAAGAGGTGTAAACAGCCTTTATAACACATCCGTTCACCTTACTGATTGCCAGTTCATAGAAAGGGAATATATATATAAACATTTTTTTTGTTCACTACAGCTGTGGCCAAAAATAATTTGGTGCTTTGCAAAATTTGCTGCTTCAGTATTTGTGCTTTTTTTCAGGTTTCTGTGGTATACTGGAAAACAATAAGTATTTTATACATTTTAGGCTTTTGTTTACAAAAAATATTCAAAATATGCAAATAGAGTCAATATTTACTGTGTTGACCCTTCTGCAAAACCTCTGCAATTTGCTCTGGCATGCTGGATATCAGATTCTGGAACAAATCCTGAGAAATCCTGCCTTATTGGTGCTGGGGGTGGATCACAATTTGAGGACTTGTGGACTTCTTGTTATCTCACCTTCTGATATGAAGGTCAATTGCCTTTGCAATAGTTCGGGTTTATATATATATATATATATATATATATATATATATATATATATATATATATATATATATAACTATATTTATTATAAATAAATTTAAATATATTAATATATTTAATACATTAATATTTATATAAATATATGAATATATATATATTAATATATTTTTAAGTTTTCACATGATTTGATGTAATTGTATTGATTAGTTTGTTAAATACACCTACTTTATCTGTTTGATTAATGTATTAAGTTTAATACAGTATCTCTTCAGTTTAAACTATAAATACATGCTGTCCACTCAAGTGAACATCTGGAAATCTCTTTGACAATTTTGTAAAAATAAATAAATAAATAAAAATTTCAAATCAAATTTTATTTTCCATGCCCTAAGAGCAATAAAAACACAAAGGGAAAAAATCCTGACTGATGATATCATAATTCATGCATGAAAGGGTTAAAAAAAACTCACTTCAACCACTAGATGGCCATAGACCTCCACCATAAGCTGAATAAACAAACTACATATCTTTTCTCAAGTTTTTCCAGTTGGATTCATATTAAATATTATAAAATCACAATTATAACACATACAAAAAACTTTTTGTCAAAGTTTAGCATTTTTTGTACTGACAAAAGTTTTTTCAATTATGTTACATTATGCTTAGAATCAAACCACACAAAAGTTGGAGTCTTTAGATTTTATAATTTATTTCAATCATCTGTTTTTAATAAAACTCTACATTTTTAATTCCACAATTTTACTAAAAGAACAAAACATTACAGAAATCAACAGTTATATTACATATTGAGTAAAAATACATATAGAATATATGTACAGCAATAACAAATGAGCAAATAAAGCAGTAAAAAAAACTATGTACAACAAAACAGGCAGTATGTACAAATGTATTACTGTGTGTGTGTGTGTGTGTGTGTGTGTGTTTTAACCCAGTTCTATGTTTTCTGTTTTCTTTTTCCTATAAGGTTTAATCAAAAACATGTCTAAATAATTGATTTCATAAAATAATAATTTTATATAGTGCCTTTAAAAGTAATATTTCAAAGCACTTTACATTAAAAAAAAAAAAAAAAAAAAAAGGATTGTCTCTGATGTCCCTGCTGTGGCGGCTTGAGTTCCTGTCAGGTTGGTGTTGGACTTCAGGATTCGGGTCGAGTCTCCAGCTCAAGACCTCCAAGGACAGCAAGTGTGTTCTTTCCTATCCAATACACAGAACATATGAACAAGTCAACTCATGACTGATATTTTAAGAGCTGTTATAGCTACAACAGAATTGAATTCTATTTGCACTGATTCTCTTATTTTTCTGTCTACCGTGAATATTCTCTGAAAACAAGAAGGCGATACCGTTTAAAATAATTTAGAGAAATAAGGACTGGCGATTTACTGTACCATTAATTGGCTCGACACCGGAGAGATCAGGATCGGGTGGTGATGTTGGATCTGCTGGAGGGACAAAAGGCTCGACAGCATCCGCAGCACAACTGTGGCAACAGCAGCAGAAAGAACCCTTCATAGCCTTCCATAGCCGGTGGAGGAAACGACCAACTCTTTTCCTCTTCCTTTTAGGCTTTTCTGAAATGAAGAGAAACATCTCTGACGTCAAATGAATGATATCATGACATAACTTACATTTTACTGTTAAATTCTTATCTGTAATGTTACAAATCCTAAGTAATGGAAATATTTCCAAGCTACCCTTCTGCTAAAAGCCTGCATAAATGTCCCAAAATAGCATTTCACAACTTTCATGACGCTTTTCATGACAATTTTGTGAGTATTTGACAATTTATTCAACTGCAATGGTTTTTGTTGGTTAAAAAGGAAGATTATATTTTATAATTTTGCATTTTGAGAACATGTTTTCTTAATGCTCTGAAATATTTCTAAACAAAAATGTAAAAAAAATCACCAGACATTAACATTCTAAAAACTTGAAATAGCAAAATCTCTATCTCTACACTTCACACTGGCCCTACAGCCTTATTTCAGTCTCACCTGTTGAGCTCTTGCTCACAGGAGAAGCCTCCATGGCACCCCGAGCGGTTCGGCCTCTCGAAGTCTCCGATGGCTCTACGGCAACTTGACCCGGCAGCGGAGGGCACAGCCACCTTTCCAAGCTGTCGTCGGACCTGGACAAACCGCAGCTGCTGCCACTGTCCTGTTCGCTTTGGCTCTCCGAAACATCACCACTCCACCTCCATACCACACTGTACGAGCCTCTGCTGCTCAGCCTCAACGACTCTCTGCAGAACCTCCTCTCCACATTGTCCTCAGAGAGGGACAAAGATGAAGATGAGTCTGTGGAAAATTTCAGACATCAAAAAGTTTATTTTTTTATTATGATTTTTGAAATAATATTTATATGTAAGAGTTGGTCAAAGCCCATATTCTGACCTCTGCGAGAGTGTTTCGGCGAAGTGGACGGACGTCCATCATCTGGGCTCCTCTGGCTGCCGCTCTGCCCCTCCTTCCTCCCGTGAGCTGGACCTATGGACGCAGAAAAGGACAACTCAGAAGATGAAGACTGTGTTAAATATCCATGAAGCTCCTGGATCTGGGAGTCTGGGAGCGTATCCTCACCGCGGTCATCGGAAACGGGTCTCAAAACCTCCTGACCAGCCGTCTGTGAGAAAGCAGCTCTCCTGGAACAGAAGCGGCCTGAGGGTGAAATATTTCACATAGTTAGCCAATACTCAATGTTCAGTGGTCAATTACAAATTGGTACTATACATAACATGATTTCATATGCAAGGAATCAAATACACGTGATTACTTAGCAGGAAACATTGAGGGATCAAATTTACCTTGCACAAGTTCATTCACATTCATTTCCTCAATCATTGTAGGCTACAACAACAATATCATACCATTTACAAATAAAAATCTAAAGCCCTCACCTCCTCTCCCCCACATGTGAGCCATTGACGTCCTCCAATCTGCAATAAAAAAAACAATATTAAAAAAAGAGCAAAACACAACTCTACTAAAGGTTAACACTAAGAATTAAATAAAACAATAAAAAATAATAAACAACAACAACAACAACAACAACAAACCTCCACACTCCTTCTAGCGTAAGGAAATAACAATTAAATATTAGTCTTCACAAAAACAATATACTCTTTAAACGTAAAATATGTAGAGGATATCCAATATGCAATAAAAACAATTTTAAAAAAAGAACAATACCCAACTCTACTCAAAGTTAACACTAAGAATTAAATAAAACAACAAACAAAAAAAATCAAATAAAACAATTAAAAAATAAAACAAAAAAACCCTCCACACTCCTTCTAACCTAAGGAAAGAACAATTAAATATTAGTCTCCCAAAAACTATATGAACTCTTAAAAAAAACAATATATGAACTCTTTAAAACGTCAAAATATGTAAAGGATATATGCTCCGATCTTCTTATACAGAATAAAGGTCTCCTCTCAGCTCAGCTTCACAAGTTTTGTGTAGAATTTCGCAAAAGTCTCTGAATTGTTCGCCTCGTCTCTCAACCAAGTCAGAAAACGCTCACTTCAAATGTACACATATGCAGACAGGATGCATAACACGTGTCGTTATGGCAACTAAAATTCAAATCGTGCGTAACCACGCAGCGCTCATCGAATCTAAACACATTTATCGAAAAGTAACAAAGTTAATTTCAAAGAGTTATTATTGTAATAATAATTATTACTATTATTATATTGATAATCCATTTATCAATATAATAATAGTAATAATTATTAATTTTTGCCCAAAATGTAGGACATGAAGGAAGCCAATCAGCTTTCAGGATCACTGATGCGTCATCACGCCGGTTAGTTGCAGAGTGGTGAAGAAAGGAAAAATGCAAATTAATAAAGCCCATTTATGATTTTACTAATCATGGAGTGAAGGATGTTCTTTATTTATTTTAAAATGATCATTAGCTCTATCTTTCTCAAACAATGTTTAAATTATTAATAATTTATCTGCGCTGTCATGTGCTCATTCGGACTGAAATTTGGTAGGCTATAGACATAGTATTAGTATCATGGACATAATAAATACATAGATGCCTGTGCTTCTTGGGGCTGTTCAAATCGCCACACAACTGAAAACTGGTCTCGAGAAATTATCTTTCACAAGCAAGACTGAACGTTTGTTTCTGGCTGTATTTGGCCATGATATAGTTATAGTGCAGTTCAAAGGAGAAATGCCGTGAAATTTCAAAATACTACTGTTATTGTGTCACGAAATGCAGTTTGAATAGTTTTTCAGTCGACAATGTAGTTGTTTAACCCTCTGGTTATCTTCATTTGTGTCTATACTCATTATCTTTGAGGTCTCCAGGAACCCCAAACAATAACATTTAATTTTGTAACAGAATTATATACAAATGTAATTTTAGTCTGTTTATTAATGTTTTACTCAACATTTGTGCAGTTTTTAGAGGAATTTTGATATCTTTCAAATTTCAATAAATAAATAAATATTTAAATATGTTTTTTTACAAACAAACAAACAAACAAACAAAAAACTCAACATTTTATGTCAAATTTACTTTAGAAAAGACCCAGATTTCTAACTTTTTTATAGGGATAACATGGACCATTTGAAATGATTTAATGTTATGATTTTTGCCCAATTTTTTTTTGTTGCAGTTTTAACCCTTTCACGCATAGTGGTCACTACAGTGGACAGCTATTTAAAAAGCATTTTTTCTTGAATTTGCAAGGGTTTTGATGGGAAAGTTGCACATCAATCTCTTCAATGGACCCTGATGCATCATCCTATACATTGCAACAAAGTTGTAAGCCATTGAGTTTTGATTTTTTCCCCCCCCCCCTCCAAATCAAGATGGCCAATGGCCAGTATGACATGCCAAGTTGCTCCAGAATATCCACCCGTTCCTTCTATCCTAGGACACCCTTGTAGGTAAATATATATATATATATATATATATATATATATATATACATATTGCCGCATTAAGCAGTATCTAATGAGTCATATCACAATCAACTTCTCCAAGTTTTGATTTTAGATTGGGAGAAACCTGTCCACTATGGACATGCATCATGGCTATATTTTAGCTACAATTCATACTTACACTGTGAATATTGTTTTTTAAAATACTTAATCTGCAGTAATTTGTTTTGACTGTAAATAAATGTATTTGTATTATAAGAATATAATTTTCATTGATGTCTAAAAAAGTTATGTAATTACATAATTTGTGACTTGTAATGCATTACTTTAGTCTTTTCAACAAAAAGTAATCTAATTACGTAATGCATTACTTTTAGATCAAAAAATATCTGTTTACGTAATGAATGTTGCTTGTACTGCATTTATTTACTCTTAACATCATAAAGTAATCTGATTGCACAATGCATGTTACTTGTAATTAATTCTTAGATCAAAAAGTAATCTGATTATGTAATGCATGTTGCTTGTAATACATTACTCGAAACATTAAAACAAATCTGATTATGTAATGCATGTTACTTCAGACACATTACTTTACTTGTAACAAACAAGTAATCTGAATGCGTTATACCTGCCCCAACACTGCTCATTTCAGATGAGACTGGATAAAAAAAAAAAAAAAGTATCGCTAGGTTTTCTCACAAGAGGGCTATGCTAGAAATGTGTCCATCTCTAACATAATCAGAATTATCAGCTAATAAGGGTAAATTGACATACTCTGGCACACTGGAGGGAACATCTGAGTGTTTCCACAGTTGTTCATTGTAGACATTTCTGATGGAATCACATCCTCATGTTCTGACATGAAGGTCAATTGCCTTTGCAATATTTTGGATTTATATATATATATATATATATATATATATATATATATATATATACATATTAAAGTTTTTACATGATTTGATGTAATTATATTGATTAGTTTGTTAAATACACATACTTTATCTGTTTGAGTATTGCATTATGATTAAAACAGTATCTCTTCAGTTTAAACTATAAATGCATGCTGTTCACTCAAACTCATCTGGAAATCTCTTTGAAAAATTTGGAAAAAAAAATTCAAATAAATTTTATTTTCCATGCCCTAAGAGCAATAAAAACGCAAAGGAAAAAAATCCTGACTGATGATATCATAATTCATGCATGAAAGGGTTAAAAAAACTCACTTCAACCACTAGATGGCCATAGACCTCCACCATTAGCTGAATAAACAAACTACATATCTTTTCTCAAGTTTTTCCAGTTGGATTCATATTTAAATATTATAAAATCACAATTATAACACATACAAAAAACTTTTTGTCAAAGTTTAGCATTTTTTGTACTGACAAAAGTTTTTTCAATTATGTTACATTATGCTTAGAATCAAACCACACAAAAGTTGGAGTCTTTAGATTTTATAATTTATTTCAATCATCTGTTTTTAATAAAACTCTACATTTTTTATTCAACAATTTTACTAAAAGAACAAAACATTACAGAAATCAACAGTTATATTACATATTGAGTAAAAATACATATAGAATATATGTACAGCAATAACAAATGAGCAAATAAAGCAGTAAAAAAAACTATGTACAACAAAACAGGCAGTATGTACAAATGTATTACTGTGTGTGTGTGTGTGTGTGTGTGTGTGTGTGTGTGTGTTTTAACCCAGTTCTATGTTTTCTGTTTTCTTTTTCCTATAAGGTTTAATCAAAAACATGTCTAAATAATTGATTTCATAAAATAATAATTTTATATAGTGCCTTTAAAAGTAATATTTCAAAGCACTTTACATTAAAAAAAAAAAAAAAAAAAAGGATTGTCTCTGATGTCCCTGCTGTGGCGGCTTGAGTTCCTGTCAGGTTGGTGTTGGACTTCAGGATTCGGGTCGAGTCTCCAGCTCAAGACCTCCAAGGACAGCAAGTGTGTTCTTTCCTATCCAATACACAGAACATATGAACAAGTCAACTCATGACTGATATTTTAAGAGCTGTTATAGCTACAACAGAATTGAATTCTATTTGCACTGATTCTCTTATTTTTCTGTCTACCGTGAATATTCTCTGAAAACAAGAAGGCGATACCGTTTAAAATAATTTAGAGAAATAAGGACTGGCGATTTACTGTACCATTAATTGGCTCGACACCGGAGAGATCAGGATCGGGTGGTGATGTTGGATCTGCTGGAGGGACAAAAGGCTCGACAGCATCCGCAGCACAACTGTGGCAACAGCAGCAGAAAGAACCCTTCATAGCCTTCCATAGCCGGTGGAGGAAACGACCAACTCTTTTCCTCTTCCTTTTAGGCTTTTCTGAAATGAAGAGAAACATCTCTGACGTCAAATGAATGATATCATGACATAACTTACATTTTACTGTTAAATTCTTATCTGTAATGTTACAAATCCTAAGTAATGGAAATATTTCCAAGCTACCCTTCTGCTAAAAGCCTGCATAAATGTCCCAAAATAGCATTTCACAACTTTCATGACTCTTTTCATGACAATTTTGTGAGTATTTGACAATTTATTCAACTGCAATGGTTTTTGTTGGTTAAAAAGGAAGATTATATTTTATAATTTTGCATTTTGAGAACATGTTTTCTTAATGCTCTGAAATATTTCTAAACAAAAATGTAAAAAAAATCACCAGACATTAACATTCTAAAAACTTGAAATAGCAAAATCTCTATCTCTACACTTCACACTGGCCCTACAGCCTTATTTCAGTCTCACCTGTTGAGCTCTTGCTCACAGGAGAAGCCTCCATGGCACCCCGAGCGGTTCGGCCTCTCGAAGTCTCCGATGGCTCTACGGCAACTTGACCCGGCAGCGGAGGGCACAGCCACCTTTCCAAGCTGTCGTCGGACCTGGACAAACCGCAGCTGCTGCCACTGTCCTGTTCGCTTTGGCTCTCCGAAACATCACCACTCCACCTCCATACCACACTGTACGAGCCTCTGCTGCTCAGCCTCAACGACTCTCTGCAGAACCTCCTCTCCACATTGTCCTCAGAGAGGGACAAAGATGAAGATGAGTCTGTGGAAAATTTCAGACATCAAAAAGTTTATTTTTTTATTATGATTTTTGAAATAATATTTATATGTAAGAGTTGGTCAAAGCCCATATTCTGACCTCTGCGAGAGTGTTTCGGCGAAGTGGACGGACGTCCATCATCTGGGCTCCTCTGGCTGCCGCTCTGCCCCTCCTTCCTCCCGTGAGCTGGACCTATGGACGCAGAAAAGGACAACTCAGAAGATGAAGACTGTGTTAAATATCCATGAAGCTCCTGGATCTGGGAGTCTGGGAGCGTATCCTCACCGCGGTCATCGGAAACGGGTCTCAAAACCTCCTGACCAGCCGTCTGTGAGAAAGCAGCTCTCCTGGAACAGAAGCGGCCTGAGGGTGAAATATTTCACATAGTTAGCCAATACTCAATGTTCAGTGGTCAATTACAAATTGGTACTATACATAACATGATTTCATATGCAAGGAATCAAATACACGTGATTACTTAGCAGGAAACATTGAGGGATCAAATTTACCTTGCACAAGTTCATTCACATTCATTTCCTCAATCATTGTAGGCTACAACAACAATATCATACCATTTACAAATAAAAATCTAAAGCCCTCACCTCCTCTCCCCCACATGTGAGCCATTGACGTCCTCCAATCTGCAATAAAAAAAACAATATTAAAAAAAGAGCAAAACACAACTCTACTAAAGGTTAACACTAAGAATTAAATAAAACAATAAAAAATAATAAACAACAACAACAACAAACCTCCACACTCCTTCTAGCGTAAGGAAATAACAATTAAATATTAGTCTTCACAAAAACAATATACTCTTTAAACGTAAAATATGTAGAGGATATCCAATATGCAATAAAAACAATTTTAAAAAAAGAACAATACCCAACTCTACTCAAAGTTAACACTAAGAATTAAATAAAACAACAAACAAAAAAAATCAAATAAAACAATTAAAAAATAAAACAAAAAAACCCTCCACACTCCTTCTAACCTAAGGAAAGAACAATTAAATATTAGTCTCCCAAAAACTATATGAACTCTTAAAAAAAACAATATATGAACTCTTTAAAACGTCAAAATATGTAAAGGATATATGCTCCGATCTTCTTATACAGAATAAAGGTCTCCTCTCAGCTCAGCTTCACAAGTTTTGTGTAGAATTTCGCAAAAGTCTCTGAATTGTTCGCCTCGTCTCTCAACCAAGTCAGAAAACGCTCACTTCAAATGTACACATATGCAGACAGGATGCATAACACGTGTCGTTATGGCAACTAAAATTCAAATCGTGCGTAACCACGCAGCGCTCATCGAATCTAAACACATTTATCGAAAAGTAACAAAGTTAATTTCAAAGAGTTATTATTGTAATAATAATTATTACTATTATTATATTGATAATCCATTTATCAATATAATAATAGTAATAATTATTAATTTTTGCCCAAAATGTAGGACATGAAGGAAGCCAATCAGCTTTCAGGATCACTGATGCGTCATCACGCCGGTTAGTTGCAGAGTGGTGAAGAAAGGAAAAATGCAAATTAATAAAGCCCATTTATGATTTTACTAATCATGGAGTGAAGGATGTTCTTTATTTATTTTAAAATGATCATTAGCTCTATCTTTCTCAAACAATGTTTAAATTATTAATAATTTATCTGCGCTGTCATGTGCTCATTCGGACTGAAATTTGGTAGGCTATAGACATAGTATTAGTATCATGGACATAATAAATACATAGATGCCTGTGCTTCTTGGGGCTGTTCAAATCGCCACACAACTGAAAACTGGTCTCGAGAAATTATCTTTCACAAGCAAGACTGAACGTTTGTTTCTGGCTGTATTTGGCCATGATATAGTTATAGTGCAGTTCAAAGGAGAAATGCCGTGAAATTTCAAAATACTACTGTTATTGTGTCACGAAATGCAGTTTGAATAGTTTTTCAGTCGACAATGTAGTTGTTTAACCCTCTGGTTATCTTCATTTGTGTCTATACTCATTATCTTTGGGGTCTCCAGGAACCCCAAACAATAACATTTAATTTTGTAACAGAATTATATACAAATGTAATTTTAGTCTGTTTATTAATGTTTTACTCAACATTTGTGCAGTTTTTAGAGGAATTTTGATATCTTTCAAATTTCAATAAATAAATAAATATTTAAATATGTTTTTTTACAAACAAACAAACAAACAAAAAACTCAACATTTTATGTCAAATTTACTTTAGAAAAGACCCAGATTTCTAACTTTTTTATAGGGATAACATGGACCATTTGAAATGATTTAATGTTATGATTTTTGCCCAATTTTTTTTTGTTGCAGTTTTAACCCTTTCACGCATAGTGGTCACTACAGTGGACAGCTATTTAAAAAGCATTTTTTCTTGAATTTGCAAGGGTTTTGATGGGAAAGTTGCACATCAATCTCTTCAATGGACCCTGATGCATCATCCTATACATTGCAACAAAGTTGTAAGCCATTGAGTTTTGATTTCCCCCCCCCCCCCCCCCTCCAAATCAAGATGGCCAATGGCCAGTATGACATGCCAAGTTGCTCCAGAATATCCACCCGTTCCTTCTATCCTAGGACACCCTTGTAGGTAAATATATATATATATATATATGAAGAGTTCAGATGCAAAAGCCTCTAAATGCCATTTGAAATTTTCTTCTAAAATTACCATTTTTATCAAACTTGTATATTTAAGTTCAGTAATTTCACTTAAATGACAATTAATAGGTAATCTTCATTGCCATTTAAGTGAAATTACTGAACTTAAATATACAAGCTTGATAAAAATGATCATTTTAGAAGAAAATTTCAAATGGCACTTAGAGGCTTTTGCATCTGAACTCTTCATATATATATACATATTGCCGCATTAAGCAGTATCTAATGAGTCATATCACAATCAACTTCTCCAAGTTTTGATTTTAGATTGGGAGAAACCTGTCCACTATGGACATGCATCATGGCTATATTTTAGCTACAATTCATACTTACACTGTGAATATTGTTTTTTAAAATACTTAATCTGCAGTAATTTGTTTTGACTGTAAATAAATGTATTTGTATTATAAGAATATAATTTTCATTGATGTCTAAAAAAGTTATGTAATTACATAATTTGTGACTTATAATGCATTACTTTAGTCTTTTCAACAAAAAGTAATCTAATTACGTAATGCATTACTTTTAGATCAAAAAATATCTGTTTACGTAATGAATGTTGCTTGTACTGCATTTATTTACTCTTAACATCATAAAGTAATCTGATTGCACAATGCATGTTACTTGTAATTAATTCTTAGATCAAAAAGTAATCTGATTATGTAATGCATGTTGCTTGTAATACATTACTCGAAACATTAAAACAAATCTGATTATGTAATGCATGTTACTTCAGACACATTACTTTACTTGTAACAAACAAGTAATCTGAATGCGTTATACCTGCCCAAACACTGCTCATTTCAGATGAGACTGGATAAAAAAAAAAAAAAGTATCGCTAGGTTTTCTCACAAGAGGGCTATGCTGAAATGTGTCCATCTCTAACATAATCAGAATTATCAGCTAATAAGGGTAAATTGACATACTCTGGCACACTGGAGGGAACATCTGAGTGTTTCCACAGTTGTTCATTGTAGACATTTCTGATGGAATCACATCCTCATGTTCTGACATGAAGGTCAATTGCCTTTGCAATATTTTGGATTTATATATATATATATATATATATATATATATATATATATATATATATATATATATATATATATATACATATTAAAGTTTTTACATGATTTGATGTAATTATATTGATTAGTTTGTTAAATACACATACTTTATCTGTTTGAGTATTGCATTATGATTAAAACAGTATCTCTTCAGTTTAAACTATAAATGCATGCTGTTCACTCAAACTCATCTGGAAATCTCTTTGAAAAATTTGGAAAAAAAAATTCAAATAAATTTTATTTTCCATGCCCTAAGAGCAATAAAAACGCAAAGGAAAAAAATCCTGACTGATGATATCATAATTCATGCATGAAAGGGTTAAAAAAACTCACTTCAACCACTAGATGGCCATAGACCTCCACCATTAGCTGAATAAACAAACTACATATCTTTTCTCAAGTTTTTCCAGTTGGATTCATATTTAAATATTATAAAATCACAATTATAACACATACAAAAAACTTTTTGTCAAAGTTTAGCATTTTTTGTACTGACAAAAGTTTTTTCAATTATGTTACATTATGCTTAGAATCAAACCACACAAAAGTTGGAGTCTTTAGATTTTATAATTTATTTCAATCATCTGTTTTTAATAAAACTCTACATTTTTTATTCCACAATTTTACTAAAAGAACAAAACATTACAGAAATCAACAGTTATATTACATATTGAGTAAAAATACATATAGAATATATGTACAGCAATAACAAATGAGCAAATAAAGCAGTAAAAAAAACTATGTACAACAAAACAGGCAGTATGTACAAATGTATTACTGTGTGTGTGTGTGTGTGTGTGTTTTAACCCAGTTCTATGTTTTCTGTTTTCTTTTTCCTATAAGGTTTAATCAAAAATATGTCTAAATAATTGATTTCATAAAATAATAATTTTATATAGTGCCTTTAAAAGTAATATTTCAAAGCACTTTACATTAAAAAAAAAAAAAAAAAAAAGGATTGTCTCTGATGTCCCTGCTGTGGCGGCTTGAGTTCCTGTCAGGTTGGTGTTGGACTTCAGGATTCGGGTCGAGTCTCCAGCTCAAGACCTCCAAGGACAGCAAGTGTGTTCTTTCCTATCCAATACACAGAACATATGAACAAGTCAACTCATGACTGATATTTTAAGAGCTGTTATAGCTACAACAGAATTGAATTCTATTTGCACTGATTCTCTTATTTTTCTGTCTACCGTGAATATTCTCTGAAAACAAGAAGGCGATACCGTTTAAAATAATTTAGAGAAATAAGGACTGGCGATTTACTGTACCATTAATTGGCTCGACACCGGAGAGATCAGGATCAGGTGGTGATGTTGGATCTGCTGGAGGGACAAAAGGCTCGACAGCATCCGCAGCACAACTGTGGCAACAGCAGCAGAAAGAACCCTTCATAGCCTTCCATAGCCGGTGGAGGAAACGACCAACTCTTTTCCTCTTCCTTTTAGGCTTTTCTGAAATGAAGAGAAACATCTCTGACGTCAAATGAATGATATCATGACATAACTTACATTTTACTGTTAAATTCTTATCTGTAATGTTACAAATCCTAAGTAATGGAAATATTTCCAAGCTACCCTTCTGCTAAAAGCCTGCATAAATGTCCCAAAATAGCATTTCACAACTTTCATGACTCTTTTCATGACAATTTTGTGAGTATTTGACAATTTATTCAACTGCAATGGTTTTTGTTGGTTAAAAAGGAAGATTATATTTTATAATTTTGCATTTTGAGAACATGTTTTCTTAATGCTCTGAATTATTTCTAAACAAAAATGTAAAAAAAATCACCAGACATTAACATTCTAAAAACTTGAAATAGCAAAATCTCTATCTCTACACTTCACACTGGCCCTACAGCCTTATTTCAGTCTCACCTGTTGAGCTCTTGCTCACAGGAGAAGCCTCCATGGCACCCCGAGCGGTTCGGCCTCTCGAAGTCTCCGATGGCTCTACGGCAACTTGACCCGGCAGCGGAGGGCACAGCCACCTTTCCAAGCTGTCGTCGGACCTGGACAAACCGCAGCTGCTGCCACTGTCCTGTTCGCTTTGGCTCTCCGAAACATCACCACTCCACCTCCATACCACACTGTACGAGCCTCTGCTGCTCAGCCTCAACGACTCTCTGCAGAACCTCCTCTCCACATTGTCCTCAGAGAGGGACAAAGATGAAGATGAGTCTGTGGAAAATTTCAGACATCAAAAAGTTTATTTTTTTATTATGATTTTTGAAATAATATTTATATGTAAGAGTTGGTCAAAGCCCATATTCTGACCTCTGCGAGAGTGTTTCGGCGAAGTGGACGGACGTCCATCATCTGGGCTCCTCTGGCTGCCGCTCTGCCCCTCCTTCCTCCCGTGAGCTGGACCTATGGACGCAGAAAAGGACAACTCAGAAGATGAAGACTGTGTTAAATATCCATGAAGCTCCTGGATCTGGGAGTCTGGGAGCGTATCCTCACCGCGGTCATCGGAAACGGGTCTCAAAACCTCCTGACCAGCCGTCTGTGAGAAAGCAGCTCTCCTGGAACAGAAGCGGCCTGAGGGTGAAATATTTCACATAGTTAGCCAATACTCAATGTTCAGTGGTCAATTACAAATTGGTACTATACATAACATGATTTCATATGCAAGGAATCAAATACACGTGATTACTTAGCAGGAAACATTGAGGGATCAAATTTACCTTGCACAAGTTCATTCACATTCATTTCCTCAATCATTGTAGGCTACAACAACAATATCATACCATTTACAAATAAAAATCTAAAGCCCTCACCTCCTCTCCCCCACATGTGAGCCATTGACGTCCTCCAATCTGCAATAAAAAAAACAATATTAAAAAAAGAGCAAAACACAACTCTACTAAAGGTTAACACTAAGAATTAAATAAAACAATAAAAAATAATAAACAACAACAACAACAACAACAAACCTCCACACTCCTTCTAGCGTAAGGAAATAACAATTAAATATTAGTCTTCACAAAAACAATATACTCTTTAAACGTAAAATATGTAGAGGATATCCAATATGCAATAAAAACAATTTTAAAAAAAGAACAATACCCAACTCTACTCAAAGTTAACACTAAGAATTAAATAAAACAACAAACAAAAAAAATCAAATAAAACAATTAAAAAATAAAACAAAAAAAACCCTCCACACTCCTTCTAACCTAAGGAAAGAACAATTAAATATTAGTCTCCCAAAAACTATATGAACTCTTAAAAAAAACAATATATGAACTCTTTAAAACGTCAAAATATGTAAAGGATATATGCTCCGATCTTCTTATACAGAATAAAGGTCTCCTCTCAGCTCAGCTTCACAAGTTTTGTGTAGAATTTCGCAAAAGTCTCTGAATTGTTCGCCTCGTCTCTCAACCAAGTCAGAAAACGCTCACTTCAAATGTACACATATGCAGACAGGATGCATAACACGTGTCGTTATGGCAACTAAAATTCAAATCGTGCGTAACCACGCAGCGCTCATCGAATCTAAACACATTTATCGAAAAGTAACAAAGTTAATTTCAAAGAGTTATTATTGTAATAATAATTATTACTATTATTATATTGATAATCCATTTATCAATATAATAATAGTAATAATTATTAATTTTTGCCCAAAATGTAGGACATGAAGGAAGCCAATCAGCTTTCAGGATCACTGATGCGTCATCACGCCGGTTAGTTGCAGAGTGGTGAAGAAAGGAAAAATGCAAATTAATAAAGCCCATTTATGATTTTACTAATCATGGAGTGAAGGATGTTCTTTATTTATTTTAAAATGATCATTAGCTCTATCTTTCTCAAACAATGTTTAAATTATTAATAATTTATCTGCGCTGTCATGTGCTCATTCGGACTGAAATTTGGTAGGCTATAGACATAGTATTAGTATCATGGACATAATAAATACATAGATGCCTGTGCTTCTTGGGGCTGTTCAAATCGCCACACAACTGAAAACTGGTCTCGAGAAATTATCTTTCACAAGCAAGACTGAACGTTTGTTTCTGGCTGTATTTGGCCATGATATAGTTATAGTGCAGTTCAAAGGAGAAATGCCGTGAAATTTCAAAATACTACTGTTATTGTGTCACGAAATGCAGTTTGAATAGTTTTTCAGTCGACAATGTAGTTGTTTAACCCTCTGGTTATCTTCATTTGTGTCTATACTCATTATCTTTGGGGTCTCCAGGAACCCCAAACAATAACATTTAATTTTGTAACAGAATTATATACAAATGTAATTTTAGTCTGTTTATTAATGTTTTACTCAACATTTGTGCAGTTTTTAGAGGAATTTTGATATCTTTCAAATTTCAATAAATAAATAAATATTTAAATATGTTTTTTTACAAACAAACAAACAAACAAAAAACTCAACATTTTATGTCAAATTTACTTTAGAAAAGACCCAGATTTCTAACTTTTTTATAGGGATAACATGGACCATTTGAAATGATTTAATGTTATGATTTTTGCCCAATTTTTTTTTGTTGCAGTTTTAACCCTTTCACGCATAGTGGTCACTACAGTGGACAGCTATTTAAAAAGCATTTTTTCTTGAATTTGCAAGGGTTTTGATGGGAAAGTTGCACATCAATCTCTTCAATGGACCCTGATGCATCATCCTATACATTGCAACAAAGTTGTAAGCCATTGAGTTTTGATTTCCCCCCCCCCCCCTCCAAATCAAGATGGCCAATGGCCAGTATGACATGCCAAGTTGCTCCAGAATATCCACCCGTTCCTTCTATCCTAGGACACCCTTGTAGGTAAATATATATATATATATATATATATATATATATATATACATATACATATTGCCGCATTAAGCAGTATCTAATGAGTCATATCACAATCAACTTCTCCAAGTTTTGATTTTAGATTGGGAGAAACCTGTCCACTATGGACATGCATCATGGCTATATTTTAGCTACAATTCATACTTACACTGTGAATATTGTTTTTTAAAATACTTAATCTGCAGTAATTTGTTTTGACTGTAAATAAATGTATTTGTATTATAAGAATATAATTTTCATTGATGTCTAAAAAAGTTATGTAATTACATAATTTGTGACTTGTAATGCATTACTTTAGTCTTTTCAACAAAAAGTAATCTAATTACGTAATGCATTACTTTTAGATCAAAAAATATCTGTTTACGTAATGAATGTTGCTTGTACTGCATTTATTTACTCTTAACATCATAAAGTAATCTGATTGCACAATGCATGTTACTTGTAATTAATTCTTAGATCAAAAAGTAATCTGATTATGTAATGCATGTTGCTTGTAATACATTACTCGAAACATTAAAACAAATCTGATTATGTAATGCATGTTACTTCAGACACATTACTTTACTTGTAACAAACAAGTAATCTGAATGCGTTATACCTGCCCCAACACTGCTCATTTCAGATGAGACTGGATAAAAAAAAAAAAAAGTATCGCTAGGTTTTCTCACAAGAGGGCTATGCTAGAAATGTGTCCATCTCTAACATAATCAGAATTATCAGCTAATAAGGGTAAATTGACATACTCTGGCACACTGGAGGGAACATCTGAGTGTTTCCACAGTTGTTCATTGTAGACATTTCTGATGGAATCACATCCTCATGTTCTGACATGAAGGTCAATTGCCTTTGCAATATTTTGGATTTATATATATATATATATATATATATATATATATATACATATTAAAGTTTTTACATGATTTGATGTAATTATATTGATTAGTTTGTTAAATACACATACTTTATCTGTTTGAGTATTGCATTATGATTAAAACAGTATCTCTTCAGTTTAAACTATAAATGCATGCTGTTCACTCAAACTCATCTGGAAATCTCTTTGAAAAATTTGGAAAAAAAAATTCAAATAAATTTTATTTTCCATGCCCTAAGAGCAATAAAAACGCAAAGGAAAAAAATCCTGACTGATGATATCATAATTCATGCATGAAAGGGTTAAAAAAACTCACTTCAACCACTAGATGGCCATAGACCTCCACCATTAGCTGAATAAACAAACTACATATCTTTTCTCAAGTTTTTCCAGTTGGATTCATATTTAAATATTATAAAATCACAATTATAACACATACAAAAAACTTTTTGTCAAAGTTTAGCATTTTTTGTACTGACAAAAGTTTTTTCAATTATGTTACATTATGCTTAGAATCAAACCACACAAAAGTTGGAGTCTTTAGATTTTATAATTTATTTCAATCATCTGTTTTTAATAAAACTCTACATTTTTTATTCAACAATTTTACTAAAAGAACAAAACATTACAGAAATCAACAGTTATATTACATATTGAGTAAAAATACTTATAGAATATATGTACAGCAATAACAAATGAGCAAATAAAGCAGTAAAAAAAACTATGTACAACAAAACAGGCAGTATGTACAAATGTATTACTGTGTGTGTGTGTGTGTGTGTGTGTGTTTTAACCCAGTTCTATGTTTTCTGTTTTCTTTTTCCTATAAGGTTTAATCAAAAACATGTCTAAATAATTGATTTCATAAAATAATAATTTTATATAGTGCCTTTAAAAGTAATATTTCAAAGCACTTTACATTAAAAAAAAAAAAAAAAAAAAGGATTGTCTCTGATGTCCCTGCTGTGGCGGCTTGAGTTCCTGTCAGGTTGGTGTTGGACTTCAGGATTCGGGTCGAGTCTCCAGCTCAAGACCTCCAAGGACAGCAAGTGTGTTCTTTCCTATCCAATACACAGAACATATGAACAAGTCAACTCATGACTGATATTTTAAGAGCTGTTATAGCTACAACAGAATTGAATTCTATTTGCACTGATTCTCTTATTTTTCTGTCTACCGTGAATATTCTCTGAAAACAAGAAGGCGATACCGTTTAAAATAATTTAGAGAAATAAGGACTGGCGATTTACTGTACCATTAATTGGCTCGACACCGGAGAGATCAGGATCAGGTGGTGATGTTGGATCTGCTGGAGGGACAAAAGGCTCGACAGCATCCGCAGCACAACTGTGGCAACAGCAGCAGAAAGAACCCTTCATAGCCTTCCATAGCCGGTGGAGGAAACGACCAACTCTTTTCCTCTTCCTTTTAGGCTTTTCTGAAATGAAGAGAAACATCTCTGACGTCAAATGAATGATATCATGACATAACTTACATTTTACTGTTAAATTCTTATCTGTAATGTTACAAATCCTAAGTAATGGAAATATTTCCAAGCTACCCTTCTGCTAAAAGCCTGCATAAATGTCCCAAAATAGCATTTCACAACTTTCATGACTCTTTTCATGACAATTTTGTGAGTATTTGACAATTTATTCAACTGCAATGGTTTTTGTTGGTTAAAAAGGAAGATTATATTTTATAATTTTGCATTTTGAGAACATGTTTTCTTAATGCTCTGAAATATTTCTAAACAAAAATGTAAAAAAAATCACCAGACATTAACATTCTAAAAACTTGAAATAGCAAAATCTCTATCTCTACACTTCACACTGGCCCTACAGCCTTATTTCAGTCTCACCTGTTGAGCTCTTGCTCACAGGAGAAGCCTCCATGGCACCCCGAGCGGTTCGGCCTCTCGAAGTCTCCGATGGCTCTACGGCAACTTGACCCGGCAGCGGAGGGCACAGCCACCTTTCCAAGCTGTCGTCGGACCTGGACAAACCGCAGCTGCTGCCACTGTCCTGTTCGCTTTGGCTCTCCGAAACATCACCACTCCACCTCCATACCACACTGTACGAGCCTCTGCTGCTCAGCCTCAACGACTCTCTGCAGAACCTCCTCTCCACATTGTCCTCAGAGAGGGACAAAGATGAAGATGAGTCTGTGGAAAATTTCAGACATCAAAAAGTTTATTTTTTTATTATGATTTTTGAAATAATATTTATATGTAAGAGTTGGTCAAAGCCCATATTCTGACCTCTGCGAGAGTGTTTCGGCGAAGTGGACGGACGTCCATCATCTGGGCTCCTCTGGCTGCCGCTCTGCCCCTCCTTCCTCCCGTGAGCTGGACCTATGGACGCAGAAAAGGACAACTCAGAAGATGAAGACTGTGTTAAATATCCATGAAGCTCCTGGATCTGGGAGTCTGGGAGCGTATCCTCACCGCGGTCATCGGAAACGGGTCTCAAAACCTCCTGACCAGCCGTCTGTGAGAAAGCAGCTCTCCTGGAACAGAAGCGGCCTGAGGGTGAAATATTTCACATAGTTAGCCAATACTCAATGTTCAGTGGTCAATTACAAATTGGTACTATACATAACATGATTTCATATGCAAGGAATCAAATACACGTGATTACTTAGCAGGAAACATTGAGGGATCAAATTTACCTTGCACAAGTTCATTCACATTCATTTCCTCAATCATTGTAGGCTACAACAACAATATCATACCATTTACAAATAAAAATCTAAAGCCCTCACCTCCTCTCCCCCACATGTGAGCCATTGACGTCCTCCAATCTGCAATAAAAAAAACAATATTAAAAAAAGAGCAAAACACAACTCTACTGAAGGTTAACACTAAGAATTAAATAAAACAATAAAAAATAATAAACAACAACAACAACAAACCTCCACACTCCTTCTAGCGTAAGGAAATAACAATTAAATATTAGTCTTCACAAAAACAATATACTCTTTAAACGTAAAATATGTAGAGGATATCCAATATGCAATAAAAACAATTTTAAAAAAAGAACAATACCCAACTCTACTCAAAGTTAACACTAAGAATTAAATAAAACAACAAACAAAAAAAAATCAAATAAAACAATTAAAAAATAAAACAAAAAAAACCCTCCACACTCCTTCTAACCTAAGGAAAGAACAATTAAATATTAGTCTCCCAAAAACTATATGAACTCTTAAAAACGTCAAAATATGTAAAGGATATATGCTCCGATCTTCTTATACAGAATAAAGGTCTCCTCTCAGCTCAGCTTCACAAGTTTTGTGTAGAATTTCGCAAAAGTCTCTGAATTGTTCGCCTCGTCTCTCAACCAAGTCAGAAAACGCTCACTTCAAATGTACACATATGCAGACAGGATGCATAACACGTGTCGTTATGGCAACTAAAATTCAAATCGTGCGTAACCACGCAGCGCTCATCGAATCTAAACACATTTATCGAAAAGTAACAAAGTTAATTTCAAAGAGTTATTATTGTAATAATAATTATTACTATTATTATATTGATAATCCATTTATCAATATAATAATAGTAATAATTATTAATTTTTGCCCAAAATGTAGGACATGAAGGAAGCCAATCAGCTTTCAGGATCACTGATGCGTCATCACGCCGGTTAGTTGCAGAGTGGTGAAGAAAGGAAAAATGCAAATTAATAAAGCCCATTTATGATTTTACTAATCATGGAGTGAAGGATGTTCTTTATTTATTTTAAAATGATCATTAGCTCTATCTTTCTCAAACAATGTTTAAATTATTAATAATTTATCTGCGCTGTCATGTGCTCATTCGGACTGAAATTTGGTAGGCTATAGACATAGTATTAGTATCATGGACATAATAAATACATAGATGCCTGTGCTTCTTGGGGCTGTTCAAATCGCCACACAACTGAAAACTGGTCTCGAGAAATTATCTTTCACAAGCAAGACTGAACGTTTGTTTCTGGCTGTATTTGGCCATGATATAGTTATAGTGCAGTTCAAAGGAGAAATGCCGTGAAATTTCAAAATACTACTGTTATTGTGTCACGAAATGCAGTTTGAATAGTTTTTCAGTCGACAATGTAGTTGTTTAACCCTCTGGTTATCTTCATTTGTGTCTATACTCATTATCTTTGGGGTCTCCAGGAACCCCAAACAATAACATTTAATTTTGTAACAGAATTATATACAAATGTAATTTTAGTCTGTTTATTAATGTTTTACTCAACATTTGTGCAGTTTTTAGAGGAATTTTGATATCTTTCAAATTTCAATAAATAAATAAATATTTAAATATGTTTTTTTACAAACAAACAAACAAACAAAAAACTCAACATTTTATGTCAAATTTACTTTAGAAAAGACCCAGATTTCTAACTTTTTTATAGGGATAACATGGACCATTTGAAATGATTTAATGTTATGATTTTTGCCCAATTTTTTTTTGTTGCAGTTTTAACCCTTTCACGCATAGTGGTCACTACAGTGGACAGCTATTTAAAAAGCATTTTTTCTTGAATTTGCAAGGGTTTTGATGGGAAAGTTGCACATCAATCTCTTCAATGGACCCTGATGCATCATCCTATACATTGCAACAAAGTTGTAAGCCATTGAGTTTTGATTTTTTCCCCCCCCCTCCAAATCAAGATGGCCAATGGCCAGTATGACATGCCAAGTTGCTCCAGAATATCCACCCGTTCCTTCTATCCTAGGACACCCTTGTAGGTAAATATATATATATATATATATATATACATATACATATTGCCGCATTAAGCAGTATCTAATGAGTCATATCACAATCAACTTCTCCAAGTTTTGATTTTAGATTGGGAGAAACCTGTCCACTATGGACATGCATCATGGCTATATTTTAGCTACAATTCATACTTACACTGTGAATATTGTTTTTTAAAATACTTAATCTGCAGTAATTTGTTTTGACTGTAAATAAATGTATTTGTATTATAAGAATATAATTTTCATTGATGTCTAAAAAAGTTATGTAATTACATAATTTGTGACTTGTAATGCATTACTTTAGTCTTTTCAACAAAAAGTAATCTAATTACGTAATGCATTACTTTTAGATCAAAAAATATCTGTTTACGTAATGAATGTTGCTTGTACTGCATTTATTTACTCTTAACATCATAAAGTAATCTGATTGCACAATGCATGTTACTTGTAATTAATTCTTAGATCAAAAAGTAATCTGATTATGTAATGCATGTTGCTTGTAATACATTACTCGAAACATTAAAACAAATCTGATTATGTAATGCATGTTACTTCAGACACATTACTTTACTTGTAACAAACAAGTAATCTGAATGCGTTATACCTGCCCCAACACTGCTCATTTCAGATGAGACTGGATAAAAAAAAAAAGTATCGCTAGGTTTTCTCACAAGAGGGCTATGCTGAAATGTGTCCATCTCTAACATAATCAGAATTATCAGCTAATAAGGGTAAATTGACATACTCTGGCACACTGGAGGGAACATCTGAGTGTTTCCACAGTTGTTCATTGTAGACATTTCTGATGGAATCACATCCTCATGTTCTGACATGAAGGTCAATTGCCTTTGCAATATTTTGGATTTATATATATATATATATATATATATATATATATATATATATATACATATTAAAGTTTTTACATGATTTGATGTAATTATATTGATTAGTTTGTTAAATACACATACTTTATCTGTTTGAGTATTGCATTATGATTAAAACAGTATCTCTTCAGTTTAAACTATAAATGCATGCTGTTCACTCAAACTCATCTGGAAATCTCTTTGAAAAATTTGGAAAAAAAAATTCAAATAAATTTTATTTTCCATGCCCTAAGAGCAATAAAAACGCAAAGGAAAAAAATCCTGACTGATGATATCATAATTCATGCATGAAAGGGTTAAAAAAACTCACTTCAACCACTAGATGGCCATAGACCTCCACCATTAGCTGAATAAACAAACTACATATCTTTTCTCAAGTTTTTCCAGTTGGATTCATATTTAAATATTATAAAATCACAATTATAACACATACAAAAAACTTTTTGTCAAAGTTTAGCATTTTTTGTACTGACAAAAGTTTTTTCAATTATGTTACATTATGCTTAGAATCAAACCACACAAAAGTTGGAGTCTTTAGATTTTATAATTTATTTCAATCATCTGTTTTTAATAAAACTCTACATTTTTTATTCAACAATTTTACTAAAAGAACAAAACATTACAGAAATCAACAGTTATATTACATATTGAGTAAAAATACTTATAGAATATATGTACAGCAATAACAAATGAGCAAATAAAGCAGTAAAAAAAACTATGTACAACAAAACAGGCAGTATGTACAAATGTATTACTGTGTGTGTGTGTGTGTGTGTGTGTGTTTTAACCCAGTTCTATGTTTTCTGTTTTCTTTTTCCTATAAGGTTTAATCAAAAACATGTCTAAATAATTGATTTCATAAAATAATAATTTTATATAGTGCCTTTAAAAGTAATATTTCAAAGCACTTTACATTAAAAAAAAAAAAAAAAAAAAGGATTGTCTCTGATGTCCCTGCTGTGGCGGCTTGAGTTCCTGTCAGGTTGGTGTTGGACTTCAGGATTCGGGTCGAGTCTCCAGCTCAAGACCTCCAAGGACAGCAAGTGTGTTCTTTCCTATCCAATACACAGAACATATGAACAAGTCAACTCATGACTGATATTTTAAGAGCTGTTATAGCTACAACAGAATTGAATTCTATTTGCACTGATTCTCTTATTTTTCTGTCTACCGTGAATATTCTCTGAAAACAAGAAGGCGATACCGTTTAAAATAATTTAGAGAAATAAGGACTGGCGATTTACTGTACCATTAATTGGCTCGACACCGGAGAGATCAGGATCAGGTGGTGATGTTGGATCTGCTGGAGGGACAAAAGGCTCGACAGCATCCGCAGCACAACTGTGGCAACAGCAGCAGAAAGAACCCTTCATAGCCTTCCATAGCCGGTGGAGGAAACGACCAACTCTTTTCCTCTTCCTTTTAGGCTTTTCTGAAATGAAGAGAAACATCTCTGACGTCAAATGAATGATATCATGACATAACTTACATTTTACTGTTAAATTCTTATCTGTAATGTTACAAATCCTAAGTAATGGAAATATTTCCAAGCTACCCTTCTGCTAAAAGCCTGCATAAATGTCCCAAAATAGCATTTCACAACTTTCATGACTCTTTTCATGACAATTTTGTGAGTATTTGACAATTTATTCAACTGCAATGGTTTTTGTTGGTTAAAAAGGAAGATTATATTTTATAATTTTGCATTTTGAGAACATGTTTTCTTAATGCTCTGAAATATTTCTAAACAAAAATGTAAAAAAAATCACCAGACATTAACATTCTAAAAACTTGAAATAGCAAAATCTCTATCTCTACACTTCACACTGGCCCTACAGCCTTATTTCAGTCTCACCTGTTGAGCTCTTGCTCACAGGAGAAGCCTCCATGGCACCCCGAGCGGTTCGGCCTCTCGAAGTCTCCGATGGCTCTACGGCAACTTGACCCGGCAGCGGAGGGCACAGCCACCTTTCCAAGCTGTCGTCGGACCTGGACAAACCGCAGCTGCTGCCACTGTCCTGTTCGCTTTGGCTCTCCGAAACATCACCACTCCACCTCCATACCACACTGTACGAGCCTCTGCTGCTCAGCCTCAACGACTCTCTGCAGAACCTCCTCTCCACATTGTCCTCAGAGAGGGACAAAGATGAAGATGAGTCTGTGGAAAATTTCAGACATCAAAAAGTTTATTTTTTTATTATGATTTTTGAAATAATATTTATATGTAAGAGTTGGTCAAAGCCCATATTCTGACCTCTGCGAGAGTGTTTCGGCGAAGTGGACGGACGTCCATCATCTGGGCTCCTCTGGCTGCCGCTCTGCCCCTCCTTCCTCCCGTGAGCTGGACCTATGGACGCAGAAAAGGACAACTCAGAAGATGAAGACTGTGTTAAATATCCATGAAGCTCCTGGATCTGGGAGTCTGGGAGCGTATCCTCACCGCGGTCATCGGAAACGGGTCTCAAAACCTCCTGACCAGCCGTCTGTGAGAAAGCAGCTCTCCTGGAACAGAAGCGGCCTGAGGGTGAAATATTTCACATAGTTAGCCAATACTCAATGTTCAGTGGTCAATTACAAATTGGTACTATACATAACATGATTTCATATGCAAGGAATCAAATACACGTGATTACTTAGCAGGAAACATTGAGGGATCAAATTTACCTTGCACAAGTTCATTCACATTCATTTCCTCAATCATTGTAGGCTACAACAACAATATCATACCATTTACAAATAAAAATCTAAAGCCCTCACCTCCTCTCCCCCACATGTGAGCCATTGACGTCCTCCAATCTGCAATAAAAAAAACAATATTAAAAAAAGAGCAAAACACAACTCTACTAAAGGTTAACACTAAGAATTAAATAAAACAATAAAAAATAATAAACAACAACAACAACAACAACAAACCTCCACACTCCTTCTAGCGTAAGGAAATAACAATTAAATATTAGTCTTCACAAAAACAATATACTCTTTAAACGTAAAATATGTAGAGGATATCCAATATGCAATAAAAACAATTTTAAAAAAAGAACAATACCCAACTCTACTCAAAGTTAACACTAAGAATTAAATAAAACAACAAACAAAAAAAATCAAATAAAACAATTAAAAAATAAAACAAAAAAAACCCTCCACACTCCTTCTAACCTAAGGAAAGAACAATTAAATATTAGTCTCCCAAAAACTATATGAACTCTTAAAAAAAACAATATATGAACTCTTTAAAACGTCAAAATATGTAAAGGATATATGCTCCGATCTTCTTATACAGAATAAAGGTCTCCTCTCAGCTCAGCTTCACAAGTTTTGTGTAGAATTTCGCAAAAGTCTCTGAATTGTTCGCCTCGTCTCTCAACCAAGTCAGAAAACGCTCACTTCAAATGTACACATATGCAGACAGGATGCATAACACGTGTCGTTATGGCAACTAAAATTCAAATCGTGCGTAACCACGCAGCGCTCATCGAATCTAAACACATTTATCGAAAAGTAACAAAGTTAATTTCAAAGAGTTATTATTGTAATAATAATTATTACTATTATTATATTGATAATCCATTTATCAATATAATAATAGTAATAATTATTAATTTTTGCCCAAAATGTAGGACATGAAGGAAGCCAATCAGCTTTCAGGATCACTGATGCGTCATCACGCCGGTTAGTTGCAGAGTGGTGAAGAAAGGAAAAATGCAAATTAATAAAGCCCATTTATGATTTTACTAATCATGGAGTGAAGGATGTTCTTTATTTATTTTAAAATGATCATTAGCTCTATCTTTCTCAAACAATGTTTAAATTATTAATAATTTATCTGCGCTGTCATGTGCTCATTCGGACTGAAATTTGGTAGGCTATAGACATAGTATTAGTATCATGGACATAATAAATACATAGATGCCTGTGCTTCTTGGGGCTGTTCAAATCGCCACACAACTGAAAACTGGTCTCGAGAAATTATCTTTCACAAGCAAGACTGAACGTTTGTTTCTGGCTGTATTTGGCCATGATATAGTTATAGTGCAGTTCAAAGGAGAAATGCCGTGAAATTTCAAAATACTACTGTTATTGTGTCACGAAATGCAGTTTGAATAGTTTTTCAGTCGACAATGTAGTTGTTTAACCCTCTGGTTATCTTCATTTGTGTCTATACTCATTATCTTTGGGGTCTCCAGGAACCCCAAACAATAACATTTAATTTTGTAACAGAATTATATACAAATGTAATTTTAGTCTGTTTATTAATGTTTTACTCAACATTTGTGCAGTTTTTAGAGGAATTTTGATATCTTTCAAATTTCAATAAATAAATAAATATTTAAATATGTTTTTTTACAAACAAACAAACAAACAAAAAACTCAACATTTTATGTCAAATTTACTTTAGAAAAGACCCAGATTTCTAACTTTTTTATAGGGATAACATGGACCATTTGAAATGATTTAATGTTATGATTTTTGCCCAATTTTTTTTTGTTGCAGTTTTAACCCTTTCACGCATAGTGGTCACTACAGTGGACAGCTATTTAAAAAGCATTTTTTCTTGAATTTGCAAGGGTTTTGATGGGAAAGTTGCACATCAATCTCTTCAATGGACCCTGATGCATCATCCTATACATTGCAACAAAGTTGTAAGCCATTGAGTTTTGATTTTTTCCCCCCCCCCCCCTCCAAATCAAGATGGCCAATGGCCAGTATGACATGCCAAGTTGCTCCAGAATATCCACCCGTTCCTTCTATCCTAGGACACCCTTGTAGGTAAATATATATATATATATATGAAGAGTTCAGATGCAAAAGCCTCTAAATGCCATTTGAAATTTTCTTCTAAAATTACCATTTTTATCAAACTTGTATATTTAAGTTCAGTAATTTCACTTAAATGACAATTAATAGGTAATCTTCATTGCCATTTAAGTGAAATTACTGAACTTAAATATACAAGCTTGATAAAAATGATCATTTTAGAAGAAAATTTCAAATGGCACTTAGAGGCTTTTGCATCTGAACTCTTCATATATATATACATATTGCCGCATTAAGCAGTATCTAATGAGTCATATCACAATCAACTTCTCCAAGTTTTGATTTTAGATTGGGAGAAACCTGTCCACTATGGACATGCATCATGGCTATATTTTAGCTACAATTCATACTTACACTGTGAATATTGTTTTTTAAAATACTTAATCTGCAGTAATTTGTTTTGACTGTAAATAAATGTATTTGTATTATAAGAATATAATTTTCATTGATGTCTAAAAAAGTTATGTAATTACATAATTTGTGACTTGTAATGCATTACTTTAGTCTTTTCAACAAAAAGTAATCTAATTACGTAATGCATTACTTTTAGATCAAAAAATATCTGTTTACGTAATGAATGTTGCTTGTACTGCATTTATTTACTCTTAACATCATAAAGTAATCTGATTGCACAATGCATGTTACTTGTAATTAATTCTTAGATCAAAAAGTAATCTGATTATGTAATGCATGTTGCTTGTAATACATTACTCGAAACATTAAAACAAATCTGATTATGTAATGCATGTTACTTCAGACACATTACTTTACTTGTAACAAACAAGTAATCTGAATGCGTTATACCTGCCCCAACACTGCTCATTTCAGATGAGACTGGATAAAAAAAAAAAAAAGTATCGCTAGGTTTTCTCACAAGAGGGCTATGCTAGAAATGTGTCCATCTCTAACATAATCAGAATTATCAGCTAATAAGGGTAAATTGACATACTCTGGCACACTGGAGGGAACATCTGAGTGTTTCCACAGTTGTTCATTGTAGACATTTCTGATGGAATCACATCCTCATGTTCTGACATGAAGGTCAATTGCCTTTGCAATATTTTGGATTTATATATATATATATATATATATATATATACATATTAAAGTTTTTACATGATTTGATGTAATTATATTGATTAGTTTGTTAAATACACATACTTTATCTGTTTGAGTATTGCATTATGATTAAAACAGTATCTCTTCAGTTTAAACTATAAATGCATGCTGTTCACTCAAACTCATCTGGAAATCTCTTTGAAAAATTTGGAAAAAAAAATTCAAATAAATTTTATTTTCCATGCCCTAAGAGCAATAAAAACGCAAAGGAAAAAAATCCTGACTGATGATATCATAATTCATGCATGAAAGGGTTAAAAAAACTCACTTCAACCACTAGATGGCCATAGACCTCCACCATTAGCTGAATAAACAAACTACATATCTTTTCTCAAGTTTTTCCAGTTGGATTCATATTTAAATATTATAAAATCACAATTATAACACATACAAAAAACTTTTTGTCAAAGTTTAGCATTTTTTGTACTGACAAAAGTTTTTTCAATTATGTTACATTATGCTTAGAATCAAACCACACAAAAGTTGGAGTCTTTAGATTTTATAATTTATTTCAATCATCTGTTTTTAATAAAACTCTACATTTTTTATTCAACAATTTTACTAAAAGAACAAAACATTACAGAAATCAACAGTTATATTACATATTGAGTAAAAATACATATAGAATATATGTACAGCAATAACAAATGAGCAAATAAAGCAGTAAAAAAAACTATGTACAACAAAACAGGCAGTATGTACAAATGTATTACTGTGTGTGTGTGTGTGTGTGTGTGTGTGTGTGTGTGTGTGTGTGTGTGTTTTAACCCAGTTCTATGTTTTCTGTTTTCTTTTTCCTATAAGGTTTAATCAAAAACATGTCTAAATAATTGATTTCATAAAATAATAATTTTATATAGTGCCTTTAAAAGTAATATTTCAAAGCACTTTACATTAAAAAAAAAAAAAAAAAAAAGGATTGTCTCTGATGTCCCTGCTGTGGCGGCTTGAGTTCCTGTCAGGTTGGTGTTGGACTTCAGGATTCGGGTCGAGTCTCCAGCTCAAGACCTCCAAGGACAGCAAGTGTGTTCTTTCCTATCCAATACACAGAACATATGAACAAGTCAACTCATGACTGATATTTTAAGAGCTGTTATAGCTACAACAGAATTGAATTCTATTTGCACTGATTCTCTTATTTTTCTGTCTACCGTGAATATTCTCTGAAAACAAGAAGGCGATACCGTTTAAAATAATTTAGAGAAATAAGGACTGGCGATTTACTGTACCATTAATTGGCTCGACACCGGAGAGATCAGGATCGGGTGGTGATGTTGGATCTGCTGGAGGGACAAAAGGCTCGACAGCATCCGCAGCACAACTGTGGCAACAGCAGCAGAAAGAACCCTTCATAGCCTTCCATAGCCGGTGGAGGAAACGACCAACTCTTTTCCTCTTCCTTTTAGGCTTTTCTGAAATGAAGAGAAACATCTCTGACGTCAAATGAATGATATCATGACATAACTTACATTTTACTGTTAAATTCTTATCTGTAATGTTACAAATCCTAAGTAATGGAAATATTTCCAAGCTACCCTTCTGCTAAAAGCCTGCATAAATGTCCCAAAATAGCATTTCACAACTTTCATGACTCTTTTCATGACAATTTTGTGAGTATTTGACAATTTATTCAACTGCAATGGTTTTTGTTGGTTAAAAAGGAAGATTATATTTTATAATTTTGCATTTTGAGAACATGTTTTCTTAATGCTCTGAAATATTTCTAAACAAAAATGTAAAAAAAATCACCAGACATTAACATTCTAAAAACTTGAAATAGCAAAATCTCTATCTCTACACTTCACACTGGCCCTACAGCCTTATTTCAGTCTCACCTGTTGAGCTCTTGCTCACAGGAGAAGCCTCCATGGCACCCCGAGCGGTTCGGCCTCTCGAAGTCTCCGATGGCTCTACGGCAACTTGACCCGGCAGCGGAGGGCACAGCCACCTTTCCAAGCTGTCGTCGGACCTGGACAAACCGCAGCTGCTGCCACTGTCCTGTTCGCTTTGGCTCTCCGAAACATCACCACTCCACCTCCATACCACACTGTACGAGCCTCTGCTGCTCAGCCTCAACGACTCTCTGCAGAACCTCCTCTCCACATTGTCCTCAGAGAGGGACAAAGATGAAGATGAGTCTGTGGAAAATTTCAGACATCAAAAAGTTTATTTTTTTATTATGATTTTTGAAATAATATTTATATGTAAGAGTTGGTCAAAGCCCATATTCTGACCTCTGCGAGAGTGTTTCGGCGAAGTGGACGGACGTCCATCATCTGGGCTCCTCTGGCTGCCGCTCTGCCCCTCCTTCCTCCCGTGAGCTGGACCTATGGACGCAGAAAAGGACAACTCAGAAGATGAAGACTGTGTTAAATATCCATGAAGCTCCTGGATCTGGGAGTCTGGGAGCGTATCCTCACCGCGGTCATCGGAAACGGGTCTCAAAACCTCCTGACCAGCCGTCTGTGAGAAAGCAGCTCTCCTGGAACAGAAGCGGCCTGAGGGTGAAATATTTCACATAGTTAGCCAATACTCAATGTTCAGTGGTCAATTACAAATTGGTACTATACATAACATGATTTCATATGCAAGGAATCAAATACACGTGATTACTTAGCAGGAAACATTGAGGGATCAAATTTACCTTGCACAAGTTCATTCACATTCATTTCCTCAATCATTGTAGGCTACAACAACAATATCATACCATTTACAAATAAAAATCTAAAGCCCTCACCTCCTCTCCCCCACATGTGAGCCATTGACGTCCTCCAATCTGCAATAAAAAAAACAATATTAAAAAAAGAGCAAAACACAACTCTACTAAAGGTTAACACTAAGAATTAAATAAAACAATAAAAAATAATAAACAACAACAACAACAACAACAAACCTCCACACTCCTTCTAGCGTAAGGAAATAACAATTAAATATTAGTCTTCACAAAAACAATATACTCTTTAAACGTAAAATATGTAGAGGATATCCAATATGCAATAAAAACAATTTTAAAAAAAGAACAATACCCAACTCTACTCAAAGTTAACACTAAGAATTAAATAAAACAACAAACAAAAAAAATCAAATAAAACAATTAAAAAATAAAACAAAAAAACCCTCCACACTCCTTCTAACCTAAGGAAAGAACAATTAAATATTAGTCTCCCAAAAACTATATGAACTCTTAAAAAAAACAATATATGAACTCTTTAAAACGTCAAAATATGTAAAGGATATATGCTCCGATCTTCTTATACAGAATAAAGGTCTCCTCTCAGCTCAGCTTCACAAGTTTTGTGTAGAATTTCGCAAAAGTCTCTGAATTGTTCGCCTCGTCTCTCAACCAAGTCAGAAAACGCTCACTTCAAATGTACACATATGCAGACAGGATGCATAACACGTGTCGTTATGGCAACTAAAATTCAAATCGTGCGTAACCACGCAGCGCTCATCGAATCTAAACACATTTATCGAAAAGTAACAAAGTTAATTTCAAAGAGTTATTATTGTAATAATAATTATTACTATTATTATATTGATAATCCATTTATCAATATAATAATAGTAATAATTATTAATTTTTGCCCAAAATGTAGGACATGAAGGAAGCCAATCAGCTTTCAGGATCACTGATGCGTCATCACGCCGGTTAGTTGCAGAGTGGTGAAGAAAGGAAAAATGCAAATTAATAAAGCCCATTTATGATTTTACTAATCATGGAGTGAAGGATGTTCTTTATTTATTTTAAAATGATCATTAGCTCTATCTTTCTCAAACAATGTTTAAATTATTAATAATTTATCTGCGCTGTCATGTGCTCATTCGGACTGAAATTTGGTAGGCTATAGACATAGTATTAGTATCATGGACATAATAAATACATAGATGCCTGTGCTTCTTGGGGCTGTTCAAATCGCCACACAACTGAAAACTGGTCTCGAGAAATTATCTTTCACAAGCAAGACTGAACGTTTGTTTCTGGCTGTATTTGGCCATGATATAGTTATAGTGCAGTTCAAAGGAGAAATGCCGTGAAATTTCAAAATACTACTGTTATTGTGTCACGAAATGCAGTTTGAATAGTTTTTCAGTCGACAATGTAGTTGTTTAACCCTCTGGTTATCTTCATTTGTGTCTATACTCATTATCTTTGGGGTCTCCAGGAACCCCAAACAATAACATTTAATTTTGTAACAGAATTATATACAAATGTAATTTTAGTCTGTTTATTAATGTTTTACTCAACATTTGTGCAGTTTTTAGAGGAATTTTGATATCTTTCAAATTTCAATAAATAAATAAATATTTAAATATGTTTTTTTACAAACAAACAAACAAACAAAAAACTCAACATTTTATGTCAAATTTACTTTAGAAAAGACCCAGATTTCTAACTTTTTTATAGGGATAACATGGACCATTTGAAATGATTTAATGTTATGATTTTTGCCCAATTTTTTTTTGTTGCAGTTTTAACCCTTTCACGCATAGTGGTCACTACAGTGGACAGCTATTTAAAAAGCATTTTTTCTTGAATTTGCAAGGGTTTTGATGGGAAAGTTGCACATCAATCTCTTCAATGGACCCTGATGCATCATCCTATACATTGCAACAAAGTTGTAAGCCATTGAGTTTTGATTTTTTCCCCCCCCCCCTCCAAATCAAGATGGCCAATGGCCAGTATGACATGCCAAGTTGCTCCAGAATATCCACCCGTTCCTTCTATCCTAGGACACCCTTGTAGGTAAATATATATATATATATATGAAGAGTTCAGATGCAAAAGCCTCTAAATGCCATTTGAAATTTTCTTCTAAAATTACCATTTTTATCAAACTTGTATATTTAAGTTCAGTAATTTCACTTAAATGACAATTAATAGGTAATCTTCATTGCCATTTAAGTGAAATTACTGAACTTAAATATACAAGCTTGATAAAAATGATCATTTTAGAAGAAAATTTCAAATGGCACTTAGAGGCTTTTGCATCTGAACTCTTCATATATATATACATATTGCCGCATTAAGCAGTATCTAATGAGTCATATCACAATCAACTTCTCCAAGTTTTGATTTTAGATTGGGAGAAACCTGTCCACTATGGACATGCATCATGGCTATATTTTAGCTACAATTCATACTTACACTGTGAATATTGTTTTTTAAAATACTTAATCTGCAGTAATTTGTTTTGACTGTAAATAAATGTATTTGTATTATAAGAATATAATTTTCATTGATGTCTAAAAAAGTTATGTAATTACATAATTTGTGACTTGTAATGCATTACTTTAGTCTTTTCAACAAAAAGTAATCTAATTACGTAATGCATTACTTTTAGATCAAAAAATATCTGTTTACGTAATGAATGTTGCTTGTACTGCATTTATTTACTCTTAACATCATAAAGTAATCTGATTGCACAATGCATGTTACTTGTAATTAATTCTTAGATCAAAAAGTAATCTGATTATGTAATGCATGTTGCTTGTAATACATTACTCGAAACATTAAAACAAATCTGATTATGTAATGCATGTTACTTCAGACACATTACTTTACTTGTAACAAACAAGTAATCTGAATGCGTTATACCTGCCCCAACACTGCTCATTTCAGATGAGACTGGATAAAAAAAAAAAAAGTATCGCTAGGTTTTCTCACAAGAGGGCTATGCTGAAATGTGTCCATCTCTAACATAATCAGAATTATCAGCTAATAAGGGTAAATTGACATACTCTGGCACACTGGAGGGAACATCTGAGTGTTTCCACAGTTGTTCATTGTAGACATTTCTGATGGAATCACATCCTCATGTTCTGACATGAAGGTCAATTGCCTTTGCAATATTTTGGATTTATATATATATATATATATATATATATATATATATATATATATATATATATACATATTAAAGTTTTTACATGATTTGATGTAATTATATTGATTAGTTTGTTAAATACACATACTTTATCTGTTTGAGTATTGCATTATGATTAAAACAGTATCTCTTCAGTTTAAACTATAAATGCATGCTGTTCACTCAAACTCATCTGGAAATCTCTTTGAAAAATTTGGAAAAAAAAATTCAAATAAATTTTATTTTCCATGCCCTAAGAGCAATAAAAACGCAAAGGAAAAAAATCCTGACTGATGATATCATAATTCATGCATGAAAGGGTTAAAAAAACTCACTTCAACCACTAGATGGCCATAGACCTCCACCATTAGCTGAATAAACAAACTACATATCTTTTCTCAAGTTTTTCCAGTTGGATTCATATTTAAATATTATAAAATCACAATTATAACACATACAAAAAACTTTTTGTCAAAGTTTAGCATTTTTTGTACTGACAAAAGTTTTTTCAATTATGTTACATTATGCTTAGAATCAAACCACACAAAAGTTGGAGTCTTTAGATTTTATAATTTATTTCAATCATCTGTTTTTAATAAAACTCTACATTTTTTATTCAACAATTTTACTAAAAGAACAAAACATTACAGAAATCAACAGTTATATTACATATTGAGTAAAAATACTTATAGAATATATGTACAGCAATAACAAATGAGCAAATAAAGCAGTAAAAAAAACTATGTACAACAAAACAGGCAGTATGTACAAATGTATTACTGTGTGTGTGTGTGTGTGTGTGTGTGTTTTAACCCAGTTCTATGTTTTCTGTTTTCTTTTTCCTATAAGGTTTAATCAAAAACATGTCTAAATAATTGATTTCATAAAATAATAATTTTATATAGTGCCTTTAAAAGTAATATTTCAAAGCACTTTACATTAAAAAAAAAAAAAAAAAAAAGGATTGTCTCTGATGTCCCTGCTGTGGCGGCTTGAGTTCCTGTCAGGTTGGTGTTGGACTTCAGGATTCGGGTCGAGTCTCCAGCTCAAGACCTCCAAGGACAGCAAGTGTGTTCTTTCCTATCCAATACACAGAACATATGAACAAGTCAACTCATGACTGATATTTTAAGAGCTGTTATAGCTACAACAGAATTGAATTCTATTTGCACTGATTCTCTTATTTTTCTGTCTACCGTGAATATTCTCTGAAAACAAGAAGGCGATACCGTTTAAAATAATTTAGAGAAATAAGGACTGGCGATTTACTGTACCATTAATTGGCTCGACACCGGAGAGATCAGGATCAGGTGGTGATGTTGGATCTGCTGGAGGGACAAAAGGCTCGACAGCATCCGCAGCACAACTGTGGCAACAGCAGCAGAAAGAACCCTTCATAGCCTTCCATAGCCGGTGGAGGAAACGACCAACTCTTTTCCTCTTCCTTTTAGGCTTTTCTGAAATGAAGAGAAACATCTCTGACGTCAAATGAATGATATCATGACATAACTTACATTTTACTGTTAAATTCTTATCTGTAATGTTACAAATCCTAAGTAATGGAAATATTTCCAAGCTACCCTTCTGCTAAAAGCCTGCATAAATGTCCCAAAATAGCATTTCACAACTTTCATGACTCTTTTCATGACAATTTTGTGAGTATTTGACAATTTATTCAACTGCAATGGTTTTTGTTGGTTAAAAAGGAAGATTATATTTTATAATTTTGCATTTTGAGAACATGTTTTCTTAATGCTCTGAAATATTTCTAAACAAAAATGTAAAAAAAATCACCAGACATTAACATTCTAAAAACTTGAAATAGCAAAATCTCTATCTCTACACTTCACACTGGCCCTACAGCCTTATTTCAGTCTCACCTGTTGAGCTCTTGCTCACAGGAGAAGCCTCCATGGCACCCCGAGCGGTTCGGCCTCTCGAAGTCTCCGATGGCTCTACGGCAACTTGACCCGGCAGCGGAGGGCACAGCCACCTTTCCAAGCTGTCGTCGGACCTGGACAAACCGCAGCTGCTGCCACTGTCCTGTTCGCTTTGGCTCTCCGAAACATCACCACTCCACCTCCATACCACACTGTACGAGCCTCTGCTGCTCAGCCTCAACGACTCTCTGCAGAACCTCCTCTCCACATTGTCCTCAGAGAGGGACAAAGATGAAGATGAGTCTGTGGAAAATTTCAGACATCAAAAAGTTTATTTTTTTATTATGATTTTTGAAATAATATTTATATGTAAGAGTTGGTCAAAGCCCATATTCTGACCTCTGCGAGAGTGTTTCGGCGAAGTGGACGGACGTCCATCATCTGGGCTCCTCTGGCTGCCGCTCTGCCCCTCCTTCCTCCCGTGAGCTGGACCTATGGACGCAGAAAAGGACAACTCAGAAGATGAAGACTGTGTTAAATATCCATGAAGCTCCTGGATCTGGGAGTCTGGGAGCGTATCCTCACCGCGGTCATCGGAAACGGGTCTCAAAACCTCCTGACCAGCCGTCTGTGAGAAAGCAGCTCTCCTGGAACAGAAGCGGCCTGAGGGTGAAATATTTCACATAGTTAGCCAATACTCAATGTTCAGTGGTCAATTACAAATTGGTACTATACATAACATGATTTCATATGCAAGGAATCAAATACACGTGATTACTTAGCAGGAAACATTGAGGGATCAAATTTACCTTGCACAAGTTCATTCACATTCATTTCCTCAATCATTGTAGGCTACAACAACAATATCATACCATTTACAAATAAAAATCTAAAGCCCTCACCTCCTCTCCCCCACATGTGAGCCATTGACGTCCTCCAATCTGCAATAAAAAAAACAATATTAAAAAAAGAGCAAAACACAACTCTACTAAAGGTTAACACTAAGAATTAAATAAAACAATAAAAAATAATAAACAACAACAACAACAACAACAAACCTCCACACTCCTTCTAGCGTAAGGAAATAACAATTAAATATTAGTCTTCACAAAAACAATATACTCTTTAAACGTAAAATATGTAGAGGATATCCAATATGCAATAAAAACAATTTTAAAAAAAGAACAATACCCAACTCTACTCAAAGTTAACACTAAGAATTAAATAAAACAACAAACAAAAAAAAATCAAATAAAACAATTAAAAAATAAAACAAAAAAACCCCTCCACACTCCTTCTAACCTAAGGAAAGAACAATTAAATATTAGTCTCCCAAAAACTATATGAACTCTTAAAAACGTCAAAATATGTAAAGGATATATGCTCCGATCTTCTTATACAGAATAAAGGTCTCCTCTCAGCTCAGCTTCACAAGTTTTGTGTAGAATTTCGCAAAAGTCTCTGAATTGTTCGCCTCGTCTCTCAACCAAGTCAGAAAACGCTCACTTCAAATGTACACATATGCAGACAGGATGCATAACACGTGTCGTTATGGCAACTAAAATTCAAATCGTGCGTAACCACGCAGCGCTCATCGAATCTAAACACATTTATCGAAAAGTAACAAAGTTAATTTCAAAGAGTTATTATTGTAATAATAATTATTACTATTATTATATTGATAATCCATTTATCAATATAATAATAGTAATAATTATTAATTTTTGCCCAAAATGTAGGACATGAAGGAAGCCAATCAGCTTTCAGGATCACTGATGCGTCATCACGCCGGTTAGTTGCAGAGTGGTGAAGAAAGGAAAAATGCAAATTAATAAAGCCCATTTATGATTTTACTAATCATGGAGTGAAGGATGTTCTTTATTTATTTTAAAATGATCATTAGCTCTATCTTTCTCAAACAATGTTTAAATTATTAATAATTTATCTGCGCTGTCATGTGCTCATTCGGACTGAAATTTGGTAGGCTATAGACATAGTATTAGTATCATGGACATAATAAATACATAGATGCCTGTGCTTCTTGGGGCTGTTCAAATCGCCACACAACTGAAAACTGGTCTCGAGAAATTATCTTTCACAAGCAAGACTGAACGTTTGTTTCTGGCTGTATTTGGCCATGATATAGTTATAGTGCAGTTCAAAGGAGAAATGCCGTGAAATTTCAAAATACTACTGTTATTGTGTCACGAAATGCAGTTTGAATAGTTTTTCAGTCGACAATGTAGTTGTTTAACCCTCTGGTTATCTTCATTTGTGTCTATACTCATTATCTTTGGGGTCTCCAGGAACCCCAAACAATAACATTTAATTTTGTAACAGAATTATATACAAATGTAATTTTAGTCTGTTTATTAATGTTTTACTCAACATTTGTGCAGTTTTTAGAGGAATTTTGATATCTTTCAAATTTCAATAAATAAATAAATATTTAAATATGTTTTTTTACAAACAAACAAACAAACAAACAAAAAACTCAACATTTTATGTCAAATTTACTTTAGAAAAGACCCAGATTTCTAACTTTTTTATAGGGATAACATGGACCATTTGAAATGATTTAATGTTATGATTTTTGCCCAATTTTTTTTTGTTGCAGTTTTAACCCTTTCACGCATAGTGGTCACTACAGTGGACAGCTATTTAAAAAGCATTTTTTCTTGAATTTGCAAGGGTTTTGATGGGAAAGTTGCACATCAATCTCTTCAATGGACCCTGATGCATCATCCTATACATTGCAACAAAGTTGTAAGCCATTGAGTTTTGATTTTTTTTTTCCCCCCCTCCAAATCAAGATGGCCAATGGCCAGTATGACATGCCAAGTTGCTCCAGAATATCCACCCGTTCCTTCTATCCTAGGACACCCTTGTAGGTAAATATATATATATATATATATATATATATATATATATATATATATATATATATATATATACATATTGCCGCATTAAGCAGTATCTAATGAGTCATATCACAATCAACTTCTCCAAGTTTTGATTTTAGATTGGGAGAAACCTGTCCACTATGGACATGCATCATGGCTATATTTTAGCTACAATTCATACTTACACTGTGAATATTGTTTTTTAAAATACTTAATCTGCAGTAATTTGTTTTGACTGTAAATAAATGTATTTGTATTATAAGAATATAATTTTCATTGATGTCTAAAAAAGTTATGTAATTACATAATTTGTGACTTGTAATGCATTACTTTAGTCTTTTCAACAAAAAGTAATCTAATTACGTAATGCATTACTTTTAGATCAAAAAATATCTGTTTACGTAATGAATGTTGCTTGTACTGCATTTATTTACTCTTAACATCATAAAGTAATCTGATTGCACAATGCATGTTACTTGTAATTAATTCTTAGATCAAAAAGTAATCTGATTATGTAATGCATGTTGCTTGTAATACATTACTCGAAACATTAAAACAAATCTGATTATGTAATGCATGTTACTTCAGACACATTACTTTACTTGTAACAAACAAGTAATCTGAATGCGTTATACCTGCCCCAACACTGCTCATTTCAGATGAGACTGGATAAAAAAAAAAAAAGTATCGCTAGGTTTTCTCACAAGAGGGCTATGCTGAAATGTGTCCATCTCTAACATAATCAGAATTATCAGCTAATAAGGGTAAATTGACATACTCTGGCACACTGGAGGGAACATCTGAGTGTTTCCACAGTTGTTCATTGTAGACATTTCTGATGGAATCACATCCTCATGTTCTGACATGAAGGTCAATTGCCTTTGCAATATTTTGGATTTATATATATATATATATATATACATATTAAAGTTTTTACATGATTTGATGTAATTATATTGATTAGTTTGTTAAATACACATACTTTATCTGTTTGAGTATTGCATTATGATTAAAACAGTATCTCTTCAGTTTAAACTATAAATGCATGCTGTTCACTCAAACTCATCTGGAAATCTCTTTGAAAAATTTGGAAAAAAAAATTCAAATAAATTTTATTTTCCATGCCCTAAGAGCAATAAAAACGCAAAGGAAAAAAATCCTGACTGATGATATCATAATTCATGCATGAAAGGGTTAAAAAAACTCACTTCAACCACTAGATGGCCATAGACCTCCACCATTAGCTGAATAAACAAACTACATATCTTTTCTCAAGTTTTTCCAGTTGGATTCATATTTAAATATTATAAAATCACAATTATAACACATACAAAAAACTTTTTGTCAAAGTTTAGCATTTTTTGTACTGACAAAAGTTTTTTCAATTATGTTACATTATGCTTAGAATCAAACCACACAAAAGTTGGAGTCTTTAGATTTTATAATTTATTTCAATCATCTGTTTTTAATAAAACTCTACATTTTTTATTCAACAATTTTACTAAAAGAACAAAACATTACAGAAATCAACAGTTATATTACATATTGAGTAAAAATACATATAGAATATATGTACAGCAATAACAAATGAGCAAATAAAGCAGTAAAAAAAACTATGTACAACAAAACAGGCAGTATGTACAAATGTATTACTGTGTGTGTGTGTGTGTGTGTGTGTGTTTTAACCCAGTTCTATGTTTTCTGTTTTCTTTTTCCTATAAGGTTTAATCAAAAACATGTCTAAATAATTGATTTCATAAAATAATAATTTTATATAGTGCCTTTAAAAGTAATATTTCAAAGCACTTTACATTAAAAAAAAAAAAAAAAAAAAGGATTGTCTCTGATGTCCCTGCTGTGGCGGCTTGAGTTCCTGTCAGGTTGGTGTTGGACTTCAGGATTCGGGTCGAGTCTCCAGCTCAAGACCTCCAAGGACAGCAAGTGTGTTCTTTCCTATCCAATACACAGAACATATGAACAAGTCAACTCATGACTGATATTTTAAGAGCTGTTATAGCTACAACAGAATTGAATTCTATTTGCACTGATTCTCTTATTTTTCTGTCTACCGTGAATATTCTCTGAAAACAAGAAGGCGATACCGTTTAAAATAATTTAGAGAAATAAGGACTGGCGATTTACTGTACCATTAATTGGCTCGACACCGGAGAGATCAGGATCGGGTGGTGATGTTGGATCTGCTGGAGGGACAAAAGGCTCGACAGCATCCGCAGCACAACTGTGGCAACAGCAGCAGAAAGAACCCTTCATAGCCTTCCATAGCCGGTGGAGGAAACGACCAACTCTTTTCCTCTTCCTTTTAGGCTTTTCTGAAATGAAGAGAAACATCTCTGACGTCAAATGAATGATATCATGACATAACTTACATTTTACTGTTAAATTCTTATCTGTAATGTTACAAATCCTAAGTAATGGAAATATTTCCAAGCTACCCTTCTGCTAAAAGCCTGCATAAATGTCCCAAAATAGCATTTCACAACTTTCATGACTCTTTTCATGACAATTTTGTGAGTATTTGACAATTTATTCAACTGCAATGGTTTTTGTTGGTTAAAAAGGAAGATTATATTTTATAATTTTGCATTTTGAGAACATGTTTTCTTAATGCTCTGAAATATTTCTAAACAAAAATGTAAAAAAAATCACCAGACATTAACATTCTAAAAACTTGAAATAGCAAAATCTCTATCTCTACACTTCACACTGGCCCTACAGCCTTATTTCAGTCTCACCTGTTGAGCTCTTGCTCACAGGAGAAGCCTCCATGGCACCCCGAGCGGTTCGGCCTCTCGAAGTCTCCGATGGCTCTACGGCAACTTGACCCGGCAGCGGAGGGCACAGCCACCTTTCCAAGCTGTCGTCGGACCTGGACAAACCGCAGCTGCTGCCACTGTCCTGTTCGCTTTGGCTCTCCGAAACATCACCACTCCACCTCCATACCACACTGTACGAGCCTCTGCTGCTCAGCCTCAACGACTCTCTGCAGAACCTCCTCTCCACATTGTCCTCAGAGAGGGACAAAGATGAAGATGAGTCTGTGGAAAATTTCAGACATCAAAAAGTTTATTTTTTTATTATGATTTTTGAAATAATATTTATATGTAAGAGTTGGTCAAAGCCCATATTCTGACCTCTGCGAGAGTGTTTCGGCGAAGTGGACGGACGTCCATCATCTGGGCTCCTCTGGCTGCCGCTCTGCCCCTCCTTCCTCCCGTGAGCTGGACCTATGGACGCAGAAAAGGACAACTCAGAAGATGAAGACTGTGTTAAATATCCATGAAGCTCCTGGATCTGGGAGTCTGGGAGCGTATCCTCACCGCGGTCATCGGAAACGGGTCTCAAAACCTCCTGACCAGCCGTCTGTGAGAAAGCAGCTCTCCTGGAACAGAAGCGGCCTGAGGGTGAAATATTTCACATAGTTAGCCAATACTCAATGTTCAGTGGTCAATTACAAATTGGTACTATACATAACATGATTTCATATGCAAGGAATCAAATACACGTGATTACTTAGCAGGAAACATTGAGGGATCAAATTTACCTTGCACAAGTTCATTCACATTCATTTCCTCAATCATTGTAGGCTACAACAACAATATCATACCATTTACAAATAAAAATCTAAAGCCCTCACCTCCTCTCCCCCACATGTGAGCCATTGACGTCCTCCAATCTGCAATAAAAAAAACAATATTAAAAAAAGAGCAAAACACAACTCTACTGAAGGTTAACACTAAGAATTAAATAAAACAATAAAAAATAATAAACAACAACAACAACAAACCTCCACACTCCTTCTAGCGTAAGGAAATAACAATTAAATATTAGTCTTCACAAAAACAATATACTCTTTAAACGTAAAATATGTAGAGGATATCCAATATGCAATAAAAACAATTTTAAAAAAAGAACAATACCCAACTCTACTCAAAGTTAACACTAAGAATTAAATAAAACAACAAACAAAAAAAAATCAAATAAAACAATTAAAAAATAAAACAAAAAAAACCCTCCACACTCCTTCTAACCTAAGGAAAGAACAATTAAATATTAGTCTCCCAAAAACTATATGAACTCTTAAAAACGTCAAAATATGTAAAGGATATATGCTCCGATCTTCTTATACAGAATAAAGGTCTCCTCTCAGCTCAGCTTCACAAGTTTTGTGTAGAATTTCGCAAAAGTCTCTGAATTGTTCGCCTCGTCTCTCAACCAAGTCAGAAAACGCTCACTTCAAATGTACACATATGCAGACAGGATGCATAACACGTGTCGTTATGGCAACTAAAATTCAAATCGTGCGTAACCACGCAGCGCTCATCGAATCTAAACACATTTATCGAAAAGTAACAAAGTTAATTTCAAAGAGTTATTATTGTAATAATAATTATTACTATTATTATATTGATAATCCATTTATCAATATAATAATAGTAATAATTATTAATTTTTGCCCAAAATGTAGGACATGAAGGAAGCCAATCAGCTTTCAGGATCACTGATGCGTCATCACGCCGGTTAGTTGCAGAGTGGTGAAGAAAGGAAAAATGCAAATTAATAAAGCCCATTTATGATTTTACTAATCATGGAGTGAAGGATGTTCTTTATTTATTTTAAAATGATCATTAGCTCTATCTTTCTCAAACAATGTTTAAATTATTAATAATTTATCTGCGCTGTCATGTGCTCATTCGGACTGAAATTTGGTAGGCTATAGACATAGTATTAGTATCATGGACATAATAAATACATAGATGCCTGTGCTTCTTGGGGCTGTTCAAATCGCCACACAACTGAAAACTGGTCTCGAGAAATTATCTTTCACAAGCAAGACTGAACGTTTGTTTCTGGCTGTATTTGGCCATGATATAGTTATAGTGCAGTTCAAAGGAGAAATGCCGTGAAATTTCAAAATACTACTGTTATTGTGTCACGAAATGCAGTTTGAATAGTTTTTCAGTCGACAATGTAGTTGTTTAACCCTCTGGTTATCTTCATTTGTGTCTATACTCATTATCTTTGGGGTCTCCAGGAACCCCAAACAATAACATTTAATTTTGTAACAGAATTATATACAAATGTAATTTTAGTCTGTTTATTAATGTTTTACTCAACATTTGTGCAGTTTTTAGAGGAATTTTGATATCTTTCAAATTTCAATAAATAAATAAATATTTAAATATGTTTTTTTACAAACAAACAAACAAACAAAAAACTCAACATTTTATGTCAAATTTACTTTAGAAAAGACCCAGATTTCTAACTTTTTTATAGGGATAACATGGACCATTTGAAATGATTTAATGTTATGATTTTTGCCCAATTTTTTTTTGTTGCAGTTTTAACCCTTTCACGCATAGTGGTCACTACAGTGGACAGCTATTTAAAAAGCATTTTTTCTTGAATTTGCAAGGGTTTTGATGGGAAAGTTGCACATCAATCTCTTCAATGGACCCTGATGCATCATCCTATACATTGCAACAAAGTTGTAAGCCATTGAGTTTTGATTTTTTTTTTCCCCCCCTCCAAATCAAGATGGCCAATGGCCAGTATGACATGCCAAGTTGCTCCAGAATATCCACCCGTTCCTTCTATCCTAGGACACCCTTGTAGGTAAATATATATATATATATATATATATATATATGTCACGGGTGTGGCTCAGGCAAGGAGCACGAGGAGACCGGAGTATCGGATATAGATTACTTTTTAATCACAAACAGGCAGGAAGACAGGAGTACAGGGCCACACGGGCTAACAACAAACATGCGTTTACATCGACCGACAATGAAGGACAGAAACTGAGGAGGCTAAATACACAAAGGAATCAAACTAATGAGGTGCAAACAGGTGAAAATGATGAATGGACGAGGAACAGGTGGCTGATGAGGGAGTGAGTTCATTAGGGGAAACAAGAGGATCCTGGGAAGTGTAGTGCTGAAGACGAGACAGACTGGTGCAGACGAGGGCTGTGACAGAACTCCCCCCTCCCGGAAGGCGTGACCTCACGCCGTAGCACAGAGGAAGGAGGGGGGAAGAACTGAGGGCAGAGTAGGGCGTGGCCAGGGCGGAGCAGGTTGAGGGCGTGGCGTAGCAGGCTGAAGGCGTGGCCAGGGCGGAGCAGGCTGAGGGCGTGGTGGAGCAGACTGAAGGCGTGGCCAGGGCGGAGCAGACCCTTCCGGCGGCCACGGTGGTGAAGACCCTTCAGGCGGCCACGGTGGTGAAGACCCTTCAGGCGGCCACGGTGGAGAAGACCCCTCAGGCGGCCACGGCGGAGCAGGCTGAAGGCGAGACCAGGGCAGAGCAGGCTGAGAGAGAGACCAGGGCAGAGCAGGTAGAGGATGAGACCAGGGCGGAGCAGATGGAGGGAGAACCCCTGGTGGCGGCGATGGGAACTGGGCTAACGCCACCAGGGGGCCGACTGACAGGGGCGGAGCAGATGGGAGAGGAGACCAGGGTGCAGCAGAGGGACTGACGACAACGGGTGCTGAGGAGGGACCGAGGGACCAAGGGGACACCGCAGGCTCAGGTGACTGAAGTGATGACAGGGGTACAGAGGGACACGGTGAGGCCAAGGGGAGTGAGGGCTGACGGGTGACTGGAGGGAGTGAGGAGTCCGACTGAACCGGGGGGGTGGAATGACGGGACGAAGGCAGAGGATGGAAGTCCAGAGGTGAAGGGAGGATGGCGAGGGAGCGAAGGGAATCCGGAGGGGCGAGGGAGCCTGGTCGAGCTGGTGGAATGAGGGACCATGGAGGAACTGAGGGAGGTAAGAGCCAGGGGGAAGCCGATGGGACCGGGGGCCGAGGAAGTGTCCAGGTGGAGGAGGAGTGAGGCGTGAACCGGGGATCCAGTGACCAGGCTGGGTCGGGGAAGCAGGCAGACGGGAACACAGACGGATGACTGATGAGAGGAGGCGGGAGAGGGAGGCTGGGTGGGATCCCGGTCACGGGTTCTAGTTGGACGGTCTCGGGCTCTGGCTGGACGGTCTCGGGCTCTGGCTGGACGGACTCGGGCTCAGGCTGGACGGTCTCGGGCTCAGGCTGGACGGTCTCGGGCTCAGGCTGGACGGTCTCGGGCTCTGGCTGGACGGTCTCGGGCTCTGGCTGGACGGTCTCGGGCTCTGGCTGGACGGTCTCGGGCTCAGGCTGGACGGTCTCGGGCTCTGGCTGGACGGTCTCGGGCTCAGGCTGGACGGTCTCGGGCTCTGGCTGGACGGTCTCGGGCTCTGGCTGGACGGTCTCGGGCTCAGGCTGGACGGTCTCGGGCTCTGGCTGGACGGTCTCGGGCTCAGGCTGGACGGTCTCGGGCTCTGGCTGGACGGTCTCGGGCTCTGGCTGGACGGTCTCGGGCTCTGGCTGGACGGTCTCGGGCTCTGGCTGGACGGTCTCGGGCTCTGGCTGGACGGTCTCGGGCTCTGGCTGGACGGTCTCGGGCTCAGGCTGGACGGTCTCGGGCTCAGGCTGGACGGTCTCGGGCTCAGGCTGGACGGTCTCGAGCTCTGGCTGGACGGTCTCGGGCTCAGGCTGGACGGTCGCGGGCTCTGGCTGGACGGTCTCGGGCTCTGGCTGGACGGTCTCGGGCTCTGGCTGGACGGTCTCGGGCTCTGGCTGGACGGTCTCGGGCTCTGGCTGGACGGTCTCGGGCTCAGGAGGGCTGGACGGGACCAGCGATGAGGAGAGTTCGGGCTCTTGAGGGCTGGACGGGACCAGCGATGAGGAGAGTTCGGGCTCAGGAGGGCTGGACGGGACCAGCGATGAGGAGAGTTCGGGCTCTTGAGGGCTGGACGGGACCAGCGATGAGGAGAGTTCGGGCTCAGGAGGGCTGGACGGGACCAGCGATGAGGAGAGTTCGGGCTCAGGAGGGCTGGACGGGACCAGCGATGAGGAGAGTTCGGGCTCTTGAGGGCTGGACGGGACCAGCGATGAGGAGAGTTCGGGCTCAGGAGGGCTGGACGGGACCAGCGATGAGGAGAGTTCGGGTTTTGGAGTGGTGCTGGTGACTTCCTCCACGGTGAATGGAGATTCACAGCACACCAGCACCCACTCCACACAGGCGGCTAAATTATCTTCTGGACCGCTCCCTGGGAGGCGTGCCCGGGACCGCTCGCTGAGGCTGGCGATGTAGAAATCACACAGCGAGCGGTCCGAATAGTGTGTGAGGCACGCCAGCTCCAGAAAATCCCTGGTATGGGACTCCAGGGAGCGGTCTTCCTGGTCCAAACAAAGGAGAATCACTGCTGGAAGATCCATTTTACTAGACTTTGCGGTCGGTCGATCTGTCACGGGTGTGGCTCAGGCAAGGAGCACGAGGAGACCGGAGTATCGGATATAGATTACTTTTTAATCACAAACAGGCAGGAAGACAGGAGTACAGGGCCACACGGGCTAACAACAAACATGCGTTTACATCGACCGACAATGAAGGACAGAAACTGAGGAGGCTAAATACACAAAGGAATCAAACTAATGAGGTGCAAACAGGTGAAAATGATGAATGGACGAGGAACAGGTGGCTGATGAGGGAGTGAGTTCATTAGGGGAAACAAGAGGATCCTGGGAAGTGTAGTGCTGAAGACGAGACAGACTGGTGCAGACGAGGGCTGTGACAATATATATATATATATATATATATATATATATACATATTGCCGCATTAAGCAGTATCTAATGAGTCATATCACAATCAACTTCTCCAAGTTTTGATTTTAGATTGGGAGAAACCTGTCCACTATGGACATGCATCATGGCTATATTTTAGCTACAATTCATACTTACACTGTGAATATTGTTTTTTAAAATACTTAATCTGCAGTAATTTGTTTTGACTGTAAATAAATGTATTTGTATTATAAGAATATAATTTTCATTGATGTCTAAAAAAGTTATGTAATTACATAATTTGTGACTTGTAATGCATTACTTTAGTCTTTTCAACAAAAAGTAATCTAATTACGTAATGCATTACTTTTAGATCAAAAAATATCTGTTTACGTAATGAATGTTGCTTGTACTGCATTTATTTACTCTTAACATCATAAAGTAATCTGATTGCACAATGCATGTTACTTGTAATTAATTCTTAGATCAAAAAGTAATCTGATTATGTAATGCATGTTGCTTGTAATACATTACTCGAAACATTAAAACAAATCTGATTATGTAATGCATGTTACTTCAGACACATTACTTTACTTGTAACAAACAAGTAATCTGAATGCGTTATACCTGCCCCAACACTGCTCATTTCAGATGAGACTGGATAAAAAAAAAAAGTATCGCTAGGTTTTCTCACAAGAGGGCTATGCTGAAATGTGTCCATCTCTAACATAATCAGAATTATCAGCTAATAAGGGTAAATTGACATACTCTGGCACACTGGAGGGAACATCTGAGTGTTTCCACAGTTGTTCATTGTAGACATTTCTGATGGAATCACATCCTCATGTTCTGACATGAAGGTCAATTGCCTTTGCAATATTTTGGATTTATATATATATATATATATATATATATATACATATTAAAGTTTTTACATGATTTGATGTAATTATATTGATTAGTTTGTTAAATACACATACTTTATCTGTTTGAGTATTGCATTATGATTAAAACAGTATCTCTTCAGTTTAAACTATAAATGCATGCTGTTCACTCAAACTCATCTGGAAATCTCTTTGAAAAATTTGGAAAAAAAAATTCAAATAAATTTTATTTTCCATGCCCTAAGAGCAATAAAAACGCAAAGGAAAAAAATCCTGACTGATGATATCATAATTCATGCATGAAAGGGTTAAAAAAACTCACTTCAACCACTAGATGGCCATAGACCTCCACCATTAGCTGAATAAACAAACTACATATCTTTTCTCAAGTTTTTCCAGTTGGATTCATATTTAAATATTATAAAATCACAATTATAACACATACAAAAAACTTTTTGTCAAAGTTTAGCATTTTTTGTACTGACAAAAGTTTTTTCAATTATGTTACATTATGCTTAGAATCAAACCACACAAAAGTTGGAGTCTTTAGATTTTATAATTTATTTCAATCATCTGTTTTTAATAAAACTCTACATTTTTTATTCAACAATTTTACTAAAAGAACAAAACATTACAGAAATCAACAGTTATATTACATATTGAGTAAAAATACATATAGAATATATGTACAGCAATAACAAATGAGCAAATAAAGCAGTAAAAAAAACTATGTACAACAAAACAGGCAGTATGTACAAATGTATTACTGTGTGTGTGTGTGTGTGTGTGTGTGTTTTAACCCAGTTCTATGTTTTCTGTTTTCTTTTTCCTATAAGGTTTAATCAAAAACATGTCTAAATAATTGATTTCATAAAATAATAATTTTATATAGTGCCTTTAAAAGTAATATTTCAAAGCACTTTACATTAAAAAAAAAAAAAAAAAAAGGATTGTCTCTGATGTCCCTGCTGTGGCGGCTTGAGTTCCTGTCAGGTTGGTGTTGGACTTCAGGATTCGGGTCGAGTCTCCAGCTCAAGACCTCCAAGGACAGCAAGTGTGTTCTTTCCTATCCAATACACAGAACATATGAACAAGTCAACTCATGACTGATATTTTAAGAGCTGTTATAGCTACAACAGAATTGAATTCTATTTGCACTGATTCTCTTATTTTTCTGTCTACCGTGAATATTCTCTGAAAACAAGAAGGCGATACCGTTTAAAATAATTTAGAGAAATAAGGACTGGCGATTTACTGTACCATTAATTGGCTCGACACCGGAGAGATCAGGATCGGGTGGTGATGTTGGATCTGCTGGAGGGACAAAAGGCTCGACAGCATCCGCAGCACAACTGTGGCAACAGCAGCAGAAAGAACCCTTCATAGCCTTCCATAGCCGGTGGAGGAAACGACCAACTCTTTTCCTCTTCCTTTTAGGCTTTTCTGAAATGAAGAGAAACATCTCTGACGTCAAATGAATGATATCATGACATAACTTACATTTTACTGTTAAATTCTTATCTGTAATGTTACAAATCCTAAGTAATGGAAATATTTCCAAGCTACCCTTCTGCTAAAAGCCTGCATAAATGTCCCAAAATAGCATTTCACAACTTTCATGACTCTTTTCATGACAATTTTGTGAGTATTTGACAATTTATTCAACTGCAATGGTTTTTGTTGGTTAAAAAGGAAGATTATATTTTATAATTTTGCATTTTGAGAACATGTTTTCTTAATGCTCTGAAATATTTCTAAACAAAAATGTAAAAAAAAATCACCAGACATTAACATTCTAAAAACTTGAAATAGCAAAATCTCTATCTCTACACTTCACACTGGCCCTACAGCCTTATTTCAGTCTCACCTGTTGAGCTCTTGCTCACAGGAGAAGCCTCCATGGCACCCCGAGCGGTTCGGCCTCTCGAAGTCTCCGATGGCTCTACGGCAACTTGACCCGGCAGCGGAGGGCACAGCCACCTTTCCAAGCTGTCGTCGGACCTGGACAAACCGCAGCTGCTGCCACTGTCCTGTTCGCTTTGGCTCTCCGAAACATCACCACTCCACCTCCATACCACACTGTACGAGCCTCTGCTGCTCAGCCTCAACGACTCTCTGCAGAACCTCCTCTCCACATTGTCCTCAGAGAGGGACAAAGATGAAGATGAGTCTGTGGAAAATTTCAGACATCAAAAAGTTTATTTTTTTATTATGATTTTTGAAATAATATTTATATGTAAGAGTTGGTCAAAGCCCATATTCTGACCTCTGCGAGAGTGTTTCGGCGAAGTGGACGGACGTCCATCATCTGGGCTCCTCTGGCTGCCGCTCTGCCCCTCCTTCCTCCCGTGAGCTGGACCTATGGACGCAGAAAAGGACAACTCAGAAGATGAAGACTGTGTTAAATATCCATGAAGCTCCTGGATCTGGGAGTCTGGGAGCGTATCCTCACCGCGGTCATCGGAAACGGGTCTCAAAACCTCCTGACCAGCCGTCTGTGAGAAAGCAGCTCTCCTGGAACAGAAGCGGCCTGAGGGTGAAATATTTCACATAGTTAGCCAATACTCAATGTTCAGTGGTCAATTACAAATTGGTACTATACATAACATGATTTCATATGCAAGGAATCAAATACACGTGATTACTTAGCAGGAAACATTGAGGGATCAAATTTACCTTGCACAAGTTCATTCACATTCATTTCCTCAATCATTGTAGGCTACAACAACAATATCATACCATTTACAAATAAAAATCTAAAGCCCTCACCTCCTCTCCCCCACATGTGAGCCATTGACGTCCTCCAATCTGCAATAAAAAAAACAATATTAAAAAAAGAGCAAAACACAACTCTACTGAAGGTTAACACTAAGAATTAAATAAAACAATAAAAAATAATAAACAACAACAACAACAAACCTCCACACTCCTTCTAGCGTAAGGAAATAACAATTAAATATTAGTCTTCACAAAAACAATATACTCTTTAAACGTAAAATATGTAGAGGATATCCAATATGCAATAAAAACAATTTTAAAAAAAGAACAATACCCAACTCTACTCAAAGTTAACACTAAGAATTAAATAAAACAACAAACAAAAAAAAATCAAATAAAACAATTAAAAAATAAAACAAAAAAAACCCTCCACACTCCTTCTAACCTAAGGAAAGAACAATTAAATATTAGTCTCCCAAAAACTATATGAACTCTTAAAAACGTCAAAATATGTAAAGGATATATGCTCCGATCTTCTTATACAGAATAAAGGTCTCCTCTCAGCTCAGCTTCACAAGTTTTGTGTAGAATTTCGCAAAAGTCTCTGAATTGTTCGCCTCGTCTCTCAACCAAGTCAGAAAACGCTCACTTCAAATGTACACATATGCAGACAGGATGCATAACACGTGTCGTTATGGCAACTAAAATTCAAATCGTGCGTAACCACGCAGCGCTCATCGAATCTAAACACATTTATCGAAAAGTAACAAAGTTAATTTCAAAGAGTTATTATTGTAATAATAATTATTACTATTATTATATTGATAATCCATTTATCAATATAATAATAGTAATAATTATTAATTTTTGCCCAAAATGTAGGACATGAAGGAAGCCAATCAGCTTTCAGGATCACTGATGCGTCATCACGCCGGTTAGTTGCAGAGTGGTGAAGAAAGGAAAAATGCAAATTAATAAAGCCCATTTATGATTTTACTAATCATGGAGTGAAGGATGTTCTTTATTTATTTTAAAATGATCATTAGCTCTATCTTTCTCAAACAATGTTTAAATTATTAATAATTTATCTGCGCTGTCATGTGCTCATTCGGACTGAAATTTGGTAGGCTATAGACATAGTATTAGTATCATGGACATAATAAATACATAGATGCCTGTGCTTCTTGGGGCTGTTCAAATCGCCACACAACTGAAAACTGGTCTCGAGAAATTATCTTTCACAAGCAAGACTGAACGTTTGTTTCTGGCTGTATTTGGCCATGATATAGTTATAGTGCAGTTCAAAGGAGAAATGCCGTGAAATTTCAAAATACTACTGTTATTGTGTCACGAAATGCAGTTTGAATAGTTTTTCAGTCGACAATGTAGTTGTTTAACCCTCTGGTTATCTTCATTTGTGTCTATACTCATTATCTTTGGGGTCTCCAGGAACCCCAAACAATAACATTTAATTTTGTAACAGAATTATATACAAATGTAATTTTAGTCTGTTTATTAATGTTTTACTCAACATTTGTGCAGTTTTTAGAGGAATTTTGATATCTTTCAAATTTCAATAAATAAATAAATATTTAAATATGTTTTTTTACAAACAAACAAACAAACAAAAAACTCAACATTTTATGTCAAATTTACTTTAGAAAAGACCCAGATTTCTAACTTTTTTATAGGGATAACATGGACCATTTGAAATGATTTAATGTTATGATTTTTGCCCAATTTTTTTTTGTTGCAGTTTTAACCCTTTCACGCATAGTGGTCACTACAGTGGACAGCTATTTAAAAAGCATTTTTTCTTGAATTTGCAAGGGTTTTGATGGGAAAGTTGCACATCAATCTCTTCAATGGACCCTGATGCATCATCCTATACATTGCAACAAAGTTGTAAGCCATTGAGTTTTGATTTTTTTTTTCCCCCCCTCCAAATCAAGATGGCCAATGGCCAGTATGACATGCCAAGTTGCTCCAGAATATCCACCCGTTCCTTCTATCCTAGGACACCCTTGTAGGTAAATATATATATATATATATATATATATATATATATATATATATATATATATATATATATATATATATATATATATACATATTGCCGCATTAAGCAGTATCTAATGAGTCATATCACAATCAACTTCTCCAAGTTTTGATTTTAGATTGGGAGAAACCTGTCCACTATGGACATGCATCATGGCTATATTTTAGCTACAATTCATACTTACACTGTGAATATTGTTTTTTAAAATACTTAATCTGCAGTAATTTGTTTTGACTGTAAATAAATGTATTTGTATTATAAGAATATAATTTTCATTGATGTCTAAAAAAGTTATGTAATTACATAATTTGTGACTTGTAATGCATTACTTTAGTCTTTTCAACAAAAAGTAATCTAATTACGTAATGCATTACTTTTAGATCAAAAAATATCTGTTTACGTAATGAATGTTGCTTGTACTGCATTTATTTACTCTTAACATCATAAAGTAATCTGATTGCACAATGCATGTTACTTGTAATTAATTCTTAGATCAAAAAGTAATCTGATTATGTAATGCATGTTGCTTGTAATACATTACTCGAAACATTAAAACAAATCTGATTATGTAATGCATGTTACTTCAGACACATTACTTTACTTGTAACAAACAAGTAATCTGAATGCGTTATACCTGCCCAAACACTGCTCATTTCAGATGAGACTGGATAAAAAAAAAAAAAGTATCGCTAGGTTTTCTCACAAGAGGGCTATGCTGAAATGTGTCCATCTCTAACATAATCAGAATTATCAGCTAATAAGGGTAAATTGACATACTCTGGCACACTGGAGGGAACATCTGAGTGTTTCCACAGTTGTTCATTGTAGACATTTCTGATGGAATCACATCCTCATGTTCTGACATGAAGGTCAATTGCCTTTGCAATATTTTGGATTTATATATATATATATATATATACATATTAAAGTTTTTACATGATTTGATGTAATTATATTGATTAGTTTGTTAAATACACATACTTTATCTGTTTGAGTATTGCATTATGATTAAAACAGTATCTCTTCAGTTTAAACTATAAATGCATGCTGTTCACTCAAACTCATTTGGAAATCTCTTTGAAAAATTTGGAAAAAAAAATTCAAATAAATTTTATTTTCCATGCCCTAAGAGCAATAAAAACGCAAAGGAAAAAAATCCTGACTGATGATATCATAATTCATGCATGAAAGGGTTAAAAAAACTCACTTCAACCACTAGATGGCCATAGACCTCCACCATTAGCTGAATAAACAAACTACATATCTTTTCTCAAGTTTTTCCAGTTGGATTCATATTTAAATATTATAAAATCACAATTATAACACATACAAAAAACTTTTTGTCAAAGTTTAGCATTTTTTGTACTGACAAAAGTTTTTTCAATTATGTTACATTATGCTTAGAATCAAACCACACAAAAGTTGGAGTCTTTAGATTTTATAATTTATTTCAATCATCTGTTTTTAATAAAACTCTACATTTTTTATTCAACAATTTTACTAAAAGAACAAAACATTACAGAAATCAACAGTTATATTACATATTGAGTAAAAATACATATAGAATATATGTACAGCAATAACAAATGAGCAAATAAAGCAGTAAAAAAAACTATGTACAACAAAACAGGCAGTATGTACAAATGTATTACTGTGTGTGTGTGTGTGTGTGTGTGTGTTTTAACCCAGTTCTATGTTTTCTGTTTTCTTTTTCCTATAAGGTTTAATCAAAAACATGTCTAAATAATTGATTTCATAAAATAATAATTTTATATAGTGCCTTTAAAAGTAATATTTCAAAGCACTTTACATTAAAAAAAAAAAAAAAAAAAAGGATTGTCTCTGATGTCCCTGCTGTGGCGGCTTGAGTTCCTGTCAGGTTGGTGTTGGACTTCAGGATTCGGGTCGAGTCTCCAGCTCAAGACCTCCAAGGACAGCAAGTGTGTTCTTTCCTATCCAATACACAGAACATATGAACAAGTCAACTCATGACTGATATTTTAAGAGCTGTTATAGCTACAACAGAATTGAATTCTATTTGCACTGATTCTCTTATTTTTCTGTCTACCGTGAATATTCTCTGAAAACAAGAAGGCGATACCGTTTAAAATAATTTAGAGAAATAAGGACTGGCGATTTACTGTACCATTAATTGGCTCGACACCGGAGAGATCAGGATCGGGTGGTGATGTTGGATCTGCTGGAGGGACAAAAGGCTCGACAGCATCCGCAGCACAACTGTGGCAACAGCAGCAGAAAGAACCCTTCATAGCCTTCCATAGCCGGTGGAGGAAACGACCAACTCTTTTCCTCTTCCTTTTAGGCTTTTCTGAAATGAAGAGAAACATCTCTGACGTCAAATGAATGATATCATGACATAACTTACATTTTACTGTTAAATTCTTATCTGTAATGTTACAAATCCTAAGTAATGGAAATATTTCCAAGCTACCCTTCTGCTAAAAGCCTGCATAAATGTCCCAAAATAGCATTTCACAACTTTCATGACGCTTTTCATGACAATTTTGTGAGTATTTGACAATTTATTCAACTGCAATGGTTTTTGTTGGTTAAAAAGGAAGATTATATTTTATAATTTTGCATTTTGAGAACATGTTTTCTTAATGCTCTGAAATATTTCTAAACAAAAATGTAAAAAAAATCACCAGACATTAACATTCTAAAAACTTGAAATAGCAAAATCTCTATCTCTACACTTCACACTGGCCCTACAGCCTTATTTCAGTCTCACCTGTTGAGCTCTTGCTCACAGGAGAAGCCTCCATGGCACCCCGAGCGGTTCGGCCTCTCGAAGTCTCCGATGGCTCTACGGCAACTTGACCCGGCAGCGGAGGGCACAGCCACCTTTCCAAGCTGTCGTCGGACCTGGACAAACCGCAGCTGCTGCCACTGTCCTGTTCGCTTTGGCTCTCCGAAACATCACCACTCCACCTCCATACCACACTGTACGAGCCTCTGCTGCTCAGCCTCAACGACTCTCTGCAGAACCTCCTCTCCACATTGTCCTCAGAGAGGGACAAAGATGAAGATGAGTCTGTGGAAAATTTCAGACATCAAAAAGTTTATTTTTTTATTATGATTTTTGAAATAATATTTATATGTAAGAGTTGGTCAAAGCCCATATTCTGACCTCTGCGAGAGTGTTTCGGCGAAGTGGACGGACGTCCATCATCTGGGCTCCTCTGGCTGCCGCTCTGCCCCTCCTTCCTCCCGTGAGCTGGACCTATGGACGCAGAAAAGGACAACTCAGAAGATGAAGACTGTGTTAAATATCCATGAAGCTCCTGGATCTGGGAGTCTGGGAGCGTATCCTCACCGCGGTCATCGGAAACGGGTCTCAAAACCTCCTGACCAGCCGTCTGTGAGAAAGCAGCTCTCCTGGAACAGAAGCGGCCTGAGGGTGAAATATTTCACATAGTTAGCCAATACTCAATGTTCAGTGGTCAATTACAAATTGGTACTATACATAACATGATTTCATATGCAAGGAATCAAATACACGTGATTACTTAGCAGGAAACATTGAGGGATCAAATTTACCTTGCACAAGTTCATTCACATTCATTTCCTCAATCATTGTAGGCTACAACAACAATATCATACCATTTACAAATAAAAATCTAAAGCCCTCACCTCCTCTCCCCCACATGTGAGCCATTGACGTCCTCCAATCTGCAATAAAAAAAACAATATTAAAAAAAGAGCAAAACACAACTCTACTGAAGGTTAACACTAAGAATTAAATAAAACAATAAAAAATAATAAACAACAACAACAACAAACCTCCACACTCCTTCTAGCGTAAGGAAATAACAATTAAATATTAGTCTTCACAAAAACAATATACTCTTTAAACGTAAAATATGTAGAGGATATCCAATATGCAATAAAAACAATTTTAAAAAAAGAACAATACCCAACTCTACTCAAAGTTAACACTAAGAATTAAATAAAACAACAAACAAAAAAAAATCAAATAAAACAATTAAAAAATAAAACAAAAAAAACCCTCCACACTCCTTCTAACCTAAGGAAAGAACAATTAAATATTAGTCTCCCAAAAACTATATGAACTCTTAAAAACGTCAAAATATGTAAAGGATATATGCTCCGATCTTCTTATACAGAATAAAGGTCTCCTCTCAGCTCAGCTTCACAAGTTTTGTGTAGAATTTCGCAAAAGTCTCTGAATTGTTCGCCTCGTCTCTCAACCAAGTCAGAAAACGCTCACTTCAAATGTACACATATGCAGACAGGATGCATAACACGTGTCGTTATGGCAACTAAAATTCAAATCGTGCGTAACCACGCAGCGCTCATCGAATCTAAACACATTTATCGAAAAGTAACAAAGTTAATTTCAAAGAGTTATTATTGTAATAATAATTATTACTATTATTATATTGATAATCCATTTATCAATATAATAATAGTAATAATTATTAATTTTTGCCCAAAATGTAGGACATGAAGGAAGCCAATCAGCTTTCAGGATCACTGATGCGTCATCACGCCGGTTAGTTGCAGAGTGGTGAAGAAAGGAAAAATGCAAATTAATAAAGCCCATTTATGATTTTACTAATCATGGAGTGAAGGATGTTCTTTATTTATTTTAAAATGATCATTAGCTCTATCTTTCTCAAACAATGTTTAAATTATTAATAATTTATCTGCGCTGTCATGTGCTCATTCGGACTGAAATTTGGTAGGCTATAGACATAGTATTAGTATCATGGACATAATAAATACATAGATGCCTGTGCTTCTTGGGGCTGTTCAAATCGCCACACAACTGAAAACTGGTCTCGAGAAATTATCTTTCACAAGCAAGACTGAACGTTTGTTTCTGGCTGTATTTGGCCATGATATAGTTATAGTGCAGTTCAAAGGAGAAATGCCGTGAAATTTCAAAATACTACTGTTATTGTGTCACGAAATGCAGTTTGAATAGTTTTTCAGTCGACAATGTAGTTGTTTAACCCTCTGGTTATCTTCATTTGTGTCTATACTCATTATCTTTGGGGTCTCCAGGAACCCCAAACAATAACATTTAATTTTGTAACAGAATTATATACAAATGTAATTTTAGTCTGTTTATTAATGTTTTACTCAACATTTGTGCAGTTTTTAGAGGAATTTTGATATCTTTCAAATTTCAATAAATAAATAAATATTTAAATATGTTTTTTTACAAACAAACAAACAAACAAACAAAAAACTCAACATTTTATGTCAAATTTACTTTAGAAAAGACCCAGATTTCTAACTTTTTTATAGGGATAACATGGACCATTTGAAATGATTTAATGTTATGATTTTTGCCCAATTTTTTTTTGTTGCAGTTTTAACCCTTTCACGCATAGTGGTCACTACAGTGGACAGCTATTTAAAAAGCATTTTTTCTTGAATTTGCAAGGGTTTTGATGGGAAAGTTGCACATCAATCTCTTCAATGGACCCTGATGCATCATCCTATACATTGCAACAAAGTTGTAAGCCATTGAGTTTTGATTTTTTTTTTCCCCCCCTCCAAATCAAGATGGCCAATGGCCAGTATGACATGCCAAGTTGCTCCAGAATATCCACCCGTTCCTTCTATCCTAGGACACCCTTGTAGGTAAATATATATATATATATATATATATATATATATATATATATATATATATATATATATATACATATTGCCGCATTAAGCAGTATCTAATGAGTCATATCACAATCAACTTCTCCAAGTTTTGATTTTAGATTGGGAGAAACCTGTCCACTATGGACATGCATCATGGCTATATTTTAGCTACAATTCATACTTACACTGTGAATATTGTTTTTTAAAATACTTAATCTGCAGTAATTTGTTTTGACTGTAAATAAATGTATTTGTATTATAAGAATATAATTTTCATTGATGTCTAAAAAAGTTATGTAATTACATAATTTGTGACTTGTAATGCATTACTTTAGTCTTTTCAACAAAAAGTAATCTAATTACGTAATGCATTACTTTTAGATCAAAAAATATCTGTTTACGTAATGAATGTTGCTTGTACTGCATTTATTTACTCTTAACATCATAAAGTAATCTGATTGCACAATGCATGTTACTTGTAATTAATTCTTAGATCAAAAAGTAATCTGATTATGTAATGCATGTTGCTTGTAATACATTACTCGAAACATTAAAACAAATCTGATTATGTAATGCATGTTACTTCAGACACATTACTTTACTTGTAACAAACAAGTAATCTGAATGCGTTATACCTGCCCCAACACTGCTCATTTCAGATGAGACTGGATAAAAAAAAAAAAAGTATCGCTAGGTTTTCTCACAAGAGGGCTATGCTGAAATGTGTCCATCTCTAACATAATCAGAATTATCAGCTAATAAGGGTAAATTGACATACTCTGGCACACTGGAGGGAACATCTGAGTGTTTCCACAGTTGTTCATTGTAGACATTTCTGATGGAATCACATCCTCATGTTCTGACATGAAGGTCAATTGCCTTTGCAATATTTTGGATTTATATATATATATATATATATATATATATATATATATATACATATTAAAGTTTTTACATGATTTGATGTAATTATATTGATTAGTTTGTTAAATACACATACTTTATCTGTTTGAGTATTGCATTATGATTAAAACAGTATCTCTTCAGTTTAAACTATAAATGCATGCTGTTCACTCAAACTCATCTGGAAATCTCTTTGAAAAATTTGGAAAAAAAAATTCAAATAAATTTTATTTTCCATGCCCTAAGAGCAATAAAAACGCAAAGGAAAAAAATCCTGACTGATGATATCATAATTCATGCATGAAAGGGTTAAAAAAACTCACTTCAACCACTAGATGGCCATAGACCTCCACCATTAGCTGAATAAACAAACTACATATCTTTTCTCAAGTTTTTCCAGTTGGATTCATATTTAAATATTATAAAATCACAATTATAACACATACAAAAAACTTTTTGTCAAAGTTTAGCATTTTTTGTACTGACAAAAGTTTTTTCAATTATGTTACATTATGCTTAGAATCAAACCACACAAAAGTTGGAGTCTTTAGATTTTATAATTTATTTCAATCATCTGTTTTTAATAAAACTCTACATTTTTTATTCAACAATTTTACTAAAAGAACAAAACATTACAGAAATCAACAGTTATATTACATATTGAGTAAAAATACATATAGAATATATGTACAGCAATAACAAATGAGCAAATAAAGCAGTAAAAAAAACTATGTACAACAAAACAGGCAGTATGTACAAATGTATTACTGTGTGTGTGTGTGTGTGTGTGTGTGTTTTAACCCAGTTCTATGTTTTCTGTTTTCTTTTTCCTATAAGGTTTAATCAAAAACATGTCTAAATAATTGATTTCATAAAATAATAATTTTATATAGTGCCTTTAAAAGTAATATTTCAAAGCACTTTACATTAAAAAAAAAAAAAAAAAAAGGATTGTCTCTGATGTCCCTGCTGTGGCGGCTTGAGTTCCTGTCAGGTTGGTGTTGGACTTCAGGATTCGGGTCGAGTCTCCAGCTCAAGACCTCCAAGGACAGCAAGTGTGTTCTTTCCTATCCAATACACAGAACATATGAACAAGTCAACTCATGACTGATATTTTAAGAGCTGTTATAGCTACAACAGAATTGAATTCTATTTGCACTGATTCTCTTATTTTTCTGTCTACCGTGAATATTCTCTGAAAACAAGAAGGCGATACCGTTTAAAATAATTTAGAGAAATAAGGACTGGCGATTTACTGTACCATTAATTGGCTCGACACCGGAGAGATCAGGATCGGGTGGTGATGTTGGATCTGCTGGAGGGACAAAAGGCTCGACAGCATCCGCAGCACAACTGTGGCAACAGCAGCAGAAAGAACCCTTCATAGCCTTCCATAGCCGGTGGAGGAAACGACCAACTCTTTTCCTCTTCCTTTTAGGCTTTTCTGAAATGAAGAGAAACATCTCTGACGTCAAATGAATGATATCATGACATAACTTACATTTTACTGTTAAATTCTTATCTGTAATGTTACAAATCCTAAGTAATGGAAATATTTCCAAGCTACCCTTCTGCTAAAAGCCTGCATAAATGTCCCAAAATAGCATTTCACAACTTTCATGACTCTTTTCATGACAATTTTGTGAGTATTTGACAATTTATTCAACTGCAATGGTTTTTGTTGGTTAAAAAGGAAGATTATATTTTATAATTTTGCATTTTGAGAACATGTTTTCTTAATGCTCTGAAATATTTCTAAACAAAAATGTAAAAAAAATCACCAGACATTAACATTCTAAAAACTTGAAATAGCAAAATCTCTATCTCTACACTTCACACTGGCCCTACAGCCTTATTTCAGTCTCACCTGTTGAGCTCTTGCTCACAGGAGAAGCCTCCATGGCACCCCGAGCGGTTCGGCCTCTCGAAGTCTCCGATGGCTCTACGGCAACTTGACCCGGCAGCGGAGGGCACAGCCACCTTTCCAAGCTGTCGTCGGACCTGGACAAACCGCAGCTGCTGCCACTGTCCTGTTCGCTTTGGCTCTCCGAAACATCACCACTCCACCTCCATACCACACTGTACGAGCCTCTGCTGCTCAGCCTCAACGACTCTCTGCAGAACCTCCTCTCCACATTGTCCTCAGAGAGGGACAAAGATGAAGATGAGTCTGTGGAAAATTTCAGACATCAAAAAGTTTATTTTTTTATTATGATTTTTGAAATAATATTTATATGTAAGAGTTGGTCAAAGCCCATATTCTGACCTCTGCGAGAGTGTTTCGGCGAAGTGGACGGACGTCCATCATCTGGGCTCCTCTGGCTGCCGCTCTGCCCCTCCTTCCTCCCGTGAGCTGGACCTATGGACGCAGAAAAGGACAACTCAGAAGATGAAGACTGTGTTAAATATCCATGAAGCTCCTGGATCTGGGAGTCTGGGAGCGTATCCTCACCGCGGTCATCGGAAACGGGTCTCAAAACCTCCTGACCAGCCGTCTGTGAGAAAGCAGCTCTCCTGGAACAGAAGCGGCCTGAGGGTGAAATATTTCACATAGTTAGCCAATACTCAATGTTCAGTGGTCAATTACAAATTGGTACTATACATAACATGATTTCATATGCAAGGAATCAAATACACGTGATTACTTAGCAGGAAACATTGAGGGATCAAATTTACCTTGCACAAGTTCATTCACATTCATTTCCTCAATCATTGTAGGCTACAACAACAATATCATACCATTTACAAATAAAAATCTAAAGCCCTCACCTCCTCTCCCCCACATGTGAGCCATTGACGTCCTCCAATCTGCAATAAAAAAAACAATATTAAAAAAAGAGCAAAACACAACTCTACTGAAGGTTAACACTAAGAATTAAATAAAACAATAAAAAATAATAAACAACAACAACAACAAACCTCCACACTCCTTCTAGCGTAAGGAAATAACAATTAAATATTAGTCTTCACAAAAACAATATACTCTTTAAACGTAAAATATGTAGAGGATATCCAATATGCAATAAAAACAATTTTAAAAAAAGAACAATACCCAACTCTACTCAAAGTTAACACTAAGAATTAAATAAAACAACAAACAAAAAAAAATCAAATAAAACAATTAAAAAATAAAACAAAAAAAACCCTCCACACTCCTTCTAACCTAAGGAAAGAACAATTAAATATTAGTCTCCCAAAAACTATATGAACTCTTAAAAACGTCAAAATATGTAAAGGATATATGCTCCGATCTTCTTATACAGAATAAAGGTCTCCTCTCAGCTCAGCTTCACAAGTTTTGTGTAGAATTTCGCAAAAGTCTCTGAATTGTTCGCCTCGTCTCTCAACCAAGTCAGAAAACGCTCACTTCAAATGTACACATATGCAGACAGGATGCATAACACGTGTCGTTATGGCAACTAAAATTCAAATCGTGCGTAACCACGCAGCGCTCATCGAATCTAAACACATTTATCGAAAAGTAACAAAGTTAATTTCAAAGAGTTATTATTGTAATAATAATTATTACTATTATTATATTGATAATCCATTTATCAATATAATAATAGTAATAATTATTAATTTTTGCCCAAAATGTAGGACATGAAGGAAGCCAATCAGCTTTCAGGATCACTGATGCGTCATCACGCCGGTTAGTTGCAGAGTGGTGAAGAAAGGAAAAATGCAAATTAATAAAGCCCATTTATGATTTTACTAATCATGGAGTGAAGGATGTTCTTTATTTATTTTAAAATGATCATTAGCTCTATCTTTCTCAAACAATGTTTAAATTATTAATAATTTATCTGCGCTGTCATGTGCTCATTCGGACTGAAATTTGGTAGGCTATAGACATAGTATTAGTATCATGGACATAATAAATACATAGATGCCTGTGCTTCTTGGGGCTGTTCAAATCGCCACACAACTGAAAACTGGTCTCGAGAAATTATCTTTCACAAGCAAGACTGAACGTTTGTTTCTGGCTGTATTTGGCCATGATATAGTTATAGTGCAGTTCAAAGGAGAAATGCCGTGAAATTTCAAAATACTACTGTTATTGTGTCACGAAATGCAGTTTGAATAGTTTTTCAGTCGACAATGTAGTTGTTTAACCCTCTGGTTATCTTCATTTGTGTCTATACTCATTATCTTTGGGGTCTCCAGGAACCCCAAACAATAACATTTAATTTTGTAACAGAATTATATACAAATGTAATTTTAGTCTGTTTATTAATGTTTTACTCAACATTTGTGCAGTTTTTAGAGGAATTTTGATATCTTTCAAATTTCAATAAATAAATAAATATTTAAATATGTTTTTTTACAAACAAACAAACAAACAAAAAACTCAACATTTTATGTCAAATTTACTTTAGAAAAGACCCAGATTTCTAACTTTTTTATAGGGATAACATGGACCATTTGAAATGATTTAATGTTATGATTTTTGCCCAATTTTTTTTTGTTGCAGTTTTAACCCTTTCACGCATAGTGGTCACTACAGTGGACAGCTATTTAAAAAGCATTTTTTCTTGAATTTGCAAGGGTTTTGATGGGAAAGTTGCACATCAATCTCTTCAATGGACCCTGATGCATCATCCTATACATTGCAACAAAGTTGTAAGCCATTGAGTTTTGATTTTTTTTTTCCCCCCCTCCAAATCAAGATGGCCAATGGCCAGTATGACATGCCAAGTTGCTCCAGAATATCCACCCGTTCCTTCTATCCTAGGACACCCTTGTAGGTAAATATATATATATATATATATATATATATATATATATATATATATATATATATATATATATATACATATTGCCGCATTAAGCAGTATCTAATGAGTCATATCACAATCAACTTCTCCAAGTTTTGATTTTAGATTGGGAGAAACCTGTCCACTATGGACATGCATCATGGCTATATTTTAGCTACAATTCATACTTACACTGTGAATATTGTTTTTTAAAATACTTAATCTGCAGTAATTTGTTTTGACTGTAAATAAATGTATTTGTATTATAAGAATATAATTTTCATTGATGTCTAAAAAAGTTATGTAATTACATAATTTGTGACTTGTAATGCATTACTTTAGTCTTTTCAACAAAAAGTAATCTAATTACGTAATGCATTACTTTTAGATCAAAAAATATCTGTTTACGTAATGAATGTTGCTTGTACTGCATTTATTTACTCTTAACATCATAAAGTAATCTGATTGCACAATGCATGTTACTTGTAATTAATTCTTAGATCAAAAAGTAATCTGATTATGTAATGCATGTTGCTTGTAATACATTACTCGAAACATTAAAACAAATCTGATTATGTAATGCATGTTACTTCAGACACATTACTTTACTTGTAACAAACAAGTAATCTGAATGCGTTATACCTGCCCCAACACTGCTCATTTCAGATGAGACTGGATAAAAAAAAAAAGTATCGCTAGGTTTTCTCACAAGAGGGCTATGCTGAAATGTGTCCATCTCTAACATAATCAGAATTATCAGCTAATAAGGGTAAATTGACATACTCTGGCACACTGGAGGGAACATCTGAGTGTTTCCACAGTTGTTCATTGTAGACATTTCTGATGGAATCACATCCTCATGTTCTGACATGAAGGTCAATTGCCTTTGCAATATTTTGGATTTATATATATATATATATATATATATATATATATATATATATATATATATACATATTAAAGTTTTTACATGATTTGATGTAATTATATTGATTAGTTTGTTAAATACACATACTTTATCTGTTTGAGTATTGCATTATGATTAAAACAGTATCTCTTCAGTTTAAACTATAAATGCATGCTGTTCACTCAAACTCATCTGGAAATCTCTTTGAAAAATTTGGAAAAAAAAATTCAAATAAATTTTATTTTCCATGCCCTAAGAGCAATAAAAACGCAAAGGAAAAAAATCCTGACTGATGATATCATAATTCATGCATGAAAGGGTTAAAAAAACTCACTTCAACCACTAGATGGCCATAGACCTCCACCATTAGCTGAATAAACAAACTACATATCTTTTCTCAAGTTTTTCCAGTTGGATTCATATTTAAATATTATAAAATCACAATTATAACACATACAAAAAACTTTTTGTCAAAGTTTAGCATTTTTTGTACTGACAAAAGTTTTTTCAATTATGTTACATTATGCTTAGAATCAAACCACACAAAAGTTGGAGTCTTTAGATTTTATAATTTATTTCAATCATCTGTTTTTAATAAAACTCTACATTTTTTATTCAACAATTTTACTAAAAGAACAAAACATTACAGAAATCAACAGTTATATTACATATTGAGTAAAAATACATATAGAATATATGTACAGCAATAACAAATGAGCAAATAAAGCAGTAAAAAAAACTATGTACAACAAAACAGGCAGTATGTACAAATGTATTACTGTGTGTGTGTGTGTGTGTGTGTGTGTTTTAACCCAGTTCTATGTTTTCTGTTTTCTTTTTCCTATAAGGTTTAATCAAAAACATGTCTAAATAATTGATTTCATAAAATAATAATTTTATATAGTGCCTTTAAAAGTAATATTTCAAAGCACTTTACATTAAAAAAAAAAAAAAAAAAAAGGATTGTCTCTGATGTCCCTGCTGTGGCGGCTTGAGTTCCTGTCAGGTTGGTGTTGGACTTCAGGATTCGGGTCGAGTCTCCAGCTCAAGACCTCCAAGGACAGCAAGTGTGTTCTTTCCTATCCAATACACAGAACATATGAACAAGTCAACTCATGACTGATATTTTAAGAGCTGTTATAGCTACAACAGAATTGAATTCTATTTGCACTGATTCTCTTATTTTTCTGTCTACCGTGAATATTCTCTGAAAACAAGAAGGCGATACCGTTTAAAATAATTTAGAGAAATAAGGACTGGCGATTTACTGTACCATTATTTGGCTCGACACCGGAGAGATCAGGATCGGGTGGTGATGTTGGATCTGCTGGAGGGACAAAAGGCTCGACAGCATCCGCAGCACAACTGTGGCAACAGCAGCAGAAAGAACCCTTCATAGCCTTCCATAGCCGGTGGAGGAAACGACCAACTCTTTTCCTCTTCCTTTTAGGCTTTTCTGAAATGAAGAGAAACATCTCTGACGTCAAATGAATGATATCATGACATAACTTACATTTTACTGTTAAATTCTTATCTGTAATGTTACAAATCCTAAGTAATGGAAATATTTCCAAGCTACCCTTCTGCTAAAAGCCTGCATAAATGTCCCAAAATAGCATTTCACAACTTTCATGACTCTTTTCATGACAATTTTGTGAGTATTTGACAATTTATTCAACTGCAATGGTTTTTGTTGGTTAAAAAGGAAGATTATATTTTATAATTTTGCATTTTGAGAACATGTTTTCTTAATGCTCTGAAATATTTCTAAACAAAAATGTAAAAAAAAATCACCAGACATTAACATTCTAAAAACTTGAAATAGCAAAATCTCTATCTCTACACTTCACACTGGCCCTACAGCCTTATTTCAGTCTCACCTGTTGAGCTCTTGCTCACAGGAGAAGCCTCCATGGCACCCCGAGCGGTTCGGCCTCTCGAAGTCTCCGATGGCTCTACGGCAACTTGACCCGGCAGCGGAGGGCACAGCCACCTTTCCAAGCTGTCGTCGGACCTGGACAAACCGCAGCTGCTGCCACTGTCCTGTTCGCTTTGGCTCTCCGAAACATCACCACTCCACCTCCATACCACACTGTACGAGCCTCTGCTGCTCAGCCTCAACGACTCTCTGCAGAACCTCCTCTCCACATTGTCCTCAGAGAGGGACAAAGATGAAGATGAGTCTGTGGAAAATTTCAGACATCAAAAAGTTTATTTTTTTATTATGATTTTTGAAATAATATTTATATGTAAGAGTTGGTCAAAGCCCATATTCTGACCTCTGCGAGAGTGTTTCGGCGAAGTGGACGGACGTCCATCATCTGGGCTCCTCTGGCTGCCGCTCTGCCCCTCCTTCCTCCCGTGAGCTGGACCTATGGACGCAGAAAAGGACAACTCAGAAGATGAAGACTGTGTTAAATATCCATGAAGCTCCTGGATCTGGGAGTCTGGGAGCGTATCCTCACCGCGGTCATCGGAAACGGGTCTCAAAACCTCCTGACCAGCCGTCTGTGAGAAAGCAGCTCTCCTGGAACAGAAGCGGCCTGAGGGTGAAATATTTCACATAGTTAGCCAATACTCAATGTTCAGTGGTCAATTACAAATTGGTACTATACATAACATGATTTCATATGCAAGGAATCAAATACACGTGATTACTTAGCAGGAAACATTGAGGGATCAAATTTACCTTGCACAAGTTCATTCACATTCATTTCCTCAATCATTGTAGGCTACAACAACAATATCATACCATTTACAAATAAAAATCTAAAGCCCTCACCTCCTCTCCCCCACATGTGAGCCATTGACGTCCTCCAATCTGCAATAAAAAAAACAATATTAAAAAAAGAGCAAAACACAACTCTACTGAAGGTTAACACTAAGAATTAAATAAAACAATAAAAAATAATAAACAACAACAACAACAAACCTCCACACTCCTTCTAGCGTAAGGAAATAACAATTAAATATTAGTCTTCACAAAAACAATATACTCTTTAAACGTAAAATATGTAGAGGATATCCAATATGCAATAAAAACAATTTTAAAAAAAGAACAATACCCAACTCTACTCAAAGTTAACACTAAGAATTAAATAAAACAACAAACAAAAAAAAATCAAATAAAACAATTAAAAAATAAAACAAAAAAAACCCTCCACACTCCTTCTAACCTAAGGAAAGAACAATTAAATATTAGTCTCCCAAAAACTATATGAACTCTTAAAAACGTCAAAATATGTAAAGGATATATGCTCCGATCTTCTTATACAGAATAAAGGTCTCCTCTCAGCTCAGCTTCACAAGTTTTGTGTAGAATTTCGCAAAAGTCTCTGAATTGTTCGCCTCGTCTCTCAACCAAGTCAGAAAACGCTCACTTCAAATGTACACATATGCAGACAGGATGCATAACACGTGTCGTTATGGCAACTAAAATTCAAATCGTGCGTAACCACGCAGCGCTCATCGAATCTAAACACATTTATCGAAAAGTAACAAAGTTAATTTCAAAGAGTTATTATTGTAATAATAATTATTACTATTATTATATTGATAATCCATTTATCAATATAATAATAGTAATAATTATTAATTTTTGCCCAAAATGTAGGACATGAAGGAAGCCAATCAGCTTTCAGGATCACTGATGCGTCATCACGCCGGTTAGTTGCAGAGTGGTGAAGAAAGGAAAAATGCAAATTAATAAAGCCCATTTATGATTTTACTAATCATGGAGTGAAGGATGTTCTTTATTTATTTTAAAATGATCATTAGCTCTATCTTTCTCAAACAATGTTTAAATTATTAATAATTTATCTGCGCTGTCATGTGCTCATTCGGACTGAAATTTGGTAGGCTATAGACATAGTATTAGTATCATGGACATAATAAATACATAGATGCCTGTGCTTCTTGGGGCTGTTCAAATCGCCACACAACTGAAAACTGGTCTCGAGAAATTATCTTTCACAAGCAAGACTGAACGTTTGTTTCTGGCTGTATTTGGCCATGATATAGTTATAGTGCAGTTCAAAGGAGAAATGCCGTGAAATTTCAAAATACTACTGTTATTGTGTCACGAAATGCAGTTTGAATAGTTTTTCAGTCGACAATGTAGTTGTTTAACCCTCTGGTTATCTTCATTTGTGTCTATACTCATTATCTTTGGGGTCTCCAGGAACCCCAAACAATAACATTTAATTTTGTAACAGAATTATATACAAATGTAATTTTAGTCTGTTTATTAATGTTTTACTCAACATTTGTGCAGTTTTTAGAGGAATTTTGATATCTTTCAAATTTCAATAAATAAATATTTAAATATGTTTTTTTACAAACAAACAAACAAACAAAAAACTCAACATTTTATGTCAAATTTACTTTAGAAAAGACCCAGATTTCTAACTTTTTTATAGGGATAACATGGACCATTTGAAATGATTTAATGTTATGATTTTTGCCCAATTTTTTTTTGTTGCAGTTTTAACCCTTTCACGCATAGTGGTCACTACAGTGGACAGCTATTTAAAAAGCATTTTTTCTTGAATTTGCAAGGGTTTTGATGGGAAAGTTGCACATCAATCTCTTCAATGGACCCTGATGCATCATCCTATACATTGCAACAAAGTTGTAAGCCATTGAGTTTTGATTTTTTTTCCCCCCCCTCCAAATCAAGATGGCCAATGGCCAGTATGACATGCCAAGTTGCTCCAGAATATCCACCCGTTCCTTCTATCCTAGGACACCCTTGTAGGTAAATATATATATATATATATATATATATATATATATATATATATATATACATATTGCCGCATTAAGCAGTATCTAATGAGTCATATCACAATCAACTTCTCCAAGTTTTGATTTTAGATTGGGAGAAACCTGTCCACTATGGACATGCATCATGGCTATATTTTAGCTACAATTCATACTTACACTGTGAATATTGTTTTTTAAAATACTTAATCTGCAGTAATTTGTTTTGACTGTAAATAAATGTATTTGTATTATAAGAATATAATTTTCATTGATGTCTAAAAAAGTTATGTAATTACATAATTTGTGACTTGTAATGCATTACTTTAGTCTTTTCAACAAAAAGTAATCTAATTACGTAATGCATTACTTTTAGATCAAAAAATATCTGTTTACGTAATGAATGTTGCTTGTACTGCATTTATTTACTCTTAACATCATAAAGTAATCTGATTGCACAATGCATGTTACTTGTAATTAATTCTTAGATCAAAAAGTAATCTGATTATGTAATGCATGTTGCTTGTAATACATTACTCGAAACATTAAAACAAATCTGATTATGTAATGCATGTTACTTCAGACACATTACTTTACTTGTAACAAACAAGTAATCTGAATGCGTTATACCTGCCCCAACACTGCTCATTTCAGATGAGACTGGATAAAAAAAAAAAAAGTATCGCTAGGTTTTCTCACAAGAGGGCTATGCTGAAATGTGTCCATCTCTAACATAATCAGAATTATCAGCTAATAAGGGTAAATTGACATACTCTGGCACACTGGAGGGAACATCTGAGTGTTTCCACAGTTGTTCATTGTAGACATTTCTGATGGAATCACATCCTCATGTTCTGACATGAAGGTCAATTGCCTTTGCAATATTTTGGATTTATATATATATATATATATATATATATATATATATATATATATATATATATATATATATATATACATATTAAAGTTTTTACATGATTTGATGTAATTATATTGATTAGTTTGTTAAATACACATACTTTATCTGTTTGAGTATTGCATTATGATTAAAACAGTATCTCTTCAGTTTAAACTATAAATGCATGCTGTTCACTCAAACTCATCTGGAAATCTCTTTGAAAAATTTGGAAAAAAAAATTCAAATAAATTTTATTTTCCATGCCCTAAGAGCAATAAAAACGCAAAGGAAAAAAATCCTGACTGATGATATCATAATTCATGCATGAAAGGGTTAAAAAAACTCACTTCAACCACTAGATGGCCATAGACCTCCACCATTAGCTGAATAAACAAACTACATATCTTTTCTCAAGTTTTTCCAGTTGGATTCATATTTAAATATTATAAAATCACAATTATAACACATACAAAAAACTTTTTGTCAAAGTTTAGCATTTTTTGTACTGACAAAAGTTTTTTCAATTATGTTACATTATGCTTAGAATCAAACCACACAAAAGTTGGAGTCTTTAGATTTTATAATTTATTTCAATCATCTGTTTTTAATAAAACTCTACATTTTTAATTCAACAATTTTACTAAAAGAACAAAACATTACAGAAATCAACAGTTATATTACATATTGAGTAAAAATACATATAGAATATATGTACAGCAATAACAAATGAGCAAATAAAGCAGTAAAAAAACTATGTACAACAAAACAGGCAGTATGTACAAATGTATTACTGTGTGTGTGTGTGTGTGTGTGTTTTAACCCAGTTCTATGTTTTCTGTTTTCTTTTTCCTATAAGGTTTAATCAAAAACATGTCTAAATAATTGATTTCATAAAATAATAATTTTATATAGTGCCTTTAAAAGTAATATTTCAAAGCACTTTACATTAAAAAAAAAAAAAAAAAAAAGGATTGTCTCTGATGTCCCTGCTGTGGCGGCTTGAGTTCCTGTCAGGTTGGTGTTGGACTTCAGGATTCGGGTCGAGTCTCCAGCTCAAGCCCTCCAAGGACAGCAAGTGTGTTCTTTCCTATCCAATACACAGAACATATGAACAAGTCAACTCATGACTGATATTTTAAGAGCTGTTATAGCTACAACAGAATTGAATTCTATTTGCACTGATTCTCTTATTTTTCTGTCTACCGTGAATATTCTCTGAAAACAAGAAGGCGATACCGTTTAAAATAATTTAGAGAAATAAGGACTGGCGATTTACTGTACCATTAATTGGCTCGACACCGGAGAGATCAGGATCGGGTGGTGATGTTGGATCTGCTGGAGGGACAAAAGGCTCGACAGCATCCGCAGCACAACTGTGGCAACAGCAGCAGAAAGAACCCTTCATAGCCTTCCATAGCCGGTGGAGGAAACGACCAACTCTTTTCCTCTTCCTTTTAGGCTTTTCTGAAATGAAGAGAAACATCTCTGACGTCAAATGAATGATATCATGACATAACTTACATTTTACTGATAAATTCTTATCTGTAATGTTACAAATCCTAAGTAATGGAAATATTTCCAAGCTACCCTTCTGCTAAAAGCCTGCATAAATGTCCCAAAATAGCATTTCACAACTTTCATGACTCTTTTCATGACAATTTTGTATTTGTATATGACAATTTATTCAACTGCAATGGTTTTTGTTGGTTAAAAAGGAAGATTATATTTTATAATTTTGCATTTTGAGAACATGTTTTCTTAATGCTCTGAAATATTTCTAAACAAAAATGTAAAAAAAATCACCAGACATTAACATTCTAAAAACTTGAAATAGCAAAATCTCTATCTCTACACTTCACACTGGCCCTACAGCCTTATTTCAGTCTCACCTGTTGAGCTCTTGCTCACAGGAGAAGCCTCCATGGCACCCCGAGCGGTTCGGCCTCTCGAAGTCTCCGATGGCTCTACGGCAACTTGACCCGGCAGCGGAGGGCACAGCCACCTTTCCAAGCTGTCGTCGGACCTGGACAAACCGCAGCTGCTGCCACTGTCCTGTTCGCTTTGGCTCTCCGAAACATCACCACTCCACCTCCATACCACACTGTACGAGCCTCTGCTGCTCAGCCTCAACGACTCTCTGCAGAACCTCCTCTCCACATTGTCCTCAGAGAGGGACAAAGATGAAGATGAGTCTGTGGAAAATTTCAGACATCAAAAAGTTTATTTTTTTATTATGATTTTTGAAATAATATTTATATGTAAGAGTTGGTCAAAGCCCATATTCTGACCTCTGCGAGAGTGTTTCGGCGAAGTGGACGGACGTCCATCATCTGGGCTCCTCTGGCTGCCGCTCTGCCCCTCCTTCCTCCCGTGAGCTGGACCTATGGACGCAGAAAAGGACAACTCAGAAGATGAAGACTGTGTTAAATATCCATGAAGCTCCTGGATCTGGGAGTCTGGGAGCGTATCCTCACCGCGGTCATCGGAAACGGGTCTCAAAACCTCCTGACCAGCCGTCTGTGAGAAAGCAGCTCTCCTGGAACAGAAGCGGCCTGAGGGTGAAATATTTCACATAGTTAGCCAATACTCAATGTTCAGTGGTCAATTACAAATTGGTACTATACATAACATGATTTCATATGCAAGGAATCAAATACACGTGATTACTTAGCAGGAAACATTGAGGGATCAAATTTACCTTGCACAAGTTCATTCACATTCATTTCCTCAATCATTGTAGGCTACAACAACAATATCATACCATTTACAAATAAAAATCTAAAGCCCTCACCTCCTCTCCCCCACATGTGAGCCATTGACGTCCTCCAATCTGCAATAAAAAAAACAATATTAAAAAAAGAGCAAAACACAACTCTACTAAAGGTTAACACTAAGAATTAAATAAAACAATAAAAAATAATAAACAACAACAACAACAACAACAACAAACCTCCACACTCCTTCTAGCGTAAGGAAATAACAATTAATTAGTCTTCACAAAAACAATATACTCTTTAAACGTAAAATATGTAGAGGATATCCAATATGCAATAAAAACAATTTTAAAAAAAGAACAATACCCAACTCTACTCAAAGTTAACACTAAGAATTAAATAAAACAACAAACAAAAAAAATCAAATAAAACAATTAAAAAATAAAACAAAAAAAACCCTCCACACTCCTTCTAACCTAAGGAAAGAACAATTAAATATTAGTCTCCCAAAAACTATATGAACTCTTAAAAAAAACAATATATGAACTCTTTAAAACGTCAAAATATGTAAAGGATATATGCTCCGATCTTCTTATACAGAATAAAGGTCTCCTCTCAGCTCAGCTTCACAAGTTTTGTGTAGAATTTCGCAAAAGTCTCTGAATTGTTCGCCTCGTCTCTCAACCAAGTCAGAAAACGCTCACTTCAAATGTACACATATGCAGACAGGATGCATAACACGTGTCGTTATGGCAACTAAAATTCAAATCGTGCGTAACCACGCAGCGCTCATCGAATCTAAACACATTTATCGAAAAGTAACAAAGTTAATTTCAAAGAGTTATTATTGTAATAATAATTATTACTATTATTATATTGATAATCCATTTATCAATATAATAATAGTAATAATTATTAATTTTTGCCCAAAATGTAGGACATGAAGGAAGCCAATCAGCTTTCAGGATCACTGATGCGTCATCACGCCGGTTAGTTGCAGAGTGGTGAAGAAAGGAAAAATGCAAATTAATAAAGCCCATTTATGATTTTACTAATCATGGAGTGAAGGATGTTCTTTATTTATTTTAAAATGATCATTAGCTCTATCTTTCTCAAACAATGTTTAAATTATTAATAGTTTATCTGCGCTGTCATGTGCTCATTCGGACTGAAATTTGGTAGGCTATAGACATAGTATTAGTATCATGGACATAATAAATAGATGCCTGTGCTTCTTGGGGCTGTTCAAATCGCCACACAACTGAAAACTGGTCTCGAGGAATTATCTTTCACAAGTTTGTTTCTGGCTGTATTTGGCCATGATATAGTTATAGTGCAGTTCAAAGGAGAAATGCCGTGAAATTTCAAAATACTACTGTTATTGTGTCACGAAATGCAGTTTGAATAGTTTTTCAGTCGACAATGTAGTTGTTTAACCCTCTGGTTATCTTCATTTGTGTCTATACTCATTATCTTTGGGGTCTCCAGGGACCCCAGGCAATAACATTTAATTTTGTAACGGAATTATATACAAATGTAATTTTAGTCTGTTTATTAATGTTTTACTCAACATTTGTGCAGTTTTTAGAGGATTTTTGATATCTTTCAAATTTCAATAAATAAATAAATATTTATATAAAATATAAAAAAAATAATATTTTAAAAATAATAAAAAATAATATTACAAATATTAAATATTTGTTTTTTTTTTTACAAACAAACAAACCAAAAAAAAAAAAAACCTCAGCATTTTATGTCAAATTTACTTTAGAAAAGTAGAAAAAGACCCAGATTTCTAACTTTTTTATAGGGATAGCATGGACCATTTGAAATGATTTAATGTCATGATTTTTGCCCAATTTTTTTTTTTGGTTGCAGTTTTAACCACAATGCACTCTCTCTCACACACACACACACACACACACACACACACACACACACACACACACACACACACACACACACACACACACACACACACACACACACACACACACACACATTTGTAAGGCTTTACTGTATACTGCCTGCAGTGCACTGTAAACGAGACTGTATGCATGACAACCAATTATTGTTCCTAGTTGTTTGATTTTTTCCCCATTCACTGTTTTTTTAACTAATTTTTAATTTTTTTACTGCTTTATTTGCTCATTTGTTATTGCTGTTCAGTTCATTGCATTTTGATGTTCATGTCATGTATTTTTACTCAATGTGTAATATAACTGTTGATTTCTGTAATGTTTTGTTCTTTTAGTCAAATTGTAGAATTAAAAATGTAGAATTATATTAAAAACAGGTGATTGAAATAAACTGTAAAATCCAAAGACTCCAACATTTGTGTGGTTTGATTCTAAGTATAATGTAACATTAATGAAAAACTTTTGTCAGTACAAAAAAAATGTCTAAACTTCGACAAAATGTTTTTTGTATGAGTTATAATTGTGATTTTATAATATTTAGAAATGTATCCAACTGGAAAAACTTGTGATATTTAGTTTGGTTAATCATGTAACAAATAGCTTATGGTGGAGGTCTATGGCCATCTTGTGGTTATTATTATTTATTTTTTAAAACTGCATTTTCCAAAAAAATGGATAAAAATCTTACATGAAATCATTTAAAATGATTTTAAACAGAATAAACAGACTAAAATTAAAAAAAGGCTACTTGACTTGACTTAACTATATCCTGTTATAAATATTAAAACAAGAATTCATACAGGTAACTTTTTTTTTGCCCCATGTCTTTAAATTTGGGGTATTTTTTCCCCAAGTCCCCATAACTTTCAACTCTGGTATTTGCACGGTGTGATTGTGTGAGGCAGGGCTCTTTTTTCGAGGGAGGGCAGAAAAGATGTGCCTCTGTTGCAAGGCCTGCAAGTGAAAGGAGTGAAACATGGCAAAGCCCGCTATACTGGGTAAAGACACCTTAAGGAAAATTAGCATTACAAATTTGTTACTTACAATACATAGACTTGTATAACTTCAGAAAAAAAAAATCTAACATTGCTGGAGCAACACATTTTGTGAGAATAGAAATAATATAAGTAGTTTGTTTAGTTTAAAAATCAAATAAATGGATGAGGTGATAAAGGGGTCATTAAAATGGGGTAGTCTAAAAGGGCCTCTGTACAAATACTATAGCTTAAGTAAAACGTTTTGCAAAATATCTTAATTAACACTTGTTCAAAATAATCACTTCAACAAAGTTTTGGCAAGTACACAATATTTTATTCAATGCACTTCATTTAAATACAATAAACTTCTTACATTGAATACGTACACAAGTTAATAACAACAAATTTTGATAGCCTTTTTAAGAAATACACATTAGCCCTATTAATGTGATATTTTTTAAATATGATGATTTTATTAGTCTATAAATATTGCGATTACTTGACAAATAATACTCAGTCTGAGTCTCATGTCAATACTAGAAAAGTCAGCAATGCCTTACCCTGTAGGGGCGATTTTTGTTTTTACCACAAATATGGGCTACTTTTACATTTTCTTCATTTACTTAAAAAAAATAAAATAAAAAAAAAATCTGAAGAATTATTATTTGCAACATGCGACATTGTCAGACGCGGATGTTCAGGAAAGTGCTGCGTTGAGTTTTTGCGCCATCTAGAGGTTAAGAGGAAAACTAAATCAAATGAGCTTTATTCCTCTTCGTTTGTAAAGCGTACTAATAAGTTTGCTTGTATCAGGAAGTCCATCCTACTACTGGAATGGCGTCAAACTCTGTATAGAAATTGTATCTTCTAAATATTGAATCTTGGAGCCTAAGCAATCTACGGAGAAATGCGAAAAACCCGCCGAACTTCGCTTAATTAAATTTCATTACAGTTTTACTTGTATAAATAGTTTTAATTACGTTTACGTTACGTTTTATTTAAATAGGTTAGTAAATATTTCTTTTCGTTTGTCGGTCCGCGAGCACAGTTTTTGCAGTCATCTGCTCGTGCACGTCGCGTTCTGATCTGCTCGTGCACTTGCAGGGCGCAGTCGCGAGCAAAACGAAGAGATGGACCGTCAGCTCTTTCCCGAATAGCGAAGCAGCACTGCAGCAGAGCTAAATACTTTACCTTCATAACAGTGTGTGTTAGCAGACATCAGCAGCACAGAGAGCTGTAGTTCAACAGAACTGGTTCAGTAGTAACACTTCACTTCCACATCATTGCAGCATTAATGGTAATGCATGCAACGAATCCATCCAGACTCAATGATGGGTAAACAAACATTTACCTCCAGTTTAAATCCTACAGCTTTTTTTTAAAGCCTGAAATAATTGCATATCACGTTTAAAGAAATGTATTCAAAGTAGTTTTTTTATATATTCTCTGATAGCAAGTTGTTTGTATTTCTCTACGTTAGCATTTTAGCTGGCTAGCAGAGCGCGCTTCTGACTACATTAACTTTTTTTGTCTTTCACAGGTGTAATGATCGAAGAGATCCTCAAGCCTACCAGGTACACAGAGAAGTATTTTGTCCATGAAAGTAGTTGTATATTCGGCAGAGAAGCCGAAATAGTGTCAAAATTGGATTAGCCGGCTTTAGCATAACACTAATGCTCTCAGGCCTAACGTTAGTTCCTGGTTGCTAACTAAAACTATGATATACATTACACGTCATACTTTATAGGTTATCGCGTTAAATTATCTGTATTTGGCAGATTAATCTATATATTAAGTCGTCTATTATAGCTTATAAATTGACTGGTTAGAGAGCTTATGTCTCGTAGCTTGTTTTATAGTCTGCTAACCTAATTACTGGTTTCACAACCACTAGATAATAGCTCATAATTCTTATTTACTCTTAGGACTTATCAGATATAGTATTACATTTTTATTGTGATTGACTTGATGAGCCTAAAAGCACAGATAAGAGTGCAGATCTTCTGGTTCCCCTTCTAGTTTTGGTTAATGAACATCATATTTTGTTCAAAAGCACTAGGTTTTATTTCACAGCATTCATAGTAAAATAATTTCCAAAAGTTCATTTAGATATTCAATAAGATTGTAATCTTCTACACCTGCTTTTATCCTCAAGAGTAAACGTTCAGGTGTCTTTTGTGAACAGGTTGTCTGTAGTTATTCTCTTTATGCATTGTATTTTGCAGCCTGTCAAATATCAGTCAAAGAGTCACTCGGCAAATGACCATCGCCATGACAAGATGCGAGACTCGTCAGACTCCACGCCACCAACTAAAATGCTGCGGCGATCGGACAGTCCCGACAACAAGCACAGTGACGGAACCGGGCACAGTCAAACGAAAGCACTCCACGTTCACCGGCCCCGTGAGAGGGACAGCGGTAAGAACATGAGCGAGAAGAGGTTCAATGTGCAAATGGTTAATTTACATGTTGTTCCTAATTCCCCAGAACCTTAAAATCCAATTTATTAGTGGGTTATATTGGGAAACATAATTTACAGTTCACACTTAGTGCTTATTATAAGCCTAAAGTGCCTTTTTGGATATCAACTTTAATATGTTTGTGAATGTAAAAGGTCTGCAAAGCTTCAGCCCACAACTGATGGAGTTATTGTCTCCCAAAAGAAAGAACCGATTCTGAACTCCTTGAAACAATTAGTCAGTCATTTCAGCCTTACTTCCTGAGCAAACCTACGTAGGTTTGTCACAGATTTGCATAATGCCAGCTTATGGTCTTCATTGTCTACTTTGACCTGCCTTCAAACACTGTAGTTGTAACTGCAGGGTATCCGCGGGGTCTTGAAAAGTATTAAAAGGTGATAAATCAATTTTGGGAAAATTAAGACCCTTAAAAAGTATTAAAAAGTCTTATCACAGCTTTATAAAGTCTTAAATTTTGAAAGTATTTTTTCTAGGGATATAACGTTAATGATTCACTCGCAACCGGTTGAAAATCGATAAAAATGTGTGACGATTCAAGTCGGTTGAGATGTTAAACGAATCGCGATACACGTTTTAAACAGCGGGAGCGTTTACTGAATAGCCTACTGTGAAGTTGTGAACCTCGGTTTTCAGGCAGTGAGCACACACTGGCGCCGCACGAACCTAGCGAGTGTTTTCACTTCATTCCTAAGGAACTTGAGCTTGTGTGAGCACTCATAGTAATGAACTGAAAACGTTTGGTTTGCTCCGCTCGCGCCGCGCAAAAGTGTGCCATTTGTGCACGCGCTGTCGACGGCAAGCTTAGATGTTTACTAATTCAGTTCGGAGCTGTGGCGGCTTTTTGACTCTTCGTGGACTAATAATAATCACCACCGTGAGAAGCGCATCACCTCCGTTTTGACGTAAAAGTCATTAATATGACAAGTGTGAGAGCTACGGAGATCACAAGGTGCGTCAGTGTTTCCATGGCAACCACGTGTTGTATTTATTTTAATATCTCTTTCTCTCTATGTCGTGTACATGGATTTATTTAGTTTTAAAATAATTTGTTGAGCGTTATGGCATATTTTGACAAATGTGTTCTTTTTTTTTCTATTTTAATTTTTTCTATTCTATTTTAATGATACAAATTATGACAAAATTAAAATCTTTCCTTTATTACATTGTAAAACTCCTGTCAATGTGGTACAAATTTTACAGCCTTTTACTTAGTGTGCGAAGGTACCTGAGTGTCCAGCCTCTTGACTAGACCGACAGAAACAACCTGGAAGGGAATTTTATTTTTCAATGTAGTTTTGTTATTTGACAAATATATTTCAAAATGAAAAAAGTGCAGATTTTGTTAGAGAAATAATAAAAGAGACACTTTTTCATTTATAATAATTTGTCTTAAATGTCATTTGTTAAAAAAAAAAATCACGAGAAAGTCGTATCGTGAAACCGATATCGTGAATCGTATCGCATCGTGAGTTGAGTGAGTCGTTACATCTCTAAATTTTTCTGAATTAGCTGTCCAACAGTTTGAGTCCCAAAAACATCATAAAAGTGTGTGAATTTAGTCATTTTTGTTAAAAAAAAAAAAAAACGAACAGATACTTAAAAACTATTTTGGGCTATTGTGGGTGTGTTCGTAAATTGCCTCTGAGAGCAGTATTACTACACACCAAAATGTTTTAAGAGAAGGTTGGTGAACACACAAACAGAATGGGGAAGTTTTTTAGTAAACTTTGCTTTGATTTACTATCCCAGCCTTTTTGATTTTTTGTATCAGACTGGTCTATAGTCTTTATCACAAACTAAAACTCTTAAGTTAAAAGTATCACTGATGTAAATGGTTATAGCTTGAAGTGGCGGTGAGGTATTGAAAAATATTGAGAAGGTCTTGAAAAAGTCTTGAAAAGGTATTAAAATTAACTTCAAGATTCCTGCATATACCCTGAACTGAGGCCTGGAACAGTGTGGTTCATGTCCAGAAGACACAATTTTCTTACTCACCATTTATATATATATATTATATTATTAGGGGTGCAACGTTTCAAATTAATCTCGGTTCGGTTTGTATCACAGTTTTAGGTTCATGGTTTCGTGACGAATGTGCTGTCAAATAAAAATAAAGAAAATAAGAATAAATTCTCTTAACTACAAGCAACAGCACGAATAAATACAATAGAGCAAATATACTAATAAAAAACAGTGCTTTTTTTTCGGGTAGGTCTAACATTAATTTTCAGGTAGAGAAATTGAATAAAGTAATCAATTGTAGCTATTCAATCCAGAGCTGTGAGTGATTTCCGTGTCTTGTTGTTTGATTAACATTAAAAACACAGACAACATGAACATTAGGCTGCTGTAAATTTAAAACATAACGCACAGAATCAGTACACTGATGCACATGCGTTGATTTCTTGGCCATATAATGCACTTTAGGCATAACAGACTGTGTCTGGTAGGGCGCTCATTAAGACGGACATGTTGACATCATTTTTTGTGTGAATTGGTCCATTCAAGCGTGCTCAAGATTTGCATGCACACACACAAATCTTCTCACATCTTCACTGTTACACTGAAATTGTTCAGTCTATTGTTTCACTTACCATTTTCCTTATCATATTATTGGGGTGTAACGATTCATCGACTACATCGATGTATCGATTTATATTCCTACGATCCAACTACATCGATCTGTGCTCTGCTAGTCGATCTAAAATCTGCATATATCGATATAAAATCGTTTTAAAAGTTAATCAATCAATTGTATCGATACTAGGAAATAACGCATTGAATTTAAGCACGTCAGACTTTATATGGATGTTTTTTACTTTGAACTTTAGTTTTAATGACACAGGCGTTAAACGTTGCTCGATTCAGTCTGCCTATCTGTGACGTAATCGCCACGCACCAGCAGCAGCGCGTCAATCTGGGAAGCGATTCAGTCAGAACTGATGTCCTGCTTGTGGTAACGCACACAAACTGTAACGTGCTGATCTACCCAGCGGTCTCATAAAACGTTCAAATATGTCAACGTCTGGCAGAATGAGTAGTAGAGTATGCAGATCTGAATAAGAGTTACGATGCAAAAAAGGGATTTCTGTGCGCTCACACACGACCGGCCCAAACGTCCAACCATGCAGATAGACACCTATTCAGCTCGCGAGTATAATGAATTGAGCTCTCTTTCGTGTCTGAATGCAAAAATAGACACAACATTATGTCTAAATGTCCGTTTTGGAGAGTAACGTTATTCATGTACTGTAAACTATGTCGGTTATGTCTTAATTAAACAGTTGTGAGTGTATCGGATGTGCATCAGTGCAATTGTATCCGCATATGTCATTGGACATGATGTGGCAGTGGCAATAAACCTAATGCGGTCTGTATTCAATCGACAAAAGAAAAAGAGAAAAGCATTCACTCTTTGTTAATAGCTTTAATAAGGATTAATTATATTTAATTCATACAAATAAAATTGTCTACTTGAAAGAATAAAAGCATGATGTATGCAAGTATTTATAAAGAATGCATCATTCATTGAAAAGAAGACTGTGTTTAACTTTTGGAAAAGTGGTTTTATTTAATTCTAAGCTATTTTTCAAGTCACAGTTAAATCTGTATCTGTATTGAATGTTCAAACTTAAAAAAACATTAATATTAATGGGTTCATAGATGTTTTCTCCGGGAATATATGGGTTTGGAAATTTTAGAGAAATTCTAAATTAACCAGGTTAATAAAATGTATAACCTAATAATAAATAAATAAATTCAGGTATTTATTTCAGTCACACTGGTTGAATTTTTGGCTAAAAAGTTACTGAATCGATTTCAAGTCACTGAATCGTTTCGGATCGTATCGTTCTAAATTAACCAATATCGTCCTTGAATCGTATCGACGACCACGAATCGTGATACGAATCGAATCGTTGTTAAAATGAATCGTTACACCCCTACTTATTATACATTCACCTATGTTGACATTGCTGATTGTGAAAGATACACGAATAGTTAGTGAAATGCCTTATGTTAGATAACACCACAAATGTAACATTGTCTTGGTACGAGCATGGAGCATTAGTTCAACGTCAAGCTGATAGTAGCCTATTATTGTAACGTTGCAGTGGGAGTTTACATGAGTTTCCAGCACATTGTGTGACGGTTTCTCCGGTGTGTTGAAAGTCTCATTGTGGCCGTGTACCGTGAGTGCTCGCTCTTGTGTTCGAGCATGTGCACGAGCACTCTTGAAAAAATTGGTTGCAATCTGAAACATCACCAATAGAGGCCACTAAAAAATACATATATCACCTTTAAGGAGCTCCTATCATAGCATTTGAAATGTTCCTATTTTTGTTTTAGGAGTTCCCAAAAACAGTTTAACGTGCATGCAAGGATAAAAAACACTTTATTTTTCTTATAATATGCATTTATTTTTTCCTGATTTGCTCAACAACTCCCAAATGATTCGTTCGACGATTCATTTTCCCAAACACCTCCTTTGAGTGACGCGAATCTGCGGCGATTGGTCAAATGACCCAGTCAGTTGTTATTGGTAAACCGTAGGCCCATCACCATTAATGGATTATTGCTTGTCAAGTGTTGAAAATTGTGAACAAATTTGTCAGAAAAGTGCACTTTCCACATGGTCCCTTACTCGCGTCTCCGTCAAGAGCAAGCTTTCCCGGCGAAACTCACATTGCAGCAGCTTTTGAGGGGCATTGCATATTATATAGAGCGAAAATACGGAAAAATTAAGCTTGTGAAACATTGTTAGCCTTGCCTTTTTAGCGGCAATGGGGTTTAAATAACTTTTGGCTGAGTCGTTTAGGAGGTAATTTTGCCATTTTTCAGTGAATATCTGGTGAATATCAAAAACAAAACTAACTTTACCCCGCTTGGAAGCTGCGCGGAGTGTACACAACACACACACAACACAATATAACTATATTGTGCATGCTACAGAAAACATAACAGCAAACATTATTAATAATACTTACAGATTGTGATTCGGAGGAGGACGAACCTGATCCATATACACTGGATACTGAGCCCTCCTTCAGAAACAACCGGCTTGCGAATCCACATTTCAGGGTGTCCGCGGGGTTTTAAAAAGTATTAAAAAGTGATAAATCAAAATTGTCAAATTTAAGGCCATTAAAAGTGTTAAATGTAGTCTGAGAGGTATTATTTTTTTAAAAATTAGGTATTATTTTTTTCAGACTATCAGGTGTCCTATTCTGTGTCCGTTTAAAGATGGGCTTTAGCTTATCTGGGCACAATCAAAGATCTTTCGTGTCTGTCTATGTTTGATGCTGACGCCATATTCAGTGGTCGATCGACATCATCTGTGAACAAGCGATCACCCGGATTTAGACCTACCTATTGTATTTACATAAAGCGTTCACAGGCAAACTTGCTTTATGTTTAGGTCTATATTGCTTTTATTTCCCCGGTGTCGAAATCAGGCAAAAATAAATGTCAGGCAACACGATTCCTGGCTGCATGTCAATATCCATGGATCAATGGATCTTTAGTAAGTTGTGAGGAACACTATATTGAATCCAACATTTAGTTTAAATTGATAAAATTATTTGTTTTAGTCGCATTTTCGCAGTTTCCCCTATTAAATCCTGTCACGCAGCAGATCTTTTGCCATTTTTATATGTTATAAATGTCAAAATCTGTGTAAATAATAGAAAGGTTGCTGCTGATTAACACTTAATTCAGTGTTGTGATGGTTTTAAAAAACATTCTGAAGGTAGTAAAAAAGGTATTAAAAAGTAGTAAATTTAACTTAAGGAATACTGTATATACCCTGCATTTGATTCATGTATGTTTTTGAATGATTTGTCATTAAAATGATGAGAACAAGAGGTTCAAGCTATACTGTTGTGGTATCGTTGCAAATATGAACTCTAACCACTGATTCTTCACATGCTCGTCCCTGGACAATGGAAACAAGTGGCTGAACTGTTTTTGCAATGTAGAACACAGCGTCTTCTCGACATGATGCGATTCAGCTGAAGTATTTGAATGCGCGCGCAGTTGTTGAGAGCGGCCTATGGGCTAATGTTTCGTATCTACGTCACATTAGAAACAGCTAATGACTCGTTTCAAAAACAATTCATTTCATAGACTCAGAGTCTACTCACTTTTGAAAGACAATAACTTTATATACGGTGCACTTTCAGATATAAATCTTTGGAGGATGTTTTCATTCCCTTAGGGCTATAGTCCACACTACATGAAGTCATTTTCAAAAATCCATGATGGTGGCTCTTTAAGAAGTTTTAAATTCTTTAGTTATACATTGGCATATACACAGAACACAATTTTGTATAAATAACTCCTATAATACATTATTTACATTTCCATTTATTCATTTATCCAAAGCGACTTACAATTGCTATATATGTCAGAGGTCGCACGCCTCTGGAGCAACTAGGGTTTAAGTGTCTTTCTCAGGGACACATTGGCGTCTCACAGTGGATTGGAACCCGGGTCTCTCACACCACTGTGCCATCACCACCCCTGTTTATATTGTGAATCCCTAATTTGCAGTCTTGCATTTCAGAATTCTGCATGATTACTAATTACTCTTGAAGATGTACAAGCTGTACAATAAAGTTACAATGTAAGGCATGAAGTCATTTGAGAAAATTGATATTGATAATGGGCTTTACATATTCATGGAATGGATTTGCTTGGCAGATTTGTGTAAATCAAGCACTGCAGGAGTTGTGCTCTTGTGCTCCCTTCACACTGCTTTACTTCCTGTTGTTGCCACATTCATGTGTCTGCAGCAGATGCACAGTACTGTTTATCGTAATATGATCTCGGAGGATATTGGTCTCTTCTCTAATAGGAAGTTACAGATGTTGGCTGTTGCAGATTTTTATACCTCACTTTCAACTTGGGTTATTTTCAGATATTGGTGATATGAGAATTAACTTCTTTTTTTTTTGCATCAATTGGACAATCATTTTCAGAACTTGTGTTTTTGTTCAGTTTTAAGACATTAAAAGAAGGACATGGCTCAGCCACTGGACTGTCAACTGTGTTAAATGAATATCCAGAGAACCGTTTTGTTTCAGTGAATTATATTGTGCAAAGACATGCTTGCTAGTTTTTTTCTGATCGTCTCAATTATTTTTCAGGTGTCAGTTCTTCTCCACAAGAAAACTCTCATCATGCATCCAGTTCTCACCCTCATCCAAACAGAACTTCAGAGATGGTAAGTTTAGCCAGTGGATTGTGTGATCAACTAGTTGGTGTTAAAGGAGAACTCTGGTGCAAAATGAACCTTTGGTCTAATAACACATTGGTACCTAGTCAACCGTTCTCTGAGATTTGTTTTCATGATAATCATATGTAAAGAGTTTTATCTCTAAAAACTGTTTAGCGTATAACGCTAGTATATGGGGCATAGAATAAGTAAAAAGAAATTGCTAGTTTATACCACTAACAAGGCTCAAAATAGACCCACACTAACATAATGAGGGTCCATACATGCAAAACGAAGCATTGAGAACTTCGTAAGTGTACAGACCGTTTAATAAGAAGATACTTTATAAAGACAGTTCACTTCGTACACAAACAGGAGCCATCTTGGAAAAAAACAGTCTCGACAAGTCAAACCACGAACACCGTTCATACAGTTCAGAAGCACAGCCCTGCAATAGAGCCAACAGATATTCAATAACAAATATGTAACCTTTTATTTAGGGTACTTTATTTTGATAATTGATTAATCAGTTAACTAGGTCTTTAAAAACATTAGTAATTTGATTTTAAAAAGCTGAATTTTATTTTTTAGTATTATTTAGTAAATAAATGTAATTAAAATCACCTCTTGCGCAGTGTTTTCCAACAAACAGTTTGCAAACTGAAGAATGCATCTTTGTAGGCTATGCTATACGTTATGTGCGAAAATGCACACGTTAACATGCACATATTTCACTTATCACTGGATATATTAAGTTATACCTCATTGATATAGTTCTTTACATTTATTACTTGTGTTCCATGTCGTATTTAAATGTCTAACAAAATGCATATACAACATAGGGAATTGTATATTTTAGTCAGCATTATTGGATTTATGCACCGTTGTTCATTTATTTTGTTTAATGGAGTTGTGCTTTCTTCCTTTGTGGAAAATGGAAATACTCGCATGACTTTTGAACGTTTACAGAAAAGGAAATAAACACACCCCATGTCTATCACAGGATCTGGCAGGACGAGCCCCGTTAAACCATACGCTATGCGCTTAATATATAGCATTCTCATGTTTAGGATACCTTGGGTCAAGCTCTTTGTCAGATTCGATGTTGGCAATTTCATTATAGATCATTATCAATTAGTTGTTGCAGCCCTTAGACAACAACACTGTCACAGTGCTCTCAAAAAAATACAGTTGGCATTGGCCCAAAAATGTTCGTAAAAACTGTGCATCCCCCATAATGTTTTGTCTGATACCATCTTATATGAGGTGCCGTTAAGTAATTCGCCTTTGGCTAAGCCACGCCCTAGAAAGTAGATCGACCAATCACATTGCAGCCAAGAATGAGCTCCCACAGAGGTCGGACACTTTTTCACAGCGCTCCATTGACTTTCAACACAGGCGTCTCATATATTTGGTCTCGGCAGGCTATTACGGTCATAGTTTTATCAAAAATATGGTTAAACGTTGTGCCTTGGCATTTGTAACACAGATACGCGTTTCCGAGAGGGGTTGGAGGGGGGTGTCCGTTTTTTCCCTTACCCAAAACCGAAGTCAAATCCTGACAAGTGTCGTCTTTGTATTAAACTGTATGGATGTCCTCAGTCAGCTAAACCCCGCAAAGATCAACAAGCACATCTTTTTTTACTTCTAATCTTACTGTGAGTGTGAAGTTATACTAGTTAGACCGTTTTATAATGTTTTAGGTTATGATTTCGGTTCTCATACCGGTTGTTGTTATAACGTTATACTCGTGTAGTCCGTTTACTTTGTAATCACGATTATAGAAGTCAATAGAGACCTACCCAGATTTGCATGAACAGTGTTGCTCCCTGATATTGTTAGTCCCAGCCTCCGTCTCGATTAGTAGGTTATGCGGTGGTTCATTTTGTGACTGTGACCGGTAACGTTATGCATTTGCCTCTATTTGGATGCCTTGTTGTTTCTTGCGTTTCACCTGTATGTCTTGAATATAGCCTTCGAACGCATAGTGCAGCCCCTTTTGCCTACTTCTATCGGACACTTTATTTGCTACTTTATAAAAGTATGATAACATTTCATCAGGAAGAGCTGTCACAGCATAAGCCATGTTGATACCAAACCAGAGCCCAGATGAAGTTTGACGGAAGTAGCAACAGTAAGGCAGCAGGGCTTAGCCAAAGGTGAATTACATCTTTAGAGTGTGTACCAGTTGCCAGCACTCAACAATTCAAACTTAATGAGGCGTGATGTCCAATTCGTGAACAAATGACTTGTGAACAAAACTCTTGTGAATTGTTTAGAGCTATTGCTAGGTTCATAACTAACTCCCTAATTGAATTTTTCTCTTATGTCTGATCCCAAATAAACCAAGAATTGTTACTGTGATATTAGTCTCGGCCTCAGACGTCACGCCCATGGATCGCTGGCTGATGCATAATGCTCACAAAATGGGAAAACACTTCGGAAGTTTCAAAGTCGTCTTCTGATTGGTTGAATCAGACTACAGGATTTCCAGGAGACGCGCGTGTCGTGTTCTTTATCGCTCCGCCTGGAAACAAAGCTGTCGTGACACCAAACCCCCTCATGGAAGAAGAAAGCCGTCATATTTACAACTGAGACAATGAGCGCTTATCAGGATCAACTAAACGCTGGATTTCCAAAAGTATGTGAAGTTGAGGGCACCATTGTTGGAGTAAACTTGCAAAATGTTCTTGGATGAGTAATTTATTAGCTGCACGCCGGTCTGTTATCGCAGGGACATCGACTTTACATTTTCACACCCCTAAACATGACATGGAACAAAAACAAACTGTGATTGGTTGCTTTACATGTCAATCAGACTCTTGGGCGGACCTTTTTCCAATTAAAGCTGTGATGTAGTCCAGACTTTCTGCCGTCAGTCTGCGCGAGACTATTGTGATGGATACTTTAGTGTGTGGGACACCTAAATCAGTCTCTTTACTGGGTGTTCTGTTTATATGCCAATGTATAACTACTAAATATACTCATTCACAACAGAGTTATAAACTTAGAAATGTTATTCTAATTCAAACATCTTACAAACAAAATGTTATCTGTCATGGTGATTCCACAAGAAGGAGAAAAAAAAAGCTGACCTCACTAATAAATCATTTTGAATCTCATCTCTATTCCCAATGCGCTCTCAAATGACAGATTTCCTTGCTCTCTGTCCTTCTTGATACATCAACATATTTCCTGTCTCTTTCAGCCCCGTGAGCCAGCGGATGACTGGTCAGAGCATATCAGTTCTTCTGGGAAGAAGTACTACTATAACTGCAGGACAGAGGTCTCTCAGTGGGAGAAGCCTAAAGATTGGCTGGAAAGGTGAGTTGCTTTCGATCCCCTGTAACTGCCTGTACTCCTCTTCAACCGTCAACTGACGCCAGACTTCCTGTGTGAACAGAGAACAGAGGCAGAGAGAAGGTGCCAAGAATACGGTTAACAGCTTTCCTAAAGACAGAGACTACAGACAAGAGGCGATGCAGGCCAGTGCCACAAGTGCCATCAGTAGTACAAGTAAGTAACAGAAACACATTTGGTTCCTTAAAGTTGTATTCTGTTGATAGTAGGGTTGGTGATGGTTTCAATTTTCAAGTAGAAAATTCCTTTCTTTCCCCAGAATCTACTTTAGCGGAGAAGCCATCGTCAAACTCTGGTTATTCTCAGCCTTTGTCCATTAACCCCTCCAGCACGTCCAGCTCGTCCTCGTCCTCCACAGTGCCTGTGTCTCCTGCCCTGCAGGCTTCAGCCTCCACTCTGCTTCAGGATCCAGCACTCCTCCGACAGCTTCTGCCTGCGCTGCAGGCCACCCTGCAGATGAACCACAGCAATGTGGACATGGGCAAAATCAATGAAGGTATTAATCGCTTCTTGCTATGTTAACTTGGTTTTATTGAGAGAATACGCTTGGAAATGAAATAGATTTTTTTATTGGGGTGTAGCGATTCACTTGTTTTCTCATTGCGTTGATTACAAATCTTGACGATGCAAAGTCATCCATTTTGAAACTTGTATTTTTGAATCGTTGATTTCCGTCAATAATCGATTTAAAATGCTTAGAATTGAATTAATTAATCACGGTCTGATAGCGGTTCAGTGCTTTAAAATAAATGAACATTATGACGTCATTGCGTGGGGTCTACTGTTTTTCACAATTTTCAGGTTTTCCCAAGTTAGTTTGGCACTAACATGGTTTGCACTCATAAAGTGTAGTTTTAAGATTATTATTATTTTCTATGAGATGCACTCTTACAAAATGACCTCAATCATTCTTGTCATCTTGCGCCTGTTAATATAAACTCTTCTTTATGAATACATTTCTTTAAAGTCAAAATATCAGATCTTGACTTTTTTTTTCTGGTCCTATTACTTTTCATGCTGTTTACTGTCATTCTTCTCTCTGATCTTGTCTAAATTTCCAAATGTGATCCGAGCGTTATTATTCAGAGGTTGGGTTGGGTACGGATTTTCTAATTCAGTTCTGATTCACAAGCTCCTGATTTCATTTGATCCCTATTTTGATTAAGTTTGATCTTGGGTATAGTTATGTACGGTACAGTAACAATTCAATCTTGGAATTTTAAGAATCAATATAGCAATTGTTCAATTAAAGACTGCATTTAATTGAGAAAAAAAAAAAACTATATTTTTACCTTACCCTATTGACTAGACAACTGGACATCTGTTGCTCAAGAGAGGAAGAGCATGATCTGCTTTTGATCAGGAAGCGATGCTCTCTAGGCCAGGGGTGTCAAACTCAGTTCCTGGAGGACCAACACATACATGTAGTTTTCAAAAAAGCCTGAATGACTTGATTTGCTGGATTAAGGGTTTAAAGCTAAACTTTGCAGGGCTGTTTCCTTGATGTACTCTTGAATGTTCAGTTTGGTATATTCTCTTTAGGGTTGTGTATCGTTTGAATTTGAACGATTCTGATTCCGATTTAAGAGGCAGGGTCAAAAAAGTTTAGCTAACCTTGCTAACCAACGGTCTTTCTGAAGGAAATACTCCTTTCTAAAGGGAAATACTCCTTTTTTGTCACAAATTTTGCATTTTGCTGAGATTTTGTTATTTTTAGAAAAGTGAAGCCACACTTTGGACCACTGACGTAAGCTACTCATGTTCGACTCGCGCGGTTATGCCAACACTTCCGGTAGACGCTTCTTCATTGGTGTTGTTCAGCGGTTTCTTTTTCTGGTCGGCCGACTGTGAATATCCAACACTATCTCACCCCCAATTCGTACGAATTCGACGAATGATTAAAAAATGTTTAATTCGTACTAATTCGTATGACCTCAACTTGTACGAATTTTTACGATTTGCCTAAACCCACGTGATGGGTAGGTTTAGGGGCGGGGTAAGGGGTAGGTCATTCGTACGAATTCATACGAATTAGCCAATTCGTAAAATATGTACGATTTAGCAAAATCGTACTAATTCGTACGAGTGAGGTCGTATGAATTGTTACGAATTAGCCACTAGGGCTGGGTATCGATTCACATTTTAATTTCGATTCGATTTCGATTCGCAAGCTCTCAGTTCGATTCGATTTCGATTCTCGATTCGATTTTTGATTCCTGATTTGATTCTCGATTCGACTATAATGAAGATGTAATACAAATCCTATATTTATAATTTATAAAAAAGAACAGTGGACATAAGTTTACTAGTGATAATTTACTAGTAATACAAGGAAATTAAGAGCCATAAATCTATATATAAAACACTTTTTATTTTAGGTACACTAAATGCATACAAAGACTAGACAGGATTTTGATGCAATATGCAAAAAAAGTCAGAACAGTCGCACAGCTTGGTCAAACAGTGTCATGTTATTTTATGTTTAAGATAGATAAATAAATATTTCAATATTTAAACATTTTTTACATTGATCTTACCTAAATGTTAATTTATTTATTTTACTAATACCCTTTTGTTAAGAGTTTATGTAGGGATGCTTGATTTCAATCTTTGAATTAAATTGAAAAAAGTAGCACAAATAAATACAATATAATAAAGACACAAATTAAGAGACATTTTGGGGTAGTTTTTTGGGTATGTCAGAAATACTACAGAAACTGAATAAAGTAATCCAATGTAAAATAACACTGGATAGTCTTTTTAGTCCAGACTGAATTAAATACAAAGGCTATTAATTCTAATTGCTTACAGTTAATACTATATTCTGTTGTTATGACAACAGAATTAATGACTGACACAAATGGCTGCGTTCACTTTAAGAACTAGTGTGCGATCCATTACTGTTTCGTTAACTTCCTGTCACACGCGTTTAATGCTAATTTAAGACATTACGAGGTTACTCATCAAGACCAGAGTTTTGACATAATGTTGCGTGTTTTAACTGTTAAAGCGATATATTCCAGGGATAAAACTTTTGTTTCTGGCGAGCTGTTTGTGAGGCGGATTTAGGCTGTGCACGAGACATCTCTGAGAGTGCGCGAGCACGGGATGGTTTAACATTGCGTGAGCACTGCAGATAAATGATAAATGTCAGTTACGATCATAGGTTACGATGCAATGCTGGCCCGATTGTGCAAGTAAATATTCCGTCATGTCCTGACTCCTAAACGCGCGTGTGTGTATCGACAGCTGCAGTGCTTAGCGCTTGCCTAGTGCAGAGAGATGAGGAGACGCAGCATCGCGTCCACGAGCCCTTTATATGGAAAAAATCGATTCGTGGCCGTTGAGAATCGATTTTGAATCGAACACATTTTAAAAAACGATTAATCGAAAAATCGATTTTTTTGCCCAGCCCTATTAGCCACTTTTTAATCATTCGTCGAATTCGTACAACTTCGGTCGTGAGATCGGGTTGGAATATCGAAACTAGGAATCGAAATTTTAACTTTTGAACGATTCCGGGAAAAACGAAAAGTTAGTCCCGGTTCCAATCGATACTCGATTCTCGATACCCAACCCTAATTCTCTTTGAGTTGTCTCTGCAAGTTTACTGATTTCAAACCCATCTGAACCAGTAGGATGTTGTCGTAACTCATATTGTGCTAAGTGAAATCCTAAAACCGGTCACATGAGTTTTTGTATTTTTTGAAAGCTAATAAGATCTATACAAACGCACTTTCCTGTAACAAATAATACATATTGGCCTTCATCCAAACTGCTAGAAAAGTTTTGCTTTAACCATTTTGACACCTTGACAACTGCTTTTTGCACAATACACGGCATCTTCTCTCCACATGGTAAAAACACTATAAGCTGAGATTCAGATTGCTTTCAGTGTGTAGGACTGCTTTGACTGTACGTATGTCTTTTTTCTGTCTTTGTCTTCCTCCAAGTCCTCACAGCCGCTGTCACACAAGCTTCCTTACAGTCTATGCTTCATAAGCTTCTCACTGCCGGACCGTCCGCTTTCAACGTCACTACTCTGCTTTCCCAAGCTGCTCAGCTTTCCACACAAGGTACGGCTGAAGTCCCAGTCACCCTTCACACTTCCCCTAACTGATGTTGTGCTGCAGTGCAACTAATCCATTTTTTTTTTGTAATGGAACTATGTGAACGTATTTAACAGTACTGTGTTAAACCAGTGTTTAAGTTGTGTTCATCGTTCATAGACACCCAAGACAATGGACATGCTGAACAATTCTTTAAAGGGTTAGTTCACCCAGCAATACAAATTCTGTCATTACTCGCCCTCATGATGTTCCAAACCTGTAAAGAAATTTGGTCATCTTTGTAACACAAATGAAGATCTTTTTTTTTATGAAGGTAGTAAAGACATCATTAAAGTAATCCATGTGTCTCCAGTGTTTTAACGTCAATTGGATGAAGTGAAGCGAGTGCTTTGTTTGTGCAAAAACATTACATATCCTCTCACGTCAACACAACATGCATGTTTCGTAGTGCTCTCATGAACTCATGTTGGAGATTCATATTTTGTTAATAAAGTGGTAAATAGTCACATGGAATACTTTTATGATGCCTTTACTACCTTTCTGAGTCTTGAAAGTGGTAATTGCGGACACTGTCAATGGGGGAATGGAAGGCTCTCAGATTTCATCAAAAAGATCATAATTTGTATTCCGAAGATAAACGAAAGTCTTACAGGTTTGGAACGACGTGAAAGTGAGTAATTGACATAATTTTTCTTTTTTGGGTGACCTAAGCCTTTAACACTTTTTTTTAAAGAATGTTCATTTAGTTAAGTAGGGTTCAATATATTTTTTATAGCAATCCAAAACTGGCAGATGGAAACATTTTAAAAAGTCCTTTAGTTCTAACACCACCTATCATGTTGCTATTTGTATGTACAGTATAGTTGTGTAAGATTATTTCCTGGATTCCATGTCTATAACGGTGTTTCTAATGAACAGCTCAACAGTCCGGTCAGTCACCCATGTCATTAGCGTCAGATGCCTCTTCACCGAGGTCATACGTGTCTCCTAGAGTCAGCACGCCTCAGACCAACGCTGTCTCTAAACCCCTGCTCAGCTGCGCATCTCTCTCTTCACAACCAAAGGTCAGTAGTCATTTTGTAAACTTTTGTTATAATTTGGACACTTAAAGGGATACTCCACTTTTTTTGGAAATAGGCTCATTTTACAACTCCCTCAGAGTTAAACAGTCGAGTTTTACCGTTTGCGAATCCATTCATCCGATTTTCTGATATTAAGAAGAATATCAGTAACCTTACAGTTTCTGGTCTCATTGACTTCCAAAGTTTATTTTTTCCTACTATGGAAGTCAATGAGACCAGAAACTGTCTGGTTGCTGATATTCTTCTAAATATCAGAAAATCGGCTGAATGGATTCAAAAATGGTAAAACTCAATATTTTCCATGAATTCCAACGACGAGCGACTCGTTTGGACTACGATGCGTTTCTTCAGATTCTTAACAAGTCATAATGTTCCTCATTTAAGTAATACCTGCCCACAGAATATGCAAAAAGGGGACAAGGTTAGACTGGTTAAGTTGCATTAGAGAATACAGTGCTGTCCCAATGCCAAAGATTTACTGTTTTTTTTTTTTTCCACAAAGTTTCCAAAACTCATTTGTTTGACCTTCCTAAGGCTGATGAGAGTGGTTAAAATTGATTTTAAACACTGTGCTGAATATTATAACCCCAACATGTATCGGAGAATGGAGAACAGCTTGTTTTCTGTTGCTTTTGTAAGCTCCTTAGGAAAATGAAGCATGGTTTTATGATCAATTACTGTTTGTATTACCATAGTTTTCTGACATATATCACAATTAAATGGTGGATAACATTGTATCTATAATGTGTAAGGAAATTACACTTTGAAACGACCTGTGAAATCCAAGCTTGAAAAGTCTGTGCATGAAATCCATTCTACACGATCCTCTTGTACGTGAACATTGTCAGGGTCTGAATTGGGCTTAAATTGGTTTGAAATTGACGCTATCTGTAATATTTACACTAGAGAAGAATTCGCAGTTATGGAGGGGTGGGACATTTCCCGAACACGCGCTAAGGGGCTTCAACGAATTTGGCGTGTTAAAGATAATAATGTAAAATATGTGAAAATAATGCGTTTTTTAAAACAATCAAGCATAAAGACGTTCTAGTACACCCCAAAACCAAAATCAAGACTTTGTTAAAGGGCACACTAGGACCCCTTTAAGAATTTGTCATTTGACCGAGTGTGCATTAGATGATAAAATATAAAACCATCAAGTAGAAGTACAGACACTCATGTTTAAAGGGATACTCCACTGTTTTTTCATATTAAACTGTTACGAGTTGATACATACCTCTGTCGTCATACCTCAATCGCTCTGGCACGCGAGACACTTTGATAACCCAGTTCATTCAAAATGGGCCAAGCAAAGAAGCGACCAAAACACCTCCACGTTTTCCCTATTTAAACGCAGTTACTCGAGTTGACCTAGGACGAGTTGACACAAAATAAAACGTTGCACTTTTCTAAGCGTGTAAAGTGGATAACTGTAATGAATAGCGGAATACCACAGCGGCGCAGTAATATCATTACTCGTGAAAAGTCCTCTCCCCCCTCTCACTCGCACTCTGGAGTGATGATATTACTGTGCCGAGTCCATAGATAAATATGTTCCCAAGCACTTGCTGTGGGATTCCGCCATTTTTATTTTGTGTCACCGGCCTAGGTCGAGTTACACTACTCAAGTAACTGTATTTAAATAGGGAAAACGTGGCGGTCTCTGCTTGGCCCGTATTGAATGAACTGCTGCCATATTGAATGCTGGAAATTTTATTGACATACAAACAGAAAGAAAATATTTGAAGCATAATTTACACTTTACCTGGTTTACTGGTTCTACAGCACATGGAAACTATCAGACTAAACCTGCCAGGTTTCAGAATGAAAACTTAATTTAATACTCTAATGCTTAATTTAATACTCTAATGCTTTAATACTCTTGATTAGGTTGACACAATTTGCAGCGCATTCACCTTTTTGATACCAATAATTTTGAACATCTCCCTCATAAATGGCCATGGGTGATGGGAATTGCTAACTCCCTGTCTCATCCATAACATCATCAATAGCAATTGTTTTTTTAAGTTCTCTGATACATGTTGGGGTTATAATGTTCAGGAACAGTGTTTAAAAACAATTTTAACCACTCTCATCAGCCTTAGGAAGGTCTAACTAATGAGATTTGGAAACTTTGTGGAAAAAACAGTGTACACACAAAAAAAAACTACAAAAAAAAAAAAAAAAAACCCCGAATTGGTTAGCTTCATAGACTAGCCTGCATCTGTGCTGCTTGATAGCCAGAAAATGATACACCAATGTTGGGTCATGTTTTCTGTTACATTAGTTTGAAAAAGGCACGCAATGACAAGAAATAATATTGATCATGCCACTAAATACAGATTAAAACCAAAGTAACGAGCCTGGTTTGAAAATTTAAGTAGAAAGTGCAGATATTTGTGTGGGTGAAAGTAAAAAGTTTTCCAAAATCTTGCATTTTTATGGATTTGTGTAGTTTAAGGTTGAAAATCTGGGTCTTGGACAATTAAAACAATTAAATTTCTATTGAAAATGCATTTTTGAAAGATTTAAAGGGCTGGGAAACGATTCATTGCGATTAATTGCATCCAAAATAAAAATTGGTGTTTACATGTGTGTAGTGTTTATAATTATTTTGTATATATAAATGCACATATGCATGTATATATTTAAATATATATTAATAAATATATATATATATATTTATATTTATGTATAATATTAATTTTTTATAAATAATTACATTTTTAAAAATAATTTTTTATAAATACATTTTTAAAAATAAAGTATATACATGCAAATATTTCTTAAATGTTTACATGCATGTTTGTGCGTTTATATATACAAAATAATTATACACACTACACACACATATATTATGTAAACACAAAATATTTTGGATGCGATTAATCGCGATTAATCGTTTCCCAACCCTGATTTAAACTCACCCCCTGGGAAATAAAAGGGCCCAAAACACAAGTTTTGTTTAAAATGTGCTTTTGCTATCATCCTTGTAAATAAATGCCACTTGATATTTTGTTATCTATTCAGTGACGTTTCTACATTTTAGAGAGTTATACTGCTACTATGTATATTTGGCAGTATTTAGTTGACATCTGTTCAGATTCTCTGATCTCTTTGTTGTTCTTCAAATTCAGGTAAGTTCATCAATTCAGAGACAAGGATCAACGTCCCAGCAGTCCGTCAGCTCTGACAAACCTCTGGAATTCAGTGATCCCCGTCTACACAGGCAAATGTACGGATCTCTCAGTGGGAACTTTTCTTTTGTTTGTTGGCAATGTAGAAGCAGCCTATCAGATGTTGTCTTACAGCACCATCTACCAGTTCAGTGTGGAAGTGCAACCAAATGAATGAATGTATATTTGTTACAATTACAAAGAAATGGCTTTTATATAAATAAAACCCATCTATACACACGTGTTTATATTATATAAATATATAAGACAAACAGACGTCCCATTTTCCCCAGAGCAGTCCCACACTGTATTTCAGCTCTAATTTTAGTGTCCTGACTAACTAAAAAGGTATTTCTAAATTTCCTTTCCTTGGTGATCATAGTCTTCTTTCACGTGAGAAGAGCCTAATAATCAAAGATAGCCAATGTCATCAGTATATTTTGGAGAACAAAACAAACACAATTCGTAATCGATTAACTTACAGTTAGTGAAGGCGGGAGGAGATTAATTCAGACGCGACAATGTCAAAGAAGCGCGTGTTTACAATTAACGAGGATCTTCAAAAAGAGTTTATCAAATTATTATGTCAAATCCAAACTAGACGGTAGTTATACTGTATACAGTCATACCACTTAAATTACACAGCATTTTATAATTATCCCACATAAATCATTAAGGGCAAAGATATATTGATTTCAGATTCAACTGTTTTGAAATCGTACTTGATTGCATCTCGTAATCCTATAATGTACAAAGCAAAAGTCACAAAATGGCAGCAGCTATTTTTGTATGAAACAAGAGGAAGTCCACGATTTTGGATGGCATAGTTAAATAACTGTACACAAAATATTGATTCGACTAAGTTTTAATTCTTTATTAACTAGCCAAACGCAAAACTCCATGAAGAAAAATCGTTCCTAGCAGGCGTGTAGCACTGCTGACTTAGTGACCCTGATGAGCTTGCGTCATCTGCTTTAAGAGGTTGTTATCTGGGAAAAACATACGGCTGGATGGCGCTATTGACCAATCAGAATCAAGTACTCCACAGTGCTGTGTAATAATACGAGATAACGCCGCACCTTCTCGCCAGGATCGCGAAATGACATTTCTACTGAGGGGGTTACTATGTCCTACGCCACTGATATACACATTTACACGCATAGTCACATATATATGCCATTTCTTTGTCATTTTAGTGGTGATATGAAGAATAATCACGAAATGACTAGGGCTGGGAAACGATTAATCGCGATTAATCGCATCCAAAATAAAAGTTTGTGTTTACATAATATATGTGTGTGTAGTGTGTATAATTATTTTGTATATATAAATACACACACATGCATGTAAACATTAAAGAAATATTTGCATGTATATACTTTATATATATTTATACAAAATTAATATTATCCATAAAAATAAATATTTGATATATTAACACATTTTTCTTAAATATATACATGCATATGTGTGCATTTATATATACAAAATAATTATACACACTACACTCACACATATTATGTAAACACAAACTTTTATTTTGGATGCGATTAATCGCGATTAATCGTTTCCCAGCCCTAGAAATGACATTTCTACAGAGTGGTCACCATATATCCTACGGCACTGATGTACACATTTAAACGCATAGTCACATATGCCATTTCTTTGTTATTTTAGTGGTGATATGAAGAATACTTTAATAACAATACTTTTTTTTGCTTTAATTATTATCCAACTTAAATTCTAGCTCATTTGAATGAATGTTTCTTTTGTTTTCTAGCAGCCAAGAGGGCTTGTCGAGCTCCAATGGCAGCGCGGGCATCAGCGTTCCCGCTTTAGGCAGCAGCTCTCGAACCCATAGCACTTTCACTCCCTCTCTAGCATTGCACTTTGATGAAAGTCTCATCAAGCATGTTCAAGGCTGGCCTGCAGAACATGTGGAGAAGCAGGTGCCTTTATCTCTTCAACTGTTTATCCTTCTTCTTAGGGATCCACCGATATAAAAATTTTGGCCGATACCGATAACCGATAATTCTTTATATTTGAAAGCCGATAACCGATATATCGGCCGATAAACTTAAATCCAAATTTTTATCTAATTTTGAGTCCCTGATTACAAAAACAAAAGTCTCACAATTAAATACATGTCCCAAGCGCACAATTATAATGATGTTCTCCTTATAGTGTTGTATAGCCGATATGACAGATTTGCGTTGCACATGTTGTAACGAAACAAATTTTCATTTTTTGAAGAGATTTCAATCATATTTCAAGAAATTCAAAAACATAAACAGTTCTCAACAAGTGTCTCAGCTGAAGGGAATAATACATTATTTATCGGCTTTAACTTATCGGCCACATTTTCTTACCAGGCCGATAACGATAGCATTAAAAATGAACATATATCGGCCGATACCAATATGCTAGCCGATATATCGTGCATCCCTACTTCTTCTACAGATCAAACTTTACTTCTCTAACTAATGAGGTTTCCTTCCCCTCTCTCTCACCCAGGCGTCACGAATGCGTGAGGATATCCACAATATGGGAACCCTCTACATGTCGGAGATCTGCACCGAGCTGAAGAACCTTCGCTCTTTAGTGCGAGTATGTGAAATCCAGGCCACATTGAGAGAGCAGAGGTCTGTAACTCTGATTTAGTTCAATTTATCGACAGTGCTTAACGAAATGGCTAGGGCTGGGTAAAAATATCGATTCATCAATGCATTGCAGTTCTTTGCTTCTCAATTCAATATCGATTCATCAAGTCCTATGAATCGATTCAGCCATCCAGGCCAGTGGCGGCGCTGTGGGCTACACTCTAGTGAGAGCGTTCAACGTTGTACAAGTCGCGCTTTAGCAAAACAGCGCGATGACGGACAGTAGCTGCACTCCGTTCACGCCTGATTGTGATTCAAGCCTGCACCACTAACATTAAAAGTTGACGTTTGGGCTCATTTTGGATTCCACTGTAAGCCGGGAACTATGGAAGCTTGTTTCCGCCACAGAATGGAAAATAAAAAAGGTAATTGCGACTTTTTATCTCACAATTCTGACTTTTTTCCTCACAATTGGGAGTTTACATCTCGCAATTCTGACTTTATTTTTCAGAATTGCGAGTTATAAAGTCAGAATTGCATGATATAAAGTCACAATTGTGGGATATAAAGTCAGAATTACGTGTTATAAAGTCGCAATTGCGTGTAACAAACATGCTGGGGTCAATTTGTTCTTTAACATTGGTAATACTGCGCACAGTATTTAAAAATATACTCGGGCGCTTAATTACTTGTGTATTTACTTATTATTGAATCGATATCGAAGCTAATAAATCAATATTGAATCGAATCGAAATCGAATCGAAGCCTCAAGAATTGAAATCGAATCGAATTGTGAAATGCCCAACAATACCCAGCCCTAGAAATGGCGTTCGGTGAATAACTTTTTTCTTTGCTTGTGCACAGGATTCTGTTTCTGAGACAGCAGATCAAAGAACTTGACAAACTGAAGAATCAGAATTCCTTCATGGTTTGAGCGGGTGGCTATGGAGCTCATGGCGGTCTCTCGCCGAACAAGCCCCCGTCCCCCCGCGTCCCCCCGTCCCCCCAAGCCTTTTGGACCCCCGCTCTCAGATCCACAGTCGAACTGAAAAGGGGCCGAGTGATAGGAAGCTTTCAAAAGTACTTGGGCAACACGAAGCCCTGAGATCATAGATTAATTTCACTGTCGTTTTACATCACACGGCTTCTCTATTCTCAGATCCACGGGCAATTCGAGAAGTGTTCAGAGAACACGCTCTCCAACCCAGACTGACCTGTGAGCAATCGTGCAGTGGATCTGGCGATTCACGCGCTGGTTTTTCAAGGTCATGCCTGTGTTAATGGATCCTAAATTTCACTGTCACACTGGAGACGTAACCCCCCCACCCCCACCCGTCCTCCAGTGACTGACAGTGATCACGAAAGATGTTAGAAGGGCTATCTGTGCACAAGGACGCTTCTAGCTGCGCTGGCATTTATCAAAGTGACCAATTCAAATCAACCCAATATCATTCTGAGTGCCCATTCTCAAAAGTTAGGAGTGACTGGCTGATTCTCTGCCCCTCAGAAGATTAAAATAAGACCTGAATGATCTTCCTTAATTCACAGCAGAACAGCGAATGGGTGCTAAAGATTTCTCAACTGGTGATGTGGCACTTAAAAGCTTTTGGCGAAGCGGTAGACGCACATTTTCTGAGTTTCTGACCCCGATGAAGGGTTTTTTTTTGTTTTTGTCACTATCTGCCTTTGATGTTTCTCGTTCTTTGCAGTGCTGTTACACATCTAACTGAGATTTCTATTCATGCTGCACCCCAGCACTGTTTGACTCTTTTTGTATTAATGTTATTTTAATTTGTTTGTATTTGCTCAGTTTTTGTTTTTTTTACTCATATAAATGAGTTAAGTCATTCCCATATTGCCCGGTTTTGTGGGATGCAATGAAAAGGACTCGTATTTTATACATGAGCGATGGTTGCACTTGGAAAATGAATCTTTTAAGGATGAAAGAGGACCAACGGGACCGTCTCGAGCCGACCAGCGGGAGAAGAGTATGGCGAAGTACGGGATGCGATTGCTTTTTTTTCTCATCTTTCACGTAAAAATATCAACCAGTCATTAAAAAAAAAGAAAATCTGTAAGCATTTAGTCAACTTGTCGATTTGTATTTGACAAGGATGTGAAAATATGGCAAAACTGGTGATTCCTCTTTGATGTTTGCAATGTCATTCATAGTTTTTGCTTTATTGTTCTTTCTGTCTTTACTGCCCTCTAATGCAGGGTTTGAACTTAGACCAATATTAATGCAATAGGCTGTAAATGGACTTTCAGAATAGACATGATGGGTATGTTGCTTTGTATATGGTTTCTAAAAGCTATGGGAAATAAACAATTACTACATTGTGTTTTGGTACATGTTTGCTTTTGTGCATTGGCTGCTTTTGATAAAGTTAGATGCAATCGTGCCCTAGCCCAGTCAGAGCTAAAAGAACTCACCTTTCAAGCATACTGGAGGTTTTGTACATGTTCGCCCTCCTTTGTAATTAATATGACGTTGCCGTGTGGTAGTTCACATTTAGGAAAGTACGGTTATTTATTTATTACTAATCTATTAATTACATATAAAAATTTAATAAACAGGATCATAATACTTGTGTTTTACACATAATGCATTATTAATATAAATTTAAGAAAATAGCCCACTTATAATGACTGTCTATAATCTGTATTCTAAAGAGGAAACTAAATGACTTCAGATATTATTTAAGAATTCTCAGGCGTTTCTCTTTAAAATAATGTTTGAGTCATTATTATTTGGTTAACAACACCATGATCTTCACTTTAGAATAAATTATACATTAAACATTAATTTTGAACCTGTACAGTTTAGTCCTCAAGGATAACAGTGAACTACTAAGCCGACTATAACAGCCTAATTATTTGTAAATCTAAACCTAATAATTTGAGTTTTGTTTAAAGGGGGGGTTGATTGCGATTTCACTTTTTTCATTTTAAATAGTGTGTAATGTTGCTGATGGTGCATGAACAGTATCTGCAATGTTGCAGCGCTGAAAGTTCAATGTAAGCAGAGATATCGTCTTTTAAAAATCAGGAAGTGTAAACGCCTACAAAAACGACTGGATTGGGACTACAACGGGTTATGGTACGTCACTAACCCGCACATTTGCATCAACCACTCCCTTTGGAATATGCAGGAAAGGGCATGCGCATATTTCTGCAGCACGTCGAGTGAGTTGTGTTCACGCAGCTGTCAGGTCTTCTGTGTTTCAAGCTTCCCACGGATGCTATACTTCATCAACAATGGATACAATTTATGTTTGATTATATTCCTGAAAGTGACGATCGTAATCTAGCTCTCTGTGCTGCGCATTTTACGGAAGACAGCTTCCAGAATCTCCACGAGTTCAATGCAGCAAGAAACTGTTAATAAACCATGAAGCAGATCCAACTTTAAAACCAGAGGCAGCAGTTGTTGGGCCACAACCTGTAAGTAGGCTAAGACTTAATCGTTTTAAATGTATCTGCATGTATAATTCCAGACGTAACGTTAGCCTGTGTTTTATTTATTTTTTATTTTTTCAAAATGCCAGCGCTGGCTTTATAGCCACTAGGCTACTAGTTATGCTAGTATTTTGTGTCTACGATTAACGCGTACAAACATTATGGACCTGAATTTTGTATAAGTACTAATGTTTTAAACGTATTTTTCATGTATATATGCTTTATGACGTTATTTTCGATTTGATCAGGAACGTAAACTTGCCACCACTGTTTGAGTATAACATTAGTAGCCAGTCAGTTGCTATTGTTGCCAGTCAGATGCTATTGTGTAAAACAAACGTGTATATGGTTAAAAAAATGGCAAATTATCATTCAGAAACGTTTAGTAAGAGCCGTGTGTGGTGTGGTTCTGCTTGACTCGCTTCATCGCGGCTTTATCGGTCTGATTCTGCCTCACTGAGACTGCAGTTCGACACCATTATTTACATCTGGACCGGAGCTGGCGTTTCCCCGTAAAGGTAATAGGCGTTAACCTTCCGGACAATGTGAGCGACAGTTTAGCCAATCACAACACACCCGCCCAAACGAACCAATCTGAGCCCACGACGTGTTTCTGAGGGAGTGTTTTCATAGAATCAGGAAGTAAACCGCTCGTTCAGGGGACAGAGGAGAGCGCGGCTGACAATAAAGGTGAAGTTTATGAAAAATAAGACTTTTAAAAAAAGAAAAACCACGAATACATGTTATATTGCACCCCATAAACACAATCATGCAAAGAAAAAAAGTAAGTATAATGTCAAACATTGCTTGACTTTCTGTCAACACAGCATTCCCCATCTTCAGAGAAAGTTAGTATTCACTCTTCTTCTAATTTGGTTAATTAAATGTTGGGTGCCTATGTCTTGTCTTGTAATTGAAAGATAAATTACGATAATAAGAATCTAGTGTTCTACATTGACTTCCCATCACATTATTCCTTGTTATTGTTAATGTTACAATTACAATATGTGAAAAATAAGTATTTGTCCATGTTCACGTTTGACTGTACTACTGTCGCAGAAACAAAGGTTTTAGTTTTAATTACATGTTCCACAGTAAAAAAAAAAAAAAAAAAAAAAAAAATAATGGACAGGTTATAGTAACATTTTATTTCTTCATTAGGGGTGTAGAAAATTCTGCTGTCATCTGATTGGCTGATCAAGTTTAGATGAGATCACCTGTTGTCACTAATTAATCAGGCTTCAGTCTCAGCTTGTTTGAGACCGTCTCCCCATTCATTCCTGCATTCATGCTCTTTGTGGAATTGTTGTGTGGTTGAAAATGTAAGTTCCTCTCTTTTGGTTTGTTTAGTTCAAAGGATTGTGTCAATATGTTATATTGAATTCTGGTTATGTATATTTTCTTTTTGTTATACATTTTTGATTTGTTACAAGTTGATTTGAGATGTAGTCTATGGTTTTATTTGCAAATGTGTGTAATTTAGTAATGGTTTCTATGTTGTTTGTGGGTTTAGGAACCAACAATTACCACCTAGAAATGTCTACTCCTACTTGTGAAGCAAAATAAACTGGGAAAAGCAAATTGATGATTGAATGAGTTTTAATGGACCCACCATTCCAGTATAGCAACAGCTAAATCAGCCTAAAAGTCCTGCTAGTTTTTTTTACAGGGGTCTATGAGTAATACATCTGATGATGATGATGATGGATTTATAAAAAAAATCCACTTACCCAAGAACCCATCATTCTTTTACATTGGAAGGAGTGATTGGGAAAAGCTCAAGAAGAACAGAAAAGAAAGAAGCTTTAAAGGACTCCAGTGGACAAATGTGATCTCAAAAGGTCTGAGGACCATAAACCCATACTGTTCAATTGCCTTTAAAAGGCACAAACTGAAGGTGATGATTTCATTACATGTAAGCCCTGGATTCTCCTGCCTTGGTTACTGCAGATTTGAAGATTGCCCTGTCACAGTGACATTCACTGTGGACAGTGAAGAGGACCTCAAGGCAATAGTAAATTAATTTAACGGAATTGGAAAGAAGACCTGTTAGGGCACACGAAAGAAAATCACTGGGCGAAGACCTAAAAAGACAGCTTCCACGAGCAATGTACCTTGAAAAATTAACAAACATACCCGAAGATGTTATGGAGTCTGGCTGTCGCCTGTCGGGATGAGGCTCCAAGTCCGAATGTCCTGAAAAATATATCGTGGGAAGCACGAAAGAGAAGCTGGCTGCACAGTAATGAAATTATCAGTCTTCAAAAAATGATTGACCAGAAAAAAAGGCAGTCCTTATGAGGTCCTACAGAAAGTGATGCTACACCCAAAAGGTCACGCAGGGGGATAGAAATAAATCAGGAGCGATGCTAGGTGGACATTGTCTATCTGGATGCAACTGGCAGCATCATGAAAAAGCAGAAAGGATGTCCTCCTTTCTGTGTATATGTAACGGTCACCAGCTGGAGTGCCCTTTTGAGCCAGCAGATGGCACTCCATATATGACTATTTTCACTCACAAACTACATTTCCCAGAACTCACTGCCCGGACTCATCATCACTGATCACATTCACCTGTACCTCATGCATTGATTGCATTCACCTGTGTCTCGTCAGAGCCCATCTACGGAGAGCCTTGGCACTTCCGTTGTGTATCATCTTGGTTGCAGTTCCATTAGAATTCCACTGGAGGTGATCGCGGGCGAGAGCAGAATGAATGGGAGTCTATGGGGCTAAACGGCTAAATGTGTCTCTTTCACCTGCTTGACGTTAAATTAACATAGATTTTATTGTTGATTCCGCAGGTTCAATATAGATTATAGGCCAAAAGTCGAATGAACGAGTACTTATGTCCTTTTGATTTCGTACAGGTTAGGCCGTTGTTGGCCGGAACAGGCTAGCATTCTGCTATTGTGTGACGTCATCTTATTTTTAGAACAGATAAGTGAACTTAAAAATGCAATTTTCAGCTGAGTGTATTATCCTTTTGAATGCAACTTTCAAATTACTTGACAAAAAATTGCATCCTGAGAAAAGTGGATTTCTGGGGGTGAAACCCCATTGACTCCCATTCATTCTGCACTCGACCGCAAGCGCCCCCGCATGGACCGAGACGTGTTACTGCAGCCAGTCCAGAACCCGGAAGTAACCAGCCAGTGCCAATTCTCTTCAATTAGACATTCTCTGGTCTCGTCCTGTTAGTCTGTCTATAAATACCTTGTGTTCACGTTCTCTGTTTGCGAAGTCTTGTTGTACTGTGTGAAGGTCAAAGGTGACCTTGATGACGTGGGACGGGACCACAATATGAGCAGTGCTCTCGGAAATTCAACACCCTCAGAAAGCTTCCAAGACAAGTAATTATAATATATTTTACATGTCACGACTTTAGTACTCATTACTTAATGTGTTTAACATTTACCTGTTTTTTCTATACATTTCTCAGAACATAACAGAGGACAACAGAACCCAGGGCATAATGGAGAAGAGCCAGTGGGATTTAAAATACATTAGATTTCCCTCCGGTCGCCTGACTAGGCTTGATGATTTTGTTGCCCGGTATCAGACAACTCACACTGCTCTCCTGAAGGAATATGATGATTCTAAAAGAGTTTTTAGAAGAAAGGTTTGAATACTTTAATTAGAGTTTCATTAAAGGTGGTATGGATCAATAAGTCAAAGTCGAAGTAAAAACTTAAATTTTGTGTCATCACATTATTTGTATATCTGAAACAGTTCTCTAAAGTTATTGAAATTATAATTGAATGCCTCCATCAAGACGAGAGTGGACCAAGAAAGATGGAAAGATGGAAAGAAAGGCAGCAAAAAAAAAGGGGGAGATATGTCACACCACTCCGGAAGCCATTTCCTTTCAAAACATCGAAGAAGGTAAACTGAAAATATAAAGCTGTCAAGCTTTCTACAGAATTAAAAGTAATAATCCTAATCTAATCATTACAGTTTTAGCTTTACTGCAGGCAATGCCAATCCGAAATAGTTTAGGCTACTACTTAGATATTGTAACAGGGTTCAGGGAAGAAGGAGGCAGGAACCGGATAACAATTCAAAAATAAAACTTTATTTAAACAAATTACCTGCCAGTACCCAAAATAAAACATAAATACCGGCCAGCAGCCCCTCACGGACGACTGCTGGCTTACCAAAAAAAAAAATATATATAAAACAAAAGCAGGCCTGTTCCTCTCTCGATCCACTCTCGATCAGTCACCTTTATAGCTCCGCTCCTCCGTGAGAGATGCGAGACCGGTGTGCTTCACAGGTGCTGCTCATTAGCAATCGCACCACCGGCCTCGCGACTTTCTCTCACGTCCCTCGGCCGTCCTGCTCACCACAGATATATAACAGCAAAAGCCGTTTTTACAGACTACACACAATTGTTACCCAATATTAATATTAGGCCTATATGTGGTTTATCATTTTGTGGGTGGTACATTTTTTTTTTTGAGAAACTATTAATGTAGATTACAACAAAAACTTCTACAAACGATTGAAATATTGTAAATTTAAAATATAATTGTTTTAAATGTATTTAAAATAGGAAATTAAGAGACAAACATAAGGAATTTAACATGAGGATCCTTAGTAAGGTGATTTATTTTTAAACGCACTGTTGATAGGTTGACTCCTCAGAACCTGACAGTGCCATTGGGAAATCTTCACCACAGCCTAGTTCATCCCTGCTGGGGGACCAGGAAGAAACCTTGGATGGAAAGGAGGTAGAAGATGGGGATACGTTTACCAATCCTCCAAGCTTGGATCCAAGACATCAATAACCCCACAGCATCAAGCAAGAAGGCTTTCTAGCATCACAATTTCTTACTAGCGACTTTTAAAGGTTATTATTTGAATGGACATTAAAAAGAAACACATTCAACTGATGTTTAACTATGTGTCATTTTTTTAATTTAAATTTAAGGCATGCAGCTCACCTCCTGGTGGAGAAAAAAGACACAGAGGTTGTGGTTTCTGTGATCCCCACCCAGAACGTAGGGCAAACAATTATTGTTCGTCACCGTGAGCTCAAAACACTTCAACCGCACCGATGGTTAGATGGCGAGGTCGTACGCATTTCATTCTCTTGAACATTTAGTTATACAAACTACTTAAGTTTTACAACTATAATTATGTTGTTCTATAATAACACTTCAGCTACCATTTGGTAATATGAAAAATAAGTAAATTTAGGATAAGATAGTCCCTCAGTTGGTAATCAATAAATACAAAATAACATTAGCCTCATTAAGTAGTACTGTAATAACAAACAATGACAAATAATTAACAATTTTAAATAATCACCACTTTAACGTGTCTGAGATGTGACCAGTTGTCTTTTTGTAGTCTTACCATGGTCATAAAAAGCATTGCTATTAACTCTGTATGAACTGCTTGTGTTCTGATTCCCAATTTAAATCGATAAAACAATTATTATTATTATTATTACATTAAAATAAAGGTCCAGATCACTACTTGTTTCTGCATATTGACTACATAACATCTGAGTCATTAGAAAACGACCATATTCAGAGTTAAAAATGCAATGTATTATGTCTCAGACAGTGTAGTTGGTAATAATTGCTTATAATTTGACATAGTCACTTAATATTTCATAATGAGGTTGATCTAATTAATAAGTTATTTATTACCCATAGAGAAACTATTTCGGTTCTAAGTTGACTATTACTTATTGTTTATGTAAACTTGTTTTCACATTAACTTGTTTTCACAGTAGATACAGTAGCTGAAGTGTTGATGTAGTTTTACTTATTTGTCCTGCATTAATTCATGCACAGATCGCCATTAATGATGTACAATTGAAGAGTTCAGATGCAAAAGCCTCTAAATGCCATTTGAAATTTTCTTCTAAAATGCCCCTTTTTATCAAGCTTGTATATTTAAGTTCAGTAATTTCACTTAAATGACAATTCATAGGTAATCTTCATTGCCATTTAAGTAAAATTACTGAACTTAAATATACAAGCTTGATAAAAATGATCATTTTAGAAGAAAATTTCAAATGGCACTTAGAGGCTTTTGCATCTGAACTCTTCAATTATAGACCTATGGTTACTTACGTTGTGTTTATGTGTTTCTTGGTGTAAACATTAAAATATTGGAATGGTTGAATTTAACTAACACACACAGCCCAAAAGTACAAATTAAATCAAATGATATGTCCTTATGATTAGAACTGTAATAATTATAATGTCTTCTTAACATTGTATTTTTATTCAATAATAAAACTTAAAATAAATTAAAACATTTCTCCCAAATTTCTTTTTTTAGACAATTGAAGGCCTGTTCCATCTTGCTGTCAATCAGCTGGAGATGGGGAACTCGATATACATTGTTAATAACTACACAGCATGGGTGATTCTGCATGGGGAAAGCTCACAGCTTGTCCTGCACAGTTTGTCAAAGGTGATCACAGTGGTGACATGGACTACAGTGTTGATGTGCAGTTGTGTGTTTGTGCAGGGACCTTATGCATGTAAAAATATAAATGATTTATTGCAGCACTGCATACTGAATGTATGGTGAATATGCCAGCTTTACATATTGCTTTAAAAGCTACATTTACTAATTATTGTTTACAGTGCAAAGGTAATTATTATTTAACTTCTTCATAAGGTCAGCTTTGACAATTACCAGATCTCATTTGTGAACATCTGTGAAGTCCATTGGAAACTTCTGATGAGTAGCAGAATGATATTTATATTTCATTATTGTATTCTTAAAAAATGTATTGGTCGCATTTCCACCTTATTATTTTCAGTACATAAAGGGGGCAATAAGATTTTGTGACTTTTCATACATTATCTATCTATGCACACACAACTGGGCTTGATTTGTTTTTTTCTGAAGGTATGTAAAAAAAATGTTTACACTTCTGGTCTTCGGGGTCACATTGAAATGAATGGAAAATGTAAAAAAAAAAAAAAAATAAAAAAAAAATATATTTTCTTCATGTGTCAAACAAACAAAAATCCGGCATAAATCTGAAAAATTTTACACATAAATGAACATAATACACATAAATGCAAGCTAATGGTGTAGTTGAGGAATTCTGTGGTATATAAACGTACTTTATATCTACAAAAACACAGCATTAATGAATAGATGAGAAGTAAAATAAAAATATAATAAAAAGATATATTGATTATTGATATATTGAGTGATTATATGATTAAAAATGTATATTTTTTTTGTACAATTACTCAATCAGACCCAAGACCATTTGAAGGTTATACCTGTGCGCATTCAGTCAATTTAAGGGTAAAAAAAAAAAAAAAAAATAGGAAAGGAAAACATGTTTTAGTATTGGCTATTGGCATTTTTACACACAGAGAAAAAAAAAGACGTCAAGTCATGCTTTTCCTGTAGAAGATGAGGGTTAAGCTGTATTATCCTTGCATGGGCACACGGGGAGGCAACAGTCCCAAACTCCCGCGTGTGAATGAAACAGCCCAGCGGCTCGATGACTCTTATAGGAGGAGCTGCTGCTCCCTCATTCCCGAGTCTTCAACATTTAAGGGCACTCAAGCGGAGTATAAACACGAGAGATTATCCCTGCGAATAGAAGTGAAGTCTGACAATTTCGCATCCGAATTGAAACACGAATGGATTACATGTTTTTTTATTTTTAAAAACCAAACAACTGCGCGTCGGCTTTTCTGCGCACAGATGATTGGATCTGGAAGTCCTGAAGAGAGCACCGAGGACAGAACCACGATGTGATCGTTTCTATTTAAAAATGCTACGAAATGCTTTGAACGAAGCGAGTTGGAGCACATTTTGGACACCAATACCGTATTGTCTGGCTACAAAGTCCGTATCTATGCGAATCTGAGAGGAAAAGTGTTTGAATCCAATGCAGCGGAACAGCAGTCTCGTTTCCATTTGGCTTCAGCTCGAGCTGTGCGCGATGGCTGTCCTCCTCACTAAAGGTGAGTGATCAGATAGCTCAGGCAGAATAGTCCACACATTGATATATATATATTCACAATTCCCTTTTAAATAGAACGAATTGTATTAGAAATAAATATAGCAAAGCTAAAAGTGATTAAAGGCTACAATATGTTATTACATAGTATGAACACAAATTTAAAGTTACACTTTATTTTAAGGTGTCATTGTTAGAGTGTAATTAGCCTATATATTTAAGTACTGAGTAATATTAATTAACTGCTACAGGGTTAGGGTAAGATTAGGATTTGCTTTGCAAAGATTAGGGGTTAGTTGCATGTAATAATGCATTATTTACTGAAATTACCATGGTAAGTACATGTCAAATCAAGTCATCCTCATTTATATAGTGCTTTTTAACAATGTAGATTATTTCAAAGCAGCTTTACAGAGATAAACATATAATTTAAGGTAACAGAGATTGAATAACATGTAACAAGGACACTGTAAAATGAAGTGTGACTAAAAGTTTTCTGAACACTCAATTGTTATCATTGTTTTTAATTCGATTTTTATTTTGCATTGCTTGCCTTTGATGAGCAACATATTGGTCAATATTAATACTAAATATTGTATTGTTCCGTCAGAGAAATTATCCAGAGCAATATCTTTACAAGAACCAAACGTCTTAAAGCCAAATACCAAACACGGACTCGTACTTTGAAAAGTTGTGAAAATTAGGGTAACACTTTATTTTACACTGTCCTTCATATGTTACATGTACTTACCATAGTAATAACAGTAAATTATGCATAATTATGCAACTAACCCTCAACCAAATCCTAATCCTACCCTAACCTTATAGCAAGTACATGATATTACTCAGTATTACTCATTACTCAGTGATATCATTACACTGTAACAAAGATACCTTAAAATAAAGTGTAACCAAAATGAGTTCTTGTTAGTTGTGGTATCAATAATGTGGGTCATTTCTCATTTGTTGTAACAGGAGAAATACGGTGTTACTGTGATGCTCCCCACTGTGTGGCCACCGGTTACATGTGCAAATCGGAGCTGAATGCCTGCTTCACCCGCACCTTAGACCCTCCGAGCGCCAAGTCTCTCTTATCTCACGGGTGTTACGACCCTCTGCTGAACTCTGGGAAAACGTGCCATCCAGAGTCGACATATGATGCCGTTCATGGATCTTCCACTCTTCAATGTTGCCACGAGGATATGTGCAACTACAGAGGCCTGCAAGATCTCACATACAGAGGAAGTGCAATTCATGGTACGAGTCTTCTTTAGTTATTGCTAGTGATAGCCAGATAAATCAGCCATTTTTTTATTTTATTTCAGTCATTAACTGCGCATATTTGGGCAATTAGAAGTGTCTACTGAATTGATCTGCCAATTTAGCTACATCTGTGAGTTATATCCAAATGACCATGTCAATGGTTTATGTTTTTAGATGTTGTAGGGAATTTTGAGATGTATGTGCAATGTTTCCTTAATAATACAAATGTTTGTGGTATTATTATTGTTATTGCATCTCAGATGCTATTTTTGCCACTCTGCACTCTAATAATATTACTTTGTTCAGCCTTCACCTAAACTAAAGCTGAAATATCAAATTTACAGAAGAACATCCCTTCACACCTCAAGTACATTTGTTTAAAGAGTTAGTTCACCCTAAAATGGAAATTTTGTCATCATTTAATCACTCTCATGTTGTTACAAACCTGTATGACTTTATTTTTCTGTCCAGTGTTGTTTTGGACCCCATTGACTTTCATTATTTCATTATTTCTATTCTTTTCAAGTTCCACACGTTTTTTTGGTAACACTTTACAATAAGGTTCACTAGTTAACATTATGTATTAACTAACATGAACTAACAACGAGCAAAACACTTTTTTACAGTATTTATTCATCTTTTTTTAATGTTTGTTAATAAAAAACACAACTGGTCATTGTTTGTTCATGTTAGTTCACAGTGCATTAACTAATGTCAACAAATACAACCTTTGGTTTTATTAATCTATTAGTAAATGTCGAAATTAAACAACTAAGATTAATAAATGCTGTATAAATATTGTTCATCCTTATATAGTTATTCTAAGGTAGTTAACTTATGACGCTTATTGTAAAGTGTTACCAAGTTTTTTTTACCGCCTTAAATGTTCTCTGTTCTCATTCAGACAAACATCGACATCAAGCTGAAGGCAGTCGTCACGTGATCGCACGTCTGCAGGAAATCCCTTCCTCCAAGGAGGTTTGGTTTCGAGCTGCAGTCATCACCGTACCCATCGCCGGTGGCCTCATCTTGGTCCTCCTCATCATGCTGGCCCTGCGGATGCTTCGCAGCGAAAACCGCAGACTGCGACAGCAGCGACGAGAAATGCTCTCTCGCCTTCACTACAGCTTTCACGGCCAACACCTCACCAAGGGCCATGTGGCCAAACTGGACTTAGAGTGTATGGTTCCAGTAGGAGGCCATGAGAACTGCTGCTTGACCTGCGACAAGATTCGACAGTCCGATCGTAGCAGCCAGCGACTTCTATCATTGGTCAACTGGGGAAAATACAGTGGCCGAGGCAAACTGGAGTTTGTGTGATGACTTTAGCTTCTTTTTCCTGAGACTTGTTTTATTTCGACCCTTCTAACGGAGGACCTGCAAACGAGAAGACTTGAAAGCGCTAACCGCATGGTTGTCGCTCTAGAAGCACTTTACTTGAGTTAGAGACTTGAGGAGAAGACCGCTTGTATTATAGGCTGCGACGAGGAGTGGCTTCGTGCTGGTATTCTTTATGACCGAAGGATTCCAAGAAATGTATTTTGGTTTTAACGTTTGCACTTTTTTGTATAAAGAAACTACGGTTGATTTGCTTTAGTAGTGGTGTAAGACCAGCGTGTCAACTTTTTTAGAATAAACTAAAATTTGCCAAAATTGAAGGGGTACAACAGCTTGTTAAAGGTCTTGGTATGTTATTTACACTTAAAGGGATAGTTCACTTTGAAATGTTTTAGCATACCTCAAGGGCATCCAAGATGTAGGTCTCTTTGTTTCCACAGTATTTTCAATTTTGATATTTTTCGGTCAAACCGTTCGTGTCTATCAGTCATAAAATGGAGGTCTATGGGGTCCACCTCAAAGAGCATGCACAGAGGAGTCAAAATTAAACTCGATTTAATGATTCGTAAATGTAAGTACACATTGACGGCCTAAGACACGAAACGAGCGGTTTGTGTAAGAAAACAAACAGTATTTATATAGTGTATATAGAAGTTATAGTTTATAGTTTACTTTATAAATACTGTTCGTTTTCTCACACAAACCGCTCGTTTCGTGTCTTAGGCCATCAATGTGTACTTACATTTACGAGTCATTAAATTATGTTTAATTTTGTGCAAGCTCTTTGAGGTGGACCCCATAGACCTCCTTTATATGACTGATAGACAACACCGGTTTGACCTAAAATATCAAAATTGAAAATACTGCGGTAACAAAGGCACCTACATCTCGGATGCCCTTGAGGTAAGCTAAAACATACCAAAAATTAATTTCAAAGTGAACTATCCCTTTAAAATGTTCATAATAGTTGAGGGTATATACTCTTAAGCTACTAATATGCAGTTCTCAGGGGTAGATATTGTCCCTTTAAGCATACTTCGCCAGTGATAAGCTGTTATGCCCCTAAAATTTTAATTTTTGCATTTTTTTCTAACAGTTAAGAATGTCTGTTGGTGCGCGAATGTGTGACTTTTCACTGTTAAAGTTATAGTTCACCCAAAAATTAAAGTTCGGTCAACCTTTTGCTATTTCAGCTGTTTCAGTCTGTACAATGGAAGTGAATGGGGTCCAAAACATTCAAGCTCCAAAAAGGTCATAAAGGAAGCATAAAAATAATCTATACAACTCTAGTAGTTTCATTCACATCTTCTGAAGCAATATGATCACTTCATAGGATGAACAAGCACAATTTAATTGGTAATTATTCACAGATCCAATCAAATCATTGATAAACTGGATAAATAGACACTACTACTATCTTTGGTCATGATATTTGAAAATTGAAAGTTTTGGATATTATTAACTTGGGATTAGAACTGAAACATACTTTCAAAATCTTTTGTCTTCCACAGGGGAAAGAAAATCATACAAGTGTGATATAACTTTTGTGTGAACTAAGCCTTAAACATTCACTAGTCACCTCTGACCTGCATGTAGATTTTGTTCACTGTAAATATGCGTCACTGTAAATATTACATGTTCAACAAGTCATCATTGTGGTGTTTTTCGTCTTTACTGTCTCTTGTTCAATGATTTTGGGTGGAACCGTGAATCTGAACAGCACTGAAAGCACTCAGTGTTGTGTACGTTATTGACAAGCTCATTACACCCGGAGGGAAAAATCTTGGCTGATGCTTCAGTTTGTCAACACATGCACAGTTGCAAAGCACTCGACGGAGGCATTGGAATCATTAACCGCAGAATAAGGGCATGGTAGTGTAGTGTGGTTGCTATTACAATCATGTCTTGTTTTACAGTAGCGCTACACTGACTGACTCAGTCCCCAGGCCATAATCACTCAGCCTCAAACTCTTTCACAGTCGGCTTCTTTGGGAAGAATTCCGATCCTCTGTGTAAACGTTCCATCTCACACTACTTATTGTTAATTCCACTGGACTGAAGGTGCAGTTGACGCTGGTTTCCAGTGCAAATTTGATTTTATGCTAGTCTCTTTGCTTCTTCCTTTTGCATTGCATCCTACAATCATTTTACAAAGCACTCCATGTCTCTTTACCCATTTTTACTGTCATTTTAGACTTTAGCCCACTCCCGAGATCCCGAGTCTTAGGGGATATATCATGCAAAATCCACTTTTTAAGCCCTTAAATGCATTTTGTTGTATATTTGGAGTGTTTATAAGTACAGAAAAGATGAAATTATTCTCTTCAGGTGCTTCGTTTATATCTTTATATTCTGTTTTGGTCATATTTTTCAACCTGTTCAGATTTTTCTGTTTTCTATGACGTTTTTTGAACAATAACGTCACAGGATTTGCAGCGGAACTGCCAAATAAGGACATCGACTACCGGTCCAACACTTCGAGCAATCCGCCATTATTATTTCTCGCTCCGATTTTGTAGTCCAAGCTCAATGATGCAGAAGTTACGAGAGGGCAAGTCAAAATGTTCGGTTGTTGGATGTAGTGACCTGAAGCACTTCAAGGATTCCCACTTCAACAACCTCCGCCAGTATAAAGAATGGTTTGCCGATCGACTTCGTCTGAATGAGGGGTAAATTCCTTCTATCATTTAGCTGCTGTGTTTGCTGATAGAGCTGTGTTTCGATTCAAATTTCAAGAATCGATTCGATTCCGATTCTCAAGATCTTGAATCGATTATCATTATTCGATTCGATCCGATCCGATTCGATCCGATTCGATCCGATCTTTGAGATTTAGATATTTGTTTTTGAAAAAAAAGCATTTTTTCCAGCTGTTACCTGAATTACAGGACTGTAGTTATGCAACATATTGATACTAATATTCAATATGTTGCATAACTACAGTACTGTAATAATTTATTATAGACATTCAACTGCAAATTAGTAGCCTATATTTGTTATAAAGAACAATCCCCGTGATATTAACGTTTTTTATAAGGCTATACCCTTCTTGTTTTGAACTTCATGCATGTGTATTGACTGTTAGACTAGTTCATAATGATAACGAGACTGTTTATCGTGGTGATGTGTAGCCTACTACAGAGGCTTCACACAGACAGTGAATGAAAGAGACCGGCAGAGCGCGTGCGATTACCGGCGTCTGTCTGTGAAGTCATATATATTAGCGAAAAGCTTGCCGTGCCAAAGGAACGCGAAATAGTTGTCGAGTCATCCTTTTAACGTTCACGTTACGGGTATTTACCATAAATGCGCGTCAGCAGCAGCGCTGATCAGCATCCCACAGCACGAGGAAACCGCAAGGAAATAAAATTAGAGACTCGCATTGAATCAATGCCATTTGCCCATGCGACGCATTGCTGCTCAGCTGAGCCTTAAGTGGAACTCAAAGGTAAAAATAATTAACACCTTGAAGTTGTTTCATTACATATATTTTAATGAATCTGCTTTTTTGAACGTGTTCGTTGAATGAACGGTTTAATGAATCAAAGTCCATTGTCGTAACAATGTGCGCGCTGAGTGAAAGCTTTCAATGCGCACATAGGGATCACTCGCGGCAAGTTAAAGTTCACGGGGAAAATGGCCTATTAATAAATCGATTCTCTGAGCTACGGATCGATCTTTAGAAATTAATATGAAAATCGATTCAGAATCGTGAATCGATTTTTTCAACACAGCACTATTTGCTGATGCTTTTCTAAACGTAAGTTATCATATTATTATCAATACAGATTTTTAGTGGTAAGATTAGACTGTAGTCATTTATCTTGTCAGTGTGCTTGTTTTAACAAGAGAAATAGTCGACTTTCACTAATAACACAACATAGTAGTTAACTTAACTTTACATACCACTGCATCCATATGAAGACGTTGTTCTGCAGGTTCGTCGTCGTCTTTTTCAAATCGCTCGCTCTGGCTCGAATACGTAACGCTTGATGGACAAGTCTTCCGTTGTTGACATTTTGTTGACGTGTGAATAAAAATGTTCTTTGAAACTATAGTAATCGTATATCTCTTATCAAACTACAATAATGGCCGAATGCGGGGAGTTGAACCGAACGTGAACTCAGCGACCTGGAGAGCGGGCGGGGAAAGACGCAACTCCTTTTTATTTAAAGGGCACCTATTATGCTAAATTCACTTTTACATGGTGTTTGAACATAAATGTGTGTCGGCAGTGTGTGAGCAAAACCACCCTAGAATGATAAAAATCCACCCAGTGTTTTTTTTACAATCTCAATAAATCATATGCACTGTCTCAGAACGAGCTGTTCTGAGATCCAGATATTAGTGACGTAGAAAGTGAGAAAGGGGTTTGATTGACAGTGTGGTTGTGGCCAAGACCCCTCCCTCGGTGATCTGTACACGCATCCTGCATTGCTTCAAAGACAGCCGGTAATGTCTCTTTGAAACATAAATGTTCGTCGGTTAATCCTGTTGTTGTAGCTTAAAAGTTAATCCTCAACTGTGGATCGTCATCTACTGTTTGCGATTCACCGTCACATCCAGTAACAGTAAGTGTATTTTATGAATTTTGAGCAAATAGTCTTGTCAATGTTAGCCAATTCAACAACAAATGCGTCTAAAGTTGTTGTCGTCATAGGATGTAGGCTATAATTTAAACCTTGTTTGTATAGTGTGTAACCACACGTTTATATATATTTAAAGATATTGTATTAAAAACTGCATATGTGTTGTTGTTCTGTAAATTAGCCATCTCCTCACATTTGCCACAGAAGCAGCGGTATGACAAGTAGCTAAACATGACGCCACAGGTCCCTGCATAACTCAACTGTAATTTCGCTCGTACGCAGCAAACTTTATCACAGTATGTGTATGTAATTTCACAAAAAAATGCGCTAGCATTAGTGTTTGTGTGTGCGTGTGTGTTGTATGCCCATCATTTCAAAGGGGACGCGATTACAACGCTATAAGTACATAAATCAATGTATCAAATAACCATACCGAGACGTACTGGTCCATTCTCATTTGTGTTTATTCTGCCGGAGTCTTTTTGTAGTATTTATATATTCCGATTCAAACGTACGCTGCTGAATGACATTCAAAACTGCGGTTTCTCCGGTTTCTCAGTCTCTAAGTACCGACTGCCATTGATATCAAGTTACACCCTCATCCAAAGGCAGGGCGGGGATATGCAGCTCATTTGCATTTAAAGCCATACACCTCCGAAACAGGTCATTTTTAAGCAGGCCCCAAAATGACATTTTCAAATGGTTATAATAAATCAACTGTGGGGTATTTTGAGCTGAAACTTCACAAATACATTCTTGGGACACCAGAGACCAATATTACATCTTGTAAAAAGGGGCATAATTGGTGCCCTTTAAAGGGGACGCTTCGAAACGGGTTGCTCACAGAAGCACATCAGAAAAGAGGTAGAAAAGGGGCCTGTTGAGCTATAATAATGTGGAATTCAGACCCAAGCATTGCAGTTATGCTTTATATAGACCACAAATGTATGATTTATAAGTAAAATTTAATGATTTCAAAGCATGATATGTACCCTTTAACAGTCTCTTTCATACGCTTCCCCAAACATCTGTCCCCATTGACTTTCCAAGTCACCGTGGCACTGCACACTCGGCTTCTGGCTCAATGCACGAGAAGTTAACAGTTATTGTTGGCCCTGGAGAAGAATGCAAGCGTTATTGCAGTGGATTGGATACAAGGCATGTTCCTCTGACAGTAATAACAGGGAACTTCTTCTGTGGCCCACACATATTTTAAAACATAAACTCAAATATTCGTGATGTGCATTTTTGCAGAGGTTCACATCTGAACATAAACCTTTATTTTGCCTTCTCGGGCTTTTGTTGGTGCTGTTTTATTATTTGCAATTTAATTATTGCACAGGAGCTACTGTACGTTTACATACACCCAAATAATCTAAAATAGTTATCGGATTTATGGCATAATCGGATTGAAAAGCCTACATGTAAACACCCCAGTCGATCCAACTGAGCTTGATCCTAATTGAATTTCCGTTGGATTAAAAAAGAGCTGGTGTAGATGTGAAATGATATGTCAACCGAAAAAAAAAAAAAGAGGATAAACATGCTTGGATATGACTAGTTTCTCAATAAGATTCAAACATACCTTGAGAACATGTGCAGTGCTGTGCTGCGTAATCCCTTTTATTTTTATGTTTTATTTTTTTCTACATCTAACAAACAGATGTCACATCTTCATTTTCAGATGTCACATCTTCATTAGAATTGCACCTCTTTATGACCTGTTTACAAAAGCTGACATGTCATACTTACAGTACATTGTCATGCTATGAAGTGCTGTTAAAGCCTGCTCAAACATGTCAGATAATATAAACACTTAAAGTGTTCTTAGTGAGGCTGGCATATGTCTCTGCTGACAAATAAAAGGAAAGAAATAAAAATCAAGTTTATATGATCTCTTTAAAAACTTTAAATAAATAAATAAATAAATAAATAAATAAATAAATATTCAGATCAAAACTTCTGGACGGCCAAAAGTAAATGTAATTCTCCTTGTAAGTAATGCTGCTTCTCCTTGTATATTGTGAAAGTGAGAAAGGTTAGGTCGTAAAATCCCAGAATGTTTTAAAAATATTGTAAATAATAATACAAACAAATCATTTAATTAAATATAATTTGAAAACTGAAACAATTTCACACAAGATGAAGCAGAAAAGTGGAGAAAAATGGTATGTAAACTATGAATCTATGTTCATTTAGAAGCACACTCTAAAAAATACTGGATTGTTTCAACCCAAATTTGGGTCAAATATTAACAAACCCAAATGTTGGGTTAAAAATGCAATAAAGAAATGTACAGCTGAAACTGAAAGTTGAAGTTGGGTAAAAATTTAAATTTACATTTTTAAAGGGATACTCCACTTTTTTTGGAAATAGGCTCATTTTACAACTACCCCAGAGTTAAATAGTTCAGTTTTATCGTTTTCGAATCCATTCAGCCGATTTTCTGATATTTAGAAGAATATCAGTTACCAGACAGTTTCTGGTCTCATTGACTTCCACAGTAGAAGTCAATGAGACCAGTCTGTTAACTAAAATTCTTCTAAATATCAGAAAATCGGCTGAATTGATTTGAAAACGGTAAAACTTTAACTCTTGTTTAACTTGTTTAACTCTGGGGGAGTGGTAAAATGAGCCTATTTCCAAAAAAAGTGGAGTATCCCTTTAACACAAGATTTGGGTTTGTCCATATTTTACCCAAATTTGGGTTAAAACAACCCAGCATTGTTTAGAGTGTAAAAAAATGAATTATACTAATCTATAATCATAAAAGGATGACTTCACCCAAAATTTGAGTGTGCTATGTATTATTTTGTGTTTAATAGTGTATTGTGTTTAATGGCAAACTAGACTGGAAAGAGTGTTGGAGTCAACATCAGTCACTTATGAGGTCCCATTTCAGTTTGGATGCTTCCTTGAAAGGTAGATGACTTTGTAGACCGTAGACAACAAGGCAGCTCAGTTTAAGAAGAGATCAAGTGACAGATTGCATAACAGGTCTGTTTTTCTATCATCTCAAAATTTAGAGCTGTACAAATGTGTTTTTGAAAGATTTTTCTTAGCAAAACCTTTGCCAGGTGTTTCAGAGAGAGCTGGACCAGCTTCTAAACCTGGCGTATGTTTGGTGACCTTTTTTCTCCAACCTTCACTCATGCCAATTCTGCCAACAGACAGGAAGTACTTAGTCACTTGATGTTTACTTCAGAAATTTCAGACACCCAAGGGGTCTCACGCTTGTAACTTTTTGATGTTCATCTTTTGATTTTTGACTGTAGTAGTCAAGAAAGTAAAAGGAAAAATGTTGTTTTCAGTTCAGTCTCTCTTGATCCTCAAATCAAAGGACATTCAGCAAATATTACATCACTGAGGAGAGGGGAAACTCATATAAAGTTTGTAGACTGTGATTTTTCAACTTTAACTGCCTGACTGTTTTATTATTTTATTTTGGTGGTTCAAACATAAAATAGATTTGACAGAATAAGCAAGCAACTGTTATTACATTTATGAGTCCAACTGAAGCATATTTGTTACTTTTGTATTGTTTTGTCGGTGTGTGCAGTCAAAATATTGGTTGGATGTTCTGTATTCCATGAAGAAATAATATTCTTATATACACAGTATACATTAATAATATACTTATAATATATAAGAAGGCTAAGACAGAAGTCAATGTAACAATATAGAGAATTTTGCTGGCAAAGCAGGGACTGTATGAGTAGAACAATAATTTACAACCTGCACATATTCGAAACGAAATTTTGGGGGTGATGTTTAACCAGCGTTTGTGGAGTTCGATTTGATCATTTCTTTTGTAACTACATGGTGGGGTTATCGGTTATCAGAAAGCAGGGAATATAGTAGATTAGATTTGAGATTCACATATGATTCCTGTTTGAGCATTGGCAGCTTTATAGTATCTGAAGTAGCCAAGTAATGAAAAGTAATGACAAAAAAGAGATATAGGTGGACTGGGAGTCATATATAACTTTTAGATTTGTAACTGTGTAACTTTAGTCATATCTTATATGATTTCAACACAAGCATCGCAAACAAGTTTTTTATTGTGTTTAGCTAATAAACAACCGGAGACATTGGAGCCACACTAAAAACCAACTTGTATTCAGACTAGTTATTTTCTGCCCCGTCTTTACGTGAGGGGGTGATTTTCACAACTGTAATTTTCAGAACGATGATTAGAGTTTTGAGTGCTAGTTTGAAAATGAAAGATCTCACAAAGCCACGACACGCAGCACCACAGAAACGACCATGTTCTTGTTTATCAAAGCCTTATGCTAACTGCTGAAAAACATTATTCATAAAGGAGGTTTTGAACCAACAGACGAGGGAAGACAGAAATTGACTCTATGAAGGCTTTCTCAGAGAAGCCTCTTATTTGAACAATATTGTCTGCAAAACAGTCCCGCCTTTCCCCCCACATCACTTCTCTTACTGGCTTCCATTTTCTTTGTGGCCTTGTTAAATACAGGCTATTTGGTGTAAGGTTTTGAGCTGAGGAAAGAGCATTCATTGTGTAGTAGTGGCACAGCTGAACATTTTTTATTTAAAAACATACAAATACTTGAATACACCACTTTTATGATGAACATGTTTGTAATTTTTGGATGAAATTTCATGTCGGTGCTTCCTTTTTCTTCCAACTGCCTTGATATCAAAAAAGGAAAAACTTTTTTTTAATGGGTTAGTTGACACATTTAGCTAAAACCAGCTCCTCCCTGCAAAGTTCAGCTCCAACCCTGATCCAGCACAACTGAAGCAGCTCATTAAGGCCCTGTTTACACGAGAACGCTAGCGGGTGAAAACGTAAAAATATTTTATCGGATGTGTTACACGGCGATGGCGTTTTGGGGGCTTAAAAACGCAAAAAAGTGAAACCACCGTCCAGAGTGGAAATATTAAAAATGCAAGTCTGCTTGACAGTGAAGGTTGTACGCAGGCGCGCGGACTTGAATTGTTGTGTGGCAGTGCTTCACATCGCCACCTAGCCACCTGGAGTGAATACTACATTGAATTTCACACACTTTTACGTCACCATATACACACGGATTTCCCACCCAAAACGCTTGTCTAAATGCAGAATAAAAAGTGATAACGCAACGCCATTTATGCGTTTTCTCTTCAGAATCGTTTCCGTGTAAACATAGTTCTTCAGGAGCACGTCGAGGGCTTGGAGCCAAGGGGCGTAAGTGGCTTTTAACAAACTTTACAGGAGAGACAAAACAAAATTTTGACCACACTTCAATCACCTGTATTATTAACCTTAAATCACAAACATTGCAACCAAAAAAAAAGCCTTTTTGTTGCTTTATTCAATACAGTTTGATCTCAGATAGGTATTTTTGGCAACATTGGATAGAGCTCATCGAGACCTTTATTTTGATATAAAGAACTCATATTTGCCCAAAATGCCACTTACGCCCAAATAGCTCCAAGCCCTCAACATGATAATTATACAGACAGGTGTGTTGGATCTTCAGGAACAGGATTGGCACCCCTGGTCTAAACTGTTACAGCATGATTGCAGGGTGCAACAGAGATGAAACATAAAAAGAGCAGGATCTATGCACAGTAGTTTTAATTACAAAATAAAAACAAAAAGTCTGCTTACTTAAATCTTGAACTTTCTCAAATCATGGACAGAACAACAACTAATATAGACAATAACGGACAAAGGGAAACTGAGGGCAACAAATACACAGGGAAACACTAGGGCTGTATCTGAAATATTCCCCTATACCATCAAGCAGGGAATTAATTTGAGGGAACAGCCATTCATAATAAATATAAACTATAATGGATATTATCAAGTGCACTCATTCAATCCCACAATGCTGTTGGAGTGAATGATTGGTGGACTAACGTAGAGAATAGTGACTGAGGGTTTAGGGGGCGATTTCAGATTCAGCCCAGGACTAAACAAGAAAATTAACAAGACACAGCTGAGACACATTAGGGCAATTCAAAACCATGGCAAAGTATGGGATTGAACAAAGAAAAAAAGGAAAATGAACTGAGAACAGTGCAAAACTAACTCAAAGTCCAACTGAGCCAAAACACAATCAGACCAGAAGCAGACTGATCTCATGAAGTAGCGTGTGTATGACACACCAATTCGTATTTCCATTTTTGGCATGCTATCAAGACACATAATCGCTTTTCAGCGTGTTTATGAACACCGTTGACTTAACGTTATTACTGTACATATAAATATGTGACTTACCTCAACCCAGTCCCTAAATCTAACTGTCACTGGGGTTAATGGCATTTATGACTGTTCCCTTACCATCCTAGGAAAAAAAAAGATCGCTCCCCAGATATAGATGTACATTTTGCTTCTTTTCGCGCGAACATTTGACGGCGTGTACAGACATGCGGAATCACTCGGACGTTAATGGCGTAAACATACACGTGGATACACGCGGATAGCTCAAAATGCGTAGAGATAACACGCCACTGGACTCGAAAGTGGTGTGTATGTTTACGCAAAAGTCATGATGTCATGTTACCAGAAGTGACATTACTACCCACTACCCTCCCTCTCCCCCTCTTCCTTTTCCTCTTCAAAAAGGCATGTCCACATGGACAACAACAACAGAGGAAGGCACTTAAGAGGAGGACACAAAGCTGGCAGACAGGACAAGCCAGGTTGAGGGAGAAATCAGGGGCGGGAGGATCCAGGGAGTGACCCCAAGCCGTAATAACTGGATAAAGGCCCACGGTGGAGCCGATGGAGCCGATGGACCCATGGTGGAGCGGCCAAGCAGAACAAAGGGGGCTGACAGACATAGATGGAGCAGGTGAAGGTGGAGACCTAGACGGAGTCGAAGAGACCAGATGAAGGACCTGGAGATCAAGGTGGAGACACATATGACATGCGGCCAAGGTGGAGCCAGGGTGCCGGAGGACTGAGGCGGAGCTGGTCCGACTGAGGATTGAGGTGAACCCAGAGGGAAGGCGGAGTCTGACAGAGCTGAACGGGTGGTCCAAGGTGCAGATGAAGGCCCGGAAGTCCATGGCGAAGGCAGAGCGACAACTGACCAAGTTGGAGCTGGAGAGAGAAGGAAACCTGGTGGAGCCATAAGGACGACCTATCCTAAGCTGAGGGAGCAAGGAGCCAACCTGGAGCTGACTGACTGATGGGCCGAGGTGGAGTGACGGGTTGCAGGTTCGTGGTGGAGCTCGAGGTATGACACACCAGGGCGAAGCTGACAAACTGGAAGCCCAAGGCAGATATGAGCAGCTAAGTGGAGCCAGAGAAGGATAGGATGAAGGCCTGAAGGGAGCCAGAAGAGACAGGGCCAAAGAACAGGACAGACAAAGAGACAAAGAGTTACGCAAGATATCCTCGTAAGACAAATGACATGCCCCCATTTCTTCTTTCAGCATGGGTTAAAGTGCATGTATGGCATTGTATATTGAGAATATAGTGACGTGTGTAAGCTGTATCAGTTCTGGCTGTTCATTAACCTGATAGCCTGGGGGAAGAAGCTGTCTCTCAGTTGGCTGGTACGGGATCGAATGTTACAAAAACGTCTGCCTGACGGTAACAGAGAGAACAGTCTGTGGGATGGGTGGCTAAAGTCACTGACAATCTTCCGGGCTTTCCTCATACACCGCCTGGTGTAGATGTCCTGGAGGGAGGGAAGCTCTCCTCCTACAATATGGCTGGCAGTTCGCACAACCCTCTGCAGAGCTTTGCGGTTGCTGGCAGTGCTGTTTCCAAACCAGGCAGAGATACTGTCAGTCCGAATATTCTCCACGGTGCAAGTGTAGAATGATTTGAGAAAATTGGATGTCATTCCAAACTTTCTAAGGTGCCTAAGAAAGAGAAGGTGTTGATGTGCCTTCTTAAGCACTGCCTCTGTGTGAGTAGACCATGTGAGGACGCCGAGGAGCTTAAAGCTGTTGACCCGTTCCACAGGTGTCCCCTCGATGGTAATAGGGGTGTGTTCTCTGCTCTGTCTCCTAAAATCCACCAGCAGCTCCTTGGTCTTGTCAATGTTGAGAGAAAGTTGGTTCTCCTGACACCATTTTATCAGTGTGTGCACCTCTGTAGGCTCTGTAGACTCATTAATGTCAGTGATCAGTCCTTCCACCATGGTGTCATCAGCAAATTTTATGATGACGTTGGAGCTTTGTGTAGCTGCACAGTCGTATATGTACAGGGAGTACAGGAGTGGGCTGAGGGGGACCAGTGTTGAGGGTCATGAGAGGATGAGATGGTATTGCTGATTCTGACCACCTGACGTCTGCCTGGCAGGAAGTCCAGGATCCAGCTGCACATAGATTTGTTTAAGCCCAGCGCCTGGAGCTTCGTAATGAGTTTGGCAGGAACTATGTTATTAAATGCTGAACTGTAGTCCACAAACAGCATCCTCACATGAGTGTTTTTATTTTCTAGGTGGGAAAGAGCGGTGTGAAGGCAGAAAGCATCATCAATGGAAGGTATGCAAATTGTAGTGAGTCCAGTGAAGCAGGCAACACAGAGCAGATGTAGTCTCTGATAAGCCTCTCAAAGCACTTGCTAAAGATGGGAGTCAGAGCAACAGACCGCTAATCATTTATGCATTTGATTTTAGTTTTCTTTGGAATGGGCAAAATTGTGGATTTTTTGAAAAATGAAGGAACCACGGACAGAGAGAGGAAGAGATTGAAAATATCTGTAAAAACCCCGGCTAGTTGGTCTGCGCATGACCTGAGTATACCATCTGGACCCACAGCCTTGTGGATATTCACCCGTCGGAACGAACGAGCTACATCCGCGACAGAGACGGAGAATGCACTGATCCAACGCATTCTCATCCCAAGGCATCATCTAACTGACACTTTTGACTATGCTTCAACATCCGACACTTTAGGCACCCTTTAGCGTGGGTAGGTTTAGGTCTGGGGTAGGGTTAGGGTTAGACCGCTAGGATAGCGTCATCTAACTGACGCTAAAGGGTGCCTTAAGCGTCAGATGTTGACGCATGACGCCTTGGGATGAGAACGGGCTGACTGATCTCCTCTGTGACATGCGTGGGAGGTATCTCTGTGTGGGTGGTTATTATGATCCTCGAAACGAGCGTAAAACTGGTTCAGCTCGTCCGGCAGAGTGGCAGCAATGTTTCACGCTAGCAGGGTTTTTCTCCTTAAAGTCCCTGTAAAGTCAAAATTAAGTTTGTGTTCTGAGTTTGTCACACCACAGAAAAATGTGTAATTAGCCACCCAGCCAAATTTGAACGATAAAAAAGCCGGGAAGTACATAAAATAAGCTATCAAAATCATGAAAAAATGGGCAGGATTATCTGCTCTCAAACGCTGGGGGCGTGTCCGCTGGCTGCGCTGAAACCACGCCCACTCAAGGGAAAGCTGTTGACGGTGATATTAGCTGATTAGCTTTTGGAGATGGGAGGATGAACACTGAGGCGGGAGATCGTCGTTTCGGCCCCGTTCACCAGTAACAGCGGATTATCAGTGAATTATCAGTGAATCCAAGTTGTCTCTGAGGAAAGTTTATAAAACGATCCAGTGTAAAACGATCAACAGAGGCGGGTGTTGGTGATCCTCAGCTCTTCAGCAAGGTAACTTTATAGGCTAAACCTCTTCTTGATGTGATCGTTTTTAAGGGAATTTAAATGAAGATACCGATCTGTTTTGTACATGATCGCATCCAAGTAGTAGCCCATGCATGTCCGCGTAGAAGGCATAGCTAGCTAGAAAACTGTAGGCTCAGCTGTAGTAACTAGTACTGACAGTCACTCGCGATTGAGCGGCGAATGCAAATGTGCTCGGGGAGTGTGTGTGGAGATAGGGAGATCAGACTCTGTGCGTCATCAAATAGGGGGGTGTCCAGCAGCTCATGGGTTCCAGTGCGTCACGGAGCCCAGTTTTAGCCCCGCCCAATTAATCCTTAAAATTGCAATGGTGAAAAACTGTTTAATGGTCTAACTCCACATTTCAGTACTTCACAGTTCACAGACTTTGTAGTATGTTTTAGCAATACATATGTAACATTTATAATGTGTTTGGAACTTTTTTGTAGAATTGACTTTACAGGGACTTTAATGTCTGTGATGTTATTAATGCCCTGCCACATGCCTCTCGCATTGTTGATATTAAATTGTCCTTCAATTTTTACCTTGTATTGTTGTTTAGCAGCTTTGACTTTGACCAATAAAGCTCAAAATTACACTTCTTAGGGCCATCTGGAAACAAAAATATTGGACACAGAACAACACCCATAGTGAAACAAGATCTGACCAAGATCTAAACATAAATAACAAGACACAGGTGAGATCAACTAAGAAAACACAGGAAACTGAGCTGAACTCGAAGTCCAACTGAAGTAAAACACAAACACAGACCAGACTTGACATAAATTACCCAACAACAGGACATGATGTCACAGGATGTGACCCTAAAAAGGACAGATTGCTCAATCATAACTGTTTTTTTTTCTTGGCATGGTCACAATGTTTTTTATTTTAGTTCATTACAGGAATCAGAACAACGTCTTCTTGCAGCAGATCTTTGTTTTTGTGTGTAACAAAGGAATTCCTGGCACTGTATTGACTTCTTTACACATTTTATAAGATCTTTGTAAGATCTCAGCTGGTAAAAATACCTTCTTTTTGCATGTTCACACATTGACCACCACGAATGTAAGGTAAGTTCCATTGTAAAATACATCATAAAAAACATTTTTGTTTTAAATTTTAGATTCAGTGTTAAAATGAACATGTGAGTGCTAAGCGAACCAGGGCTGGATGTATCATTGTCTTTTTTGGTTCTGACCGAAGATCCCGAGAGAACTAAACTGCAATGTAAACTCCCTCTAAAAGAATTTAATTTGACATAACTATTACTATATCCATTTTACTATATTCTGGGTGACTTTCTGTCAATAGCTGTTATGTTGACTTCTGGGAGGTGTAGTATGGGGTGATAGTAGGTGATCAAAGGAACACACAGCTCCATAGAGGCTTACTGAAGCCGACACCAGATCTTCTCCTATCATGTCCTGTCACGCTCGTAATTACACAAAGCTGTCTTCTTCTGAACCAAGCCCTTAAACTCCATGGAATCATGTCTCTCTCTCAAAGCTGAGAAGATAAACACACACTTCCACATATCTTCGACGTTAAACTTTATTTCGTAGTCACATGAGAAGGAGGGTTTTCCAGTGGGTGAGGACTTAATAACAGGTCAGGATGTTTGTTACTGAACGTAGGATGTCACTTTGCCTTATGGCAAAAGACTGGTGACCAACACCAAACAGATGTATCCTAAACCACTATACATCATCTGGTCCTGAATGCACACCATGACATCACAGGCATTAAATATGTATTCATATGACACATAGGGACACTTAGGGATAGTTCACATAAAACCAGCAGCAGCCATCGCTTACTTTAATTTTAGGGAATAGAACAGCATGGACATTCTGATAAATTTCTCTTTTTTGTTCCACATAAGAAAGGATGACACTTTAATGACTGCTATTACATATACTCGCTTACATACACTTTTTAAAAGTGCACTTTGTAGTAATGTCAACTTAAGTTTTTTTTTCCGCTTCATGAATTTAAAGTATATACTGCAGTATTATTTGATATTATATTTTAAATGTACAATAGAAATCACATTGAAGTATATTTTAATTTACCATAAGTGCTTGTCATTTAGACAAGGACTTACCTTTTACCTTATACCATATTTCTAAAATTGCATAACACATTTTATTTACATCCTACTTGATTAAAAGAAGTGATACTAATTTTTAAGTATATATTATTTAATATATTTAAACTATAATATATTTTCATTTAATCACAAACAACATGCATGCCAAAAAGCATTATAGTCAGTTCACACTTAAGTATGTTCTTCTATATTATATATATATATATATATATATATATATAAAAACGTTACATATTATTTCTGTAATAAGTTGTTTTTAAAAGTATGCTTAAGTGAACTTCCTTTATACAATGGATGCGTTTAGATTACGTAAATTATCTATTCTCATTCATTCCTCTCCATTTGGTTTGTATTAGTCCAAACATCCATGAGATCTAAGCAGAACATACAGTATAAGCGGACTTGAGATGTTATTATTTCTTGTTACTCTATTTGTTTTGTGTGTCATTTAATCAGAAGATTTAGGGTTAAAAGTGAATGGTCAGTCTTCAGTTGAAGAAATGGACAATTTTGAAGCTCAGTGAAATAAGCACACTATTGATGGGACATTTGGTATGGAGACTAGCTCAGTTGAGCTGGATAGCATGAGAGGAAGACAAGGAATCAGGCCGCTGATGAGATTAAGGGACTTTTTTTTTCAATGTTTCAAGGCAGTTTTTGTCCTAGATTTATGAGAGCGAGTGTGCCTAAAGTGGACTCAAAAGACAAATCAAAGAGTATGAATCAAAATTACTTGGACAAGAAGTATAATGGGATGACGCAGCTGAACCGGTGAAATAAAATGTAATTTTGGTTTTGAAATACATCCTGACTAGTCCTTACCCTGTGCTGCATTGCATTACAGTAGCTTTGAAGCCACCACAATGTGCTGAGCATTCTCTCTCTCTCTCTCCCACACTCTTTCTCTCGCTCTCCCTCTTAGTCGAGCTAAGTCAAGCCAGCACCCGGTGCTTCTAATTATGGGGCCGGAAGATTGTAGGGTTTGAAGTCATCTCCACAGGCCAGCCAAGATTACAGTGCTGCATCTGTGCTTGTGCTGGAGAAAGAACACGGGGAAGCAGACTCTCTGCTGAGTGCTGTATTTAGATGTGCTCGAAATGCAAGTCTGTCATTGTCATCACACAGATTTTTAGTTTTTTGTTGTTGTTGTTTGAGGGTGGGTATCGCAAGAGTTAAAATTGTCCAGATTGAAGGTGAACATTTATGACAAAAAAGTGTCAGTAGAATTTCAAAAATAACAAGATTTTACACTTCTGAAGAAAATGTCCTTCATTGCAACATGACATCACGACTTTTGCGTAAACATACACGCCACTTTCGAGTCAAATGGCGTGTTATCTCTACGCATTTTGAGCTATCTGCGTGTATCCGCGTGTATGCGTGTATGTCTACGCCATTAACGTCCGCGTCATTCCGCGTGTCTGTACACGCGCATCAAATGTCCAGTCATAAATGCCATTAACCCCAGTGACGGTTAAGTTTAGGGATAGGGTTGAGGTAAGTCATATCTTTTTTTTCACTAGGATGGTAAGGGAACAGTCATAAATGCCATTAACCCCAGTGATGGTTAAGTTTAGAGACGGGGTTGAGGTAAGTCATATATTTATATAACGTTAAGTCAACGGCGTTCATAAACACGCTGAAAAGCGATTATGCGTCTTGATAGCACGCCAAAAATGCAAATACGAATTGGCGTGTCATACACACGCTACTTCATGAGATCAGTCTGCTTCATTGTTAGCATTGTTAGCCAACTATGGTCACAAGTTTCGTTTTGGTGTTGCAAAGTTACAAGGGAACACACACAGAACTCAAGGTTCTTTCAAAGTTATTAACAAATGTTCCTCCAGTAATGTTTCCGTTCAAAGTTATCTTTACTTAGAAAGACATGTCATGAATATGAAGGTTTTATGCATGTTTATGAAAACTGTCATTAAGTGTCATTCGCTCAATTATGACATTTGTAATGCAAATATTATATTGTTTGAGATGTCTTTGTACTTGACATAAACCAATACATCATAACCTGTCAGTGTCTTGGTAATGACAACTTGACATTACCAAGACAACATAAATTGTCATGAATATGTCATAAACAAAGCAGATTAATTATCAAACTTAAGAAACCACTTAGGGTTAACATTACATTAAACTGTAATGTAATGTTAACCCATAAAGCTAAGTCCTTTCTTTTACATCTTTATGACATATTTATGACAGGTTGTGTTGTCTTAGTAATTTCAAGTTGTCATGACATAGTCATGTCTTATTCACACCCCTTCAACTACGGTGTCACCGACTTTTTAAAAAGCTATACTCAACTCTGAATATGTTAACCTTGGTCCATTTAAATAAAAAGTATAAACTATTGATAAAATTGCATCTTAGTAAGATATGTCAACATTTAAACCGTTTCAAAGTGTTTTTGAAACATTTGTAGTGTTAGATATTCCACTACACTGAAACTCAATATTGAGTATCTACTTACATTTAAAAGTGTAATCCGGCACAATGAATCTTGGGACAGTCTGGGCCACGAAGGATTCATCTGTTGTGTCTTTTATTTCACGGGGAAACGAAGGACGTATTTCGAGACTGCAATATCCTTTAAATTGGGACAAAATTCATTGAGCCAGTATGACTCATTCGGTCTTTGAATGTAGCCTTCGAAGGATGCAGCCCCTGAATATACACACAGCTTATGTCTCTGGAAATGGTTGCTTGTTTTATCCTTCCCGAGGTGAAAATCGGGTTATAGGCTATTTTGAATATTATTTTTTCTATTGTTTTTTTAAGGGGATATTGTAACACCTTTTAGAGAAATCAGCCTATTAGCTTACTAGTTTCTCTGCATATTATGCTTTGATGGGGGAAAGTATTTTAATATAAAACAATGGAATAAAGATGGACCTCAGACTGTTAGGCAATTGAGGGAATTTTCAGTGTAAAATATGAAGTAGAACCCAGATGAGGCAGGATAAATGTGGATTTTAGTTTCGGTGAAACTGACAGTTAAATACAATGTTTCTGAAAATGTGTATTTGGATGCTTTGTGGCGCCATTCTTCCAGCAGAGCTGTTTAGATAGAGCCATACACACATTTTCAGCATTACACAGTGACAGCTAACCCTGGGATTCTTTCTTGTTTTGCAACATTGTACAAAAGCATCCCTAAAACCCACGTACAAGAAAAGGCAAATGAATACCTTAGTAAACTTTCGAAGTGATTGATGGATCTTTGAGAATGGGTGAATGACAAACAAATACCTTACTTTAAATTCAGCTCTGTATAATTATCTTTCAAATTAGAAGCAACGATAAGATCTTCAGTGACATTTCACAGAAATGTAAGTTCCTGGTTTCTTATTTTCTCAGGAACTCTTATAAATAACAGTCATTAAAATGTCTTCAATCTTACCTGATGGGACACATTTATAATGTTGTAAAAATGCACGTGTTTACTTTATTTTGATAGTCAATACTTTGCATTTTAAAATAAACTTCTAAATGTATACTATATGTGATAGACGACACAACTTAGTAATTGTGGTGCTTCTAATCAAGCAATAAAAAGCAGTTGCAAATGCTGTACAAAATACACATACTCATCTTTGCACCAATAAAATATGCAACCCTTTATGCTTTACGACCACATTATGTGTTTGTTTTACTGTTTATGCCTTAGTAATATGTAATAAATGGAAATGTGTCCCTTGTTTATTTGTGATCCGACTGACCAAAACCCGTATTAATACTAGGTGTAAACAGAGCCGAAGTGAAATCACCAAATACTGAACTGACATAGATAATAGAGTGTTTTTCGCCGTTTTCAAGGATCATTGTGAACTGGGACAACATAATCGGCTGTATGCGAAAACTATAAAGGTGCAAAAACGTAGTCAGTACATCGTTAATGTAAACGTACTACAAATATAAGGGTCCAGTTTTTAAAATAGTTTAAATAGTACGGACTCCCACATCTTACCCTAGTCTCCCCTACTGTGTTTTAAATACATATATGCTTAATAACTTGTTTTCTTTCAGCTTGTTCCTTGTGTAGGTGGATTCGTTGAGCTGTGTGTGTAGAAGGGCGTCTTGCTGGGTCCTGCCCTATGATTGCTGAGCTCGTCACTGCGTTTAAACGTGCTCTGCTCTGTAATTATGTGTGTGCCAGGCTGTCTGGTGAAAAACAGGCTGGGAGAGAGAGAGAGAGAGAGAGAGAGAGAGAGAGAGAGAGAGAGAGAGAGAGCCTCAGGCCTGGGCTGAAAGAAGGGAGGAGAGCCGCTCTCAAAGCCCCATCCTTGTTATTTAATAGTCTGACAGACAGCCATTGGCTCTACACTACCGTTTTGTTCTACATAATCTGGGCGTTTGGTTTGTAATATTCTATGACGAGGCGGCTTATGTGAACGATTTTGAAATTGAATAAACCAGAATGAAAACCTAAATGTTGCTAATGCAGAGCAGCTTGCGCATGTGAAACCTTCATCTGTAAGTTAATTGAATGCTACATCTGAATCTGAGGGTTTTGTCATTGATATTGCAGGACACCACAACACCAACCACCACATCAGTTCAGGACAGCTGCTATCTCTGGCCAGACCTGCAAGATCTGTTTCTGCTCTTGTGGCTCGTCTTTAAATATCATCCCAAAGGCTTTTTTAATTTACACCAACCCCTGCATGTGTGCAAGAGCATTAATATACTATATAATTAATATACTTCTCTTATACTATTTATGCAGTATTGTACCCGGTCTCATCCCAATTCGTCATATAACTGACGTTTTGGGACGTCTTTTGACCATTCGTCAATATACGACTTTTTAGGGCCCCCTTAAACGTCAGTAGATGACGTTATGGGATCCTAACTCTACCCCATACCTAAACCTAACCCTAAACCCAACTCGTCACCTAACTGACGTTAAAGGTAAAGCGTCAGTTGTATGACGACCCGGGATCGTCATCTACCGACGTTTAAGGGGGCCCTAAAAAGTCGTATATTGACGAATGGTCAAAAGACGTCCCAAAATGTCAGTTATATGACGAATTGGGATGAGACTGTGTTACGTACACAACATAACTTTACATAATATGCACATAATGTAACCCAACTGTTTGCCAGAAGGTGATGTAAACAATAGCACGCTGTGTGTGAGGAATATTGTATCACACAATGCATAATTCTTGACCTGCCCTTTCATTTTCTGTGTGATGGATGAACCAGAAGTAATTACAGCCACACAAAAATAAAAATAAAATACTTTTTGAATGATCAGGCTGACAAAAGTTAATATACAGAACTACACACTCGAAAAAAATCCTGGGTTGTTTCAACCCAGATTTGGGTCAAATAAGGACAAACCCAGATGTTGGGTTAAAAATGTAATGGAAAAATTTACAGTTGAAAGAGAGTTTTTTCAGTTATATTTTTAACCCAACATTTGGGTTTGTCCATATTTGACCCAAATTTGGATTGAAACCCCCCAGCATTTTTTAGAGCGCAGGTATTTGGAAATCGAACCAATTCTTGCCGATCTTGATGAAAATAATTAGGGGGCGGAGTTAATTACTAATTACAAGGTGGAGATCTAAAACCATTCACCTTCGCACAATTTCAAGATTGGGTCTTTATCTGAATCACATGTACATATAGATTTGAGAAATTACCTTTTTATACATATATTTTTTCATTCATAATATCATTTTACAGACTATCTTTAAATCATTTATTGCCTTTAGTACAAAAATAACATAGATTATTATTTTTTATTTAATTTTTCTGGTATTAAAGTAGGCTATTAGAGTAGCATTTTAGTAGGGCAGCATATTGTAGAATAATGCTTACTCTTTCACTTAGTAAATTGCATCTTAAAATATATACAGCTCCTCTTCAACCTCCAACCATTCTGTGTGTGGTTGTTGTGGTAGAAAAAATCTAGTTTAGGTTTAAAACTATTTAGGTGTGTGAAAAAAATGACTCTATTAGTTTATGCATGTTGTGCAAAGAAATGATGTAATAGTATCATCATTACAGTAAACTCTACATCCACCTGTGAGGAGACTAATGTCACTTCTACATTCTAGTTTGATTCACTAAGACTGTATTAGACTACTGAACAATAGTAATGGGTGGTTTAATATGATTTTTAAATCTTCAAAACGGGGCTTGATTCCATCACGTGAAAAGACCGATGTGACACTTGTTTAGGTTACTCACATCGCGTCCCTGTATGTTGCACTTCATAAAATTGAATAATTTACAACATAGTAACGATTTTATAGTTAAAATAATACAAACTTGTACTTTACTGAAGATTCGATGGCAGTGGAAACTGCTCTCTCCTGCAAAAAGCCTACGATAAATAACTCAAAGGCTGGGTTTATATGTCTAACCAGGAGCAGGGTAGCATAAAAACTAGCACTGAAAAAACAACCCCCAAAAATGACATGCTAAACCCAGCATTTGGTTTTTAAAAAAATATGTTTAAAAGACAATATTCCTTAATGAGTTAAGGCATGTGCCTCAAAAAGTAAATTAGCAAATGATTGATTAAAACAAACAGGCTGCTAGAATTTGAAATACATCACGTTGACCCTTGTGGTAATTAACATTAATTTACACTATTAGTGTCATGGCTGAGTTGCAGAGACGAGGAGAAAGAGGATATACTTGCAGCAGGTTAACTTGATTTTCCAAGAACATAAAAGAAACAAAACACTCAGGAAACAACTTTTTGACATTAAACAGATAAACCAAGCACCTAAAGATGACCATAGAACACTGAACAGTCCACCATTTTAAGATTACAAGGGACTTTTTCTATTTAGCGCCAAATCGGAACAGTCTTCCTAACATTGTTCGGGAAGAAGACACACTGTCAGTTTAAATCTAGACTAAAAATATAAAATGTCTTTGACCTACACTCTAAAAATGCTGTGTTGTTTTAACCCAACGTTGGGGCAAATTAACACAGTCTCATCCCAATTCGTCATATAACTGACGTTTTGGGATGTCTTTTGACCATTCGTCAATATACGACTTTTTAGGGCCCCCTTAAACGTCGGTAGATGACGATCCCGGGTCGTCATACAACTGACGCTTTACCTTTAACGTCAGTTAGGTGACGAGTTGGGTTTAGGGTTAGGTTTAGGTCTGGGGTAGAGTTAGGATCCCATAACGTCATCTACCGACGTTTAAGGGGGCCCTAAAAAGGCGTATATTGACGAATGGTCAAAAGACGTCCCAAAACGTCAGTTATATGACGAATTTGGATGAGACTGCGCTGATCAAATATGGACAAACCCAGCCAATGGGTTAAAAATATAATAAAAAAATGTAACCCAATGGCTGGGTTTGTCCATATTTGACACAAAGTTGGGTAAAAATAACCCAGTAATTTTTAGAGTGTTGCATACACTTAACACACTATAGACATCTATAATTCAATGTTAGACTGCATAGATTAGGTCAGCTGGAACCAGGAACACTTCCCATAAATCCTGATGTACTCGTTACATCATTAGAAGGATGGCGTCTACGCTAATTTTAACCTCTCTGTTTATTCTGAGGTTTACAGCAGTCTGCCGGAGGCCGAATCCAGATCTGATGAAGGACCTGCGCCTGGACATGACGTCAACGCAGGCCTGAAGTCTCCCCTGTGAAGACTTCCCTCCCTTTACCTATGTACAGATAAGCATTTTTGGCATAATTCGGGTTCACATGACTACGCGGAAGCGATAAATAATTATTTATTATACATTTTCAATGCCAGACAAGTAGTTTGTTGAGGGTTTGTTTGTAAAAAAAGACTACACGCCTGCGCACATATATAATCAAACGGGGATACATATAGACTAAACACGTGATGCACGTGTGCACGCCATCTGCGTTTTCCCAGTTTTCGCGTTTTTGAGGTTTGCGCAGAGATAACTTTTTTTATTCTCGAGCCGCCAGGTGGTGTTTTTGTGCTGATGAGAGGGCCGGGGTGCGTTAAGGGTTTTCTGTTAGAACGGTGTCGTGTTAGCGGCCCCTAAGTTCAAACAAAAGGGGGTGGATTAGCTAGACACACCTGACCATAACTAAATTAATCAGTACACATGGAGGCAGGGCACGGAGGAGAACTGAACCAATTAATAACCCAGACAGCAACATTGTGTCGACCCAGATCCGGACCACATTTGGTACATGTGGATTCATGTCTTCATGTCAACAGACCAGCGCAGTCTCATCCCAAGACGTCATATTACATACGTCAACATCCGCCGTTTTAGGGTACCCTTTAACGTCGGTTAGATGACGTTATCGGATCCTAACCCTATCCCAGACCTAAACCTACCCCTAAACCTACCCCGTCCCCTAACTGACTTTAAAGGTAAAGCGTCAGTTGTATGGCGTTCCAGGATCGTCATGTAACTGACGTTAAAGGGTACCCTAAAACGGCAGATGTTGACATATGGTCAAAAGACGTCCCAAGACGTCAGAGTTATATGACGTCTTGAAATGAGACTGTGTTAAACAGACGTAGGCCAGAAAGAGCTGTGCATGTAAACCTCACTCCCCCAATATCAAGAGGCAGTCTAGCGACTGAAGCAGAAGACTACAGTCTTTAGTTTACAGTAATTCATATATGACTTAATATATCAATAAGATAGACACTTTATTAGTTGCTGATACTGCAATCCAATCATTAATGAATGGCTTAGTTCTTCATTAGTCATACATTAACCAAAAAGTAATGCATATTAGTGCACCCACATTGTAAAGTGTTACCATTTCATAAAAAAATATCAAATGAAAAAGTATTGATATTCCATTTAGTCTCTAATTCTACGACAAGTGGAGTAATAACTTATGATTTCATGTAAACTTCCTAAATACTATATGGGTACCAAATGTACTAAAATGACCAAATGTGTGCTGATGTATGCTGTACCACAAAGGAAATACTGTTTGTGGAAAGAATGGTAGAGGAAAGAATGGTAGAGACACCTCTGGCCAGTCCCCCCAAAAAAGTGATTTCTGCCAGTAGTCTGTTTGTATTAATAACCTCATCAAATGTGGAAGTGACATCGGGAAACACTTGCGGTTACCCCACAAATGAATATTACCTTCCATCTGAAACAATTCCCTAAAGGGCTCAGGATGTGAAAACAAATGGGCACATCAGTAAATTGACATCTGTTTGTGGTTTGTCTGGACTCCAGAGCAGAACTGGAGTTGATCTGGCTTTAGTGCATCAAAGTTTAAACTATTAGTTGGTTTAAGCGAAGACCTTGATCTTCTACAAAACAATCATACCCGTCCTCTTTAATTATTCCTGTAAGCTATTTACAGTATAATCACTTAGGCCATTGAAAATAGACCCTGACCGACCCAATAAATGTTAACTGTGAGTAGCTCAGATGCGTTCCAGGCCTAAATGACAGCAAATTTGTGTTTAGCATTTATATTGTTTAGTCTTGTACATGGATATTTTATGACCTGGGGAATTAAGTCGGACGAAACTGCACAGTTCCAGGTCTGAAAGAGGTAGAAATGAAAGGAAAGAGGATGAGGAAAACCATTCCCTGTGCTCTCCATAAAAAAAAAAAAAAACAATTCTGAAATCTGGGCCACTGCGCTCTCCATAAAGTCACTCTGAGAGGGCCCCTTTTTATTTGGTTCGAACATGAGGTTTGTGTTAACGCCATCACCAACTGTACACAAGAGAGTCCCTGGTTCTTTTTACAGAGGGGTCTGGAGTTCATTAAGCCCTTTGGTGGGACTAGAGAGAAAAAGAGCCCTGGAGCAGGTCTTTACATAGATGGACACAAGCTGCCCACTTCTGAGCATGGAGGCCAACACCTGTGCTGACTGGATATCCTGTATAAAGTGGAGAACAAAATTGTTTTATTGCAATATTAGGGGAAACTGAGCTTTGTTTTATAGTTCCATGTATACTGATCCAGTCATTTCCTAATCATGTAAGTGCTTCTGTGTTGAATGTTAAGTGTTTAATGTAACGTTTGATGATGTCTGTGATTTTTAAGAGCTTCTTTTTTGTAGACAAAAAGATAAAACGTAATTTGCACCTAAGACAATTAGCATAGGAGAGACACCCCTGCTGAACATCCTCAACTTAATCATGTCTGCTACATAGAGAGGGAAGTACAGTAGGAAAGATATTATTTCTCCTCAGCGATTCAATCTTAACTACTTAATCACTTTCTTTCAATTACTTCCCTCCGTTAATTCTATCAGATCCTCGGCACTCTACTCCTCGAAGAAAGAGCATGAGGACGAGACCAACGCATATTAGAGAAAGGCTTTCTCTTTCTCCTTGATGTCTGACTGGTTTAACCAGAGATGTCTCTCCATCCCTACCATCACAATTGAATGGCCAATGGCAGGGGCTGTTTGCTTAGTCGACCGGAAACCCTGATCTGTGGTACGGTGCAGGTCGGCGACCTCCCCATGAGACAATCCCTGCCCTTGATCCAAATCTTTGAGCAACTCTGACTGGTACGCCTGTAACATGGACATCATGTGTAAGGCACCCCCGACCTGACCTGACACATGCCGTTCAAGCGTGAGGTGGTACGTAACGGCTTAGACAGCAGGGTTGGAGTCTTCAAAGAAGATGTATGATAGCTAGCAAAAAGTGGACTGGCAATTTTTTAGCGATATCCTCGCCCTCTTCAGCCACGTCCACCTCCTTCGGTCTGGACGATGCCAGCAAAATGCGATCTGCTGTTTTAGAAGAAGATTCAAGAGACAGAGAAAAAACTTTCTGATGTGATTAATCGGTTTAATTTTTACATCACACAACAAAGTGTTTTTATCTACTGTGTATCTACACACTAGAGACAAAACTCCGAAACTATTAGATGCTGAAGAACTGTCCAATGGCCTTGTTAACCTGTGATCTTACTGTCATAACAGTCGGGCTGTGTTGTTTGACTTTTACTTCAGTACCTTGCGGCCAGTTCCCCATATCCCTCATTATTCCACCTCTTCCTCATGAGACGGCCACATTCCTGCGTTTCACAGCCATAAACAACTATTAAGCTAATGGGTAAAAAAGTCATTATAGGGGAACATCTGTGGACCCCAAGGTGCCAGTTAAAGTGGGTAAGGGAGGCGCGGTGTCCAGTAACGCTGTGTCTGATTGGAGTAAAGCGGCTTATCTTTTCTTCAAGCCCCTCCTGAGAGCACATTACTTTAAAGTCTGATGGGGGGACTCAAACAGAAGGGATGAATAAAATTGAGAGAGAGAGAGAGAGAGAGAGAGAGAGAGAGAGAGAAAATGGAGGGTTGAGTTTAAAACAGAAAGCCTAAATTATTAAACAAACAGATGGAAACATTTAGCCCCCGAGTGGTAGCTACAATGGCCCCTTCTCTCCAATGCTCTTTCATTTAGCCAGACTCAGATTTAAGGATGTCACTGAAAATGAGGTGGGTAAACTGTCAAGCAAAATGAGTTGGGGGGGAGGGGGAATAAAGAAAAAGATCTCTGGCTGTAAATCACATAATTACAGGCCCCAACAGGGAACACAGGCTTTTTAAATGAAACCTGCTACCCACCAGGACTTCCACTTCAATAACTGCACACAGGCAGTCCTGGGGTGAGCGGGCCTGAGTCAGATCTGAAACTGATGCTGTGTCCGAAATCACATAGGCTACCGTCCGTTTATTTGCGACATTTAAAAGTAAGTTTTGAACGATAAAAAAAATTAAAAATTCAATGTGGTTTGAACATGGGTGGTATGAATGAAATTTGCACGTACTACATCCGTCATGTTGGTGTTACTGTCACTTGACCTTCCTGCGTTAGTTGTGTCACTTCACTGCCATTCATAAATCCTCTCACGTCACATGGCCTCATGGGCTAGTAAAGTTTCCATGAAGTGCCCACTCCAGACGTTTTCGAATACATTCGGACAAACTACTCGTTTGACGTACTGTTTTTCACATACAATGTAGTAGGCAAGTATTTGATTTTAAATGCAGTGTGAGACTCATAGAATTAGATAACAAATAGGTGCCCAGACAAGTCAAAGATCATCAAATAATTTGCTGACTTTCTATCAGAGTTAGTACTCACTGCAGGTAAAGTCCTAATTGTTGGTGATTTTAATATACATGTAGATAACGAAAAAGATGCATTGGGATTAGCCTTTAAAGATATTCTTAACTCTATTGGAGTTAGACAACACATATCAGGACCTACTCACTATCGTAATCATACTCATATCTAATTTTATCACACGGAATCAATGTTGATGCTGTTGAAATTCTGCAGCAGAGCGATGAAATCTCAGATCATTATCTGGTCTTGTGTAAACTTCATGTAGGAAAGGCTGCAAAGCCGACTCAGTGTTACAAATATGTTAGACCTATCAATTTTGCCACTAAAGATTGCTTTATTAATAATCTTCCTGATCAATTTCATCATCTCAGCATTCCAGACAGCTTATAATAACTCGATATTGGAACAAAAACTGTAACTCTCTCTTTTTCAGGCCGTATCCAGATCTGATGTAGGACCTGCGCCTGGACACAATGACAACGCAGTCCTGCAGTGTCAACCAGTTCCTTTCCTGTTTGCTGAAGTCAGCCGGAACTCGGCTATATCCAGATCAGATGGTTGACCTGCGCCTCGACCCATTCCGGAGCCATCCCTGAAGTGCCAGCCTTATTAGATCTGTGAAGGCCTCATCGACACGACAACCATTGATCCTCAACAATCTCGTCTCCATATCGGCGTGATGACTCCGACTTCCAACCAGATGGAACTGGATTAATATTCTGAAAGTTCTGATCCAATCTGACTTCTGACCTATAATGCTGCCAGAATCATAATCATACACTGTTCTTTCATTGGCCAGAGGAGAACTGGCCCCCGACTGACCCTGGGTTCTCCCAAGTTTTTTTTCCCATTCTGTCACCTGATGGAGCTTTGGTTCCCTTTCAGTCACTCACGTTCGACGTAGTCGACGTGTCGTCTGATTGGGATAAAGCTTAGAGTACTATCATCTTCGAGTACTATTAAAACGAGCCAATGTAATTGGCAAGCGTGAAATTTTGAGTTTGGGAGTTTGTCGGTGCTCTTCTGGAAAACTCTCCCAGTCCTGCTGGTTTCTACAGCGTGAGTGCAGCGGTGATCGCGAGCTTTGAGCTCTGAACTACTGTTCTAACAGCAACAAATTCCTAAAGGTTTTTGTGTGTTGACCTCAGGTAAGAGGGTGGATAAGTGAGTGCTTCACTGTTTCAGTTCAGTGTTCAGTGTTGCTGTGGTCATTACCCTGTGTGCTCCGGCACTGGTGATGTGTCCTATTTCCTGAAAGAGCAAAACGGGTGCGTTTTCATCTTTTTCAAAAAAAAAAAGATAAAATGTCATTCCGCCTGTGCGTTTCTTGATGTGGTCGTTCCCTTTTCCTCTCTGGCGGTCACAATTGTTGCATCACGTTTTGGGCTTACAGCACGCTGAAGCAGCTTTTGTGGGTTGTACATGTTCCCATTGGGATCCTTCTCTTCCCCCTTAAGGCCTGTGAGTTCTCGTGCGTTCTGACAGGCAGAGCTTTTACAAAGCCTGTAGGCAAGCTGCCTCCTCTTGCGTGCCATGGTGCTGCTACAGGTCTGTCAGGCTAGGACACCCATGGACATGCACGAGGGTAGACCATGGGATGGTCGGTGATGTGGCAGAGAACTACATCCAACAGTTCTCTGCCACCCAAACACGGACAGAGGCCATCCGGCACATCCTGCCCTGGCAGCCCGCTGCTGCCCCCAACCCGCCGCCGGAGGCAGTTCCTCCCCCTGCTCATCACCAAGGGCGCTCCCCTGCTGCCAGAGCATGCTTTAACCGAGGCCTGGGCGACCTCCGACTGCATTGATTTTCGTTACCTCGAGTTGGCAGTTCACCTCGCTTTGAGCCACCGCTGCTCAGCTAGCTGGTACTGGTCTGAAAAGACAACATTGCGACCGTTGCACTAAGCCTCCATCGCATGTCACAACTCGCCCATCATAGAAGCTTCTAAAGGTCGCTTCATTACACTATACATTTTTTCCAGCCTGCTCAATCATTCCCCCAAGAGCATCATGATAGCTATGGCCAGGGAGAGTGGAGGCTCCAATCCCCTGGCAGTCCAGCTGGGCAGGGACCACTTTGGGGCCTCACAGATACATCTGTTGCCCCTCCGGACTCGTCTCTCTACCAGTTGTGTTTCTGAGTGGACACCCCTTGGATAGACACTGGCTCTTAGCTGACCCCAGGGACCCGTAGAAATGCGTGCCCCTGTGAGCCTTCTTAGAAAGTGGCTATGCGATTCATTATCGCTTGGTGCTGCTCAAGTTCAGTGATGTTCATCATACTCAAATGTTGTGCAGAAATGCTCCTGAAGCTCAGTGAATTGTCACAGTGTTGAGCAGTGCTCCTGTCTTGTGCATGAATGTCGCTTGCACCTACTGTGCTAAGTCAGGAGTAGAACAGGTCTTGATAGTTGCCCTTTTTTGGCTCAACCAGATCTAGTTCCCTCGACAGCCTTCCTGACTTCTCCTGAATACATTTCAGGGACAGGGCATGATGGCACCCGTGTTCAAAGAACAGGACGGGGAGGTTCAGTTCGCTATCACAAGGATAGGTGGTAGTGACCATCACTTCTGCAAGCACCCCCTGCAGATAAGGCAGTTGTGCTTTGCTAGTTAGGAGTGGAACCTATTCATTGAATGAGTCTTCTCTCCGTGAGGAGATCCTGAGAGCGTTTGGTCATTTCAATGCTCTCTTTCCTGCAAGTTGGGTTGGAGTAGGCTGTTCCTTCACTCTCAAAATGATTCAAACATCATATGCAGAAGTATGGGAAGCACGTCCTGAGGGAGGTTCCTGAGGGAGCAAGGGTCATCCCTACACCCCTTTTTATCCTCTTGGGCCTATCTCTGGTGCTACTGAAATACAGAGACCTCCCCTGAGCCACTGCAGTGAGTTAAAAATTATGTTTATTAACAGTTTTCCTGCTTGCACAGTCTCTACTAGAGGGTAGGAACTTGCTCGCTTTCAGTCAACGACTTGTGCCTGGAATTCAGGCTGGCTATCTCTCACAAGCTGAGACCCTGGCCTGGATATGTGCCCAAATTTTCTAACATTACCTACCATAACTCCCTTAAACTGGGACCTGGTGACCCAGAGGGAAGGCTGTTTCCAAGCGAGGTTGGCCCACTCAAGTGTGTGCTCCATCTAAGGCATTGACAAAGAGTGCTTCGCTGACAGATATTCTAGAGTTGAGGGTTGGGCGACACCTTAGTCGAACCGCTGCTTCCCGTGGGCTCCCTTCACATGAAGCCAGTTTCACTGTAAGCCCGGTTCGTTGTGTCGGCTTGCTGTGCCATTCCCCTCCTATGGACTGGATACGTGCACAATACTTGCTCCAGTTGAATTTCCCTTTTTAGCCGAACCCTGTCGAGTTCCTACATACCCTTCGGCAATGGACATGGCAGAACGTCCGAAGGCAGGCCTATCACTTGTATGCACTGATGAAACCTGTGTTAGGCTGGGTCCATGTGCTGTGATCCCTACGGCGATCCCATATGTGTATTCTTCCATGGTCCGGCTCCCTGCATCAAGCCTTTGTTCATCAAGCTCTCTGTCGTTACTGTTCGGTTGAGTCCGCCCCTGTTTAGGCTGGAGCCACCGCAGTGACATTCCATATGTTGTACTGCCCGGTCATCCACCCAGTTCATATGTGTATTCTCCACGTTACCTCCCTTTCGGGCAGGATGTGGCTTCCGCAACGTCCCTCCTGGAGATCTGGAGGCTTTTGTCTAGGCACTGGAAGGTGGCAGCACTAGATGGTGTTTTAATTGGGATCCCAATCAGTCGACACGTCGACTATGTCGAACGTGAGCGACTGAAAGGGAACGTCTTGGTTATGTATGTATGGGAACGGAGACATAGTCCTGTCGCCACTATTGCTGGACCACCGCTGACTCAGAGTTACGCTCGGATCCACAGCGAAAAACAACTAGTGCGTGCATCCACTTCCGTATTTTTACCCGCGCCGTGGGGGCGGAGTGTGTAATGAATTTCATGCACGCCAGTTACATTGGCTCATTTTAATAGCACTCGAATATGACAGGCTCTCTTAGCGTGATCCCAATCAGTCGACACTTCGGCTACATCTCCGTTCCCTCCCTCAGGGAACAAGGGTTATACGTACATTTCGAGACATTCCTTGCCACAGTCGCCTTAGCTTTTGGCTTGCTTGGTTAGGGACATTTAAAATTTAACTATATTATTGATCTGTCTTACGTGGCAATGACGCAATTTTCTTCTAGAAACAAACTTTATTGTATTATTTTTCATGTTATTAATGTGAAGTTGATTTGATACAATCTGTATTGTAAAAAGCGCTATTTGTGACTTAAAGGTATAGCGGAGGATTTTCTTTTTCCGGGTGGGTAGTCTATTTTATTGGTCCACCTAAGTGTCAATCATTCTGGCGATATGTTTACGTAAGGCCGTCGTACGTGCTCATCTCTATGTAGTTTTCACTTTCAGGTGTATTATGTCGGAGTTACGGTTTCAGCCATTCCTTTGACAATGACTGAGGGTCGAAAGAGAAAAAAATGTATACGAAGTGTATAATAAGAAGAGAAAGGCTGCAGAATATAGAAACAAGACCAGAGTGATTTTGGGTGAATATCACACGCTGGCGTGCGCTAAAAGCACAGGTTGGGCTTCTCACTGATGCCGCAGTCGCAATTCTACTAGACAGGTAAAGTTTGTCATGCTATTTGGAGAAATCCATTTAAAATCACTAGTAAAAGTTAATGCAAGCTACTTAGCAATGCTAGCCCTGGCACAAGTCATGCACCGCATAGACACGGTAAACATCTCAATTTGTCTAAAGTAGCCTTTTGACCAAATGGTAAACGGTATCGCGCTGAAATATTCTAAAACCGTGTGTGTTCATATTCTAAAACCGTGTGTGTTTATTATTACACAAACGCAACAAGCTACTTCTCCATATGCAACTATGTATAAAAATAACGTATTAATACCTACGTATAGGCTAAACAATGAGACATATTAGGTCAAGGACCAACGTAATAGCACTGCTCATATGTTGCCATGTAACATAATTGCGATTTGCAAAAAAGTTTCCTCAGAACGTATTTCGTGTGATACAGGGTTGCACATATCATGTCTTGAGTCCTCGGTCACTCAACCGATCAATATAATAAGTAAATAAAACACGGAAGGGCATTTGACATGTTGTCTTTTTTATGAATGTTTTTGAGTTAGTTTATAATTTGCAACATAATTGTGCAAGGCGTAATAGGCGTTCCCTCGCGGGAGCAAGAGTGTTGTGTTTGTGCATTTGCGTTTTTTAAAAAAAAATTGGAGAGGGCGGGTCTTCTCTAAATTTCGGAAAGATCCTCCGCTATACCTTTAACTTGACAAGTGCCTGCTTTTACACAAAACATTGCTGTGTTAGTGTGATAAAAGAAAATTGATGTAGCATAATTAATAGTGCCTAATTAATTTAAAATATATATTTTTTGTCTTCGATCTTTCTTTTGACTTCAGTCGCTTTTAAATCTAATGGGAACAGATAACACAGTCTCATCCCAATTCGTCATATAACTGACGTTTTGGGACGTCTTTTGACCATTCGTCAATATACGACTTTTTAGGGCCCCCTTAAACGTCAGTAGATGACGATCCCGGGTCGTCATACAACTGACGCTTTACCTTTAACGTCAGTTAGGTGACGTGTAGGGTTTAGGGTTAGGTTTAGGTCTGGGGTACAGTTAGGATCCCATAACGTCATCTACCGACGTTTAAGGGGGCCCTAAAAAGTCGTATATTGACGAATGGTCAAAAGACGTCCCAAAACGTCAGTTATATGACGAATTGGGAACTTATTTTGTTAAATGAATGTCACATTAAAATTGTCATGGGAACTTGATGGACTCCATTGTTTATTCATGTTTCTTTTCAAATGGTATTTGATTTTATTGTTTGATTGTAGAACCAGCCAGACTTTCATCTATGCAAATTGATCATATATTCATTATTATAAATTTACTTTGATTTAGTCAAAAGCTTGTTCTGTCTTTCTGAATGAAGAAATGTATTTAATTGAAAATGAAGAAATGAAAATAATTCTTCTGAGAACATCAAGATAGCGTTTTATCTTCAGTGTTCAGTTCCATTTTTTTTATTTAACTATGAAAATGTCTTTACTTAAATGTCTTTAAACGTTCATAAGAGAGACAGAACAAGTACAAACACCCCCACCCCTCTTTTTTTTGCAATCCTTTAAAGGTTTCTCATTTAATGTCAAGAATCAAAGTACACTTGGACCCCTCACAAATGAGCTGCATTCTTTCATAAAGTGTCTCGTGGTCAGTGGTAAAATTCTCATATCTTTTGTTTGGATTGTTTCTGGTTCGTGACCTGTTTCTTCCTCGCATTTTTCTGGGCACAATGTTGACGTTCTACAGCCACACTGGAGTTGTAAGTGAACTAAATACCCTAGAGAGGACCTCCGAGCAGACCTCATAAACACCATGAACTAACAGATCTTTCATTTGCAGCTTTTTTTCCCCACCACCCCTTTCTACTTCTCCAACCACTCCCACACTGTTCTGTCGTGAGCACGGAGGCATGAACATACTTTCCCAAATGGAGATAATTGGGGGGGAAGGAGCCCTGCCCTGTCTGCCTAATCAACTCACACAACAATCGGTGGATTGTTCCGGAAGGCTGGTGACACAAAACCTTGTCCTGCAACATTTGAGCTGTAATTAGCAAGCACTTACTGTCATTTGTGTCAGATACGGTTATGTGGTGGATTGAATTAAACAATGCGAGGGCTTATACATTGTGCATAGTCATACAGTAGTAGTGTAAATGCACATAATACAATGTCTAGAAAAATATTGTTTTGCAATACTGAACCGAGTTATGTTTGGAGTATCTGTTGTTGATTTTAAGCCATTGTTCTTAATCTGTGGTTGGGCTCGCTGTCTTACTGAGGAACACATTTCCTAAGACAGTTTTTTCTTCATCAGAATTTTTCATCAAGATTCCTGTATATTCAGTATTTTCACCTTCTAGAAGATCATGAATGATGTGTTTCTGCACTGTTTAGTTTACAACAAAAGGCTATACATTTGAGGTCTCATCAGACCATAGGAATTAGCATAGCATATACTGTACTTCCTGTATTCATTCATTCATTCATTTGTTTTGTAGATGTATTGTAGATGAAGACAGACTTTTAATTTCTTTCCAAGTTGTTCTTTGGCCTCCAAATCTGCATTTCATCCAACGCAAACAAACTCATTGTTGATTTATTTACCTCTCCAGTCCATTATAGCAGTATTGTTTATGTGTGCTGCTCAATCTTTACAAATATGTAAGTATAAATTGTTCAACTGATCGTTGAGTTGAACGCCAAAGTTCAGCTGAAAGTATTTATCTCTCTTGGTCTCTGTTTGTTATTATTTTAGCTTTAATGAACTGATTTTCCAACGCATTCTCATCCTTTAACGTCATATAGAACGCTATATGCAAAAACGGCGCTATACTACGCACATGGCACCCGTTATCGTTAAAATAACACGCGCTGTGAGGGCTAAGTTTAGGTGTGGGGTAGGGTCTGCATGTCATATTCACGCTAAAGGATTTATGACGTCTTGGGTTCGCGTGTTATATAATGAACATGATCATATAACAGCATGTATAGTAGCCTATCATTTTGTCTTTTGATATTGATTTTAGGCTAAAATAACTAAGTATCTAATATCTACTATATCTACTTTATGTAGTTGATAACTTCCTTTAACTCTAACTATTTACTTAACTACAATAAGTAAATCCACTTAACCAGCTAATTACCTTTCAACAGCAAATATACTGAGCATCCCCAAAACGTAAGTTTAAAGACAAAATTAATAACTAATCTGAATGAGGAACTAAAGAGCTAATTAATAGGCAACAGGTGAGCTGAATACAACAATCAAACACACTGGGAAACTGTGTCACAATGAAACATACCATAACACTCACCAAGGCTGCATTTATTTGATCGAACAGAGTAAAAAGCAGCCATTACTTTTTGGTGTCATATGAGCCTTCTGAAATCTTTCTAATATGCGGATTTATTATCAATTATTACTGGTGCTCAATCGGTATTAATCATGACTATTATTATTATCAATGCTGAAAAGAGTGTAATGTTCTGTTCTGTTTTTGGACTCGACAACGTACTAAAAATGGGAACGTTTTTTTTTTTTTTTGTTGTTGTTTCATTTCATTCATGCAACACTGTTCAGCTTTGCATCACAGGACAAAAATGACATTTTTAAATATATTAACTTGGGGGAAAAAAAAACAACTAAATTGTAATTATATTTCCCAATATTAATCTTTTTAGAGCATTTTTGATTAAATAAATGCAAACTTGATGAGCATAAGATAATAATTAAAAACATTACAAATATTAATTGTTTTTAAAAATCGTGATCAAATCATTGTTACTTTATTGTAAAATATTGATTGCGGCATCAAGAGATGTGGTCTTTGCGAGTGTGGTTTAAACACGCTCAGCGCCAGACTATTCTTGAATCAGTATAATCAACAATCTCACTCCAGACAGACAGAAAGTCAAATAGTCTGGATCCTGTTCTATGTTTAATCAATGATCAGAGTACATGTTTCTTCCTCCCCCGACTCTCTGTGTGACACCAAAGGCCTGATAAGAGATAAACCTCACTCGCCCTATCTAGCTATGCTTCCATGACCTCTCTTAAAACCAGACAGGAGCACAGATGGCAAGATCGGTTACTTTTATTTTCTAGTATGAAGAAATCAAATTTCACAATTTATGTATTTGCGATTGTAAAAATGAAGTTCACTTCACCAAACTTATAAAAATACTAGCTATAACGGAAATAGGATAATTTAAAAGAATAAGTTAAGTGTGAATAGAATGGAATGGTTTTAGACATGTAATTGGGTAACACTTTACGACACATTTAATGATGACTACTGTATTTGAACTACAGATATAGTTTGAGATATACAAACTTAGTTGAATCAGTTCAACTAAGTTTGTATATCTCAAATCATACTCATCCTCAAATCGTTATTCACTTAAAGTCTTGACAGTCATTGGAAATAATCTCTACAGAAGCTCTCCACGCATTTTGGAGATTAACAGCCGAAGTTATTCATTTCTAATTCATGGAAAAGAGTGGCATATTCTTCAAATACACACAAGCCTTTTGTGTTCCATGGAAGACAGAAAGTCGGGTTCAGAACAACATGATGGTGAGTAAATGATGACAGAATTTTCATCTTTTGGGTGAACTATCCCTTTAAACCTTTGATATATATTCCCCGTAATAAAAATGTTGTTTGTCTTGAATGGCTACTCTGTGCTCTTTATTCAATAAACCTCAAAGAACCATTTCTGCTGGGTTATTAATTGCACCCTGAAGTAAGTTCACAGAGAAACGTCTCTCCTAACTGTTTGGAGAGCTTCCCATCCATTTGTCCAATTTCTTGGCAGCCCTTTAAAAAATATCACTGTATAAATCAAGAGAGAGAGAGAGAGAGAGAGAGAGAGAGAGAGAGAGAGAGAGTCTGATGGTCACAGGGAATGACAGCCTGGGGGGAGAGGTCGTTATCTGACCTGAAGGACCCTGAGGTGCCACTTCCCTGCCTGATTAGATCTCTGACGGCAGGAATGTGTGTTTTGTGACGGTGGTCAGAAAGATCACAGAGCCCAGCATTCACAAGATACAAGTCTAATGAGTCACGTGGACCGAGCTCTTGCTCAGACTAGTCCATCAGTACTTAATTTTCTTTCAAGACCACGGAGACAACAAGAAAATCCCCTGAAAGGGTGAATCTCACAAGCCTGCCAAGAACAAGACATCTTTCTCTCCAAAATCCAAATAATCATTTGGATTAAGGACAATGAAGTCAATTTTAGAATCATTATATATTATCAAGCCAATTTTAGGAGCATTATATCAAGTAAAAGTCAAGATTTTTTTCTTCAAAGCAGCATTACAAAAAAACATTATTTTGGTGAGTTATATTTTACAACGGAATAAAAAACTCAGGCAGTTGAAATTTGCTTTGTAGTGTATCCCTTTACGTCTGTGTATTGTATGCACAGTATGTGAATGAAGTTGGATAATATACAACTTCATATAGAGAGCTGTGTTATAATACAGTTTACATTTTAGCTATGATATAAAAAATCATGTATCTGAGATTTGCTACTGTACAATCTCGAGGCAATTCATAAATATTTTATGTCTATCAGGGGCACTATCGTCAAATACGATTGACAATTAGCATACAGTTTGGATTGGCGGTATGGTTCTGTTCTGTTTACCCCAAATTATTGCTGCTCTCGCCCAGAACAGAACCAACAATGTAGTACAGATAATCAGTAATTCAAATTTTAAAGTACAACATGATTTGAGGATTTATTCTGATTCAAGGGGGGGAATCAGAATACGCCAAATCCTGACTGATGAGAGGAGGAGCTGGGGATGGAGGAGGGTAATTATACTGAAGAGCTCATATATGTATATAGTGATAGGCGGCGTATTCCTATAAGCAGACGTGGATCACTAACGGGACCTGAACTGATACTATGCTTAATTTTTGTAAATTGGTGCATTTGAAGTCGTACAATCTAATTTGAACATTCTCGTACGATCTGCTTTCGCCCTAGTGATGGATGTGTTTATGGGTGGACTCATACTTTTTATCAAATAATCGCACATTTTTGTACAATTAACATCGTACGAATTTATATGAAATCTTCACCTTATAAAATAGTTAGATTTTCCTGAAAGATCAACTTAGATTTGTTATATATTGCACATCAGTATAATGTCAGGTTTATGTTCTGGTTTCATAGACTTTTAGTTTGTATCACATTGATTTCCTGTGTTCTATTCCTGTTTCCTTTGTTTCCTGCTTTTCTAAAATTTTAAGTTGATTGAACTGGAAAAAGTGAGTTAATACAATGAAGGAGATTGATTTAATCATCAGAAACTCAAAATAATCAGTTATCTGAACTAAATAAATTATTTAAGTTGATTTGACAAAAGAAAAAAAAAATGTTGTGATAACAAATATTTGTGTTGTCACTTTGAGTTCTGTCGGATGGCGATGAATGGGGAAACGTCTTCTTTGGGAACGAGGGTTTCATGCATAACATGCAGACGTTAGTTACTTATTTAGTTGCACACCTCTGCTTTATCAACCTGTGTATTCAAGCATTTAGTAGCCTCAGTTCCTGGTCATGTATTGTCTTCGCATTTTTAAAGCTGTTGCATTCTTTTTGACTTTGGATTTCCTTTTTAAATATAAACAACAACAACAACATCAACAACAACACAGTTTTGCTGCATTTGGATAACTTGTATATATCACAAGGCAATAATAGTTACATACTGTAATTTGACCACCTAATTTTCTTGACAAGGGACACCTTTTACAGACTTTGATGCATTTACACACTTATCATATTTGTATTTAAAAAAAATGTAATGCACATTTATAACACTATAATTTGTGTTGTATCTTGTCAGTCAATGAAATAAAATAATTAACACTTAAGAGTGTTTCTAATATAATGGCATTCTCTTTTGGAAAGTCACATCATGTTTTTTTTATTATTATTTTGCTATTGGAGCAAAATTGGAATACAAAATTACATTTGCTGTCATCGCAAATGTTCACCACTATAGATGTTTTACCCCTGACAGCTTCTGCTTCTGAGAACCCCATAAATGTTAACCATTAACTACATTACTGTAAATGCACTAATTACTGGCACGCATAAATGATTAATACAGTTGTGCCTTTAATTAAATAATAAACAAAAAAAATAATCTATAAATAAATAAATAATCCCCAAAGTCTTTCAAAGTTTCTAAAACAGATGTTGTGTTGAAATGTGACCAGGACATTGAGATTCACAAGAATGTGTATGCTATATGTGATGTGTTAACATGCATTTAATATGCCCTCAAATACTGCAACAATCAAGATTAGGGTCTTAGAAGGTGTTTGTTCCAATGTTGTTCTGAACTCTTCAGAGTCCAAATCAAGAGTAAACCGCTGGAAACTCAATTTCCTGTTAATTCACCATAATTGCAGGCCTACACTGGAAAATACACAATATATGGCAAAGAATCAAAGCTTTAAGCCCTCCAAATGAGAGGAAACACTGCTCTTGGCGTAACACAGCTTAATTCAGCAGAGAAGGTTTTCTTACTGTGGTTACTGGTTACCTAATTAAACACTTTTGGAGACACAATCCCTATTGAGATGGAGTCAAGATTTTGATTTCTCCAGGGGGAAATGCAAAATGCACATGTATAAAGGCATTGTGTGAAAGGACAATTACAAATCTCCAGCCTAGTGATCAGTCATAAACCTCAAGGTCTTCTGGAGAAACAGTTCTCATTCATTGTGTTTACACACAGGATTTTAGGAACAATTTTGCAAAGGATGCTGGTGTGTTTATCCTGTTTTAATGGGCACAATAAAAAAAGACTTGGAAGCCGTAATGGGAAAAAACGAATCAGGAGCGGAAACACCATTGGCACATTTCCTACCAATGCCAACAGCTGTATATGTGCCTTTTACCAATTTCTTCATCCTTGACAGCTCTCAGCTGCCACCCAGATGCCTTGCCCAAATGAGACACACCTCAGGATGATCTCCTTTCAGCATGTTGAATTCAACCAGATTTAGACAAAAGTCTATAAACACTGATTCATGTGCTTGTAAGAGGAAGTTCTAGCGAAAAACTCTCAGCTGAGACTGTGGGAGTCTTGCATTAAAAGGCCCTTACACTTTATTTTCTGTTTACATAGAGTAAATTGAATCCACATCCAAGCTTAACAAAAGAGCCATAATGTTAAATCTGTTTGTTGAATATGTGATCATGGCGAATCGAAAAGCAATGTGACCTGTGCAGGGTTTGCTTGAATGCCGATCCCATTGCGCTCTGCTTTTAAGTTGTAAAGGACAAGCACTCTTGACCCTCTTGTGAAAACAAAAGAGAGCCTGGTGCCATAGAGACTAACAGGACTGGCCCCAGGGCCAGGAATGGTTCACCACAAATGTGCCTGTTAGTCTGAGGCCTAGGGCTCTGTCACTAACCTGAAATAAATTCTTGTTGGGTAAAGGATGTGGTTACTGTAAGTGCTGTGAGAATGGTTTGCTTCGTCTTTGGCAGAAGATTTGTTTACTCAGGGAAACAGATCTGGCTTGTGCAAGCTTTAATATAGAATGATAAGTGAAAAAGACTTTTGTTTCTAGTTGCTGAAGTAACAAAATGATAGTTTTTTAAGCAACCCAATATGATTTATTTATAAGAAAGGAATAGCTATAAGCAATGTTTATTCCAATAATAATGATAATAATAGTAATAAACATGTTGTTACAAAGCCATATTGTAGCAATGTTTAAAGTTCAGGTAAGAAGAAGGCAGGAACAGTCATCGACATTTACATTTATTCATTTAGCTGACGCTTTTATCCAAAGTGACTTACAATTGCTATATATGTCAGAGGTCGCACGCCTCTGGAGCAACTTGGGGTTAAGTGTCTTGCTCAGGGACACATTGGTGTCTCAGTGGATTCGAACCCGGCTCGCATGTGTCTTATCCACTGTGCCATCACCACACCCCCTGAAACACGAACGCTCAAACTTTAATCCAAAAGTGGCAGCCCCTCATGGATGACTCTCGCATAAATTAAATTAAAACAACAAAATAAAATCCAAACTTGGTCCTCTCTCCTCTTCACTCCTCCTTTTTTACTTCCGATCTCCCCCGTGAGACTCGAAACCGCTGTGGCGTGCAGCATTAGCACATTAGCATTAGCTAATAAGCTATAAGTAACTTTGCTACTTCATGTCCACTAACTCTCCTGACTTTATTAGTAGACTGTCTGCTTTACTGTTAAACAATTTATTTTGATGCTCCCAAAAGACATTCTACTCACTGTAAGTAACTCTCCAACAGTCTACTAGTACCATCAAAATAAAATGTAAGAGAATTCTCAAAACATTATCGTTTTGTGTTTCACAGAAGAAATATAGTTACACAAGTTTGGAGGAAATAATAACAGAATTAAGAGTCCACAGCACAATGACACACACTAAATTTGCTCTTTCTGCATTGGGAAATGAATGCTTTGTATTCATTTTTGCATGTGTGGCTCTCTTTCTTCCTCTTGACAGATCTGTCTGGACCTGCTGACAATACGGTGAGAGGCAGAAGCTTATCTACTTATCACAGCCTGCCATCAGACCCCTCTTGTCCCTCAGTGCTCTGACTGCTCCCTGCTAACCCGGTGGTCTCTCCAGCAGGAACAACAAAGGTGGCTTGTGAATGGAAAAAAAAAAAAAAAAATCACTGTTGTCGTCATTAGAGCGATTAACCTCCTCTTTTACAACCTTACAAGCAGAATACAGTTGTAAATAGTCAAATAAAAAAGAAATAAAAAACCCATTGTTGATTACAAAAAATAAATAATATAAAGATTTGTGGTATGAAAATTATATTGCAAATAATAATAGCATTAAAAGAAGTAGTTGTTAAAAAAAAAAAATTGTGGACTGCGGAAAAACATTCCCGTCAAGAGGTTTAATCGTTACATCTGGGATGGTTAGAATACCAACGCTTTTTGATATCATATAGCAAATCTATGACAGACTTCTGTTGTGTCTTACTATGGGGAGTGCAGGACATGTCTGGGCCTATCTTTGACCCAACATACCTTTATTCCTATGCAGAATCCACCAATTGGATAGTTGTTCAAATGACTTTAATAATTTTAAGCACAGTAAAGGTAATATGGCATTTCTCAGACTAGCATTAGGATTGCTTGCCTATACAGTAATAAGAACACATGATAAATTCAAATGAATGTGCACTTTTATTACTTCAAATTTTTAAAGAATATTTAAAAAACTGTACTTGCAGATAATAATGATATAAAATGATCATTAAGAATAGCCTACTTAGAGTACTTTAATTTCTTAAAGTGTACATATCGTGCTTTTAAATCATTAATTTTTACTTATAAATCATACATTTGTGGTCTATATAAAGCATAACTGCAATGCTTGGGTCTGAATTCCTCATTATTATAGCTCAACAGGCCCCTTTTCTACCCCTTTTCTGATGTGCTTCTTTGAGCAACCCGTTTCGAAGCGTCCCCTTTAAATAAAAAGGAGTTGCGTCTTTCCCCGCCCGCACTCCAGGTCGCTGAGTTCACGGTCAGTTCAACTCCCCGCATTCAGCCATTATTGTAGTTTGATAAGAGATAAACGATTACTATAGTTTCAAAGAACATTTTTATTCACACGTTAACAAAATGTCAACAAAAGACTTGTCCATCAAGCGTTACGTATTCGAGCCAGAGCGAGCGATTTGAAAAAGACGACGACAAACCTGCAGAACAACGTCTTCATATGGATGCAGTGGTATGTAAAGTTAAGTTAACTATGTTGTGTTATTAGTGAAAGTCGACTATTTCTCTTGTTAAAACAAGCACTCTGACAAGATAAATGACTGCGGTCTGATCTTACCACTAAAAATCTGTATGATAATAATATGATAACTTGCGTTTAGAAAGCGTCAGAAAACACAGCAGCTAATGATAGAAGGAATTTACCCCTCATTCAGATCGGCAAACCATTCTTTATACTGGCGGAGGTTGTTGGATTGGGGATCCTTGAAGTGCTTCAGGTCACTACATCCAACAACCGAACATTTTGACTAGCCCTCCTGTAACTTCTGCATCATTGAGCTTGGACTACAAAATCGGAGCGAGAAATAATAATGGCGGATTGCTCGAAGTGTTGGACCGGTAGTCAATGTCCTTATTTGTCAGTTCCGCTGCAAATACTGTGACGTAATTGTTCAAAAAACGTAATAGACAACAGGAAAATCCAAACAGGTTGAAAAATATGACCAAAACAGAATATAAAGATATAAACGAAGCACCTGAAGAGAATAATTTCATCTTTTCTGTACTTATAAACACTCCAAATATACAACAAAATGCATTTAAGGGCTAAAAAAGTGGATTTTGCATGATATGTCTCCTTTAACACTTTTAAAGGGTGAACGCTGACATAATGTCAAATTAAAAGTTTTACTTTAAAGTAGGTTTAAATTCAGTGTTTTATGGTAGGTTTAAGTCTTTAAAGAAATTTTTCACACCAATTTGATTATAATTCTAATTTGTCTTATATATTATATTAAAATCTATATACTTTAAATATACTAAATTTTAAAAGTTTGTCATTTCGTTTGTCATCAAGTGTTTACCATAAATACTTGTCATACTTATACCATGCTTCAAAGACAATATAAGTTATTATGAAATTGCATAAATGTTTACCTTAGTACCTACTTAGGGATCAAAAAACGCTCATTTGTTCAACTAATTGCACTTAATGCCAAGTCAAGTCGCATTTATTTATATATAGCGTTTTTTACAATGCAGATTGTTTCAAAGCAGCTTTACAGTGTCACAGTCCAGCTTAAGTAAGTTCTGTAATGTTTCATTTTTGTTGTAAAAAAGTTATTAATTTAGTTCATTTATATATATATATATATATATATATATATATATATATATAGCCGGAATGGAGAAAACCGTGATGTCATCGTCCAGCTCAGTTCAGTTCTCAAATAATGGTGTCAATGCAGGCAGATCAATATTATTGTTGAAAATTAAATGAAAATGTTACATTTAATGTCTCCAACTAAGAAAGCCAAAAGCCAATTCCAACAAAGGTGAAAAAAGGCCACAGTGGCAAGGAACCAAACCTCCATCAGGTGACAGAATGGAGAAATATACCTTGGGAGAAACCAGGCATCATTAGCATTATGCAGGCATCAGCAGCATTAAAGGTCAGAAGTCAGACTGGTTTGGAACAATCAGAATATTATCCAGTTCCATCTGGTTGAAGATCGGAGTCACGCCGGTATGGGCTACATGTCACGGTTATGGACTTTTATATTCTAATTAGCTTAGTTCCTGTTTCTCTGCTCTGTTTAGTTTTTGTTTTCTTGGTTACTGATTATTCGTTTATATAGTTACGTATAATTATCACCCAGTTGTTTGTCTTGTATTAAATCTCCCTGTTTTATTCAGTCCCTTGTGGGTTATTGTTTCATTTTTGTTTTCACATTTTATTTCATGAAAGAATTGAAGACAAATTTGAGAAATATATCCAAGCAATAATCTTATCACATAGTTCTCTGCTGTAAGCCTCGTCCTTAGTCCAGGTATTGAGGTAAGCTGGAAGCTTGGAGATGAAGGCAGCCCAGACAGCAACATAGTGTCTAACCAGATCTGGCCCACATCTGGACTGTGTGGAATCCATGTGTATCCATGTGTGGAATCCATGTGTACCAGGCCGACTCTATGTTTCTGACTAGGAGAGGCGGAGCCAACCCCCGGACAAAATGGAAAGGACCAACCTGGTGGTGGTGGGGAGGATCGTAAGATTGAGCTTTTACCTTAAGTGTCGAGCTGTGATTGGCTAGATCTAATGAGATCTATTTTTTAAACAATGAATGCCATGGCATTAGAGTCTTCCTTGTAAAACCTATGCTAAAGCTTCCATTTCTTAGACCCTTCGTCGTGCAATTCCTACAAGAAGAATATAGGCTCTAAACGAGTAAATATAAGAAACATGGACTTTACAGCAATGCATCTCCTCCTCCTCGAGTGGAGGACTTTGGTAGGGTGGGTGTTGCTGCACAGTGGGTCCTCAATCACCACTTGTGAGCCAGAGCCTGCAACCTGCGTCGTCTCCGTCCATCCAAGACCCAGGGGGAAATGTTATAGATATGCTGTCTGCGGATCCAAATTTCCTCTCGAGTCCCCACAATCGAGTCTTTGCCTTCTCTGTCAGTTCTGTCAATCTCTCTGGATTCTCTGGTCCCATCTGGAAATCTTCCTCATCCAATGTTACAGCCCGACTTCCTGTGACACCTTGGCCTGTTGGCTTCGCCCAGACTCTCTGCTCTCTGGACTTCACTGTGGTCCGTCAGCCCGGGAAACCTTTGGGCTCCCTCATCCCTCCGGCTTAGGCTTAGTCAGTCGTTGCTCTGCCTATGCCACGGACTTCTGGGTCTCCAGATGCCCCTAAACCCTCCAACCCTTCAGCTCCACCAGGCTTCTCCTTCCCTCCAGTTTCCCCCGTCGTCATCCGGTCTACCGAGCCCCCATCTCTGCGTCTGTCCCGTGAGCCAACAGCTCCACCTTGGGCTTCCAAGCTGCGGTTGTCGCCCCAGTCCATCGGTCTCTCTGGTCCGCCAAATAATGCACTCTGATTCCACCACCATCAGACGGTCTCTTTTAGCCAAAGCTCCAACCTGGCTCCTCCCACAACCATAGTGTCTGCTCTTCTTCCCTACCAAGCTATGCTCCATCCTCTAAAGTCCCCTCTCTCCTCAGGTGTTCCTGTTACTTAGAAGTAACGAGGAAGCACCTTCCGGGACAGGGGAGTGCTGTTAGGAGAGTACTGTCACGGTTATTGACTTCTATACTTCTATATTGTTTTGTTTAGTTCCTGTTTCTCCGCCTCTTTCAGTTTTGGTTTTCTTGGTTACTAATTATCTTGTTTATTTCTATGGTTCCATATAATTATCACCTGTCAGTCATTATGTTCGTTCTGTATTTAAACTCCCTGTTTTGCAGAACAAAATTTTACCTGACTCCCTTGTCGTTCTCAATTCAGCTTGCATGTTTTTTATAGACCATTTCAAAAGATGTAAACAACACTGGCCCAGAAACACTTCCTGTTTCAGTTTGTAACTGTTTTCTTTATTTCACATGTAAAGAAAACATCTTAAAGATGTTTGTTTAACTTTTTGATTCAGTTTTAAATTTTCTGTTGGTTGTATTTTATCACAGCTTTTATGTAGTGTTAAAAAACTGAAACAGGAAGTGCTTCTGGACCAGTGTTGTTTACATCTTTTGAAATGGTCTATACTTTATACTTCTAAAGTTTGTGGATTGTTATGAAGATTGTTATTTCTTATTTCCTACAGCAGCCACGCCTAACTCTTAAAGGTATAGCGGAGGATCTTTCCGAAATTTAGAGAAGACCCGCCCTCTCCAATTTTTTTTAAAAAATGCAAATGCACAAACACAACACTCTTGCTCCCGAGAGGGAACGCCTATTACGCCTTGCACAATTATGTTGCAAATTATAAACGAACTCAAAAACATTCATAAAAAAGACAACATGTCAAATGCCCGTCCGCGTTTTATTTACTTACTATACTGATCGATTGCGTGACCGAGGGCTCAAGACATGATATGTGCAACCCTGTATCACACGAAATACGTTCTGAGGAAACTATTTTGCAAATCGCAATTATGTTACATGGCAACATATGAGCAGTGCTATTACGTTGGTCCTTAAACTAACATGTCTCATTGTTTATACGTAGGTATTAATACGTTATTTTTATACATAGATGCATATGGCTTGTTGCATTTGTGTAATAATAAACACACGCGGTTTTAGAATATGAACACACACGGTTTTAGAATATTTCAGCGCGATACCATTTACCATTTGGTCAAAAGGCTACTTTAGACAAATTGAGATGTTTACCGTGTCTATGCGGTGCATGACTTGTGCCAGGGCTAGCATTTCTAAGTCGCTTGCATTAACTTTTACTAGTGATTTTAAATGGATTTCTCCAAATAGCATGACAAACTTTACCTGTCTAGTAGAATCTTCGCGGCCTTTCTCTTCTCTTTCGACCCTCTGTCATTTTCAAAAGAATGGCTGAAACCGTAACTCCGACATAATACACCTGAAAGTGAAAACTACATAGAGATGAGCACGTACGACGGCCTTACGTAAACATATCACCAGAATGATTGACACTTAGGTGGACCAATAGTATAGACTACCCACCCGGAAAAAGAAAATCCTCCACAATACCTTTAATATAATTTCAAATAATTTATTTGAATCTAATTGTAAAGCCTTCATTCAAATCTGAAAACATTAGCATATTATTTCTGGAATAAGTATGCTAAAGTGTGTTTTCAAAAGGAAATGTGTAGGGTTAGGTGTTATAAGGTATTACAAGGTTCCAAAAATTGTGCAGCTTGTTGAGGAAGTGGGGATTATTTAAAAAAAGTTTTTTAATAAGAGAATTAACTATGTTAGATGTGTGACTGTGTGTAGCATTGCAGATATTGTACAGTTATTCTTAGCTTTATTTATTTTTTTGTCCAACTTTTTCTTGGTTCCCCTAATAAGTTTTTTCCTATTCCGTTCCACACCATGAGCGATCCTGGGAACACTTTGCGCCCTTTTGGCCGAGCTGCAGTAATGGAGAAAAAGCCTAACATTTATTTTCCTGCTTCTCTTTGCGGAGTGCGGAGGCATGTTGTTTTCATTGGTCTGGGGAGACAGTGCTGTGAAAAGTTCTGGTGAACTGGCACCCTTGTGAGAGAACTAAATAGGCGACACTCCATCCCACACACACTGCATACGTTTGGCTCTGTGAGTATTGCCGTACCTTTTTCCGCTGCCCGCAAGTAAATATAGGGAAGATGATGACTGATCCAAGCTAATAAACCTCCTCTCCCAGAGCTCACTGCAACATTATTATTATTGTTTCATTGTAATTTACCTTACATTTACTTGTCTACTAACATTTTAATCTTTTTGGATGAGTTTGCAAAGCATGTCAAACATTTTGCTTTGAGTTTGCAAAACATGTCAAACATTAGCAAAGATACAAACTTAGTTATTTCATGGATCCAGGATAATGCAATGGAACTTTATCAGGATGCATATTATCCTGGATCCATGAAATAACTGGCTTTAAAAAAATAAAAATCTGCCTGACTCTATGGGAATTTCACATAGGGGTGTCCTGACTTATGCACCCTGTATTTTAAGGAAGAACATTTATTTATTTATGATACATTATTCATTCACAAAGAAATTTTGTGTCCTTAAAGGTTTGATTTTTTTAAAGGCATTAAAGGCATTAAGATCAATTTCCAAAAGATGATTTTTTTTAGACAACTTCAGCATGGGTGTCCTAACTTATTCAAATCACTGTATGTATAATTACACATTTGTAATAATGAAGTTCCAATTCAGTTCATTTAAAATATATTGACTTTAAATATGTACATTCAAAATATGTAGATTATTCAAATATAATTATTTAAAATGTACTTTAAAATAAAGCTTTTAATTTGACATTATTATTAACTCTACTTTTTTGAAAGTTAATTATGTCTTTTAAGAAACATTCATATAAGCATTCCTTCTTAAAGTACACTTAAATTGACTTTTATTTCACCAATATATACTGTATCTGTTAAAGTAGATTTTTACTTATACTGTATCTTGATAAAGACACGAGTGAATACATGAATACAATTTATCATGCTTTTTTCGTAAGGGCTAACAGCTTGACATGATATATTAGTTGTTAAGGTCAGCATTAAGTTGAAATAATATCACACCCACACAGTGTTATTTCCTGTCCAACAGGATGTTTGTTGAACGTTGGACTGTTCAGTGTTTAAAAGGGTCACTTGGTTGTAGAAATGTTTATATATGAAAGTCTTTGTGGCTTTCAAAGAGCAACTTATTAAATGCTCCATTCTCTCAATGTAGTGTATGATCTCACCCTTCCCCCAACATCTACAGTATGGTCATTCCCTCATGCAACTGCTCTTTCGTCAATGCCAAGGCACTCTGTTTTGTCAAAAAAAAAACACCTGGTTTGAGATTGGGAGGTTCCTCTGAACTGGTGCTGAACCTGTCCTGATGAGGTAGAGATGGAAATCCAGTAAGAAGTAAAAAGCAACATTCGCTATTTCCTAAAACACAACATGGCTCCGATCCTTAGACATTCTTGGATCTAATGCCAGCTGGAACTTTCCGAAAGAATGGAACTCTTGATACAGCATGTATCCTCGCTAGGGTTAAGAGCAACAGTCCTTTCCTGGGCCTGTTGTTATGACTGCAGTTGTGAGGAAATGTTATCTCTTCACCTTTGGCTTGTGTACATTTACCTCTATCAACTAGTGACACATGTTCAACACAGAGAGAAACTCAGCAAGGAAATCGCTCCTTTGGGAAACATGAAAGGAACTCCCAAAAACACTCTTACATGAATAGTCAACAAAGTGTCCTTTCTGGCCTTGGCTGCCATACATTATCAAACCAAAACAGACTCTTGTTTGTTTAATAGCATAATCAGTAGAAGAATTCTGTGACTCCTTATATTTTATGTGATACTATGAGCCTTCAACACAACATATTTGAGTCATTTCCGGGATTGCTGTAGATATGGATCACTGTGAGGCTGTTACATGATCCACACGACCCTCTGACTTCCCTTTCCAAACAGTGCTTTGACAGGGCAAATAAAACCAACGCAGCCTCAAGAATCAAGAATACCCAGAGCAATGGTGGGCATATAGAGCAGGCTTAGGTTTCAGTGCATGTTTTTTGTCAGTTCCTACCCCATTTTGTATACTTGGCTGTGTATTGACTTTATGAAATCGACACAGTGAATTTCTTTTGTTGTTGAAATAACATCTATCATCTTGCACACATTTTCTTTTAATCCACCATGGAACATGGTTAAACTTAGATTAGAAAAGAATTTATTTCAGATTAGATTGGTTTCGTTACTCTGAATCATGACCATCGTGACGTAAATGTGGTTCCCAATTCCTGAGGCTTGTGGAGATAATCATAGACTTCAGGACATAAATGCTTTAGGGAAAGAAAATATTGTCATATTGTTTGACCTAGCAAAAATATAGAAAAAATAGAAATATCCACACTCTGTTCTGTTATTTGTTTCTTCATTGGTTATTTGAAAAACATGACTAGCTCTTTCATTGGGAAATGTTTAAACAGCCACTGTACAGCTTCTAGAAACAATGCCTGTACCTAAATAACTCCCGAATTATTTATTTCTCCTCGATTTGATTCTATACACAAAGGCAAATGGAAAACATCTCCCCGTTAAGACATTAAGAATGTTTTGTTAGTATCATCAGGTACAGCAAACCATGCTGTTCCAGTAATGCCAATTTCATTCGTAAAAAACACCCCAAGGCTCTCTCTGCAAACTAAAACCAGACTTATTCCAATCCTCAAAGCTAATGTGACTGAGGTAAATACAATTAAGCCCAGCCCGAGGAAAACCTGGCTTATTATTGTTTATCTTTTAACCTGACTCCATGTCTCCTCCTGGCTCTGTGCCATCAGTTTGTCTCTAGTCTAGAAGTGAAGGGTATTTAGTAGATAGAAAAATTACAGAGATCCTTTGTTCTTTTCTTTTAAATAAAATACTGTACATCAGAAATATAATCTATACTGAATTAAAAATATATATATATATAATGAAAATGATTGACTGGATGTATAATGAATTTTGAAAAGAAGTCTAAATGAAAGAAATATTTTTCATATCTGGGTAGATGACTTGCTAATTGTAGTCGGGTCCAAATTACATGACAAAAATCCGACGCAGATGGCAACATTTAGCGTCAGTTAGATGACGTTCATCCTAGGGCGTCATCTAACTGACGCTTTTGACCATGCGTCTAAATCTGACGCACATGGCAACCTTTAGTGTCAGTTAGATGACGCGGGTAGGTTTAGGTCTGGGGTAGGGTTAGGGTTAGACCACTAGGACGTGCGTCGTGCCATGTGCGTCGGATGTTGACGCATGGTCAAAAGTGTCAGTTAGATGACGCCTTGGGATGAGAACGGGCTGTTATCTCTTATAAACTTTTAGTTGGGTTATCTTGTGTACATTTAGTTTGGTTGGAAAACAGAGGTAGTGCTTCCCACTCTGCCCATCCAGAGGAAGTGCTTCCCAGCCCGCCCATCCAGAGGTAGTGGTTCCCACTCTGCCCATCCAGAGGTAGTGCTTCCCATCTGCCCATCCAGAGGTAGTGCTTCCCACTCTGCCCATCCAGAGGTAGTGCTTCCCATCTGCCCATCCAGAGGTAGTGCTTCCCATCCTGCCCATCCAAAGGTAGTGCTTCCCACTCTGCCCATCCAGAGGTAGTGCTTACCACTCTGCCCATCCAGAGGTAGTGCTTCCCACTCTGCCCATCCAGAGGTAGTGCTTCCCAGCCTGCCCATCCAGAGGTAGTACTTCCCACTCTGCCCATCCAGAGGTAGTGCTTCCCACTCTGCCCATCCAGAGGTAGTGCTTCCCACTCTGCCCATCCAGAGGAAGTGCCTCCCACTCTGCCCATCCAGAGGTATTGCTTCCCACTCTGCCCATCCAGAGGTAGTGCTTCCCACTCTGCCCATACAGAGGTAGTGCTTCCCACCCTGCCCATCTAAATGTAGTGCTTCCCACTCTGTCCATCCAGAGGTATTGCTTCCCACTCTGCCCATCCAGAGGAAGTGCTTCCCACTCTGCCCATCCAGAGGTAGTGCTTCCCAGCCTGCCCATCCAGAGGTAGAGCTTCCCACTCTGCCCATCCAGAGGTAGTGCTTCCCACCCTGCCCATCCAGAGGTAGTGCTTCCCACTCTGCCCATCCAAAGGTAGTGCTTCCCACTCTGCCCATCCAGAGGTAGTGCTTCCCACTCTGCCCATGCAGAGGTAGTGCTTCCCACCCTGCCCATCTAGAGGTAGTGCTTCCCACTCTGTCAATCCAGAGGTAGTGCTTCCCACTCTGCCCATCCAGAGGAAGTGCTCCCCACTCTGCCCATCCAGAGGTAGTGCTTCCCACCCTGCCCATCCAGAGGTAGTACTTCCCACTCTGCCCATCCAGAGGTAGTACTTCCCACTCTGCCCATCCAGAGGTAGTGCTTCCCACCGTGACCATCCATGAAACTTTTCTGCCACTGGTCCCCTTCAGCACTAAAGCATGTTCTTTACCTCAGGAATCATCATCTCCGCTGTTCCTGCCCAGCTTTAATTCGACGTCACCACCAGTCCTGTGCATCACTAAGCTTTCTTTCTCACCCAGTCTTTCTCTCCTGTACACTCCACTGAGGCCAGCCATTCTTTTGTCTCCGCCTCCCTCCCCTTCAACCCCTCAGCTCCACCGTCACTATCTCCCTATAACCCCAGTTGGTCAGTCTGTCTCAAAGGACCATCTTTGCTCCTCCCTACTTCACTGCCGTGGAGGGACTCCTCAATCATAACCATCTCTTAGGTCGTTCTAGGATCTCATCAGCCATCTGTTCCCTGGATCCAACCACCACCACCCAGTCCTCCAAGGGCCCTTCCACCACAATATCCTACATGGTTTCCACCATCAGCTCCTCCTAGCATCAACTCCTCCATGGCTTCTTCCGCTATCTGGGTTTACAGTGCCTCACCGGTTTCTTGTTCACCTCCTTGAACCTCCACCATTCTTTCACTCGAGCCATCCATCACGCCACGCCTTTTCAGGGAGGGGAAGTTATATCACAATCTGCGTATTTAGTTTCTCTCTTATAGACTTTGCATTGGTTACCTTCAGTTTCCTGTTTCCTTTGTTCCTAGTTTCCACCAGTCACCAGTTTCCATGAACACTCATTAATCATCACATCTGTCTAATTTCAAAAAGCCGTCCTTCTTTTTGAGATGAGATGTTAAACCGAGGTCCTGACTCTCTGTGGTCATTAAAAAAATCCCAGGATGTCTTTCGAAAGAGTAGGGGTGTAATCCCGGCATCCAGGCCAATTTCGCCCTTTGGCCTCTGTCCATCATGGCCTCCTAATCATCCCCATATACTGATTGGCTTCATCACTGTCTCCTCTCCACCAGTAAGCTGGTGTGTGTTCTGGCGCAATATGGCTACCGTCGCATCATCCAGGTGGATGCTGAACGTTGGTGGTGGTTGAGGAGATTCCCCCCTTCCATATGTGAAGCATTTTGAGGTCCCAGAAAAAGATTGATAGTTGATTTTAATCAAATTTGCAATAAGCCATCACGCTAACACTTTCAATATGAGCATGGGAACATTTCTAGATGTGTCACCCACCATTTAACCGCTGAGCAGTCCTGATGAAACGTATCAAATGTCATATGTTATGTGGAAAAGATAACATTTGATATGTTTGTGGAATAAAAAAAACATTCTGTCAGCCATTGTCTAAAATGTGACTCAGCCATATCTCATTGAGGAACTGCTGAACTCTGATACGATGCTTATCAAAGTAGCCCACATTTTCATTACTATCTCAAGGCCCAGTTAATCATGTCTACAAACATCAGATTCTTTCACAGGAAAAATGATGGCTGATACTCATCCTATTATCACAACCTCATTACTCTAACAAACAGAAAATATCCAAGAATGTATCCCCTTCCAATCCAAGAAACTACCTCTGGTGAGAAGTATGTGGACAATGAAGTAGGACTCGGAGTAATGTAAAGCATTGGTGGGGGACTCTCATATTTAAAGACTGCTTCATAGTCCCCTTCATTCTCCATCTGGTTTTGCTTATTCAGTCGCTGGTACTGCAGATCCCCTCTGGAATTGACCTCTGCTGAGGTCTGATGCTTATGAGGAGCTTTAAGATAGATTAACTTGGGCTCAGTATGTCAGGCATCTTTGAAGGGAGATATGATCTACTAGTCTTGCAACAGTTTAGGCTGAATTTTCATAGCTAGAGAACATAGCTATGGAAATAGTATATCAAATTCCAGAAACTGATTTTTTTTAATGTATATTTATTTGCATAAAAGGCAGTATAACAATCTTCTAACCAAACAAGGAAGTTATTTACACTTCACTGACCTTGTGTGACAATAAATGTCATTTACAAACTCGTTCCTGCTCCCGTGAGCTCTCCTCAAATATATCAGCATGTATCTTTGCACAGCACAAGAAAAAATCTACAAGCCGTCTGTGGGATAGCAGACATCTCAGTATGATTTATATGTAGAGATAAGACCCATGTCTTTGTCTGTAACAGTTTGTTTTTTGAGAGACAAGGCCCCGCCACTGTAGTATGTAAGCCAACGCAGGGCCCCATGGGGCCTGATTGGACTGGAATGTGGGCTTGGTAAATGATCTGATAAATACAGTAGATGTGTTTGTGTTTCATGAGATGCAATCATGGATTCTTGTGTAGGCAAGCTACAATTATTCTTCAAAATATCTTCATAAAAAACACACATGGAATACTTCTTCTTAATCAGTTAAGTAACGAAGAGCTAAGAATAGCAAGATGACACACAACTCATTCAACTGCTCTTCGCAGCACTTTCAAATGAAAATTTCTATTGAGTGGAGCTGTGTTTTCAGTTGTATCCAAATCAGATGAATGTGAATGCGACAATGTTTTATTATTTTGATCGTTGTATGTTTCGTGGCAGTTCAGAAATGTGAACTGCCACGAAACATACAACGCGATTTCTTTTTACTTAGTCATTGCCCCCATTACTAGCATTATAAACCGTTAAACCGTTTTTAGAGATAAAACTCTTTACATTTGATTACCATGAAAACAAATCTCAGAGAACGATTGACTAGATACCCATGTTTTATTAGACCAAATGTTCATTGTTCGCTGGGGTTCTCCTTTAATCTAAAAAATAAAAAAAATAAGTCTTTTTAATCATAATCTCTCTAAAAGGGAATACATGTTGCTGGTGTTTCTCTGCCACCACTGGCCATTTCATTTGGAAATTGCATTGAGTTGTCCACTCACCTAAAGGATTATTAAGAACACCATATTAATACTGTGTTTGACCCCCTTTTGCCTTCAGAACTGCCTTAATTCTATGTGTCATTGATTCAATAACCTCCAGAACTGCCTTAATTCCATGTGGCATTGATTTAATAAGGTGCTGAAAGCATTCTTTAGAAATGTTGGCCCATATTGATAGGATAGCATCTTGCAGTTGATGGAGATTTGTGGGATGCACATCCAGGGCACGAAGCTCCCGTTCCACCACATCCCAAATATGCTCTATTGGGTTGAGATCTGGTGACTGTTGGGGCCATTTTAGTACAGTGAACTCATTGTCATGTTCAAAAAAACAATTTGAAATGATTCGAGCTTTGTGACGGTGCATTATCCTGCTGGAAGTAGCCATCAGAGGATGGGTACATGGTGGCCATAAAGGGATGGACATGGTGAGAAACAATGCTCAAGTAAGCCATGGAATTTAAACGATTAGTACCTAATTGGTTCTAAGGGGCCTAAAGTGTGCCAAGAAAACATCCCCCACACCATTACACCACCACCACCAGTCTGCACAGATGGATCCATGTTCTCATTCTGTTTACACTAAATTCTGACTCTACCATCTTAATGTCTCAACAGAAATCGAGACTCATCAGAGCAGCCAACATTTTTCCAGTCTTCAATTGTCCAATTTTGGTGAGCTTTTGCAAATTGTAGCCTCTTTTTCCTATTTGCAGTGGAGATGAATGGTACCCGGAGGTACTCACAAATGCTTTGCTGCATACCTCGGTTGTAACGAGTGGTTATTTCAGTCAAAGTTGCTCTTCTATCAGCTTGAATCAGTCGGCCCATTCTCCTATGACCTCTAGCATCAACAAGGCATTTTCTCCCACATGACTGCCACATACTGGATGTTTTTCCCCTTTCACACAATTCTTTATAAACTCTAGAAATGGTTGTGTGTGAAAATCCCAGAAACTGAACAGATTGTGAAATACTCAGACCGGCCCGTCTGGCACCAACAACCGTACCACTCTCGAAATTGGTTAAATCACCTTTCTTTCCCATTCTGACATTCAGTTTGGAGTTCAGGAGATTGTCTTGAGCAGGACCACACCCATAAATATATAGAAGCAACTGCCATGTGATTGGTTTATTAGATAATTGTATTATTGAGAAATTGAACAGGTGTTCCTAATAATCCTTTAGGTGAGTGTATGTATAGGTACTTTTTGGAGATTTGCAAAAAAAAAAAAAAAAAATAGGTAGAGAATGCTTTTCCAATGACAAATGAAAATAACTGAAGCCTGCATTTGTTGAGTTAATGCTGTTGGCAGGCATATATTTTCAATTAATAAATAATCAAAGTTTCTTTCAATGAAGAGATCTCTCAGGACAGGTCCAGGCAAAAAAAAAACAAAAAAACAAACAAACAAAAAAAAAACGGATAAGAAACCCGAGGACCTGAATCATGTTCGTTATTCGAAATGAATGCTTGCAAAGCGCTCTCTCTCTCTCTCTCTCTCTCTCTCTCTCTCTCTCTTTCTCTCGATATATCTTCTCATTCCACCGAATATGCTCATATCTCTCAATCTGAGCAATGAAGAGGAAGTGTAGAACCACCCACTGCATATTCGCTGTCCGCAGGTCTATAACTCCTCTGTGCTCCGGGCCACACAAAGTGTGCTGGGCCTCTTCCTTCACTCAGCAACCAACAGAAGATCCTGATACTAACTCCCTTTACAGAGTGATTTCTGACCTCGCTCATGGGTTCAGGTGGAGACCACCAGGTGAAGAAGAGAAACGAGGAACATGGGCAGACAGGTGCCAAATGTTACGGATGTAACCCTTGTTCCCTGAGTAGGGAACGGAGACGTTCCGACGCAACTCGGAGTGACAACGAAAGGGAACAATAGTGTACCTATATATGGTATACCATCATGTCGTTCCATATGTGTAGGCATTTCTTTATTCTGCAGAACACACAAGAAGATATTGCACCTTATTCTGATGGCCACTTTAGACATTCGACTAACTACGGTATGAGTCATTTTGCAACTACATGTCAACTACACTTAACTCTCATGAAAGTATTAGTAGTCTGTAAACTGTTAGAGCTATGGTTGAGGCTAGTAGAATACGTTTACATGTAGTTGCAAAGTTATTTACAGTCAGTAGAATGTCTTTTGGCAGACAATCAAAATAAACTGTCTGCCAAAAGACAGTTAGTTGAGAGTTAGTTTACATGTTACTGTCTTGCAAATTTACCAAATTTAGAATGTCTAATATGAACCATCGCAATAAAGAAGAATCTCAATGAATCACAATCTCATTTTATGTTTTATGCTGTACATGTTTTTCCATTGAACTTCCTTATTCACATCAAAGTCTGATTGTTCATACATTTGTTTTGGTTTTTACTTTTTAAGCATATAACGTGTAGGCTATTAAATATCGTAGCAAAAAGTTAAAACATACCACAGCACAACTGACTGGTTGTTGGTTTCATAAAATGCCATCCCCAACACTGTCCAGTAAAAGGAAAGAGAATAGTGGTTATTGGTCACGTTTATTTTAGCTGTGTGCATAGACTGTATATGTTGGTCCAAACCAAACCAAAAAAGCCAGAAATACACCTCTTTTCTGAATCTTTTGCCCTTGTGAACTCTTTGCCCTACTTAAATGTTTGATATACTTACCATTTGGAGCTCTGTTGCTCCACTGTGCTCAATTTACCTTTAAACGTTCTATTGAAATAACTAATAACAAAATGCACAGAGGACTGTGGCCACTAAATCTATAAATAGAGGATGCAGTAAGTCAGTATGAAGGTTCTGGGATGACTGTGGTAAGAAAGGCATGATGTCCTTTTTATATTTTATTTTCCTGCCAATGAGACTCTGACAAAAAAAATGCTAATACAAGCCATCTATTTTTGGCTGTGGGGAGCTACCAAAAAAGGCTGATTCAGTAAACAGAGGCTGGTGTTTATTCTACTCAGTGACAGGCACACGTGTGGAAAGATTGAGCATTAGGCAGCTGACCTGATGCGAAGTCATTGTTTAGACCCTGGAAGATTAAAACGACATCTGAGTAGCTCCTTGAGGATTGACATACTTTCAAAATTTTGCCAGCGTTACCCAATAAATAAACACTTTTTGAAAATCGCTTAGAAAGGTCTTTCAGCAACAGTTTAATGTTGTAGGCTAGTGGTCGGGGTCTGTCATTGTTATGGATTCCATGGAATAATTTGAGCAGTCTGAGAGAGGTTACACATGTTGGATGTTTAGGATAAAGCAAATGAACTGCAGTAAAGAGGGGCCTCACCTCTCCATGACCTCCCAAATCCTCCCAAAATATACTTACTCGAAGATAATAGGATAAGATAGACAATCTCTTGACTTAACTTTAAATACACTGATACTCCTCGCCCCACAATTTAACATCTATTGGGTTCATGTTTGCTGTGAACTGCATATCCCCATCTTGTACGACCCTGTTCTTAAATCCATTTGAAGAACAGGACTCCCCCACTCTAATTGTAACTGTAGTCTAAATGTATTGCACATGTTTTAGATGCTATCACGACTGATGTGATGGCTGCTGTGGTTGAAGAGATAATACAGATATATCTGTCTGTGCGTTTAAGGTATGCACGCTTGAATCAGGGGAGTGCTTGTTTTTGCATTTTACATGTCAAAGGTGGGTGTTTATCTTGATTGAGTCTTTGGTAATGTTCATATTATTATTATTCCAGTAAAGGCCATTTTAAAACTGATAAGATTGCATTAGCCACATTCAGATATTCAGAGTACACAATACAGAGTACTGTATGCTACATTGCTTGGTATTATGAAATGAGTATTGGATTATAAATATAGGCGACGTACATACTTTTTCATCAAATACTCCTGAAAAAAGTAACACCAAAATATTCAAATGGTTTCTGAAGGATCAGAAGACTGGACTAATGATGCAGATTTTTTTTTTTTTTTTTTCCTGGCATGAATAAATTACCCTCTGTAGAAAAATGAAAACTATGAAAAATAATATTTGGTAACATTTTATTTTGATGGTCCACTTTAGACATGCTATACTGACTATAACTGTCACACGTGGTCAAGTCAAGTCAAGTCAAGTCACATTTATTTATATAGCGCTTTTCACAATACAGATTGTATCAAAGCAGCTTCACAGTGATAACATGAAAGTAGTACAACACAGATCGATAATATTGTTAAATATTAAGTAATCCTAAATAATCCTAAATAATCCCGACTAAGCAAGCCAAGCGTGGTGTAATGAAGGAAAAAGATCTGTATCTAATCACTGGTAGTTATACATTTTATTAACCCTCTGGGGACCAAGGGCTATTTGGGCTTCTTGAGAGCTTCTGACATGCTCTGACATCTGTGTCTTTTTCAGCTGCTTATAAACATATTAATGGCACAGGTGAAATTACACTATATTATTTAGCAGAAACAGGGCAACCATGATGTATGGGCAACATATTTTTGAGAGAATATTGTTTATGCGTGGTTATTGTAAAAACTAAAAATGAAAGTTTCTGAAATAAGGCCACAAAACACACACTAAATACGTGTCCACAAGACTTTTGACTAATTGATGTTGTTGCCTAGGGTTTTTTCTTCACAATGATCTGAAAATCATCCCCCTAATCGTTCACATAAAACTGTGAATTGGGTTATATTGAGAAAAAACATTGTTTTGTTTGCCAAGGCAATATGCGAATGGGCGTCAACAGGCCAGCCCCATCATGAATAATTAGGTGATTCTCACCTGAGAGAGAAATATACGCATAATAATGAGCCTTTCATTCAGGTGAGTCAGACAAGAAAAAATTGAAAGGACAACATACACACATGCATACATATATATAAAGAATTTTTTATATGAGAAGCTCATGTAACGAGTTATAATAGGTACAATTCAAGTTGAATGTATTGTTGCTGTTTCACAAAAATCCTTATTTTATTATTGATTTATTTGTTGTTGTTTTTTTTTGCTAAATATGCCGAATTTTATATTCACTCTTTAAGAGACTTTTATTTTGAAATTTTTTCTTGCCGCCGCGTTGGTGCCATTTTAGAGTGTGTGCGAGCCTCTTGCTAGTTTGCATTGAACTCGCTGGGGAGAGGTAAGCGTTTTGCAGAGCTCTTAAATATATAAGCGAAATAAGTTTGCAAAGTGTATAAATAAGGTTTAATACCTGGTTGTAATCAATGCAGGAATTGTATGTCGTGTTTTGTTGTATGTTACATGCATGAGTGGATTAATAATCTGAAGATTAATCGCGTGGGCCGTATATTGCATGAGTTTTGCGTGTATTAGCACGGTTTTGAGTAAACTGATTAGTGTTGTATCATGCAGGTGAAAACTGGGAGATGCCCTCATGTGATTTGTGTCATCTTTGTGATGTTGAACTTCAGGTATTCCACTTTTATTGTATTTTACATTCTTGTATTGTGTTAAATGTACAATATGTAATTTTTTTTTGGCCACCAGGGGTCACTCATTTCACATAATAACAAAGACGTACTTTGATGACGTCAGGAAAGACCGTGGGCTCACGGGAATTGTTGTCGCTGTCAATGACAACCAGCTCAGCTCATGACATGACATTTTTACAAAATATACGGATATACGGCATCTCTCTGTAGATTTAGCTTGTCAAGAAGCTTTAAATGCAACCCCAAATAATGTTTACCTGTGTCATGCTTCTCCTGTCGAAAAAAACCTTCTCGGGTCATATCTTTCACCCGTACGTTTGAGCTTTACTGGGCTGTAGCAGCAGAAGGTGCAGGCAAAGGTAATCGTGGTTCATAACTATAATACAGACGAATATAAATATTTATATTACGCTCCTTCAATGAATGACCTATTTTAGAACATTTTTCGGGCACACCGGATTTTATAAGCACGTAAGATACTGCAGTCAAACGTTTGACTGGGTTAGCGTTATGCATCCACTATGTGCTAAAGGGAATGTAGTGAGAGCTTGCGCCGCAGGTGAGGCGTTTATTTAGTAAGCATGAGCGCGCTAAAGCGGGCACGTACATTTGCAACCTGACTCATATGAGTATTCAATGTGCGCGGCTCGCTAACAGCAACAGTTGGCTGATTTGAATGAGACGACCCGTGAACGGGGAGCGCTATATGCGCGAGCAGCACCGGGGGACAGTGCATCTCGTCTGAGTGAGCGCTCGTGAGCGGGCACGTGATTTACACGCATAAAAATACGTCTTACTTTTTTTTCTTCGTCATTTTCTATGCTTTCTTGGCGGTAGTCCAGTGTTCCCCTTTGTGTTTGGTGGTTTCGCCGGGTTCCGCAAGGAAGTTAGAGAAAATAGAGGAGTCAAAGGTTATATGACGCCATAGACGGACGACGAAACGGAAATAAAGAAACGTCCCGTGTCTTCGAATTAAACTATAAATTTCTCCGTAATTGAAAGTTGGTGGAAACTGGATAATGTAAGTACACATCTAATAGAAATATATAACATAGATACAGTTATTTTTGCTATTTTTAAAGTCGAAAAAGTACAGATTGTGGCTTTAATGTGTTATGCTTTAATAATGTTTGTATGTTCATTAACTTTAATTGTTACAAAATGGAGTTTGCATTGAACTTGCTGGGGAGAGGTGAAAACTGAGAGATGCCCTCATGTGATTTGTGTAATCTTTGTGATGTTGAACTTCAGATGCTGCCAGAATCCATGTTGAGCGTGACTGAATAAACATCCCCTTATTGGTGAACTACAATACGTGTCCTGGTCCTTTTACACAACGCAGAGAGACTGAGAAGCGTAACAGCGGTCAGCAAGCGGATCGGTTACATTCAGATGCAAAAGCCTCTAAGTGCTATTTGAAATTCTTCTAGAATGATAATTTTATCAAGCTTGCATATTTAAGTTCAGTAATTTCACTTAAATGACTATTAATAGGTAGTCTTCATTGCCATTAAAGTGAAATTACTGAGTTACAGCTGATTTTTCGGACGCGTTTCAGAAAGATTTTTGCAGAGACATAGTGAGCTGAAAGCGCAACCTGTTTAATTTATTTATTTTACAAAAACACAAGGTTTTGATATTACTAAGAGTGTACGTAAAAAAAAGACCCTCTATAGTTTATAATCATATATTGATTTTATTTTTATGACCATTAATGACGGAGTATTTTAAGTCTATGTTGCAGCTGTGTGAAAAAAAAAACGATCAAAACGAGGGGATGCGTTATTGGTCCCCAGGGGGTTAAACATGGGCACAAAACAAAACACTCAATAAACATTGATTATAAAACATAAACAGAACCAGTAACACACACCGAGAACAGACAACAAAACACTGGGCTTAAAGGAGAACTCTGGCGCCAAATGAACCTTTGGTCTAATAAAACATTGGTACGTAGGCTACCTAGTCAACCGTTCTCTGAGATTTGTTTTCATGATAATCGAATGTAAAGAGTTTTATCTCTTTATATATTATATTATGTTATATTATGCTAGTATTGGGGGCATTTACTAAGTAAAAATAAATCGCTACTTTATACCACTAACAAGGCTCAAAATAGCCCCACACTACCACAGTAACAAAATGAGGTTCCATACATGCAAACTGAAGCATTGAGAACTTTGTAAGAGTACAGACCATTTAATAAGAAGATATTTTATAAAGACAGTCCACTTTGTGTTTACAGACAGGGGCCATCTTAGAAAAAAGTCTTGATTAGTCGATCCCCGAACGCTGTTCATACAGTTCAGAAGTTCGCAGAACTTCATACAGTTCAGCTCACTCAGCACAACGTTCATGGTTTGACTTGTCGTGACTGTTTTCCAAGATGGCTCCTGTCTGTATACACAAAGTGGACTGTCTTTATAAAATATCTTCTAATTACGTAAACGGTCTGTACACTTACAAATAGGGCTGGGTATTGTTGGGCATTTCACAATTCGATTCGATTTCGATTCTTGAGGCTTCGATTCGATTCGATTTCGATTCGATTCAATATTGATTTATTAGCTTCGATATCGATTCGATAATAAGTAAATTCACAAGTAATTAAGTGCCTGAGTATATTTTTAAATAATGTGCGCAGTACCAATGTTAAAGAACAAATTGACCCCAGCATGTTTGTTTCCTGTCATTGTTTATTCATCAGAATAAACTGTACAATATTGTATGTGTTGAATACAAACACAACTGTGACAAGCACTGAACAGTGCTTTAACAACACCTCTAAAGTGCATGTAACTAAGTAGTAGAAAGTATATTTCTTTCTTCCTATACATTCAAGTTATAAAAAAAATGTAAACAGAAGCACAAAATGTGCATACTCCAAAAAAGTCTAATTATTATAATTATAATTTTGTAAACAATAACACTTAACAGCTGATCACTCTTAACAGCGATTGCGAGTTATCAGGGGGGGGAAAGACTAACTTAACCTTATTCCCTCTCAGAATAGTTTATATCTCACAATTCTGAGTTTATATCATGCAATTCTGACTTTATGTCTCGCAATTCTGACTTTATATCCCGCAATTGTACCTTTATATCATGCAATTCTGACTTTATAACTCGCAATTCTGAGAAATAAAGTCAGAATTGCGAGATGTAAACTCCCAATTGTGAGGAAAAAAGTCAGAATTGTAAGATAAAAAGTCGCAATTACCTTTCTTTATTTTACATTCTGTGGCGGAAACAAGCTTCCATAGTTCCCGGCTTACAGTGGAATCCAAAATGAGCCCAAACGTCGGCTTTTAATGTTAGTGGGGCAGGTTTGAACGGAGTGCAGCTGCTGCCCGTCATCGCGCTGTTTTGCTAAAGCGCGTCTTGTACACGCTGAACGCTCTCACTAGAGTGTAGCCCACAGCGCCGCCACTGGCCTGGATGGCTGAATCGATTCATAGGATTTGATGAATCGATATTGAATTGAGAAGCAAAGAATTGCAATGCATTGATGAATCGATATTTTTACCCAGCCCTACTTACAAAGTTCTCAATGCTTCGTTTTGCATGTATGGACCCTCATTATGTTACTGTTAGTGTGGGGGTATTTTGAGCCTTTAGTGGTATAAACTAGCGATTTCTTTTTTTTTTTTTAATTTTTTTTTATTTGAATTTATTAATTTACATAATGAACAAACAAACATAACAAAAATAACAGCAACAACTAGTAGGGTGCTACAAATACAGGTCTTCCATTTGTTTCATACATTTGAGTGAGTTACATAACAAGTCCATTTCCACCATCGTGTTTTACATTTGTGTGCTTCCAGTCGTGGGTCATTTTTTCCATTGTGCAAATTTCCTCCATGATATTCCTCCATTGTAGCGATTTCTTTTTACTTAGTTAATGCCCCCATTACCAGTGTTATACGCTAAACAGTTTTTAGAGATAAAACTCTTTACATTCGATTATCATGAAAACAAATCGCAGAGAACGGTCGACTAGGTACCGATGTTTTATTAGACCAAAGGTTCATTTTTGCACCGGAGTTCTCCTTTAAATATCAAGACAAACTAATAAATAAGATATGAGCATAAGGTGCAAAAATTCAAACAATCAATGAAAACCCACAGTAACCAAACAGACACAGACACAGATAACCTGTTACAACTAAGGGGCTCTTTACATGACACGGCAGCATTTTGGCCGTTAATTTACACGACAACAGTGTTTTGGGTGCCTGAAAATGCAAGCTTTTTGCAACTAACTTTTGCTGGAAAAAAACTTTAAAAAAATTCTAGAGCTGTCATAATACCAAAACAATCTCTGTTACTTTAATTTCCTATTATCGCCGTAAAGCATTTTGGAACAATCTGCATTGTTAAAAGCGCTATAAAATGAAGATGACTTGACTTGAACTTCAAATTTATGGACTCACTATCTTCACTGAAATGAATCTGCAACAGTCAGGTGTACAGATCAGTGTTCTTTAAGTTATTTATGTTCATTATTATTATTGTAATGCTAATGCGCTTTAATATTTACTTTCTTTTTTTGTTGTTATTGCAGTTCTTTGCACCGCTGTCCTGTGGCTGCTCTGTGACTGGGATAAGAGTGGTGGTCATTATTGAGATGAGGGGAGAGTGTGTCATGACTGGGGCCACACTGATAAGGTCAGGAGTGAGAGCCTGGGGCCGGAGAGAGGGGCCTGATGAGTGAGTGCTCAGCTCTGGAACAGCTTCACACGACAGCAAATAGGCTCGTATCTGGCCTCAGTCCAGCTAACATGGGTGAAGACACCTGTGGAAAAAGGGTGGTCTTGCACATGGCTAAACGCATATACACCTGGTAAAGGTATACACACAATCCAGAGACATGAAGCTACATTGTGTCCATGGCAATTCATCTAAAGCATGTGAAGAATATAAAGCATCTGTGAATGCTTTCTTTAGATTTCCCCAGGACCGAGGAGGTTTTGAGCTATTTACCATCTATGAATTATCATTCATTTGAGAATGGCTCTCTGCTTGAAGTTCATCTTTGCTCGGGGACATTTTTTGTTCCTGTGCATCCTGAGACAGTTACCTGAGCCGTAAATGACATATGGGCAGCGTCCGAATGCTAAAAATGGTGCCTTCGGAAGATGCATCCCAAGGTAAGAATGTATTAAGGTAAGTTCGAATCCAATGTTAGCTTCACTTGTTTCCTGAGAGACCTTCATCTGATAGATTTTTAAGGCAGCATAGATTTGCTTCCTTTTGATATTACACAATCCTTCTTTCCATTCTGTGACAGTTGAGCTAAAAAAATAAAGATGGTGTCTGAAAGTTGCGTTTGGTGGGTAATTTGTGTGTAAATGTACATTTTTGACCAATGGTGTTCACTTTTGATGTCATTGCTAGTGAGAAAATGTTCTAGTAATTTAAAAATTTGCTTAGTTTCTTAGTTTCTCACTATTCTGCTGTAGATCATTACGCAATTAAGTCAGTTTTGTGACATTTGTGCGCAAACGCTGCCTACAAAGTCATTGCCTGACAAGGCAACAAGCCAGCTGCCTAAGTTTCCGGACACAGCCATACACTCACTACTCATTTAATAGGTGAAGATCTGAATATTGAAAATCTTCTTTTGCTGATAATTTACTCACCCCCATGTCATCAGACGATGAATAAGGGTCTTAGCTAGCGAAACGATTGGTCATTTAAAAAATAAATAAAAAAGTTTAAGTTTTATAAGCACAAATGCTCACCCTGCTCTGTTCTGTGATGCGCATTCGTGACTCTCCTCGACTCACAAGACCGAGATGAAGCAAACAGGAATTTTAATAGAACAACTGAGCTGGTGAACTGGAAGCAGGTGAGTGGTGTGTGCAATGCTGAATTGGAGAGAGATGCTAGCAGTGAAAGGAAAGTATCTTCTTAAAGTTGATGGAACAATGAAAGTGGAGAAGGATGGAATACAGGATCGCTGGAGACACTGAAAGAATCATACGGAGGAGACTGGAGACAAGACGCTGGAGAATGACACTGGATTGGAGAGATCACAGGTAGGTCATTGCACGACAAGACAAGACAGACAAACAAAACCATTTCCTTGATCCTCCGTCCTCCAGCTTGGGTGTCGCTCCTTTCATCCGAGAACAGGAAACTGATGAGTCTTGATTTCTGCCGGGACATTCAGATGGTCAGGTCAGAATTTGGAGTAGCTAAACAGCATGAAAGCATGGATCTGTCCTGCCTTATATCAGTGGTTCAGGCTGCTGGTGTATTGTTGTGGAGGATATTTTCTTGGCACATTTTGGGCCAGTAGTACCAATTAGTACCAATTGGTCATCATTTAAATACGCAGCTGACCTGACTATTGTTGCTGACCATCTCCATCTCTTTATGAACACAGTTTATCATCTTCTGATGGTTACCTCCAACATGATAAACACACCATATCATAAAGCTCAAATCATCTCAAACTGGTTTCTTGAACGTAACAATGAGTTCACTAATCTCAGTTCGCCTCCACAGTAAGCAGATCAACTATTCTAGTGCATGAGACATTTCTTACAGTCTCTAGGACATTTCTCAGTACTTAGGTCACTTTTTCAAAACACAGTGTGGGCTATGTGGGCTAAACTGTCGACCATTTTCCCATTGATTTGGGACACATGAAATACATAGAGACTACTAGCCTGACTATGTCATACTCATATTGTAATGAGAATATGAGTCTGAAATCACTCAATTGGACTTTAATTATGAGGCGTGTTGTAACCGAACCAGGACAAAAAAAACCTCTGCACAAAATTGGATAGTCGGTAGACCTACCAACCAATCAGAGCAACGCATAAGTCAACTCCTTTGCATAGCGCAGTTTTCAAATACAGAACGTAGCCTACTTTATTTATTTTAGAAGTTAAATGACGAGTGTTACTTCTTTTACTTACTTCTCCATGAGTGCCACCAAAGGAGAAACCACAACGACCACAGGCTTTTCATTACGTCCCATCTTCTTAGCGACCGTCAGAGCCAGCTGATAAGTTACACTTTTCCCGAATCATGTAGGAAGGACGCCAAAAATATATTTCCGATCGACAAATGCCTTGATTGCAGTTCTCTGTTTGTCTGTTAAAAAAGAATGCGCTGTTGATTTATTTTACAAAAGACGCGACAGCGGAATCTATACATCTCTATTCTCCAGCTGCACTCATCTTTGACAAGCGCTCTTTGACGACGTGAGGATTACGTTACTGAAGACCACCTGTCAATCATCGTATAAAGCCCGCCCTGGCAATTTGATTGGCCCGATGATCTCTGAACCGTTCATAATTACTCCTCAATGGATTGAGTCCAGACCGAACATCCCGTCCAAAAAATGTTGTGGGCAGAGTTCGGGCTGGCATCCAGGCTAAGAGACTACATCTTTCAAATTACATTAATTATTTTCTTACTCAAACCTAACATACTGTAATACAAAACAGCAATACCATTTTTACAGTAATATAATTTTGAAATATATTCCAAATCTAAAATTATATACTATCAAAACAATTAGAACACCTACGCAGGTTTGAAAATGTCAAGTCAAGTCACCTTTATTTACATAGATAGCCCTTTTTTTTACAAAACAGACTGTATCAAAGCAGCTTCACAGAAAATAATGCAACAAGTTTGTTTCTAGAAGAAAATTGTTTCAATGTCCACCTTAAGTAAGGCAGATCAATAATATTGTTCAATATTAAATATCCCCAGCTAAGCAAGCCAAAAGCCGAAGCAACAGTGGCAAGAAAGTAAAACGCCATCAGGTGACAGAATGGAGAAAAAAACTTTGGGAGAAACCAGACTCAGTTGGTGGCCAGTTCTCCTCTGGCCAACGAAGGAACAGTGTATTTATCCATTTCCATCTGTGTGGAAGTCAAAGTAATCATGCCGGTATGAAGACGAGCTGTTGAGGATTAGTGCTGATGGCTGTCGTGTCAATGAGGCCGGCACTTAAAAAATGTGACCCAAGTATTAAGAAATGGGTCTGATTGTGTATATATATATATATATATACCGGCCACTTTATTAGGTACACCTGTCCAACTGCTCGTTAACACTTAATTTCTAAGCAGCCAATCACATGGCGGCAACTCAGTGCATTTAGGCATGTAGACATGGTCAAGACAATCTCCTGCAGTTCAAACCGAGCATCAGTATGGGGAAGAAAGGTGATTTGAGTGACTTTGAACGTGGCATGATTGTTGGTGCCAGAAGGGCTGGTCTGAGTATTTCAGAAACTGCTAATCTACTGGGTTTTTCACGCACAACCATATCTAGGGTTTACAGAGAATGGTCCGAAAAAGAAAAAACATCCAGTGAGCAGCAGTTCTGTGGGCGGAAATGCCTTGTTGATGCCAGAGGTCAGAGGAGAATGGCCAGACTGGTTCGAGCTGATAGAAGGGCAACAGTGACTCAAATAACCACCCGTTACAGCCAAGGTGGGCAGAAGAGCATCTCTGAACGCACAGTACGTCGAACTTTGAGGCAGATGGGCTACAGCAGCAGAAGACCACACCGGGTGCCACTCCTTTCAGCTAAGAACAGAAAACTGAGGCTACAATTTGCACAAGCTCATCGAAATTGGACAATAGAAGATTGGAAAAACGTTGCCTGGTCTGATTAGTCTCGATTTCTGCTGCGACATTCGGATGGTAGGGTCAGAATTTGGCGTCTACAACATGAAAGCATGTATCCATCCTGCCTTGTATCAACGGTTCAGGCTGGTGGTGGTGGTGTCATGGTGTGGGGAATATTTTCTTGGCACTCTTTGGGCCCCTTGGTACCAATTGAGCATCGTTGCAACGCCACAGCCTACCTGAGTATTGTTGCTGACCATGTCCATCCCTTTATGACCACAATGTACCCAACTTCTGATGGCTACTTTCAGCAGGATAATGCGCCATGTCATAAAGCTGGAATCATCTCAGACTGGTTTCTTGAACATGACAATGAGTTCGCTGTACTCAAATGGCCTCCACAGTCACCAGATCTCAATCCAATAGAGCATCTTTGGGATGTGGTGGAACGGGAGATTCGCATCATGGATGTGCAGCCGACAAATCTGCGGCAACTGTGTGATGCCATCATGTCAATATGGACCAAACTCCCTGAGGAATGCTTCCAGCACCTTGTTGAATCTATGCCACGAAGAATTGAGGCAGTTCTGAAGGCAAAAGGGGGTCCAACTGGTTACTAGCATGGGGTACCTAATAAAGTGGCCGGTGATGTGTGTATATATATATATATATATATATATATATATATATATATATATATATATATATATAACTGTAACAACTGCAGACACCCGTTACTAGCATGGGGTACCTAATAAAGTGGCCGGTGATGTGTGTATATATATATATATATATATAACTGTAACAACTGCAGACAGGGGAAAATCTCTATTTGATGCATTTAAAGAACCCCAAACAACCTTCACTAGCAAAACATATACTGTAGTATATTATTGCTGCTTACAAAAAAAAAAAAAAAAAATATGGTTTTACACACAAAATTGTGCAGTTAGGGCAAATTCCAGCAGGTGTGACTTTCACATCCTAATCAGCCAAACCTTGAATGAATTGTGAGGCTGTTTAGAATTCAAAGCAGAATTGTGCTGCCATCTTCAGCAGGGTATGTGTACTTACACTGGCATGGACATTACTGTAGTGGATATATTTACTTCATTTACTCATTGTGACTGCACATTTGATTTTTCAAAGTTAAAATAAAACGATGAATGAATTATATATTTTTTAATTTCACTTTTTACAAGTAATAAATAAATAAATCAGTTTATCTACTTCAAAATTGTGTTACTTGCCATTTCTTTATAATTGTTTCATTCTACACCATTTTTGTGTACATTTTATATTTTCTATGAGTAGCTATTGCACTGAACTATGTTTTGTCTCTACATACATATATATATATATTTCTAAATTGAGAGCAACAATTCTAATTCCCCCCCAAAAAAAAAACAAGTAATTTGCCATGAGGTGCCATGTTGAACATCCAGTGTATGAGAGAATTGTATTCAAAGCCCTTCATTTTTCCCCGTGTCTGCTTCACGTTTTGCAGTTGATGACCTTGCTTAATCGGTGTTTTATAGATTAAATTAGCGACAATTAATTTATCGCTGATTAATCGTTAGAATCCCTAAGGGGCATGTTTACACAACAACCATTTTCAACTAAAAATATAATTTTTTTAATGTATTTTGGTCGTTCGTTTAAATGACAACAGCGTGTTGGGTGCCTGCAAATGCAAACTTTTTTGAAAAAGTTTTTGAAAGCGGTCTCTGTGTAATCAGCAAAAATACAAATCTCTGAATATAATTATAAATGCTCATTACGTGTTCAGTCTATAGTGTTTCATCGCCATCTAATGGCCTGGCAGCCGAACTCATGTGAATAGGGATCGTTTTGAAAAGGGTGTACTCTGTATGCAGAATACTCAAAGGAAAAACTTTTCTGTTTTTAAGCATATTGTAGTCTGATGCTGAGGTTGCGCTCGGGTTAACAGAAAGCGTTCATCTAGCTTGCTTTTCTGTTCAATGCTTGCTTTTCTGGTGGCAACTTGATGTTGAGTTTGCGGTAACGCTTCCTTTTACAGTCCAGTTACCCATGTAAATACTATGTACTTATTTTCGTAACTACAATTACTGGGTAATAACTAGTACTAACCCTGAACCTACCCCTAAACCTAACACTGTTCCATGTACTTACCTTATATTAGACAGTACTTTCTAGGTAAGTTCACTGTAAGTACACTGTAAGTACTGTACTGTAAAAGGAAGCATTACCGAGTTTGCTACCGTTAAGTTTTGGCTCCTCATAAGTGGGGGAGGAGGGTGGCGAATCCTCAATCTCCCCAGCCTCGATGCAGTTCATCAGAACTGGAGAGCTCAAGGCGGAGGCTTCCGTATCCCGAACATGGGACCTGGAACCTGCAGAACAAGGCAAATAAAGGGCCAAAGCCGTCTCCACCTCCACGATTTAAGATTCTGCTCAGCAGACGCCGGTCCCAAACCAAGAGGAACGTGAGGCTGGCCTGCCTTATCAAACAAAGCGACACCAAATAGGGCTAACAAAGTTTAATGACAGTTTTACACACACACAGAGTGCTTGCTGAAGAACAGAAGCTGACCCTGGTGTGTGCCAGCTTACATTGTAGCTTCCGTGGTACACTGTCACAAGCTACGTCACAATGCATTGCCAAGTATCAGAACTGGAATAGTTTTACACATGTTTCAGATGTTGTCACACTGGAGGCATTCCCCAAAGTGTTGTTATACGACGCAGCACGAGTTCCCTTGGAAGAGAACATTAAAGTTGCCATAAATCACTGAAATCCAATGTGTGTGTGTGTGTGTGTGTGCAGTTAGGAGGGCTGCAAAAAGGCTTGCAAAATTCTGCTGTTTCAGCCACCATTGGGAGCATGCAGATATGGAGACAGAGATGTTTTGTTTATCCTTGATGTGTCTAATATTATAAATGAAAAGACCTGTACAAGGATGTGAGCCATGAATTGTTGATCTGTCACCTTGTCAAAGACCCTTCCCAGAGTATTTGGATCTTTTTTTCTTTGTAATGTCTTTCCGATCCAAATAAATGCATTCAAGTGTGTGTGTGTGTGTGTGTGTGTGTGTTTCAAGGTCACAGACTGCTCCAGACATGAGGGGGATTTCTAATCAGCACTGCTCATATTACACCAGTATATCATTTCAGACACGTCCCACACATTTATAGTTTAATGTTCAATCATTTATTTGTAGTCTGTCAATATACTTGATACTTATAAACTTCAAATCCCTAAAAAATAACACAACATTTACATTTAGCATTTAAACAATCCCAGTTGATCCCAGCTAATTCAATCAAGAAACATAAATCCAGATAAACAGACATTCGTACTATTCACTAAATCATATTACAATAGTAAAGTGAGTAAAAAGAATAACAAAAAATCATCAGCATTTAATAACCCTCATGTTCTTCCAAACAAACTTAATTTTCTCAGAGGGATTTTGAAGCACTGATATGAACTAATTGTTTTTTGATGCGAGTTGAGAACAAAGAGAGGAGCTTTCAAACTTTTAAAAAAATATATATTCATTATTGTAATTGCATGGAAGAGACTGACAAGTCAATTCTGAATTTCTCCTTTTATGTCCCACAGAAGAAATAAAGACAAAAAAGTTTGTAACGATATAAGAGCGAAAGAGAGTAAAAGATGACAGAAAATTAATTTATAGGTAAATTGAGTCTTTAAGCAAAGTTAAATTCACCTTGCGAATTAGAGCCAGGTCTTAGAAAGTGATATTGTTGCTCCCCAGTGTTCCTATCAATTAGACTAAAAATACACTCGTAAAATTAGACCATGCCATGCAACAACTGCTAGGGCTGGACTGTGGCCAATGGAAGACTTAACAATCCAATTCACTGCATGCAGACTAATACAGATTTGACTGCAACACGTGCTTTACAGTAATATTTGCAATTGCTAAAACACTAAACCTCAAACAAGTTCAGGCAGTCAAACACCATTTGCAAATATCATGTACAATTTTTGCAAAACTCTAAACATTCACACTTACTAAAACACATTTTGCTCCATTATGTTAAACACAACTACAACACAGCTGTTATTGTTTACACACAACGACTAAAAATGGTTCACAATTGTTACTAATGATGTGATCAAAGCAACTGTACAAACTTTAAAGGGATATTTCACTTTTTTGTAAATAGGCTCATTTTACCACTCCCCCAGAGTTAAACAGTTGGGTTTTACTGTTTCCGAATCCATTCAGCCGATTGTCTGATATTTACAAGAATATCAGTAACCAGACAGTGTCTGGTCTCATTGACTTCCATAGTATTTTTTGTTTTCCTACTGTGGAAGTCAATGAGACCAGAAACTGTCTGGTTACTGGTATTCTTCGAAATATCAGAAAATCGGCTGAATGGATTCAAAAACGGTAAAACTCAACTGTTTAACTCTGGGGGAGTTGTAAAATGAGCCTATTTCCAAAAAAAGTGGAGTATCCCTTTAAGCCAATTCAGAGTGCAAATGTGGCTGTGCACTGAATGATGACACCAACAATGGATGGAAACAATCTGAGAGGGAGAGGAGGAAGTGTAAGAGGTGGTGGAAAAGGAGGAAGAGTGTATTGTCAGATGCGTTTCATTTCAACATTTTCTTTGACCTTTTTGGACTATTGCATGCAAATTCTGAATATACAGACATTCAATGCTATGCAATATTCTATACATTATCATAGTTGTAGTACATACAGAATACAATGTTTTCAAGGTATTATATTGTTTTTCAATGCATTCTCATTCCAAGGCATCATCTAGCTGACGCTTTTGACCATGCTTCAACATCCGACGCTTTAGGCACCCTTTAGCGTCAGTTAGATGATGCGGGTAGGTTTAGGTCTGGGGTAGGGTTAGGGTTAGACCACTAGGATAGTGTCATCTATCTGACGCTAAAGGGTGTCTAAAGCGTTATGACGCCTTGGGATGAGAACGGCTGTTTTTTTTATGTAGTTGAAAAATGTATTCACTTTATACAAAATCATATAACCAAAACCATGTAACCATGCTCTGGAGGATGTCTAATGAATGATCTATAGACCTTATGCACCAGAGAAACGTGGGCGCCGTCATCTTTAGAATATTGTCTTTGAACTTCCGGTTCTGTATATTTCTATGGCATCGCTGTTAGCTGGTGAAGTGGATTTACTTATTGTAGAGTGAACAAAAGTTATCATGAGCATTGTATTGTTTATCATAAGCATTCTAAAGCAGATGTCTTAACAAATGTCGAACAGGAATTTTTTTTTTTTTTTTTACGAGCAGTTCATTCATACCTATGCAAGATCGCTGTGGAAATACAGACCGGAAGTCAAAAGACAACGAGTGCAACGCTGAAAAGGGGCGGGGCTACATAAGGTCTATAGTGTTTATACATTGACTGACTGTGTATCTGAATGCATTGTTTGATTTTCAGTACAGAAATTGTTTTGATGCAATTTATTATTGGAGGCGACGGCCATTTGTAGTGATGTCAGAAACCATAGTGGATATTTTTGAGTCTACTCAATTCCAAGTTGTTATATTTAATTTGAATTACGAGTTTAACAGTTTAGTGTGTGTAAAAAATAGCAATGTTGACATACTAAATGAATAAATAAATCAACTTAGAGTAGCTATACATACACACTGAGCGTGACGTGCTAAAGCTAATCATGTCGCTGACAAACTGAGCTTTCACACTTAAAGCTGCCGTCGGTAACCCTGGCTGATTGAGTGGATTTGGCAACATTTTGAATGTTTACAACTCGTATGGCCCTCCCCCACTATCAACGGATACCCTCCCACAGAGTTCGTGCGCAAGTGCGTGCATACCAGGTTTTCTGTGAACGCGACCGTCTCATCAGCATTCATCAACACCATGGATTATTTTGAGGTATGCGGTCCTGGCTAATATACCAATATGCAGTTGCTAACGTCATTTATACTCTTACTTGGTTTACTTGGAGCTTACTTGGTTTGTTAGTGTTCCGCCATCACTCTTCCTTACTGCGCGAACTTCAGGCGTGTGCATGTGATTGTAACGTGAGCGAGGGGTGGCGTGTGCCCGATCTGTGACTGACAGTCAGATCTCACACCCCCCTGCGCTGATTGGACACAGTGAACAGGGAGCACAGGATTTTTGCAAAACAAATAACACGCTCCAGGTGGAGTTAGAAGCTCAGGTTTTTTTTCTAAAATCACTTTATTTATGTTGTTCTGTCGGATTATAGTGTCGATTTCACTGAATATGATCAAAAAAATGTTGCCGACGGCAGCTTTAACACAAAATGATTGATTGCCTTCAGCTAATTCACATCTGAACAACTCAGAACGAGGAAATGCAACATGTTGGCCCATGTCCGGCCCACATCTGGTACGCATGGAATCCACATATACGATGTGGCCCGGATCTGGGCCGACACTATGTTGATGTCTGGGATGATTGATAGCTCTAGAGCGAATGAGCTCCTTGACAATTAATTGACAGACAGAAGAAAACAGCACTCACAACGCTTTTTCAAGATCTTGTGCATAATTCAGTGGAAAATGAATAGAAAATAAAAAATCTGTATAAAGAATATTTAAAAATAAATATGTTCTTAGACACCAACGATTAAAAATAACTCAACATCCATTCTCGTCTCTCTTTTTGAATTCTTTGTCTTTTCGAAACAGTGCCACCACTCTCACACTTTTGTGCAACAGCAACAGCTCTGGCAAGCTCAAATCTAAATGGACGACTCGTTTTATCGCGGGAAGATGGGGAAAAAATCCACAAGCCAAAAAATAAATAAAAATCTGACTTTGTCGCGCTACGATCGATCCACCTGATGTGAATAGTTCTTAGGGATCTATTGTTTCGAATCAAGAGTGTCATTGCGATTTACATTCACGCTGTTTAATCACGCTCACTGTGAAAGGACCTTAACTCTCATTAGAGTATTAGTAGACTGTTAGGAGTACGGTTAGTAGAATAAGGGGTTGAGTTTAGTAAGTTGACGTACTTGCAAAGTTACTAATACTAAGTAGAATGTCTGTTGGGGGACCAAATTAAAAATAAAGTTTTGGTAGATATTAAGCAGACAGTGTAATAATCAACTACAGTAATCCTCTAATGAGACATAGTTGGTATGTAAGGTGCAATGTTCATTTTTAGTCAACAGAGAACCATCTAAATAAAGTGTTATCCAATATAATAACTGAAATCACTGTCCAAGGCACATCTGAGTACTCAGTGAAAAATTACAAGTATGGAAGTTTATGAGACATTCAAAACATTTCCACTTGGTCTGGTAACAATCCTTTTATTTTACGAGGGTTACCCAGAATCTCTATAAACTTGACAACTTGTCAACAATTTTTCTGCAACTTGTCAGCAAATTCAAGTAATTGGGCACTTAGTCACTATGGAAAAGCAGAGACAATTAAACATTCACATCATCACACAAGCAGATTCATTATGTCTGAAGCTCTATAGACATATCAATGCAAATTATTTCAAATGTCATGCAAACGGAAGCACATCTCCCACTTAATAAAAATAGCCAAACAAATTAATTTTACAGGAGTGTCAATCTCAGCTCCTGGAGGGCCACAGTCCTGCAGAGTTTACTCCCAACCCTGCTTCAACACACACACATCTGTAGTTTTTAAATAAGCCTTGATTAGGACTTGATTATCTAGATCATGTGCATTTCTTTAGGGTTGAAGCTAAACTCTGCAGGGCTCTCCAGGAAACTCTCCAGGAACTGAGTCTGACACCCCTGTTTTAGGATCTTGTCAACGTCTCTGTGCAGGAGTAGGAATAGCAGGATACAGGAGAAAACCAGAAAAGGTGGAGTCGTTGGTATTATCTGCATACACTCCCCCAAAGGCTTCGTCTCCATAGACCTGCAGCCATACCTCATCTTCTGCCTCTAAACGCAAGATAACAGAACCCGATGCCTGGTCCACATTGCTTTCCTGGTACTGGTCATAGGTAAACATGATAGCCTTGTCATTCTTGTAGAGACTGACTTTAGCATCTTTAGTGTAGACGGTCAGATGATAAGTGAAGAAGTACACCCCAGGCAGAACGCAGCGGAACTTTCCGGAAACATCATCGTAGTGGTGCTGGTCGTTGTAGAAGAACTTGTTGAAGCGGATTGGCACGTTGGTGGCGGGAACAATTTCTCTTAGGCCTACGCTAAAGGCTGAATGGTAAGACAAGGCACTGTCCCCACGGGCTCCTTTCAGACCTGGGTTCCCAGGAAAGCCTCTTGGTCCAGCTGGACCAACATCCCCTTTCTGTCCAGGATCTCCTTTTTCACCTGCTTCACCTACGGGAAAAAAAAAACAAAAAAAAAAAACAGAAACATGATGTACTGTTGCTGGTGTGAACTGGATTGTTACAGCAGAACAGCAGACTCATATTGCAACGTGGGCCAAAACCTACCCCTAACCCTACCTGATAAACAGATTATTCCATTAAATACCAATAAGGCAATTCATTTTCACATTTCAAATATTTTCTTCATTTTTATTTAAAATAAACTCGTTTCTGATCTGATATGCAATGGGAAAAGAATAGACAAGTTCAAACTCCAAAAAGTTACCGCCAAAATCTTTTGTAATTTTGTCTGATCCAACCAGACAAAGTTAGTGTAAATACAGTAGCCTTTGCCAACAGAGTGGGCTATTTGCACTTAGCTTACAGCAAACAGACACTTTGTACATGGCAAATAAAGCTTTCATTTGATTAACTTACACGTTTTCTTTTAAGATCTTTGTAAACAAAATAAATTATTAATTCAATTCAGCTGATTCACTTGCATTGAAATAGTCTGATATTTTTTTCATCTGCTTTCGTTTTTCTTGACTTGTACATTTTTTCATTATATACAGTATATATATATATATATATATATATATATATATATATATATATATATTCATAGTCTCTCTTGTGAGGAGAAAATCAAACATGTTTAGTGTGATCAGCTGTTCGTTGTAATCGTTGTGACAGAAAATGTTTAAAGGGATAGTTCACTTTGAAATTATTTTTTGAAATGTTTTAGCTTACCTCAAGGACATCCAAGATGTAGATGTCTTTGTTTCAGCAGTAGTTTCAATTTTGATATTTTTTGGTCAACCCTTTTGTGTCTATCAGTCATTTAATGGAGGTCTATGGGGTCCAACTCAAAGAGCATTCACAGAGAAGTCCAAATTAAACATGGTTTAATGACTCGTAAATGTTAGTACACATTGATGGCCTAAGACACAAAACGAGCAGTTTGTACGAGAAAAATGACAATATTTATATAGATTTTACCTCAGCCACAGCCACGTCCAAGTGATCTGAGGACGCGGGTGCTTTGTGGCTGTGTTTACAAGAGGTAAAAATGATATAAATACTGCTCGTTTTCTCACACACACCGCTTGTTTCGTGTCTTGGGCCATTAGTGTGTACTTACATTTACGAGTCATTGAATCATGTTTAATTTGGACTTCTCTGTGCATGCTTTTTGAGGTGGACCCCATAGACCTCCATTATATGACTGATAGACACGAACGGTTTGACCTAAAAATATCAAAATTGAAAATACTGTGGGAAACAAAGACACATACATTTTGGATGCACTTAAGGCAAGTTAAAACATATCAAAAATGAATTTCAAAGTGAACTATCCCTTTAGAGTGAGTGTTGTGAAACCACTGAACCAGATCTAAACCAGGTTGGATTTGTTTGGTTTTGTAACTTCTAAACCAATTCTGAAACTCAGAGTTTGTTCAACCAGCTTTGTGAAACAAGCTATTGGTGAGGTCATCATAGACTGAAAGGGATTTCAGAGGTGAAATTCCAAAAATAGCAAAGTTCCAAACTCTAACCTTTATCTCCTTTCTCGCCCCTCGGTCCATCATGTCCATCTCTGCCGTCTCTCCCAGGTTTTCCACTGTGCCCAGGTGTGCCAGGAACGCCTCCCATCCACATGGCACATGGCTGTCTGTCATCAGGTTGACTGACATCTGTCCCTGGACCCTCAGGCTCTCCCACCTCTCCTCCGTCGTCGGCCCCTTCATCAATTGCTTTTGGCTCCAAATCTTCCTCTAATAGGTCTTGACCTTGACCAAGTCGTCCAATGAGAAGGATTCCCAATAAAATCTTCCTGAGTAAAGTCATACTGATGTCCAAAAAAATATATTCAAGAATTTGAAAACCATGTTATCCTGCTACAAAAAAGTTGTATCGTACGTCTTATATAACACTTGAGTGTGACATCACTTCCCAACTTGTAAATTGTTTGACTTGTTGTCATGAAGATTGTACAACACAATATTATAACCTAATCCCTAATCTAAACTGCTTGAAGCAATTGGTTTTGGAAATGTCAAAACATTTTAGTGCTATGTCAAACCAAACATGTTTGACCTTTTCTTTACTGATATAAAGGCACTTTATTTAAGCAATGTTATGAAAAATATTTCTTACCTGGTCTGTATGTTTGTGTTTGTCCCAAAAGCATGGAACAGTAAGAACATCCACTGAACGACGCAACTGCCTTTGTTGGAAATGTACTGACATCACTGAGGGCTTTCTGAACTATATTTATCCAGGTCTAAATGTATTTATGGCTTGTTGAACAGCAGGCCACTTAATTCAATCTGATTCTAGTCTGACATAAAGAAGGGCTTCATTTCTGCTTAAATTTTTAACATTGGTAACACTTTACAATAAGGTTCATTGGTTAACATTAGTTAGTGTATTAATTAACATGAAATAATATTGAGCAATACATTTGTTACAGAATACATTAATATTTGTTAATGTTAGTTAATAAATATCCAGCTGTTTATTGTTTGTTCATGTTAGTTTACAGTCACTGTAAAAAGAATACTGTCTAACTTGAAAAATGTGGTTATTTGGTTGCCTTAAAATTGTAAGTTCATTGAAATGGAAAAATTGAGTTCATACAATGAATGAGATTGACTTAATCATCAGAAACTGAAAATATTATGTTATCTGTTCAACCACATAAATTAATTAAGTTGATTTGACAAAAGAAAAAATGTCATTTTTTACAGTGCAATTTGAAAACTAATTTAACTAATTTTAATAAATACAACATTTGATTTTAACAATGTATTACTAAATTCTGAAAATGATATTACTATAACTAAGATTAATACATACTATCAACATATTGTTGGTATAACTTAAAAAAAATAAGTAACCTGGTTGCCTTAAAATTTAAGTTGATTGAACTGGAAAAGGTGAGTTAATACAATGGAGATTGATTTAATCATCAGAAACTCAAAACAATAACTTATCTGAACTAAATAAATTATTTAAGTTGATTTGAAAAAAATAAAAAATGTTGTGATAACAAATCTTTCAATTTTTTTTTACAGTGAACCTTATTGTAAAATGAAACAGAATTATCGAGTGCCATGTCAAGTTTTTCATTTATCCTTTATTGACATTTATGATCCCGCACTGAACTGTAAACTTAACACCATTGTCTTTTCACGAACACAGTTGCAAAATACAGAGAATAAAATAATAAGTAATAAGTAAATTAAATAATAAGTAGTAAATTGATGTTTATAAGTACAGAAGTGTTAAATCCAAAGTTGTGCATTTGATGACTTTACCTAATTGTAATGTTTCGTTAGATTTGTTTTATGTAATTGCCTGTAATTTATAACTGTTAGCATTATTCATGTGAGGTCTCGGTTCCTGAGAATGTTCTGTCATATTCAGACAGTTTGGTTGGTAAAAACCAACCAGATGGGGGCAGTGCTTGTTCATCTGGACTGGTTCATCTCCAGTATCAACCATTACTTTCTCTATCCCCTAAAAAGCATTAGAAAACTAGTGATTTACATTTAATTTTACAGATTGTAAGATGCTCAAAAGCTTGCAGGTCTGTAATTATTATGAAGTTATTAATAAAGTATAGAATCTGCATTATACCTCACTCATGGCATCAAATTTAATTACTTTTTTTTATTAAAGTTTGTCTAAATGTAAAAAAATGGAAGCAATAATATGCACTCACTGCTTTTGTCTTCTTAATAGCTTTAAATGTGTTTTAATACAGGAAAAAATACATTATATTACTAAATATTTTATTAAATGTGATAGTTTGACTTTTATTTAATTAATACTTTTTACTGAAGTGAATTAAGAATAAGTAGAATAACAATATCAGTGTAAGATATCTCAGTTTAATGTTTTGCAATAATGAGCAGTGGTTGAACCAAAAAATCAGAGAAGATTGAAAAATTGTACCTAAGGCTACGAAAGGAGAAATAGAATTACTGTAATATTTGCAGTGAGAGAAAGGATTACGGCAGGTGTTCAAGGTAAAGCTTAGCTTATGCTGATGCAATTCACAATGTCATGCTGAGCATATTTTCTCCAAAATGTCCTCACAGTACGATTGCTTATTCACATCCCAACAAAAACAATCTTTTATATGTATCCTGCTTCAACAATACAATAAACAATAAAATTACAATGAAATTGACTAAAAATCGAGGAAGATCATGTACTCCTTGTCTCTTTAGAAGAATAAGACTTGCCCGAGGAAGCTTCTGTCCACGTCAAGCTATTTTCTAAGAATTTCATGGCACTCCCTTATGGGCTTCTTTACATGTAATCCATTCATTTATTCTCAGTTCATACATAGAAGATTTTTACACATTCGAAGTTTATCTTTTCAAAAAACTAATTCAAATTCCTGACTCTCATTTGAGAAAGATGAGCAATGACAAGTAGAATCACTTTATTTTTTTTTTAATCGCACAATTTCCAACCCCATTATGTATTTATTTTGAACCATTGTACTGATACAAGACTGATATTGTACACTTTAAAAGGTTTATGTGAACCTGGCCAATTAAAGCTCAACTCCAAGAAAAAGAAGATCCCTGCTGTTTTCATTTTAGATATCCATCATCTTAATTGGTCTCTATTTGCTTTTTTTGTTGACAAAATTCACTGCCCTTCTCATTATTCTTCAAATCCCTGTCTCGGGACGTAAGTTTCAAATAAAAGAGACTTATGCATCACAAAAGAGAGATATCAATTAAATTGAACGTGTAAGAAGCCTCCTGAAGTGTCCAAGGTTCACCAAGATTTGTCTAGAGAGGTTCACCTAGAAGACTTCTTTTCTAGCGACTGTTTTGATTGAAGCAAATGTACAATTTTACTTATTCAAATGACTTAAATGTATCTTGTGAAAAATAAGTACATGTTAGCATACTTTTAAAGAGAGTACTTATAATGACATGTGAATGCAATGTTTTTGGACACTTAATTGCATGCTATTTGCAATTAAATTAAATTGTCTTATAGTTTGCAATTAGTTGACCCAGAATTAAGTATATTCATATGTAATTTCATAATTACTTCTATTATTTTCGGTCATGCAATATGGTTAAATTGTTCTGCTGAATGTATTGACAAGCGTTTATAGTAAACTAAAATATAGGCCTATGATGTATTTTCTTTTGAAACTTGTATGTAATATATTTGTAATTACACAATAGTAAAGTTGACTTTTTAATTACATATTACTATAAAAATTACTTTTCATGTGATTTAGTGTTAATCAACGCTTCTCCTTTATGGCATAAAGTATAAATATACAGTATATAATATATTACTGTATATTTACTGTATAAATATACAGTATATATATATATATATATATATATATATATATATATATATATATATATATATATACACACACACACACACACACACCACAAAATAGACATGATACTTCCTTGAAAATTGCCAATAATGTTTTACAATGAACTGTGTTAGATATGACAATTTATCTGTACAGTATTAGCCTATATATAACTCAACTGTTGAGTAATAAAAACACCATCTCTGCCATCTACCGCTTTTACATTTCAAATCCCTCAGTTCTCGCCATCTCCAAAAAGCCAAGCCAGTGTTTACTCCCATTTTATTAACAGCTGTGTTGCATTCGCTTTTTGCCAACAGACTCTCCACTGTTTGTTGTTGTTTTTTTTTAAATGTGTGATTCCCTGAAGATTCGAGATTTAACTGCTCCAAGGCTTCATTCAAATCTGTATCCTTGACAACTATATGGTAGGTTAATAACAGTGTGTCGCAAAAGAATTGACAGAACTCATAAAAGAGTAGACAAAAAGTACACAGATAACCTACTTCTTCCAGCAAGGTTCTGAAGATACTTTACAATCTTATTAGGCCACGGGTGAGAATTTGTAAATGGCAGTGATGCGACATAACAGACCATAATCTGGTCACGTTTTAGCGGTCACAAAGTAATTACTTATACTCATGACTCTCATTGTATGGGAAAAAAAAACAATTAAAGAAAAGAATACAATTATGGAATGCCATGATATGGGTTAATATCAAGGGTTACGGTTTTGATCACACCCGTAATAAAAGCCATATTGCAGTTTTTCTATGTGTTCATCAGACAATGGGGAAACTGGCTGACTGTGGAATTTTTCACTTTTGCCTGGCTTGCTGAATGAGGTTAAAAGCACAATAGGGGAATTGATTTAATTACATCCGATTAATTCAGCTGGTTCCATTCTTAGTTGTTTCAAGAGTTTTAATTACAGCTGAATAAACATGTGCTCAATAGACAATTATTCCACAAAAGCCTGATCACAGAATGGTTTTGAAGGACATGTGCCTTGATCATTCTGCGTTTCATGTTTGTTAAGATCTTCAGCATGCATTCCTTCCACTTTGCAATCACTCTAAATAAGTATGCCAAGTCAAGTTACCTTTATTCATATAGTGATTTATTCAATATACCACGATGGGACAGCCTTTGCTCCAACGTATCTTACAGAAAGAAAAGCATAAAGCTGGTCGGGCATCTCCGGGGGTCTTCCTGGTGGGAAGAGCACAGCTCAGCAAACGGACTCTTCTTCAAAGCTAACCCGGTCTCATCCCAATTCGTCATATAACTGACGTTTTGGGACGTCTTTTGACCATTCGTCAATATACGACTTTTTAGGGCCCCCTTAAACGTCGGTAGATGAGGTTATGGGATCCTAACTCTACCCCAGACCTAAACCTAACCCTAAACCCAACTCGTCACCTAACTGACGTTAAATGTAAAGCGTCAGTTGTATGACGACCCGGGATCGTCATCTACCGACGTTTAAGGGGGCCCTAAAAAGTCGTATATTGACGAATGGTCAAAAGACGTCCCAAAACGTCAGTTATATGACGAATTGGGATGAGACTGTGTTGTCAAAGCATAAGCTGGCCAAGTAGCAGGAGCTCTGACTTGAGGTCCTTAAGGTCTTTCCTCAGGGAAATCAACCAGGGAGGGCTGTTGTCAGCAAGTAAAACAGTTTACAGATAAATAAAATATGTATACACACATAGAAATAAGATGACCAAACATAAAACCACATAACAGAAATAATTAAATACAACAGTGAAATAAATCAAGGAAAGGCCCTTGTGAACAAATGAGATTTGAGATACATTTTAAAAGTGCGTACAAGTCAATTGCTCGTAGGTTGTCAGGAAGAGAGCTTCATAGCTTGGGACCCGAAATGACTCACCAATTTGTACCTGTGTTTTTGGCACAATTAAAAATTACTGTTTGAAATTCAGAGTGATCTCACTGGAGTATATTCTTTATTCAACAAATTAGAAAGGTATATTGGGTCAGTGGGCCAGGAAGACATTTAAAAACTAATAAGAGTCTCTTCTTAGTCTTTGCTTTTAAAGGAGCAACAAAGTTAACACTTTCAGAGAGCCTGAGACAAATTTACTCAAAATAAGTGTCTACGGAGAAGGAAGTGAGAGGAGGGGGAGATGACATCCATGAAGTTTGCGGCAGAATCAGCAGAGAGATAGCGCTGATTAACAGCTCTCTTGTAATAATAATAATAATAATTCATTACATTTATATAGAGCTTTTCTTGGCATTCAAAGCACTTTACATAGAAGGGGGAATCTCCTTAACCACCACCAATGTGCAGCATCCACCTGGATAATGCAAAGGCGCCAGATTGCCCACCACACACCAGCTTACTGGTAGAGAGGAGACAGATTGATGAAGCCAATTGCTATATATGTGTGGGTATGATTAGGAGGCCATGATGGACAGAGGCCACTGTGGCAAATTTGGCCAGGATGCCAAGGTTACACCCTTACTCTTTCGAAAGAGATTCTGGGATTTTTGTGACCACAGAGAGTCAGGATCTTGGTTTAATGTCTCTTTGAAAGAATAGTATCCCCATTACTATACTGGGGTGTTAGGATCCACACAGACCACAGGGTGAGCATCCCCTGCTGGCCTCACTAACCCTAACCCTAAAGGCCATAGCACACTGAGTACGAAATTTTCGTATGCGTATTTTCGTGTTCGTCAGCCTAAAAATTCGTCACGCATTGAAACCTTGCACACCGAGTCCGTTGCGTATTTATTAAACCTTTGCGGTAAAAAACGCAAAAATACCAAATGGATTCGTCAAGGAGTGAGGATGATTTTGTTGCCCTCTCTCTTATTGAAAAGAGAAGAAAGAGAAAATATTACGTCCATCCAATCCTGAAATTGCGCCGAGAGGAAGGAGAGTTCCTTATCAAGGAGTTGCGAATTTATCATGAGCGATTCAAAATTTACCTCAGAATGTCAGTGGGACAGTTTGATGCTTTGCTAGTGATTCTGGAGCCACATATTAAAAACAAGACCACCAATTTCCGTGAAACAATCGATTCTGAACGGAGACTGGCAGTGTCTAAGGTAGGGACACACACAAACACACACACACACACCCGCGCGCGGCCCCATGGAAGCGCTGGACAGAACAGCTGTGAAGGCTGTTATTGCGTATATATTGTGTATATATTGTGCCCAAATAATACATTAGTTATCGAATTGACTGCTCAATCACACCTTATTCAATCCTAAATTTCAGTCTGATTGAAAGGGGAGGTTTATTAATTTCATAATCCAATATAGAGAAGACAACATAAACACTTGATCGAATTGAAAAACGAAACCGAAATCATGGCGCATATGTGCAATGATTTGAGGACGAGCTGCCCCCGGCCCTGAATTGTCAAAAGACCTCTCAAAATGCAGGCTCTGGATGCGAAAAAGGCAGAAAATCGAACCCGATCCGATTAATTTTATGACGGACGAAAGTTTCGGAGCCAGTGTGCAAGCGTGATTGACATAACGTGAGGTCGAATTTTTTTTTTACGTGCGAAAATTTCGGATGCGAATTTCAGACTCAGTGTGCAATGGCCTTAACCCTAACTCTAACCCTAACACCTCTTTAGCAGCAACCTGGTTTTATCAGAAGGTCTTCCATCCAGGTACTAACCAGGCTCAGCCCTTAGCTTTAGTGGGCAACCAGTCTTGGACTATAGGGTGATATGGCTGCTGCTTTTCATTCATCGTGTTTTTGGCACAATCAACAAATTACTGTTTGATACTTGGTGATCTTGCTGGAGTATATATATATATTCAAAAAATTAGAAAGGTATTGTGGGGCAGTTCAATGAAGACATCTAAAAACTAATTAGATTATCTAGAAATCAATTCTGAATGATACAGGCAGCCGGTGAAGGGATCTAAGTTTTGGTGTAATGTGATTTCTAATTTTAGAGAAATAACATCCGTGCAGCTGCATTCTGAACATTTTTTAAGTGCATAATAGAGCTTTTTGGTAACCCAGCAAAACGCCATTGCAGTAGACAAGTCTAGATGTGACAAATGCACGTTTTTCACTGTCAGAAAGGGAGAGAATAGAACGTACCTTGGTTTACCAAGAAATGGTAGATTAGAGATCGGTCTGTAGTTACTGAGCACAGAAGAATCAAGATTGCTTTTCTTCAGCAGGGGCCTAACAATTGCAGTTTTAAAAATGTGTGGGAAAACTCCTGGCTGTGGAGACTGATTAATGATATTCAGAATGTCTGGTAATAAGCCATTCATAACAATTTTGAGAAATTTAGAGGGTAATGGGTATAGAGATCAGCTAAGTGTATTGGTGAGAAGAAGGACAGATTGTATTGCAAAGGACTTGCTGGGGAGATGGAGACCTTACATGTAGGGCAAAGTTTTGCCTTATGGAAGCAATTTTGTCATTCAAAAATTCTGCAAACTTATTGAAAATTATTGTGGTAAAATAAACTTAAAACATAAGTTTTTCTTGCAGATATCGTTGCATTATTAGAGAGCACTTATTGACAGTTCCCCTTATCATTCAGTTTTGGAACATACTAAAAAACAAAGACATGTGGTGGTCAGATATGGCACTTAAACAATGTTAAATTAAATGTTACTCCAATAATTTGAGGAATGTTTAATTTGCATAGAACGTGTTATCTTTCTTAACGCCGTAATAAACCTTCGCGTGAAGTGGAAAATCGATTCCTGAGCAATCAATGCCAACTTATTCAGCACCTTCACTTGGGAAAGCGTCTTTAACGTCGAACGTAAGAGGAGCGAGTTAAGAAGATTCCGGGACACTTCGGGGAACACACTAGGAACATAAACAAAAACGGTAAGATATATCTTTTTGAGTCTTCTTAGCGCACGAGAGTGAGCGTTATCGGGGAACCGGCCCTGATCATCTCTCTGTTCACTTCAAGGTCAAGCTCCATAACGTCCCCCTCTAAATGGTTGCCACTGACTGACATGTCCTCAGTTGCATCATCCTTCAGATGCGCATCGATCATTGCAGAGCGACCAAATTGGTTGTAGAGGGCCTCGCTGACCCTAAACGCCTAAACATCTTCCTCTTCTGGCAATATATATACATATACATATATATATATATATATATATATATATATATATATATATATATATATATATATATATAATTAATAATATTAATTAAATCATTTAAGACAAAATAAGAATGATACATACATAATAGATTATTAATAGTAGTTCTTCACGAGTTATGACAGAATTCATTAGTTATTGATTAACACACTCATAACATACTGATTAGTTAACACATCTAGGATAGTAGTTAACAGCAGTGAAGAAGCAGTTAATGGAGAATTACCCACTAGTTCTTCAATAATTCCTTATTAGTTATGCAGTATTCTAGTACAGTATTCTAAAGTGTTATCGTATATACAACTGAAAGTCAAAATGAAGTGTGAAAAAGGAATGGTTTCCACAGTAATTTTTTATTTATTTATTTTCTTTTATAAAAGCTTAACTTCACTGCTAATGGCTTGTTTGTGTTAAAGAGTATAACGGTTTAGGGAGATTCAACAAATTGGTGTTACATTGATGTAGCCCTATGAGAATTCGAAATGTTTTCTAAAATCATTATTTTTATTTTGTTTTATTTTCTTTAAAACGTACATTTCATGTCGTTAAAAATGTTAAATAATATTGCATGTTTGTTAAATATTAAGTCGGTTAATTTATGTACCCGAAAAAAAAAGATCCAATCAGGAGTGAGGGTGAGAAAAAGGAGGAAGAGGAAGGGAGACGACGAGACGGGGAGAGAGTCGATTGAGAAGTGTGCTGTGAATTTCACGTTAAAAGTTGGTAAAACACCAATTTTATAGTCTGTTAGTGAATGTAATTGTATATTTCACGAAAAGTGAGTTGCAGACATTTGCTTAGTCTACAGTGTGAACGTGTATAGTTTTGAAAGACTCGGTTAGAGCTTTTCCACGAGGAGAAAAGAGTGGACGGCTAGTTCAGCACGAGCTAACTACGAGGACTTTGCCCGCGAGTATCCTGCTCGGTTGCCCTGTAGTGCATTGTCTGAAGAAGCACTGATCTCCAGGACCATACATATGTATTGCTGTCGGACGACGCCTTTCTTTGCCGGCATCGCGAGCACCGCGCGCCCGCGGCTTAAATGGTGACGCACAGATCAGCACTACCACAGCTGTGAGTTGTTGTTTTTTTTTTCTTGCGCCACGGCGCGAAGCGACCATTGTGTTTAAGATCTCCCCGCTCCCAAGCAACACTACAGGCCTGCATCTGATCATCCTCTGACTGTTGGGGTATTCATTTTATTTCATTGAGTGGCCATTTAGGTATATTTGCCGGCTTAGCTTTGATTTTGGGAATTAAATTGTGATTTTATGTGAGTTGCACTGTTGATATTTGAACTATATGTACATATTATATATATTTTTCCAGTAAATAGTTCAAACGTACTTCTGTAGTATTTTTTCATTACCTTGGGTTTAAGATACTGACCATTTGATGCTTAATGTAAGATAATATCCTTGAGTTTTCAGTATCTTAGATTTAAAGGGACAGTGTTTATAAATTCTGACTAGTACGTGAAATTTAACTTGATGCTTATTGCTTTAGAGTGTTGATAGTCATCTATAAAGAGTGGAATATTAATGTAACAAAACCCTCTTTAACCAAGGACTTGAGATAACTGCCTCTTTAATTTGGTTATAAAGAGACTATTGCCATTTTACTTTCAGTTAAGATCTAACATTTAAGTAACTGCTAACAAATTATTTATTAGTGAATTACCTTAGAGCATTAATTAATATTAGAGAGGGAGATCTCTTGCAAAATCAGAATTCTGGGAGCGCACTCCGCAGTAATAGCTAGACACGCTAGGGGGCGCTACATAAAATGGGGGCTCGTCCTGGATAATTAATGCAATTACCTAATTTGTAATTTGAGACTAATAGGCGTTAGCAGTAGTCGTTACATTTTTCGTTTTCATTGTTACATTGTTCGTTTTTTTCAAAGAAATTAAGCCACAGTTTACTGACATGAGAAAAAAATGGAGATTAAGAGTAGCACTGCAGAATTAGCTCAAGAGCTCAAAGACTGGTGCAGAAGAGAAGAGTTGGATGATGCTCACTCCCTCATGGTACTGATTCCAAAAGATGTTGCAACTGCCCAGATTGAAGAAGCCTTGGGAACCATCAAAGCCTTGGGGCGAGTGTGAGTGAGAGGACGGACAGTTAGTCTGAAGTTGGATAGTCACAAAGTGCTATGTGAGTGTAAAGAGATGGTGGACCCCACCAAAGTCCCTCCTGAACTGTTGCCAGAGGGCAGGATGAAAAAGTGGATGATTGTGATTGCTTCTGAAAGTCCTGCTCCTGATCCATTGGAAGAACCACCAGAGAGTGGCTCAGCAGAGTCTATTATTCGTGCAGTGGGTGATTTGTTGACTAAGATGGGGAAACCATCAGGTGACAACAGCAGTTACCGTCGTCTGAGAGTGTTTTCCGGTACTTTGCCAACACCGGTTGGAGAGGAGTCTCTTGAGCATTGGTTAGAACATGCACGCCTGATGGTCGAGGAGAGCGAGTGTTCCACTAAGGAGAAACGACGACGTATCATGGAAAGTCTGAAAGGCCCAGCGCTAGCTGTAGTAAAGGCTGTGCGGACTGCTGATCCAGAAGTGAGTCCTACTCTGTGCTTAGAGGCCATTGAGAGTGCTTTTGGGTCTGCTGAAACCGGCGAGGACCTGTATTTTGCCTTTAGATTGCTACAGCAGCAGCCAAAGGAAAGGTTGTCTGACTTTCTGAGGCGCATAGAGTTGTCGTTGACGAAGGTAGTTCGTCGTGGAGGCCTCCTTCCTGGCCGTGCTGACCGTGCTCGAGTGGAGCAGCTGCTTAGAGGTGCTGTCCATTCTGATATGATGCTTGTCCAGCTCAAAGTCAGGGAAAGGAAGGAAACCCCTCCATCATTCTTGGAACTGCTGAGTGAAATCAGAAGTGAGGAAGAGTACGAGTCATCAAGAATGAAGCTGAACACCTCCGTCCAGAGAGTTCACACAAACCCGGCTACAGACAGTAAGCTGGATGAGGTTGAGCGTTTGAGAAAAGAAGTTCAGGAACTCAAATCCATGTTCACGGCAATGAGTACTTCGCCTAGCCAGGTTGTAGCAGAAAGCAAAGAACCTGTGTCATTGACCAAGATGTCCACTCCCGAGACAGGTAGTGATAGTGAAGTAGCTGTTTTGAGAAAACAAGTGAAAAACCTGCAAAAACAAATGACAGGCCACAAACTTAAAGTCTCTGAATCCCCTACTTCAGTTCTTCGAGTAGAGCCATCAAGACAAGCCCTGAGTGATAATAGAAAGCAAACCTCTAACGACTCAGATGGGAACTTTTGCTATCGCTGTGGTGAAAATGGCCATTACTCCGCCAAATGTCAGAATGCAGAGAATCAAGCCAAAGTGATTCAAAAGCTTATACATGCTCTAAAGAAGGCTAAACAGGGAGATACATCTGCTCAAGCATCAGACGGTCACCACACAGTGTGCTCAGCTAAGAAAAGTGAAATGAACACCCTTGAAAGAGGCATTCCTCAAGGACTGATCGGGCCCTGTTCAATCATTCCTGTGAAGATAAATGGCCAGCTCTGCGATGCACTCCTTGATAGCGGCTCTCAAATAACAATTATTTTCGAAAATTGGTACAAGCACCATTTACCTGATGTCCCAATCCAGCCAGTGTCAGGGTTGGCTATTTGGGGTTTATGCGACACCAGTTACCCCTACCTGGGATATGTCGTAGTGGAGATGGAGTTTCCAGAGAAGGTCACAGGTGCAAAGGAGACACTGTCCGTCCTTGCTCTGATTTGCCCAAGTCCTAATAGTCCTGAAAAGACCCCTGTGATCCTTGGCACAAATGCAAACCTGTTCCAGAGACTGTCCATGCTCTGTCGAGAGACCACAGGAGTGGATATTGCCCAGACCTTGGGCATAAAGGCAAATAACTCCATGGTTCATACCGACCCAGCATCCACGGAGGGTGAAGAGGATGAAATTGCATGTGTGAAGTGGATGGGTCCAGGCTCATTAACCTTACCTCCTGGTGGGGAATGCTGTGCTATCTGTGAAGTGGAGTTGAGAAGGCCTCTGGGTAAAGACATGTTGATGGTTGAGGCATCATCCGCCACTCCATTACCCTCCGGAGTGCTGCTTCAGCCTATGGTTGTGCATGGTACTGCTGTGGAGGATCACATCACTGTGCTTATCCAGAATGAGTCCATGAAAGACACAGTCATTCCGGTTGGAACCGTCTTAGGCCAGCTGTGTCATGCTGATCCAGTCGTTCCATCTCTGAGCGTTGACGCTGAGGCAGTAACAGTGCCAACAGAGTTAGACCCTCAACTGATTCAGTTCGGCGACTCGCCCATACCACCAAAATGGAAAGCGCGACTCCGTCAAAAGTTATGTGAGCGGCCCAGTGTATTCTCATTGCATGAGTGGGATGTCGGCCTGGCAAAGGACGTGGAGCACCATATCCGGATGACAGACGCAAAGCCATTCAGAGAACGTTCACGACGTTTAGCCCCAGCCGATATTGACGATGTTCGCCAACACTTGCAGGAGTTGTTGAAAGCTGGAATAATTAAGGAGTCACGTAGCCAGTATGCATCACCAATTGTGATAGCCAGAAAGAAGAATGGGCGCATCAGAATGTGCATTGACTATAGGACCCTTAATAGCCGTACAATTCCAGACCAGTACACGACTCCTCGCATAGACGATGCGCTAGATTGTTTAACTGGGAGCAAATGGTTTTCTGTCCTTGATTTACGTAGTGGCTACTACCAGATCGCCATGGCGGAGGAGGACAAAGAAAAAACTGCCTTCATTTGTCCCCTTGGGTTTTTTCAATTTGAAAGGATGCCCCAGGGCATAACAGGAGCGCCTGCAACGTTCCAAAGACTAATGGAGAAAGCTGTCGGCGATATGAATCTCCTTCAGGTGTTAGTTTATTTGGATGATCTCATAGTTTTTGGACGTTCATTAGAAGAACACGAAGAACGCCTCCTGCGAGTGTTGGATAGGCTGGAGGAGGTCGGGCTAAAACTCTCCCTTGACAAGTGCCAATTTTGTCAACCCAGGGTTAAGTATGTGGGTCACATAGTGTCGGCGGATGGTGTTGCTACTGACCCTGAAAAGCTTGCGGCAGTTGCTAGGTGGCCTAAGCCAACAGACCTTAAGTCCCTGCGGTCTTTCTTAGGTTTCTGTGGGTATTGTCGACGCTTTATAGCAAACTACTCTGCGATCGTTAGGCCCCTCACAGAGCTGACAAAGGGCTATGCACCCACCCAGCGTGGAAGGAAGAAATCCCCAGACAACACCAAAACTTATTTTAAAGACACAGAACCATTCAGTGACCGATGGAATCAGTCTTGTACGGATGCATTCAACCGTATCATTCAGTGTCTGCTCAATGCACCTGTACTGGCATTTGCTGATGCTAATAAGCCATATGTCCTGCACACAGATGCAAGTTTCAAAGGGCTTGGTGCAGTACTCTATCAGGAACATCCAGAAGGGTTAAGACCGGTGGCATTCGCCAGCAGAAAGTTGAGCTCTCCTGAACAGAGATACCCTGTACACCAACTAGAGTTCCTTGCGTTGAAATGGGCTGTCGTTGATAAATTCCACGACTACCTTTATGGAGCCAAGTTCACCGTATGCACCGACAATAACCCTTTGACGTATGTGCTTACCACGGCCAAACTGAATGCGACGGGTCATCGTTGGCTTGCATCCCTGGCCACCTATGATTTCGACGTAAAGTATAGGCCTGGAAAAACAAACATAGACGCTGACTTGCTGTCTCGCAACTTACCTGAAGACGGGGAGGGGAATAGCATGTCTCAGAACATAGTGAAGTCCATATGTCAGCGGGTGGAAGTCAATGTATCCCCAAAATTGTCTCCCAGATATGTGGAACAATTAGGAGCGTCACCAGCCTGTATTCCGGAAGTGTATGCCTTTCCATCTCAGTTACACTTAAACTCAATGGAACAACTATCAAAAGCGGACTTGATAACTGCCCAGAAGAGGGATGCTGTGATCGGACGTGTGATTGAGGCAGTGAAACAGGGAGTCTGGCCTAGCAACAAAGACTTAGACCCAGAGATGCTATTGATGAAGAGGGAAGTTGGCAGATTTGTGATGAGAGATGGACTGCTGTTCAGAGCAAGCAAGAAAGGGGCAGATGAGGCACTACAGCTTGTGCTGCCTGCAGAGTTCAGAGAAGTGGTGTTGCATGGGCCACTTAGGTGTGGAGAGGGTAACTCAACTCCTAAGAGCAAGATTCTACTGGCCAAAAATGGCTCATGATACAGAAGAATATGTGCGGAATTGTGGACTGTGCATCACTCGTAAAACACCTGCCAAGAAAGCCGCTTCCCTACACCAAATCACCAGCAGTGGTCCTATGGACCTTGTGTGTATTGACCTTTTGTCAATGGAACCCGATTCCAGAGGCATTAGTAACATCCTAGTAGTGACCGATCACTATACTAGATACGCACAAGCCTTTCCTGCAAAGAATCAGAAAGCCCTGACAGTAGCGAAGATCCTAGTCGAAAAGTATTTTGTTCACTATGGCCTGCCTGTTAGGATTCATTCTGATCAGGGAAGAGACTTTGAGTCTAAACTGATAAGAGAACTGCTGACAACCTTGGGCATACGGAAATCACGAACGACTCCTTATCACCCTCAAGGGGATCCCCAGCCGGAGCGCTTTAACCGTACGCTGCTCTCTATGCTGGCTACTTTAGGCCAAGAGAAGAAGAGATCCTGGAGTCAGCATATAGCCTCATTAGTGCACGCGTACAACAGCACAAAAAGTGATGCGACAGGATACTCTCCTTACTACTTAATGTTTGGCAGGGAAGCTATCCTACCAGTAGACCTGTGCTTTGAAACGGCAAAAGATGGAACTGAGGAGAGGAACCATTTCCAGTACGTTGAAAGCCTGAAACGTGACCTTCAAAGAGCCTATCAGCTGGCAAGTCAAGCTGCGGACAAAACTCACTTACGGAACAAGAGAGCCTATAATCAAAAGGTCAGTTTTCAGAACATACAGGAAGGAGATCGTGTTCTTCTAAAAAATCTGGGGCTCAAAGGGAAACACAAGCTGGAAAACCGATGGAGTTCCATACCCTATGTAGCGGTAGGAAAGATGCCGAACTTACCTGTATTCCAAGTGAGACCTGAGGGAGGCAAAGGTGGAGTAAAAACAATTCATCGTGACCACATCTTACCTATTGGGCAATCTGTGAGGATCCCAGTGGAGAAAGCCTGTGAAGAAACCCCTGTGAGACCCAGAACACGTTCAACCCGAACAAGAAAAAAACAACTGATCATGAGTCAAAGAGAAGTCACAAAGATGACGGATTCCTCATCAGAAGGGGATTGTGATCATACCAGTATACCATACCGGGAGTATGCAGAACGTCTACTGAAGAGGAGAGAAGTGTCCAATGGATTCTCAGGGCATTCGCAGTATGAAGACATCATAGAACCAAATCCTATGCAGTCAGCTGAGGAGCTAGATTCCAACATGGAAGACGACGAAGGTCAAGTGGGGACAGATTCGGATCCTTATGGTTCTGGAACAGATCTGGATGCTGGAAGAAGTTCTGTCTATGCACCTAAAGACAAACTGAGCTCTAGAACAAAAGTTAATAGAGTACCCAGACCAAGAATAACTGAGAAAAGACCAATAAAACCAGTGTTGAGACTTACCTATGATAAACTTGGAAAGTCAAGCGAGGAACCACTTACCATAGTTCATAGAGGAGTAATTATTAAACTAGGAAAACACTAGGTTTCAACTTAGTTCATACTTAGGAGCTCATAGTATGAATAAATACGATACTAAGAGCAAACAAGTTCAATACTATAGTTGTATGTAAGTTTGTGCTTTATGTCTAATGAGGACATTTAGACATTTAGTAAGGGGAGGATATAGCCCTATGAGAATTGGAAATGTTTTCTAAAATCATTATTTTTATTTTCTTTAAAAGTACATTTCATGTCGTTAAAAATGTTAAATAATATTGCATGTGTGTTAAATATTAAGTCGGTTAATTTATGTACCCGAAAAAAAAAAAGATCCAGTGAGGGTGAGAGGAAAAAGGAGGAAGAGGAAGGGAGATGAGACGGGGAGAGAGTCGATTGAGAAGTGTGCTGTGAATTTCACGTTAAAAGTTGGTAAAACACCAATTTTATAGTCTGTTAGTGAATGTAATTGTATATTTCACGAAAAGTGAGTTGCAGACATTTGCTTAGTCTACAGTGTGAACGTGTATAGTTTTGAAAGACTCGGTTAGAGCTTTTCCACGAGGAGAAAAGAGTGGACGGCTAGTTCAGCACGAGCTAACTACGAGGACTTTGCCCGCGAGTATCCTGCTCGGTTGCCCTGTAGTGCATTGTCTGAAGAAGCACTGATCTCCAGGACCATACATATGTATTGCTGTCGGACGACGCCTTTCTTTGCCGGCATCGCGAGCACCGCGCGCCCGCGGCTTAAATGGTGACTCACAGATCAGCACTACCACAGCTGTGAGTTGTTGTTTTTTTTTTTCTTGCGCCACGGCGCGAAGCGACCATCGTGTTTAAGGTCTCCCCGCTCCCAAGCAACACTACAGGCCTGCATCTGATCATCCTCTGACTGTTGGGGTATTCATTTTTATTTCATTGAGTGGCCATTTAGGTATATTTGCCGGCTTAGCTTTGATTTTGGGAATTAAATTGTGATTTTATGTGAGTTGCACTGTTGATATTTGAACTATATGTACATATTATATATATTTTTCCAGTAAATAGTTCAAACGTACTTCTGTAGTATTTTTTCATTACCTTGGGTTTAAGATACTGACCATTTGATGCTTAATGTAAGATAATATCCTTGAGTTTTCAGTATCTTAGATTTAAAGGGACAGTGTTTATAAATTCTGACTAGTACGTGAAATTTAACTTGATGCTTATTGCTTTAGAGTGTTGATAGTTATCTATAAAGAGTGGAATATTAATGTACCAAAACCCTCTTTAACCAAGGACTTGAGATAACTGCCTCTTTAATTTGGTTATAAAGAAACTATTGCCATTTTACTTTCAGTTAAGATCTAACATTTAAGTAACTGCTAACAAATAGGTATTAGTGAATTACCTTAGAGCATTAATTAATATTAGAGAGGGAGATCTCTTGCAAAATCAGAATTCGGGGAGCGCACTCCGCAGTAATAGCTAGACACGCTAGGGGGCGCTACATTGGTCTCTATTTTACCTTGTGTCTAAAATAAATTGGTTTAGTGCAGGCAATAAAATCCTGTACATAACTGCATGGCATTGAACGGAATGCTGGAGACTGTATGTGAACCCAAGCGAGCCGAGCAGAACCAGCTGCATGTAATACATATTAGAAAGCTGGAGAAATCTTGTTAAACATGGCCTTGTAGACCATAAACTGCTGAGCATCAAGATTAAGTCAAGTATTTCAGACAAAGGCTCTATGTGACATGCTGAATGGATAAGGGTGGTCTTTGGAGGTCAGTCTGAGCAATAGATTGAGAGTACCTCACAATCACTCCAATGCTTTGAAAAGACAGGTAAGTATGAGCTGTGAAATCTGTGGACAAGCAAGCAAGCATCATCACTAAATAAAAGTGCCCTTTGTGCATTTGTTGGCTTTCATGAATCCTGACTACAGTTTGCTGGCTTGTATTACACAGTGCCAGGCTCTGCATTCCTCTGACAAGGCATGTAAGTAGCTTTGTGCTTGATGGATGACTCTTATTTTCCTGTCAGCCTTGAACTACTTTAATGTTTATCTTGATATCTTCCTGATGGCTTCCCATTCATCTCGTACCGTTCACAAAAAAAGAAAACTGAGGGCGAGCATCTCAATCAATAGAAATCCAACATGTACCTACGTTGTGACACCTGTTCATCTCACCTGTGTGAACCAAATACTTCCACACACAAAAGGGCTGGTGAGGATTGTATCTGGCCAGATTAAAAATGTTCAAAGATGCATATTATGCTATTTAAAACCAGACAGCAAAAAAAAAAAAAAAAAAATACAGCTGTCAGCCTCTTCAGGAAGTACAATGTGACCACAAAGTCAGACAAGTCAATTTAATTCAAATCAAGTCACCTTGATTTGTATAGTGCTTATACAATACAGATTCTTTCATTGATAACAGGAAAATAATGCAACAAAGTTTGTTTTGGTTGTACAACAGCTCTAGAAGAAAATAGGTTTTTGTATTGTATTGTCCTGCTTGAAGGAGAACTCCGGCGCGAAATGAACATTTGGTCTAATAACACATTGGTGCCGAGTCAACCATTCTCTGAGATTTGTTTTCATGATAATCGAATAGAAAGAGTTTTATCTCTAAAAACTGTTTAGCGTATAACGCAACGCAAGTATATGGGGGCATTTAATAAGTAAAAATAAATTGCTAGTTAATGCCACTAACAAGGCTCAAAATAGCCCCACACTAACACAGTAACATAATGAGGGTCCCTACATGCACTTTGCAAGTGTACAGACCAACCAGATCTCACGACCAAATCGTACGAATTCGACGAATGATTAAAAAGTGGCTAATTCGTAACAATTCATACGACCTCACTCATACGAATTAGTACGATTTTGCTAAATTGTACATATTTTACGAATTGGCCAATTCGTTTGAATTCGTACGAATGACCTACCCCTTACCCCGCCCCTAAACCTACCCATCACGTGGGTTTAGACAAATAGTACGAATTCGTATGAGTGAGGTTGTACGAATTAGTACGAATTAGACACTTTTTAACCATTCGTCGAATTCGTACGAATTGGTCGTGAGATAGCGTAGTACAGAGCGTTTAATGAGAATATATTTTATCCTCCTTTATATTTTAATCTAATTTAGAATTATACAAGTCTATAAAGTGTTATGTGTAGGTCAAATAGATGTGTTTTTAGTCTAGATTTAAACTGGCAGAGTTTATCTAACAATATTAGGAAGACTTGGTGCTTCCTAACATGGACTTGTAAGTTTTGGTGCTAAATAGGAAAAGGATCTACCGCCAGCAGTCAATTTAATAATCTAGGTATTACCAACTGGCCGGAGTTTTGATATCGCAATATACGTTACGGACTATAATGTGCTAAGAGCTCTTAAATAAATCTTTTTTTAAAAAAAGAAAGATTAAACTGAACACATTAACATCTTCACAGACCCTGTTTCCCATCCTGACTTATTAAACACCAACGTCAGTTTGCAAATCAAGGCAAAAATATTTATTTAGGGAACAATGGAAACCAGTAACCAAGAAAACTAAAGACTTTTACATGGAAGCAATCAGCTTCAGGAGACCATACATAACAGGCAACATATTTGCAAGAATGCATACTGAGACGTAACAGTGTTTAAAGCCTAAGCATAAAAAAATACAAAAAAACTTAATATACATTCAGTGCTGTGATGATATATCGTTTGGAATATGATACAACAAATACTGTGGAATTGGCATCGATCAATCAGATTGTGAGGTGAACATCTTTGTGCAAATGGATCAATTTCAAAGGCTTTTTATTTGATGTCACCAACTACTCTTGTCACTGCAGAAATATAAAGCTTTCAGCTTTCACTCCACTCATGTACTTGAAAAAGACTGCTGAAGCTGTAATTCATTTCTGCAACTGAAGCATAAGCTGGCTATTACCGCAGACATTACCACAAGATGACGTGCAATCATATTATGGTTTCTGCTAGTAATAGCTGACCCGCTGTATTGTTATTGTCGCAGTTATATTATAGTCCTTTGCTTATTTTTGTAGGGATTATCAGTGCAGGTATAGAATGCGTGAACAAAAGAACAAGAATATATTTGCACCATCTCCCATCATGTCGATATTGTTTCTATTGTGAAACATATTTGGACACGTGTGTGTGTGTGTGGCCAAAAAGTTATGTTCGGACTAGGAAAATGTATATCTTTACCCATTATCCAAATATTATTCAGAATGTGTTAAAGATTGCATGCCAAGAATGTGCCAAGCATATTGCATATTTATGCTTGGAATCTACTGTTTTATTGTGATAACACAATGAAACATGACAAATTGTGCAGATATAATTTTGGCCAGTCTGTCATGCAAAACATTGTGAATATGAACACATGCAAAAATAGGAGAGAACCAACAAAATTTTAATAAGTGATTATGTTGTAGTCAATGTATTCTTTTTTCTGTGAGCTTTTTGATTTTCTGTGATTTTTATTTATTTTTTTATTTTTTTTTGGCATTGTAAAAGAGTTACTTAATAAATAATGAATAAATGTGATGCGTGCATACTGCAAAGATATAACAAACTTCGGTTACACTTTATTTCGATAGTCACTTTAGACGTTCTACTAATTATAAGTAACTTTTCAACTACGTGTCAACTAACTCTCATTAGAGTATTAGTATATTATAGTAGACTGTCAGTAGACTGTTAGGTTATGGTTAGGTGTTAGGCTTTGGGTTAGGAGAATAAGCTTACTTGTATTTGCCAAGTTATAGTCAGTTGAATGTCTGTTGGGGGACCAACAAAATAAAGTGTTAGCAGATACTAAGCTGACAGTCTACTAATACTCTGGTGACAGTTAGTTGACATGTAGTTGAAAAGTTACTTATAGTTAGTAGAATGTCTAAAGTGGACTATCGAAATAAAGTGTTACCCAAACTTCATATATTAACAAAAATAATTGCCTAAAGACCATTTGGCAAAAGTCATTGCAAAAATTACAAACTCGGGCTACTTGGGTTTAATATTGCAAATCAGATTTAATCTTTTTTTGGAGTTTAAGTGTAAAAATATTTTTTGGTACCACTGTATATTATGTAATGAACATTAGAAAGAATGTATACTGTATTTTGCTAATATAAATGTGCCATTTTCATGAGACTTTTCAATAGTTCTATGAATTATGTAATTGAACTGCATGGTCACGTATGGATGATCAAGGACTCTGTCATTTCAAGGACTAGTCAAAGGCTAAACATCTATATTCAGCTGTCTACAATGAGCTGAGTTCAGGAGGAAAAGCAGAACATCCCACTTGGATACTCCGCTGTGTTGCATTGGGACAGTGTACACAGAGCAAACAGCTGAGTCGTCCTCGCATTTTCTCCCACTGCAACGGACTTGTGAATTTCCTGCAGCTGTGTGCAGCCAGTAGACATCAAGCCTCATAAATGCAGATTATTACAAACAATCCAGCTGAGCGTTAACTGTGCCATTTCATGTGATTTGAGGGTATTTTTTTTTACAATACAATTTCAAGGAGTAGTCACCCACATTTAATGAAATGTATATACTAAAATAAGATTCAATTTAATTGACTGATCATTAACTTATAATTTTTAGTTCATGGTGCTTTTATTTACAAATTGTTAACAAATTAACCCTAATAGAGTACGGGATAAGATTGTGTCGAGTTTGACGTCAGTTATGCTTGCAGTCAATGAAACTTGGCACCACTTAAGTCCGGGACATTCTTCAAAACATCATTCTTAGAGATCAGGTCAGAAGATTTTTCCATAAGCTGTGAAAAATGTAATTTATTTGCATTTTTTTTCTATGAAACACTTTTCCAGAAACAAGTTCAGGAAAGTTACACAGCAGTTCAGAGGCCTCATGTACAAAGACTTAAATTCATACCATTGCGTACGAACAAAGCTGTAAATGTGCGTACCAACACATTCTCATCCCAAGACGTCATCTAACTGACGCTTTTGACCATACGTCAACATCCAATGTTTTAGGGTACCCTTTAACAACCCGGTCTCATCCCAAGACGTCATATAACTGACGTTTTGGGACGTCTTTTGACCATACGTCAATATTTGCCTTTTTAGGGCCCCCTTAAACGTCGGTAGATGAGGTTATGGGATCCTAACTCTACCCCAGACCTAAACCTAACCCTAAACCTAACCCGTCACATAACCGACGTTAAAGGTAAAGCGTCAGTTGTATGACGGCCCGGGATCACCATACCGACGTTTAAGGGGGCCCTAAAAAGGCAAATATTGACGTATGGTCAAAAGACGTCCCAAAACGTCAGTTATATGACTTTTTGGGGTGAGACTGTGTTACCTTTAACGTCAGTTAGATGACGATCCTTGGGCGTCATCTAACTGACGCTTTATCTTTAGCATCAGTTAGATGATGTGGGTAGGTTTAGGTCTGGGTAGGGTTAGGATAGCGTCACCTAACCGTACCCTAAAGGGTACCCTACATGCTCGAGCACAACGCCCCACCCAGTCTCCCCCTCAAGGAAATTAATTTAAATATGGTAATTAGTCCAATTTGGCAAAAGAAACCTGCAAGAACATGGTCTAAAGCCAACAATAAATGAAATTCACTGAAAATGTCTTCTATGTGAATATATGTGAAAGTGTAATTTATTCCTGTGAATTTTCAGCATCATTACTCTCTTCAGTGTCACATGATCCTTCAGAAATCACTCTCATATGATGATTTGATGATCAAGAAATATTTATATGATTATTATCAGTGGTGAAAACAGCTGTGCTTCTGCTTCATATTTTCATGGAAACCGTGATATGGCATTTTCAGGATTCTTTAATGAATAAAAACTTAAATCAAACACGTATAGAAATCTTATCATCTTTTGTAAAATTATAAATGCATTTACACGCACTTTTAAACAAATTCAATGTGTCCTTGCTGAATAAAAATATTACTTTCTTTTTTTACCTTTACTGACCAAATTAATGAAGTTTATTTTTTATTCTTTGCTAGGTTTGCACATGCTTTATGTTCTTACTTAATTGCATAGAATATTTTAATAAGACTCGTGTGACATAATTTGTAATTGATAGATTATTTGCATGTTATTAAGCAATATCTGACAGCTGGTGGTGCGATAGAACAATTTGTAGTGTAATGTTTGCCACTTCACTTTATTGCCGCCACAAATATGCCAGACATTGAAGGAACGCACATTCTTACATTAATTTCACTGTTAAAACTTCTTGCCGTGAACGTGAAAACTGGCATACGCCGTGTTTTTGTACGTACGCAGTGTTGATACATAAGGCCCCGGGTCCTTTCCTTTATTCTCCTTGATATCTTTTATATGGTTAGTGTTGACTCACTTCACTGTACGAGCAACAACTCCAGATATCCAAGAGGTTTTATTAGAGAACCTCTGCTAGTGTGGCTCATAAATCATCTTCTACTGTTGACAGTCCTTAGGAAAGAGCTTTTAGCTCTGGGCTTTCTCATCAAGATACTAAGAAATTCCAATGTGCCCACCGTCAAATCTAGTATAGAACTGTCCACATTCATTGCATCAATGTGTTTATAAAATAATTATACTCATTTTGTACTTTTTTTCTTTACACATGATGTCCTATTTGTCCAGCAGGTTTGTGCAACTATTCTTCAGTCAGTGTCTAATAAAAGTTTAAACACTGAGACAAACTTTTAAATATTTAGCACAATCAGAGGTTATCTTTCACTCAAAGATCAGGGAAGAAGGTGTCGAAGCATGCCAAAAGAGTATTGATCTGAGATAAGGATCTAATGACCCCAAATTCACCTAAAGAGAGCAGAGTTTCCCGTAATAACAAACTAAAGGTCTCCTCAGAGAGAGATGAATGAGACAGAAAGCTGAGACAGCTTAAAAATATCATAACAGCACTTTTTCGCTCTGCCACACTTCGCTACATTTTTGGGAACAAACTAATAAGCTCTGTAAATTGCGTTGGTAGTAACATCTGCTTGCCAAAATTTTCCAGGTGGGAGTTTGTCTCTCACAGCGAATAAATTTAGCACACTGTAAAGCATATGAATGATGTTGAACTATGTTGGACATCTTTGTTGTTGTACACAGTTCCCCTCATAGAAGCTGAAATGAGTCGTGTGGAATAGAAGTCCCTTTTGAACAGACAACTGAGTTATTGATTCATTCGGAGACTGAAAGATATATGGACTCTGCTCAAGGGCAGTCCAATTTTAGAAGGTAGAAATAAAGGAGTAAAAGACTTCTTCTCACTCTTCTGAGTTTTTGTGCAAGGCCATGTGAGTTACCATCATGAATTGCAACTAGGGCCTTGGTTAGAAGCGTTACAAGGACTTTTTGAAGGAAAAAACAAGAATTAAAGACTGTACGAAGACTTAAAACAAGAATAAAAGACTGTGCAAAACAAAGATTTGGAATACCTTTAAGAACTTTCATCATGTGGAAAAGAGGAGCCATAATATAATAACGTCCTGGTGCAGGCAAGGGAAGTCATGTGGATATTTTGCTGCAGGTTTATTTTTTTTAAAAAAAGTGATTGTCTTTTTGAGTGAGTCATTGAAACATTCCCTCAACCAATTAATTTAAATACACTGATTCTATCCTGTGACCTAACCATAACTACATGTGTCAGGGTTCTCTCACCTCGGTCTAGTGTGTTTCTTGCTTTTGTGACAGAACTCTCACACTCCTGTATTATCCTATCTTTGTCTGTGTGTCTTGTTGTGTTTCTGTATTGTGCTGTCACATGCAGCTAGTGTTTCTCTTTTCTGTTTCTCTGTGTTTTGTTCTGTGTAAGCTCATGGCTAACGATTGGTTATGGTTGGTCATGTACTTGTGTGTGATTTCATGTTTGATGTGAGCACATGGCTTGTCTTGTCTGCCATGTGCTACCCTGTCTATTGTTTGACAACGCATTCTGATCCTACGACGTCATCTAACTGACACTTTTGACCATGCGTCTAAATCCGACGCACATGGCAACCTTTAGCGTCGCAGGTAGGTTTAGGTCTGGGGTAGGGTTAGGGTTAGACCACTAGGAGGCGTGTCTCATATTGACGTAAAGGGTGCCATCTGCGTCGGATGTTGATGCATGGTCAAAAGCGTCAGTGACGACTTGGGATGAGAACGGGCTGTGTTTGACCCTGCCCAAGTCATTATTGTTATCTTTTTACTGGTTCAGTTTCCCCACCTGTCCTCCCTGGTTACCTGCCTTGTTTGCTGTCCTGTGCCAGATCATTGTCGCATGCATTTGTTACTCTGCCTGTGTGATGATTCCTGTTTCCCCCCCATGGGGTAGTTTCTGCTTTTATTTTACTTTTATATTGATAAAGCCAATATTGCTCTATGCATCCTAGAGTCCTCACTTCAACCCTACCTAAACCAGTGACTTTACAATGTTCTGTGTAGATGCGCAACAGTTGATTCAGCTTTGACTCTTGTTTACATTATTTATGTTGGCATAGCATATGCAAAGATACTGTTTTTTTGTGTCTACATGTACATTTAGCAGATACTTGTATCTAAAGAGTAACTTAATATTAACTTATTGTTTATTTAACTTTTGAGTATAAAACCAATATCACACATTTGTGGTTTTGTCAGGACCACTATTGTCAAAAACGATTCTGTTCTGGGTGAGAACCCCCTGCACACCCATGCAGCCTAACATGCTAAGAGCAGGGAAAGCAGGATTAATTCTCCTTAGGGTAAACAGAAGAGAACTAACATGAATGTATTGCAGATAATCATTTATTCAAGATGTTAAAGTACAACATAATTTGAGAAATTATTCTGATTCAAGGGGAATCAGAATTCAAATCCTGACTGGGTGAGAGGAACTGGGGATTGAGGAGGGTATTTAGGTCCTGAGAAACACAATGGCTGTTGATAATACTGAAGGAGCTCATGTATGTAGGGATAGGCATCATATTCCTATAGAAAAAAAAGGTTTCAGATGGAGGATGCAAAGGTTGGATGTTGGTTACCTCCTCCTGACAGCAATGCTTTGATGTGTGCCCAACTCTGCAGTTTATTGCTTTCTTCTCATTCCTTGCTCTGCATTTACATTTCCATGTTCTCTTTACTGTTACACACATTGGTGGTTTTGCTTTTTATATATTTAAAACTATAATGCTATATAAAACTATATGAAAATATATAAAAGGTCCTTGCTACCCCTCTGAGCCTTTTCAAGGCCAAGAATTTCAATGATTTCTTTTCTTCTTGCCAGCAAAAAGCCCATTATTATTTTTGAGCCAAGTAAATATTAGCGGCAGCTTCCAAGGAAATAAAATCTTTGATAAATAAGGCTGATGTGTGACTAGACTGAACAATGCTTTTCAATTATAATGACTGTTCCCTTTTAAAAGCTTCTCTCAATGCTACGCTTTAAGCACTATGGGAAAACATCTCTGTTTGACTTGTTGTGAACATTTGTGGCAAACACTCCAGAAATTTAGCTTGAATAACCTCTGATGATGACGCCATCGGAATATGCATGTCAAAGGCTATAAATAAACATGTGGCAAGTGCGCTCATCAAGTTCTTTTGTCTTCAGAACTCTTCTTAAACTATCCCTTTTGCTATGAGTTAGTTTTGTCATAGCCTTTTATCATTATTTCCTCTTTCTCTGAAAACAAAAAGAAAAGAGTAAAAAGAAAAGAAAATCATGTTGTGAGAATCATCAGATCGAGAGATGCGTGCTGCCCATTTTGTTTGATGATCCGCTTGACTTTTCTATTGGAGTTAAATACTCATTGTAGCAGCCCCCGAGGACGCAGAGTGTGAGAACTGCAAGTTATTCCCCATCAAATTGTTCTGCTCAAGACTCGCTTTAGGGAAGAGCAACTGCAATTAGCAGTGACCACCTCCTTTAATCTATATTTAAAATCATTTAGAGAGATGAGGGATTGTAGTTTGAGTTTAGTCTGCACGTCATTCCAAGACCAAGGGCCGTAATAGAATAGCTTTCCAGGCACTGTTCTAATAACAGGCACTTTGACCTGAGATTATGATGGCTTTGAAATACATTAACATTGTCATTGTTACAGTGGAAGCTCCCGTTCCGCCTCCTCTCCGCCACCAGAGGGAGCCTTCACCAGAATATTGATCATTGGCTTTAAACTCAAATTCCCATCATGCCTCTTACCTGGGACTGATTGCGTCACACACCTGCACGCCATTAACACACACACATAAAAGCCACGTCCACACACCACACCAGTGCGATGTCTTGATTTGCCCCGGTGATCATTTCTGAGCGTTTATTCCCTGTTTCTGGTTTTCTGGTTTTGACTTTGGACTGTTTGACTATTCTACGAGTGATATCTGCCTGGCCTGATCTTGGACTGTCTTTGGATTGTGATTATTGCTGCCTGCCCCGAACTCTGCCTGTTATCTGGATTTCCCTATCGTTCTGCCTGCATTGCTCTGTCTGCCCTGTTTTGACCCTGCCTGTATGACACTGTTTAATAAAGCTGCAAATGGATTCCTCTGTGTACCGTGAGTCATTACAGAAGACTTCGCCGTCAACAAATCCAGCAGCCGTCATGCAACTGACCACCGAGCTTACCTCCCAAGCGTCCCGGTTGGATTTACACCATCAACAGCTCAGCCACCTGACTACCCTCACTGAACAGCTCGTACAGGGGATACAGGAGCTTCGCACCGCTGTCGGGACGGTACCAAGCACACCTGTTGCACCACCACCACCGAGTGCTCCCCCAGCTACCGTGAGTACAACAGTCAATCCAAGACTCGCTTTCCCTGATAAATTTGATGGTACGCCAACGAAATGCAAGGGGTTCCTGTTGCAATGTACACTCTTCGTCGAACAACAACCCGCATTATACACCAGTCATGAGAGCCGCATTGCTTTCGTTTGTTCACTGCTAACCGGCAGAGCATTAGACTGGGCTACAGCCATCTGGAGACCAGAAGGTAATACCTTTTCCACATTTCAAGAGTTTACGCAACAGTTTCGTCAAGTATTTGAACACACGACTGAGAAGGGTGATGCAGGCGATCAACTGTTAAATCTCATTCAGGGAGGAGAAACCGCCGCTGATTATGCCCTCACGTTCCGCACGCTCGCTGCACAAACCAACTGGGTAGAGGATACTTTAAAAACGTTGTTCAGAAGAGGACTTACCAATGAGCTTCAGTCAGAGCTGGCCTGTCGTGACGAGGGAAAGAATTTGAACGAATATATCGCTCTGGCCATTCAAGTCGACAATCTCCTGCGATCCAGACGCAAACCCCGGTTACCAGTTCAGTCCTCCTTCGTAGCTCCCAACCATCCAGAACCCATGCAGCTAGGGGCCACACATATCACTCCCGAGGAACGTGAGCGTCGACTTCAGCACCGACTGTGCATGTATTGCGGTCAATCTGGACACATGAAGATCTCCTGTCCCGTTCGACCCTCCAGCCGTAACACATCGGTGAGTTTACCAGACATTTCCAGAACTCCCATCACCAGTTTCTCACTCCCAGTTCGTTTAATTATTCAAGATCAACCCATTGACACCTCTGCTCTCATCGACTCGGGAGCCGCAGGAAACTTCATATCTCAGACTTTTGCCAAACAATGCAACATTCAACTCAATCCGTGCCCTTCTTCCTTGACAGTGGAGGCGCTAGATGGGCATCCCATCGGAGAAGGAAAGATCCAATACATCACAGAGATGATTCATTTGCACGTCGGGTCTCTTCACTCCGAGAAAATCCAGTTCTATGTCATTCACTCTCCACATCACAACATCATTCTGGGACATCCCTGCCTACAGACTCATAATCCTCACATCTCCTGGAAGGAGGGTCAGATCGTTCGCTGGGGTGAAGCTTGTAACAACCGTTGTCTGTCCAAAGTCACTCGAGTAAACAGTTCCAAACCAGAGTCCGTTGCTCCAGAGCCTGAGCGGGAAAATATCCCTTCTGTTTATGCGGATCTGATTGAAGCCTTCAGCAAAGAAAAAGCTGCGCAACTCCCCGAACATCGGTCCACGGACTGCGCTATAGACCTAATCCCTGGTACCACTCCTCCTAAAGGAAGAATTTTCCCCCTGTCCAAGCCTCAATCTGACGCTATGAAGCAGTACATAGAGGAAGAACTCGCTAAAGGCTTCATTCGTCCTTCAACTTCACCAGCATCTGCTGGATTCTTCTTCGTGAAGAAAAAGGATGGAGGACTCAGACCCTGCATTGATTATCGAGGCTTAAATGATATCACTGTCAAATATCGCTATCCCTTACCTCTGGTTCCAGCTGCACTGGAACAACTTCGTCAGGCCAGATACTACACTAAGCTCGATCTACGCAACGCTTACAACCTTATTCGCATACGAGAGGGTGATGAGTGGAAGACTGCCTTTTCCACCACCAGTGGGCACTATGAATATCTCGTCATGCCTTTCGGCTTGTCCAACAGTCCTTCTGTCTTCCAGGCCTTCATGAATGATGTGTTTCGCGATATGCTGGATAAATGGGTAATCGTTTACATTGACGACATCCTGATCTACTCTAATTCACTCGAAGAACACATTCAACACGTCCGTACAGTCCTACAACGTCTGATCCAGTTCCACCTTTACGCCAAAATGGAGAAATGTGAGTTCCATCAAACAAGCATCTCTTTCCTGGGTTACATCATCAGTCCAGAAGGGGTTGCCATGGATGAGAGGAAGGTGAAGGGGGTAGTCGACTGGCCATTACCACAAACCGTAAAAGAACTGCAAAGATTCCTGGGATTTGCCAACTTCTACCGGAGATTCATCCGTAACTTCAGCCTCATAGCCGCTCCCTTAACTGCCCTCACCAAGCGTCACAGTCATCGTATTTCATGGAACCCCGAAGCACAACAAGCATTCCAAGATCTGAAGACTCGTTTCACTACTGCACCCATTTTGCATCATCCAGATCCTGAACGACAATTCATTGTTGAAGTGGATGCTTCTAATACAGGGGTGGGGGCCATATTATCGCAGCGTCAGGGAGATCCAGCCAAAATGTTTCCATGTGCCTTCTTTTCTCGTAAACTGTCTCCAGCTGAACGTAACTACGATGTGGGAAACCGCGAACTGTTAGCCATGAAGTTGGCTTTGGAGGAATGGCGGCACTGGCTAGAGGGAGCAGCTGAACCGTTCATTATTCTCACAGACCACAAGAACCTGGAATATCTCCGATCCGCTAAACGCCTCAATCCACGTCAAGCCAGATGGGCCCTGTTCTTCACCAGATTTAATTTCACTGTCACATACCGCCCCGGCACCAAGAACACTAAGGCTGATGCTCTATCCCGACAATCCGAAGAAATCACCCAGAATCTCAACCCCGGAAACATACTCGATGACAAGCTGTTAGTGGCTCCTGTTCAGTGGGATATCGTGACGGAGATCCAACAAATCAACCTTCAATCTCCCGTTCCAGCAGAATGCCCAGCCAATCTCTTATTTGTACCAGAAACATTACGTCCGCGTCTCATCGATCAAGTCCATTCAACCCCCAGCTCTGGTCATCCTGGAATTAACGCCACAATCCAACTACTGCAGAACCGATTCTGGTGGCCCACGCTTACCTCAGACACCATCAATCACGTCCAGAACTGCTCCAACTGTCAAACCTCGAAAACACCCCGAAAATTACCCGCTGGCTTGCTTTGTCCTCTACCCACTCCTCAACGCCCATGGTCTCACATCGCCGTCGACTTCATCACTGATCTCCCTAACTCTCAAGGTTACACCACCATCTTCACCATTGTAGACCGATTCTCTAAAGCCTGCCGATTAATCCCTCTCACCAAACTTCCCACTGCCTTTGAAACCGCCGAACTCCTGTGCAACCAAGTGTTCCGTTTTTATGGATTACCAGAAGACATTGTGTCAGACAGGGGACCTCAGTTCACGTCTCGAGTGTGGTCCGCCTTCTTTAAAAATCTCAACGTCAATATCAGTCTCACCTCGGGTTACCATCCACAGTCTAATGGACAGACAGAACGTCTGAATCAAGATGTGATCCGCTATCTACGAACCTACTGTCAACAACACCAACAGGAATGGAGCAGATATTTATTCTGGGCCGAATATGCCCAAAACTCTCTGGTCAAACCATCTACTGGCATCACACCCTTTAAGTGCATTCTCGGATTCCAACCTCCCCTCTTTCCCTGGTCCGGTGAACCCACAGAGCTTCCATCCGTCACCGAGTGGTTACAGAAGAGTGAGGAGGTCTGGGATCAGGCACACACACACCTAAGGCACGCCGTAAGACGTCAAGAACAACAGGCCAACCGTTACCGACGCCCCGCTCCAGAATACCAGATCGGTCAATGGGTTTGGCTGTCCACCAGAGATCTTCGACTCAGACTTCCATGTCGCAAACTCAGTACCAGGTATGTTGGTCCCTTCCAAATTATTAAACAACTTTCTCCAGTATCATTTCGTTTAGATCTGCCCGCTAATTACCGTATTTCTCCCACTTTTCATGTGTCTCTGCTGAAACCCGCTGGTAGTCCGAGGGGAGAAGCGGAGGAGGGGTCCACTTCTCAGAGTCCTCCACCCATTCTGGTCGATGGCGAGGAGGCGTACCGTGTGCACCAGTTGCTTGACTCCAGACGTCGGGGTAACGTTCTCCAATATCTGGTCGATTGGGAGGGTTACGGTCCGGAGGAGCAGTCCTGGGTCAATGCGAGAGATATCCTGGACCCCACTCTCACTGAGGAGTTTCATAGGACATACCCGGAGAAACCGGCCCCCCGACCCCGTGGGAGACCTCGTAGGAGACCCCGACGTCAATTGCCTCCTCGCGTCAGGAGCCGCTCGCAGGGGGGGGGGCTCTGTTACAGTGGAAGCTCCCGTTCCGCCTCCTCTCCGCCACCAGAGGGAGCCTTCACCAGAATATTGATCATTGGCTTTAAACTCAAATTCCCATCATGCCTCTTACCTGGGACTGATTGCGTCACACACCTGCATGCCATTAACACACACACATAAAAGCCACGTCCACACACCACACCAGTGCGAAGTCTTGATTTGCCCCGGTGATCATTTCTGAGCGTTTATTCCCTGTTTCTGGTTTTCTGGTTTTGACTTTGGACTGTTTGACTATTCTACGAGTGATATCTGCCTGGCCTGATCTTGGACTGTCTTTGGATTGTGATTATTGCTGCCTGCCCCGAACTCTGCCTGTTATCTGGATTTCCCTATCGTTCTGCCTGCATTGCTCTGTCTGCCCCGTTTTGACCCTGCCTGTACGACACTGTTTAATAAAGCTGCAAATGGATTCCTCTGTGTACCGTGAGTCATTACAGTCATATCCATTTTCATAATTACATTAGTCATTTAACTATTACCATGCTAAAAATGGTACTAAAAAAAGAACTTCACATATTTTTGAAAACCCAGTGTTTTGTTATAAAATTATAAACTCAATGTTTTTTTTTTTCTTACACAAGGGGTTTTGGTGTCAAGGCATTTGTTTCCAGGCAGGCCGATAAAGAATGCGACACACACATATCCCGGACACCCTGTAGAATTCAACCAATCAGATCGCGACTTTACAACTCCTGCAGTGTTTCCAGAAAAGTGTGCCATATGCATTAGATGTTCAGCCAATGGTCAGTAGGCGTGACGTCTGAGGCTGAGACTACGGGTTACTTGACTGTAACTTTGTTCCAAGAAATGCGGGAATGAGCTTCTGCGCTTCATTGGCGCCCCGAGGGCGTGTCCAGGACGTTCTTCAGAAAAATGTGACCTGATGAGTGTACATGTCACATATCTATTTATAGCCTCTGACGTGTGCATTGAAATGACATCATCATCAGAGGTTATTTAAGCTAAATTCTTGTTATGTTTTGCCACACATGTTCACAACTGGTCCAACAACGATGTTTTCCCATAGCATTTAAACCAAGCTCCCTGTCTCTCTCTTGAAACCAACACGGAAGTGAATTAAACTGCAATTCATCGAGTGACCACTTGAGGCTGGCTGCAAAAGCGAGTCAAATCTGTATCTCCCCCAAGTTAAAATGCCTAACTTCACAGCAGAAAAAACATGTTTACAGCCTGGTGGCAAATAGTTGTTTTGGTCTATGTCGCTAATTTTGCCCTTCATGACGACTGTGGGCTGGGGAATTTTTTTTACAACTCATCCGTTTAAATTATATTAAGCCTTAAAGTTCTGCATAATTAAGGGCGTGGCCACTTGAGTGACAAGTGCTTCACTGCTGCTTCCACTGATAGTCGCTTCAGTTCTGCTTCAGTTCACTGCTGCTTTCACTGATAGTCGTTTTGTCTGCTGTCTGTTAGCGTCACCCTCAGCTGTGTTTTTTTGCTTTTTCCCGGGATTATTTCATAGAATTTAATACATATTTAATACATGTATTATACCTTCTCCCGTGCACGCCGTTGTTGAGTATGGAGAGAACAACCAGCACTATATTTCCAGTTGTTTCCCTCACATGCACTAATGGATGTCTGATGATATCAGTTCTCTCCATCCATGCAATAGATGCACACCCTTGAATGAGCGCGGATTTCTAGCACATTTACTTGAACTTCTGAGGTAATATCTTTGGTTTGACACATGAGAATTGTAAATCAGATCAGATTGTAAAATAGACTGAATAAAGCTCTTTACAAACTTGACCTGCAATGCCCTGCTGACTGACATGTAACTTGTAACTTGTGCATGAATCACTGTCACACGCACAAGCTTGCATCTCGATACACATAAGTTAGTTGACTGCTTGTATGTTGTGAGAAATGTGTGTGATCTTTGTTATGTACTGTTGTATACAAGCTCTTAACTAATTGCCCCTTGTGGGATTAATAAAGTTGATAAAAAAGTAAAGTAAATAGTCTCAACTTTTAGTTACGTCTTAAAGGTATACTCCACTTTTTTTTTTTTTTTTGGAAATAGGCTCATTTTACTACTCCCCCAGAGTTAAACAGTTGGGTTTTACCATTTTCGATTCCATTCAGCCGATTTTCTGATGTTTAGAAGAATATCAGTATACAGACAGTTTCTGGTCTCATTGACTTCCATAGTATATATATTTTTTTCCTACTATGGAAGTCAATGAGACCAGAAACTGTCTGGTTACTGATATTCATCTAAATATCAGAAAATCGGCTGAATGGATTCGAAAATGGTAAAACTCAACTGTTTAACTCTGGGGGAGTTGTAAAATGAGCCTATTTCCAAAAAAGTGGAGTATCCCTTTAAATATTATAATATTCATGTTTAATATTCATGTTTTTGCGAAGGGCAAAAACATGAACTTTAACTATTGGCTTTATTTCTTCAATTAGCTTTAGCCCGAGGCCAGTAGCATACAGCATTAGCATACTCGCCTCTTTGCTCATTTTATTTTATCCGGTAGTGACGAGAGGTGACGTACTGCCAAGATGGCGACAGCCAGCCCCGCCCACTTTAGGCTTCAAAAACTCTCTTCAGAAACCTACGGGTGATGTCACTAAACTGAAAACTCATCTGCATTTCATTGTTTGCATGTCCCCCAAATTATCCAAATAATCATAATTAATCATTACAAGTTAAAACGATAATAAATTTTTAATATTACCCTTTTGAGCAAATTTGTTACAACTGGAGAATTTTTTTTAAGATTGGTTGTCTCAATTGCCTTCTCTTGTGTGCAGACTGACTCCCCCAATTAAAACAGGAAATCTTATCTTCTAAAGATGATTCCAGATATTACTTTTAACATTAATCTTAATGAATCTCACCCCAGATGCATTCTACTTCTTATTGAAATGGCATTAATGTTATTAAGTTTAAAAGGCCACTGAATAATTAAATAACCTAAATTAAATGCCATTCTCTAATGCTAAAATCAAAATAAGCTTGATTGACACTTGTTTCAGTCTCAGCTTTCAAGCAGCAAATGATAATGTGAAACGAGGCAGTACAAAAAAAAACAGTTTATTTCTCCATTTAATTTTCCATTCTTGATAGTCTAGACATCAGTTTAATAAGCTGTTTCCGATGTTGGGAGTTGAATTGGAAATCTAAATTGAGTCATTGTCATCAGTATAAAGAGATTGTCGAATGTACTTCTGGTCTTATGGTTGCTTTAATTCCTTTGTTATATATAAAAAAAATGATTGTGAGAATACCATGAGTGTTTTTAAGCAAATAGAATAATTTATTCAACAGTTATCAACAATGCATCTTTACAGAAATATACCACAGTCCAGTTCAGTAATCTGGAAATGCCATCTCAACAAGAAGTTTGTTCTTAAGGTAACATTCTAGAAATGTCTTACATGGAGTGATGAAAGGAGACATGATGCTGAGCATTTATTTCATTTTGTGATCCACCTTTTTCTTGGGAAGGCAAAACCCCCAACGACTGAGCTGCATGTCAATCCTCTGTGACAGCATAATATTACAGCACGGCAGGAGATCTAGCACAGACAGTGATGACTTTCAATTAACCCTCAGAATGCTCTCATTTATTCCCATTTCTCAAGCTTTTAAAATTGTATTAAATTTCTCTCCTGATTTCAATATAGGAAGTTTTTTGTAAGTTTCATAGCTCACAGAGCAAAACTAACACCATGATTCTTTGATATGTACCATAGAACTGGATGATTATGTTCATGTACGATGGCATTTAGATGGAATTCCAAGGCTACATATGAGAATACAAGCAGAGACTCGGGAGAGTATAATGATGAAAAAATGTATTAACCAACAGGGTGAAATGAGATGGCAAAATGTTGCAAATCACAGCCAGGAGATGAACAGTGAAAAAGTTAGTGATGTTACATCTGACACCGACACTCCGAAGCTTGCTTCAGACTCGAACGGTTCTTGCAATGAACCACTGCTTCGGAGCTTGTATCATTACGTCAGTAGTCACGTGAAAATGACCTGAAGCAAACACACTGGTTCAATCCTGTAGTGAACCACATGGCTGTGTTGACAGGTTTGAAACCAGGTGGCTGTATTTCTTATAAAAGTGAAACCAAAACATGACAACACCGTGGGTTGTACAGTAGTAGTCGGTGTTTTGATTAGCGTTATTATTGCGAGTGGATTGAGTTTATTATAGTGTTGTGATGGATCCAGCATGAAAGAGAAGTCGTTCCCAAGGGAACACATTAAACATATTTCCCCAAATAAAATTTGGTTCTAATATTTTTGTGTAGCTACTGAATGATATGGAGAAAGACAGAAACTTCACTAACCCTCTGCTACATTATACAAGTACAACCAGTTACACAAGCACATCCTTTTCAACATAGAAAAATATCAGTCCCACCAGTTAACAAGTTATAGAGTTCTGTTTCCTACAGGAAAGAAACAGTAATGTAATGGTCTCTATAGTAATGGAAACCATTACATAAATTCTATTGGATCTAATGGTTTTCATGGGAATTATAGTGGTCTCTGTGGGTTTCCACTGTTATGTGTTGGGGTCTATTGGTGGGGGCATTGAATCCTAATGGAATATAATCCAACACACTGCTGGCTTTTATGGAGAGTTGATGAGTATGATGGCAAACAGGAGTGGTGATTAAGAATGACCAGGTGTGCAGGTGATGACCAGGGAGGATATTGGGAAATGTAGTGTAGAGTCTGGATCCATCAGACACTCACAAATTATTCATTATATACAAAGGTTTATGAAACTCTAAAACTAACATCCCAAAGGGAATGAACACCAGGGCTGAAACAGTGTCATGTTACAGGGCAGAAAAGGAGGTTTTACGACCACATTCCTTTGGAAGAGAGTGCATGTACGAGAAAGAGACAATGGGAAGACAGAAACAATCTTTAATACAGACTTTGCTGCATTAATCATAGGGGCTGTTTACACTTGGCCTCTTCATGCGTTTTCTCAGATCGGATAGCTATCTGATTTATCAAAACGATCCCATTTACACCTGGGGCCCGTTTCAGTAAGGAGGTTCAACCAACTCTGAGTTAAAGCTTGAACTCTGAGTTGACTTACCCTGAGATGGGAAACTCTGAGTTTTTGGTTACAGAACACCTGAAATGAGTTAGTTCAATCAACTCTGAGTTCACTGACTCTGAGTTAAGCGCGTGCACCACAACTATAAAAAGCCATTATCAATGGAGCACAGATATTATGAGTCACCATGGCAACAGCGCCAGACAAAAAGAGGTTTTGGGTATAATTAATTACCAAGTGATCTAAATATTGTAATTTAATTAAGGGGATTACTCTTAATTCTTCTGTAATTTAAAATAAAATATGATGCAATTACATTAAATAGGAAACTGCATAAACTATAGACCAATTCAGAATAAAACAAAAGGGGATTTAACATACATTTTTAAAAGGTATATTTTTTATGTAACCTTCTCCCTCTACACACTTTGATCACTTCAAGAATAATTCATGCAATTGTATATTGTTAATTTGAAAGAATTAAAAGTGCAGTTTCTTGTCTGTCCTCCTTGTATTAATCAAGTAGTTGAGGTTGATATAGGATTTAGCAATTAGTAATATGCAGACCAATATTTTCTAGAGATAGTAATTATTACTTTAATCTAACTATACCATTGAAGATGTAATTTGTAGTTAATAACCCAGAGTTTCCCTCATTTCAGGGTTAACATACTCAGAGTTTTCACTTAACCTCCTTTCTGAACAGGCCCCTGGTCACATAAATGTGTTTTTGCGAAACGGATATAAATCCGATCTTCAATTCCCGCGCTATATGCAGATTTAGTAAAGTGCACTTCAACGAAAGCAACAGATATGAGCCGAATTTGGTAACACTTTATAATAACTACACGCTAATGATAATTAGTTAAGTATGAGTAAACCATTAATTCATCATTCATAAAGCATTAATAGACATTAATAAGCAGTTTATAAATACAGCTATAAATGCTTTCTTCTTGATTTAAAAGCATATCTATAGTTTGTTAAATAATTGTATTTTCATCCTTTATTAATGTTCAATGTATCATTTATAAATGAAGAATTACATTTTTATGAACCAGTTATTTGAGAGTTGTCATGGTTCGTAAGATTACTTAGGGCGTGTAAGTAAATGATTGCTAAACTATTTAAATGTACATTCATACATCTTATTATTCAGGGGTAAGGGGTAACACTCTCATTTTTTTTCCTGGTCAAAATTTTGAGTTTCAATATCTCAGCTCTGGGAGGGTCTACAGCCTGAATTTTTGCACCCAGGTCCATGTCTCGTGGCCCTCTATCAGAATCCAGAGTTTTGAGAAGATTGGAGAAACTTAATTTTTCACCCCCCGAAAAAAAAAACGTAAGGGGTAACACTGTCATTTTTTTTTTCTTGTCAAAATTTTGAGTTTCAATATCTCAGCCCTGGAAGGGTCTACAGCCTCAATTTTTGCACCCAGGTCCATGTCTCGTGGCCCTCTATCAGAATCCAGAGTTTTGAGAAGATTGGAGAAACTTAATTTTTCACCCCCCGAAAAAAAACATAAGGGGTAACACTGTCATTTTTTTTTCTGGTCATAATTTTGAGTTTCAATATCTCAGCTCTGGAAGGGTCTACAGCCTCAATTTTTGCACCCCGGTCCATGTCTCGTGATCCTCTATCAGAATCCAGAGTTTTGAGAAGATTGGAGAAACTTAATTTTTCACCCCCCGAAAAAAAAAAACGCAAGGAGTAACACTGTCATTTTATTTTCTGGTCAAAATTTTGAGTTTCAATATCTCAGCTCTGGAAGGGTCTACAGCCTCAATTTTTGCACCCAGGTCCATGTCTCGTGGCCCTCTATCAGAATCCAGAGTTTTGAGAAGATTGGAGAAACTTAATTTTTCACCCCCCGAAAAAAAATGTAAGGGGTAACACTGTCATTTTTTTCCTGGTCAAAATTTTGAGTTTCAATATCTCAGCTCTGGGAGGGTCTACAGCCTGAATTTTTGCACCCAGGTCCATGTCTCGTGGCCCTCTATCAGAATCCAGAGTTTTGAGAAGATTGGAGAAACTTAATTTTTCACCCCCCGAAAAAAAAAACGTAAGGGGTAACACTGTCATTTTTTTTTCTTGTCAAAATTTTGAGTTTCAATATCTCAGCTCTGGAAGGGTCTACAGCCTCAATTGTTGCACCCAGGCCCATGTGTCGTGGCCCTCTAGCAGAATCCAGAGTTTTGAGAAGATTGGAGAAACTTAATTTTTCACCTCCCGAAAAAAAAAAAAACGTAAGGGGTAACACTGTCATTTTTTTTTCTTGTCAAAATTTTGAGTTTCAATATCTCAGCTCTGGGAGGGTCTACAGCCTGAATTTTTGCACCCAGGTCCGTGTCCCGTGGCCCTCTATCAGAATCCAGAGTGTTGAGAAGATTGGAGAAACATAATTTTTCAACCCCCGAAAAAAAAAAACGTAAGGAGTAACACTGTCATTTTTTTTTTCTGGTCAAAATTTTGAGTTTCAATATCTCAGCCCTGGAAGGGTCTACAGCCTCAATTTTTGCACCCAGGTCCATGTCTCGTGGCCCTCTATCAGAATCCAGAGTTTTGAGAAGATTGGAGAAACTTAATTTTTCACCCCCCGAAAAAAAACGTAAGGGGTAACACTGTCATTTTTTTTTTCAGGTCAAAATTTTGAGTTTCAATATCTCAGCTCTGGAAGGGTCTACAGCCTCAATTTTTGCACCCAGGTCCATGTCTCGTGGCCCTCTATCAGAATCCAGAGTTTTTAGAAGATTGGAGAAACTTAATTTTTCACCCCCCGAAAAAAAAAACGTAAGGGGTAACACTGTCATTTTTTTTTCTGGTCAAAATTTTGAGTTTCAATATCTCAGCCCTGGAAGGGTCTACAGCCTCAATTTTTGCACCCAGGTCCATGTCTCGTGGCCCTCTATCAGAATCCAGAGTTTTGAGAAGATTGGAGAAACTTATTTTTTCACCTCCCGAAAAAAAAACGTAAGGGGTAACACTGTCATTTTTTTTTCTTGTCAAAATTTTGAGTTTCAATATCTCAGCTCTGGAAGGGTCTACAGCCTCAATTGTTGCACCCAGGCCCATGTCTCGTGGCCCTCTATCAGAATCCAGAGTTTTTAGAAGATTGGAGAAACTTAATTTTTCACCCCCCGAAAAAAAACGTAAGGGGTAACACTGTCATTTTTTTTCTGGTCAAAATTTTGAGTTTCAATATCTCAGCCCTGGAAGGGTCTACAGCCTCAATTTTTGCACCCAGGTCCATGTCTCGTGGCCCTCTATCAGAATCCAAAGTTTTGAGAAGATTGAAGAAACTTAATTTTTCACCCCCCGAAAAAAAACGTAAGGGGTAACACTGTCATTTTTTTTCTGGTCAAAATTTTGAGTTTCAATATCTCAGCTCTGGAAGGGTCTACAGCCTCAATTGTTGCACCCAGGCCCATGTCTCGTGGCCCTCTATCAGAATCCAGAGTTTTGAGAAGATTGGAGAAACTTAATTTTTCACCTCCAGAAAAAAAAACGTAAGGGGTAACACTGTCATTTTTTTTTCTTGTCAAAATTTTGAGTTTCAATATCTCAGCTCTGGAAGGGTCTACAGCCTCAATTTTTGCACCCAGGCCCATGTCCCGTGGCCCTCTATCAGAATCCAGAGTTTTGAGAAGATTGGAGAAACTTAATTTTTCACCCCCCGAAAAAAAAAAACGTAAGGGGTAACACTGTCATTTTTTTTTCTTGTCAAAATTTTGAGTTTCAATATCTCAGCTCTGGAAGGGTCTGCAGCCTCAATTTTTGCACCCAGGTCCATGTCTCGTGGCCCTCTATCAGAATCCAGAGTTTTGAGAAGATTGGAGAAACTTAATTTTTCACCTCCCGGAAAAAAACGTAAGGGGTAACACTGTCATTTTTTTTTTTCTGGTCAAAATTTTGAGTATCAATATCTCAGCCCTGGAAGGGTCTAGAGCCTCAATTTTTGCACCCAGGTCCATGTCTCGTGGCCCTCTATCAGAATCCAAAGTTTTGAGAAGATTGGAGAAACTTAATTTTTCACCCCCCGAAAAAAAAAAACATAAGGGGTAACACTGTCATTTTTTTTTTCTGGTCAAAATTTTGAGTTTCAATATCTCAGCTCTGGAAGGGTTTAGAGCCTCAATTTTTGCACCCAGGCCCATGTCTCGTGGCCCTCTATCAGAATCCAGAGTTTTTAGAAGATTGGAGAAACTTAATTTTTCACCCCCCGAAAAAAAAAACGTAAGGGGTAACATTGTCATTTTTTTTCTGTTCAAAATCTTGAGTTTCAATATCTCAGCCCTGGAAGGGTCTACAGCCTCAATTTTTGCACCCAGGTCCATGTCTCGTGGCCCTCTATCAGAATCCAAAGTTTTGAGAAGATTGAAGAAACTTAATTTTTCACCCCCCGAAAAAAAACGTAAGGGGTAACACTGTCATTTTTTTTCTGGTCAAAATTTTGAGTTTCAATATCTCAGCCCTGGAAGGGTCTACAGCCTCAATTTTTACACACAGTTCCATGTTTTGTGGCCCTCTATCAGAATCCAGAGTTTTGAGAAGATTGGAGAAACTTAATTTTTCACCCCCCGAAAAAAAACGTAAGGGGTAACACTGTCATTTTTTTTCTGGTCAAAATTTTGAGCTGAAATATTGAAACTCAAAATTTTGACCAGAAAAAAAATGACAGTGTTACCCCTTATGTTTTTTTTCGGGGGGTGAAAAATTAAGTTTCTCCAATCTTCTCAAAACTTTGGATTCTGATAGAGGGCCACGAGACATGGACCTGGGTGCAAAAATTTAGGCTCTAGACCCTTCCAGAGCTGAGATATTGAAACTTAAAGTTTTGACCAGAAAAAAAAAATGACAGTGTTAGCCCTTACGTTTTTTTTCGGGGGGTGAAAAATTAAGTTTCTCCAATCTTCTCAAAACTCTGGATTGTGATAGAGGGCCACGAGACATGGACCTGGGTGCAAAAATTGAGGCTCTAGACCCTTCCAGAGCTGAGATATTGAAACTTAAAGTTTTGACCAGAAAAAAAAATGACAGTGTTACCCCTTATGTTTTTTTTCGGGGGGTGAAAAATTACGTTTCTCCAATCTTCTCAAAACTCTGGATTCTGATAGAGGGCCACGAGACATGGACCTGGGTGCAAAAATTGAGGCTCTAGACCCTTTCAGAGCTGAGATATTGAAACTTAAAGTTTTGACCAGAAAACAAGATGACAGTGTTACCCCTTATGTTTTTTTTTGGGGGGGGGGGGGGGGGGGGGTGAAAAATTAAGTTTCTCCAATCTTCTCAAAACTCTGGATTCTGATAGAGGGCCACGAGACATGGACCTGGGTGCAAAAATTGAGGCTCTAGACCCTTCCAGAGCTGAGATATTGAAACTTAAAGTTTTGAGCAGAAAAAAATTAGTGTTACCCCTTATGTTTTTTTTTTCGGGGGGTGAAAAATTAAGTTTCTCCAATCTTCTCAAAACTCTGGATTCTGATAGAGGGCCACGAGACATGGACCTGGGTGCAAAAATTGAGGCTCTAGACCCTTCCAGAGCTGAGATATTGAAACTTAAAGTTTTGACCAGAAAAAAAAAATGACAGTGTTACCCCTTATGTTTTTTTTCGGGGGGTGAAAAATTAAGTTTCTCCAATCTTCTCAAAACTCTGGATTCTGATAGAGGGCCACGAGACACGGACCTGGGTGCAAAAATTGAGGCTCTAGACCCTTCCAGAGCCGAGATATTGAAACTTAAAGTTTTGACCAGAAAAAAAATGACAGTGTTACCCCTTATGTTTTTTTTCGGGGGGTGAAAAATTAAGTTTCTCCAATCTTCTCAAAACTCTGGATTCTGATAGAGGGCCACGACACATGGACCTGGGTGCAAAAATTGAGGCTCTAGACCCTTCCAGAGCTGAGATATTGAAACTTAAAGTTTTGACCAGAAAAAAAAAAGACAGTGTTACCCCTTATATTTTTTTTCGGGGGGTGAAAAATTAAGTTTCTCCAATCTTCTCAAAACTCTGGATTCTGATAAGAGGGCCACGAGACATGGACCTGGGTGCAAAAATTGATGCTCTAGACCCTTCCAGAACTGAGATATTGAAACTTAAAGTTTTGACCAGAAAAAAAATGACAGTGTTACCCCTTATGTTTTTTTTCGGGGGGTGAAAAATTAAGTTTCTCCAATCTTCTCAAAACTCTGGATTCTGATAGAGGGGCACGAGACATGGACCTGGGTGCAAAAATTGAGGCTCTAGACCCTTCCAGAGCTGAGATATTGAAACTTAAAGTTTTGACCAGAAAAAAAATGACAGTGTTACCCCTTATGTTTTTTTTCGGGGGGTGAAAAATTAAGTTTCTCCAATCTTCTCAAAACTCTGGATTCTGATAGAGGGGCACGAGACATGGACCTGGGTGCAAAAATTGAGGCTCTAGACCCTTCCAGAGCTGAGATATTGAAACTTAAAGTTTTGACCAGAAAAAAAATGACAGTGTTACCCCTTATGTTTTTTTTTTCGGGGGGTGAAAAATTAAGTTTCTCCAATCTTCTCAAAACTCTGGATTCTGATAGAGGGCCACGAGACATGGACCTGGGTGCAAAAATTGATGCTCTAGACCCTTCCAGAGCTGAGATATTGAAACTTAAAGTTTTGACCAGAAAAAAAAATGACAGTGTTACCCCTTATGTTTTTTTTCGGGGGGTGAAAAATTACGTTTCTCCAATCTTCTCAAAACTCTGGATTCTGATAGAGGGCCACGAGACATGGACCTGGGTGCAAAAATTGAGGCTCTAGACCCTTTCAGAGCTGAGATATTGAAACTTAAAGTTTTGACCAGAAAACAAGATGACAGTGTTACCCCTTATGTTTTTTTTTTTGGGGGGGGGGGGTGAAAAATTAAGTTTCTCCAATCTTCTCAAAACTCTGGATTCTGATAGAGGGCCACGAGACATGGACCTGGGTGCAAAAATTGAGGCTCTAGACCCTTCCAGAGCTGAGATATTGAAACTTAAAGTTTTGAGCAGAAAAAAATTAGTGTTACCCCTTATGTTTTTTTTTTCGGGTGGTGAAAAATTAAGTTTCTCCAATCTTCTCAAAACTCTGGATTCTGATAGAGGGCCACGAGACATGGACCTGGGTGCAAAAATTGAGGCTCTAGACCCTTCCAGAGCTGAGATATTGAAACTTAAAGTTTTGACCAGAAAAAAAAAATGACAGTGTTACCCCTTATGTTTTTTTTCGGGGGGTGAAAAATTAAGTTTCTCCAATCTTCTCAAAACTCTGGATTCTGATAGAGGGCCACGAGACACGGACCTGGGTGCAAAAATTGAGGCTCTAGACCCTTCCAGAGCCGAGATATTGAAACTTAAAGTTTTGACCAGAAAAAAAATGACAGTGTTACCCCTTATGTTTTTTTTCGGGGGGTGAAAAATTAAGTTTCTCCAATCTTCTCAAAACTCTGGATTCTGATAGAGGGCCACGACACATGGACCTGGGTGCAAAAATTGAGGCTCTAGACCCTTCCAGAGCTGAGATATTGAAACTTAAAGTTTTGACCAGAAAAAAAAAGACAGTGTTACCCCTTATATTTTTTTTCGGGGGGTGAAAAATTAAGTTTCTCCAATCTTCTCAAAACTCTGGATTCTGATAAGAGGGCCACGAGACATGGACCTGGGTGCAAAAATTGATGCTCTAGACCCTTCCAGAACTGAGATATTGAAACTTAAAGTTTTGACCAGAAAAAAAATGACAGTGTTACCCCTTATGTTTTTTTTCGGGGGGTGAAAAATTAAGTTTCTCCAATCTTCTCAAAACTCTGGATTCTGATAGAGGGGCACGAGACATGGACCTGGGTGCAAAAATTGAGGCTCTAGACCCTTCCAGAGCTGAGATATTGAAACTTAAAGTTTTGACCAGAAAAAAAATGACAGTGTTACCCCTTATGTTTTTTTTCGGGGGGTGAAAAATTAAGTTTCTCCAATCTTCTCAAAACTCTGGATTCTGATAGAGGGGCACGAGACATGGACCTGGGTGCAAAAATTGAGGCTCTAGACCCTTCCAGAGCTGAGATATTGAAACTTAAAGTTTTGACCAGAAAAAAAATGACAGTGTTACCCCTTATGTTTTTTTTTTCGGGGGGTGAAAAATTAAGTTTCTCCAATCTTCTCAAAACTCTGGATTCTGATAGAGGGCCACGAGACATGGACCTGGGTGCAAAAATTGATGCTCTAGACCCTTCCAGAGCTGAGATATTGAAACTTAAAGATTTTACCAGAAAAAAAAATGACAGTGTTACCCCTTATGTTTTTTTTCGGGGGGTGAAAAATTAAGTTTCTCCAATCTTCTCAAAACTCTGGATTCTGATAGAGGGCCACGAGACACGGACCTGGGTGCAAAAATTGAGGCTCTAGACCCTTCCAGAGCTGAGATATTGAAACTTAAAGTTTTGACCAGAAAAAAAAATGACAGTGTTACCCCTTACGTTTTTTTTCGGGGGGGGGGGGGGGGGTGAAAAATTAAGTTTCTCCAATCTTCTCAAAACTCTGGATTCTGATAGAGGGCCACGAGACATGGACCTGGGTGCAAAAATTGAGGCTCTAGACCCTTCCAGAGCTGAGATATTGAAACTTAAAGTTTTGAGCAGAAAAAAATTAGTGTTACCCCTTATGTTTTTTTTTTCGGGGGGTGAAAAATTAAGTTTCTCCAATCTTCTCAAAACTCTGGATTCTGATAGAGGGCCACGAGACATGGACCTGGGTGCAAAAATTGAGGCTCTAGACCCTTCCAGAGCTGAGATATTGAAACTTAAAGTTTTGACCAGAAAAAAAAAATGACAGTGTTACCCCTTATGTTTTTTTTCGGGGGGTGAAAAATTAAGTTTCTCCAATCTTCTCAAAACTCTGGATTCTGATAGAGGGCCACGAGACACGGACCTGGGTGCAAAAATTGAGGCTCTAGACCCTTCCAGAGCCGAGATATTGAAACTTAAAGTTTTGACCAGAAAAAAAATGACAGTGTTACCCCTTATGTTTTTTTTCGGGGGGTGAAAAATTAAGTTTCTCCAATCTTCTCAAAACTCTGGATTCTGATAGAGGGCCACGACACATGGACCTGGGTGCAAAAATTGAGGCTCTAGACCCTTCCAGAGCTGAGATATTGAAACTTAAAGTTTTGACCAGAAAAAAAAAGACAGTGTTACCCCTTATATTTTTTTTCGGGGGGTGAAAAATTAAGTTTCTCCAATCTTCTCAAAACTCTGGATTCTGATAAGAGGGCCACGAGACATGGACCTGGGTGCAAAAATTGATGCTCTAGACCCTTCCAGAACTGAGATATTGAAACTTAAAGTTTTGACCAGAAAAAAAATGACAGTGTTACCCCTTATGTTTTTTTTCGGGGGGTGAAAAATTAAGTTTCTCCAATCTTCTCAAAACTCTGGATTCTGATAGAGGGGCACGAGACATGGACCTGGGTGCAAAAATTGAGGCTCTAGACCCTTCCAGAGCTGAGATATTGAAACTTAAAGTTTTGACCAGAAAAAAATGACAGTGTTACCCCTTATGTTTTTTTTCGGGGGGTGAAAAATTAAGTTTCTCCAATCTTCTCAAAACTCTGGATTCTGATAGAGGGGCACGAGACATGGACCTGGGTGCAAAAATTGAGGCTCTAGACCCTTCCAGAGCTGAGATATTGAAACTTAAAGTTTTGACCAGAAAAAAAATGACAGTGTTACCCCTTATGTTTTTTTTTTTCGGGGGGTGAAAAATTAAGTTTCTCCAATCTTCTCAAAACTCTGGATTCTGATAGAGGGCCACGAGACATGGACCTGGGTGCAAAAATTGATGCTCTAGACCCTTCCAGAGCTGAGATATTGAAACTTAAAGATTTTACCAGAAAAAAAAATGACAGTGTTACCCCTTATGTTTTTTTTCGGGGGGTGAAAAATTAAGTTTCTCCAATCTTCTCAAAACTCTGGATTCTGATAGAGGGCCACGAGACACGGACCTGGGTGCAAAAATTGAGGCTCTAGACCCTTCCAGAGCTGAGATATTGAAACTTAAAGTTTTGACCAGAAAAAAAAATGACAGTGTTACCCCTTACGTTTTTTTTCGGGGGGGGGGGGGGGGGGTGAAAAATTAAGTTTCTCCAATCTTCTCAAAACTCTGGATTCTGATAGAGGGCCACGAGACATGGACCTGGGTGCAAAAATTGAGGCTCTAGACCCTTCCAGAGCTGAGATATTGAAACTTAAAGTTTTGACCAGAAAAAAAAATGACAGTGTTACCCCTTACGTTTTTTTTCGGGGGGTGAAAAATTAAGTTTCTACAATCTTCTCAAAACTCTGGATTCTGATAGAGGGCCACGAGACATGGACCTGGGTGCAAAAATTGAGGCTCTAGACCCTTCCAGAGCTGAGATATTGAAACTTAAAGTTTTGACCAGAAAAAAAAAATGACAGTGTTACCCCTTATGTTTTTTTTCGGGGGGTGAAAAATTAAGTTTCTCCAATCTTCTCAAAACTCTGGATTCTGATAGAGGGCCACGAGACATGGGCCTGGGTGCAAAAATTGAGGCTCTAGACCCTTCCAGAGCTGAGATATTGAAACTTAAAGTTTTGACCAGAAAAAAAAATGACAGTGTTACCCCTTATGTTTTTTTTCGGGGGGTGTTACGTTCCTACATATTCTGTGGGCGTTTCTGTTTGTTTTTTGCTTGCGCTCTCTCTCTCTCTCTCTATCAGTTTCTTAGGTCAGCCTTCTCCGCTTGCTGATTGGCCCAGGAAACTGTCAATCATCATTAAGGGATGTGATGTGGACCTATCCGCTGTCTGAGACGTCCTCACTACCAGTTTAAAAGCCACTGGAAAACAGAGTGGAAATTAGTCCCATTTTGATTTCCGATTCTTTTTGCTGCCAATGTGATTCTTGTTGTCGTTTGGGACTCGTTTGATTTGTTAATTTGGCTTAGGCTAGCTGTGTTTCTTCAGTTTGTTTTGTTACCTTGTTTGATTACTTTGGTTGACGTTTGCTTTGACTTGTATAGAGCCTGTGCTCTTTTGTTACCCTTTGCTCCAAGGAATGGGGATAGGGAAGATGTCGTACGACTTCCATTGTGCAAACATCTAGACTAACCTTAGTATAGAAACACTAGGTAAGAGGTGAACGACACTCTTGTATGTTTTGTTTTTATGAGCTAGAGTAGGGAAGAACACGGCGCTTGGCGCTGAAGAAACAATTCTTTTCTTTCCTTTTCTTTAGCTAGGTAAGAGGGTTGAATTTAATTAGAATTGTTTTCTTTTGTTTCTTTCTTTATTTTGGCGTCACTTTAGTCCCTTTTTCCTTAAGGGTAATTTGTTGCTTACTTTCTTTTCTTTTATTTATTACTTATTTTTGTTTTCTCTTTATATAATTGTTGGAGGCTGTTAGCTTCCTTAATGTTCCTGATTTACTTTATTATTCATTTGTAGTTTCTTATATTTTTTGTATAATAAAAATCATTATTGTTTATTGGCAGTTTGGTTTCGCTTGTTGTTTCCTGACACACACTACCACTTCCACAGTTTTACAAGGTTTTCTTTAATGTTACTCCTCTAGCCCCTAGATTAGTTTAGAGGGGTCCTAACATTAAATGGGGGCTCGTCCGGGATACTAATAGCAATGCAAATTGTTGTTGGTATTGGAAAGTGCCTGGAAGAAAATAAATGAAGACGGTAATTCTGTGGGATGTGTGGTGTTGGCAGGAAAGTGACGTTGCACGTTTGTAGTTTTGGGACCGGATAGTAATCACTTATGCAGGGTACTAGTTTCGTACTTATCGGTTTGTTATTCATTTTGGGAATGTTTAACTTGCAAGATTTTGTTGCTAGTCCATCTGTAGAACAGCTTAATCTGTGCAGGAAGCAGGAGTTGTTGCAGATCGCAGACCATTTTCAAATTGTGGTGAGTAAACAGTCTCTTAAGAAAGAAATAAAGCAGATTTTGATCAACAAATTGAATGAGTTGCAGGTGTTGCCGATGTCAAACGTGGGGAATGTTCCGGCGCAAATCTGTCATGGGGAGAAGGCCAAGCAGAGTGAAGGAGCTGTTGCTGACGCGGAGGCCGAAGCCAAGGCCGGCTTATCACCGTTTGAGCCGTTCTCACCCAGCTCTGCGGATTCACAGGCAAGTCCGCGACTGAAAGTCCGTCTTGCCCGCTTGCGCTTTGAAGCTCAAGAGAGAGCTGAGGCGCGTCAAGCTAACCTGAACTTGCAACTGGAGGTACGCAGGTTGGAAATTGAAGCAGAGACACAGGTGAAACTAAGACAGCTTGAGTTGGAAGCGTCGAGAGTGACTGCTCACTCAGTTGTGCCGTTGGACACCGCTTCAACTGTTCCTTCTTCGCCGCGTGGTGGTTCAAGCCCAGAAACTTTTGACGTGAGTAAACACATTGCACTTGTTCCTCAATTTAGAGAGACAGAAGTTGACTCTTATTTCAGTGCGTTTGAACGCATTGCAACTTCTTTTCATTGGCCTAAAGAGGTTTGGTCTGTGCTCTTGCAATGTAGATTAGTGGGTAAAGCTCAAGAAATTTGTGCTTCATTGTCACTAGAAGAGAGTATGAAATATGAGTCTGTGAAAACTGCTATCTTGAGAGCTTATGAGTTACTTCCAGAAGCATATAGACAACGTTTTAGAAAACACAGAAAAAGTCCTACACAAACTTTCACGGAGTTTGCTAGGGAGAAAGGCGTGTTGTTTGACAAATGGTGTACCGCCAGTAATGTGCGTGATTTTGATACTTTAAGAGAATTGCTGTTACTTGAGGAGTTTAAAGGATGCATCTGATAGCGTTGTAGTATATCTTAATGAACAGAAGGTAACTACTTTGTCACATGCCGCTGTCCTCGCAGATGAGTTTGTGTTAACTCACAAGAATGTGTTTTCTTCCACACGATTTGAGAAGTCAGAGTTTGATAATTCGCAGTCTAAGAATTCACGTGCACGATTTAGTCCATCTCGTGATAAAGAGGAGCGTGAATGTTTCTACTGTCACAAGAAAGGACATTTGATTGCTGATTGTTTGCTATTAAAACGCAAGCCGCAGTCTCAACCGAAAGGTATGGGATTTGTACACACTGTTGAAACTGCAGTTGACGTGAATACTGATGATAGAGTTGCTGAGAGTTATCGACCTTTCGTGTCTAAAGGGTTAATATCTTTGACTGGGAAAACAGGAGATCAGAAAGAAATAAGAATACTGAGAGACACTGGTGCGATGCAGTCATTTATTTTGGCAGATAAAATACAGATGTCTGATGATACTTCTTGTGGGTCTAGTGTACTTGTCCAGGGAATTGAGATGGGTTGTATGAAATTCCCACTACATCAAGTGCACTTGCAGAGTGAGTTGTGCACTGGTGTTGTAAGAGTCGCTGTTTGTCCCTCACTTCCTGTGAAAGGAGTTGATTTCATTCTAGGAAATGATTTAGCAGGTGGTAAGGTAATGTCTGTGATTGAAGTAATGGAAGAACCAAATGTGTCCTGTGAGTTAGAAAGGTTAGCTGAAACTTACCCTGAAGCTTTTCCAGCTTGTGCTGTCACACGCGCTCAGTCACGCAGAGTAGGTGATGTAGTAGATCTGTCTAGCTCATTCATGTTTCCACTTTTGACTGGAGACACGTTATCGGGTATGAATCGGGAACAAGAAAATGGTTCAGAGACGGAAAACAAAGGTGTGGTAGAGTTTGATGCAGAGTTACTGAAGTTACCTGTATCTCGTGAGAAAATTATCACTGCACAAAAGGAGGATAAAACACTGGTTAAAACGTTTAAGGCTGTTGTACCTATGGATGTTGTCAAAGACAGGAAAAGTGCTTACTTCATTGAGAATGAACTACTGATGAGGAAATGGTGCTCTCATGTTGATGAAAACTTAGACTGGAATGTTGTTTATCAAATTGTGGTTCCGTCTCCTTATCGTCAACATGTCTTGTTTCTAGCTCATGATCACCACCTTTCTGGTCATTTAGGAGTTACCAAGACCTATAACAGAATTTTGAGTCATTTCTTTTGGCCAGGATTAAAGAAAGATGTTGTCCAGTACTGCCGTACCTGTCACACTTGTCAGATTGTGGGAAAGCCAAATCAGAGTGTACCACTTGCTCCTTTGACTCCTATACCAGCGATCGGAGAACCATTTGAACATGTGCTTGTTGACTGTGTCGGTCCATTACCTAAGACTAAGAATGGCAATCAGTTTCTGTTAACTATCATGTGTGTGAATACCAGGTTTCCAGAAGCGATTCCTTTGAGGAAAATCACGGCACCTGTGGTCAGCAAAGCGTTGGTGAAATTCTTTTCCACATGCGGCTTACCGAAGGTAGTTCAAATGGATCAAGGTACGAATTTTATATCGAAACTGTTTAAGCAAGTGCTTGAGTCATTAGCAATTACTCATAGAGTTTCAAGTGCATATCATCCGCAAAGCCAGGGCGCATTGGAACGTTTCCACCAAACTCTGAAGTCAATGCTGAAGAAATATTGTCATGATACTGCTAAAGAATGGGATGAGGGAGTTCCTCTGGTTTTGTTTGCTGTTCGAGAGACTATTCAAGAATCTCTGGGGTTTAGTCCAGCCGAACTTGTGTTCGGACACAAAGTTAGAGGTCCATTGAGAGTTCTTAAAGAATGAGTTTTAGCATCTGACTCGAATAAAAACCTCAACATACTAGATTATGTAAGTAAGTTTCGCGATCAACTTCATGCTGCCTGGTCGCTAGCCCAAGAATGCCTTGCAGAGGCTCAGAAAGGTATGAAGAGTACATACGATAAACATTCAGTGGCGCGATCTTTTCAATCTGGAGACAAAGTGCTTGTGTTGTTACCTGTTCCAGGAACATCCTTATCTGCTCGTTTCTATGGTCCTTATGTTGTAGAAAAGAGAATGAGCGAGACTGATTATATGTTGCGTACACCTGGTAGGAAACGAAAGACCCGTGTATGTCATCTAAACATGTTGAAAGCTTACCATTCTAGGGAGTCCTCAACGGCGAGCGTCGCAGGAAAGACGGCAGGGCCCGCTGTTTCTTCTGTTGCGATGGCCGTAGATCGGGAGTCATCTCCTGATACCTCGGAGGTAGACCCGGATGGTGTGGTACTCCGCCATGCTTTTCAGCAGGGTGTAAGGTTGGGAAATTCTGAGATTTTACAAGATCTTCATTCGCATGTTAGTCATTTGACTGTGAATCAGAGAATAGACATTGTGAAAGTACTTGCAGATTTTAAATGCCTGTTTGGTGATGTTCCCACACAAACAAACGTTCTGAAACATGATATCGATGTGAACGGAGCTCGTCCTATCAAGCAACATGCTTACCGTGTAAATGCAATGAAAAGGTCTGTAATGAGTAAAGAGGTGGAATATCTGCTGGATCATGGTCTAGCCAAATCCAGTTACAGTCCATGGAGTTCTCCATGTTTACTTGTTCCCAAACCAGATGGTTAATTTAGATTTTGCACAGACTATCGTAAAGTGAATTCAGTGACTGTACCAGATAGTTATCCCTTACCTAGAATGGAAGATTGTATCGATCACATCGGTTCTGCACGTTTTGTAACCAAGCTTGATATGCTAAAAGGTTATTGGCAGGTGCCGCTTACCCCCAGAGCTTCAGAAATCTCAGCATTTGTCACTCCAGACAATTTTCTTCAGTACACGTCGATGGCTTTCGGTCTTCGAAATGCTCCCGCAACTTTTCAATGCCTTGTTAATATAGTTTTACATGGTGTCCCAGACTGTAATGCCTATCTGGACGATCTGGTTTTGTATTCTCGAAGTTGGTCAGAACACATCAGTCTGTTGAGAACAGTATTCGAGCGACTCGCTAAGGCAAATTTGACCCTTAACCTAGCAAAGTGTGAGTTTGGCAAAGCAACCGTTACTTACCTAGGTAAGGAGGTTGGTCAAGGTCAAGTGAGACCCGTGGAAGCTAAAGTAACTGCCATTGTTGAATTCCCAATTCCTACTACTCGTAGAGAGTTGCGGAGGTTCCTAGGAATAGCAGGCTACTATCGGGGGTTCTGTAAGAATTTCTCGACCGTTGTGAGTCCTCTTACTTCACTGCTTAGTCCATCTAATGCTTATGAGTGGTCAGTTGAGTGTCAACATGCTTTTGATTCAGTTAAAACTTTGATGTGCAATGCTCCTGTCTTAATGGCACCTAACTGTGACCAGCCGTTTAAGTTAGAGGTTGATGCAAGTAATGTGGGTGCTGGGGGTGTTCTTATTCAAGAAGATGCCAATGGTATTGATCATCCTATCAGTTACTATTCTCGCAAGTTTAACAAACATCAAGTTAACTATGCTACTATCGAGAAAGAAGCTCTTGCTTTGTTGCTTTCGCTACAACACTTTGAAGTGTATCTCGGTTCTAGTAGTCTTCCGAATGTAGTGTATACAGATCACAATCCACTAGTGTTCCTAACCCGAATGTATAATCACAACCAACGATTGATGCGTTGGGCTCTTATTGTCCAGAACTACAACCTGGAAATACGACACAAGAAGGGATCAGAGAATGTGTTGGCCGATGCTCTGTCGAGAGTTTAATTTTTTTGGTAGAGATTAGTTCACAAAACGAGTTTGTTCTTAAGTGTGGGAGTGTTACGTTCGTACATATTCTGTGGGCGTTTCTGTTTGTTTTTTGCTTGCGCTCTCTCTCTCTCTCTCTCTATCAGTTTCTTAGGTCAGCCTTCTCCGCTTGCTGATTGGCCCAGGAAACTGTCAATCATCATTAAGGGATGTGATGTGGACCTATCCGCTGTCTGAGACGTCCTCACTACCAGTTTAAAAGCCACTGGAAAACAGAGTGGAAATTAGTCCCATTTTGATTTCCGATTCTTTTTGCTGCCAATGTGATTCTTGTTTTCGTTTGGGACTCGTTTGATTTGTTAATTTGGCTTAGGCTAGCTGTGTTTCTTCAGTTTGTTTTGTTACCTTGTGTGATTACTTTGGTTGACGTTTGCTTTGACTTGTATAGAGCTTGTGCTCTTTTGTTACCCTTTGCTCCAAGGAATGGGGATAGGGAAGATGTCGTACGACTTCCATTGTGCAAACATCTAGACTAACCTTTGTATAGAAACACTAGGTAAGAGGTGAACGCCACTCTTGTATGTTTTGTTTTTATGAGCTAGAGTAGGGAAGAACACGGCGCTTGGCGCTGAAGAAACAATTCTTTTCTTTCCTTTTCTTTAGCTAGGTAAGAGGGTTGAATTTAATTAGAATTGTTTTCTTTTGTTTCTTTCTTTATTTTGGCGTCACTTTAGTCCCTTTTTCCTTAAGGGTAATTTGTTGCTTACTTTCTTTTCTTTTATTTATTACTTATTTTTGTTTTCTCTTTATATAATTGTTGGAGGCTGTTAGCTTCCTTAATGTTCCTGATTTAATTTATTATTCATTTGTAGTTTCTTATATTTTTTGTATAATAAAAATCATTATTGTTTATTGGCAGTTTGGTTTCGCTTGTTGTTTCCTGACACACACTACCACTTCCACAGTTTTACAAGGTTTTCTTTAATGTTACTCCTCTAGCCCCTAGAATAGTTTAGAGGGGTCGTAACAGGGGGTGAAAAATTAAGTTTCTCCAATCTTCTCAAAACTCTGGATTCTGATAGAGGGCCACGAGACATGGACCTGGGTGCAAAAATTGAGGCTCTAGACCCTTCCAGAGCTGAGATATTGAAACTTAAAGCTTTGACCAGAAAAAAAAAATGACAGTGTTACCCCTTATGTTTTTTTTTCGGGGGGTGAAAAATTAAGTTTCTCCAATCTTCTCAAAACTCTGGATTCTGATAGAGGGCCACGAGACATAGACCTGGGTGCAAAAATTGAGGCTCTAGACCCTTCCAGAGCTGAGATATTGAAACTTAAAGTTTTGACCAGAAAAAAAAATGACAGTGTTACCCCTTACGTTTTTTTTCGGGGGGTGAAAAATTAAGTTTCTCCAATCTTCTCAAAACTCTGGATTCTGATAGAGGGCCACGAGACATGGACCTGGGTGCAAAAATTGAGGCTCTAGACCCTTCCAGAGCTGAGATATTGAAACTTAAAGTTTTGACCAGAAAAAAAAAAAATGAAAGTGTTACCCCTTATGATTTTTTTTCGGGGGGTGAAAAATTAAGTTTCTCCAATCTTCTCAAAACGTCTCGGTTACAGATGTAACCCTCGTTCCCTGAGTAGGGAACGGAGACGTTACGTCAAGGAGTGACGGAGAATGGGGGTTTCGCATAGAAAGCCAATCCTCTTCGAGTATTTAACAACGAGCCAATGGCATGAAAATGCCATGGGTCTGCGGAATTTGCATAGCGCACTCCGCCCACCCATGTGGGTATAAAAGGAGGAAGCAAACGCAACCGCAGTATGTCTTCGCTGAGGAGCCAAGACTGATCTCAGGCGTCACCCAGCGGTACAGCAGAAGTGGCAAGGAGACGTAACGTCTCCGTTCCCTACTCAGGGAACGAGGGTTACATCTGTAACCGAGACGTTCCCTTTCGTAGTCACTCCGAGTTACGTCAAGGAGTGACGGAGAATGGGGGTCTATGCCATCACGCCATCTTCCAGCTGTCTTCCAGTGCTCTGCGAAAGTCTAGACCTCTAACACAAAATTACACAAAGGTCCCACTTTGACACAGAATTACCAAGGTACACTGGGAAACATATCCCGGGAGGGACATGCTACCAGATGCCTACCGAAGGGAGGACTTACAAAACACATATGGCCACTGGGGCTGCATATGGAGAATACTGGAGCGCCAACCGCAGGTGGCAACTAGCTCCAGGGGTGGCAGATGGCTTGCCAAGGGAAGACACATGCTCAGAGAGGCTTACAGTGGATAATACACATGAGACAGTTACCAAGGGGAACCGTGCACATGGAGGCACTTAGCCGGCACCAGAGCAAGCGCAGTGGTGCCCGCATCATAAGCGCTGGAGGACTCAGGGCTTCAAAGAAGGTACAACTGAGGAAATATCGCACTTATCCAATCTGAGGAGTGGAGTGGCGAGCAAGCGAAGACACTCAAGCGGTTCCAGCACTAGCGGAGGCGAGTACGTGAGAGGAAACTGGCTCGATTCGCAAATTATAAAATCTTGCGAAGGTGTTAGGTGTCGCCCAGCCTGCAGCTCTGCAGATGTCTGTTAGCGAGGCGCCATGCGCTAAAGCCCAAGAGGAAGCCACACTCCGAGTGGAGTGGGCAGTCACACCAAGGGGGCACGGTCGACCTTGCTGCTGGTAAGACAAAACAATGGCATCCACTAACCAGTGAGACAGCCGTTGTTTTGAGAGAGCCCTTCCCTTCTGGCTCCCCCCATGACAGACAAAGAGCTGATCTGAGGTCCTGAAACACCGCGTTCTGTCAACGTAGGTGCGGAGTGCACGCACCGGACAGAGCAGTGCCAAGGCTGGGTCTGCCTCCTCCAGGGGCAGCGCTTGCAGGGTCACCACCTGATCCCGAAAGGGAGTAGTGGGGACCTTGGGCACGTAACCGAGCCGGGGTCTCAGAACAACGTGAGAGTAAGCCGGCCCGAACTCTAGGCACGCTTCGTCAACGGAGAATGCGTGCAGGTCCCCTACCCTCTTGATGGAGGCCAATGCAACCAGGAGTGCTGTCTTCATGGACAGGAACTTCAACTCAACCGCTTGCAAAGGCTCAAAGGGAGGCCTCTGCAGAGCACTTAACACTACCGAGAGGTCCCAAGAGGGCACGAGGGGAGGACGAGGCGGATTTAGCCTCCTCGCTCCCCTCAGGAACCTGATGACCAGGTCGTGCTTTCCAACGGACTTACCTTCAACTGCATCATGAGAGGCGGAAATAGCCGCGACGTAAACTTTGAGGGTGGAGGGCGACAGCCTACGCTCCAACCCATCCTGCAGGAAGGAAAGCACAACATTGATCGAGCATCTCCTGGGGTCTTCTCGTTGCTGCCACCGCAGGTGGTAGCGAACTCAAACCTGCCTCGTGCCGTCCAGGAGCCACACATGTAGCCTCCATAGATCGGGACGAGGGTGCCACAGAGTGCCCCGTCTCTGAGTGAGCAGATCTTGTCTCAGAGGAATAGGCCAAGGAGGTGCTGTCGCGAGGAGCATGAGTTCGGAGAACCACGTCTTGGTGGGCCAATAAGGGGCTACCAGCAGGACCTGTTCCTCGTCCTCCTTGATCTTGCACAACACCCGTGCAAGGAGGCTCACTGGGGGAAACGCATACTTGCGTGGGCCCCGCGGCCAGCTGTGCGCCAGCGCATCTGTACCGAGCGTGCCCTCGGACAGGGAATAAAACTGGACGCAGTGGGAAGAGTCCCGGGAGGCAAACAGATCTATCTGAGCTTCCCCGAACTGGTCCCAGATCAGCTGGACCGTCTGGGGATGGAGTCGCCATTCGCCGGAGACAGGGCGGATCCGTGACAGCTCGTCGGCTGCCAGGTTCCGGGCTCCAGGAATGTACACAGCACGAAGGGACCTCAGGTGCTTCTGACTCCATAATAGGAGGTGGCGAGCGAGCTGCGACATCCGACGTGAGCGTAGACCCCCCTGGTGGTTGATGTACGCTACTGTAGCGGTATTGTCTGAGCGGACAAGTACGTGTTGACCCCTGAGCAGTGCTCGAAAGCGGTGCAGGGCCAGGCGTACTGCCAGCAGCTCGAGGCAATTGATGTGCATGAGGCGCTGGGGTCCTGTCCAGGAACCCGCGGCTGCATGCCCATTGCACATGGCACCCCAACCCGTGGTAGATGCATCCGTGGAGACAACGAGATGCCTGGAAACTCGCTGGAGAGGGACACCTGCCCGAAGAAAGCTGAGGTTCAACCACGGGAAGAAAGTTCGGCGGCACGCTGGAGTTACTGGAACCCGGAGCGAGCCACGATGCCATGCCCACCTCGGGACTCGATCGCGAAGCCAAAGCTGAAGCGGTCTCATATGAAGCAATCCGAGTGGCGTAGCCGCGGCTGCGGATGCCATATGCCCCAGGAGCCTCTGAAAGAGTTTCAGTGGAACCGCACTCTTGCCGTCGAACTGTCGAAGACAAGTCAGCAGTGAGTGTGCGCGCTCGTTCGTAAGCTGCGCAGACATGGCGACCGAGTCTATCTCCATGCCGAGAAAAGAGATCCTCTGCACGGGGCAAAGTTTGCTCTTCTCCCGGTTGACCCGAAGGCCCAGACGGGCTAAGTGCTGAAGCACTAGATCTCTGTGTTCGCAAACCTGTTCTCGAGAGTGAGCCAAAATTAGCCAATCGTCGAGATAGTTCAGGATGCGAACCCCGTGTTCGCGAAGGGGAACAAGGGCTGCCTCGGCGATCTTCATGAAGACGCGAGGGGACAGAGCTAACCCGAATGGGAGAACCGTGTACTGATATGCCTGGCCTTCGAAAGCGAACCGAAGAAACGGTCTGTGTCGAGGCAAAATGGAGACATGGAAGTACGCGTCCTTCAAGTCGATCGCTGCAAACCAATCCTGATGTCGAACACATTCGAAAATGCGTTTGGCCGTGAGCATTTTGAACGGCATTCGATGCAGAGTGCGGTTCAAAACGCGCAGGTCCAGGATCGGTCGTAACCCACCGGTCTTCTTGGGGACAATGAAGTAGGGGCTGTAAAAGCCGGACTTCACCTCGGCTGGAGGGACCGTCTCGATCGCACCCTTCGCCAGCAGGGTCGCAATCTCCGCTCTCAAAACCGGGGCATTGCCACCGATTATAGTGGAGCGAACTCCCCTGAAACGGGGAGGAGATCGTGCGAACTGAATCGCGTAGCCGAATCTGATCGTTCTGATGACCCAGCGGGACAGACCGGGGAGCTCGAGCCAAGCTCCGAGGAACCGAACCAGCGGGGTCATCCGAGCCACAGACGTCCCCCCGGAGGGGCAGCGGGGCGGAGTGACTGGCATGCGCACGGGAGATACCACATGCGGGTGCGTAGTCGAGCTCCGCTCCCCGACAGAAGAGACCAGGGAAGGACCAGCGTTCCACGGGGGTCTGTTCTGCCGGGGGTCTGGCGACAGAGGGGGAGAGGAGCGGTGCGGTCCGGGGACGACGCACGCTCCTCTCCGCGCCCTCAGAGACAGAGAGGAATGAGCGGGGCGACGCTCTGGAGCATCGTGCGCGCTCATCCCGGTCTGTGTGCTCAGTGATAGTGTCAAGTCTTTCTTTAACCAACTCAGGGTGCTGCCCACCCGTGGGTGAGCAGCGGGGAGCGGAGAACAAAAGATTCTCCCCCGGCCCTCCACCGGGGGAAGGAGGGGGCCTGCTACCTCCTCCTGGGAAAAACTCGAAACCATCACTGAGCAGCCCGTCTCAGGAACGCCGCTTAGCCCGGCGTTTAGCGGGGGGCGGGGCCTGAGGGGGCTGTGACGTTCCTCTGCGACCGCCTCTACGGCGCGACCCGGGTGGAGGCTGCTGCTGGGGTCGCTCCGGAGGGAGGGGGGCCGCAGTGGGACGTCTTCGGCGGCGAGCAGACTGAGGCGGCTGCGGCGACGGCTGGGTGGAGGCAGCAGCTGGCCGTCGGGGCAGGATATGTTTAATCGCCTCTGTCTGCTTCTGGGCGGTCGAGAACTGCTGGGCAAAGTCCTCAACCGCACCGCCGAAAAGGCCAGCCTGTGAAAGGGGGGCGTCGAGCAGACGGGTCCGCTCAGCGTCCCGCACTTCCGCCAGGTTGAGCCAAAGATGACGCTCCTGGACCACACTAGTGGCCATCACCTGACCAAGGGAACGAGCCGCCACTTTAGTCGCCCGGAGAGCGAGGTCGGTGGCCGCTCGCAGTTCATTGAACGACCCTTGATCAGTCCCGCCCTCGTGCATATCTCTGAGCAGTTTGGCTTGGAAAACCTGCAAAGTGCTCATCGCATGCAGAGCGGCGGCCGCCCGCCCCGCCGCACTATAGGATCGCGCCGCCATAGACGACGAGAACCTACAGGCTTTGGAGGGATGCTTGGGTGGCCCCCGGGAGGAGGCGCTCTGCGGACACAGTTGCATCGCAACAGAGCGCTCCACCGGAGGCACCCCAGCATACCCACGGGCAGCTGCGCCGTCGAGGGGAGGAAAGGCGGGGGAAGCTGACGGGCGAACGCGGGAAGACAAAGGAGCCTGCCACGTCTTCGTCAGTTCCGCATGCAGCTCGGGAAAGAATGGTATTGGGGTCGGCTGTGGCTTTGCAGCGGCGGCTTTGCCCAAAAACCATTCATCCATCCGTGAGTGATCGGGGTGGGCCGGAGGATTCCAATCCAACCCGATACTCACGGCGGCCCGAGACAGCATAGCCGTCATCTCGGGATCCGAGACGGGCGGCGCTGGCACTCCCGAGGGAGGCAGCGCAGCCGCATCTTCAGACCCCGAAGAATCCAGCTCGCCTTGTGATGCCGCGATCGACATCGCATCCTCCTCTGGAGCGCCGAACGAAACAGACGGTACCTGCGAACAGGCAGACGTCTGCACCGTTTCGGCGCTCGCTGGCTGCAACACTGTTGCGGTGGGTGGGACCCGAGGAGCTAGCGTCGGGGGTTTGTTCCACACCGTCACCGTCAGATCACCCTGGCCGCGAGCCGAAGAGCTTCCCCGGGTAGAGGAAACTGAACGGGTAGCGGGGGCGGGGACTCTCACTGTAAGATCATTGAGTCTCGATCTAAGTGTTGAGATGGTCATGTTACCACAATGGGCACATGACTCATCCACGAACGCTGCTTTAGCATGACGAAGACCCAGACATACAAAGCAGCGATCGTGCCCATCAGAGGAGGACAGATATCGACCGCACCCAGAAGAACACTGGCGAACCATCTTTAAAAAGACGTGCCGCGTGCAGCTCTTTCAATGGAGAGGAGGAAATTCACTCTTTCAGCGCCGAGGCGACCAGGGAGAAGCGCAAAGTCTGGCAGACCACTGCACAGATCGCAGGCAATGCAGAATCTCGCTGGGTACCGCCGTCACACCAACACTGAAGAGGACGCTCGTCTCGAAGAGGCTTAGTGATATGGCTTGTGGAGAGAAGAATGCTCTTGGCTCCGAAGCGAAAACATACTGCGGTTGCGTTTGCTTCCTCCTTTTATACCCACATGGGTGGGCGGAGTGCGCTATGCAAATTCCGCAGACCCATGGCATTTTCATGCCATTGGCTCGTTGTTAAATACTCGAAGAGGATTGGCTTTCTATGCGAAACCCCCATTCTCCGTCACTCCTTGACGTAACTCGGAGTGACTACGAAAGGGAACTCTGGATTCTGATAGAGGGCCACGAGACATGGACCTGGGTGCAAAAATTGAGGCTCTAGTCCCTTCCTGAGCTGAGATATTGAAACTTGAAGTTTTGACCAGAAAAAAAATGACAGTGTTACCCCTTATGTTTTTTTTCGGGGGGTGAAAAAAATTAAGTTTCTCCAATCTTCTCAAAACTCTGGATTCTGATAGAGGGCCACGAGACATGGACCTGGGTGCAAAAATTGAGGCTCTAGATCCTTCCAGAGCTGAGATATTGAAACTTAAAGTTTTGACGAGAAAACAAAAATGACAGTGTTACCCCTTATGTTTTTTTTCGGGGGGTGAAAAATTAAGTTTCTCCAATCTTCTCAAAACTCTGGATTCTGATAGAGGGCCACGAGACATGGACCTGGGTGCAAAAATTGATGCTCTAGACCCTTCCAGAGCCGAGATATTGAAACTTAAAGTTTTGACCAGAAAAAAAAATGACAGTGTTACCCCTTATGTTTTTTTTTCGGGGGGTGAAAAATTAAGTTTCTCCAATCTTCTCAAAACTCTGGATTCTGATAGAGGGCCATGAGACATGGACCTGGGTGCAAAAATTGAGGCTCTAGACCCTTCCAGAGCTGAGATATTGAAACTTAAAGTTTTGACCAGAAAAAAAAATGACAGTGTTACCCCTTACGTTTTTTTTCGGGGGGTGAAAAATTAAGTTTCTCCAATCTTCTCAAAACTCTGGATTCTGATAGAGGGCCACGAGACATGGACCTGGGTGCAAAAATTGAGGCTCTAGACCCTTCCAGAGCTGAGATATTGAAACTTAAAGTTTTGACCAGAAAAAAAAAATGAAAGTGTTACCCCTTATGATTTTTTTTCGGGGGGTGAAAAATTAAGTTTCTCCAATCTTCTCAAAACTCTGGATTCTGATAGAGGGCCACGAGACATGGACCTGGGTGCAAAAATTGAGGCTCTAGACCCTTCCAGAGCTGAGATATTGAAACTTAAAGTTTTGACTAGAAAAAAAAAATGACAGTGTTACCCCTTATGTTTTTTTAGGGGGGGGGGGGAAATTAAGTTTCTCCAATCTTCTCAAAACTCTGGATTCTGATAGAGGGCCACGAGACATGGACCTGGGTGCAAAAATTGAGGCTCTAGACCCTTCCAGAGCTGAGATATTGAAACTTAAAGCTTTGACCAGAAAAAAAATGACAGTGTTACCCCTTATGTTTTTTTTCGGGGGGTGAAAAATTAAGTTTCTCCAATCTTCTCAAAACTCTGGATTCTGATAGAGGGCCACGAGACATGGACCTGGGTGCAAAAATTGAGGCTCTAGACCCTTCCAGAGCTGAGATATTGAAACTTAAAGTTTTGACCAGAAAAAAAAATGACAGTGTTACCCCTTACGTTTTTTTTTTCGGGGGGTGAAAAATTAAGTTTCTCCAATCTTCTCAAAACTCTGGATTCTGATAGAGGGCCACGAGACATGGACCTGGGTGCAAAAATTGATGCTCTAGACCCTTCCAGAGCTGAGATATTGAAACTTAAAGTTTTGACCAGAAAAAAAAAATGACAGTGTTACCCCTTATGTTTTTTTTTCGGGGGGATGAAAAATTAAGTTTCTCCAATCTTCTCAAAACTCTGGATTCTGATAGAGGGCCACGAGACATGGACCTGGGTGCAAAAATTGAGGCTCTAGACCCTTCCAGAGCTGAGATATTGAAACTTAAAGTTTTGACCAGAAAAAAAAATGACAGTGTTACCCCTTACGTTTTTTTTCGGAGGGTGAAAAATTAAGTTTCTCCAATCTTCTCAAAACTCTGGATTCTGATAGAGGGCCACGAGACATAGACCTGGGTGCAAAAATTGAGGCTCTAGACCCTTCCAGAGCTGAGATATTGAAACTTAAAGTTTTGACCAGAAAAAAAAAATGACAGTGTTACCCCTTACGTTTTTTTTCCGGGGGGTGAAAAATTAAGTTTCTCCAATCTTCTCAAAACTCTGGATTCTGATAGAGGGCCACGAGACATGGACCTGGGTGCAAAAATTGAGGCTCTAGACCCTTCCAGAGCTGAGATATTGAAACGTAAAGTTTTGACCACAAAAAAATGACAGTGTTACCCCTTATGTTTTTTTTTTCGTGGGGTGAAAAATTTAGTTTCTCCAATCTTCTCAAAACTCTGGATTCTGATAGAGGGCCACGAGACATGGAACTGGGTGCAAAATTTGAGGCTCTAGACCCTTCCAGAGCTGAGATATTGAAACTTAAAGTTTTGACCAGAAAAAAAAAGACAGTATTACCCCTTATGTTTTTTTTTTTGGGGGGGGGGGGGGGGGGGTGAAAAATTAAGTTTCTCCAATCTTCTCAAAACTCTGGATTCTGATAGAGGGCCACGAGACATGGACCTGGGTGCAAAAATTGAGGCTCTAGACCCTTCCAGAGCTGAGATATTGAAACGTAAAGTTTTGACCAGAAAAAAAAATGACAGTGTTACCCCTTATGTTTTTTTTTTTTTCGGGGGGTAAAAAATTTAGTTTCTCCAATCTTCTCAAAACTCTGGATTCTGATGGAGGGCCACGAGACATGGACCTGGGTGCAAAAATTGAGGCTCTAGACCCTTCCAGAGCTGAGATATTGAAACTTAAAGTTTTGACCAGAAAAAAAAATGACAGTGTTACCCCTTATGTTTTTTTTCGGGGGGTGAAAAATTAAGTTTCTCCAATCTTCTCAAAACTCTGGATTCTGATAGAGGGCCACGAGACATGGACCTGGGTGCAAAAATTGAGGCTCTAGACCCTTCCAGAGCTGAGATATTGAAACTTAAAGCTTTGACCAGAAAAAAAAAATGACAGTGTTACCCCTTATGTTTTTTTTCGGGGGGTGAAAAATTAAGTTTCTCCAATCTTCTCAAAACTCTGGATTCTGATAGAGGGCCACGAGACATGGACCTGAGTGCAAAAATTGAGGCTAGACCCTTCCAGAGCTGAGATATTGAAACTTAAAGTTTTGACCAGAAAAAAAATGACAGTGTTACCCCTTATGTTTTTTTTTCGGGGGGTGAAAAATTAAGTTTCTCCAATCTTCTCAAAACTCTGGATTCTGATAGAGGGCCACGAGACATGGACCTGGGTGCAAAAATTGAGGCTCTAGACCCTTCCAGAGCTGAGATATTGAAACTTAAAGTTTTGACCAGAAAAAAAAAGACAGTGTTACCCCTTATGTTTTTTTTTCGGGGGGTGAAAAATTAAGTTTCTCCAATCTTCTCAAAACTCTGGATTCTGATAGAGGGCCACGAGACATGGACCTGGGTGCAAAAATTGAGGCTCTAGACCCTTCCAGAGCTGAGATATTGAAACTTAAAGTTTTGACCAGAAAAAAAATGACAGTGTTACCCGTTATGTTTTTTTTTTCGGGGGGTGAAAAATTAAGTTTCTCCAATCTTCTCAAAACTCTGGATTCTGATAGAGGGCCACGAGACATAGACCTGGGTGCAAAAATTGAGGCTCTAGACCCTTCCAGAGCTGAGATATTGAAACTTAAAGTTTTGACCAGAAAAAAAAAATGACAGTGTTACCCCTTACGTTTTTTTCGGGGGGTGAAAAATTAAGTTTCTCCAATCTTCTCAAAACTCTGGATTCTGATAGAGGGCCACGAGACATGGACCTGGGTGCAAAAATTGAGGCTCTAGACCCTTCCAGAGCTGAGATATTGAATCTTAAAGTTTTGACCAGAAAAAAAAAAAAAAATGAAAGTGTTACCCCTTATGATTTTTTTTCGGGGGGTGAAAAATTAAGTTTCTCCAATCTTCTCAAAACTCTGGATTCTGATAGAGGGCCACGAGACATGGACCTGGGTGCAAAAATTGAGGCTCTAGTCCCTTCCTGAGCTGAGATATTGAAACTTGAAGTTTTGACCAGAAAAAAAAATGACAGTGTTACCCCTTATGTTTTTTTTCGGGGGGTGAAAAAATTAAGTTTCTCCAATCTTCTCAAAACTCTGGATTCTGATAGAGGGCCACGAGACATGGACCTGGGTGCAAAAATTGGGGCTCTAGATCCTTCCAGAGCTGAGATATTGAAACTTAAAGTTTTGACCAGAAAACAAAAATGACAGTGTTACCCCTTATGTTTTTTTTCGGGGGGTGAAAAATTAAGTTTCTCCAATCTTCTCAAAACTCTGGATTCTGATAGAGGGCCACGAGACATGGACCTGGGTGCAAAAATTGAGGCTCTAGACCCTTCCAGAGCCGAGATATTGAAACTTAAAGTTTTGACCAGAAAAAAAAATGACAGTGTTACCCCTTATGTTTTTTTTTCGGGGGGTGAAAAATTAAGTTTCTCCAATCTTCTCAAAACTCTGGATTCTGATAGAGGGCCACGAGACATGGACCTGGGTGCAAAAATTGAGGCTCTAGACCCTTCCAGAGCTGAGATATTGAAACTTAAAGTTTTGACCAGAAAAAAAAAATGACAGTGTTACCCCTTACGTTTTTTTTCGGGGGGTGAAAAATTAAGTTTCTCCAATCTTCTCAAAACTCTGGATTCTGATAGAGGGCCACGAGACATGGACCTGGGTGCAAAAATTGAGGCTCTAGACCCTTCCAGAGCTGAGATATTGAAACTTAAAGTTTTGACCAGAAAAAAAAAATGAAAGTGTTACCCCTTATGATTTTTTTTCGGGGGGTGAAAAATTAAGTTTCTCCAATCTTCTCAAAACTCTGGATTCTGATAGAGGGCCACGAGACATGGACCTGGGTGCAAAAATTGAGGCTCTAGACCCTTCCAGAGCTGAGATATTGAAACTTAAAGTTTTGACTAGAAAAAAAAAATGACAGTGTTACCCCTTATGTTTTTTTAGGGGGGGGGGGGAATTAAGTTTCTCCAATCTTCTCAAAACTATGGATTCTGATAGAGGGCCACGAGACATGGACCTGGGTGCAAAAATTGAGGCTCTAGACCCTTCCAGAGCTGAGATATTGAAACTTAAAGCTTTGACCAGAAAAAAAATGACAGTGTTACCCCTTATGTTTTTTTTCGGGGGGTGAAAAATTAAGTTTCTCCAATCTTCTCAAAACTCTGGATTCTGATAGAGGGCCACGAGACATGGACCTGGGTGCAAAAATTGAGGCTCTAGACCCTTCCAGAGCTGAGATATTGAAACTTAAAGTTTTGACCAGAAAAAAAAATGACAGTGTTACCCCTTACGTTTTTTTTTTCGGGGGGTGAAAAATTAAGTTTCTCCAATCTTCTCAAAACTCTGGATTCTGATAGAGGGCCACGAGACATGGACCTGGGTGCAAAAATTGATGCTCTAGACCCTTCCAGAGCTGAGATATTGAAACTTAAAGTTTTGACCAGAAAAAAAAAATGACAGTGTTACCCCTTATGTTTTTTTTCGGGGGGATGAAAAATTAAGTTTCTCCAATCTTCTCAAAACTCTGGATTCTGATAGAGGGCCACGAGACATGGACCTGGGTGCAAAAATTGAGGCTCTAGACCCTTCCAGAGCTGAGATATTGAAACTTAAAGTTTTGACCAGAAAAAAAAATGACAGTGTTACCCCTTACGTTTTTTTTCGGAGGGTGAAAAATTAAGTTTCTCCAATCTTCTCAAAACTCTGGATTCTGATAGAGGGCCACGAGACATAGACCTGGGTGCAAAAATTGAGGCTCTAGACCCTTCCAGAGCTGAGATATTGAAACTTAAAGTTTTGACCAGAAAAAAAAAATGACAGTGTTACCCCTTACGTTTTTTTTCCGGGGGGTGAAAAATTAAGTTTCTCCAATCTTCTCAAAACTCTGGATTCTGACAGAGGGCCACGAGACATGGACCTGGGTGCAAAAATTGAGGCTCTAGACCCTTCCAGAGCTGAGATATTGAAACGTAAAGTTTTGACCACAAAAAAATGACAGTGTTACCCCTTATGTTTTTTTTTTCGGGGGGTGAAAAATTTAGTTTCTCCAATCTTCTCAAAACTCTGGATTCTGATAGAGGGCCACGAGACATGGAACTGGGTGCAAAATTTGAGGCTCTAGACCCTTCCAGAGCTGAGATATTGAAACTTAAAGTTTTGACCAGAAAAAAAAAAAAATGAAAGTGTTACCCCTTATGATTTTTTTTCGGGGGGTGAAAAATTAAGTTTCTCCAATCTTCTCAAAACTCTGGATTCTGATAGAGGGCCACGAGACATGGACCTGGGTGCAAAAATTGAGGCTCTAGTCCCTTCCTGAGCTGAGATATTGAAACTTGAAGTTTTGACCAGAAAAAAAAATGACAGTGTTACCCCTTATGTTTTTTTTCGGGGGGTGAAAAAATTAAGTTTCTCCAATCTTCTCAAAACTCTGGATTCTGATAGAGGGTCACGAGACATGGACCTGGGTGCAAAAATTGAGGCTCTAGATCCTTCCAGAGCTGAGATATTGAAACTTAAAGTTTTGACCAGAAAACAAAAATGACAGTGTTACCCCTTATGTTTTTTTTCGGGGGGTGAAAAATTAAGTTTCTCCAATCTTCTCAAAACTCTGGATTCTGATAGAGGGCCACGAGACATGGACCTGGGTGCAAAAATTGATGCTCTAGACCCTTCCAGAGCCGAGATATTGAAACTTAAAGTTTTGACCAGAAAAAAAAATGACAGTGTTACCCCTTATGTTTTTTTTTCGGGGGGTGAAAAATTAAGTTTCTCCAATCTTCTCAAAACTCTGGATTCTGATAGAGGGCCACGAGACATGGACCTGGGTGCAAAAATTGAGGCTCTAGACCCTTCCAGAGCTGAGATATTGAAACTTAAAGTTTTGACCAGAAAAAAAAAATGACAGTGTTACCCCTTACGTTTTTTTTCGGGGGGTGAAAAATTAAGTTTCTCCAATCTTCTCAAAACTCTGGATTCTGATAGAGGGCCACGAGACATGGACCTGGGTGCAAAAATTGAGGCTCTAGACCCTTCCAGAGCTGAGATATTGAAACTTAAAGTTTTGACCAGAAAAAAAAAATGAAAGTGTTACCCCTTATGATTTTTTTTCGGGGGGTGAAAAATTAAGTTTCTCCAATCTTCTCAAAACTCTGGATTCTGATAGAGGGCCACGAGACATGGACCTGGGTGCAAAAATTGAGGCTCTAGACCCTTCCAGAGCTGAGATATTGAAACTTAAAGTTTTGACTAGAAAAAAAAAATGACAGTGTTACCCCTTATGTTTTTTTAGGGGGGGGGGGGGAAATTAAGTTTCTCCAATCTTCTCAAAACTCTGGATTCTGATAGAGGGCCACGAGACATGGACCTGGGTGCAAAAATTGAGGCTCTAGACCCTTCCAGAGCTGAGATATTGAAACTTAAAGCTTTGACCAGAAAAAAAAATGACAGTGTTACCCCTTATGTTTTTTTTCGGGGGGTGAAAAATTAAGTTTCTCCAATCTTCTCAAAACTCTGGATTCTGATAGAGGGCCACGAGACATGGACCTGAGTGCAAAAATTGAGGCTCTAGACCCTTCCAGAGCTGAGATATTGAAACTTAAAGTTTTGACCAGAAAAAAAATGACAGTGTTACCCCTTATGTTTTTTTTCGGGGGGTGAAAAATTAAGTTTCTCCAATCTTCTCAAAACTCTGGATTCTGATAGAGGGCCACGAGACATGGACCTGGGTGCAAAAATTGAGGCTCTAGACCCTTCCAGAGCTGAGATATTGAAACTTAAAGTTTTGACCAGAAAAAAAAATGACAGTGTTACCCCTTACGTTTTTTTTTTCGGGGGGTGAAAAATTAAGTTTCTCCAATCTTCTCAAAACTCTGGATTCTGATAGAGGGCCACGAGACATGGACCTGGGTGCAAAAATTGATGCTCTAGACCCTTCCAGAGCTGAGATATTGAAACTTAAAGTTTTGACCAGAAAAAAAAAATGACAGTGTTACCCCTTATGTTTTTTTTCGGGGGGATGAAAAATTAAGTTTCTCCAATCTTCTCAAAACTCTGGATTCTGATAGAGGGCCACGAGACATGGACCTGGGTGCAAAAATTGAGGCTCTAGACCCTTCCAGAGCTGAGATATTGAAACTTAAAGTTTTGACCAGAAAAAAAAATGACAGTGTTACCCCTTACGTTTTTTTTTCGGGGGGTGAAAAATTAAGTTTCTCCAATCTTCTCAAAACTCTGGATTCTGATAGAGGGCCACGAGACATAGACCTGGGTGCAAAAATTGAGGCTCTAGACCCTTCCAGAGCTGAGATATTGAAACTTAAAGTTTTGACCAGAAAAAAAAAATGACAGTGTTACCCCTTACTTTTTTTTTCCGGGGGGTGAAAAATTAAGTTTCTCCAATCTTCTCAAAACTCTGGATTCTGATAGAGGGCCACGAGACATGGACCTGGGTGCAAAATTTGAGGCTCTAGACCCTTCCAGAGCTGAGATATTGAAACGTAAAGTTTTGACCACAAAAAAAATGACAGTGTTACCCCTTATGTTTTTTTTTCGGGGGGTGAAAAATTTAGTTTCTCCAATCTTCTCAAAACTCTGGATTCTGATAGAGGGCCACGAGACATGGAACTGGGTGCAAAATTTGAGGCTCTAGACCCTTCCAGAGCTGAGATATTGAAACTTAAAGTTTTGACCAGAAAAAAAAAAGACAGTATTAGAAAAATTACGTTTCTCCAATCTTCTCAAAACTCTGGATTCTGATAGAGGGCCACGAGACATGGACCTGGGTGCAAAAATTGAGGCTCTAGACCCTTCCAGAGCTGAGATATTGAAACGTAAAGTTTTGACCAGAAAAAAAATGACAGTGTTACCCCTTATGTTTTTTTTTTTTTCGGGGGGTGAAAAATTTAGTTTCTCCAATCTTCTCAAAACTCTGGATTCTGATGGAGGGCCACGAGACATGGACCTGGGTGCAAAAATTGAGGCTCTAGACCCTTCCAGAGCTGAGATATTGAAACTTAAAGTTTTGACCAGAAAAAAAAAATGACAGTGTTACCCCTTATGTTTTTTTTCGGGGGGTGAAAAATTAAGTTTCTCCAATCTTCTCAAAACTCTGGATTCTGATAGAGGGCCACGAGACATGGACCTGGGTGCAAAAATTGAGGCTCTAGACCCTTCCAGAGCTGAGATATTGAAACTTAAAGTTTTGACCAGAAAAAAAAATGACAGTGTTACCCCTTATGTTTTTTTTCGGGGGGTGAAAAATTAAGTTTCTCCAATCTTCTCAAAACTCTGGATTCTGATAGAGGGCCACGAGACATGGACCTGGGTGCAAAAATTGAGGCTCTAGACCCTTCCAGAGCTGAGATATTGAAACTTAAAATTTTTGCCAGAAAACAAAAATGACAGTGTTACCCCTTATGTTTTTTTTTCGGGGGGTGAAAAATTAAGTTTCTCTAATCTTCTCAAAACTCTGGATTCTGATAGAGGGCCACGAGACATGGACCTGAGTGCAAAAATTGAGGCTCTAGACCTTTCCAGAGCTGAGATATTGAAACTTAAAGTTTTGACCAGAAAAAAAATGACAGTGTTACCCCTTATGTTTTTTTTCGGGGGGTGAAAAATTAAGTTTCTCCAATCTTCTCAAAACTCTGGATTCTGATAGAGGGCCACGAGACATGGACCTGGGTGCAAAAATTGAGGCTCTAGACCCTTTCAGAGCTGAGATATTGAAACTTAAAGTTTTGACCAGAAAAAAAAATGACAGTTTTACCCCTTATGTTTTTTTTCGGGGGGTGAAAAATTAAGTTTCTCCAATCTTCTCAAAATCTGGATTCTGATAAGAGGGCCACGAGACATGGACCTGGGTGCAAAAATTGAGGCTCTAGACCCTTCCAGAGCTGAGATATTGAAACTTAAAGTTTTGACCAGAAAAAAAAATGACAGTGTTACCCCTTACGTTTTTTTTTTCTGGGGGTGAAAAATTAAGTTTCTCCAATCTTCTCAAAACTCTGGATTCTGATAGAGGGCCACGAGACATGGACCTGGGTGCAAAAATTGAGGCTCTAGACCCTTCCAGAGCTGAGATATTGAAACTTAAAGTTTTGACCAGAAAAAAAAATGACAGTGTTACCCCTTATGTTTTTTTTCGGGGGGTGAAAAATTAAGTTTCTCCAATCTTCTAAAACTCTGGATTCTGATAGAGGGCCACGAGACATGGACCTGGGTGCAAAAATTGAGGCTCTAGACCCTTCCAGAGCTGAGATATTGAAACTTAAAGTTTTGACCAGAAAAAAAATGACAGTGTTACCCCTTACGTTTTTTTTCGGGGGGTGAAAAAATAAGTTTCTACAATCTTCTCAAAACTCTGGATTCTGATAGAGGGCCACGAGACATGGGCCTGGGTGCAAAAATTGAGGCTCTAGACCCTTCCAGAGCTGAGATATTGAAACTTAAAGTTTTGACCAGAAAAAAAAAATGACAGTGTTACCCCTTATGTTTTTTTTTCGGGGGGTGAAAAATTAAGTTTCTCCAATCTTCTCAAAACTCTGGATTCTGATAGAGGGCCACGAGACATGGGCCTGGGTGCAAAAATTGAGGCTCTAGACCCTTTCAGAGCCGAGATATTGAAACTTAAAGTTTTGACCAGAAAAAAAAAATTACAGTGTTACCCCTTATGTTTTTTTTCGGGGGGTGAAAAATTAAGTTTCTCCAATCTTCTCAAAACTCTGGATTCTGATAGAGGGCCACGAGACATGGACCTGGGTGCAAAAATTGAGGCTCTAGACCCTTCCAGAGCTGAGATATTGAAACTTAAAGTTTTGACCAGAAAACAAAAATGACAGTGTTACCCCTTATGTTTTTTTTCGGGGGGTGAAAAATTAAGTTTCTCCAATCTTCTCAAAACTCCGGATTCTGATAGAGGGCCACGAGACATGGACCTGGGTGCAAAAATTGAGGCTCTAGACCCTTCCAGAGCTGAGATATTGAAACTTAAAGTTTTGACCAGAAAAAAAAATGACAGTGTTACCCCTTATGTTTTTTTTCGGGGAGTGTTACGTTCGTACATATTCTGTGGGCGTTTCTGTTTGTTCTGTTTGCTTGCGCTCTCTCTCTCTCTCTCTCTCTATCAGTTTCTTAGGTCAGCCTTCTCCGCTTGCTGATTGGCCCAGGAAACTGTCAATCATCATTAAGGGATGTGATGTGGACCTATCCGCTGTCTGAGACGTCCTCACTACCAGTTTAAAAGCCACTGGAAAACAGAGTGGAAATTAGTCCCATTTTGATTTCCGATTCTTTTTGCTGCCAATGTGATTCTTGTTTTCGTTTGGGACTCGTTTGATTTGTTAATTTGGCTTAGGCTAGCTGTGTTTCTTCTTTGTTTCTTGTTTGTTTTGTTACCTTGTTTGATTACTTTGGTTGACGTTTGCTTTGACTTGTATAGAGCCTGTGCTCTTTTGTTACCCTTTGCTCCAAGGAATGGGGATAGGGAAGATGTCGTACGACTTCCATTGTGCAAACATCTAGACTAACCTTAGTATAGAAACACTAGGTAAGAGGTGAACGCCACTCTTGTATGTTTTGTTTTTATGAGCTAGAGTAGGGAAGAACACGGCGCTTGGCGCTGAAGAAACAATTCTTTTCTTTCCTTTTCTTTAGCTAGGTAAGAGGGTTGAATTTAATTAGAATTGTTTTCTTTTGTTTCTTTCTTTATTTTGGCGTCACTTTAGTCCCTTTTTCCTTAAGGGTAATTTGTTGCTTACTTTCTTTTCTTTTATTTATTACTTATTTTTGTTTTCTCTTTATATAATTGTTGGAGGCTGTTAGCTTCTTTAATGTTCCTGATTTACTTTATTATTCATTTGTAGTTTCTTATATTTTTTGTATAATAAAAATCATTATTGTTTATTGGCAATTTGGTTTCGCTTGTTGTTTCCTGACACACACTACCACTTCCACAGTTTTACAAGGTTTTCTTTAATGTTACTCCTCTAGCCCCTAGATTAGTTTAGAGGGGTCCTAACATTAAATGGGGGCTCGTCCGGGATACTAATAGCAATGCAAATTGTTGTTGGTATTGGAAAGTGCCTGGAAGAAAATAAATGAAGACGGTAATTCTGTGGGATGTGTGGTGTTGGCAGGAAAGTGACGTTGCACGTTTGTAGTTTTGGGACCGGATAGTAATCACTTATGCAGGGTACTAGTTTCGTACTTATCGGTTTGTTATTCATTTTGGTAATGTTTAACTTGCAAGATTTTGTTGCTAGTCCATCTGTAGAACAGCTTAATCTGTGCAGGAAGCAGGAGTTGTTGCAGATCGCAGACCATTTTCAAATTGTGGTGAGTAAACAGTCTCTTAAGAAAGAAATAAAGCAGATTTTGATCAACAAATTGAATGAGTTGCAGGTGTTGCCGATGTCAAACGTGGGGAATGTTCCGGCGCAAATCTGTCATGGGGAGAAGGCCAAGCAGAGTGAAGGAGCTGTTGCTGACGCGGAGGCCGAAGCCAAGGCCGGCTTATCACCGTTTGAGCCGTTCTCACCCAGCTCTGCGGATTCACAGGCAAGTCCGCGACTGAAAGTCCGTCTTGCCCGCTTGCGCTTTGAAGCTCAAGAGAGAGCTGAGGCGCGTCAAGCTAACCTGAACTTGCAACTGGAGGTACGCAGGTTGGAAATTGAAGCAGAGACACAGGTGAAACTAAGACAGCTTGAGTTGGAAGCGTCGAGAGTGACTGCTCACTCAGTTGTGCCGTTGGACACCGCTTCAACTGTTCCTTCTTCGCCGCGTGGTGGTTCAAGCCCAGAAACTTTTGACGTGAGTAAACACATTGCACTTGTTCCTCAATTTAGAGAGACAGAAGTTGACTCTTATTTCAGTGCGTTTGAACGCATTGCAACTTCTTTTCATTGGCCTAAAGAGGTTTGGTCTGTGCTCTTGCAATGTAGATTAGTGGGTAAAGCTCAAGAAATTTGTGCTTCATTGTCACTAGAAGAGAGTATGAAATATGAGTCTGTGAAAACTGCTATCTTGAGAGCTTATGAGTTACTTCCAGAAGCATATAGACAACGTTTTAGAAAACACAGAAAAAGTCCTACACAAACTTTCACGGAGTTTGCTAGGGAGAAAGGCGTGTTGTTTGACAAATGGTGTACCGCCAGTAATGTGCGTGATTTTGATACTTTAAGAGAATTGCTGTTACTTGAGGAGTTTAAAGGATGCTTATCTGATTATCTGATAGCGTTGTAGTATATCTTAATGAACAGAAGGTAACTACTTTGTCACATGCCGCTGTCCTCGCAGATGAGTTTGTGTTAACTCACAAGAATGTGTTTTCTTCCACACGATTTGAGAAGTCAGAGTTTGATAATTCGCAGTCTAAGAATTCACGTGCACGATTAAGTCCATCTCGTGATAAAGAGGAGCGTGAATGTTTCTACTGTCACAAGAAAGGACATTTGATTGCTGATTGTTTGCTATTAAAACGCAAGCCGCAGTCTCAACCGAAAGGTATGGGATTTGTACACACTGTTGAAACTGCAGTTGACGTGAATACTGATGATAGAGTTGCTGAGAGTTATCGATCTTTCGTGTCTAAAGGGTTAATATCTTTGACTGGGAAAACAGGAGATCAGAAAGAAATAAGAATCCTGAGAGACACTGGTGCGATGCAGTCATTTATTTTGGCAGATAAAATACAGATGTCTGATGATACTTCTTGTGGGTCTAGTGTACTTGTCCAGGGAATTGAGATGGGTTGTATGAAATTCCCACTACATCAAGTGCACTTGCAGAGTGAGTTGTGCACTGGTGTTGTAAGAGTCGCTGTTTGTCCCTCACTTCCTGTGAAGGGAGTTGATTTCATTCTAGGAAATGATTTAGCAGGTGGTAAGGTAATGTCTGTGATTGAAGTAATGGAAGAACCAAATGTGTCCTGTGAGTTAGAAAGGTTAGCTGAAACTTACCCTGAAGCTTTTCCAGCTTGCGCTGTCACACGCGCTCAGTCACGCAGAGTAGGTGATGTAGTAGATCTGTCTAGCTCATTCATGTTTCCACTTTTGACTGGAGACACGTTATCGGGTATGAATCGGGAACAAGAAAATGGTTCAGAGACGGAAAACAAAGGTGTGGTAGAGTTTGATGCAGAGTTACTGAAGTTACCTGTATCTCGTGAGAAAATTATCACTGCACAAAAGGAGGATAAAACACTGGTTAAAACGTTTAAGGCTGTTGTACCTATGGATGTTGTCAAAGACAGGAAAAGTGCTTACTTCATTGAGAATGAACTACTGATGAGGAAATGGTGCTCTCATGTTGATGAAAACTTAGACTGGAATGTTGTTTATCAAATTGTGGTTCCGTCTCCTTATCGTCAACATGTCTTGTTTCTAGCTCATGATCACCACCTTTCTGGTCATTTAGGAGTTACCAAGACCTATAACAGAATTTTGAGTCATTTCTTTTGGCCAGGATTAAAGAAAGATGTTGTCCAGTACTGCCGTACCTGTCACACTTGTCAGATTGTGGGAAAGCCAAATCAGAGTGTACCACTTGCTCCTTTGACTCCTATACCAGCGATCGGAGAACCATTTGAACATGTGCTTGTTGACTGTGTCGTTCCATTACCTAAGACTAAGAATGGCAATCAGTTTCTGTTAACTATCATGTGTGTGAATACCAGGTTTCCAGAAGCGATTCCTTTGAGGAAAATCACGGCACCTGTGGTCAGCAAAGCGTTGGTGAAATTCTTTTCCACATGCGGCTTACCGAAGGTAGTTCAAATGGATCAAGGTACGAATTTTCTATCGAAACTGTTTAAGCAAGTGCTTGAGTCATTAGCAATTACTCATAGAGTTTCAAGTGCATATCATCCGCAAAGCCAGGGCGCATTGGAACGTTTCCACCAAACTCTGAAGTCAATGCTGAAGAAATATTGTCATGATACTGCTAAAGAATGGGATGAGGGAGTTCCTCTGGTTTTGTTTGCTGTTCGAGAGACTATTCAAGAATCTCTGGGGTTTAGTCCAGCCGAACTTGTGTTCGGACACAAAGTTAGAGGTCCATTGAGAGTTCTTAAAGAATGAGTTTTAGCATCTGACTCGAATAAAAACCTCAACATACTAGATTATGTAAGTAAGTTTCGCGATCAACTTCATGCTGCCTGGTCGCTAGCCCGAGAATGCCTTGCAGAGGCTCAGAAAGGTGTGAAGAGTACATACGATAAACATTCAGTGGCGCGATCTTTTCAATCTGGAGACAAAGTGCTTGTGTTGTTACCTGTTCCAGGAACATCCTTATCTGCTCGTTTCTATGGTCCTTATGTTGTAGAAAAGAGAATGAGCGAGACTGATTATATGTTGCGTACACCTGATAGGAAACGAAAGACCCGTGTATGTCATCTAAACATGTTGAAAGCTTACCATTCTAGGGAGTCCGCAACGGCGAGCGTCGCAGGAAAGACGACAGGGCCCGCTGTTTCTTCTGTTGCGATGGCCGTAGATCGGGAGTCATCTCCTGATACCTCGGAGGTAGACCCGGATGGTGTGGTACTCCGCCATGCTTTTCAGCAGGGTGTAAGGTTGGGAAATTCTGAGATTTTACAAGATCTTCATTCGCATGTTAGTCATTTGACTGTGAATCAGAGAATAGACATTGTGAAAGTACTTGCAGATTTTAAATGCCTGTTTGGTGATGTTCCCACACAAACAAACGTTCTGAAACATGATATCGATGTGAACGGAGCTCGTCCTATCAAGCAACATGCTTACCGTGTAAATGCAATGAAAAGGTCTGTAATGAGTAAAGAGGTGGAATATCTGCTGGATCATGGTCTAGCCAAATCCAGTTACAGTCCATGGAGTTCTCCATGTTTACTTGTTCCCAAACCAGATGGTTAATTTAGATTTTGCACAGACTATCGTAAAGTGAATTCAGTGACTGTACCAGATAGTTATCCCTTACCTAGAATGGAAGATTGTATCGATCACATCGGTTCTGCACGTTTTGTAACCAAGCTTGATATGCTAAAAGGTTATTGGCAGGTGCCGCTTACCCCCAGAGCTTCAGAAATCTCAGCATTTGTCACTCCAGACAATTTTCTTCAGTACACGTCGATGGCTTTCGGTCTTCGAAATGCTCCCGCAACTTTTCAATGCCTTGTTAATATAGTTTTACATGGTGTCCCAGACTGTAATGCCTATCTGGACGATCTGGTTTTGTATTCTCGAAGTTGGTCAGAACACATCAGTCTGTTGAGAACAGTATTCGAGCGACTCGCTAAGGCAAATTTGACCCTTAACCTAGCAAAGTGTGAGTTTGGCAAAGCAACCGTTACTTACCTAGGTAAGGAGGTTGGTCAAGGTCAAGTGAGACCCGTGGAAGCTAAAGTAACTGCCATTGTTGAATTCCCAATTCCTACTACTCGTAGAGAGTTGCGGAGGTTCCTAGGAATAGCAGGCTACTATCGGGGGTTCTGTAAGAATTTCTCGACCGTTGTGAGTCCTCTTACTTCACTGCTTAGTCCATCTAATGCTTATGAGTGGTCAGTTGAGTGTCAACATGCTTTTGATTCAGTTAAAACTTTGATGTGCAATGCTCCTATCTTAATGGCACCTAACTGTGACCAGCCGTTTAAGTTAGAGGTTGATGCAAGTAATGTGGGTGCTGGGGGTGTTCTTATTCAAGAAGATGCCAATGGTATTGATCATCCTATCAGTTACTATTCTCGCAAGTTTAACAAACATCAAGTTAACTATGCTACTATCGAGAAAGAAGCTCTTGCTTTGTTGCTTTCGCTACAACACTTTGAAGTGTATCTCGGTTCTAGTAGTCTTCCGAATGTAGTGTATACAGATCACAATCCACTAGTGTTCCTAACCCGAATGTATAATCACAACCAACGATTGATGCGTTGGGCTCTTATTGTCCAGAACTACAACCTGGAAATACGACACAAGAAGGGATCAGAGAATGTGTTGGCCGATGCTCTGTCGAGAGTTTAATTTTTTTGGTAGAGATTAGTTCACAAAACGAGTTTGTTCTTAAGTGTGGGAGTGTTACGTTCGTACATATTCTGTGGGCATTTCTGTTTGTTTTTTGCTTGCGCTCTCTCTCTCTCTCTCTCTCTCTATCAGTTTCTTAGGTCAGCCTTCTCCGCTTGCTGATTGGCCCAGGAAACTGTCAATCATCATTAAGGGATGTGATGTGGACCTATCCGCTGTCTGAGACGTCCTCACTACCAGTTTAAAAGCCACTGGAAAACAGAGTGGAAATTAGTCCCATTTTGATTTCCGATTCTTTTTGCTGCCAATGTGATTCTTGTTTTCGTTTGGGACTCGTTTGATTTGTTAATTTGGCTTAGGCTAGCTGTGTTTCTTCAGTTTGTTTTGTTACCTTGTGTGATTACTTTGGTTGACGTTTGCTTTGACTTGTATAGAGCTTGTGCTCTTTTGTTACCCTTTGCTCCAAGGAATGGGGATAGGGAAGATGTCGTACGACTTCCATTGTGCAAACATCTAGACTGACCTTTGTATAGAAACACTAGGTAAGAGGTGAACGCCACTCTTGTATGTTTTGTTTTTATGAGCTAGAGTAGGGAAGAACACGGCGCTTGGCGCTGAAGAAACAATTCTTTTCTTTAGCTAGGTAAGAGGGTTGAATTTAATTAGAATTGTTTTCTTTTGTTTCTTTCTTTATTTTGGCGTCACTTTAGTCCCTTTTTCCTTAAGGGTAATTTGTTGCTTACTTTCTTTTCTTTTATTTATTACTTATTTTTGTTTTCTCTTTATATAATTGTTGGAGGCTGTTAGCTTCCTTAATGTTCCTGATTTAATTTATTATTCATTTGTAGTTTCTTATATTTTTTGTATAATAAAAATCATTATTGTTTATTGGCAGTTTGGTTTCGCTTGTTGTTTCCTGACACACACTACCACTTCCACAGTTTTACAAGGTTTTCTTTAATGTTACTCCTCTAGCCCCTAGATTAGTTTAGAGGGGTCGTAACAGGGGGTGAAAAATTAAGTTTCTCCAATCTTCTCAAAACTCTGGATTCTGATAGAGGGCCACGAGACATGGACCTGGGTGCAAAAATTGAGGCTTTAGACCCTTCCAAAGCTGAGATATTGAAACTTAAAGTTTTGACCAGAAAAAAAAAAGACAGTGTTACCCCTTATGTTTTTTTTTTCGGGGGGTGAAAAATTAAGTTTCTCCAATCTTCTCAAAACTCTGGATTCTGATAGAGGGCCACGAGACATGGACCTGGGTGCAAAAATTGAGGCTCTAGACCCTTCCAGAGCTGAGATATTGAAACTTAAAGTTTTGACCAGAAAACAAAAATGACAGTGTTACCCCTTATGTTTTTTTTTCGGGGGGTGAAAAATTAAGTTTCTCCAATCTTCTCAAAACTCTGGATTCTGATAGAGGGCCACGAGACATGGACCTGGGTGCAAAAATTGAGGCTCTAGACCCTTCCAGAGCTGAGATATTGAAACTTAAAATTTTGACCAGAAAAAAAAATGACAGTGTTACCCCTTATGTTTTTTTTCGGGGGGTGAAAAATTAAGTTTCTCCAATCTTCTCAAAACTCTGGATTCTGATAGAGGGCCACGAGACATGGACCTGGGTGCAAAAATTGAGGCTCTAGACCCTTCCAGAGCCGAGATATTGAAACTTAAAGTTTTGACTAGAAAAAAAAATGACAGTGTTACCCCTTATGTTTTTTTTTTCGGGGGGTGAAAAATTAAGTTTCTCCAATCTTCTCAAAACTCTGGATTCTGATAGAGGGCCACGAGACATGGACCTGGGTGCAAAAATTGAGGCTCTAGACCCTTCCAGAGCTGAGATATTGAAACTTAAAGTTTTGACCAGAAAAAAAAAAAAATGACAGTGTTACCCCTTACGTTTTTTTTCGGGGGGTGAAAAATTAAGTTTCTCCAATCTTCTCAAAACTCTGGATTCTGATAGAGGGCCACGAGACATGGACCTGGGTGCAAAAATTGAGGCTCTAGACCCTTCCAGAGCTGAGATATTGAAACTTAAAGTTTTGACCAGAAAAAAAAAATGAAAGTGTTACCCCTTATGATTTTTTTTCGGGGGGTGAAAAATTAAGTTTCTCCAATCTTCTCAAAACTCTGGATTCTGATAGAGGGCCACGAGACATGGACCTGGGTGCAAAAATTGAGGCTCTAGACCCTTACAGAGCTGAGATATTGAAACTTAAAGTTTTGACCAGAAAACAAAAATGACAGTGTTACCCCTTATGTTTTTTTTCGGGGGGTGAAAAATTAAGTTTCTCCAATCTTCTCAAAACTCTGGATTCTGACAGAGTACCATGAGACATGGACCTGGGTGCAAAAATTGAGGCTCTAGACCCTTCCAGAGCCGAGATATTGAAACTTAAAGTTTTGACCAGAAAAAAAAAAAATGACAGTGTTACCCCTTACGTTTTTTTTCGGGGGGTGAAAAATTAAGTTTCTCCAATCTTCTCAAAACTCTGGATTCTGATAGAGGGCCACGAGACATGGACCTGGGTGCAAAAATTGAGGCTCTAGACCCTTCCAGAGCTGAGATATTGAAACTTAAAGTTATGACTAGAAAAAAAATGACAGTGTTACCCCTTATGTTTTTTTTAGGGGGGTGAAAAATTAAGTTTCTCCAATCTTCTCAAAACTCTGGATTCTGATAGAGGGCCACGAGACATGGACCTGGGTGCAAAAATTGAGGCTCTAGTCCCTTCCAGAGCTGAGATATTGAAACTTGAAGTTTTGACCAGAAAAAAAAATGACAGTGTTACCCCTTATGTTTTTTTTCGGGGGGTGAAAAAATTAAGTTTCTCCAATCTTCTCAAAACTCTGGATTCTGATAGAGGGCCACGAGACATGGACCTGGGTGCAAAAATTGAGGCTCTAGACCCTTCCAGAGCCGAGATATTGAAACTTAAAGTTTTGACCAGAAAAAAAAATGACAGTGTTACCCCTTATGTTTTTTTTTCGGGGGGTGAAAAATTAAGTTTCTCCAATCTTCTCAAAACTCTGGATTCTGATAGAGGGCCACGAGACATGGACCTGGGTGCAAAAATTGAGGCTCTAGACCCTTCCAGAGCTGAGATATTGAAACTTAAAGTTTTGACCAGAAAAAAAATGACAGTGTTACCCCTTACGTTTTTTTTCGGGGGGTGAAAAATTAAGTTTCTCCAATCTTCTCAAAACTCTGGATTCTGATAGAGGGCCACGAGACATGGACCTGGGTGCAAAAATTGAGGCTCTAGACCCTTCCAGAGCTGAGATATTGAAACTTAAAGTTTTGACCAGAAAAAAAAAAATGAAAGTGTTACCCCTTATGATTTTTTTTCGGGGGGTGAAAAATTAAGTTTCTCCAATCTTCTCAAAACTCTGGATTCTGATAGAGGGCCACGAGACATGGACCTGGGTGCAAAAATTGAGGCTCTAGACCCTTCCAGAGCTGAGATATTGAAACTTAAAGTTTTGACTAGAAAAAAAAATGACAGTGTTACCCCTTATGTTTTTTTTAGGGGGGTGAAAAATTAAGTTTCTCCAATCTTCTCAAAACTCTGGATTCTGATAGAGGGCCATGAGACATGGACCTGGGTGCAAAGATTGAGGCTCTAGACCCTTCCAGAGCTGAGATATTGAAACTTAAAGTTTTGACCAGAAAAAAAAATGACAGTGTTACCCCTTACGTTTTTTTTTTCGGGGGGTGAAAAATTAAGTTTCTACAATCTTCTCAAAACTCTGGATTCTGATAGAGGGCCACGAGACATGGACCTGGGTGCAAAAATTGAGGCTCTAGACCCTTCCAGAGCTGAGATATTGAAACTTAAAGTTTTGACCAGAAAAAAAAAATGACAGTGTTACCCCTTATGTTTTTTTTTCGGGGGGTGAAAAATTAAGTTTCTCCAATCTTCTCAAAACTCTGGATTCTGATAGAGGGCCACGAGACATGGACCTGGGTGCAAAAATTGAGGCTCTAGACCCTTCCAGAGCTGAGATATTGAAACTTAAAGTTTTGACCAGAAAAAAAATGACAGTGTTACCCCTTATGTTTTTTTTCGGGGGGTGAAAAATTAAGTTTCTCCAATCTTCTCAAAACTCTGGATTCTGATAGAGGGCCATGAGACATGGACCTGGGTGCAAAAATTGACGCTCTAGACCCTTCCAGAGCTGAGATATTGAAACTTAAAGTTTTGACCAGAAAAAAAAAAAGACAGTGTTACCCCTTATGTTTTTTTTTTCGGGGGGTGAAAAATTAAGTTTCTCCAATCTTCTCAAAACTCTGGATTCTGATAGAGGGCCACGAGACATGGACCTGGGTGCAAAAATTGAGGCTCTAGACCCTTCCAGAGCTGAGATATTGAAACTTAAAGTTTTGACCAGAAAACAAAAATGACAGTGTTACCCCTTATGTTTTTTTTCGGGGGGTGAAAAATTAAGTTTCTCCAATCTTCTCAAAACTCTGGATTCTGATAGAGGGCCACGAGACATGGACCTGGGTGCAAAAATTGAGGCTTTAGACCCTTCCAGAGCTGAGATATTGAAACTTAAAGTTTTGACCAGAAAAAAAAAATGACAGTGTTACCCCTTATGTTTTTTTTCGGGGGGTGAAAAATTAAGTTTCTCCAATCTTCTCAAATTTCTGGATTCTGATAGAGGGCCACGAGACATGGGCCTGGGTGCAAAAATTGAGGCTCTAGACCCTTTCAGAGCTGAGATATTGAAACTTAAAGTTTTGACTAGAAAAAAAAATGACAGTGTTACCCCTTATGTTTTTTTTTTCGGGGGGTGAAAAATTAAGTTTCTCCAATCTTCTCAAAACTCTGGATTCTGATAGAGGGCCACGAGACATGGACCTGGGTGCAAAAATTGAGGCTCTAGACCCTTACAGAGCTGAGATATTGAAACTTAAAGTTTTGACCAGAAAACAAAAATGACAGTGTTACCCCTTATGTTTTTTTTCGGGGAGTGAAAAATTAAGTTTCTCCAATCTTCTCAAAACTCTGGATTCTGATAGAGGGCCACGAGACATGGACCTGGGTGCAAAAATTGAGGCTCTAGACCCTTCCAGAGCCGAGATATTGAAACTTAAAGTTTTGACCAGAAAAAAAATGACAGTGTTACCCCTTATGTTTTTTTTTCGGGGGGTGAAAAATTAAGTTTCTCCAATCTTCTCAAAACTCTGGATTCTGATAGAGGGCCACGAGACATGGACCTGGGTGCAAAAATTGAGGCTCTAGACCCTTCCAGAGCTGAGATATTGAAACTTAAAGTTTTGACCAGAAAAAAAAAATGACAGTGTTACCCCTTATGTTTTTTTTTCGGGGGGTGAAAAATTAAGTTTCTCCAATCTTCTCAAAACTCTGGATTCCGATAGAGGGCCACGAGACATGGACCTGGGTGCAAAAATTGAGGCTCTAGACTCTTCCAGAGCTGAGATATTGAAACTTAAAGTTTTGACCAGAAAAAAAATGACAGTGTTACCCCTTATGTTTTTTTTTCGGGGGGTGAAAAATTAAGTTTCTCCAATCTTATCAAAACTCTGGATTCTGATAGAGGGCCACGAGACATGGACCTGGGTGCAAAAATTGAGGCTCTAGACCCTTCCAGAGCCGAGATATTGAAACTTAAAGTTTTGACCAGAAAAAAAAATATGACAGTGTTACCCCTTATGTTTTTTTTTTCGGGGGGTGAAAAATTAAGTTTCTCCAATCTTCTCAAAACTCTGGATTCTGATAGAGGGCCACGAGACATGGACCTGGGTGCAAAAATTGAGGCTCTAGACCCTTCCAGAGCTGAGATATTGAAACTTAAAGTTTTGACCAGAAAAAAAAATGACAGTGTTACCCCTTACGTTTTTTTTCGGGGGGTGAAAAATTAAGTTTCTCCAATCTTCTCAAAACTCTGGATTCTGATAGAGGGCCACGAGACATGGACCTGGGTGCAAAAATTGAGGCTCTAGACCCTTCCAGAGCTGAGATATTGAAACTTAAAGTTTTGACCAGAAAAAAATGACAGTGTTACCCCTTATGTTTTTTTTCGGGGGGTGAAAAATTAAGTTTCTCCAATCTTCTCAAAACTCTGGATTCTGATAGAGGGCCACGAGACATGGACCTGGGTGCAAAAATTGAGGCTCTAGACCCTTCAAGAGCTGAGATATTGAAACTTAAAGTTTTGACCAAAAAAAAATGACAGTGTTACCCCTTACGTTTTTTTTTCGGGGGGTGAAAAATTAAGTTTCTCCAATCTTCTCAAAACTCTGGATTCTGATAGAGGGCCACGAGACATGGACCTGGGTGCAAAACTTGAGGCTCTAGACCCTTCCAGAGCTGAGATATTGAAACTTAAAGTTTTGACCAGAAAAAAAAATGACAGTGTTACCCCTTATGTTTTTTTTTCGGGGGGTGAAAAATTAAGTTTCTCCAATCTTATCAAAACTCTGGATTCTGATAGAGGGCCACGAGACATGGACCTGGGTGCAAAAATTGAGGCTCTAGACCCTTCCAGAGCTGAGATATTGAAACTTAAAGTTTTGACCAGAAAACAAAAATGACAGTGTTACCCCTTATGTTTTTTTTCGGGGGGTGAAAAATTAAGTTTCTCCAATCTTCTCAAAACTCTGGATTCTGATAGAGGGCCACGAGACATGGACCTGGGTGCAAAAATTGAGGCTCTAGACCCTTCCAGAGCCGAGATATTGAAACTTAAAGTTTTGACCAGAAAAAAAAATGACAGTGTTACCCCTTATGTTTTTTTTTCGGGGGGTGAAAAATTAAGTTTCTCTAATCTTCTCAAAACTCTGGATTCTGACAGAGGGCTATGAGACATGGACCTGGGTGCAAAAATTGAGGCTCTAGACCCTTCCAGAGCTGAGATATTGAAACTTAAAGTTTTGACCAGAAAAAAAAAATAACAGTGTTACCCCTTACGTTTTTTTTCGGGGGGTGAAAAATTAAGTTTCTCCAATCTTCTCAAAACTCTGGATTCTGATAGAGGGCCACGAGACATGGACCTGGGTGCAAAAATTGAGGCTCTAGACCCTTCCAGAGCCGAGATATTGAAACTTAAAGTTTTGACCAGAAAAAAAAAAAAATGAAAGTGTTACCCCTTATGATTTTTTTTCGGGGGGTGAAAAATTAAGTTTCTCCAATCTTCTCAAAACTCTGGATTCTGATAGAGGGCCACGAGACATGGACCTGGGTGCAAAAATTGAGGCTCTAGACCCTTCCAGAGCTGAGATATTGAAACTTAAAGTTTTGACCAGAAAAAAAATGACAGTGTTACCCCTTATGTTTTTTTTCGGGGGGTGAAAAATTAAGTTTCTCCAATCTTCTCAAAACTCTGGATTCTGATAGAGGGCCACGAGACATGGGCCTGGGTGCAAAAATTGAGGCTCTAGACCCTTCAAGAGCTGAGATATTGAAACTTAAAGTTTTGACCAAAAAAAAATGACAGTGTTACCCCTTACGTTTTTTTTTTCGGGGGGTGAAAAATTAAGTTTCTCCAATCTTCTCAAAACTCTGGATTCTGATAGAGGGCCACGAGACATGGACCTGGGTGCAAAAATTGAGGCTCTAGACCCTTCCAGAGCTGAGATATTGAAACTTAAAATTTTGACCAGAAAAAAAAATGACAGTGTTACCCCTTATGTTTTTTTTCGGGGGGTGAAAAATTAAGTTTCTCCAATCTTCTCAAAACTCTGGATTCTGATAGAGGGCCACGAGACATGGACCTGGGTGCAAAAATTGAGGCTCTAGACCCTTCCAGAGCTGAGATATTGAAACTTAAAGTTTTGACCAGAAAAAAAAAAATGACAGTGTTACCCCTTATGTTTTTTTTCGGGGGGTGAAAAATTAAGTTTCTCCAATCTTCTCAAAACTCTGGATTCTGATAGAGGGCCACGAGACATGGACCTGGGTGCAAAACTTGAGGCTCTAGACCCTTCCAGAGCTGAGATATTGAAACTTAAAGTTTTGACCAGAAAAAAAAAAATGACAGTGTTACCCCTTATGTTTTTTTTTCGGGGGGTGAAAAATTAAGTTTCTCCAATCTTATCAAAACTCTGGATTCTGATAGAGGGCCACGAGACATGGACCTGGGTGCAAAAATTGAGGCTCTAGACCCTTCCAGAGCTGAGATATTGAAACTTAAAGTTTTGACCAGAAAAAAAAATGACAGTGTTACCCGTTATGTTTTTTTTTCGGGGGGTGAAAAATTAAGTTTCTCCAATCTTCTCAAAACTCTGGATTCTGATAGAGGGCCACGAGACATGGACCTGGGTGCAAAAATTGAGGCTCTAGACCCTTCCAGAGCTGAGATATTGAAACTTAAAGTTTTGACCAGAAAAAAAAATGACAGTGTTACCCCTTACGTTTTTTTTTCGGGGGGTGAAAAATTAAGTTTCTCCAATCTTCTCAAAACTCTGGATTCTGATAGAGGGCCACGAGACATGGACCTGGGTGCAAAAATTGAGGCTCTAGACCCTTCCAGAGCTGAGATATTGAAACTTAAAGTTATGACTAGAAAAAAATGACAGTGTTACCCCTTATGTTTTTTTTAGGGGGGTGAAAAATTAAGTTTCTCCAATCTTCTCAAAACTCTGGATTCTGATAGAGGGCCACGAGACCTGGACCTGGGTGCAAAAATTGAGGCTCTAGTCCCTTCCAGAGCTGAGATATTGAAACTTGAAGTTTTGACCAGAAAAAAAATGACAGTGTTACCCCTTATGTTTTTTTTTCGGGGGGTGAAAAATTAAGTTTCTCCAATCTTCTCAAAACTCTGGATTCTGATAGAGGGCCACGAGACATGGACCTGGGTGCAAAAATTGAGGCTCTAGATCCTTCCAGAGCTGAGATATTGAAACTTAAAGTTTTGACCAGAAAACAAAAATGACAGTGTTACCCCTTATGTTTTTTTTCGGGGGGTGAAAAATTAAGTTTCTCCAATCTTCTCAAAACTCTGGATTCTGATAGAGGGCCACGAGACATGGACCTGGGTGCAAAACTTGAGGCTCTAGACCCTTCCAGAGCCGAGATATTGAAACTTAAAGTTTTGACCAGAAAAAAAAAATGACAGTGTTACCCCTTATGTTTTTTTTTTCGGGGGGTGAAAAATTAAGTTTCTCCAATCTTCTCAAAACTCTGGATTCTGATAGAGGGCCACGAGACATGGACCTGGGTGCAAAAATTGAGGCTCTAGACCCTTCCACAGCTGAGATATTGAAACTTAAAGTTTTGACCAGAAAAAAAAATGACAGTGTTACCCCTTACGTTTTTTTTCGGGGGGTGAAAAATTAAGTTTCTCCAATCTTCTCAAAACTCTGGATTCTGATAGAGGGCCACGAGACATGGACCTGGGTGCAAAAATTGAGGCTCTACACCCTTCCAGAGCTGAGATATTGAAACTTAAAGTTTTTACCAGAAAAAAAAAATGAAAGTGTTACCCCTTATGATTTTTTTTCGGGGGGTGAAAAATTAAGTTTCTCCAATCTTCTCAAAACTCTGGATTCTGATAGAAGGCCACGAGACATGGACCTGGGTGCAAAAATTGAGGCTCTAGACCCTTCCAGAGCTGAGATATTGAAACTTAAAGTTTTGACTAGAAAAAAAAAATGACAGTGTTACCCCTTATGTTTTTTTTAGGGGGGTGAAAAATTAAGTTTCTCCAATCTTCTCAAAACTCTGGATTCTGATAGAGGGCCATGAGACATGGACCTGGGTGCAAAAATTGAGGCTCTAGACCCTTCCAGAGCTGAGATATTGAAACTTAAAGTTTTGACCAGAAAAAAAAAAGACAGTGTTACCCCTTATGTTTTTTTTTCCGGGGGGTGAAAAATTAAGTTTCTCCAATCTTCTCAAAACTCTGGATTCTGATAGAGGGCCACGAGACATGGACCTGGGTGCAAAAATTGAGGCTCTAGACCCTTCCAGAGCTGAGATATTGAAACTTAAAGTTTTGACCAGAAAACAAAAATGACAGTGTTACCCCTTATGTTTTTTTTCGGGGGGTGAAAAATTAAGTTTCTCCAATCTTCTCAAAACTCTGGATTCTGATAGAGGGCCATGAGACATGGACCTGGGTGCAAAAATTGAGGCTCTAGACCCTTCCAGAGCTGAGATATTGAAACTTAAAGTTTTGACCAGAAAAAAAAAATGACAGTGTTACCCCTTACGTTTTTTTTCGGGGGGTGAAAAATTAAGTTTCTCCAATCTTCTCAAAACTCTGGATTCTGATAGAGGGCCACGAGACATGGGCCTGGGTGCAAAAATTGAGGCTCTAGTCCCTTCCAGAGCTGAGATATTGAAACTTGAAGTTTTGACCAGAAAAAAAAATGACAGTGTTACCCCTTATGTTTTTTTTTCGGGGGGTGAAAAATTAAGTTTCTCCAATCTTCTCAAAACTCTGGATTCTGATAGAGGGCCACGAGACATGGACCTGGGTGCAAAAATTGAGGCTCTAGACCCTTCCAGAGCTGAGATATTGAAACTTAAAGTTTTGACAAGAAAAAAAAAAATGACAGTGTTACCCCTTATGTTTTTTTTCGGGGGGTGAAAAATTAAGTTTCTCCAATCTTCTCAAAACTCTGGATTCTGATAGAGGGCCACGGTACATGGGCCTGGGTGCAAAAATTGAGGCTCTAGACCCTTTCAGAGCTGAGATATTGAAACTTAAAGTTTTAACCAGAAAAAAAAAATGACAGTGTTACCCCTTATGTTTTTTTTTCGGGGGGTGAAAAATTAAGTTTCTCCAATCTTCTCAAAACTCTGGATTCTGATAGAGGGCCACGAGACATGGACCTGGGTGCAAAAATTGAGGCTCTAGACCCTTCCAGAGCTGAGATATTGAAACTTAAAGTTTTGACCAGAAAAAAAAATGACAGTGTTACCCGTTATGTTTTTTTTTCGGGGGGTGAAAAATTAAGTTTCTCCAATCTTCTCAAAACTCTGGATTCTGATAGAGGGCCACGAGACCTGGACCTGGGTGCAAAAATTGAGGCTCTAGTCCCTTCCAGAGCTGAGATATTGAAACTTAAAGTTATGACTAGAAAAAAATGACAGTGTTACCCCTTATGTTTTTTTTTAGGGGGGTGAAAAATTAAGTTTCTCCAATCTTCTCAAAACTCTGGATTCTGATAGAGGGCCACGAGACCTGGACCTGGGTGCAAAAATTGAGGCTCTAGTCCCTTCCAGAGCTGAGATATTGAAACTTGAAGTTTTGACCAGAAAAAAAATGACAGTGTTACCCCTTATGTTTTTTTTTCGGGGGGTGAAAAATTAAGTTTCTCCAATCTTCTCAAAACTCTGGATTCTGATAGAGGGCCACGAGACATGGACCTGGGTGCAAAAATTGAGGCTCTAGATCCTTCCAGAGCTGAGATATTGAAACTTAAAGTTTTGACCAGAAAACAAAAATGACAGTGTTACCCCTTATGTTTTTTTTCGGGGGGTGAAAAATTAAGTTTCTCCAATCTTCTCAAAACTCTGGATTCTGATAGAGGGCCACGAGACATGGACCTGGGTGCAAAACTTGAGGCTCTAGACCCTTCCAGAGCCGAGATATTGAAACTTAAAGTTTTGACCAGAAAAAAAAATGACAGTGTTACCCCTTATGTTTTTTTTTTCGGGGGGTGAAAAATTAAGTTTCTCCAATCTTCTCAAAACTCTGGATTCTGATAGAGGGCCACGAGACATGGACCTGGGTGCAAAAATTGAGGCTCTAGACCCTTCCACAGCTGAGATATTGAAACTTAAAGTTTTGACCAGAAAAAAAAATGACAGTGTTACCCCTTACGTTTTTTTTCGGGGGGTGAAAAATTAAGTTTCTCCAATCTTCTCAAAACTCTGGATTCTGATAGAGGGCCACGAGACATGGACCTGGGTGCAAAAATTGAGGCTCTACACCCTTCCAGAGCTGAGATATTGAAACTTAAAGTTTTGACCAGAAAAAAAAAAGACAGTGTTACCCCTTATGTTTTTTTTTTCGGGGGGTGAAAAATTAAGTTTCTCCAATCTTCTCAAAACTCTGGATTCTGATAGAGGGCCACGAGACATGGACCTGGGTGCAAAAATTGAGGCTCTAGACCCTTCCAGAGCTGAGATATTGAAACTTAAAGTTTTGACCAGAAAACGAAAATGACAGTGTTACCCCTTATGTTTTTTTTTGGGGGGTGAAAAATTAAGTTTCTCCAATCTTCTCAAAACTCTGGATTCTGATAGAGGGCCACGGTACATGGGCCTGGGTGCAAAAATTGAGGCTCTAGACCCTTTCAGAGCTGAGATATTGAAACTTAAAGTTTTGACCAGAAAAAAAAAAAATGACAGTGTTACCCCTTATGTTTTTTTTTCGGGGGGTGAAAAATTAAGTTTCTCCAATCTTCTCAAAACTCTGAATTCTGATAGAGGGCCACGAGACATGGACCTGGGTGCAAAAATTGAGGCTCTAGACCCTTCCAGAGCTGAGATATTGAAACTTAAAGTTTTGACCAGAAAAAAAATGACAGTGTTACCCCTTATGTTTTTTTTTTCGGGGGGTGAAAAATTAAGTTTCTCCAATCTTCTCAAAACTCTGGATTCTGATAGAGGGCCATGAGACATGGACCTGGGTGCAAAAATTGACGCTCTAGACCCTTCCAGAGCTGAGATATTGAAACTTAAAGTTTTGACCAGAAAAAAAAAAGACAGTGTTACCCCTTATGTTTTTTTTTTCGGGGGGTGAAAAATTAAGTTTCTCCAATCTTCTCAAAACTCTGGATTCTGATAGAGGGCCACGAGACATGGACCTGGGTGCAAAAATTGAGGCTCTAGACCCTTCCAGAGCCGAGATATTGAAACTTAAAGTTTTGACCAGAAAAAAAATGACAGTGTTACCCCTTATGTTTTTTTTTCGGGGGGTGAAAAATTAAGTTTCTCCAATCTTCTCAAAACTCTGGATTCTGATAGAGGGCCACGAGACATGGACCTGGGTGCAAAAATTGAGGCTCTAGACCCTTCCAGAGCTGAGATATTGAAACTTAAAGTTTTGACCAGAAAACAAAAATGACAGTGTTACCCCTTATGTTTTTTTTCGGGGGGTGAAAAATTAAGTTTCTCCAATCTTCTCAAAACTCTGGATTCTGATAGAGGGCCACGAGACATGGACCTGGGTGCAAAAATTGAGGCTCTAGACCCTTCCAGAGCCGAGATATTGAAACTTAAAGTTTTGACCAGAAAAAAAATGACAGTGTTACCCCTTATGTTTTTTTTTCGGGGGGTGAAAAATTAAGTTTCTCCAATCTTCTCAAAACTCTGGATTCTGATAGAGGGCCACGAGACATGGACCTGGGTACAAAAATTGAGGCTTTAGACCCTTCCAGAGCTGAGATATTGAAACTTAAAGTTTTGACCAGAAAAAAAAAATGACAGTGTTACCCCTTACGTTTTTTTTTCGGGGGGTGAAAAATAAGTTTCTTCAATCTTCTCAAAACTCTGGATTCTGATAGAGGGCCACGAGACATGGACCTGGGTGCAAAAATTGAGGCTCTAGACCCTTCCAGAGCTGAGATATTGAAACTTAAAGTTTTGACCAGAAAAAAAAAATGACAGTGTTACCCCTTATGTTTTTTTTCGGGGGGTGAAAAATTAAGTTTCTCCAATCTTCTCAAAACTCTGGATTCTGATAGAGGGCCACGAGACATGGACCTGGGTGCAAAAATTGAGGCTTTAGACCCTTCCAGAGCTGAGATATTGAAACTTAAAGTTTTGACCAGAAAAAAAAAATGACAGTGTTACCCCTTATGTTTTTTTTCGGGGGGTGAAAAATTAAGTTTCTCCAATCTTCTCAAATTTCTGGATTCTGATAGAGGGCCACGAGACATGGGCCTGGGTGCAAAAATTGAGGCTCTAGACCCTTTCAGAGCTGAGATATTGAAACTTAAAGTTTTGACCAGAAAACAAAAATGACAGTGTTACCCCTTATGTTTTTTTTCGGGGGGTGAAAAATTAAGTTTCTCCAATCTTCTCAAAACTCTGGATTCTGATAGAGGGCCACGAGACATGGACCTGGGTGCAAAAATTGAGGCTCTAGACCCTTACAGAGCTGAGATATTGAAACTTAAAGTTTTGACCAGAAAACAAAAATGACAGTGTTACCCCTTATGTTTTTTTTCGGGGAGTGAAAAATTAAGTTTCTCCAATCTTCTCAAAACTCTGGATTCTGATAGAGGGCCACGAGACATGGACCTGGGTGCAAAAATTGAGGCTCTAGACCCTTCCAGAGCTGAGATATTGAAACTTAAAGTTTTGACCAGAAAAAAAAATGACAGTGTTACCCCTTACGTTTTTTTTCGGGGGGTGAAAAATTAAGTTTCTCCAATCTTCTCAAAACTCTGGATTCTGATAGAGGGCCACGAGACATGGACCTGGGTGCAAAAATTGAGGCTCTAGACCCTTCCAGAGCTGAGATATTGAAACTTAAAGTATTGACCAGAAAAAAAATGACAGTGTTACCCCTTACGTTTTTTTTTCGGGGGGTGAAAAATTAAGTTTCTCCAATCTTCTCAAAACTCTGGATTCTGATAGAGGGCCACGAGACATGGACCTGGGTGCAAAAATTGAGGCTCTAGACCCTTCCAGAGCTGAGATATTGAAACTTAAAGTTTTGACCAGAAAAAAAAATGACAGTGTTACCCCTTACGTTTTTTTTCGGGGGGTGAAAAATTAAGTTTCTCCAATCTTCTCAAAACTCTGGATTCTGATAGAGGGCCACGAGACATGGACCTGGGTGCAAAAATTGAGGCTCTAGACCCTTCCAGAGCTGAGATATTGAAACTTAAAGTTTTGACCAGAAAAAAATGACAGTGTTACCCCTTATGTTTTTTTTCGGGGGGTGAAAAATTAAGTTTCTCCAATCTTCTCAAAACTCTGGATTCTGATAGAGGGCCACGAGACATGGGCCTGGGTGCAAAAATTGAGGCTCTAGACCCTTCAAGAGCTGAGATATTGAAACTTAAAGTTTTGACCAGAAAACAAAAATGACAGTGTTACCCCTTATGTTTTTTTTCGGGGAGTGAAAAATTAAGTTTCTCCAATCTTCTCAAAACTCTGGATTCTGATAGAGGGCCACGAGACATGGACCTGGGTGCAAAAATTGAGGCTCTAGACCCTTCCAGAGCCGAGATATTGAAACTTAAAGTTTTGACCAGAAAAAAAATGACAGTGTTACCCCTTATGTTTTTTTTTCGGGGGGTGAAAAATTAAGTTTCTCCAATCTTCTCAAAACTCTGGATTCTGATAGAGGGCCACGAGACATGGACCTGGGTGCAAAATTTGAGGCACTAGACCCTTCCAGAGCTGAGATATTGAAACTTAAAGTTTTGACCAGAAAAAAAAAATGACAGTGTTACCCCTTATGTTTTTTTTCGAGGGGTGAAAAATCAAGTTTCTCCAATCTTCTCAAAACTCTGGATTCTGATAGAGGGCCACGAGACATGGGCCTGAGTGCAAAAATTGAGGCTCTAGACCCTTTCAGAGGTGAGATATTGAAACTTAAAGTTTTGACCAGAAAAAAAAAAATGACAGTGTTACCCCTTATGTTTTTTTTCGGGGGGTGAAAAATTAAGTTTCTCCAATCTTCTCAAAACTCTGGATTCTGATAGAGGGCCACGAGACATGGACCTGGGTGCAAAAATTGAGGCTCTAGACCCTTCCAGAGCCGAGATATTGAAACTTAAAGTTTTGACCAGAAAAAAAAATGACAGTGTTACCCCTTATGTTTTTTTTCGGGGGGTGAAAAATTAAGTTTCTCCAATCTTCTCAAAACTCTGGATTCTGATAGAGGGCCACGAGACATGGACCTCGGTGCAAAAATTGAGGCTCTAGACCCTTCCAGAGCTGAGATATTGAAACTTAAAGTTTTGACCAGAAAAAAAATGACAGTGTTACCCCTTATGTTTTTTTTTCGGGGGGTGAAAAATTAAGTTTCTCCAATCTTCTCAAAACTCTGGATTCTGATAGAGGGCCACGAGACATGGACCTGGGTGCAAAAATTGAGGCTCTAGACCCTTCCAGAGCTGAGATATTGAAACTTAAAGTTTTGACCAGAAAAAAAAAAATGACAGTGTTACCCCTTATGTTTTTTTTTTCGGGGGGTGAAAAATTAAGTTTCTCCAATCTTCTCAAAACTCTGGATTCTGATAGAGGGCCACGAGACATGGACCTGGGTGCAAAAATTGAGGCTCTAGACTCTTCCAGAGCTGAGATATTGAAACTTAAAGTTTTGACCAGAAAAAAAATGACAGTGTTACCCCTTATGTTTTTTTTTCGGGGGGTGAAAAATTAAGTTTCTCCAATCTTATCAAAACTCTGAATTCTGATAGAGGGCCACGAGACATGGACCTGGGTGCAAAAATTGAGGCTCTAGACCCTTCCAGAGCTGAGATATTGAAACTTAAAGTTTTGACCAGAAAACAAAAATGACAGTGTTACCCCTTATGTTTTTTTTCGGGGGGTGAAAAATTAAGTTTCTCCAATCTTCTCAAAACTCTGGATTCTGATAGAGGGCCACGAGACATGGACCTGGGTGCAAAAATTGAGGCTCTAGACCCTTCCAGAGCTGAGATATTGAAACTTAAAGTTTTGACCAGAAAAAAAATGACAGTGTTACCCCTTACATTTTTTTTCGGGGGGTGAAAAATTAAGTTTCTCCAATCTTCTCAAAACTCTGGATTCTGATAGAGGGCCACGAGACATGGACCTGGGTGCAAAAATTGAGGCTCTAGACCCATCCAGAGCTGAGATATTGAAACTTAAAGTTTTGACCAGAAAAAAAATGACAGTGTTACCCCTTATGTTTTTTTTCGGGGGGTGAAAAATTAAGTTTCTCCAATCTTCTCAAAACTCTGGATTCTGATAGAGGGCCACGAGACATGGACCTGGGTGCAAAAATTGAGGCTCTAGACCCTTCAAGAGCTGAGATATTGAAACTTAAAGTTTTGACCAAAAAAAAAAATGACAGTGTTACCCCTTACGTTTTTTTTTTTCGGGGGGTGAAAAATTAAGTTTCTCCAATCTTCTCAAAACTCTGGATTCTGATAGAGGGCCACGAGACATGGACCTGGGTGCAAAAATTGAGGCTCTAGACCCTTCCAGAGCTGAGATATTGAAACTTAAAATTTTGACCAGAAAAAAAAAATGACAGTGTTACCCCTTATGTTTTTTTTCGGGGGGTGAAAAATTAAGTTTCTCCAATCTTCTCAAAACTCTGGATTCTGATAGAGGGCCACGAGACATGGACCTGGGTGCAAAACTTGAGGCTCTAGACCCTTCCAGAGCTGAGATATTGAAACTTAAAGTTTTGACCAGAAAAAAAAAATGACAGTGTTACCCCTTATGTTTTTTTTTCGGGGGGTGAAAAATTAAGTTTCTCCAATCTTATCAAAACTCTGGATTCTGATAGAGGGCCACGAGACATGGACCTGGGTGCAAAAATTGAGGCTCTAGACCCTTCCAGAGCTGAGATATTGAAACTTAAAGTTTTGACCAGAAAACAAAAATGACAGTGTTACCCCTTATGTTTTTTTTCGGGGGGTGAAAAATTAAGTTTCTCCAATCTTCTCAAAACTCTGGATTCTGATAGAGGGCCACGAGACATGGACCTGGGTGCAAAAATTGAGGCTCTAGACCCTTCCAGAGCCGAGATATTGAAACTTAAAGTTTTGACCAGAAAAAAAAAAATGACAGTGTTACCCCTTACGTTTTTTTTCGGGGGGTGAAAAATTAAGTTTCTCCAATCTTCTCAAAACTCTGGATTCTGACAGAGGGCCATGAGACATGGACCTGGGTGCAAAAATTGAGGCTCTAGACCCTTCCAGAGCTGAGATATTGAAACTTAAAGTTTTGACCAGAAAAAAAAAATGACAGTGTTACCCCTTACGTTTTTTTTCGGGGGGTGAAAAATTAAGTTTCTCCAATCTTCTCAAAACTCTGGATTCTGATAGAGGGCCACGAGACATGGACCTGGGTGCAAAAATTGAGGCTCTAGACCCTTCCAGAGCTGAGATATTGAAACTTAAAGTTTTGACCAGAAAAAAAAATGACAGTGTTACCCCTTACGTTTTTTTTCGGGGGGTGAAAAATTAAGTTTCTCCAATCTTCTCAAAACTCTGGATTCTGATAGAGGGCCACGAGACATGGACCTGGGTGCAAAAATTGAGGCTCTAGACCCTTCCAGAGCTGAGATATTGAAACTTAAAGTTTTGACCAGAAAAAAAATGACAGTGTTACCCCTTATGTTTTTTTTCGGGGGGTGAAAAATTAAGTTTCTCCAATCTTCTCAAAACTCTGGATTCTGATAGAGGGCCACGAGACATGGGCCTGGGTGCAAAAATTGAGGCTCTAGACCCTTCAAGAGCTGAGATATTGAAACTTAAAGTTTTGACCAAAAAAAAAATGACAGTGTTACCCCTTACGTTTTTTTTTTCGGGGGGTGAAAAATTAAGTTTCTCCAATCTTCTCAAAACTCTGGATTCTGATAGAGGGCCACGAGACATGGACCTGGGTGCAAAAATTGAGGCTCTAGACCCTTCCAGAGCTGAGATATTGAAACTTAAAATTTTGACCAGAAAAAAAAATGACAGTGTTACCCCTTATGTTTTTTTTCGGGGGGTGAAAAATTAAGTTTCTCCAATCTTCTTAAAACTCTGGATTCTGATAGAGGGCCACGAGACATGGACCTGGGTGCAAAAATTGAGGCTCTAGACCCTTCCAGAGCTGAGATATTGAAACTTAAAGTTTTGACCAGAAAAAAAAATGACAGTGTTACCCCTTATGTTTTTTTTCGGGGGGTGAAAAATTAAGTTTCTCCAATCTTCTCAAAACTCTGGATTCTGATAGAGGGCCACGAGACATGGACCTGGGTGCAAAACTTGTGGCTCTAGACCCTTCCAGAGCTGAGATATTGAAACTTAAAGTTTTGACCAGAAAAAAAAATGACAGTGTTACCCCTTATGTTTTTTTTTCGGGGGGTGAAAAATTAAGTTTCTCCAATCTTATCAAAACTCTGGATTCTGATAGAGGGCCACGAGACATGGACCTGGGTGCAAAAATTGAGGCTCTAGACCCTTCCAGAGCTGAGATATTGAAACTTAAAGTTTTGACCAGAAAAAAAAAATGACAGTGTTACCCGTTATGTTTTTTTTTCGGGGGGTGAAAAATTAAGTTTCTCCAATCTTCTCAAAACTCTGGATTCTGATAGAGGGCTACGAGACATGGACCTGGGTGCAAAAATTGAGGCTCTAGACCCTTCCAGAGCTGAGATATTGAAACTTAAAGTTTTGACCAGAAAAAAAAATGACAGTGTTACCCCTTACGTTTTTTTTCGGGGGGTGAAAAATTAAGTTTCTCCAATCTTCTCAAAACTCTGGATTCTGATAGAGGGCCACGAGACATGGACCTGGGTGCAAAAATTGAGGCTCTAGACCCTTCCAGAGCTGAGATATTGAAACTTAAAGTTATGACTAGAAAAAAATGACAGTGTTACCCCTTATGTTTTTTTTAGGGGGGTGAAAAATTAAGTTTCTCCAATCTTCTCAAAACTCTGGATTCTGATAGAGGGCCACGAGACCTGGACCTGGGTGCAAAAATTGAGGCTCTAGTCCCTTCCAGAGCTGAGATATTGAAACTTGAAGTTTTGACCAGAAAAAAAATGACAGTGTTACCCCTTATGTTTTTTTTTCGGGGGGTGAAAAATTAAGTTTCTCCAATCTTCTCAAAACTCTGGATTCTGATAGAGGGCCACGAGACATGGACCTGGGTGCAAAAATTGAGGCTCTAGATCCTTCCAGAGCTGAGATATTGAAACTTAAAGTTTTGACCAGAAAACAAAAATGACAGTGTTACCCCTTATGTTTTTTTTCGGGGGGTGAAAAATTAAGTTTCTCCAATCTTCTCAAAACTCTGGATTCTGATAGAGGGCCACGAGACATGGACCTGGGTGCAAAACTTGAGGCTCTAGACCCTTCCAGAGCCGAGATTTTGAAACTTAAAGTTTTGACCAGAAAAAAAAATGACAGTGTTACCCCTTATGTTTTTTTTTTCGGGGGGTGAAAAATTAAGTTTCTCCAATCTTCTCAAAACTCTGGATTCTGATAGAGGGCCACGAGACATGGACCTGGGTGCAAAAATTGAGGCTCTAGACCCTTCCAGAGCTGAGATATTGAAACTTAAAGTTTTGACCAGAAAAAAAAATGACAGTGTTACCCCTTACGTTTTTTTTCGGGGGGTGAAAAATTAAGTTTCTCCAATCTTCTCAAAACTCTGGATTCTGATAGAGGGCCACGAGACATGGACCTGGGTGCAAAAATTGAGGCTCTAGACCCTTCCAGAGCTGAGATATTGAAACTTAAAGTTTTGACCACAAAAAAAATGACAGTGTTACCCCTTATGTTTTTTTTGGGGGGGGTGAAAAATTAAGTTTCTCCAATCTTCTCAAAACTCTGGATTCTGATAGAGGGCCACGAGACATGGACCTGGGTGCAAAAATTGAGGCTCTAGACCCTTCCAGAGCTGAGATATTGAAACTTAAAGTTTTGACCAGAAAAAAAATGACAGTGTTACCCCTTATGTTTTTTTTTCGGGGGGTGAAAAATTAAGTTTCTCCAATCTTCTCAAAACTCTGGATTCTGATAGAGGGCCATGAGACATGGACCTGGGTGCAAAAATTGAGGCTCTAGACCCTTCCAGAGCTGAGATATTGAAACTTAAAGTTTTGACCAGAAAAAAAAAAGACAGTGTTACCCCTTATGTTTTTTTTTTCCGGGGGGTGAAAAATTAAGTTTCTCCAATCTTCTCAAAACTCTGGATTCTGATAGAGGGCCACGAGACATGGACCTGGGTGCAAAAATTGAGGCTCTAGACCCTTCCAGAGCTGAGATATTGAAACTTAAAGTTTTGACCAGAAAAAAAATGACAGTGTTACCCCTTACGTTTTTTTTCGGGGGGTGAAAAATTAAGTTTCTCCAATCTTCTCAAAACTCTGGATTCTGATAGAGGGCCACGAGACATGGGCCTGGGTGCAAAAATTGAGGCTCTAGTCCCTTCCAGAGCTGAGATATTGAAACTTGAAGTTTTGACCAGAAAAAAAAATGACAGTGTTACCCCTTATGTTTTTTTTCGGGGGGTGAAAAAATTAAGTTTCTCCAATCTTCTCAAAACTCTGGATTCTGATAGAGGGCCACGAGACATGGACCTGGGTGCAAAAATTGAGGCTCTAGACCCTTCCAGAGCTGAGATATTGAAACTTAAAGTTTTGACCAGAAAAAAAAAATGACAGTGTTACCCCTTATGTTTTTTTTCGGGGGGTGAAAAATTAAGTTTCTCCAATCTTCTCAAAACTCTGGATTCTGATAGAGGGCCACGGTACATGGGCCTGGGTGCAAAAATTGAGGCTCTAGACCCTTTCAGAGCTGAGATATTGAAACTTAAAGTTTTGACCAGAAAAAAAAAATGACAGTGTTACCCCTTATGTTTTTTTTTTCGGGGGGTGACAAATTAAGTTTCTCCAATCTTCTCAAAACTCTGGATTCTGATAGAGGGCCACGAGACATGGACCTGGGTGCAAAAATTGAGGCTCTAGACCCTTCCAGAGCTGAGATATTGAAACTTAAAGTTTTGACCAGAAAAAAAATGACAGTGTTACCCCTTATGTTTTTTTTTCGGGGGGTGAAAAATTAAGTTTCTCCAATCTTCTCAAAACTCTGGATTCTGATAGAGGGCCATGAGACATGGACCTGGGTGCAAAAATTGACGCTCTAGACCCTTCCAGAGCTGAGATATTGAAACTTAAAGTTTTGACCAGAAAAAAAAAAAGACAGTGTTACCCCTTATGTTTTTTTTTTCGGGGGGTGAAAAATTAAGTTTCTCCAATCTTCTCAAAACTCTGGATTCTGATAGAGGGCCACGAGACATGGACCTGGGTGCAAAAATTGAGGCTCTAGACCCTTCCAGAGCTGAGATATTGAAACTTAAAGTTTTGACCAGAAAACAAAAATGACAGTGTTACCCCTTATGTTTTTTTTCGGGGGGTGAAAAATTAAGTTTCTCCAATCTTCTCAAAACTCTGGATTCTGATAGAGGGCCATGAGACATGGACCTGGGTGCAAAAATTGAGGCTCTAGACCCTTCCAGAGCCGAGATATTGAAACTTAAAGTTTTGACCAGAAAAAAAAATGACAGTGTTACCCCTTATGTTTTTTTTCGGGGGGTGAAAAATTAAGTTTCTCCAATCTTCTCAAAACTCTGGATTCTGATAGAGGGCCACGAGACATGGACCTGGGTGCAAAAATTGAGGCTTTAGACCCTTCCAGAGCTGAGATATTGAAACTTAAAGTTTTGACCAGAAAAAAAAAATGACAGTGTTACCCCTTACGTTTTTTTTCGGGGGGTGAAAAATAAGTTTCTTCAATCTTCTCAAAACTCTGGATTCTGATAGAGGGCCACGAGACATGGACCTGGGTGCAAAAATTGAGGCTCTAGACCCTTCCAGAGCTGAGAAATTGAAACTTAAAGTTTTGACCAGAAAAAAAAAAATGACAGTGTTACCCCTTATGTTTTTTTTCGGGGGGTGAAAAATTAAGTTTCTCCAATCTTCTCAAATTTCTGGATTCTGATAGAGGGCCACGAGACATGGGCCTGGGTGCAAAAATTGAGGCTCTAGACCCTTTCAGAGCTGAGATATTGAAACTTAAAGTTTTGACCAGAAAAAAAAAATGACAGTGTTACCCCTTATGTTTTTTTTTCGGGGGGTGAAAAATTAAGTTTCTCCAATCTTCTCAAAACTCTGGATTCTGATAGAGGGCCACGAGACATGGACCTGGGTGCAAAAATTGAGGCTCTAGACCCTTACAGAGCTGAGATATTGAAACTTAAAGTTTTGACCAGAAAACAAAAATGACAGTGTTACCCCTTACGTTTTTTTTCGGGGAGTGAAAAATTAAGTTTCTCCAATCTTCTCAAAACTCTGGATTCTGATAGAGGGCCACGAGACATGGACCTGGGTGCAAAAATTGAGGCTCTAGACCCTTCCAGAGCCGAGATATTGAAACTTAAAGTTTTGACCAGAAAAAAAAATGACAGTGTTACCCCTTATGTTTTTTTTCGGGGGGTGAAAAATTAAGTTTCTCCAATCTTCTCAAAACTCTGGATTCTGATAGAGGGCCACGAGACATGGACCTGGGTGCAAAAATTGAGGCTCTAGACCCTTCCAGAGCTGAGATATTGAAACTTAAAGTTTTGACCAGAAAAAAAAATGACAGTGTTACCCCTTATGTTTTTTTTTCGGGGGGTGAAAAATTAAGTTTCTCCAATCTTCTCAAAACTCTGGATTCCGATAGAGGGCCACGAGACATGGACCTGGGTGCAAAAATTGAGGCTCTAGACTCTTCCAGAGCTGAGATATTGAAACTTAAAGTTTTGACCAGAAAAAAAAATGACAGTGTTACCCCTTATGTTTTTTTTTCGGGGGGTGAAAAATTAAGTTTCTCCAATCTTATCAAAACTCTGGATTCTGATAGAGGGCCACGAGACATGGACCTGGGTGCAAAAATTGAGGCTCTAGACCCTTCCAGAGCTGAGATATTGAAACTTAAAGTTTTGACCAGAAAACAAAAATGACAGTGTTACCCCTTATGTTTTTTTTCGGGGGGTGAAAAATTAAGTTTCTCCAATCTTCTCAAAACTCTGGATTCTGATAGAGGGCCACGAGACATGGACCTGGGTGCAAAAATTGAGGCTCTAGACCCTTCCAGAGCCGAGATATTGAAACTTAAAGTTTTGACCAGAAAAAAAAAATGACAGTGTTACCCCTTATGTTTTTTTTTTCGGGGGGTGAAAAATTAAGTTTCTCCAATCTTCTCAAAACTCTGGATTCTGATAGAGGGCCACGAGACATGGACCTGGGTGCAAAAATTGAGGCTCTAGACCCTTCCAGAGCTGAGATATTGAAACTTAAAATTTTGACCAGAAAAAAAAATGACAGTGTTACCCCTTATGTTTTTTTTCGGGGGGTGAAAAATTAAGTTTCTCCAATCTTCTCAAAACTCTGGATTCTGATAGAGGGCCACGAGACATGGACCTGGGTGCAAAAATTGAGGCTCTAGACCCTTCCAGAGCTGAGATATTGAAACTTAAAGTTTTGACCAGAAAAAAAAATGACAGTGTTACCCCTTATGTTTTTTTTCGGGGGGTGAAAAATTAAGTTTCTCCAATCTTCTCAAAACTCTGGATTCTGATAGAGGGCCACGAGACATGGACCTGGGTGCAAAACTTGAGGCTCTAGACCCTTCCAGAGCTGAGATATTGAAACTTAAAGTTTTGACCAGAAAAAAAAATGACAGTGTTACCCCTTATGTTTTTTTTTCGGGGGGTGAAAAATTAAGTTTCTCCAATCTTATCAAAACTCTGGATTCTGATAGAGGGCCACGAGACATGGACCTGGGTGCAAAAATTGAGGCTCTAGACCCTTCCAGAGCTGAGATATTGAAACTTAAAGTTTTGACCAGAAAAAAAAAATGACAGTGTTACCCGTTATGTTTTTTTTTCGGGGGGTGAAAAATTAAGTTTCTCCAATCTTCTCAAAACTCTGGATTCTGATAGAGGGCTACGAGACATGGACCTGGGTGCAAAAATTGAGGCTCTAGACCCTTCCAGAGCTGAGATATTGAAACTTAAAGTTTTGACCAGAAAAAAAAATGACAGTGTTACCCCTTACGTTTTTTTTCGGGGGGTGAAAAATTAAGTTTCTCCAATCTTCTCAAAACTCTGGATTCTGATAGAGGGCCACGAGACATGGACCTGGGTGCAAAAATTGAGGCTCTAGACCCTTCCAGAGCTGAGATATTGAAACTTAAAGTTATGACTAGAAAAAAATGACAGTGTTACCCCTTATGTTTTTTTTAGGGGGGTGAAAAATTAAGTTTCTCCAATCTTCTCAAAACTCTGGATTCTGATAGAGGGCCACGAGACCTGGACCTGGGTGCAAAAATTGAGGCTCTAGTCCCTTCCAGAGCTGAGATATTGAAACTTGAAGTTTTGACCAGAAAAAAAATGACAGTGTTACCCCTTATGTTTTTTTTTCGGGGGGTGAAAAATTAAGTTTCTCCAATCTTCTCAAAACTCTGGATTCTGATAGAGGGCCACGAGACATGGACCTGGGTGCAAAAATTGAGGCTCTAGATCCTTCCAGAGCTGAGATATTGAAACTTAAAGTTTTGACCAGAAAACAAAAATGACAGTGTTACCCCTTATGTTTTTTTTCGGGGGGTGAAAAATTAAGTTTCTCCAATCTTCTCAAAACTCTGGATTCTGATAGAGGGCCACGAGACATGGACCTGGGTGCAAAACTTGAGGCTCTAGACCCTTCCAGAGCCGAGATTTTGAAACTTAAAGTTTTGACCAGAAAAAAAAATGACAGTGTTACCCCTTATGTTTTTTTTTTCGGGGGGTGAAAAATTAAGTTTCTCCAATCTTCTCAAAACTCTGGATTCTGATAGAGGGCCACGAGACATGGACCTGGGTGCAAAAATTGAGGCTCTAGACCCTTCCAGAGCTGAGATATTGAAACTTAAAGTTTTGACCAGAAAAAAAAATGACAGTGTTACCCCTTACGTTTTTTTTCGGGGGGTGAAAAATTAAGTTTCTCCAATCTTCTCAAAACTCTGGATTCTGATAGAGGGCCACGAGACATGGACCTGGGTGCAAAAATTGAGGCTCTAGACCCTTCCAGAGCTGAGATATTGAAACTTAAAGTTTTGACCACAAAAAAAATGACAGTGTTACCCCTTATGTTTTTTTTGGGGGGGGTGAAAAATTAAGTTTCTCCAATCTTCTCAAAACTCTGGATTCTGATAGAGGGCCACGAGACATGGACCTGGGTGCAAAAATTGAGGCTCTAGACCCTTCCAGAGCTGAGATATTGAAACTTAAAGTTTTGACCAGAAAAAAAATGACAGTGTTACCCCTTATGTTTTTTTTTCGGGGGGTGAAAAATTAAGTTTCTCCAATCTTCTCAAAACTCTGGATTCTGATAGAGGGCCACGAGACATGGACCTGGGTGCAAAAATTGAGGCTCTAGACCCTTCCAGAGCTGAGATATTGAAACTTAAAGTTTTGACCAGAAAAAAAATGACAGTGTTACCCCTTACGTTTTTTTTCGGGGGGTGAAAAATTAAGTTTCTCCAATCTTCTCAAAACTCTGGATTCTGATAGAGGGCCACGAGACATGGGCCTGGGTGCAAAAATTGAGGCTCTAGTCCCTTCCAGAGCTGAGATATTGAAACTTGAAGTTTTGACCAGAAAAAAAAATGACAGTGTTACCCCTTATGTTTTTTTTCGGGGGGTGAAAAAATTAAGTTTCTCCAATCTTCTCAAAACTCTGGATTCTGATAGAGGGCCACGAGACATGGACCTGGGTGCAAAAATTGAGGCTCTAGACCCTTCCAGAGCTGAGATATTGAAACTTAAAGTTTTGACCAGAAAAAAAAAATGACAGTGTTACCCCTTATGTTTTTTTTCGGGGGGTGAAAAATTAAGTTTCTCCAATCTTCTCAAAACTCTGGATTCTGATAGAGGGCCACGAGACATGGACCTGGGTGCAAAACTTGTGGCTCTAGACCCTTCCAGAGCTGAGATATTGAAACTTAAAGTTTTGACCAGAAAAAAAAATGACAGTGTTACCCCTTATGTTTTTTTTTCGGGGGGTGAAAAATTAAGTTTCTCCAATCTTCTCAAAACTCTGGATTCTGATAGAGGGCCACGAGACATGGACCTGGGTGCAAAAATTGAGGCTCTAGACCCTTCCAGAGCTGAGATATTGAAACTTAAAGTTTTGACCAGAAAAAAAAAAAATGACAGTGTTACCCCTTATGTTTTTTTTTCGGGGGGTGAAAAATTAAGTTTCTCCAATCTTCTCAAAACTCTGGATTCTGATAGAGGGCTACGAGACATGGACCTGGGTGCAAAAATTGAGGCTCTAGACCCTTCCAGAGCTGAGATATTGAAACTTAAAGTTTTGACCAGAAAAAAAAATGACAGTGTTACCCCTTACGTTTTTTTTCGGGGGGTGAAAAATTAAGTTTCTCCAATCTTCTCAAAACTCTGGATTCTGATAGAGGGCCACGAGACATGGACCTGGGTGCAAAAATTGAGGCTCTAGACCCTTCCAGAGCTGAGATATTGAAACTTAAAGTTATGACTAGAAAAAAATGACAGTGTTACCCCTTATGTTTTTTTTAGGGGGGTGAAAAATTAAGTTTCTCCAATCTTCTCAAAACTCTGGATTCTGATAGAGGGCCACGAGACCTGGACCTGGGTGCAAAAATTGAGGCTCTAGTCCCTTCCAGAGCTGAGATATTGAAACTTGAAGTTTTGACCAGAAAAAAAATGACAGTGTTACCCCTTATGTTTTTTTTTCGGGGGGTGAAAAATTAAGTTTCTCCAATCTTCTCAAAACTCTGGATTCTGATAGAGGGCCACGAGACATGGACCTGGGTGCAAAAATTGAGGCTCTAGATCCTTCCAGAGCTGAGATATTGAAACTTAAAGTTTTGACCAGAAAACAAAAATGACAGTGTTACCCCTTATGTTTTTTTTCGGGGGGTGAAAAATTAAGTTTCTCCAATCTTCTCAAAACTCTGGATTCTGATAGAGGGCCACGAGACATGGACCTGGGTGCAAAACTTGAGGCTCTAGACCCTTCCAGAGCCGAGATTTTGAAACTTAAAGTTTTGACCAGAAAAAAAAATGACAGTGTTACCCCTTATGTTTTTTTTTTCGGGGGGTGAAAAATTAAGTTTCTCCAATCTTCTCAAAACTCTGGATTCTGATAGAGGGCCACGAGACATGGACCTGGGTGCAAAAATTGAGGCTCTAGACCCTTCCAGAGCTGAGATATTGAAACTTAAAGTTTTGACCAGAAAAAAAAATGACAGTGTTACCCCTTACGTTTTTTTTCGGGGGGTGAAAAATTAAGTTTCTCCAATCTTCTCAAAACTCTGGATTCTGATAGAGGGCCACGAGACATGGACCTGGGTGCAAAAATTGAGGCTCTAGACCCTTCCAGAGCTGAGATATTGAAACTTAAAGTTTTGACCACAAAAAAAATGACAGTGTTACCCCTTATGTTTTTTTTGGGGGGGGTGAAAAATTAAGTTTCTCCAATCTTCTCAAAACTCTGGATTCTGATAGAGGGCCACGAGACATGGACCTGGGTGCAAAAATTGAGGCTCTAGACCCTTCCAGAGCTGAGATATTGAAACTTAAAGTTTTGACCAGAAAAAAAATGACAGTGTTACCCCTTATGTTTTTTTTTCGGGGGGTGAAAAATTAAGTTTCTCCAATCTTCTCAAAACTCTGGATTCTGATAGAGGGCCATGAGACATGGACCTGGGTGCAAAAATTGAGGCTCTAGACCCTTCCAGAGCTGAGATATTGAAACTTAAAGTTTTGACCAGAAAAAAAAAAGACAGTGTTACCCCTTATGTTTTTTTTTCCGGGGGGTGAAAAATTAAGTTTCTCCAATCTTCTCAAAACTCTGGATTCTGATAGAGGGCCACGAGACATGGACCTGGGTGCAAAAATTGAGGCTCTAGACCCTTCCAGAGCTGAGATATTGAAACTTAAAGTTTTGACCAGAAAAAAAATGACAGTGTTACCCCTTACGTTTTTTTTCGGGGGGTGAAAAATTAAGTTTCTCCAATCTTCTCAAAACTCTGGATTCTGATAGAGGGCCACGAGACATGGGCCTGGGTGCAAAAATTGAGGCTCTAGTCCCTTCCAGAGCTGAGATATTGAAACTTGAAGTTTTGACCAGAAAAAAAAATGACAGTGTTACCCCTTATGTTTTTTTTCGGGGGGTGAAAAAATTAAGTTTCTCCAATCTTCTCAAAACTCTGGATTCTGATAGAGGGCCACGAGACATGGACCTGGGTGCAAAAATTGAGGCTCTAGACCCTTCCAGAGCTGAGATATTGAAACTTAAAGTTTTGACCAGAAAAAAAAAATGACAGTGTTACCCCTTATGTTTTTTTTCGGGGGGTGAAAAATTAAGTTTCTCCAATCTTCTCAAAACTCTGGATTCTGATAGAGGGCCACGGTACATGGGCCTGGGTGCAAAAATTGAGGCTCTAGACCCTTTCAGAGCTGAGATATTGAAACTTAAAGTTTTGACCAGAAAAAAAAAAATGACAGTGTTACCCCTTATGTTTTTTTTTTCGGGGGGTGACAAATTAAGTTTCTCCAATCTTCTCAAAACTCTGGATTCTGATAGAGGGCCACGAGACATGGACCTGGGTGCAAAAATTGAGGCTCTAGACCCTTCCAGAGCTGAGATATTGAAACTTAAAGTTTTGACCAGAAAAAAAATGACAGTGTTACCCCTTATGTTTTTTTTTCGGGGGGTGAAAAATTAAGTTTCTCCAATCTTCTCAAAACTCTGGATTCTGATAGAGGGCCATGAGACATGGACCTGGGTGCAAAAATTGACGCTCTAGACCCTTCCAGAGCTGAGATATTGAAACTTAAAGTTTTGACCAGAAAAAAAAAAAGACAGTGTTACCCCTTATGTTTTTTTTTTCGGGGGGTGAAAAATTAAGTTTCTCCAATCTTCTCAAAACTCTGGATTCTGATAGAGGGCCACGAGACATGGACCTGGGTGCAAAAATTGAGGCTCTAGACCCTTCCAGAGCTGAGATATTGAAACTTAAAGTTTTGACCAGAAAACAAAAATGACAGTGTTACCCCTTATGTTTTTTTTCGGGGGGTGAAAAATTAAGTTTCTCCAATCTTCTCAAAACTCTGGATTCTGATAGAGGGCCATGAGACATGGACCTGGGTGCAAAAATTGAGGCTCTAGACCCTTCCAGAGCCGAGATATTGAAACTTAAAGTTTTGACCAGAAAAAAAAATGACAGTGTTACCCCTTATGTTTTTTTTCGGGGGGTGAAAAATTAAGTTTCTCCAATCTTCTCAAAACTCTGGATTCTGATAGAGGGCCACGAGACATGGACCTGGGTGCAAAAATTGAGGCTTTAGACCCTTCCAGAGCTGAGATATTGAAACTTAAAGTTTTGACCAGAAAAAAAAAATGACAGTGTTACCCCTTACGTTTTTTTTCGGGGGGTGAAAAATAAGTTTCTTCAATCTTCTCAAAACTCTGGATTCTGATAGAGGGCCACGAGACATGGACCTGGGTGCAAAAATTGAGGCTCTAGACCCTTCCAGAGCTGAGAAATTGAAACTTAAAGTTTTGACCAGAAAAAAAAAAATGACAGTGTTACCCCTTATGTTTTTTTTCGGGGGGTGAAAAATTAAGTTTCTCCAATCTTCTCAAATTTCTGGATTCTGATAGAGGGCCACGAGACATGGGCCTGGGTGCAAAAATTGAGGCTCTAGACCCTTTCAGAGCTGAGATATTGAAACTTAAAGTTTTGACCAGAAAAAAAAAATGACAGTGTTACCCCTTATGTTTTTTTTTCGGGGGGTGAAAAATTAAGTTTCTCCAATCTTCTCAAAACTCTGGATTCTGATAGAGGGCCACGAGACATGGACCTGGGTGCAAAAATTGAGGCTCTAGACCCTTACAGAGCTGAGATATTGAAACTTAAAGTTTTGACCAGAAAACAAAAATGACAGTGTTACCCCTTATGTTTTTTTTCGGGGAGTGAAAAATTAAGTTTCTCCAATCTTCTCAAAACTCTGGATTCTGATAGAGGGCCACGAGACATGGACCTGGGTGCAAAAATTGAGGCTCTAGACCCTTCCAGAGCCGAGATATTGAAACTTAAAGTTTTGACCAGAAAAAAAAATGACAGTGTTACCCCTTATGTTTTTTTTCGGGGGGTGAAAAATTAAGTTTCTCCAATCTTCTCAAAACTCTGGATTCTGATAGAGGGCCACGAGACATGGACCTGGGTGCAAAAATTGAGGCTCTAGACCCTTCCAGAGCTGAGATATTGAAACTTAAAGTTTTGACCAGAAAAAAAAAATGACAGTGTTACCCCTTATGTTTTTTTTCGGGGGGTGAAAAATCAAGTTTCTCCAATCTTCTCAAAACTCTGGATTCTGATAGAGGGCCACGAGACATGGGCCTGAGTGCAAAAATTGAGGCTCTAGACCCTTTCAGAGCTGAGATATTGAAACTTAAAGTTTTGACCAGAAAAAAAAAATGACAGTGTTACCCCTTATGTTTTTTTTCGGGGGGTGAAAAATTAAGTTTCTCCAATCTTCTCAAAACTCTGGATTCTGATAGAGGGCCACGAGACATGGACCTGGGTGCAAAAATTGAGGCTCTAGACCCTTCCAGAGCCGAGATATTGAAACTTAAAGTTTTGACCAGAAAAAAAAAATGACAGTGTTACCCCTTATGTTTTTTTTCGGGGGGTGAAAAATTAAGTTTCTCCAATCTTCTCAAAACTCTGGATTCTGATAGAGGGCCACGAGACATGGACCTGGGTGCAAAAATTGAGGCTCTAGACCCTTCCAGAGCTGAGATATTGAAACTTAAAGTTTTGACCAGAAAAAAAAATGACAGTGTTACCCCTTATGTTTTTTTTCGGGGGGTGAAAAATTAAGTTTCTCCAATCTTCTCAAAACTCTGGATTCTGATAGAGGGCCACGAGACATGGACCTGGGTGCAAAAATTGAGGCTCTAGACCCTTCCAGAGCTGAGATATTGAAACTTAAAGTTTTGACCAGAAAAAACAATGACAGTGTTACCCCTTATGTTTTTTTTTCGGGGGGTGAAAAATTAAGTTTCTCCAATCTTCTCAAAACTCTGGATTCTGATAGAGGGCCACGAGACATGGACCTGGGTGCAAAAATTGAGGCTCTAGACCCTTCCAGAGCTGAGATATTGAAACTTAAAGTTTTGACCAGAAAAAAAAAATGACAGTGTTACCCCTTATGTTTTTTTTTCGGGGGGTGAAAAATCAAGTTTCTCCAATCTTCTCAAAACTCTGGATTCTGATAGAGGGCCACGAGACATGGGCCTGAGTGCAAAAATTGAGGCTCTAGACCCTTTCAGAGCTGAGATATTGAAACTTAAAGTTTTGACCAGAAAAAAAAATGACAGTGTTACCCCTTATGTTTTTTTTCGGGGGGTGAAAAATTAAGTTTCTCCAATCTTCTCAAAACTCTGGATTCTGATAGAGGGCCACGAGACATGGACCTGGGTGCAAAAATTGAGGCTCTAGACCCTTCCAGAGCCGAGATATTGAAACTTAAAGTTTTGACCAGAAAAAAAAATGACAGTGTTACCCCTTATGTTTTTTTTCGGGGGGTGAAAAATTAAGTTTCTCCAATCTTCTCAAAACTCTGGATTCTGATAGAGGGCCACGAGACATGGACCTGGGTGCAAAAATTGAGGCTCTAGACCCTTCCAGAGCTGAGATATTGAAACTTAAAGTTTTGACCAGAAAAAAAAATGACAGTGTTACCCCTTATGTTTTTTTTCGGGGGGTGAAAAATTAAGTTTCTCCAATCTTCTCAAAACTCTGGATTCTGATAGAGGGCCACGAGACATGGACCTGGGTGCAAAAATTGAGGCTCTAGACCCTTCCAGAGCTGAGATATTGAAACTTAAAGTTTTGACCAGAAAAAAAAATGACAGTGTTACCCCTTATGTTTTTTTTCGGGGGGTGAAAAATTAAGTTTCTCCAATCTTCTCAAAACTCTGGATTCCGATAGAGGGCCACGAGACATGGACCTGGGTGCAAAAATTGAGGCTCTAGACTCTTCCAGAGCTGAGATATTGAAACTTAAAGTTTTGACCAGAAAAAAAAATGACAGTGTTACCCCTTATGTTTTTTTTCGGGGGGTGAAAAATTAAGTTTCTCCAATCTTCTCAAAACTCTGGATTCTGATAGAGGGCCATGAGACATGGACCTGGGTGCAAAAATTGAGGCTCTAGACCCTTCCAGAGCTGAGATATTGAAACTTAAAGTTTTGACCAGAAAAAAAAAATGACAGTGTTACCCCTTATGTTTTTTTTTCGGGGGGTGAAAAATTAAGTTTCTCCAATCTTCTCAAAACTCTGGATTCCGATAGAGGGCCACGAGACATGGACCTGGGTGCAAAAATTGAGGCTCTAGACTCTTCCAGAGCTGAGATATTGAAACTTAAAGTTTTGACCAGAAAAAAAAATGACAGTGTTACCCCTTATGTTTTTTTTTCGGGGGGTGAAAAATTAAGTTTCTCCAATCTTATCAAAACTCTGGATTCTGATAGAGGGCCACGAGACATGGACCTGGGTGCAAAAATTGAGGCTCTAGACCCTTCCAGAGCTGAGATATTGAAACTTAAAGTTTTGACCAGAAAACAAAAATGACAGTGTTACCCCTTATGTTTTTTTTCGGGGGGTGAAAAATTAAGTTTCTCCAATCTTCTCAAAACTCTGGATTCTGATAGAGGGCCACGAGACATGGACCTGGGTGCAAAAATTGAGGCTCTAGACCCTTCCAGAGCCGAGATATTGAAACTTAAAGTTTTGACCAGAAAAAAAAAATGACAGTGTTACCCCTTATGTTTTTTTTTTCGGGGGGTGAAAAATTAAGTTTCTCCAATCTTCTCAAAACTCTGGATTCTGATAGAGGGCCACGAGACATGGACCTGGGTGCAAAAATTGAGGCTCTAGACCCTTCCAGAGCTGAGATATTGAAACTTAAAATTTTGACCAGAAAAAAAAATGACAGTGTTACCCCTTATGTTTTTTTTCGGGGGGTGAAAAATTAAGTTTCTCCAATCTTCTCAAAACTCTGGATTCTGATAGAGGGCCACGAGACATGGACCTGGGTGCAAAAATTGAGGCTCTAGACCCTTCCAGAGCTGAGATATTGAAACTTAAAGTTTTGACCAGAAAAAAAAATGACAGTGTTACCCCTTATGTTTTTTTTCGGGGGGTGAAAAATTAAGTTTCTCCAATCTTCTCAAAACTCTGGATTCTGATAGAGGGCCACGAGACATGGACCTGGGTGCAAAACTTGAGGCTCTAGACCCTTCCAGAGCTGAGATATTGAAACTTAAAGTTTTGACCAGAAAAAAAAATGACAGTGTTACCCCTTATGTTTTTTTTTCGGGGGGTGAAAAATTAAGTTTCTCCAATCTTATCAAAACTCTGGATTCTGATAGAGGGCCACGAGACATGGACCTGGGTGCAAAAATTGAGGCTCTAGACCCTTCCAGAGCTGAGATATTGAAACTTAAAGTTTTGACCAGAAAAAAAAAATGACAGTGTTACCCGTTATGTTTTTTTTTCGGGGGGTGAAAAATTAAGTTTCTCCAATCTTCTCAAAACTCTGGATTCTGATAGAGGGCTACGAGACATGGACCTGGGTGCAAAAATTGAGGCTCTAGACCCTTCCAGAGCTGAGATATTGAAACTTAAAGTTTTGACCAGAAAAAAAAATGACAGTGTTACCCCTTACGTTTTTTTTCGGGGGGTGAAAAATTAAGTTTCTCCAATCTTCTCAAAACTCTGGATTCTGATAGAGGGCCACGAGACATGGACCTGGGTGCAAAAATTGAGGCTCTAGACCCTTCCAGAGCTGAGATATTGAAACTTAAAGTTATGACTAGAAAAAAATGACAGTGTTACCCCTTATGTTTTTTTTAGGGGGGTGAAAAATTAAGTTTCTCCAATCTTCTCAAAACTCTGGATTCTGATAGAGGGCCACGAGACCTGGACCTGGGTGCAAAAATTGAGGCTCTAGTCCCTTCCAGAGCTGAGATATTGAAACTTGAAGTTTTGACCAGAAAAAAAATGACAGTGTTACCCCTTATGTTTTTTTTTCGGGGGGTGAAAAATTAAGTTTCTCCAATCTTCTCAAAACTCTGGATTCTGATAGAGGGCCACGAGACATGGACCTGGGTGCAAAAATTGAGGCTCTAGATCCTTCCAGAGCTGAGATATTGAAACTTAAAGTTTTGACCAGAAAACAAAAATGACAGTGTTACCCCTTATGTTTTTTTTCGGGGGGTGAAAAATTAAGTTTCTCCAATCTTCTCAAAACTCTGGATTCTGATAGAGGGCCACGAGACATGGACCTGGGTGCAAAACTTGAGGCTCTAGACCCTTCCAGAGCCGAGATTTTGAAACTTAAAGTTTTGACCAGAAAAAAAAATGACAGTGTTACCCCTTATGTTTTTTTTTTCGGGGGGTGAAAAATTAAGTTTCTCCAATCTTCTCAAAACTCTGGATTCTGATAGAGGGCCACGAGACATGGACCTGGGTGCAAAAATTGAGGCTCTAGACCCTTCCAGAGCTGAGATATTGAAACTTAAAGTTTTGACCAGAAAAAAAAATGACAGTGTTACCCCTTACGTTTTTTTTCGGGGGGTGAAAAATTAAGTTTCTCCAATCTTCTCAAAACTCTGGATTCTGATAGAGGGCCACGAGACATGGACCTGGGTGCAAAAATTGAGGCTCTAGACCCTTCCAGAGCTGAGATATTGAAACTTAAAGTTTTGACCACAAAAAAAATGACAGTGTTACCCCTTATGTTTTTTTTGGGGGGGGTGAAAAATTAAGTTTCTCCAATCTTCTCAAAACTCTGGATTCTGATAGAGGGCCACGAGACATGGACCTGGGTGCAAAAATTGAGGCTCTAGACCCTTCCAGAGCTGAGATATTGAAACTTAAAGTTTTGACCAGAAAAAAAATGACAGTGTTACCCCTTATGTTTTTTTTTCGGGGGGTGAAAAATTAAGTTTCTCCAATCTTCTCAAAACTCTGGATTCTGATAGAGGGCCACGAGACATGGACCTGGGTGCAAAAATTGAGGCTCTAGACCCTTCCAGAGCTGAGATATTGAAACTTAAAGTTTTGACCAGAAAAAAAATGACAGTGTTACCCCTTACGTTTTTTTTCGGGGGGTGAAAAATTAAGTTTCTCCAATCTTCTCAAAACTCTGGATTCTGATAGAGGGCCACGAGACATGGGCCTGGGTGCAAAAATTGAGGCTCTAGTCCCTTCCAGAGCTGAGATATTGAAACTTGAAGTTTTGACCAGAAAAAAAAATGACAGTGTTACCCCTTATGTTTTTTTTCGGGGGGTGAAAAAATTAAGTTTCTCCAATCTTCTCAAAACTCTGGATTCTGATAGAGGGCCACGAGACATGGACCTGGGTGCAAAAATTGAGGCTCTAGACCCTTCCAGAGCTGAGATATTGAAACTTAAAGTTTTGACCAGAAAAAAAAAAATGACAGTGTTACCCCTTATGTTTTTTTTCGGGGGGTGAAAAATTAAGTTTCTCCAATCTTCTCAAAACTCTGGATTCTGATAGAGGGCCACGGTACATGGGCCTGGGTGCAAAAATTGAGGCTCTAGACCCTTTCAGAGCTGAGATATTGAAACTTAAAGTTTTGACCAGAAAAAAAAAATGACAGTGTTACCCCTTATGTTTTTTTTTTCGGGGGGTGACAAATTAAGTTTCTCCAATCTTCTCAAAACTCTGGATTCTGATAGAGGGCCACGAGACATGGACCTGGGTGCAAAAATTGAGGCTCTAGACCCTTCCAGAGCTGAGATATTGAAACTTAAAGTTTTGACCAGAAAAAAAATGACAGTGTTACCCCTTATGTTTTTTTTTCGGGGGGTGAAAAATTAAGTTTCTCCAATCTTCTCAAAACTCTGGATTCTGATAGAGGGCCATGAGACATGGACCTGGGTGCAAAAATTGACGCTCTAGACCCTTCCAGAGCTGAGATATTGAAACTTAAAGTTTTGACCAGAAAAAAAAAAAGACAGTGTTACCCCTTATGTTTTTTTTTCGGGGGGTGAAAAATTAAGTTTCTCCAATCTTCTCAAAACTCTGGATTCTGATAGAGGGCCACGAGACATGGACCTGGGTGCAAAAATTGAGGCTCTAGACCCTTCCAGAGCTGAGATATTGAAACTTAAAGTTTTGACCAGAAAACAAAAATGACAGTGTTACCCCTTATGTTTTTTTTCGGGGGGTGAAAAATTAAGTTTCTCCAATCTTCTCAAAACTCTGGATTCTGATAGAGGGCCATGAGACATGGACCTGGGTGCAAAAATTGAGGCTCTAGACCCTTCCAGAGCCGAGATATTGAAACTTAAAGTTTTGACCAGAAAAAAAAATGACAGTGTTACCCCTTATGTTTTTTTTCGGGGGGTGAAAAATTAAGTTTCTCCAATCTTCTCAAAACTCTGGATTCTGATAGAGGGCCACGAGACATGGACCTGGGTGCAAAAATTGAGGCTTTAGACCCTTCCAGAGCTGAGATATTGAAACTTAAAGTTTTGACCAGAAAAAAAAAATGACAGTGTTACCCCTTACGTTTTTTTTCGGGGGGTGAAAAATAAGTTTCTTCAATCTTCTCAAAACTCTGGATTCTGATAGAGGGCCACGAGACATGGACCTGGGTGCAAAAATTGAGGCTCTAGACCCTTCCAGAGCTGAGAAATTGAAACTTAAAGTTTTGACCAGAAAAAAAAAATGACAGTGTTACCCCTTATGTTTTTTTTCGGGGGGTGAAAAATTAAGTTTCTCCAATCTTCTCAAATTTCTGGATTCTGATAGAGGGCCACGAGACATGGGCCTGGGTGCAAAAATTGAGGCTCTAGACCCTTTCAGAGCTGAGATATTGAAACTTAAAGTTTTGACCAGAAAAAAAAAATGACAGTGTTACCCCTTATGTTTTTTTTTCGGGGGGTGAAAAATTAAGTTTCTCCAATCTTCTCAAAACTCTGGATTCTGATAGAGGGCCACGAGACATGGACCTGGGTGCAAAAATTGAGGCTCTAGACCCTTACAGAGCTGAGATATTGAAACTTAAAGTTTTGACCAGAAAACAAAAATGACAGTGTTACCCCTTATGTTTTTTTTCGGGGAGTGAAAAATTAAGTTTCTCCAATCTTCTCAAAACTCTGGATTCTGATAGAGGGCCACGAGACATGGACCTGGGTGCAAAAATTGAGGCTCTAGACCCTTCCAGAGCCGAGATATTGAAACTTAAAGTTTTGACCAGAAAAAAAAATGACAGTGTTACCCCTTATGTTTTTTTTCGGGGGGTGAAAAATTAAGTTTCTCCAATCTTCTCAAAACTCTGGATTCTGATAGAGGGCCACGAGACATGGACCTGGGTGCAAAAATTGAGGCTCTAGACCCTTCCAGAGCTGAGATATTGAAACTTAAAGTTTTGACCAGAAAAAAAAAATGACAGTGTTACCCCTTATGTTTTTTTTCGGGGGGTGAAAAATCAAGTTTCTCCAATCTTCTCAAAACTCTGGATTCTGATAGAGGGCCACGAGACATGGGCCTGAGTGCAAAAATTGAGGCTCTAGACCCTTTCAGAGCTGAGATATTGAAACTTAAAGTTTTGACCAGAAAAAAAAAAATGACAGTGTTACCCCTTATGTTTTTTTTCGGGGGGTGAAAAATTAAGTTTCTCCAATCTTCTCAAAACTCTGGATTCTGATAGAGGGCCACGAGACATGGACCTGGGTGCAAAAATTGAGGCTCTAGACCCTTCCAGAGCCGAGATATTGAAACTTAAAGTTTTGACCAGAAAAAAAAAATGACAGTGTTACCCCTTATGTTTTTTTTCGGGGGGTGAAAAATTAAGTTTCTCCAATCTTCTCAAAACTCTGGATTCTGATAGAGGGCCACGAGACATGGACCTGGGTGCAAAAATTGAGGCTCTAGACCCTTCCAGAGCTGAGATATTGAAACTTAAAGTTTTGACCAGAAAAAAAAATGACAGTGTTACCCCTTATGTTTTTTTTCGGGGGGTGAAAAATTAAGTTTCTCCAATCTTCTCAAAACTCTGGATTCTGATAGAGGGCCACGAGACATGGACCTGGGTGCAAAAATTGAGGCTCTAGACCCTTCCAGAGCTGAGATATTGAAACTTAAAGTTTTGACCAGAAAACAAAAATGACAGTGTTACCCCTTATGTTTTTTTTTCGGGGGGTGAAAAATTAAGTTTCTCCAATCTTCTCAAAACTCTGGATTCTGATAGAGGGCCACGAGACATGGACCTGGGTGCAAAAATTGAGGCTCTAGACCCTTCCAGAGCTGAGATATTGAAACTTAAAGTTTTGACCAGAAAAAAAAAATGACAGTGTTACCCCTTATGTTTTTTTTCGGGGGGTGAAAAATCAAGTTTCTCCAATCTTCTCAAAACTCTGGATTCTGATAGAGGGCCACGAGACATGGGCCTGAGTGCAAAAATTGAGGCTCTAGACCCTTTCAGAGCTGAGATATTGAAACTTAAAGTTTTGACCAGAAAAAAAAATGACAGTGTTACCCCTTATGTTTTTTTTCGGGGGGTGAAAAATTAAGTTTCTCCAATCTTCTCAAAACTCTGGATTCTGATAGAGGGCCACGAGACATGGACCTGGGTGCAAAAATTGAGGCTCTAGACCCTTCCAGAGCCGAGATATTGAAACTTAAAGTTTTGACCAGAAAAAAAAATGACAGTGTTACCCCTTATGTTTTTTTTCGGGGGGTGAAAAATTAAGTTTCTCCAATCTTCTCAAAACTCTGGATTCTGATAGAGGGCCACGAGACATGGACCTGGGTGCAAAAATTGAGGCTCTAGACCCTTCCAGAGCTGAGATATTGAAACTTAAAGTTTTGACCAGAAAAAAAAATGACAGTGTTACCCCTTATGTTTTTTTTCGGGGGGTGAAAAATTAAGTTTCTCCAATCTTCTCAAAACTCTGGATTCTGATAGAGGGCCACGAGACATGGACCTGGGTGCAAAAATTGAGGCTCTAGACCCTTCCAGAGCTGAGATATTGAAACTTAAAGTTTTGACCAGAAAAAAAAATGACAGTGTTACCCCTTATGTTTTTTTTCGGGGGGTGAAAAATTAAGTTTCTCCAATCTTCTCAAAACTCTGGATTCCGATAGAGGGCCACGAGACATGGACCTGGGTGCAAAAATTGAGGCTCTAGACTCTTCCAGAGCTGAGATATTGAAACTTAAAGTTTTGACCAGAAAAAAAAATGACAGTGTTACCCCTTATGTTTTTTTTCGGGGGGTGAAAAATTAAGTTTCTCCAATCTTCTCAAAACTCTGGATTCTGATAGAGGGCCATGAGACATGGACCTGGGTGCAAAAATTGAGGCTCTAGACCCTTCCAGAGCTGAGATATTGAAACTTAAAGTTTTGACCAGAAAAAAAAAATGACAGTGTTACCCCTTATGTTTTTTTTTCGGGGGGTGAAAAATTAAGTTTCTCCAATCTTCTCAAAACTCTGGATTCCGATAGAGGGCCACGAGACATGGACCTGGGTGCAAAAATTGAGGCTCTAGACTCTTCCAGAGCTGAGATATTGAAACTTAAAGTTTTGACCAGAAAAAAAAATGACAGTGTTACCCCTTATGTTTTTTTTTCGGGGGGTGAAAAATTAAGTTTCTCCAATCTTATCAAAACTCTGGATTCTGATAGAGGGCCACGAGACATGGACCTGGGTGCAAAAATTGAGGCTCTAGACCCTTCCAGAGCTGAGATATTGAAACTTAAAGTTTTGACCAGAAAACAAAAATGACAGTGTTACCCCTTATGTTTTTTTTCGGGGGGTGAAAAATTAAGTTTCTCCAATCTTCTCAAAACTCTGGATTCTGATAGAGGGCCACGAGACATGGACCTGGGTGCAAAAATTGAGGCTCTAGACCCTTCCAGAGCCGAGATATTGAAACTTAAAGTTTTGACCAGAAAAAAAAAATGACAGTGTTACCCCTTATGTTTTTTTTTTCGGGGGGTGAAAAATTAAGTTTCTCCAATCTTCTCAAAACTCTGGATTCTGATAGAGGGCCACGAGACATGGACCTGGGTGCAAAAATTGAGGCTCTAGACCCTTCCAGAGCTGAGATATTGAAACTTAAAGTTTTGACCAGAAAAAAAATGACAGTGTTACCCCTTACGTTTTTTTTCGGGGGGTGAAAAATTAAGTTTCTCCAATCTTCTCAAAACTCTGGATTCTGATAGAGGGCCACGAGACATGGACCTGGGTGCAAAAATTGAGGCTCTAGACCCTTCCAGAGCTGAGATATTGAAACTTAAAGTTTTGACCAGAAAAAAAATGACAGTGTTACCCCTTACGTTTTTTTTTTTCGGGGGGTGAAAAATTAAGTTTCTCCAATCTTCTCAAAACTCTGGATTCTGATAGAGGGCCACGAGACATGGACCTGGGTGCAAAAATTGAGGCTCTAGACCCTTCCAGAGCTGAGATATTGAAACTTAAAATTTTGACCAGAAAAAAAAAATGACAGTGTTACCCCTTATGTTTTTTTTCGGGGGGTGAAAAATTAAGTTTCTCCAATCTTCTCAAAACTCTGGATTCTGATAGAGGGCCACGAGACATGGACCTGGGTGCAAAACTTGAGGCTCTAGACCCTTCCAGAGCTGAGATATTGAAACTTAAAGTTTTGACCAGAAAAAAAAAATGACAGTGTTACCCCTTATGTTTTTTTTTTCGGGGGGTGAAAAATTAAGTTTCTCCAATCTTCTCAAAACTCTGGATTCTGACAGAGGGCCATGAGACATGGACCTGGGTGCAAAAATTGAGGCTCTAGACCCTTCCAGAGCTGAGATATTGAAACTTAAAGTTTTGACCAGAAAAAAAAATGACAGTGTTACCCCTTACGTTTTTTTTCGGGGGGTGAAAAATTAAGTTTCTCCAATCTTATCAAAACTCTGGATTCTGATAGAGGGCCACGAGACATGGACCTGGGTGCAAAAATTGAGGCTCTAGACCCTTCCAGAGCTGAGATATTGAAACTTAAAGTTTTGACCAGAAAAAAAAATGACAGTGTTACCAGTTACGTTTTTTTTTCGGGGGGTGAAAAATTAAGTTTCTCCAATCTTCTCAAAACTCTGGATTCTGATAGAGGGCCACGAGACATGGACCTGGGTGCAAAAATTGAGGCTCTAGACCCTTCCAGAGCTGAGATATTGAAACTTAAAGTTTTGACCAGAAAAAAAATGACAGTGTTACCCCTTATGTTTTTTTTTTCGGGGGGTGAAAAATTAAGTTTCTCCAATCTTATCAAAACTCTGGATTCTGATAGAGGGCCACGAGACATGGACCTGGGTGCAAAAATTGAGGCTCTAGACCCTTCCAGAGCTGAGATATTGAAACTTAAAGTTTTGACCAGAAAAAAAATGACAGTGTTACCCCTTATGTTTTTTTTTCGGGGGGTGAAAAATTAAGTTTCTCCAATCTTCTCAAAACTCTGGATTCCGATAGAGGGCCACGAGACATGGACCTGGGTGCAAAAATTGAGGCTCTAGACTCTTCCAGAGCTGAGATATTGAAACTTAAAGTTTTGACCAGAAAAAAAAATGACAGTGTTACCCCTTATGTTTTTTTTTCGGGGGGTGAAAAATTAAGTTTCTCCAATCTTATCAAAACTCTGGATTCTGATAGAGGGCCACGAGACATGGACCTGGGTGCAAAAATTGAGGCTCTAGACCCTTCCAGAGCTGAGATATTGAAACTTAAAGTTTTGACCAGAAAACAAAAATGACAGTGTTACCCCTTATGTTTTTTTTCGGGGGGTGAAAAATTAAGTTTCTCCAATCTTCTCAAAACTCTGGATTCTGATAGAGGGCCACGAGACATGGACCTGGGTGCAAAAATTGAGGCTCTAGACCCTTCCAGAGCCGAGATATTGAAACTTAAAGTTTTGACCAGAAAAAAAAAAAATGACAGTGTTACCCCTTATGTTTTTTTTTTCGGGGGGTGAAAAATTAAGTTTCTCCAATCTTCTCAAAACTCTGGATTCTGATAGAGGGCCACGAGACATGGACCTGGGTGCAAAAATTGAGGCTCTAGACCCTTCCAGAGCTGAGATATTGAAACTTAAAGTTTTGACCAAAAAAAAAAAATGACAGTGTTACCCCTTACGTTTTTTTTTTCGGGGGGTGAAAAATTAAGTTTCTCCAATCTTATCAAAACTCTGGATTCTGATAGAGGGCCACGAGACATGGACCTGGGTGCAAAAATTGAGGCTCTAGACCCTTCCAGAGCTGAGATATTGAAACTTAAAATTTTGACCAGAAAAAAAAAATGACAGTGTTACCCCTTATGTTTTTTTTCGGGGGGTGAAAAATTAAGTTTCTCCAATCTTCTCAAAACTCTGGATTCTGATAGAGGGCCACGAGACATGGACCTGGGTGCAAAACTTGAGGCTCTAGACCCTTCCAGAGCTGAGATATTGAAACTTAAAGTTTTGACCAGAAAAAAAAAATGACAGTGTTACCCCTTATGTTTTTTTTTTCGGGGGGTGAAAAATTAAGTTTCTCCAATCTTCTCAAAACTCTGGATTCTGACAGAGGGCCATGAGACATGGACCTGGGTGCAAAAATTGAGGCTCTAGACCCTTCCAGAGCTGAGATATTGAAACTTAAAGTTTTGACCAGAAAAAAAATTGACAGTGTTACCCCTTACGTTTTTTTTCGGGGGGTGAAAAATTAAGTTTCTCCAATCTTCTCAAAACTCTGGATTCTGATAGAGGGCCACGAGACATGGACCTGGGTGCAAAAATTGAGGCTCTAGACCCTTCCAGAGCTGAGATATTGAAACTTAAAGTTTTGACCAGAAAAAAAAATGACAGTGTTACCCCTTACGTTTTTTTTCGCTGGGTGAAAAATTAAGTTTCTCCAATCTTCTCAAAACTCTGGATTCTGATAGAGGGCCACGAGACATGGACCTGGGTGCAAAAATTGAGGCTCTAGACCCTTCCAGAGCTGAGATATTGAAACTTAAAGTTTTGACCAGAAAAAAAATGACAGTGTTACCCCTTATGTTTTTTTTCGGGGGGTGAAAAATTAAGTTTCTCCAATCTTCTCAAAACTCTGGATTCTGATAGAGGGCCACGAGACATGGGCCTGGGTGCAAAAATTGAGGCTCTAGACCCTTCAAGAGCTGAGATATTGAAACTTAAAGTTTTGACCAGAAAAAAAATGACAGTGTTACCCCTTATGTTTTTTTTCGGGGGGTGAAAAATTAAGTTTCTCCAATCTTATCAAAACTCTGGATTCTGATAGAGGGCCACGAGACATGGACCTGGGTGCAAAAATTGAGGCTCTAGACCCTTCCAGAGCTGAGATATTGAAACTTAAAGTTTTGACCAGAAAACAAAAATGACAGTGTTACCCCTTATGTTTTTTTTTTCGGGGGGTGAAAAATTAAGTTTCTCCAATCTTCTCAAAACTCTGGATTCTGATAGAGGGCCACGAGACATGGACCTGGGTGCAAAAATTGAGGCTCTAGACCCTTCCAGAGCCGAGATATTGAAACTTAAAGTTTTGACCAGAAAAAAAAATGACAGTGTTACCCCTTATGTTTTTTTTTCGGGGGGTGAAAAATTAAGTTTCTCCAATCTTCTCAAAACTCTGGATTCTGACAGAGGGCCATGAGACATGGACCTGGGTGCAAAAATTGAGGCTCTAGACCCTTCCAGAGCTGAGATATTGAAACTTAAAGTTTTGACCAGAAAAAAAAAATGAAAGTGTTACCCCTTACGTTTTTTTTCGGGGGGTGAAAAATTAAGTTTCTACAATCTTCTCAAAACTCTGGATTCTGATAGAGGGCCACGAGACATGGACCTGGGTGCAAAAATTGAGGCTCTAGACCCTTCCAGAGCTGAGATATTGAAACTTAAAGTTTTGACCAGAAAAAAAAATGACAGTGTTACCCCTTATGTTTTTTTTCGGGGGGTGAAAAATTAAGTTTCTCCAATCTTCTCAAAACTCTGGATTCTGATAGAGGGCCACGAGACATGGGCCTGGGTGCAAAAATTGAGGCTCTAGACCCTTTCAGAGATGAGATATTGAAACTTAAAGTTTTGACCAGAAAAAAAAAATGACAGTGTTACCCCTTATGTTTTTTTTCGGGGGGTGAAAAATTAAGTTTCTCCAATCTTCTCAAAACTCTGGATTCTGATAGAGGGCCACGAGACATGGACCTGGGTGCAAAAATTGAGGCTCTAGACCCTTCCAGAGCTGAGATATTGAAACTTAAAGCTTTGACCAGAAAAAAAAATGACAGTGTTACCCCTTATGTTTTTTTTCGGGGGGTGAAAAATTAAGTTTCTCCAATCTTCTCAAAACTCTGGATTCTGATAGAGGGCCACGAGACATGGACCTGAGTGCAAAAAACGAGGCTCTAGACCCTTCCAGAGCTGAGATATTGAAACTTAAAGTTTTGACCAGAAAAAAAATGACAGTGTTACCCCTTATGTTTTTTTTCGGGGGGTGAAAAATTAAGTTTCTCCAATCTTCTCAAAACTCTGGATTCTGATAGAGGGCCACGAGACATGGACCTGGGTGCAAAAATTGAGGCTCTAGACCCTTCCAGAGCTGAGATATTGAAACTTAAAGTTTTGACCAGAAAAAAAAAAAAATGACAGTGTTACCCCTTATGTTTTTTTTCGGGGGGTGAAAAATTAAGTTTCTCCAATCTTCTCAAAACTCTGGATTCTGATAGAGGGCCACGAGACATGGACCTGGGTGCAAAACTTGAGGCTCTAGACCCTTCCAAAGCTGAGATATTGAAACTTAAAGGACAAGTTCGGTCTTTTACAATTAAAGCCCTGTTTTAAGATCGTCCCTGATGAAATAGAATAGTTAAGATTGTTTTTGAGACAAATGCTCCTGTCACGAGAATTTTTGGATTGTGTGTTAGTACCCCCCCCCACCTTTATAATGAAAGCATAGGTGCACTCGAACAATCATTCATAAAAATGCATAAAACTTTAGTTTACAAAGACGTGAAACTCACCGAGTGGTCTGGGGTGTTCACTGATATGCTCACACAAAAATCGCTGCAAAAGATGCTTTCCAACAGGTTTTATCATCGTTTTTGTCCAAGTCCACTTTCTTCCTGCTTTCGGTTGAAGTCCACAGTAGTCAATTGTCGAGTTCACATGCGCGATCCTTAGTTATCTAGTTACCAATGATCGCGCATGTGAACTCGACAATTGATTACTGTGGACTTCAACCAAAAATAGGAAGTAACATGGACTTGGACATAAACTACGATAAAACCTGTTGGAAAGCATCTTTTGCAGCGATTTTTGTGTGAGCATATCAGTGAACACCCCAGACCACTCGGTGAGTTTCACGTCTTTGTAAACTAAAGTTTTATGCATTTTTATGAATGATTGTTCGAGTGCACCTATGCTTTCATTATAAAGGTGGGGGGGTACTAATACAGAATTTAAAAATTCTCGTGACAGGAGCATTTGTCTCAAAAACAATCTTAACTATTCTATTTCATCAGGGTCGATCTTAAAACAGGGCTTTAATTGTAAAAGACCGAACTTGTCCTTTAAAGTTTTGACCAGAAAAAAAAATGACAGTGTTACCCCTTATGTTTTTTTTTCGGGGGGTGAAAAATTAAGTTTCTCCAATCTTATCAAAACTCTGGATTCTGATAGAGGGCCACGAGACATGGACCTGGGTGCAAAAATTGAGGCTCTAGACCCTTCCAGAGCTGAGATATTGAAACTTAAAGTTTTGACCAGAAAACAAAAATGACAGTGTTACCCCTTATGTTTTTTTTCGAGGGGTGAAAAATTAAGTTTCTCCAATCTTCTCAAAACTCTGGATTCTGATAGAGGGCCACGAGACATGGACCTGGGTGCAAAAATTGAGGCTCTAGACCCTTCCAGAGCCGAGATATTGAAACTTAAAGTTTTGACCAGAAAAAAAAATGACAGTGTTACCCCTTATGTTTTTTTTTCGGGGGGTGAAAAATTAAGTTTCTCCAATCTTCTCAAAACTCTGGATTCTGATAGAGGGCCATGAGACATGGACCTGGGTGCAAAAATTGAGGCTCTAGACCCTTCCAGAGCTGAGATATTGAAACTTAAAGTTTTGACCAGAAAACAAAAATGACAGTGTTACCCCTTATGTTTTTTTTCGGGGGGTGAAAAATTAAGTTTCTCCAATCTTCTCAAAACTCTGGATTCTGATAGTGGGCCACGAGACATGGACCTGGGTGCAAAAATTGAGGCTCTAGACCCTTCCAGAGCCGAGATATTGAAACTTAAAGTTTTGACCAGAAAAAAAATGACAGTGTTACCCCTTATGTTTTTTTTTCGGGGGGTGAAAAATTAAGTTTCTCCAATCTTCTCAAAACTCTGGATTCTGATAGAGGGCCACGAGACATGGACCTGGGTGCAAAAATTGAGGCTTTAGACCCTTCCAGAGCTGAGATATTGAAACTTAAAGTTTTGACCAGAAAAAAAAAATGACAGTGTTACCCCTTACGTTTTTTTTCGGGGGGTGAAAAATAAGTTTCTTCAATCTTCTCAAAACTCTGGATTCTGATAGAGGGCCACGAGACATGGACCTGGGTGCAAAAATTGAGGCTCTAGACCCTTCCAGAGCTGAGATATTGAAACTTAAAGTTTTGACCAGAAAAAAAAAAATGACAGTGTTACCCCTTATGTTTTTTTTCGGGGGGTGAAAAATTAAGTTTCTCCAATCTTCTCAAATTTCTGGATTCTGATAGAGGGCCACGAGACATGGGCCTGGGTGCAAAAATTGAGGCTCTAGACCCTTTCAGAGCTGAGATATTGAAACTTAAAGTTTTGACCAGAAAAAAAAAATGACAGTGTTACCCCTTATGTTTTTTTTTTCGGGGGGTGAAAAATTAAGTTTCTCCAATCTTCTCAAAACTCTGGATTCTGATAGAGGGCCACGAGACATGGACCTGGGTGCAAAAATTGAGGCTCTAGACCCTTACAGAGCTGAGATATTGAAACTTAAAGTTTTGACCAGAAAACAAAAATGACAGTGTTACCCCTTATGTTTTTTTTCGGGGAGTAAAAAATTAAGTTTCTCCAATCTTCTCAAAACTCTGGATTCTGATAGAGGGCCACGAGACATGGACCTGGGTGCAAAAATTGAGGCTCTAGACCCTTCCAGAGCCGAGATATTGAAACTTAAAGTTTTGACCAGAAAAAAAAATGACAGTGTTACCCCTTATGTTTTTTTTCGGGGGGTGAAAAATTAAGTTTCTCCAATCTTCTCAAAACTCTGGATTCTGATAGAGGGCCACGAGACATGGACCTGGGTGCAAAAATTGAGGCTCTAGACCCTTCCAGAGCTGAGATATTGAAACTTAAAGTTTTGACCAGAAAAAAAAAATGACAGTGTTACCCCTTATGTTTTTTTTCGGGGGGTGAAAAATCAAGTTTCTCCAATCTTCTCAAAACTCTGGATTCTGATAGAGGGCCACGAGACATGGGCCTGAGTGCAAAAATTGAGGCTCTAGACCCTTTCAGAGCTGAGATATTGAAACTTAAAGTTTTGACCAGAAAAAAAAAAATGACAGTGTTACCCCTTATGTTTTTTTTCGGGGGGTGAAAAATTAAGTTTCTCCAATCTTCTCAAAACTCTGGATTCTGATAGAGGGCCACGAGACATGGACCTGGGTGCAAAAATTGAGGCTCTAGACCCTTCCAGAGCCGAGATATTGAAACTTAAAGTTTTGACCAGAAAAAAAAATGACAGTGTTACCCCTTATGTTTTTTTTCGGGGGGTGAAAAATTAAGTTTCTCCAATCTTCTCAAAACTCTGGATTCTGATAGAGGGCCACGAGACATGGACCTGGGTGCAAAAATTGAGGCTCTAGACCCTTCCAGAGCTGAGATATTGAAACTTAAAGTTTTGACCAGAAAAAAAAATGACAGTGTTACCCCTTATGTTTTTTTTCGGGGGGTGAAAAATTAAGTTTCTCCAATCTTCTCAAAACTCTGGATTCTGATAGAGGGCCACGAGACATGGACCTGGGTGCAAAAATTGAGGCTCTAGACCCTTCCAGAGCTGAGATATTGAAACTTAAAGTTTTGACCAGAAAAAAAAATGACAGTGTTACCCCTTATGTTTTTTTTTCGGGGGGTGAAAAATTAAGTTTCTCCAATCTTCTCAAAACTCTGGATTCCGATAGAGGGCCACGAGACATGGACCTGGGTGCAAAAATTGAGGCTCTAGACTCTTCCAGAGCTGAGATATTGAAACTTAAAGTTTTGACCAGAAAAAAAAAATGACAGTGTTACCCCTTATGTTTTTTTTCGGGGGGTGAAAAATTAAGTTTCTCCAATCTTCTCAAAACTCTGGATTCTGATAGAGGGCCATGAGACATGGACCTGGGTGCAAAAATTGAGGCTCTAGACCCTTCCAGAGCTGAGATATTGAAACTTAAAGTTTTGACCAGAAAAAAAAATGACAGTGTTACCCCTTATGTTTTTTTTTCGGGGGGTGAAAAATTAAGTTTCTCCAATCTTCTCAAAACTCTGGATTCCGATAGAGGGCCACGAGACATGGACCTGGGTGCAAAAATTGAGGCTCTAGACTCTTCCAGAGCTGAGATATTGAAACTTAAAGTTTTGACCAGAAAAAAAAATGACAGTGTTACCCCTTATGTTTTTTTTCGGGGGGTGAAAAATTAAGTTTCTCCAATCTTATCAAAACTCTGGATTCTGATAGAGGGCCACGAGACATGGACCTGGGTGCAAAAATTGAGGCTCTAGACCCTTCCAGAGCTGAGATATTGAAACTTAAAGTTTTGACCAGAAAACAAAAATGACAGTGTTACCCCTTATGTTTTTTTTCGGGGGGTGAAAAATTAAGTTTCTCCAATCTTCTCAAAACTCTGGATTCTGATAGAGGGCCACGAGACATGGACCTGGGTGCAAAAATTGAGGCTCTAGACCCTTCCAGAGCCGAGATATTGAAACTTAAAGTTTTGACCAGAAAAAAAAAAAATGACAGTGTTACCCCTTATGTTTTTTTTTTCGGGGGGTGAAAAATTAAGTTTCTCCAATCTTCTCAAAACTCTGGATTCTGATAGAGGGCCACGAGACATGGACCTGGGTGCAAAAATTGAGGCTCTAGACCCTTCCAGAGCTGAGATATTGAAACTTAAAGTTTTGACCAGAAAAAAAAATGACAGTGTTACCCCTTACGTTTTTTTTCGGGGGGTGAAAAATTAAGTTTCTCCAATCTTCTCAAAACTCTGGATTCTGATAGAGGGCCACGAGACATGGACCTGGGTGCAAAAATTGAGGCTCTAGACCCTTCCAGAGCTGAGATATTGAAACTTAAAGTTTTGACCAGAAAAAAAATGACAGTGTTACCCCTTACGTTTTTTTTTTCGGGGGGTGAAAAATTAAGTTTCTCCAATCTTCTCAAAACTCTGGATTCTGATAGAGGGCCACGAGACATGGACCTGGGTGCAAAAATTGAGGCTCTAGACCCTTCCAGAGCTGAGATATTGAAACTTAAAATTTTGACCAGAAAAAAAAAATGACAGTGTTACCCCTTATGTTTTTTTTCGGGGGGTGAAAAATTAAGTTTCTCCAATCTTCTCAAAACTCTGGATTCTGATAGAGGGCCACGAGACATGGACCTGGGTGCAAAACTTGAGGCTCTAGACCCTTCCAGAGCTGAGATATTGAAACTTAAAGTTTTGACCAGAAAAAAAAAATGACAGTGTTACCCCTTATGTTTTTTTTTCGGGGGGTGAAAAATTAAGTTTCTCCAATCTTCTCAAAACTCTGGATTCTGACAGAGGGCCATGAGACATGGACCTGGGTGCAAAAATTGAGGCTCTAGACCCTTCCAGAGCTGAGATATTGAAACTTAAAGTTTTGACCAGAAAAAAAAATGACAGTGTTACCCCTTACGTTTTTTTTCGGGGGGTGAAAAATTAAGTTTCTCCAATCTTCTCAAAACTCTGGATTCTGATAGAGGGCCACGAGACATGGACCTGGGTGCAAAAATTGAGGCTCTAGACCCTTCCAGAGCTGAGATATTGAAACTTAAAGTTTTGACCAGAAAAAAAAATGACAGTGTTACCCCTTACGTTTTTTTTCGGGGGGTGAAAAATTAAGTTTCTCCAATCTTCTCAAAACTCTGGATTCTGATAGAGGGCCACGAGACATGGACCTGGGTGCAAAAATTGAGGCTCTAGACCCTTCCAGAGCTGAGATATTGAAACTTAAAGTTTTGACCAGAAAAAAAATGACAGTGTTACCCCTTATGTTTTTTTTCGGGGGGTGAAAAATTAAGTTTCTCCAATCTTCTCAAAACTCTGGATTCTGATAGAGGGCCACGAGACATGGGCCTGGGTGCAAAAATTGAGGCTCTAGACCCTTCAAGAGCTGAGATATTGAAACTTAAAGTTTTGACCAAAAAAAAAAATGACAGTGTTACCCCTTACGTTTTTTTTTTCGGGGGGTGAAAAATTAAGTTTCTCCAATCTTATCAAAACTCTGGATTCTGATAGAGGGCCACGAGACATGGACCTGGGTGCAAAAATTGAGGCTCTAGACCCTTCCAGAGCTGAGATATTGAAACTTAAAATTTTGACCAGAAAAAAAAATGACAGTGTTACCCCTTATGTTTTTTTTCGGGGGGTGAAAAATTAAGTTTCTCCAATCTTCTCAAAACTCTGGATTCTGATAGAGGGCCACGAGACATGGACCTGGGTGCAAAAATTGAGGCTCTAGACCCTTCCAGAGCTGAGATATTGAAACTTAAAGTTTTGACCAGAAAAAAAAATGACAGTGTTACCCCTTACGTTTTTTTTCGGGGGGTGAAAAATTAAGTTTCTCCAATCTTCTCAAAACTCTGGATTCTGATAGAGGGCCACGAGACATGGACCTGGGTGCAAAAATTGAGGCTCTAGACCCTTCCAGAGCTGAGATATTGAAACTTAAAGTTTTGACCAGAAAAAAAAATGACAGTGTTACCCCTTATGTTTTTTTTCGGGGGGTGAAAAATTAAGTTTCTCCAATCTTCTCAAAACTCTGGATTCTGATAGAGGGCCACGAGACATGGGCCTGGGTGCAAAAATTGAGGCTCTAGACCCTTCAAGAGCTGAGATATTGAAACTTAAAGTTTTGACCAGAAAAAAAATGACAGTGTTACCCCTTATGTTTTTTTTCGGGGGGTGAAAAATTAAGTTTCTCCAATCTTATCAAAACTCTGGATTCTGATAGAGGGCCACGAGACATGGACCTGGGTGCAAAAATTGAGGCTCTAGACCCTTCCAGAGCTGAGATATTGAAACTTAAAGCTTTGACCAGAAAAAAAAAAATGACAGTGTTACCCCTTATGTTTTTTTTTCGGGGGGTGAAAAATTAAGTTTCTCCAATCTTCTCAAAACTCTGGATTCTGATAGAGGGCCACGAGACATGGACCTGGGTGCAAAAATTGAGGCTCTAGACCCTTCCAGAGCCGAGATATTGAAACTTAAAGTTTTGACCAGAAAAAAAAATGACAGTGTTACCCCTTATGTTTTTTTTTCGGGGGGTGAAAAATTAAGTTTCTCCAATCTTCTCAAAACTCTGGATTCTGACAGAGGGCCATGAGACATGGACCTGGGTGCAAAAATTGAGGCTCTAGACCCTTCCAGAGCTGAGATATTGAAACTTAAAGTTTTGACCAGAAAAAAAAAAATGAAAGTGTTACCCCTTACGTTTTTTTTCGGGGGGTGAAAAATTAAGTTTCTACAATCTTCTCAAAACTCTGGATTCTGATAGAGGGCCACGAGACATGGACCTGGGTGCAAAAATTGAGGCTCTAGACCCTTCCAGAGCTGAGATATTGAAACTTAAAGTTTTGACCAGAAAAAAAAATGACAGTGTTACCCCTTATGTTTTTTTTCGGGGGGTGAAAAATTAAGTTTCTCCAATCTTCTCAAAACTCTGGATTCTGATAGAGGGCCACGAGACATGGGCCTGGGTGCAAAAATTGAGGCTCTAGACCCTTTCAGAGATGAGATATTGAAACTTAAAGTTTTGACCAGAAAAAAAAAATGACAGTGTTACCCCTTATGTTTTTTTTCGGGGGGTGAAAAATTAAGTTTCTCCAATCTTCTCAAAACTCTGGATTCTGATAGAGGGCCACGAGACATGGACCTGGGTGCAAAAATTGAGGCTCTAGACCCTTCCAGAGCTGAGATATTGAAACTTAAAGCTTTGACCAGAAAAAAAAAATGACAGTGTTACCCCTTATGTTTTTTTTCGGGGGGTGAAAAATTAAGTTTCTCCAATCTTCTCAAAACTCTGGATTCTGATAGAGGGCCACGAGACATGGACCTGAGTGCAAAAAACGAGGCTCTAGACCCTTCCAGAGCTGAGATATTGAAACTTAAAGTTTTGACCAGAAAAAAAATGACAGTGTTACCCCTTATGTTTTTTTTCGGGGGGTGAAAAATTAAGTTTCTCCAATCTTCTCAAAACTCTGGATTCTGATAGAGGGCCACGAGACATGGACCTGGGTGCAAAAATTGAGGCTCTAGACCCTTCCAGAGCTGAGATATTGAAACTTAAAGTTTTGACCAGAAAAAAAAAAAATGACAGTGTTACCCCTTATGTTTTTTTTCGGGGGGTGAAAAATTAAGTTTCTCCAATCTTCTCAAAAATCTGGATTCTGATAGAGGGCCACGAGACATGGACCTGGGTGCAAAACTTGAGGCTCTAGACCCTTCCAAAGCTGAGATATTGAAACTTAAAGTTTTGACCAGAAAAAAAAATGACAGTGTTACCCCTTATGTTTTTTTTTCGGGGGGTGAAAAATTAAGTTTCTCCAATCTTATCAAAACTCTGGATTCTGATAGAGGGCCACGAGACATGGACCTGGGTGCAAAAATTGAGGCTCTAGACCCTTCCAGAGCTGAGATATTGAAACTTAAAGTTTTGACCAGAAAACAAAAATGACAGTGTTACCCCTTATGTTTTTTTTCGAGGGGTGAAAAATTAAGTTTCTCCAATCTTCTCAAAACTCTGGATTCTGATAGAGGGCCACGAGACATGGACCTGGGTGCAAAAATTGAGGCTCTAGACCCTTCCAGAGCCGAGATATTGAAACTTAAAGTTTTGACCAGAAAAAAAAATGACAGTGTTACCCCTTATGTTTTTTTTTCGGGGGGTGAAAAATTAAGTTTCTCCAATCTTCTCAAAACTCTGGATTCTGATAGAGGGCCATGAGACATGGACCTGGGTGCAAAAATTGAGGCTCTAGACCCTTCCAGAGCTGAGATATTGAAACTTAAAGTTTTGACCAGAAAAAAAAAAGACAGTGTTACCCCTTATGTTTTTTTTTTTCGGGGGGTGAAAAATTAAGTTTCTCCAATCTTCTCAAAACTCTGGATTCTGATAGAGGGCCACGAGACATGGACCTGGGTGCAAAAATTGAGGCTTTAGACCCTTCCAGAGCTGAGATATTGAAACTTAAAGTTTTGACCAGAAAAAAAAAAATGACAGTGTTACCCCTTACGTTTTTTTTCGGGGGGTGAAAAATAAGTTTCTCCAATCTTCTCAAAACTCTGGATTCTGATAGAGGGCCACGAGACATGGACCTGGGTGCAAAAATTGAGGCTCTAGACCCTTCCAGAGCTGAGATATTGAAACTTAAAGTTTTAACCAGAAAAAAAAAATGACAGTGTTACCCCTTATGTTTTTTTTCGGGGGGTGAAAAATTAAGTTTCTCCAATCTTCTCAAAACTCTGGATTCTGATAGAGGGCCACGAGACATGGACCTGGGTGCAAAAATTGAGGCTTTAGACCCTTCCAGAGCTGAGATATTGAAACTTAAAGTTTTGACCAGAAAAAAAAATGACAGTGTTACCCCTTATGTTTTTTTTCGGGGGGTGAAAAATTAAGTTTCTCCAATCTTCTCAAAACTCTGGATTCTGATAGAGGGCCACGAGACATGGGCCTGGGTGCAAAAATTGAGGCTCTAGACCCTTCCAGAGCTGAGATATTGAAACTTAAAGTTTTGACTAGAAAAAAAAAATGACAGTGTTACCCCTTATGTTTTTTTTCGGGGGGTGAAAAATCAAGTTTCTCCAATCTTCTCAAAACTCTGGATTCTGATAGAGGGCCACGAGACATGGACCTGGGTGCAAAAATTGAGGCTCTAGACCCTTACAGAGCTGAGATATTGAAACTTAAAGTTTTGACTAGAAAAAAAAAATGACAGTGTTACCCCTTATGTTTTTTTTTCGGGGGGTGAAAAATTAAGTTTCTCCAATCTTCTCAAAACTCTGGATTCTGATAGAGGGCCACGAGACATGGACCTGGGTGCAAAAATTGAGGCTCTAGACCCTTACAGAGCTGAGATATTGAAACTTAAAGTTTTGACCAGAAAACAAAAATGACAGTGTTACCCCTTATGTTTTTTTTCGGGGAGTGAAAAATTAAGTTTCTCCAATCTTCTCAAAACTCTGGATTCTGATAGAGGGCCACGAGACATGGACCTGGGTGCAAAAATTGAGGCTCTAGACCCTTCCAGAGCCGAGATATTGAAACTTAAAGTTTTGACCAGAAAAAAAAATGACAGTGTTACCCCTTATGTTTTTTTTCGGGGGGTGAAAAATTAAGTTTCTCCAATCTTCTCAAAACTCTGGATTCTGATAGAGGGCCACGAGACATGGACCTGGGTGCAAAAATTGAGGCTCTAGACCCTTCCAGAGCTGAGATATTGAAACTTAAAGTTTTGACCAGAAAAAAAAAATGACAGTGTTACCCCTTATGTTTTTTTCGGGGGGTGAAAAATCAAGTTTCTCCAATCTTCTCAAAACTCTGGATTCTGATAGAGGGCCACGAGACATGGACCTGAGTGCAAAAATTGAGGCTCTAGACCCTTTCAGAGCTGAGATATTGAAACTTAAAGTTTTGACCAGAAAAAAAAAATGACAGTGTTACCCCTTATGTTTTTTTTCGGGGGGTGAAAAATTAAGTTTCTCCAATCTTCTCAAAACTCTGGATTCTGATAGAGGGCCACGAGACATGGACCTGGGTGCAAAAATTGAGGCTCTAGACCCTTCCAGAGCCGAGATATTGAAACTTAAAGTTTTGACCAGAAAAAAAAATGACAGTGTTACCCCTTATGTTTTTTTTCGGGGGGTGAAAAATTAAGTTTCTCCAATCTTCTCAAAACTCTGGATTCTGATAGAGGGCCACGAGACATGGACCTGGGTGCAAAAATTGAGGCTCTAGACCCTTCCAGAGCTGAGATATTGAAACTTAAAGTTTTGACCAGAAAAAAAAATGACAGTGTTACCCCTTATGTTTTTTTTTCGGGGGGTGAAAAATTAAGTTTCTCCAATCTTCTCAAAACTCTGGATTCTGATAGAGGGCCACGAGACATGGACCTGGGTGCAAAAATTGAGGCTCTAGACCCTTCCAGAGCTTAGATATTGAAACTTAAAGTTTTGACCAGAAAAAAAAATGACAGTGTTACCCCTTATGTTTTTTTTTTCGGGGGGTGAAAAATTAAGTTTCTCCAATCTTCTCAAAACTCTGGATTCCGATAGAGGGCCACGAGACATGGACCTGGGTGCAAAAATTGAGGCTCTAGACTCTTCCAGAGCTGAGATATTGAAACTTAAAGTTTTGACCAGAAAAAAAAATGACAGTGTTACCCCTTATGTTTTTTTTTCGGGGGGTGAAAAATTAAGTTTCTCCAATCTTATCAAAACTCTGGATTCTGATAGAGGGCCACGAGACATGGACCTGGGTGCAAAAATTGAGGCTCTAGACCCTTCCAGAGCCGAGATATTGAAACTTAAAGTTTTGACCAGAAAAAAAAAAAATGACAGTGTTACCCCTTATGTTTTTTTTTTTTTCGGGGGGTGAAAAATTAAGTTTCTCCAATCTTCTCAAAACTCTGGATTCTGATAGAGGGCCACGAGACATGGACCTGGGTGCAAAAATTGAGGCTCTAGACCCTTACAGAGCTGAGATATTGAAACTTAAAGTTTTGACCAGAAAACAAAAATGACAGTGTTACCCCTTATGTTTTTTTTCGGGGAGTGAAAAATTAAGTTTCTCCAATCTTCTCAAAACTCTGGATTCTGATAGAGGGCCACGAGACATGGACCTGGGTGCAAAAATTGAGGCTCTAGACCCTTCCAGAGCCGAGATATTGAAACTTAAAGTTTTGACCAGAAAAAAAAATGACAGTGTTACCCCTTATGTTTTTTTTCGGGGGGTGAAAAATTAAGTTTCTCCAATCTTCTCAAAACTCTGGATTCTGATAGAGGGCCACGAGACATGGACCTGGGTGCAAAAATTGAGGCTCTAGACCCTTCCAGAGCTGAGATATTGAAACTTAAAGTTTTGACCAGAAAAAAAAAATGACAGTGTTACCCCTTATGTTTTTTTCGGGGGGTGAAAAATCAAGTTTCTCCAATCTTCTCAAAACTCTGGATTCTGATAGAGGGCCACGAGACATGGACCTGAGTGCAAAAATTGAGGCTCTAGACCCTTTCAGAGCTGAGATATTGAAACTTAAAGTTTTGACCAGAAAAAAAAAATGACAGTGTTACCCCTTATGTTTTTTTTCGGGGGGTGAAAAATTAAGTTTCTCCAATCTTCTCAAAACTCTGGATTCTGATAGAGGGCCACGAGACATGGACCTGGGTGCAAAAATTGAGGCTCTAGACCCTTCCAGAGCCGAGATATTGAAACTTAAAGTTTTGACCAGAAAAAAAAATGACAGTGTTACCCCTTATGTTTTTTTTCGGGGGGTGAAAAATTAAGTTTCTCCAATCTTCTCAAAACTCTGGATTCTGATAGAGGGCCACGAGACATGGACCTGGGTGCAAAAATTGAGGCTCTAGACCCTTCCAGAGCTGAGATATTGAAACTTAAAGTTTTGACCAGAAAAAAAAATGACAGTGTTACCCCTTATGTTTTTTTTTCGGGGGGTGAAAAATTAAGTTTCTCCAATCTTCTCAAAACTCTGGATTCTGATAGAGGGCCACGAGACATGGACCTGGGTGCAAAAATTGAGGCTCTAGACCCTTCCAGAGCTTAGATATTGAAACTTAAAGTTTTGACCAGAAAAAAAAAATGACAGTGTTACCCCTTATGTTTTTTTTTTCGGGGGGTGAAAAATTAAGTTTCTCCAATCTTCTCAAAACTCTGGATTCCGATAGAGGGCCACGAGACATGGACCTGGGTGCAAAAATTGAGGCTCTAGACTCTTCCAGAGCTGAGATATTGAAACTTAAAGTTTTGACCAGAAAAAAAAATGACAGTGTTACCCCTTATGTTTTTTTTTCGGGGGGTGAAAAATTAAGTTTCTCCAATCTTATCAAAACTCTGGATTCTGATAGAGGGCCACGAGACATGGACCTGGGTGCAAAAATTGAGGCTCTAGACCCTTCCAGAGCCGAGATATTGAAACTTAAAGTTTTGACCAGAAAAAAAAAAATGACAGTGTTACCCCTTATGTTTTTTTTTTTTCGGGGGGTGAAAAATTAAGTTTCTCCAATCTTCTCAAAACTCTGGATTCTGATAGAGGGCCACGAGACATGGACCTGGGTGCAAAAATTGAGGCTCTAGACCCTTCCAGAGCTGAGATATTGAAACTTAAAGTTTTGACCAGAAAAAAAAAATGACAGTGTTACCCCTTACGTTTTTTTTCGGGGGGTGAAAAATTAAGTTTCTCCAATCTTCTCAAAACTCTGGATTCTGATAGAGGGCCACGAGACATGGACCTGGGTGCAAAAATTGAGGCTCTAGACCCTTCCAGAGCTGAGATATTGAAACTTAAAGTTTTGACCAGAAAAAAATGACAGTGTTACCCCTTATGTTTTTTTTCGGGGGGTGAAAAATTAAGTTTCTCCAATCTTCTCAAAACTCTGGATTCTGATAGAGGGCCACGAGACATGGACCTGGGTGCAAAAATTGAGGCTCTAGACCCTTCAAGAGCTGAGATATTGAAACTTAAAGTTTTGACCAAAAAAAAAATGACAGTGTTACCCCTTACGTTTTTTTTTCGGGGGGTGAAAAATTAAGTTTCTCCAATCTTCTCAAAACTCTGGATTCTGATAGAGGGCCACGAGACATGGACCTGGGTGCAAAAATTGAGGCTCTAGACCCTTCCAGAGCTGAGATATTGAAACTTAAAGTTTTGACCAGAAAAAAAAAAATGACAGTGTTACCCCTTATGTTTTTTTTCGGGGGGTGAAAAATTAAGTTTCTCCAATCTTCTCAAAACTCTGGATTCTGATAGAGGGCCACGAGACATGGACCTGGGTGCAAAACTTGAGGCTCTAGACCCTTCCAGAGCTGAGATATTGAAACTTAAAGTTTTGAACAGAAAAAAAAATGACAGTGTTACCCCTTATGTTTTTTTTTCGGGGGGTGAAAAAATAAGTTTCTCCAATCTTATCAAAACTCTGGATTCTGATAGAGGGCCACGAGACATGGACCTGGGTGCAAAAATTGAGGCTCTAGACCCTTCCAGAGCTGAGATATTGAAACTTAAAGTTTTGACCAGAAAACAAAAATGACAGTGTTACCCCTTATGTTTTTTTTCGGGGGGTGAAAAATTAAGTTTCTCCAATCTTCTCAAAACTCTGGATTCTGATAGAGGGCCACGAGACATGGACCTGGGTGCAAAAATTGAGGCTCTAGACCCTTCCAGAGCCGAGATATTGAAACTTAAAGTTTTGACCAGAAAAAAAAATGACAGTGTTACCCCTTATGTTTTTTTTTCGGGGGGTGAAAAATTAAGTTTCTCCAATCTTCTCAAAACTCTGGATTTTGACAGAGGGCCATGAGACATGGACCTGGGTGCAAAAATTGAGGCTCTAGACCCTTCCAGAGCTGAGATATTGAAACTTAAAGTTTTGACCAGAAAAAAAAATGACAGTGTTACCCCTTACGTTTTTTTTCGGGGGGTGAAAAATTAAGTTTCTCCAATCTTCTCAAAACTCTGGATTCTGATAGAGGGCCACAAGACATGGACCTGGGTGCAAAAATTGAGGCTCTAGACCCTTCCAGAGCTGAGATATTGAAACTTAAAGTTTTGACCAGAAAAAAAATGACAGTGTTACCCCTTATGTTTTTTTTCGGGGGGTGAAAAATTAAGTTTCTCTAATCTTTTCAAAACTCTGGATTCTGATAGAGGGCCACGAGACATGGGCCTGGGTGCAAAAATTGAGGCTCTAGACCCTTCAAGAGCTGAGATATTGAAACTTAAAGTTTTGACCAGAAAAAAAAAATGAAAGTGTTACCCCTTACGTTTTTTTTCGGGGGGTGAAAAATTAAGTTTCTACAATCTTCTCAAAACTCTGGATTCTGATAGAGGGCCACGAGACATGGACCTGGGTGCAAAAATTGAGGCTCTAGACCCTTCCAGAGCTGAGATATTGAAACTTAAAGTTTTGACCAGAAAAAAAAATGACAGTGTTACCCCTTATGTTTTTTTTCGGGGGGTGAAAAATTAAGTTTCTCCAATCTTCTCAAAACTCTGGATTCTGATAGAGGGCCACGAGACATGGGCCTGGGTGCAAAAATTGAGGCTCTAGACCCTTTCAGAGATGAGATATTGAAACTTAAAGTTTTGACCAGAAAAAAAAAATGACAGTGTTACCCCTTATGTTTTTTTTCGGGGGGTGAAAAATTAAGTTTCTCCAATCTTATCAAAACTCTGGATTCTGATAGAGGGCCACGAGACATGGACCTGGGTGCAAAAATTGAGGCTCTAGACCCTTCCAGAGCTGAGATATTGAAACTTAAAGTTTTGACCAGAAAACAAAAATGACAGTGTTACCCCTTATGTTTTTTTTTCGGGGGGTGAAAAATTAAGTTTCTCCAATCTTCTCAAAACTCTGGATTCTGATAGAGGGCCACGAGACATGGACCTGGGTGCAAAAATTGAGGCTCTAGACCCTTCCAGAGCCGAGATATTGAAACTTAAAGTTTTGACCAGAAAAAAAAATGACAGTGTTACCCCTTATGTTTTTTTTTCGGGGGGTGAAAAATTAAGTTTCTCCAATCTTCTCAAAACTCTGGATTCTGACAGAGGGCCATGAGACATGGACCTGGGTGCAAAAATTGAGGCTCTAGACCCTTCCAGAGCTGAGATATTGAAACTTAAAGTTTTGACCAGAAAAAAAAAATGAAAGTGTTACCCCTTACGTTTTTTTTCGGGGGGTGAAAAATTAAGTTTCTACAATCTTCTCAAAACTCTGGATTCTGATAGAGGGCCACGAGACATGGACCTGGGTGCAAAAATTGAGGCTCTAGACCCTTCCAGAGCTGAGATATTGAAACTTAAAGTTTTGACCAGAAAAAAAAATGACAGTGTTACCCCTTATGTTTTTTTTCGGGGGGTGAAAAATTAAGTTTCTCCAATCTTCTCAAAACTCTGGATTCTGATAGAGGGCCACGAGACATGGGCCTGGGTGCAAAAATTGAGGCTCTAGACCCCTTTCAGAGATGAGATATTGAAACTTAAAGTTTTGACCAGAAAAAAAAAAATGACAGTGTTACCCCTTATGTTTTTTTTCGGGGGGTGAGAAAATTAAGTTTCTCCAATCTTCTCAAAACTCTGGATTCTGATAGAGGGCCACGAGACATGGACCTGGGTGCAAAAATTGAGGCTCTAGACCCTTCCAGAGCTGAGATATTGAAACTTAAAGCTTTGACCAGAAAAAAAAAATGACAGTGTTACCCCTTATGTTTTTTTTCGGGGGGTGAAAAATTAAGTTTCTCCAATCTTCTCAAAACTCTGGATTCTGATAGAGGGCCACGAGACATGGACCTGAGTGCAAAAAACGAGGCTCTAGACCCTTCCAGAGCTGAGATATTGAAACTTAAAGTTTTGACCAGAAAAAAAATGACAGTGTTACCCCTTATGTTTTTTTTCGGGGGGTGAAAAATTAAGTTTCTCCAATCTTCTCAAAACTCTGGATTCTGATAGAGGGCCACGAGACATGGACCTGGGTGCAAAAATTGAGGCTCTAGACCCTTCCAGAGCTGAGATATTGAAACTTAAAGTTTTGACCAGAAAAAAAAAAATGACAGTGTTACCCCTTATGTTTTTTTTCGGGGGGTGAAAAATTAAGTTTCTCCAATCTTCTCAAAACTCTGGATTCTGATAGAGGGCCACGAGACATGGACCTGGGTGCAAAACTTGAGGCTCTAGACCCTTCCAAAGCTGAGATATTGAAACTTAAAGGACAAGTTCGGTCTTTTACAATTAAAGCCCTGTTTTAAGATCGTCCCTGATGAAATAGAATAGTTAAGATTGTTTTTGAGACAAATGCTCCTGTCACGAGAATTTTTGGATTGTGTGTTAGTACCCCCCCCCCCCCCCACCTTTATAATGAAAGCATAGGTGCACTCGAACAATCATTCATAAAAATGCATAAAACTTTAGTTTACAAAGACGTGAAACTCTCCGAGTGGTCTGGGGTGTTCACTGATATGCTCACACAAAAATCGCTGCAAAAGATGCTTTCCAACAGGTTTTATCATCGTTTTTGTCCAAGTCCACTTTCTTCCTGCTTTCGGTTGAAGTCCACAGTAGTCAATTGTCGAGTTCACATGCACGATCCTTAGTTATCTAGTTACCAATGATCGCGCATGTGAACTCGACAATTGATTACTGTGGACTTCAACCAAAAATAGGAAGTAACATGGACTTGGACATAAACTACGATAAAACCTGTTGGAAAGCATCTTTTGCAGCGATTTTTGTGTGAGCATATCAGTGAACACCCCAGACCACTCGGTGAGTTTCACGTCTTTGTAAACTAAAGTTTTATGCATTTTTATGAATGATTGTTCGAGTGCACCTATGCTTTCATTATAAAGGTGGGGGGGTACTAATACAGAATTTAAAAATTCTCGTGACAGGAGCATTTGTCTCAAAAACAATCTTAACTATTCTATTTCATCAGGGTCGATCTTAAAACAGGGCTTTAATTATAAAAGACCGAACTTGTCCTTTAAAGTTTTGACCAGAAAAAAAAATGACAGTGTTACCCCTTATGTTTTTTTTTCGGGGGGTGAAAAATTAAGTTTCTCCAATCTTATCAAAACTCTGGATTCTGATAGAGGGCCACGAGACATGGACCTGGGTGCAAAAATTGAGGCTCTAGACCCTTCCAGAGCTGAGATATTGAAACTTAAAGTTTTGACCAGAAAACAAAAATGACAGTGTTACCCCTTATGTTTTTTTTTCGAGGGGTGAAAAATTAAGTTTCTCCAATCTTCTCAAAACTCTGGATTCTGATAGAGGGCCACGAGACATGGACCTGGGTGCAAAAATTGAGGCTCTAGACCCTTCCAGAGCCGAGATATTGAAACTTAAAGTTTTGACCAGAAAAAAAAATGACAGTGTTACCCCTTATGTTTTTTTTTCGGGGGGTGAAAAATTAAGTTTCTCCAATCTTCTCAAAACTCTGGATTCTGATAGAGGGCCATGAGACATGGACCTGGGTGCAAAAATTGAGGCTCTAGACCCTTCCAGAGCTGAGATATTGAAACTTAAAGTTTTGACCAGAAAAAAAAAAGACAGTGTTACCCCTTATGTTTTTTTTTTTCGGGGGGTGAAAAATTAAGTTTCTCCAATCTTCTCAAAACTCTGGATTCTGATAGAGGGCCACGAGACATGGACCTGGGTGCAAAAATTGAGGCTCTAGACCCTTCCAGAGCTGAGATATTGAAACTTAAAGTTTTGACCAGAAAACAAAAATGACAGTGTTACCCCTTATGTTTTTTTTCGGGGGGTGAAAAATTAAGTTTCTCCAATCTTCTCAAAACTCTGGATTCTGATAGAGGGCCACGAGACATGGACCTGGGTGCAAAAATTGAGGCTCTAGACCGTTACAGAGCTGAGATATTGAAACTTAAAGTTTTGACCAGAAAACAAAAATGACAGTGTTACCCCTTATGTTTTTTTTCGGGGAGTGAAAAATTAAGTTTCTCCAATCTTCTCAAAACTCTGGATTCTGATAGAGGGCCACGAGACATGGACCTGGGTGCAAAAATTGAGGCTCTAGACCCTTCCAGAGCCGAGATATTGAAACTTAAAGTTTTGACCAGAAAAAAAAATGACAGTGTTACCCCTTATGTTTTTTTTCGGGGGGTAAAAAATTAAGTTTCTCCAATCTTCTCAAAACTCTGGATTCTGATAGAGGGCCACGAGACATGGACCTGGGTGCAAAAATTGAGGCTCTAGACCCTTCCAGAGCTGAGATATTGAAACTTAAAGTTTTGACCAGAAAAAAAAAATGACAGTGTTACCCCTTATGTTTTTTTCGGGGGGTGAAAAATCAAGTTTCTCCAATCTTCTCAAAACTCTGGATTCTGATAGAGGGCCACGAGACATGGGCCTGAGTGCAAAAATTGAGGCTCTAGACCCTTTCAGAGCTGAGATATTGAAACTTAAAGTTTTGACCAGAAAAAAAAAATGACAGTGTTACCCCTTATGTTTTTTTTCGGGGGGTGAAAAATTAAGTTTCTCCAATCTTCTCAAAACTCTGGATTCTGATAGAGGGCCACGAGACATGGACCTGGGTGCAAAAATTGAGGCTCTAGACCCTTCCAGAGCCGAGATATTGAAACTTAAAGTTTTGACCAGAAAAAAAAATGACAGTGTTACCCCTTATGTTTTTTTTCGGGGGGTGAAAAATTAAGTTTCTCCAATCTTCTCAAAACTCTGGATTCTGATAGAGGGCCACGAGACATGGACCTGGGTGCAAAAATTGAGGCTCTAGACCCTTCCAGAGCTGAGATATTGAAACTTAAAGTTTTGACCAGAAAAAAAATGACAGTGTTACCCCTTATGTTTTTTTTCGGGGGGTGAAAAATTAAGTTTCTCCAATCTTCTCAAAACTCTGGATTCTGATAGAGGGCCACGAGACATGGACCTGGGTGCAAAAATTGAGGCTCTAGACCCTTCCAGAGCCGAGATATTGAAACTTAAAGTTTTGACCAGAAAAAAAAATGACAGTGTTACCCCTTATGTTTTTTTTCGGGGGGTGAAAAATTAAGTTTCTCCAATCTTCTCAAAACTCTGGATTCTGATAGAGGGCCACGAGACATGGACCTGGGTGCAAAACTTGAGGCTCTAGACCCTTCCAGAGCTGAGATATTGAAACTTAAAGTTTTGACCAGAAAACAAAAATGACAGTGTTACCCCTTATGTTTTTTTTCGGGGGGTGAAAAATTAAGTTTCTCCAATCTTATCAAAACTCTGGATTCTGATAGAGGGCCACGAGACATGGACCTGGGTGCAAAAATTGAGGCTCTAGACCCTTCCAGAGCTGAGATATTGAAACTTAAAGTTTTGACCAGAAAAAAAAAATGACAGTGTTACCCGTTATGTTTTTTTTTCGGGGGGTGAAAAATTAAGTTTCTCCAATCTTCTCAAAACTCTGGATTCTGATAGAGGGCTACGAGACATGGACCTGGGTGCAAAAATTGAGGCTCTAGACCCTTCCAGAGCTGAGATATTGAAACTTAAAGTTTTGACCAGAAAAAAAAATGACAGTGTTACCCCTTACGTTTTTTTTCGGGGGGTGAAAAATTAAGTTTCTCCAATCTTCTCAAAACTCTGGATTCTGATAGAGGGCCACGAGACATGGACCTGGGTGCAAAAATTGAGGCTCTAGACCCTTCCAGAGCTGAGATATTGAAACTTAAAGTTATGACTAGAAAAAAATGACAGTGTTACCCCTTATGTTTTTTTTCGGGGAGTAAAAAATTAAGTTTCTCCAATCTTCTCAAAACTCTGGATTCTGATAGAGGGCCACGAGACATGGACCTGGGTGCAAAAATTGAGGCTCTAGACCCTTCCAGAGCCGAGATATTGAAACTTAAAGTTTTGACCAGAAAAAAAAATGACAGTGTTACCCCTTATGTTTTTTTTCGGGGGGTGAAAAATTAAGTTTCTCCAATCTTCTCAAAACTCTGGATTCTGATAGAGGGCCACGAGACATGGACCTGGGTGCAAAAATTGAGGCTCTAGACCCTTCCAGAGCTGAGATATTGAAACTTAAAGTTTTGACCAGAAAAAAAAAATGACAGTGTTACCCCTTATGTTTTTTTTCGGGGGGTGAAAAATCAAGTTTCTCCAATCTTCTCAAAACTCTGGATTCTGATAGAGGGCCACGAGACATGGGCCTGAGTGCAAAAATTGAGGCTCTAGACCCTTTCAGAGCTGAGATATTGAAACTTAAAGTTTTGACCAGAAAAAAAAAATGACAGTGTTACCCCTTATGTTTTTTTTCGGGGGGTGAAAAATTAAGTTTCTCCAATCTTCTCAAAACTCTGGATTCTGATAGAGGGCCACGAGACATGGACCTGGGTGCAAAAATTGAGGCTCTAGACCCTTCCAGAGCCGAGATATTGAAACTTAAAGTTTTGACCAGAAAAAAAAATGACAGTGTTACCCCTTATGTTTTTTTTCGGGGGGTGAAAAATTAAGTTTCTCCAATCTTCTCAAAACTCTGGATTCTGATAGAGGGCCACGAGACATGGACCTGGGTGCAAAAATTGAGGCTCTAGACCCTTCCAGAGCTGAGATATTGAAACTTAAAGTTTTGACCAGAAAAAAAAATGACAGTGTTACCCCTTATGTTTTTTTTCGGGGGGTGAAAAATTAAGTTTCTCCAATCTTCTCAAAACTCTGGATTCTGATAGAGGGCCACGAGACATGGACCTGGGTGCAAAAATTGAGGCTCTAGACCCTTCCAGAGCTGAGATATTGAAACTTAAAGTTTTGACCAGAAAAAAAAATGACAGTGTTACCCCTTATGTTTTTTTTTCGGGGGGTGAAAAATTAAGTTTCTCCAATCTTCTCAAAACTCTGGATTCCGATAGAGGGCCACGAGACATGGACCTGGGTGCAAAAATTGAGGCTCTAGACTCTTCCAGAGCTGAGATATTGAAACTTAAAGTTTTGACCAGAAAAAAAAAATGACAGTGTTACCCCTTATGTTTTTTTTCGGGGGGTGAAAAATTAAGTTTCTCCAATCTTCTCAAAACTCTGGATTCTGATAGAGGGCCATGAGACATGGACCTGGGTGCAAAAATTGAGGCTCTAGACCCTTCCAGAGCTGAGATATTGAAACTTAAAGTTTTGACCAGAAAAAAAAATGACAGTGTTACCCCTTATGTTTTTTTTTCGGGGGGTGAAAAATTAAGTTTCTCCAATCTTCTCAAAACTCTGGATTCCGATAGAGGGCCACGAGACATGGACCTGGGTGCAAAAATTGAGGCTCTAGACTCTTCCAGAGCTGAGATATTGAAACTTAAAGTTTTGACCAGAAAAAAAAAATGACAGTGTTACCCCTTATGTTTTTTTTCGGGGGGTGAAAAATTAAGTTTCTCCAATCTTATCAAAACTCTGGATTCTGATAGAGGGCCACGAGACATGGACCTGGGTGCAAAAATTGAGGCTCTAGACCCTTCCAGAGCTGAGATATTGAAACTTAAAGTTTTGACCAGAAAACAAAAATGACAGTGTTACCCCTTATGTTTTTTTTCGGGGGGTGAAAAATTAAGTTTCTCCAATCTTCTCAAAACTCTGGATTCTGATAGAGGGCCACGAGACATGGACCTGGGTGCAAAAATTGAGGCTCTAGACCCTTCCAGAGCCGAGATATTGAAACTTAAAGTTTTGACCAGAAAAAAAAAAAATGACAGTGTTACCCCTTATGTTTTTTTTTTCGGGGGGTGAAAAATTAAGTTTCTCCAATCTTCTCAAAACTCTGGATTCTGATAGAGGGCCACGAGACATGGACCTGGGTGCAAAAATTGAGGCTCTAGACCCTTCCAGAGCTGAGATATTGAAACTTAAAGTTTTGACCAGAAAAAAAAATGACAGTGTTACCCCTTACGTTTTTTTTCGGGGGGTGAAAAATTAAGTTTCTCCAATCTTCTCAAAACTCTGGATTCTGATAGAGGGCCACGAGACATGGACCTGGGTGCAAAAATTGAGGCTCTAGACCCTTCCAGAGCTGAGATATTGAAACTTAAAGTTTTGACCAGAAAAAAAATGACAGTGTTACCCCTTACGTTTTTTTTTTCGGGGGGTGAAAAATTAAGTTTCTCCAATCTTCTCAAAACTCTGGATTCTGATAGAGGGCCACGAGACATGGACCTGGGTGCAAAAATTGAGGCTCTAGACCCTTCCAGAGCTGAGATATTGAAACTTAAAATTTTGACCAGAAAAAAAAAATGACAGTGTTACCCCTTATGTTTTTTTTCGGGGGGTGAAAAATTAAGTTTCTCCAATCTTCTCAAAACTCTGGATTCTGATAGAGGGCCACGAGACATGGACCTGGGTGCAAAACTTGAGGCTCTAGACACTTCCAGAGCTGAGATATTGAAACTTAAAGTTTTGACCAGAAAAAAAAAATGACAGTGTTACCCCTTATGTTTTTTTTTCAGGGGGTGAAAAATTAAGTTTCTCCAATCTTCTCAAAACTCTGGATTCTGACAGAGGGCCATGAGACATGGACCTGGGTGCAAAAATTGAGGCTCTAGACCCTTCCAGAGCTGAGATATTGAAACTTAAAGTTTTGACCAGAAAAAAAAATGACAGTGTTACCCCTTACGTTTTTTTTCGGGGGGTGAAAAATTAAGTTTCTCCAATCTTCTCAAAACTCTGGATTCTGATAGAGGGCCACGAGACATGGACCTGGGTGCAAAAATTGAGGCTCTAGACCCTTCCAGAGCTGAGATATTGAAACTTAAAGTTTTGACCAGAAAAAAAAATGACAGTGTTACCCCTTACGTTTTTTTTCGGGGGGTGAAAAATTAAGTTTCTCCAATCTTCTCAAAACTCTGGATTCTGATAGAGGGCCACGAGACATGGACCTGGGTGCAAAAATTGAGGCTCTAGACCCTTCCAGAGCTGAGATATTGAAACTTAAAGTTTTGACCAGAAAAAAAATGACAGTGTTACCCCTTATGTTTTTTTTCGGGGGGTGAAAAATTAAGTTTCTCCAATCTTCTCAAAACTCTGGATTCTGATAGAGGGCCACGAGACATGGGCCTGGGTGCAAAAATTGAGGCTCTAGACCCTTCAAGAGCTGAGATATTGAAACTTAAAGTTTTGACCAAAAAAAAAAATGACAGTGTTACCCCTTACGTTTTTTTTTTCGGGGGGTGAAAAATTAAGTTTCTCCAATCTTATCAAAACTCTGGATTCTGATAGAGGGCCACGAGACATGGACCTGGGTGCAAAAATTGAGGCTCTAGACCCTTCCAGAGCTGAGATATTGAAACTTAAAATTTTGACCAGAAAAAAAAATGACAGTGTTACCCCTTATGTTTTTTTTCGGGGGGTGAAAAATTAAGTTTCTCCAATCTTCTCAAAACTCTGGATTCTGATAGAGGGCCACGAGACATGGACCTGGGTGCAAAACTTGAGGCTCTAGACCCTTCCAGAGCTGAGATATTGAAACTTAAAGTTTTGACCAGAAAAAAAAAAGACAGTGTTACCCCTTATGTTTTTTTTTCGGGGGGTGAAAAATTAAGTGTCTCCAATCTTCTCAAAACTCTGGATTCTGACAGAGGGCCATGAGACATGGACCTGGGTGCAAAAATTGAGGCTCTAGACCCTTCCAGAGCTGAGATATTGAAACTTAAAGTTTTGACCAGAAAAAAAAATGACAGTGTTACCCCTTACGTTTTTTTTCGGGGGGTGAAAAATTAAGTTTCTCCAATCTTCTCAAAACTCTGGATTCTGATAGAGGGCCACGAGACATGGACCTGGGTGCAAAAATTGAGGCTCTAGACCCTTCCAGAGCTGAGATATTGAAACTTAAAGTTTTGACCAGAAAAAAAAATGACAGTGTTACCCCTTACGTTTTTTTTCGGGGGGTGAAAAATTAAGTTTCTCCAATCTTCTCAAAACTCTGGATTCTGATAGAGGGCCACGAGACATGGACCTGGGTGCAAAAATTGAGGCTCTAGACCCTTCCAGAGCTGAGATATTGAAACTTAAAGTTTTGACCAGAAAAAAAAATGACAGTGTTACCCCTTATGTTTTTTTTCGGGGGGTGAAAAATTAAGTTTCTCCAATCTTCTCAAAACTCTGGATTCTGATAGAGGGCCACGAGACATGGGCCTGGGTGCAAAAATTGAGGCTCTAGACCCTTCAAGAGCTGAGATATTGAAACTTAAAGTTTTGACCAGAAAAAAAATGACAGTGTTACCCCTTATGTTTTTTTTCGGGGGGTGAAAAATTAAGTTTCTCCAATCTTATCAAAACTCTGGATTCTGATAGAGGGCCACGAGACATGGACCTGGGTGCAAAAATTGAGGCTCTAGACCCTTCCAGAGCTGAGATATTGAAACTTAAAGTTTTGACCAGAAAACAAAAATGACAGTGTTACCCCTTATGTTTTTTTTCGGGGGGTGAAAAATTAAGTTTCTCCAATCTTCTCAAAACTCTGGATTCTGATAGAGGGCCACGAGACATGGACCTGGGTGCAAAAATTGAGGCTCTAGACCCTTCCAGAGCTGAGATATTGAAACTTAAAGCTTTGACCAGAAAAAAAAAATGACAGTGTTACCCCTTATGTTTTTTTTTCGGGGGGTGAAAAATTAAGTTTCTCCAATCTTCTCAAAACTCTGGATTCTGATAGAGGGCCACGAGACATGGACCTGGGTGCAAAAATTGAGGCTCTAGACCCTTCCAGAGCCGAGATATTGAAACTTAAAGTTTTGACCAGAAAAAAAAATGACAGTGTTACCCCTTATGTTTTTTTTTCGGGGGGTGAAAAATTAAGTTTCTCCAATCTTCTCAAAACTCTGGATTCTGACAGAGGGCCATGAGACATGGACCTGGGTGCAAAAATTGAGGCTCTAGACCCTTCCAGAGCTGAGATATTGAAACTTAAAGTTTTGACCAGAAAAAAAAAATGAAAGTGTTACCCCTTACGTTTTTTTTCGGGGGGTGAAAAATTAAGTTTCTACAATCTTCTCAAAACTCTGGATTCTGATAGAGGGCCACGAGACATGGACCTGGGTGCAAAAATTGAGGCTCTAGACCCTTCCAGAGCTGAGATATTGAAACTTAAAGTTTTGACCAGAAAAAAAAATGACAGTGTTACCCCTTATGTTTTTTTTCGGGGGGTGAAAAATTAAGTTTCTCCAATCTTCTCAAAACTCTGGATTCTGATAGAGGGCCACGAGACATGGGCCTGGGTGCAAAAATTGAGGCTCTAGACCCTTTCAGAGATGAGATATTGAAACTTAAAGTTTTGACCAGAAAAAAAAAATGACAGTGTTACCCCTTATGTTTTTTTTCGGGGGGTGAAAAATTAAGTTTCTCCAATCTTCTCAAAACTCTGGATTCTGATAGAGGGCCACGAGACATGGACCTGGGTGCAAAAATTGAGGCTCTAGACCCTTCCAGAGCTGAGATATTGAAACTTAAAGCTTTGACCAGAAAAAAAAAAATGACAGTGTTACCCCTTATGTTTTTTTTCGGGGGGTGAAAAATTAAGTTTCTCCAATCTTCTCAAAACTCTGGATTCTGATAGAGGGCCACGAGACATGGACCTGAGTGCAAAAAACGAGGCTCTAGACCCTTCCAGAGCTGAGATATTGAAACTTAAAGTTTTGACCAGAAAAAAAATGACAGTGTTACCCCTTATGTTTTTTTTCGGGGGGTGAAAAATTAAGTTTCTCCAATCTTCTCAAAACTCTGGATTCTGATAGAGGGCCACGAGACATGGACCTGGGTGCAAAAATTGAGGCTCTAGACCCTTCCAGAGCTGAGATATTGAAACTTAAAGTTTTGACCAGAAAAAAAAAAATGACAGTGTTACCCCTTATGTTTTTTTTCGGGGGGTGAAAAATTAAGTTTCTCCAATCTTCTCAAAAATCTGGATTCTGATAGAGGGCCACGAGACATGGACCTGGGTGCAAAACTTGAGGCTCTAGACCCTTCCAAAGCTGAGATATTGAAACTTAAAGTTTTGACCAGAAAAAAAAATGACAGTGTTACCCCTTATGTTTTTTTTTCGGGGGGTGAAAAATTAAGTTTCTCCAATCTTATCAAAACTCTGGATTCTGATAGAGGGCCACGAGACATGGACCTGGGTGCAAAAATTGAGGCTCTAGACCCTTCCAGAGCTGAGATATTGAAACTTAAAGTTTTGACCAGAAAACAAAAATGACAGTGTTACCCCTTATGTTTTTTTTCGAGGGGTGAAAAATTAAGTTTCTCCAATCTTCTCAAAACTCTGGATTCTGATAGAGGGCCACGAGACATGGACCTGGGTGCAAAAATTGAGGCTCTAGACCCTTCCAGAGCCGAGATATTGAAACTTAAAGTTTTGACCAGAAAAAAAAATGACAGTGTTACCCCTTATGTTTTTTTTTCGGGGGGTGAAAAATTAAGTTTCTCCAATCTTCTCAAAACTCTGGATTCTGATAGAGGGCCATGAGACATGGACCTGGGTGCAAAAATTGAGGCTCTAGACCCTTCCAGAGCTGAGATATTGAAACTTAAAGTTTTGACCAGAAAAAAAAAAGACAGTGTTACCCCTTATGTTTTTTTTTTTCGGGGGGTGAAAAATTAAGTTTCTCCAATCTTCTCAAAACTCTGGATTCTGATAGAGGGCCACGAGACATGGACCTGGGTGCAAAAATTGAGGCTTTAGACCCTTCCAGAGCTGAGATATTGAAACTTAAAGTTTTGACCAGAAAAAAAAAATGACAGTGTTACCCCTTACGTTTTTTTTCGGGGGGTGAAAAATAAGTTTCTCCAATCTTCTCAAAACTCTGGATTCTGATAGAGGGCCACGAGACATGGACCTGGGTGCAAAAATTGAGGCTCTAGACCCTTCCAGAGCTGAGATATTGAAACTTAAAGTTTTAACCAGAAAAAAAAAATGACAGTGTTACCCCTTATGTTTTTTTTCGGGGGGTGAAAAATTAAGTTTCTCCAATCTTCTCAAAACTCTGGATTCTGATAGAGGGCCACGAGACATGGACCTGGGTGCAAAAATTGAGGCTTTAGACCCTTCCAGAGCTGAGATATTGAAACTTAAAGTTTTGACCAGAAAAAAAAATGACAGTGTTACCCCTTATGTTTTTTTTCGGGGGGTGAAAAATTAAGTTTCTCCAATCTTCTCAAAACTCTGGATTCTGATAGAGGGCCACGAGACATGGGCCTGGGTGCAAAAATTGAGGCTCTAGACCCTTCCAGAGCTGAGATATTGAAACTTAAAGTTTTGACTAGAAAAAAAAAATGACAGTGTTACCCCTTATGTTTTTTTTCGGGGGGTGAAAAATCAAGTTTCTCCAATCTTCTCAAAACTCTGGATTCTGATAGAGGGCCACGAGACATGGACCTGGGTGCAAAAATTGAGGCTCTAGACCCTTACAGAGCTGAGATATTGAAACTTAAAGTTTTGACTAGAAAAAAAAAAAAATGACAGTGTTACCCCTTATGTTTTTTTTTCGGGGGGTGAAAAATTAAGTTTCTCCAATCTTCTCAAAACTCTGGATTCTGATAGAGGGCCACGAGACATGGACCTGGGTGCAAAAATTGAGGCTCTAGACCCTTACAGAGCTGAGATATTGAAACTTAAAGTTTTGACCAGAAAACAAAAATGACAGTGTTACCCCTTATGTTTTTTTTCGGGGAGTGAAAAATTAAGTTTCTCCAATCTTCTCAAAACTCTGGATTCTGATAGAGGGCCACGAGACATGGACCTGGGTGCAAAAATTGAGGCTCTAGACCCTTCCAGAGCCGAGATATTGAAACTTAAAGTTTTGACCAGAAAAAAAAATGACAGTGTTACCCCTTATGTTTTTTTTTCGGGGGGTGAAAAATTAAGTTTCTCCAATCTTCTCAAAACTCTGGATTCTGATAGAGGGCCACGAGACATGGACCTGGGTGCAAAAATTGAGGCTCTAGACCCTTCCAGAGCTGAGATATTGAAACTTAAAGTTTTGACCAGAAAAAAAAAATGACAGTGTTACCCCTTATGTTTTTTTCGGGGGGTGAAAAATCAAGTTTCTCCAATCTTCTCAAAACTCTGGATTCTGATAGAGGGCCACGAGACATGGACCTGAGTGCAAAAATTGAGGCTCTAGACCCTTTCAGAGCTGAGATATTGAAACTTAAAGTTTTGACCAGAAAAAAAAAATGACAGTGTTACCCCTTATGTTTTTTTTCGGGGGGTGAAAAATTAAGTTTCTCCAATCTTCTCAAAACTCTGGATTCTGATAGAGGGCCACGAGACATGGACCTGGGTGCAAAAATTGAGGCTCTAGACCCTTCCAGAGCCGAGATATTGAAACTTAAAGTTTTGACCAGAAAAAAAAATGACAGTGTTACCCCTTATGTTTTTTTTCGGGGGGTGAAAAATTAAGTTTCTCCAATCTTCTCAAAACTCTGGATTCTGATAGAGGGCCACGAGACATGGACCTGGGTGCAAAAATTGAGGCTCTAGACCCTTCCAGAGCTGAGATATTGAAACTTAAAGTTTTGACCAGAAAAAAAAATGACAGTGTTACCCCTTATGTTTTTTTTTCGGGGGGTGAAAAATTAAGTTTCTCCAATCTTCTCAAAACTCTGGATTCTGATAGAGGGCCACGAGACATGGACCTGGGTGCAAAAATTGAGGCTCTAGACCCTTCCAGAGCTTAGATATTGAAACTTAAAGTTTTGACCAGAAAAAAAAAATGACAGTGTTACCCCTTATGTTTTTTTTTCGGGGGGTGAAAAATTAAGTTTCTCCAATCTTCTCAAAACTCTGGATTCCGATAGAGGGCCACGAGACATGGACCTGGGTGCAAAAATTGAGGCTCTAGACTCTTCCAGAGCTGAGATATTGAAACTTAAAGTTTTGACCAGAAAAAAAAATGACAGTGTTACCCCTTATGTTTTTTTTTCGGGGGGTGAAAAATTAAGTTTCTCCAATCTTATCAAAACTCTGGATTCTGATAGAGGGCCACGAGACATGGACCTGGGTGCAAAAATTGAGGCTCTAGACCCTTCCAGAGCCGAGATATTGAAACTTAAAGTTTTGACCAGAAAAAAAAAATGACAGTGTTACCCCTTATGTTTTTTTTTTTTCGGGGGGTGAAAAATTAAGTTTCTCCAATCTTCTCAAAACTCTGGATTCTGATAGAGGGCCACGAGACATGGACCTGGGTGCAAAAATTGAGGCTCTAGACCCTTCCAGAGCTGAGATATTGAAACTTAAAGTTTTGACCAGAAAAAAAAATGACAGTGTTACCCCTTACGTTTTTTTTCGGGGGGTGAAAAATTAAGTTTCTCCAATCTTCTCAAAACTCTGGATTCTGATAGAGGGCCACGAGACATGGACCTGGGTGCAAAAATTGAGGCTCTAGACCCTTCCAGAGCTGAGATATTGAAACTTAAAGTTTTGACCAGAAAAAAAATGACAGTGTTACCCCTTATGTTTTTTTTCGGGGGGTGAAAAATTAAGTTTCTCCAATCTTCTCAAAACTCTGGATTCTGATAGAGGGCCACGAGACATGGACCTGGGTGCAAAAATTGAGGCTCTAGACCCTTCAAGAGCTGAGATATTGAAACTTAAAGTTTTGACCAAAAAAAAAATGACAGTGTTACCCCTTACGTTTTTTTTTCGGGGGGTGAAAAATTAAGTTTCTCCAATCTTCTCAAAACTCTGGATTCTGATAGAGGGCCACGAGACATGGACCTGGGTGCAAAAATTGAGGCTCTAGACCCTTCCAGAGCTGAGATATTGAAACTTAAAATTTTGACCAGAAAAAAAAAATGACAGTGTTACCCCTTATGTTTTTTTTCGGGGGGTGAAAAATTAAGTTTCTCCAATCTTCTCAAAACTCTGGATTCTGATAGAGGGCCACGAGACATGGACCTGGGTGCAAAACTTGAGGCTCTAGACCCTTCCAGAGCTGAGATATTGAAACTTAAAGTTTTGAACAGAAAAAAAAAATGACAGTGTTACCCCTTATGTTTTTTTTTCGGGGGGTGAAAAAATAAGTTTCTCCAATCTTATCAAAACTCTGGATTCTGATAGAGGGCCACGAGACATGGACCTGGGTGCAAAAATTGAGGCTCTAGACCCTTCCAGAGCTGAGATATTGAAACTTAAAGTTTTGACCAGAAAACAAAAATGACAGTGTTACCCCTTATGTTTTTTTTCGGGGGGTGAAAAATTAAGTTTCTCCAATCTTCTCAAAACTCTGGATTCTGATAGAGGGCCACGAGACATGGACCTGGGTGCAAAAATTGAGGCTCTAGACCCTTCCAGAGCCGAGATATTGAAACTTAAAGTTTTGACCAGAAAAAAAAATGACAGTGTTACCCCTTATGTTTTTTTTTCGGGGGGTGAAAAATTAAGTTTCTCCAATCTTCTCAAAACTCTGGATTTTGACAGAGGGCCATGAGACATGGACCTGGGTGCAAAAATTGAGGCTCTAGACCCTTCCAGAGCTGAGATATTGAAACTTAAAGTTTTGACCAGAAAAAAAAATGACAGTGTTACCCCTTACGTTTTTTTTCGGGGGGTGAAAAATTAAGTTTCTCCAATCTTCTCAAAACTCTGGATTCTGATAGAGGGCCACAAGACATGGACCTGGGTGCAAAAATTGAGGCTCTAGACCCTTCCAGAGCTGAGATATTGAAACTTAAAGTTTTGACCAGAAAAAAAATGACAGTGTTACCCCTTATGTTTTTTTTCGGGGGGTGAAAAATTAAGTTTCTCTAATCTTTTCAAAACTCTGGATTCTGATAGAGGGCCACGAGACATGGGCCTGGGTGCAAAAATTGAGGCTCTAGACCCTTCAAGAGCTGAGATATTGAAACTTAAAGTTTTGACCAGAAAAAAAAATGAAAGTGTTACCCCTTACGTTTTTTTTCGGGGGGTGAAAAATTAAGTTTCTACAATCTTCTCAAAACTCTGGATTCTGATAGAGGGCCACGAGACATGGACCTGGGTGCAAAAATTGAGGCTCTAGACCCTTCCAGAGCTGAGATATTGAAACTTAAAGTTTTGACCAGAAAAAAAAATGACAGTGTTACCCCTTATGTTTTTTTTCGGGGGGTGAAAAATTAAGTTTCTCCAATCTTATCAAAACTCTGGATTCTGATAGAGGGCCACGAGACATGGACCTGGGTGCAAAAATTGAGGCTCTAGACCCTTCCAGAGCTGAGATATTGAAACTTAAAGTTTTGACCAGAAAACAAAAATGACAGTGTTACCCCTTATGTTTTTTTTTCGGGGGGTGAAAAATTAAGTTTCTCCAATCTTCTCAAAACTCTGGATTCTGATAGAGGGCCACGAGACATGGACCTGGGTGCAAAAATTGAGGCTCTAGACCCTTCCAGAGCCGAGATATTGAAACTTAAAGTTTTGACCAGAAAAAAAAATGACAGTGTTACCCCTTATGTTTTTTTTTCGGGGGGTGAAAAATTAAGTTTCTCCAATCTTCTCAAAACTCTGGATTCTGACAGAGGGCCATGAGACATGGACCTGGGTGCAAAAATTGAGGCTCTAGACCCTTCCAGAGCTGAGATATTGAAACTTAAAGTTTTGACCAGAAAAAAAAAAAATGAAAGTGTTACCCCTTACGTTTTTTTTCGGGGGGTGAAAAATTAAGTTTCTACAATCTTCTCAAAACTCTGGATTCTGATAGAGGGCCACGAGACATGGACCTGGGTGCAAAAATTGAGGCTCTAGACCCTTCCAGAGCTGAGATATTGAAACTTAAAGTTTTGACCAGAAAAAAAAATGACAGTGTTACCCCTTATGTTTTTTTTCGGGGGGTGAAAAATTAAGTTTCTCCAATCTTCTCAAAACTCTGGATTCTGATAGAGGGCCACGAGACATGGGCCTGGGTGCAAAAATTGAGGCTCTAGACCCCTTTCAGAGATGAGATATTGAAACTTAAAGTTTTGACCAGAAAAAAAAAATGACAGTGTTACCCCTTATGTTTTTTTTCGGGGGGTGAGAAAATTAAGTTTCTCCAATCTTCTCAAAACTCTGGATTCTGATAGAGGGCCACGAGACATGGACCTGGGTGCAAAAATTGAGGCTCTAGACCCTTCCAGAGCTGAGATATTGAAACTTAAAGCTTTGACCAGAAAAAAAAAATGACAGTGTTACCCCTTATGTTTTTTTTCGGGGGGTGAAAAATTAAGTTTCTCCAATCTTCTCAAAACTCTGGATTCTGATAGAGGGCCACGAGACATGGACCTGAGTGCAAAAAACGAGGCTCTAGACCCTTCCAGAGCTGAGATATTGAAACTTAAAGTTTTGACCAGAAAAAAAATGACAGTGTTACCCCTTATGTTTTTTTTCGGGGGGTGAAAAATTAAGTTTCTCCAATCTTCTCAAAACTCTGGATTCTGATAGAGGGCCACGAGACATGGACCTGGGTGCAAAAATTGAGGCTCTAGACCCTTCCAGAGCTGAGATATTGAAACTTAAAGTTTTGACCAGAAAAAAAAAAAAATGACAGTGTTACCCCTTATGTTTTTTTTCGGGGGGTGAAAAATTAAGTTTCTCCAATCTTCTCAAAACTCTGGATTCTGATAGAGGGCCACGAGACATGGACCTGGGTGCAAAACTTGAGGCTCTAGACCCTTCCAAAGCTGAGATATTGAAACTTAAAGGACAAGTTCGGTCTTTTACAATTAAAGCCCTGTTTTAAGATCGTCCCTGATGAAATAGAATAGTTAAGATTGTTTTTGAGACAAATGCTCCTGTCACGAGAATTTTTGGATTGTGTGTTAGTACCCCCCCCCCCCCCCCACCTTTATAATGAAAGCATAGGTGCACTCGAACAATCATTCATAAAAATGCATAAAACTTTAGTTTACAAAGACGTGAAACTCTCCGAGTGGTCTGGGGTGTTCACTGATATGCTCACACAAAAATCGCTGCAAAAGATGCTTTCCAACAGGTTTTATCATCGTTTTTGTCCAAGTCCACTTTCTTCCTGCTTTCGGTTGAAGTCCACAGTAGTCAATTGTCGAGTTCACATGCACGATCCTTAGTTATCTAGTTACCAATGATCGCGCATGTGAACTCGACAATTGATTACTGTGGACTTCAACCAAAAATAGGAAGTAACATGGACTTGGACATAAACTACGATAAAACCTGTTGGAAAGCATCTTTTGCAGCGATTTTTGTGTGAGCATATCAGTGAACACCCCAGACCACTCGGTGAGTTTCACGTCTTTGTAAACTAAAGTTTTATGCATTTTTATGAATGATTGTTCGAGTGCACCTATGCTTTCATTATAAAGGTGGGGGGGGTACTAATACAGAATTTAAAAATTCTCGTGACAGGAGCATTTGTCTCAAAAACAATCTTAACTATTCTATTTCATCAGGGTCGATCTTAAAACAGGGCTTTAATTATAAAAGACCGAACTTGTCCTTTAAAGTTTTGACCAGAAAAAAAAATGACAGTGTTACCCCTTATGTTTTTTTTTTCGGGGGGTGAAAAATTAAGTTTCTCCAATCTTATCAAAACTCTGGATTCTGATAGAGGGCCACGAGACATGGACCTGGGTGCAAAAATTGAGGCTCTAGACCCTTCCAGAGCTGAGATATTGAAACTTAAAGTTTTGACCAGAAAACAAAAATGACAGTGTTACCCCTTATGTTTTTTTTCGAGGGGTGAAAAATTAAGTTTCTCCAATCTTCTCAAAACTCTGGATTCTGATAGAGGGCCACGAGACATGGACCTGGGTGCAAAAATTGAGGCTCTAGACCCTTCCAGAGCCGAGATATTGAAACTTAAAGTTTTGACCAGAAAAAAAAATGACAGTGTTACCCCTTATGTTTTTTTTTCGGGGGGTGAAAAATTAAGTTTCTCCAATCTTCTCAAAACTCTGGATTCTGATAGAGGGCCATGAGACATGGACCTGGGTGCAAAAATTGAGGCTCTAGACCCTTCCAGAGCTGAGATATTGAAACTTAAAGTTTTGACCAGAAAAAAAAAAGACAGTGTTACCCCTTATGTTTTTTTTTTTCGGGGGGTGAAAAATTAAGTTTCTCCAATCTTCTCAAAACTCTGGATTCTGATAGAGGGCCACGAGACATGGACCTGGGTGCAAAAATTGAGGCTCTAGACCCTTCCAGAGCTGAGATATTGAAACTTAAAGTTTTGACCAGAAAACAAAAATGACAGTGTTACCCCTTATGTTTTTTTTCGGGGGGTGAAAAATTAAGTTTCTCCAATCTTCTCAAAACTCTGGATTCTGATAGAGGGCCACGAGACATGGACCTGGGTGCAAAAATTGAGGCTCTAGACCCTTCCAGAGCTGAGATATTGAAACTTAAAGTTTTGACCAGAAAAAAAATGACAGTGTTACCCCTTATGTTTTTTTTTCGGGGGGTGAAAAATTAAGTTTCTCCAATCTTCTCAAAACTCTGGATTCTGATAGAGGGCCACGAGACATGGACCTGGGTGCAAAAATTGAGGCTTTAGACCCTTCCAGAGCTGAGATATTGAAACTTAAAGTTTTGACCAGAAAAAAAAAATGACAGTGTTACCCCTTACGTTTTTTTTCGGGGGGTGAAAAATAAGTTTCTCCAATCTTCTCAAAACTCTGGATTCTGATAGAGGGCCACGAGACATGGGCCTGGGTGCAAAAATTGAGGCTCTAGACCCTTTCAGAGCTGAGATATTGAAACTTAAAGTTTTGACTAGAAAAAAAAATGACAGTGTTACCCCTTATGTTTTTTTTTTCGGGGGGTGAAAAATCAAGTTTCTCCAATCTTCTCAAAACTCTGGATTCTGATAGAGGGCCACGAGACATGGACCTGGGTGCAAAAATTGAGGCTCTAGACCCTTACAGAGCTGAGATATTGAAACTTAAAGTTTTGACTAGAAAAAAAAAATGACAGTGTTACCCCTTATGTTTTTTTTTCGGGGGGTGAAAAATTAAGTTTCTCCAATCTTCTCAAAACTCTGGATTCTGATAGAGGGCCACGAGACATGGACCTGGGTGCAAAAATTGAGGCTCTAGACCCTTACAGAGCTGAGATATTGAAACTTAAAGTTTTGACCAGAAAACAAAAATGACAGTGTTACCCCTTATGTTTTTTTTTTCGGGGAGTGAAAAATTAAGTTTCTCCAATCTTCTCAAAACTCTGGATTCTGATAGAGGGCCACGAGACATGGACCTGGGTGCAAAAATTGAGGCTCTAGACCCTTCCAGAGCCGAGATATTGAAACTTAAAGTTTTGACCAGAAAAAAAAATGACAGTGTTACCCCTTATGTTTTTTTTCGGGGGGTGAAAAATTAAGTTTCTCCAATCTTCTCAAAACTCTGGATTCTGATAGAGGGCCACGAGACATGGACCTGGGTGCAAAAATTGAGGCTCTAGACCCTTCCAGAGCTGAGATATTGAAACTTAAAGTTTTGACCAGAAAAAAAAAATGACAGTGTTACCCCTTATGTTTTTTTCGGGGGGTGAAAAATCAAGTTTCTCCAATCTTCTCAAAACTCTGGATTCTGATAGAGGGCCACGAGACATGGGCCTGAGTGCAAAAATTGAGGCTCTAGACCCTTTCAGAGCTGAGATATTGAAACTTAAAGTTTTGACCAGAAAAAAAAAATGACAGTGTTACCCCTTATGTTTTTTTTCGGGGGGTGAAAAATTAAGTTTCTCCAATCTTCTCAAAACTCTGGATTCTGATAGAGGGCCACGAGACATGGACCTGGGTGCAAAAATTGAGGCTCTAGACCCTTCCAGAGCTGAGATATTGAAACTTAAAGTTTTGACCAGAAAAAAAATGACAGTGTTACCCCTTATGTTTTTTTTCGGGGGGTGAAAAATTAAGTTTCTCCAATCTTCTCAAAACTCTGGATTCTGATAGAGGGCCACGAGACATGGACCTGGGTGCAAAAATTGAGGCTCTAGACCCTTCCAGAGCCGAGATATTGAAACTTAAAGTTTTGACCAGAAAAAAAAATGACAGTGTTACCCCTTATGTTTTTTTTCGGGGGGTGAAAAATTAAGTTTCTCCAATCTTCTCAAAACTCTGGATTCTGATAGAGGGCCACGAGACATGGACCTGGGTGCAAAACTTGAGGCTCTAGACCCTTCCAGAGCTGAGATATTGAAACTTAAAGTTTTGACCAGAAAAAAAAATGACAGTGTTACCCCTTATGTTTTTTTTTCGGGGGGTGAAAAATTAAGTTTCTCCAATCTTATCAAAACTCTGGATTCTGATAGAGGGCCACGAGACATGGACCTGGGTGCAAAAATTGAGGCTCTAGACCCTTCCAGAGCTGAGATATTGAAACTTAAAGTTTTGACCAGAAAAAAAAATGACAGTGTTACCCGTTATGTTTTTTTTTCGGGGGGTGAAAAATTAAGTTTCTCCAATCTTCTCAAAACTCTGGATTCTGATAGAGGGCTACGAGACATGGACCTGGGTGCAAAAATTGAGGCTCTAGACCCTTCCAGAGCTGAGATATTGAAACTTAAAGTTTTGACCAGAAAAAAAAATGACAGTGTTACCCCTTACGTTTTTTTTCGGGGGGTGAAAAATTAAGTTTCTCCAATCTTCTCAAAACTCTGGATTCTGATAGAGGGCCACGAGACATGGACCTGGGTGCAAAAATTGAGGCTCTAGACCCTTCCAGAGCTGAGATATTGAAACTTAAAGTTATGACTAGAAAAAAATGACAGTGTTACCCCTTATGTTTTTTTTAGGGGGGTGAAAAATTAAGTTTCTCCAATCTTCTCAAAACTCTGGATTCTGATAGAGGGCCACGAGACCTGGACCTGGGTGCAAAAATTGAGGCTCTAGTCCCTTCCAGAGCTGAGATATTGAAACTTGAAGTTTTGACCAAAAAAAAAAAAAGACAGTGTTACCCCTTATGTTTTTTTTTCGGGGGGTGAAAAATTAAGTTTCTCCAATCTTCTCAAAACTCTGGATTCTGATAGAGGGCCACGAGACATGGACCTGGGTGAAAAACTTGAGGCTCTAGACCCTTCCAGAGCTGAGATATTGAAACTTAAAGTTTTGACCAGAAAAAAAAATGACAGTGTTACCCCTTATGTTTTTTTTTCGGGGGGTGAAAAATTAAGTTTCTCCAATCTTCTCAAAACTCTGGATTCTGATAGAGGGCCACGAGACATGGACCTGGGTGCAAAAATTGAGGCTCTAGACCCTTCCAGAGCTGAGATATTGAAACTTAAAGTTTTGACCAAAAAAAAAAAAATGACAGTGTTACCCGTTATGTTTTTTTTTCGGGGGGTGAAAAATTAAGTTTCTCCAATCTTCTCAAAACTCTGGATTCTGATAGAGGGCTACGAGACATGGACCTGGGTGCAAAAATTGAGGCTCTAGACCCTTCCAGAGCTGAGATATTGAAACTTAAAGTTTTGACCAGAAAAAAAATGACAGTGTTACCCCTTACGTTTTTTTTCGGGGGGTGAAAAATTAAGTTTCTCCAATCTTCTCAAAACTCTGGATTCTGATAGAGGGCCACGAGACATGGACCTGGGTGCAAAAATTGAGGCTCTAGACCCTTCCAGAGCTGAGATATTGAAACTTAAAGTTATGACTAGAAAAAAATGACAGTGTTACCCCTTATGTTTTTTTTAGGGGGGTGAAAAATTAAGTTTCTCCAATCTTCTCAAAACTCTGGATTCTGATAGAGGGCCACGAGACCTGGACCTGGGTGCAAAAATTGAGGCTCTAGTCCCTTCCAGAGCTGAGATATTGAAACTTGAAGTTTTGACCAAAAAAAAAAGACAGTGTTACCCCTTATGTTTTTTTTTCGGGGGGTGAAAAATTAAGTTTCTCCAATCTTCTCAAAACTCTGGATTCTGATAGAGGGCCACGAGACATGGACCTGGGTGCAAAAATTGAGGCTCTAGATCCTTCCAGAGCTGAGATATTGAAACTTAAAGTTTTGACCAGAAAACAAAAATGACAGTGTTACCCCTTATGTTTTTTTTCGGGGGGTGAAAAATTAAGTTTCTCCAATCTTCTCAAAACTCTGGATTCTGATAGAGGGCCACGAGACATGGACCTGGGTGCAAAACTTGAGGCTCTAGACCCTTCCAGAGCCGAGATTTTGAAACTTAAAGTTTTGACCAGAAAAAAAAATGACAGTGTTACCCCTTATGTTTTTTTTTTTCGGGGGGTGAAAAATTAAGTTTCTCCAATCTTCTCAAAACTCTGGATTCTGATAGAGGGCCACGAGACATGGACCTGGGTGCAAAAATTGAGGCTCTAGACCCTTCCAGAGCTGAGATATTGAAACTTAAAGTTTTGACCAGAAAAAAAAATGACAGTGTTACCCCTTACGTTTTTTTTCGGGGGGTGAAAAATTAAGTTTCTCCAATCTTCTCAAAACTCTGGATTCTGATAGAGGGCCACGAGACATGGACCTGGGTGCAAAAATTGAGGCTCTAGACCCTTCCAGAGCTGAGATATTGAAACTTAAAGTTTTGACCACAAAAAAAATGACAGTGTTACCCCTTATGTTTTTTTTTCGGGGGGTGAAAAATTAAGTTTCTCCAATCTTCTCAAAACTCTGGATTCTGATAGAGGGCTACGAGACATGGACCTGGGTGCAAAAATTGAGGCTCTAGACCCTTCCAGAGCTGAGATATTGAAACTTAAAGTTTTGACCAGAAAAAAAATGACAGTGTTACCCCTTATGTTTTTTTTTCGGGGGGTGAAAAATTAAGTTTCTCCAATCTTCTCAAAACTCTGGATTCTGATAGAGGGCCATGAGACATGGACCTGGGTGCAAAAATTGAGGCTCTAGACCCTTCCAGAGCTGAGATATTGAAACTTAAAGTTTTGACCAGAAAAAAAAAAGACAGTGTTACCCCTTATGTTTTTTTTTCGGGGGGTGAAAAATTAAGTTTCTCCAATCTTCTCAAAACTCTGGATTCTGATAGAGGGCCACGAGACATGGACCTGGGTGCAAAAATTGAGGCTCTAGACCCTTCCAGAGCTGAGATATTGAAACTTAAAGTTTTGACCAGAAAAAAAATGACAGTGTTACCCCTTACGTTTTTTTTCGGGGGGTGAAAAATTAAGTTTCTCCAATCTTCTCAAAACTCTGGATTCTGATAGAGGGCCACGAGACATGGACCTGGGTGCAAAAATTGAGGCTCTAGACCCTTCCGGAGCTGAGATATTGAAACTTAAAGTTTTGACCAGAAAAAAAAAATGACAGTGTTACCCCTTATGTTTTTTTTCGGGGGTGAAAAATTAAGTTTCTCCAATCTTCTCAAAACTCTGGATTCTGATAGAGGGCCACGGTACATGGGCCTGGGTGCAAAAATTGAGGCTCTAGACCCTTTCAGAGCTGAGATATTGAAACCTAAAGTTTTGACCAGAAAAAAAAAAATGACAGTGTTACCCCTTATGTTTTTTTTTCGGGGGGTGAAAAATTAAGTTTCTCCAATCTTCTCAAAACTCTGGATTCTGATAGAGGGCCACGAGACATGGACCTGGGTGCAAAAATTGAGGCTCTAGACCCTTCCAGAGCTGAGATATTGAAACTTAAAGTTTTGACCAGAAAAAAAATGACAGTGTTACCCCTTATGTTTTTTTTTCGGGGGGTGAAAAATTAAGTTTCTCCAATCTTCTCAAAACTCTGGATTCTGATAGAGGGCCATGAGACATGGACCTGGGTGCAAAAATTGACGCTCTAGACCCTTCCAGAGCTGAGATATTGAAACTTAAAGTTTTGACCAGAAAAAAAAAATGACAGTGTTACCCCTTATGTTTTTTTTTTTCGGGGGGTGAAAAATTAAGTTTCTCCAATCTTCTCAAAACTCTGGATTCTGATAGAGGGCCACGAGACATGGACCTGGGTGCAAAAATTGAGGCTCTAGACCCTTCCAGAGCTGAGATATTGAAACTTAAAGTTTTGACCAGAAAACAAAAATGACAGTGTTACCCCTTATGTTTTTTTTCGGGGGGTGAAAAATTAAGTTTCTCCAATCTTCTCAAAACTCTGGATTCTGATAGAGGGCCACGAGACATGGACCTGGGTGCAAAAATTGAGGCTCTAGACCCTTCCAGAGCCGAGATATTGAAACTTAAAGTTTTGACCAGAAAAAAAATGACAGTGTTACCCCTTATGTTTTTTTTTCGGGGGGTGAAAAATTAAGTTTCTCCAATCTTCTCAAAACTCTGGATTCTGATAGAGGGCCACGAGACATGGACCTGGGTGCAAAAATTAAGGCTTTAGACCCTTCCAGAGCTGAGATATTGAAACTTAAAGTTTTGACCAGAAAAAAAAAATGACAGTGTTACCCCTTACGTTTTTTTTCGGGGGGTGAAAAATAAGTTTCTTCAATCTTCTCAAAACTCTGGATTCTGATAGAGGGCCACGAGACATGGACCTGGGTGCAAAAATTGAGGCTCTAGACCCTTCCAGAGCTGAGATATTGAAACTTAAAGTTTTGACCAGAAAAAAAAATGACAGTGTTACCCCTTATGTTTTTTTTCGGGGGGTGAAAAATTAAGTTTCTCCAATCTTCTCAAATTTCTGGATTCTGATAGAGGGCCACGAGACATGGGCCTGGGTGCAAAAATTGAGGCTCTAGACCCTTTCAGAGCTGAGATATTGAAACTTAAAGTTTTGACCAGAAAAAAAAAAATGACAGTGTTACCCCTTATGTTTTTTTTTCGGGGGGTGAAAAATTAAGTTTCTCCAATCTTCTCAAAACTCTGGATTCTGATAGAGGGCCACGAGACATGGACCTGGGTGCAAAAATTGAGGCTCTAGACCCTTACAGAGCTGAGATATTAAAACTTAAAGTTTTGACCAGAAAACAAAAATGACAGTGTTACCCCTTATGTTTTTTTTCGGGGAGTGAAAAATTAAGTTTCTCCAATCTTCTCAAAACTCTGGATTCTGATAGAGGGCCACGAGACATGGACCTGGGTGCAAAAATTGAGGCTCTAGACCCTTCCAGAGCCGAGATATTGAAACTTAAAGTTTTGACCAGAAAAAAAAATGACAGTGTTACCCCTTATGTTTTTTTTCGGGGGGTGAAAAATTAAGTTTCTCCAATCTTCTCAAAACTCTGGATTCTGATAGAGGGCCACGAGACATGGACCTGGGTGCAAAAATTGAGGCTCTAGACCCTTCCAGAGCTGAGATATTGAAACTTAAAGTTTTGACCAGAAAAAAAAAATGACAGTGTTACCCCTTATGTTTTTTTTCGGGGGGTGAAAAATCAAGTTTCTCCAATCTTCTCAAAACTCTGGATTCTGATAGAGGGCCACGAGACATGGGCCTGAGTGCAAAAATTGAGGCTCTAGACCCTTTCAGAGCTGAGATATTGAAACTTAAAGTTTTGACCAGAAAAAAAAAAATGACAGTGTTACCCCTTATGTTTTTTTTCGGGGGGTGAAAAATTAAGTTTCTCCAATCTTCTCAAAACTCTGGATTCTGATAGAGGGCCACGAGACATGGACCTGGGTGCAAAAATTGAGGCTCTAGACCCTTCCAGAGCCGAGATATTGAAACTTAAAGTTTTGACCAGAAAAAAAAATGACAGTGTTACCCCTTATGTTTTTTTTCGGGGGGTGAAAAATTAAGTTTCTCCAATCTTCTCAAAACTCTGGATTCTGATAGAGGGCCACGAGACATGGACCTGGGTGCAAAAATTGAGGCTCTAGACCCTTCCAGAGCTGAGATATTGAAACTTAAAGTTTTGACCAGAAAAAAAAATGACAGTGTTACCCCTTATGTTTTTTTTCGGGGGGTGAAAAATTAAGTTTCTCCAATCTTCTCAAAACTCTGGATTCTGATAGAGGGCCACGAGACATGGACCTGGGTGCAAAATTGAGGCTCTAGACCCTTCCAGAGCTGAGATATTGAAACTTAAAGTTTTGACCAGAAAAAAAATGACAGTGTTACCCCTTATGTTTTTTTTTCGGGGGGTGAAAAATTAAGTTTCTCCAATCTTCTCAAAACTCTGGATTCCGATAGAGGGCCACGAGACATGGACCTGGGTGCAAAAATTGAGGCTCTAGACTCTTCCAGAGCTGAGATATTGAAACTTAAAGTTTTGACCAGAAAAAAAAAATGACAGTGTTACCCCTTATGTTTTTTTTCGGGGGGTGAAAAATTAAGTTTCTCCAATCTTCTCAAAACTCTGGATTCTGATAGAGGGCCATGAGACATGGACCTGGGTGCAAAAATTGAGGCTCTAGACCCTTCCAGAGCTGAGATATTGAAACTTAAAGTTTTGACCAGAAAAAAAAATGACAGTGTTACCCCTTATGTTTTTTTTTTCGGGGGGTGAAAAATTAAGTTTCTCCAATCTTCTCAAAACTCTGGATTCCGATAGAGGGCCACGAGACATGGACCTGGGTGCAAAAATTGAGGCTCTAGACTCTTTCAGAGCTGAGATATTGAAACTTAAAGTTTTGACCAGAAAAAAAAATGACAGTGTTACCCCTTATGTTTTTTTTTCGGGGGTGAAAAATTAAGTTTCTCCAATCTTATCAAAACTCTGGATTCTGATAGAGGGCAACGAGACATGGACCTGGGTGCAAAAATTGAGGCTCTAGACCCTTCCAGAGCTGAGATATTGAAACTTAAAGTTTTGACCAGAAAACAAAAATGACAGTGTTACCCCTTATGTTTTTTTTCGGGGGGTGAAAAATTAAGTTTCTCCAATCTTCTCAAAACTCTGGATTCTGATAGAGGGCCACGAGACATGGACCTGGGTGCAAAAATTGAGGCTCTAGACCCTTCCAGAGCCGAGATATTGAAACTTAAAGTTTTGACCAGAAAAAAAAATGACAGTGTTACCCCTTACGTTTTTTTTCGGGGGGTGAAAAATTAAGTTTCTCCAATCTTCTCAAAACTCTGGATTCTGATAGAGGGCCACGAGACATGGACCTGGGTGCAAAAATTGAGGCTCTAGACCCTTCCAGAGCTGAGATATTGAAACTTAAAGTTTTGACCAGAAAAAAAATGACAGTGTTACCCCTTACGTTTTTTTTTTCGGGGGGTGAAAAATTAAGTTTCTCCAATCTTCTCAAAACTCTGGATTCTGATAGAGGGCCACGAGACATGGACCTGGGTGCAAAAATTGAGGCTCTAGACCCTTCCAGAGCTGAGATATTGAAACTTAAAATTTTGACCAGAAAAAAAAAATGACAGTGTTACCCCTTATGTTTTTTTTCGGGGGGTGAAAAATTAAGTTTCTCCAATCTTCTCAAAACTCTGGATTCTGATAGAGGGCCACGAGACATGGACCTGGGTGCAAAACTTGAGGCTCTAGACCCTTCCAGAGCTGAGATATTGAAACTTAAAGTTTTGACCAGAAAAAAAAAATGACAGTGTTACCCCTTATGTTTTTTTTTCGGGGGGTGAAAAATTAAGTTTCTCCAATCTTCTCAAAACTCTGGATTCTGACAGAGGGCCATGAGACATGGACCTGGGTGCAAAAATTGAGGCTCTAGACCCTTCCAGAGCTGAGATATTGAAACTTAAAGTTTTGACCAGAAAAAAAAATGACAGTGTTACCCCTTACGTTTTTTTTCGGGGGGTGAAAAATTAAGTTTCTCCAATCTTCTCAAAACTCTGGATTCTGATAGAGGGCCACGAGACATGGACCTGGGTGCAAAAATTGAGGCTCTAGACCCTTCCAGAGCTGAGATATTGAAACTTAAAGTTTTGACCAGAAAAAAAAATGACAGTGTTACCCCTTACGTTTTTTTTCGGGGGGTGAAAAATTAAGTTTCTCCAATCTTCTCAAAACTCTGGATTCTGATAGAGGGCCACGAGACATGGACCTGGGTGCAAAAATTGAGGCTCTAGACCCTTCCAGAGCTGAGATATTGAAACTTAAAGTTTTGACCAGAAAAAAAATGACAGTGTTACCCCTTATGTTTTTTTTCGGGGGGTGAAAAATTAAGTTTCTCCAATCTTCTCAAAACTCTGGATTCTGATAGAGGGCCACGAGACATGGGCCTGGGTGCAAAAATTGAGGCTCTAGACCCTTCAAGAGCTGAGATATTGAAACTTAAAGTTTTGACCAAAAAAAAAAATGACAGTGTTACCCCTTACGTTTTTTTTTTCGGGGGGTGAAAAATTAAGTTTCTCCAATCTTATCAAAACTCTGGATTCTGATAGAGGGCCACGAGACATGGACCTGGGTGCAAAAATTGAGGCTCTAGACCCTTCCAGAGCTGAGATATTGAAACTTAAAATTTTGACCAGAAAAAAAAATGACAGTGTTACCCCTTATGTTTTTTTTCGGGGGGTGAAAAATTAAGTTTCTCCAATCTTCTCAAAACTCTGGATTCTGATAGAGGGCCACGAGACATGGACCTGGGTGCAAAAATTGAGGCTCTAGACCCTTCCAGAGCTGAGATATTGAAACTTAAAGTTTTGACCAGAAAAAAAAATGACAGTGTTACCCCTTATGTTTTTTTTTCGGGGGGTGAAAAATTAAGTTTCTCCAATCTTCTCAAAACTCTGGATTCTGACAGAGGGCCATGAGACATGGACCTGGGTGCAAAAATTGAGGCTCTAGACCCTTCCAGAGCTGAGATATTGAAACTTAAAGTTTTGACCAGAAAAAAAAATGACAGTGTTACCCCTTACGTTTTTTTTCGGGGGGTGAAAAATTAAGTTTCTCCAATCTTCTCAAAACTCTGGATTCTGATAGAGGGCCACGAGACATGGACCTGGGTGCAAAAATTGAGGCTCTAGACCCTTCCAGAGCTGAGATATTGAAACTTAAAGTTTTGACCAGAAAAAAAAATGACAGTGTTACCCCTTACGTTTTTTTTCGGGGGGTGAAAAATTAAGTTTCTCCAATCTTCTCAAAACTCTGGATTCTGATAGAGGGCCACGAGACATGGACCTGGGTGCAAAAATTGAGGCTCTAGACCCTTCCAGAGCTGAGATATTGAAACTTAAAGTTTTGACCAGAAAAAAAATGACAGTGTTACCCCTTATGTTTTTTTTCGGGGGGTGAAAAATTAAGTTTCTCCAATCTTCTCAAAACTCTGGATTCTGATAGAGGGCCACGAGACATGGGCCTGGGTGCAAAAATTGAGGCTCTAGACCCTTCAAGAGCTGAGATATTGAAACTTAAAGTTTTGACCAGAAAAAAAATGACAGTGTTACCCCTTATGTTTTTTTTCGGGGGGTGAAAAATTAAGTTTCTCCAATCTTATCAAAACTCTGGATTCTGATAGAGGGCCACGAGACATGGACCTGGGTGCAAAAATTGAGGCTCTAGACCCTTCCAGAGCTGAGATATTGAAACTTAAAGTTTTGACCAGAAAAAAAAAATGACAGTGTTACCCCTTATGTTTTTTTTTCGGGGGGTGAAAAATTAAGTTTCTCCAATCTTCTCAAAACTCTGGATTCTGATAGAGGGCCACGAGACATGGACCTGGGTGCAAAAATTGAGGCTCTAGACCCTTCCAGAGCCGAGATATTGAAACTTAAAGTTTTGACCAGAAAAAAAAATGACAGTGTTACCCCTTATGTTTTTTTTTCGGGGGGTGAAAAATTAAGTTTCTCCAATCTTCTCAAAACTCTGGATTCTGACAGAGGGCCATGAGACATGGACCTGGGTGCAAAAATTGAGGCTCTAGACCCTTCCAGAGCTGAGATATTGAAACTTAAAGTTTTGACCAGAAAAAAAAAAATGAAAGTGTTACCCCTTACGTTTTTTTTCGGGGGGTGAAAAATTAAGTTTCTACAATCTTCTCAAAACTCTGGAATCTGATAGAGGGCCACGAGACATGGACCTGGGTGCAAAAATTGAGGCTCTAGACCCTTCCAGAGCTGAGATATTGAAACTTAAAGTTTTGACCAGAAAAAAAATGACAGTGTTACCCCTTATGTTTTTTTTCGGGGGGTGAAAAATTAAGTTTCTCCAATCTTCTCAAAACTCTGGATTCTGATAGAGGGCCACGAGACATGGGCCTGGGTGCAAAAATTGAGGCTCTAGACCCTTTCAGAGATGAGATATTGAAACTTAAAGTTTTGACCAGAAAAAAAAATGACAGTGTTACCCCTTATGTTTTTTTTCGGGGGGTGAAAAATTAAGTTTCTCCAATCTTCTCAAAACTCTGGATTCTGATAGAGGGCCACGAGACATGGACCTGGGTGCAAAAATTGAGGCTCTAGACCCTTCCAGAGCTGAGATATTGAAACTTAAAGCTTTGACCAGAAAAAAAAAATGACAGTGTTACCCCTTATGTTTTTTTTCGGGGGGTGAAAAATTAAGTTTCTCCAATCTTCTCAAAACTCTGGATTCTGATAGAGGGCCACGAGACATGGACCTGAGTGCAAAAAACGAGGCTCTAGACCCTTCCAGAGCTGAGATATTGAAACTTAAAGTTTTGACCAGAAAAAAAATGACAGTGTTACCCCTTATGTTTTTTTTCGGGGGGTGAAAAATTAAGTTTCTCCAATCTTCTCAAAACTCTGGATTCTGATAGAGGGCCACGAGACATGGACCTGGGTGCAAAAATTGAGGCTCTAGACCCTTCCAGAGCTGAGATATTGAAACTTAAAGTTTTGACCAGAAAAAAAAAATGACAGTGTTACCCCTTATGTTTTTTTTCGGGGGGTGAAAAATTAAGTTTCTCCAATCTTCTCAAAAATCTGGATTCTGATAGAGGGCCACGAGACATGGACCTGGGTGCAAAACTTGAGGCTCTAGACCCTTCCAAAGCTGAGATATTGAAACTTAAAGTTTTGACCAGAAAAAAAAATGACAGTGTTACCCCTTATGTTTTTTTTTCGGGGGGTGAAAAATTAAGTTTCTCCAATCTTATCAAAACTCTGGATTCTGATAGAGGGCCACGAGACATGGACCTGGGTGCAAAAATTGAGGCTCTAGACCCTTCCAGAGCTGAGATATTGAAACTTAAAGTTTTGACCAGAAAACAAAAATGACAGTGTTACCCCTTATGTTTTTTTTCGAGGGGTGAAAAATTAAGTTTCTCCAATCTTCTCAAAACTCTGGATTCTGATAGAGGGCCACGAGACACGGACCTGGGTGCAAAAATTGAGGCTCTAGACCCTTCCAGAGCCGAGATATTGAAACTTAAAGTTTTGACCAGAAAAAAAAATGACAGTGTTACCCCTTATGTTTTTTTTTCGGGGGGTGAAAAATTAAGTTTCTCCAATCTTCTCAAAACTCTGGATTCTGATAGAGGGCCATGAGACATGGACCTGGGTGCAAAAATTGAGGCTCTAGACCCTTCCAGAGCTGAGATATTGAAACTTAAAGTTTTGACCAGAAAAAAAAAAGACAGTGTTACCCCTTATGTTTTTTTTTTCGGGGGGTGAAAAATTAAGTTTCTCCAATCTTCTCAAAACTCTGGATTCTGATAGAGGGCCACGAGACATGGACCTGGGTGCAAAAATTGAGGCTCTAGACCCTTCCAGAGCTGAGATATTGAAACTTAAAGTTTTGACCAGAAAAAAAATGACAGTGTTACCCCTTATGTTTTTTTTTCGGGGGGTGAAAAATTAAGTTTCTCCAATCTTCTCAAAACTCTGGATTCTGATAGAGGGCCACGAGACATGGACCTGGGTGCAAAAATTGAGGCTTTAGACCCTTCCAGAGCTGAGATATTGAAACTTAAAGTTTTGACCAGAAAAAAAAATGACAGTGTTACCCCTTACGTTTTTTTTCGGGGGGTGAAAAATAAGTTTCTCCAATCTTCTCAAAACTCTGGATTCTGATAGAGGGCCACGAGACATGGACCTGGGTGCAAAAATTGAGGCTCTAGACCCTTCCAGAGCTGAGATATTGAAACTTAAAGTTTTGACCAGAAAAAAAAAATGACAGTGTTACCCCTTATGTTTTTTTTCGGGGGGTGAAAAATTAAGTTTCTCCAATCTTCTCAAAACTCTGGATTCTGATAGAGGGCCACGAGACATGGACCTGGGTGCAAAAATTGAGGCTTTAGACCCTTCCAGAGCTGAGATATTGAAACTTAAAGTTTTGACCAGAAAAAAAAAATGACAGTGTTACCCCTTATGTTTTTTTTCGGGGGGTGAAAAATTAAGTTTCTCCAATCTTCTCAAAACTCTGGATTCTGATAGAGGGCCACGAGACATGGGCCTGGGTGCAAAAATTGAGGCTCTAGACCCTTCCAGAGCTGAGATATTGAAACTTAAAGTTTTGACTAGAAAAAAAAAAATGACAGTGTTACCCCTTATGTTTTTTTTTTTCGGGGGGTGAAAAATCAAGTTTCTCCAATCTTCTCAAAACTCTGGATTCTGATAGAGGGCCACGAGACATGGACCTGGGTGCAAAAATTGAGGCTCTAGACCCTTACAGAGCTGAGATATTGAAACTTAAAGTTTTGACTAGAAAAAAAAAATGACAGTGTTACCCCTTATGTTTTTTTTTTCGGGGGGTGAAAAATTAAGTTTCTCCAATCTTCTCAAAACTCTGGATTCTGATAGAGGGCCACGAGACATGGACCTGGGTGCAAAAATTGAGGCTCTAGACCCTTACAGAGCTGAGATATTGAAACTTAAAGTTTTGACCAGAAAACAAAAATGACAGTGTTACCCCTTATGTTTTTTTTCGGGGAGTGAAAAATTAAGTTTCTCCAATCTTCTCAAAACTCTGGATTCTGATAGAGGGCCACGAGACATGGACCTGGGTGCAAAAATTGAGGCTCTAGACCCTTCCAGAGCCGAGATATTGAAACTTAAAGTTTTGACCAGAAAAAAAAATGACAGTGTTACCCCTTATGTTTTTTTTCGGGGGGTGAAAAATTAAGTTTCTCCAATCTTCTCAAAACTCTGGATTCTGATAGAGGGCCACGAGACATGGACCTGGGTGCAAAAATTGAGGCTCTAGACCCTTCCAGAGCTGAGATATTGAAACTTAAAGTTTTGACCAGAAAAAAAAAAATGACAGTGTTACCCCTTATGTTTTTTTTCGGGGGGTGAAAAATCAAGTTTCTCCAATCTTCTCAAAACTCTGGATTCTGATAGAGGGCCACGAGACATGGACCTGAGTGCAAAAATTGAGGCTCTAGACCCTTTCAGAGCTGAGATATTGAAACTTAAAGTTTTGACCAGAAAAAAAAATGACAGTGTTACCCCTTATGTTTTTTTTCGGGGGGTGAAAAATTAAGTTTCTCCAATCTTCTCAAAACTCTGGATTCTGATAGAGGGCCACGAGACATGGACCTGGGTGCAAAAATTGAGGCTCTAGACCCTTCCAGAGCCGAGATATTGAAACTTAAAGTTTTGACCAGAAAAAAAAATGACAGTGTTACCCCTTATGTTTTTTTTCGGGGGGTGAAAAATTAAGTTTCTCCAATCTTCTCAAAACTCTGGATTCTGATAGAGGGCCACGAGACATGGACCTGGGTGCAAAAATTGAGGCTCTAGACCCTTCCAGAGCTGAGATATTGAAACTTAAAGTTTTGACCAGAAAAAAAAATGACAGTGTTACCCCTTATGTTTTTTTTCGGGGGGTGAAAAATTAAGTTTCTCCAATCTTCTCAAAACTCTGGATTCTGATAGAGGGCCACGAGACATGGACCTGGGTGCAAAAATTGAGGCTCTAGACCCTTCCAGAGCTGAGATATTGAAACTTAAAGTTTTGACCAGAAAAAAAAAATGACAGTGTTACCCCTTATGTTTTTTTTTCGGGGGGTGAAAAATTAAGTTTCTCCAATCTTCTCAAAACTCTGGATTCCGATAGAGGGCCACGAGACATGGACCTGGGTGCAAAAATTGAGGCTCTAGACTCTTCCAGAGCTGAGATATTGAAACTTAAAGTTTTGACCAGAAAAAAAAATGACAGTGTTACCCCTTATGTTTTTTTTTCGGGGGGTGAAAAATTAAGTTTCTCCAATCTTATCAAAACTCTGGATTCTGATAGAGGGCCACGAGACATGGACCTGGGTGCAAAAATTGAGGCTCTAGACCCTTCCAGAGCCGAGATATTGAAACTTAAAGTTTTGACCAGAAAAAAAAAAATGACAGTGTTACCCCTTATGTTTTTTTTTTTTCGGGGGGTGAAAAATTAAGTTTCTCCAATCTTCTCAAAACTCTGGATTCTGATAGAGGGCCACGAGACATGGACCTGGGTGCAAAAATTGAGGCTCTAGACCCTTCCAGAGCTGAGATATTGAAACTTAAAGTTTTGACCAGAAAAAAAAATGACAGTGTTACCCCTTACGTTTTTTTTCGGGGGGTGAAAAATTAAGTTTCTCCAATCTTCTCAAAACTCTGGATTCTGATAGAGGGCCACGAGACATGGACCTGGGTGCAAAAATTGAGGCTCTAGACCCTTCCAGAGCTGAGATATTGAAACTTAAAGTTTTGACCAGAAAAAAAATGACAGTGTTACCCCTTATGTTTTTTTTCGGGGGTGAAAAATTAAGTTTCTCCAATATTCTCAAAACTCTGGATTCTGATAGAGGGCCACGAGACATGGACCTGGGTGCAAAAATTGAGGCTCTAGACCCTTCAAGAGCTGAGATATTGAAACTTAAAGTTTTGACCAAAAAAAAAATGACAGTGTTACCCCTTACGTTTTTTTTTCGGGGGGTGAAAAATTAAGTTTCTCCAATCTTCTCAAAACTCTGGATTATGTTTTGGATAGAGGGCCACGAGACATGGACCTGGGTGCAAAAATTGAGGCTCTAGACCCTTCCAGAGCTGAGATATTGAAACTTAAAATTTTGACCAGAAAAAAAAAATGACAGTGTTACCCCTTATGTTTTTTTTCGGGGGGTGAAAAATTAAGTTTCTCCAATCTTCTCAAAACTCTGGATTCTGATAGAGGGCCACGAGACATGGACCTGGGTGCAAAACTTGAGGCTCTAGACCCTTCCAGAGCTGAGATATTGAAACTTAAAGTTTTGAACAGAAAAAAAAAATGACAGTGTTACCCCTTATGTTTTTTTTTCGGGGGGTGAAAAAATAAGTTTCTCCAATCTTCTCAAAACTCTGGATTCTGATAGAGGGCCACGAGACATGGACCTGGGTGCAAAAATTGAGGCTCTAGACCCTTCCAGAGCTGAGATATTGAAACTTAAAGTTTTGACCAGAAAAAAAAATGACAGTGTTACCCCTTACGTTTTTTTTCGGGGGGTGAAAAATTAAGTTTCTCCAATCTTCTCAAAACTCTGGATTCTGATAGAGGGCCACGAGACATGGACCTGGGTGCAAAAATTGAGGCTCTAGACCCTTCCAGAGCTGAGATATTGAAACTTAAAGTTTTGACCAGAAAAAAAATGACAGTGTTACCCCTTATGTTTTTTTTCGGGGGGTGAAAAATTAAGTTTCTCCAATCTTCTCAAAACTCTGGATTCTGATAGAGGGCCACGAGACATGGGCCTGGGTGCAAAAATTGAGGCTCTAGACCCTTCAAGAGCTGAGATATTGAAACTTAAAGTTTTGACCAAAAAAAAAAATGACAGTGTTACCCCTTACGTTTTTTTTTCGGGGGGTGAAAAATTAAGTTTCTCCAATCTTATCAAAACTCTGGATTCTGATAGAGGGCCACGAGACATGGACCTGGGTGCAAAAATTGAGGCTCTAGACCCTTCCAGAGCTGAGATATTGAAACTTAAAATTTTGACCAGAAAAAAAAATGACAGTGTTACCCCTTATGTTTTTTTTCGGGGGGTGAAAAATTAAGTTTCTCCAATCTTCTCAAAACTCTGGATTCTGATAGAGGGCCACGAGACATGGACCTGGGTGCAAAACTTGAGGCTCTAGACCCTTCCAGAGCTGAGATATTGAAACTTAAAGTTTTGACCAGAAAAAAAAATGACAGTGTTACCCCTTATGTTTTTTTTTTCGGGGGGTGAAAAATTAAGTTTCTCCAATCTTCTCAAAACTCTGGATTCTGACAGAGGGCCATGAGACATGGACCTGGGTGCAAAAATTGAGGCTCTAGACCCTTCCAGAGCTGAGATATTGAAACTTAAAGTTTTGACCAGAAAAAAAAATGACAGTGTTACCCCTTACGTTTTTTTTCGGGGGGTGAAAAATTAAGTTTCTCCAATCTTCTCAAAACTCTGGATTCTGATAGAGGGCCACGAGACATGGACCTGGGTGCAAAAATTGAGGCTCTAGACCCTTCCAGAGCTGAGATATTGAAACTTAAAGTTTTGACCAGAAAAAAAAATGACAGTGTTACCCCTTACGTTTTTTTTCGGGGGGTGAAAAATTAAGTTTCTCCAATCTTCTCAAAACTCTGGATTCTGATAGAGGGCCACGAGACATGGACCTGGGTGCAAAAATTGAGGCTCTAGACCCTTCCAGAGCTGAGATATTGAAACTTAAAGTTTTGACCAGAAAAAAAATGACAGTGTTACCCCTTATGTTTTTTTTCGGGGGGTGAAAAATTAAGTTTCTCCAATCTTCTCAAAACTCTGGATTCTGATAGAGGGCCACGAGACATGGGCCTGGGTGCAAAAATTGAGGCTCTAGACCCTTCAAGAGCTGAGATATTGAAACTTAAAGTTTTGACCAGAAAAAAAAATGACAGTGTTACCCCTTATGTTTTTTTTCGGGGGGTGAAAAATTAAGTTTCTCCAATCTTATCAAAACTCTGGATTCTGATAGAGGGCCACGAGACATGGACCTGGGTGCAAAAATTGAGGCTCTAGACCCTTCCAGAGCTGAGATATTGAAACTTAAAGTTTTGACCAGAAAAAAAAAATGACAGTGTTACCCCTTATGTTTTTTTTTCGGGGGGTGAAAAATTAAGTTTCTCCAATCTTCTCAAAACTCTGGATTCTGATAGAGGGCCACGAGACATGGACCTGGGTGCAAAAATTGAGGCTCTAGACCCTTCCAGAGCCGAGATATTGAAACTTAAAGTTTTGACCAGAAAAAAAAATGACAGTGTTACCCCTTATGTTTTTTTTTCGGGGGGTGAAAAATTAAGTTTCTCCAATCTTCTCAAAACTCTGGATTCTGACAGAGGGCCATGAGACATGGACCTGGGTGCAAAAATTGAGGCTCTAGACCCTTCCAGAGCTGAGATATTGAAACTTAAAGTTTTGACCAGAAAAAAAAAATGAAAGTGTTACCCCTTACGTTTTTTTTCGGGGGGTGAAAAATTAAGTTTCTACAATCTTCTCAAAACTCTGGAATCTGATAGAGGGCCACGAGACATGGACCTGGGTGCAAAAATTGAGGCTCTAGACCCTTCCAGAGCTGAGATATTGAAACTTAAAGTTTTGACCAGAAAAAAAATGACAGTGTTACCCCTTATGTTTTTTTTCGGGGGGTGAAAAATTAAGTTTCTCCAATCTTCTCAAAACTCTGGATTCTGATAGAGGGCCACGAGACATGGGCCTGGGTGCAAAAATTGAGGCTCTAGCACCTTTCAGAGATGAGATATTGAAACTTAAAGTTTTGACCAGAAAAAAAAAATGACAGTGTTACCCCTTATGTTTTTTTTCGGGGGGTGAAAAATTAAGTTTCTCCAATCTTCTCAAAACTCTGGATTCTGATAGAGGGCCACGAGACATGGACCTGGGTGCAAAAATTGAGGCTCTAGACCCTTCCAGAGCTGAGATATTGAAACTTAAAGCTTTGACCAGAAAAAAAAAATGACAGTGTTACCCCTTATGTTTTTTTTCGGGGGGTGAAAAATTAAGTTTCTCCAATCTTCTCAAAACTCTGGATTCTGATAGAGGGCCACGAGACATGGACCTGAGTGCAAAAAACGAGGCTCTAGACCCTTCCAGAGCTGAGATATTGAAACTTAAAGTTTTGACCAGAAAAAAAATGACAGTGTTACCCCTTATGTTTTTTTTCGGGGGGTGAAAAATTAAGTTTCTCCAATCTTCTCAAAACTCTGGATTCTGATAGAGGGCCACGAGACATGGACCTGGGTGCAAAAATTGAGGCTCTAGACCCTTCCAGAGCTGAGATATTGAAACTTAAAGTTTTGACCAGAAAAAAAAAAATGACAGTGTTACCCCTTATGTTTTTTTTCGGGGGGTGAAAAATTAAGTTTCTCCAATCTTCTCAAAAATCTGGATTCTGATAGAGGGCCACGAGACATGGACCTGGGTGCAAAACTTGAGGCTCTAGACCCTTCCAAAGCTGAGATATTGAAACTTAAAGTTTTGACCAGAAAAAAAAATGACAGTGTTACCCCTTATGTTTTTTTTTCGGGGGGTGAAAAATTAAGTTTCTCCAATCTTATCAAAACTCTGGATTCTGATAGAGGGCCACGAGACATGGACCTGGGTGCAAAAATTGAGGCTCTAGACCCTTCCAGAGCTGAGATATTGAAACTTAAAGTTTTGACCAGAAAACAAAAATGACAGTGTTACCCCTTATGTTTTTTTTCGAGGGGTGAAAAATTAAGTTTCTCCAATCTTCTCAAAACTCTGGATTCTGATAGAGGGCCACGAGACACGGACCTGGGTGCAAAAATTGAGGCTCTAGACCCTTCCAGAGCCGAGATATTGAAACTTAAAGTTTTGACCAGAAAAAAAAATGACAGTGTTACCCCTTATGTTTTTTTTTCGGGGGGTGAAAAATTAAGTTTCTCCAATCTTCTCAAAACTCTGGATTCTGATAGAGGGCCATGAGACATGGACCTGGGTGCAAAAATTGAGGCTCTAGACCCTTCCAGAGCTGAGATATTGAAACTTAAAGTTTTGACCAGAAAAAAAAAAGACAGTGTTACCCCTTATGTTTTTTTTTTTTTCGGGGGGTGAAAAATTAAGTTTCTACAATCTTCTCAAAACTCTGGATTCTGATAGAGGGCCACGAGACATGGACCTGGGTGCAAAAATTGAGGCTCTAGACCCTTCCAGAGCTGAGATATTGAAACTTAAAGTTTTGACCAGAAAACAAAAATGACAGTGTTACCCCTTATGTTTTTTTTCGGGGGGTGAAAAATTAAGTTTCTCCAATCTTCTCAAAACTCTGGATTCTGATAGAGGGCCACGAGACATGGACCTGGGTGCAAAAATTGAGGCTCTAGACCCTTCCAGAGCTGAGATATTGAAACTTAAAGTTTTGACCAGAAAAAAAATGACAGTGTTACCCCTTATGTTTTTTTTTCGGGGGGTGAAAAATTAAGTTTCTCCAATCTTCTCAAAACTCTGGATTCTGATAGAGGGCCACGAGACATGGACCTGGGTGCAAAAATTGAGGCTTTAGACCCTTCCAGAGCTGAGATATTGAAACTTAAAGTTTTGACCAGAAAAAAAAAATGACAGTGTTACCCCTTACGTTTTTTTTCGGGGGGTGAAAAATAAGTTTCTCCAATCTTCTCAAAACTCTGGATTCTGATAGAGGGCCACGAGACATGGACCTGGGTGCAAAAATTGAGGCTCTAGACCCTTCCAGAGCTGAGATATTGAAACTTAAAGTTTTGACCAGAAAAAAAAAATGACAGTGTTACCCCTTATGTTTTTTTTCGGGGGGTGAAAAATTAAGTTTCTCCAATCTTCTCAAAACTCTGGATTCTGATAGAGGGCCACGAGACATGGACCTGGGTGCAAAAATTGAGGCTTTAGACCCTTCCAGAGCTGAGATATTGAAACTTAAAGTTTTGACCAGAAAAAAAAAATGACAGTGTTACCCCTTATGTTTTTTTTCGGGGGGTGAAAAATTAAGTTTCTCCAATCTTCTCAAAACTCTGGATTCTGATAGAGGGCCACGAGACATGGACCTGGGTGCAAAAATTGAGGCTCTAGACCCTTCCAGAGCTGAGATATTGAAACTTAAAGTTTTGACCAGAAAAAAAATGACAGTGTTACCCCTTATGTTTTTTTTTCGGGGGGTGAAAAATTAAGTTTCTCCAATCTTCTCAAAACTCTGGATTCTGATAGAGGGCCACGAGACATGGACCTGGGTGCAAAAATTGAGGCTTTAGACCCTTCCAGAGCTGAGATATTGAAACTTAAAGTTTTGACCAGAAAAAAAAATGACAGTGTTACCCCTTACGTTTTTTTTCGGGGGGTGAAAAATAAGTTTCTCCAATCTTCTCAAAACTCTGGATTCTGATAGAGGGCCACGAGACATGGACCTGGGTGCAAAAATTGAGGCTCTAGACCCTTCCAGAGCTGAGATATTGAAACTTAAAGTTTTGACCAGAAAAAAAAAATGACAGTGTTACCCCTTATGTTTTTTTTCGGGGGGTGAAAAATTAAGTTTCTCCAATCTTCTCAAAACTCTGGATTCTGATAGAGGGCCACGAGACATGGACCTGGGTGCAAAAATTGAGGCTTTAGACCCTTCCAGAGCTGAGATATTGAAACTTAAAGTTTTGACCAGAAAAAAAAAATGACAGTGTTACCCCTTATGTTTTTTTTCGGGGGGTGAAAAATTAAGTTTCTCCAATCTTCTCAAAACTCTGGATTCTGATAGAGGGCCACGAGACATGGGCCTGGGTGCAAAAATTGAGGCTCTAGACCCTTCCAGAGCTGAGATATTGAAACTTAAAGTTTTGACTAGAAAAAAAAAATGACAGTGTTACCCCTTATGTTTTTTTTTTTCGGGGGGTGAAAAATCAAGTTTCTCCAATCTTCTCAAAACTCTGGATTCTGATAGAGGGCCACGAGACATGGACCTGGGTGCAAAAATTGAGGCTCTAGACCCTTACAGAGCTGAGATATTGAAACTTAAAGTTTTGACTAGAAAAAAAAAATGACAGTGTTACCCCTTATGTTTTTTTTTTCGGGGGGTGAAAAATTAAGTTTCTCCAATCTTCTCAAAACTCTGGATTCTGATAGAGGGCCACGAGACATGGACCTGGGTGCAAAAATTGAGGCTCTAGACCCTTACAGAGCTGAGATATTGAAACTTAAAGTTTTGACCAGAAAACAAAAATGACAGTGTTACCCCTTATGTTTTTTTTCGGGGAGTGAAAAATTAAGTTTCTCCAATCTTCTCAAAACTCTGGATTCTGATAGAGGGCCACGAGACATGGACCTGGGTGCAAAAATTGAGGCTCTAGACCCTTCCAGAGCCGAGATATTGAAACTTAAAGTTTTGACCAGAAAAAAAAATGACAGTGTTACCCCTTATGTTTTTTTTCGGGGGGTGAAAAATTAAGTTTCTCCAATCTTCTCAAAACTCTGGATTCTGATAGAGGGCCACGAGACATGGACCTGGGTGCAAAAATTGAGGCTCTAGACCCTTCCAGAGCTGAGATATTGAAACTTAAAGTTTTGACCAGAAAAAAAAAAATGACAGTGTTACCCCTTATGTTTTTTTTCGGGGGGTGAAAAATCAAGTTTCTCCAATCTTCTCAAAACTCTGGATTCTGATAGAGGGCCACGAGACATGGACCTGAGTGCAAAAATTGAGGCTCTAGACCCTTTCAGAGCTGAGATATTGAAACTTAAAGTTTTGACCAGAAAAAAAAATGACAGTGTTACCCCTTATGTTTTTTTTCGGGGGGTGAAAAATTAAGTTTCTCCAATCTTCTCAAAACTCTGGATTCTGATAGAGGGCCACGAGACATGGACCTGGGTGCAAAAATTGAGGCTCTAGACCCTTCCAGAGCCGAGATATTGAAACTTAAAGTTTTGACCAGAAAAAAAAATGACAGTGTTACCCCTTATGTTTTTTTTCGGGGGGTGAAAAATTAAGTTTCTCCAATCTTCTCAAAACTCTGGATTCTGATAGAGGGCCACGAGACATGGACCTGGGTGCAAAAATTGAGGCTCTAGACCCTTCCAGAGCTGAGATATTGAAACTTAAAGTTTTGACCAGAAAAAAAAATGACAGTGTTACCCCTTATGTTTTTTTTCGGGGGGTGAAAAATTAAGTTTCTCCAATCTTCTCAAAACTCTGGATTCTGATAGAGGGCCACGAGACATGGACCTGGGTGCAAAAATTGAGGCTCTAGACCCTTCCAGAGCTGAGATATTGAAACTTAAAGTTTTGACCAGAAAAAAAAAATGACAGTGTTACCCCTTATGTTTTTTTTTCGGGGGGTGAAAAATTAAGTTTCTCCAATCTTCTCAAAACTCTGGATTCCGATAGAGGGCCACGAGACATGGACCTGGGTGCAAAAATTGAGGCTCTAGACTCTTCCAGAGCTGAGATATTGAAACTTAAAGTTTTGACCAGAAAAAAAAATGACAGTGTTACCCCTTATGTTTTTTTTTCGGGGGGTGAAAAATTAAGTTTCTCCAATCTTATCAAAACTCTGGATTCTGATAGAGGGCCACGAGACATGGACCTGGGTGCAAAAATTGAGGCTCTAGACCCTTCCAGAGCCGAGATATTGAAACTTAAAGTTTTGACCAGAAAAAAAAAAATGACAGTGTTACCCCTTATGTTTTTTTTTTTTCGGGGGGTGAAAAATTAAGTTTCTCCAATCTTCTCAAAACTCTGGATTCTGATAGAGGGCCACGAGACATGGACCTGGGTGCAAAAATTGAGGCTCTAGACCCTTCCAGAGCTGAGATATTGAAACTTAAAGTTTTGACCAGAAAAAAAAATGACAGTGTTACCCCTTACGTTTTTTTTCGGGGGGTGAAAAATTAAGTTTCTCCAATCTTCTCAAAACTCTGGATTCTGATAGAGGGCCACGAGACATGGACCTGGGTGCAAAAATTGAGGCTCTAGACCCTTCCAGAGCTGAGATATTGAAACTTAAAGTTTTGACCAGAAAAAAAATGACAGTGTTACCCCTTATGTTTTTTTTCGGGGGTGAAAAATTAAGTTTCTCCAATATTCTCAAAACTCTGGATTCTGATAGAGGGCCACGAGACATGGACCTGGGTGCAAAAATTGAGGCTCTAGACCCTTCAAGAGCTGAGATATTGAAACTTAAAGTTTTGACCAAAAAAAAAATGACAGTGTTACCCCTTACGTTTTTTTTTCGGGGGGTGAAAAATTAAGTTTCTCCAATCTTCTCAAAACTCTGGATTATGTTTTGGATAGAGGGCCACGAGACATGGACCTGGGTGCAAAAATTGAGGCTCTAGACCCTTCCAGAGCTGAGATATTGAAACTTAAAATTTTGACCAGAAAAAAAAAATGACAGTGTTACCCCTTATGTTTTTTTTCGGGGGGTGAAAAATTAAGTTTCTCCAATCTTCTCAAAACTCTGGATTCTGATAGAGGGCCACGAGACATGGACCTGGGTGCAAAACTTGAGGCTCTAGACCCTTCCAGAGCTGAGATATTGAAACTTAAAGTTTTGAACAGAAAAAAAAAATGACAGTGTTACCCCTTATGTTTTTTTTTCGGGGGGTGAAAAAATAAGTTTCTCCAATCTTCTCAAAACTCTGGATTCTGATAGAGGGCCACGAGACATGGACCTGGGTGCAAAAATTGAGGCTCTAGACCCTTCCAGAGCTGAGATATTGAAACTTAAAGTTTTGACCAGAAAAAAAAATGACAGTGTTACCCCTTACGTTTTTTTTCGGGGGGTGAAAAATTAAGTTTCTCCAATCTTCTCAAAACTCTGGATTCTGATAGAGGGCCACGAGACATGGACCTGGGTGCAAAAATTGAGGCTCTAGACCCTTCCAGAGCTGAGATATTGAAACTTAAAGTTTTGACCAGAAAAAAAATGACAGTGTTACCCCTTATGTTTTTTTTCGGGGGGTGAAAAATTAAGTTTCTCCAATCTTCTCAAAACTCTGGATTCTGATAGAGGGCCACGAGACATGGGCCTGGGTGCAAAAATTGAGGCTCTAGACCCTTCAAGAGCTGAGATATTGAAACTTAAAGTTTTGACCAAAAAAAAAAATGACAGTGTTACCCCTTACGTTTTTTTTTCGGGGGGTGAAAAATTAAGTTTCTCCAATCTTATCAAAACTCTGGATTCTGATAGAGGGCCACGAGACATGGACCTGGGTGCAAAAATTGAGGCTCTAGACCCTTCCAGAGCTGAGATATTGAAACTTAAAATTTTGACCAGAAAAAAAAATGACAGTGTTACCCCTTATGTTTTTTTTCGGGGGGTGAAAAATTAAGTTTCTCCAATCTTCTCAAAACTCTGGATTCTGATAGAGGGCCACGAGACATGGACCTGGGTGCAAAACTTGAGGCTCTAGACCCTTCCAGAGCTGAGATATTGAAACTTAAAGTTTTGACCAGAAAAAAAAATGACAGTGTTACCCCTTATGTTTTTTTTTTCGGGGGGTGAAAAATTAAGTTTCTCCAATCTTCTCAAAACTCTGGATTCTGACAGAGGGCCATGAGACATGGACCTGGGTGCAAAAATTGAGGCTCTAGACCCTTCCAGAGCTGAGATATTGAAACTTAAAGTTTTGACCAGAAAAAAAAATGACAGTGTTACCCCTTACGTTTTTTTTCGGGGGGTGAAAAATTAAGTTTCTCCAATCTTCTCAAAACTCTGGATTCTGATAGAGGGCCACGAGACATGGACCTGGGTGCAAAAATTGAGGCTCTAGACCCTTCCAGAGCTGAGATATTGAAACTTAAAGTTTTGACCAGAAAAAAAAATGACAGTGTTACCCCTTACGTTTTTTTTCGGGGGGTGAAAAATTAAGTTTCTCCAATCTTCTCAAAACTCTGGATTCTGATAGAGGGCCACGAGACATGGACCTGGGTGCAAAAATTGAGGCTCTAGACCCTTCCAGAGCTGAGATATTGAAACTTAAAGTTTTGACCAGAAAAAAAATGACAGTGTTACCCCTTATGTTTTTTTTCGGGGGGTGAAAAATTAAGTTTCTCCAATCTTCTCAAAACTCTGGATTCTGATAGAGGGCCACGAGACATGGGCCTGGGTGCAAAAATTGAGGCTCTAGACCCTTCAAGAGCTGAGATATTGAAACTTAAAGTTTTGACCAGAAAAAAAAATGACAGTGTTACCCCTTATGTTTTTTTTCGGGGGGTGAAAAATTAAGTTTCTCCAATCTTATCAAAACTCTGGATTCTGATAGAGGGCCACGAGACATGGACCTGGGTGCAAAAATTGAGGCTCTAGACCCTTCCAGAGCTGAGATATTGAAACTTAAAGTTTTGACCAGAAAAAAAAAATGACAGTGTTACCCCTTATGTTTTTTTTTCGGGGGGTGAAAAATTAAGTTTCTCCAATCTTCTCAAAACTCTGGATTCTGATAGAGGGCCACGAGACATGGACCTGGGTGCAAAAATTGAGGCTCTAGACCCTTCCAGAGCCGAGATATTGAAACTTAAAGTTTTGACCAGAAAAAAAAATGACAGTGTTACCCCTTATGTTTTTTTTTCGGGGGGTGAAAAATTAAGTTTCTCCAATCTTCTCAAAACTCTGGATTCTGACAGAGGGCCATGAGACATGGACCTGGGTGCAAAAATTGAGGCTCTAGACCCTTCCAGAGCTGAGATATTGAAACTTAAAGTTTTGACCAGAAAAAAAAAATGAAAGTGTTACCCCTTACGTTTTTTTTCGGGGGGTGAAAAATTAAGTTTCTACAATCTTCTCAAAACTCTGGAATCTGATAGAGGGCCACGAGACATGGACCTGGGTGCAAAAATTGAGGCTCTAGACCCTTCCAGAGCTGAGATATTGAAACTTAAAGTTTTGACCAGAAAAAAAATGACAGTGTTACCCCTTATGTTTTTTTTCGGGGGGTGAAAAATTAAGTTTCTCCAATCTTCTCAAAACTCTGGATTCTGATAGAGGGCCACGAGACATGGGCCTGGGTGCAAAAATTGAGGCTCTAGCACCTTTCAGAGATGAGATATTGAAACTTAAAGTTTTGACCAGAAAAAAAAAATGACAGTGTTACCCCTTATGTTTTTTTTCGGGGGGTGAAAAATTAAGTTTCTCCAATCTTCTCAAAACTCTGGATTCTGATAGAGGGCCACGAGACATGGACCTGGGTGCAAAAATTGAGGCTCTAGACCCTTCCAGAGCTGAGATATTGAAACTTAAAGCTTTGACCAGAAAAAAAAAATGACAGTGTTACCCCTTATGTTTTTTTTCGGGGGGTGAAAAATTAAGTTTCTCCAATCTTCTCAAAACTCTGGATTCTGATAGAGGGCCACGAGACATGGACCTGAGTGCAAAAAACGAGGCTCTAGACCCTTCCAGAGCTGAGATATTGAAACTTAAAGTTTTGACCAGAAAAAAAATGACAGTGTTACCCCTTATGTTTTTTTTCGGGGGGTGAAAAATTAAGTTTCTCCAATCTTCTCAAAACTCTGGATTCTGATAGAGGGCCACGAGACATGGACCTGGGTGCAAAAATTGAGGCTCTAGACCCTTCCAGAGCTGAGATATTGAAACTTAAAGTTTTGACCAGAAAAAAAAAAATGACAGTGTTACCCCTTATGTTTTTTTTCGGGGGGTGAAAAATTAAGTTTCTCCAATCTTCTCAAAAATCTGGATTCTGATAGAGGGCCACGAGACATGGACCTGGGTGCAAAACTTGAGGCTCTAGACCCTTCCAAAGCTGAGATATTGAAACTTAAAGTTTTGACCAGAAAAAAAAATGACAGTGTTACCCCTTATGTTTTTTTTTCGGGGGGTGAAAAATTAAGTTTCTCCAATCTTATCAAAACTCTGGATTCTGATAGAGGGCCACGAGACATGGACCTGGGTGCAAAAATTGAGGCTCTAGACCCTTCCAGAGCTGAGATATTGAAACTTAAAGTTTTGACCAGAAAACAAAAATGACAGTGTTACCCCTTATGTTTTTTTTCGAGGGGTGAAAAATTAAGTTTCTCCAATCTTCTCAAAACTCTGGATTCTGATAGAGGGCCACGAGACACGGACCTGGGTGCAAAAATTGAGGCTCTAGACCCTTCCAGAGCCGAGATATTGAAACTTAAAGTTTTGACCAGAAAAAAAAATGACAGTGTTACCCCTTATGTTTTTTTTTCGGGGGGTGAAAAATTAAGTTTCTCCAATCTTCTCAAAACTCTGGATTCTGATAGAGGGCCATGAGACATGGACCTGGGTGCAAAAATTGAGGCTCTAGACCCTTCCAGAGCTGAGATATTGAAACTTAAAGTTTTGACCAGAAAAAAAAAAGACAGTGTTACCCCTTATGTTTTTTTTTTTTTCGGGGGGTGAAAAATTAAGTTTCTACAATCTTCTCAAAACTCTGGATTCTGATAGAGGGCCACGAGACATGGACCTGGGTGCAAAAATTGAGGCTCTAGACCCTTCCAGAGCTGAGATATTGAAACTTAAAGTTTTGACCAGAAAACAAAAATGACAGTGTTACCCCTTATGTTTTTTTTCGGGGGGTGAAAAATTAAGTTTCTCCAATCTTCTCAAAACTCTGGATTCTGATAGAGGGCCACGAGACATGGACCTGGGTGCAAAAATTGAGGCTCTAGACCCTTCCAGAGCTGAGATATTGAAACTTAAAGTTTTGACCAGAAAAAAAATGACAGTGTTACCCCTTATGTTTTTTTTTCGGGGGGTGAAAAATTAAGTTTCTCCAATCTTCTCAAAACTCTGGATTCTGATAGAGGGCCACGAGACATGGACCTGGGTGCAAAAATTGAGGCTTTAGACCCTTCCAGAGCTGAGATATTGAAACTTAAAGTTTTGACCAGAAAAAAAAAATGACAGTGTTACCCCTTACGTTTTTTTTCGGGGGGTGAAAAATAAGTTTCTCCAATCTTCTCAAAACTCTGGATTCTGATAGAGGGCCACGAGACATGGACCTGGGTGCAAAAATTGAGGCTCTAGACCCTTCCAGAGCTGAGATATTGAAACTTAAAGTTTTGACCAGAAAAAAAAAATGACAGTGTTACCCCTTATGTTTTTTTTCGGGGGGTGAAAAATTAAGTTTCTCCAATCTTCTCAAAACTCTGGATTCTGATAGAGGGCCACGAGACATGGACCTGGGTGCAAAAATTGAGGCTTTAGACCCTTCCAGAGCTGAGATATTGAAACTTAAAGTTTTGACCAGAAAAAAAAAATGACAGTGTTACCCCTTATGTTTTTTTTCGGGGGGTGAAAAATTAAGTTTCTCCAATCTTCTCAAAACTCTGGATTCTGATAGAGGGCCACGAGACATGGGCCTGGGTGCAAAAATTGAGGCTCTAGACCCTTCCAGAGCTGAGATATTGAAACTTAAAGTTTTGACTAGAAAAAAAAAATGACAGTGTTACCCCTTATGTTTTTTTTTTCGGGGGGTGAAAAATCAAGTTTCTCCAATCTTCTCAAAACTCTGGATTCTGATAGAGGGCCACGAGACATGGACCTGGGTGCAAAAATTGAGGCTCTAGACCCTTACAGAGCTGAGATATTGAAACTTAAAGTTTTGACTAGAAAAAAAAAATGACAGTGTTACCCCTTATGTTTTTTTTTCGGGGGGTGAAAAATTAAGTTTCTCCAATCTTCTCAAAACTCTGGATTCTGATAGAGGGCCACGAGACATGGACCTGGGTGCAAAAATTGAGGCTCTAGACCCTTACAGAGCTGAGATATTGAAACTTAAAGTTTTGACCAGAAAACAAAAATGACAGTGTTACCCCTTATGTTTTTTTTCGGGGAGTGAAAAATTAAGTTTCTCCAATCTTCTCAAAACTCTGGATTCTGATAGAGGGCCACGAGACATGGACCTGGGTGCAAAAATTGAGGCTCTAGACCCTTCCAGAGCCGAGATATTGAAACTTAAAGTTTTGACCAGAAAAAAAAATGACAGTGTTACCCCTTATGTTTTTTTTCGGGGGGTGAAAAATTAAGTTTCTCCAATCTTCTCAAAACTCTGGATTCTGATAGAGGGCCACGAGACATGGACCTGGGTGCAAAAATTGAGGCTCTAGACCCTTCCAGATCTGAGATATTGAAACTTAAAGTTTTGACCAGAAAAAAAAAATGACAGTGTTACCCCTTATGTTTTTTTTCGGGGGGTGAAAAATCAAGTTTCTCCAATCTTCTCAAAACTCTGGATTCTGATAGAGGGCCACGAGACATGGACCTGAGTGCAAAAATTGAGGCTCTAGACCCTTTCAGAGCTGAGATATTGAAACTTAAAGTTTTGACCAGAAAAAAAAATGACAGTGTTACCCCTTATGTTTTTTTTTCGGGGGGTGAAAAATTAAGTTTCTCCAATCTTCTCAAAACTCTGGATTCTGATAGAGGGCCACGAGACATGGACCTGGGTGCAAAAATTGAGGCTCTAGACCCTTCCAGAGCCGAGATATTGAAACTTAAAGTTTTGACCAGAAAAAAAAATGACAGTGTTACCCCTTATGTTTTTTTTCGGGGGGTGAAAAATTAAGTTTCTCCAATCTTCTCAAAACTCTGGATTCCGATAGAGGGCCACGAGACATGGACCTGGGTGCAAAAATTGAGGCTCTAGACTCTTCCAGAGCTGAGATATTGAAACTTAAAGTTTTGACCAGAAAAAAAAATGACAGTGTTACCCCTTATGTTTTTTTTTCGGGGGGTGAAAAATTAAGTTTCTCCAATCTTATCAAAACTCTGGATTCTGATAGAGGGCCACGAGACATGGACCTGGGTGCAAAAATTGAGGCTCTAGACCCTTCCAGAGCCGAGATATTGAAACTTAAAGTTTTGACCAGAAAAAAAAAATGACAGTGTTACCCCTTATGTTTTTTTTTTTTTTCGGGGGGTGAAAAATTAAGTTTCTCCAATCTTCTCAAAACTCTGGATTCTGATAGAGGGCCACGAGACATGGACCTGGGTGCAAAAATTGAGGCTCTAGACCCTTCCAGAGCTGAGATATTGAAACTTAAAGTTTTGACCAGAAAAAAAAATGACAGTGTTACCCCTTACGTTTTTTTTCGGGGGGTGAAAAATTAAGTTTCTCCAATCTTCTCAAAACTCTGGATTCTGATAGAGGGCCACGAGACATGGACCTGGGTGCAAAAATTGAGGCTCTAGACCCTTCCAGAGCTGAGATATTGAAACTTAAAGTTTTGACCAGAAAAAAAATGACAGTGTTACCCCTTATGTTTTTTTTCGGGGGTGAAAAATTAAGTTTCTCCAATATTCTCAAAACTCTGGATTCTGATAGAGGGCCACGAGACATGGACCTGGGTGCAAAAATTGAGGCTCTAGACCCTTCAAGAGCTGAGATATTGAAACTTAAAGTTTTGACCAAAAAAAAAATGACAGTGTTACCCCTTACGTTTTTTTTTCGGGGGGTGAAAAATTAAGTTTCTCCAATCTTCTCAAAACTCTGGATTCTGATAGAGGGCCACGAGACATGGACCTGGGTGCAAAAATTGAGGCTCTAGACCCTTCCAGAGCTGAGATATTGAAACTTAAAATTTTGACCAGAAAAAAAAAATGACAGTGTTACCCCTTATGTTTTTTTTCGGGGGGTGAAAAATTAAGTTTCTCCAATCTTCTCAAAACTCTGGATTCTGATAGAGGGCCACGAGACATGGACCTGGGTGCAAAACTTGAGGCTCTAGACCCTTCCAGAGCTGAGATATTGAAACTTAAAGTTTTGAACAGAAAAAAAAAATGACAGTGTTACCCCTTATGTTTTTTTTTCGGGGGGTGAAAAAATAAGTTTCTCCAATCTTATCAAAACTCTGGATTCTGATAGAGGGCCACGAGACATGGACCTGGGTGCAAAAATTGAGGCTCTAGACCCTTCCAGAGCTGAGATATTGAAACTTAAAGTTTTGACCAGAAAACAAAAATGACAGTGTTACCCCTTATGTTTTTTTTCGGGGGGTGAAAAATTAAGTTTCTCCAATCTTCTCAAAACTCTGGATTCTGATAGAGGGCCACGAGACATGGACCTGGGTGCAAAAATTGAGGCTCTAGACCCTTCCAGAGCTGAGATATTGAAACTTAAAGTTTTGACCAGAAAAAAAAAATGACAGTGTTACCCCTTATGTTTTTTTTTTTCGGGGGGTGAAAAATTAAGTTTCTCCAATCTTCTCAAAACTCTGGATTCCGATAGAGGGCCACGAGACATGGACCTGGGTGCAAAAATTGAGGCTCTAGACTCTTCCAGAGCTGAGATATTGAAACTTAAAGTTTTGACCAGAAAAAAAAATGACAGTGTTACCCCTTATGTTTTTTTTCGGGGGGTGAAAAATTAAGTTTCTCCAATCTTATCAAAACTCTGGATTCTGATAGAGGGCCACGAGACATGGACCTGGGTGCAAAAATTGAGGCTCTAGACCCTTCCAGAGCCGAGATATTGAAACTTAAAGTTTTGACCAGAAAAAAAAAAAATGACAGTGTTACCCCTTATGTCTTTTTTTTTTTCGGGGGGTGAAAAATTAAGTTTCTCCAATCTTCTCAAAACTCTGGATTCTGATAGAGGGCCACGAGACATGGACCTGGGTGCAAAAATTGAGGCTCTAGACCCTTCCAGAGCTGAGATATTGAAACTTAAAGTTTTGACCAGAAAAAAAATGACAGTGTTACCCCTTATGTTTTTTTTCGGGGGTGAAAAATTAAGTTTCTCCAATATTCTCAAAACTCTGGATTCTGATAGAGGGCCACGAGACATGGACCTGGGTGCAAAAATTGAGGCTCTAGACCCTTCAAGAGCTGAGATATTGAAACTTAAAGTTTTGACCAAAAAAAAAATGACAGTGTTACCCCTTACGTTTTTTTTTCGGGGGGTGAAAAATTAAGTTTCTCCAATCTTCTCAAAACTCTGGATTCTGATAGAGGGCCACGAGACATGGACCTGGGTGCAAAAATTGAGGCTCTAGACCCTTCCAGAGCTGAGATATTGAAACTTAAAATTTTGACCAGAAAAAAAAAATGACAGTGTTACCCCTTATGTTTTTTTTCGGGGGGTGAAAAATTAAGTTTCTCCAATCTTCTCAAAACTCTGGATTCTGATAGAGGGCCATGAGACATGGACCTGGGTGCAAAAATTGAGGCTCTAGACCCTTCCAGAGCTGAGATATTGAAACTTAAAGTTTTGACCAGAAAAAAAAATGACAGTGTTACCCCTTATGTTTTTTTTTCGGGGGTGAAAAATTAAGTTTCTCCAATCTTATCAAAACTCTGGATTCTGATAGAGGGCAACGAGACATGGACCTGGGTGCAAAAATTGAGGCTCTAGACCCTTCCAGAGCTGAGATATTGAAACTTAAAGTTTTGACCAGAAAACAAAAATGACAGTGTTACCCCTTATGTTTTTTTTCGGGGGGTGAAAAATTAAGTTTCTCCAATCTTCTCAAAACTCTGGATTCTGATAGAGGGCCACGAGACATGGACCTGGGTGCAAAAATTGAGGCTCTAGACCCTTCCAGAGCCGAGATATTGAAACTTAAAGTTTTGACCAGAAAAAAAAATGACAGTGTTACCCCTTACGTTTTTTTTCGGGGGGTGAAAAATTAAGTTTCTCCAATCTTCTCAAAACTCTGGATTCTGATAGAGGGCCACGAGACATGGACCTGGGTGCAAAAATTGAGGCTCTAGACCCTTCCAGAGCTGAGATATTGAAACTTAAAGTTTTGACCAGAAAAAAAATGACAGTGTTACCCCTTACGTTTTTTTTTTCGGGGGGTGAAAAATTAAGTTTCTCCAATCTTCTCAAAACTCTGGATTCTGATAGAGGGCCACGAGACATGGACCTGGGTGCAAAAATTGAGGCTCTAGACCCTTCCAGAGCTGAGATATTGAAACTTAAAATTTTGACCAGAAAAAAAAAATGACAGTGTTACCCCTTATGTTTTTTTTCGGGGGGTGAAAAATTAAGTTTCTCCAATCTTCTCAAAACTCTGGATTCTGATAGAGGGCCACGAGACATGGACCTGGGTGCAAAACTTGAGGCTCTAGACCCTTCCAGAGCTGAGATATTGAAACTTAAAGTTTTGACCAGAAAAAAAAAATGACAGTGTTACCCCTTATGTTTTTTTTTCGGGGGGTGAAAAATTAAGTTTCTCCAATCTTCTCAAAACTCTGGATTCTGACAGAGGGCCATGAGACATGGACCTGGGTGCAAAAATTGAGGCTCTAGACCCTTCCAGAGCTGAGATATTGAAACTTAAAGTTTTGACCAGAAAAAAAAATGACAGTGTTACCCCTTACGTTTTTTTTCGGGGGGTGAAAAATTAAGTTTCTCCAATCTTCTCAAAACTCTGGATTCTGATAGAGGGCCACGAGACATGGACCTGGGTGCAAAAATTGAGGCTCTAGACCCTTCCAGAGCTGAGATATTGAAACTTAAAGTTTTGACCAGAAAAAAAAATGACAGTGTTACCCCTTACGTTTTTTTTCGGGGGGTGAAAAATTAAGTTTCTCCAATCTTCTCAAAACTCTGGATTCTGATAGAGGGCCACGAGACATGGACCTGGGTGCAAAAATTGAGGCTCTAGACCCTTCCAGAGCTGAGATATTGAAACTTAAAGTTTTGACCAGAAAAAAAATGACAGTGTTACCCCTTATGTTTTTTTTCGGGGGGTGAAAAATTAAGTTTCTCCAATCTTCTCAAAACTCTGGATTCTGATAGAGGGCCACGAGACATGGGCCTGGGTGCAAAAATTGAGGCTCTAGACCCTTCAAGAGCTGAGATATTGAAACTTAAAGTTTTGACCAAAAAAAAAAATGACAGTGTTACCCCTTACGTTTTTTTTTTCGGGGGGTGAAAAATTAAGTTTCTCCAATCTTATCAAAACTCTGGATTCTGATAGAGGGCCACGAGACATGGACCTGGGTGCAAAAATTGAGGCTCTAGACCCTTCCAGAGCTGAGATATTGAAACTTAAAATTTTGACCAGAAAAAAAAATGACAGTGTTACCCCTTATGTTTTTTTTCGGGGGGTGAAAAATTAAGTTTCTCCAATCTTCTCAAAACTCTGGATTCTGATAGAGGGCCACGAGACATGGACCTGGGTGCAAAAATTGAGGCTCTAGACCCTTCCAGAGCTGAGATATTGAAACTTAAAGTTTTGACCAGAAAAAAAAAAATGACAGTGTTACCCCTTATGTTTTTTTTTCGGGGGGTGAAAAATTAAGTTTCTCCAATCTTCTCAAAACTCTGGATTCTGACAGAGGGCCATGAGACATGGACCTGGGTGCAAAAATTGAGGCTCTAGACCCTTCCAGAGCTGAGATATTGAAACTTAAAGTTTTGACCAGAAAAAAAAATGACAGTGTTACCCCTTACGTTTTTTTTCGGGGGGTGAAAAATTAAGTTTCTCCAATCTTCTCAAAACTCTGGATTCTGATAGAGGGCCACGAGACATGGACCTGGGTGCAAAAATTGAGGCTCTAGACCCTTCCAGAGCTGAGATATTGAAACTTAAAGTTTTGACCAGAAAAAAAAATGACAGTGTTACCCCTTACGTTTTTTTTTCGGGGGGTGAAAAATTAAGTTTCTCCAATCTTCTCAAAACTCTGGATTCTGATAGAGGGCCACGAGACATGGACCTGGGTGCAAAAATTGAGGCTCTAGACCCTTCCAGAGCTGAGATATTGAAACTTAAAGTTTTGACCAGAAAAAAAATGACAGTGTTACCCCTTATGGTTTTTTTTCGGGGGGTGAAAAATTAAGTTTCTCCAATCTTCTCAAAACTCTGGATTCTGATAGAGGGCCACGAGACATGGGCCTGGGTGCAAAAATTGAGGCTCTAGACCCTTCAAGAGCTGAGATATTGAAACTTAAAGTTTTGACCAGAAAAAAAATGACAGTGTTACCCCTTATGTTTTTTTTCGGGGGGTGAAAAATTAAGTTTCTCCAATCTTATCAAAACTCTGGATTCTGATAGAGGGCCACGAGACATGGACCTGGGTGCAAAAATTGAGGCTCTAGACCCTTCCAGAGCTGAGATATTGAAACTTAAAGTTTTGACCAGAAAAAAAAAATGACAGTGTTACCCCTTATGTTTTTTTTTCGAGGGGTGAAAAATTAAGTTTCTCCAATCTTCTCAAAACTCTGGATTCTGATAGAGGGCCACGAGACATGGACCTGGGTGCAAAAATTGAGGCTCTAGACCCTTCCAGAGCCGAGATATTGAAACTTAAAGTTTTGACCAGAAAAAAAAATGACAGTGTTACCCCTTATGTTTTTTTTTCGGGGGGTGAAAAATTAAGTTTCTCCAATCTTCTCAAAACTCTGGATTCTGACAGAGGGCCATGAGACATGGACCTGGGTGCAAAAATTGAGGCTCTAGACCCTTCCAGAGCTGAGATATTGAAACTTAAAGTTTTGACCAGAAAAAAAAAATGAAAGTGTTACCCCTTACGTTTTTTTTCGGGGGGTGAAAAATTAAGTTTCTACAATCTTCTCAAAACTCTGGAATCTGATAGAGGGCCACGAGACATGGACCTGGGTGCAAAAATTGAGGCTCTAGACCCTTCCAGAGCTGAGATATTGAAACTTAAAGTTTTGACCAGAAAAAAAATGACAGTGTTACCCCTTATGTTTTTTTTCGGGGGGTGAAAAATTAAGTTTCTCCAATCTTCTCAAAACTCTGGATTCTGATAGAGGGCCACGAGACATGGGCCTGGGTGCAAAAATTGAGGCTCTAGACCCTTTCAGAGATGAGATATTGAAACTTAAAGTTTTGACCAGAAAAAAAAATGACAGTGTTACCCCTTATGTTTTTTTTCGGGGGGTGAAAAATTAAGTTTCTCCAATCTTCTCAAAACTCTGGATTCTGATAGAGGGCCACGAGACATGGACCTGGGTGCAAAAATTGAGGCTCTAGACCCTTCCAGAGCTGAGATATTGAAACTTAAAGCTTTGACCAGAAAAAAAAAATGACAGTGTTACCCCTTATGTTTTTTTTCGGGGGGTGAAAAATTAAGTTTCTCCAATCTTCTCAAAACTCTGGATTCTGATAGAGGGCCACGAGACATGGACCTGAGTGCAAAAAACGAGGCTCTAGACCCTTCCAGAGCTGAGATATTGAAACTTAAAGTTTTGACCAGAAAAAAAATGACAGTGTTACCCCTTATGTTTTTTTTCGGGGGGTGAAAAATTAAGTTTCTCCAATCTTCTCAAAACTCTGGATTCTGATAGAGGGCCACGAGACATGGACCTGGGTGCAAAAATTGAGGCTCTAGACCCTTCCAGAGCTGAGATATTGAAACTTAAAGTTTTGACCAGAAAAAAAAAATGACAGTGTTACCCCTTATGTTTTTTTTCGGGGGGTGAAAAATTAAGTTTCTCCAATCTTCTCAAAAATCTGGATTCTGATAGAGGGCCACGAGACATGGACCTGGGTGCAAAACTTGAGGCTCTAGACCCTTCCAAAGCTGAGATATTGAAACTTAAAGTTTTGACCAGAAAAAAAAATGACAGTGTTACCCCTTATGTTTTTTTTTCGGGGGGTGAAAAATTAAGTTTCTCCAATCTTCTCAAAACTCTGGATTCTGATAGAGGGCCACGAGACATGGACCTGGGTGCAAAAATTGAGGCTTTAGACCCTTCCAGAGCTGAGATATTGAAACTTAAAGTTTTGACCAGAAAAAAAAAATGACAGTGTTACCCCTTACGTTTTTTTTCGGGGGGTGAAAAATAAGTTTCTCCAATCTTCTCAAAACTCTGGATTCTGATAGAGGGCCACGAGACATGGACCTGGGTGCAAAAATTGAGGCTCTAGACCCTTCCAGAGCTGAGATATTGAAACTTAAAGTTTTGACCAGAAAAAAAAAATGACAGTGTTACCCCTTATGTTTTTTTTCGGGGGGTGAAAAATTAAGTTTCTCCAATCTTCTCAAAACTCTGGATTCTGATAGAGGGCCACGAGACATGGACCTGGGTGCAAAAATTGAGGCTTTAGACCCTTCCAGAGCTGAGATATTGAAACTTAAAGTTTTGACCAGAAAAAAAAAATGACAGTGTTACCCCTTATGTTTTTTTTCGGGGGGTGAAAAATTAAGTTTCTCCAATCTTCTCAAAACTCTGGATTCTGATAGAGGGCCACGAGACATGGGCCTGGGTGCAAAAATTGAGGCTCTAGACCCTTCCAGAGCTGAGATATTGAAACTTAAAGTTTTGACTAGAAAAAAAAAATGACAGTGTTACCCCTTATGTTTTTTTTTTCGGGGGGTGAAAAATCAAGTTTCTCCAATCTTCTCAAAACTCTGGATTCTGATAGAGGGCCACGAGACATGGACCTGGGTGCAAAAATTGAGGCTCTAGACCCTTACAGAGCTGAGATATTGAAACTTAAAGTTTTGACTAGAAAAAAAAAATGACAGTGTTACCCCTTATGTTTTTTTTTCGGGGGGTGAAAAATTAAGTTTCTCCAATCTTCTCAAAACTCTGGATTCTGATAGAGGGCCACGAGACATGGACCTGGGTGCAAAAATTGAGGCTCTAGACCCTTACAGAGCTGAGATATTGAAACTTAAAGTTTTGACCAGAAAACAAAAATGACAGTGTTACCCCTTATGTTTTTTTTCGGGGAGTGAAAAATTAAGTTTCTCCAATCTTCTCAAAACTCTGGATTCTGATAGAGGGCCACGAGACATGGACCTGGGTGCAAAAATTGAGGCTCTAGACCCTTCCAGAGCCGAGATATTGAAACTTAAAGTTTTGACCAGAAAAAAAAATGACAGTGTTACCCCTTATGTTTTTTTTCGGGGGGTGAAAAATTAAGTTTCTCCAATCTTCTCAAAACTCTGGATTCTGATAGAGGGCCACGAGACATGGACCTGGGTGCAAAAATTGAGGCTCTAGACCCTTCCAGAGCTGAGATATTGAAACTTAAAGTTTTGACCAGAAAAAAAAAAATGACAGTGTTACCCCTTATGTTTTTTTTCGGGGGGTGAAAAATCAAGTTTCTCCAATCTTCTCAAAACTCTGGATTCTGATAGAGGGCCACGAGACATGGACCTGAGTGCAAAAATTGAGGCTCTAGACCCTTTCAGAGCTGAGATATTGAAACTTAAAGTTTTGACCAGAAAAAAAAATGACAGTGTTACCCCTTATGTTTTTTTTCGGGGGGTGAAAAATTAAGTTTCTCCAATCTTCTCAAAACTCTGGATTCTGATAGAGGGCCACGAGACATGGACCTGGGTGCAAAAATTGAGGCTCTAGACCCTTCCAGAGCCGAGATATTGAAACTTAAAGTTTTGACCAGAAAAAAAAATGACAGTGTTACCCCTTATGTTTTTTTTCGGGGGGTGAAAAATTAAGTTTCTCCAATCTTCTCAAAACTCTGGATTCTGATAGAGGGCCACGAGACATGGACCTGGGTGCAAAAATTGAGGCTCTAGACCCTTCCAGAGCTGAGATATTGAAACTTAAAGTTTTGACCAGAAAAAAAAATGACAGTGTTACCCCTTATGTTTTTTTTCGGGGGGTGAAAAATTAAGTTTCTCCAATCTTCTCAAAACTCTGGATTCTGATAGAGGGCCACGAGACATGGACCTGGGTGCAAAAATTGAGGCTCTAGACCCTTCCAGAGCTGAGATATTGAAACTTAAAGTTTTGACCAGAAAAAAAAAATGACAGTGTTACCCCTTATGTTTTTTTTTCAGGGGGTGAAAAATTAAGTTTCTCCAATCTTCTCAAAACTCTGGATTCCGATAGAAGGCCACGAGACATGGACCTGGGTGCAAAAATTGAGGCTCTAGACTCTTCCAGAGCTGAGATATTGAAACTTAAAGTTTTGACCAGAAAAAAAAATGACAGTGTTACCCCTTATGTTTTTTTTTCGGGGGGTGAAAAATTAAGTTTCTCCAATCTTATCAAAACTCTGGATTCTGATAGAGGGCCACGAGACATGGACCTGGGTGCAAAAATTGAGGCTCTAGACCCTTCCAGAGCCGAGATATTGAAACTTAAAGTTTTGACCAGAAAAAAAAAATGACAGTGTTACCCCTTATGTTTTTTTTTTTTCGGGGGGTGAAAAATTAAGTTTCTCCAATCTTCTCAAAACTCTGGATTCTGATAGAGGGCCACGAGACATGGACCTGGGTGCAAAAATTGAGGCTCTAGACCCTTCCAGAGCTGAGATATTGAAACTTAAAGTTTTGACCAGAAAAAAAAATGACAGTGTTACCCCTTACGTTTTTTTTCGGGGGGTGAAAAATTAAGTTTCTCCAATCTTCTCAAAACTCTGGATTCTGATAGAGGGCCACGAGACATGGACCTGGGTGCAAAAATTGAGGCTCTAGACCCTTCCAGAGCTGAGATATTGAAACTTAAAGTTTTGACCAGAAAAAAAATGACAGTGTTACCCCTTATGTTTTTTTTCGGGGGTGAAAAATTAAGTTTCTCCAATATTCTCAAAACTCTGGATTCTGATAGAGGGCCACGAGACATGGACCTGGGTGCAAAAATTGAGGCTCTAGACCCTTCAAGAGCTGAGATATTGAAACTTAAAGTTTTGACCAAAAAAAAAATGACAGTGTTACCCCTTACGTTTATTTTTCGGGGGGTGAAAAATTAAGTTTCTCCAATCTTCTCAAAACTCTGGATTATGTTTTGGATAGAGGGCCACGAGACATGGACCTGGGTGCAAAAATTGAGGCTCTAGACCCTTCCAGAGCTGAGATATTGAAACTTAAAATTTTGACCAGAAAAAAAAAAATGACAGTGTTACCCCTTATGTTTTTTTTCGGGGGGTGAAAAATTAAGTTTCTCCAATCTTCTCAAAACTCTGGATTCTGATAGAGGGCCACGAGACATGGACCTGGGTGCAAAACTTGAGGCTCTAGACCCTTCCAGAGCTGAGATATTGAAACTTAAAGTTTTGAACAGAAAAAAAAAATGACAGTGTTACCCCTTATGTTTTTTTTTCGGGGGGTGAAAAAATAAGTTTCTCCAATCTTCTCAAAACTCTGGATTCTGATAGAGGGCCACGAGACATGGACCTGGGTGCAAAAATTGAGGCTCTAGACCCTTCCAGAGCTGAGATATTGAAACTTAAAGTTTTGACCAGAAAAAAAAATGACAGTGTTACCCCTTACGTTTTTTTTCGGGGGGTGAAAAATTAAGTTTCTCCAATCTTCTCAAAACTCTGGATTCTGATAGAGGGCCACGAGACATGGACCTGGGTGCAAAAATTGAGGCTCTAGACCCTTCCAGAGCTGAGATATTGAAACTTAAAGTTTTGACCAGAAAAAAAATGACAGTGTTACCCCTTATGTTTTTTTTCGGGGGGTGAAAAATTAAGTTTCTCCAATCTTCTCAAAACTCTGGATTCTGATAGAGGGCCACGAGACATGGGCCTGGGTGCAAAAATTGAGGCTCTAGACCCTTCAAGAGCTGAGATATTGAAACTTAAAGTTTTGACCAAAAAAAAAAATGACAGTGTTACCCCTTACGTTTTTTTTTCGGGGGGTGAAAAATTAAGTTTCTCCAATCTTATCAAAACTCTGGATTCTGATAGAGGGCCACGAGACATGGACCTGGGTGCAAAAATTGAGGCTCTAGACCCTTCCAGAGCTGAGATATTGAAACTTAAAATTTTGACCAGAAAAAAAAATGACAGTGTTACCCCTTATGTTTTTTTTCGGGGGGTGAAAAATTAAGTTTCTCCAATCTTCTCAAAACTCTGGATTCTGATAGAGGGCCACGAGACATGGACCTGGGTGCAAAACTTGAGGCTCTAGACCCTTCCAGAGCTGAGATATTGAAACTTAAAGTTTTGACCAGAAAAAAAAATGACAGTGTTACCCCTTATGTTTTTTTTTCGGGGGGTGAAAAATTAAGTTTCTCCAATCTTCTCAAAACTCTGGATTCTGACAGAGGGCCATGAGACATGGACCTGGGTGCAAAAATTGAGGCTCTAGACCCTTCCAGAGCTGAGATATTGAAACTTAAAGTTTTGACCAGAAAAAAAAATGACAGTGTTACCCCTTACGTTTTTTTTCGGGGGGTGAAAAATTAAGTTTCTCCAATCTTCTCAAAACTCTGGATTCTGATAGAGGGCCACGAGACATGGACCTGGGTGCAAAAATTGAGGCTCTAGACCCTTCCAGAGCTGAGATATTGAAACTTAAAGTTTTGACCAGAAAAAAAAATGACAGTGTTACCCCTTACGTTTTTTTTCGGGGGGTGAAAAATTAAGTTTCTCCAATCTTCTCAAAACTCTGGATTCTGATAGAGGGCCACGAGACATGGACCTGGGTGCAAAAATTGAGGCTCTAGACCCTTCCAGAGCTGAGATATTGAAACTTAAAGTTTTGACCAGAAAAAAAATGACAGTGTTACCCCTTATGTTTTTTTTCGGGGGGTGAAAAATTAAGTTTCTCCAATCTTCTCAAAACTCTGGATTCTGATAGAGGGCCACGAGACATGGGCCTGGGTGCAAAAATTGAGGCTCTAGACCCTTCAAGAGCTGAGATATTGAAACTTAAAGTTTTGACCAGAAAAAAAATGACAGTGTTACCCCTTATGTTTTTTTTCGGGGGGTGAAAAATTAAGTTTCTCCAATCTTATCAAAACTCTGGATTCTGATAGAGGGCCACGAGACATGGACCTGGGTGCAAAAATTGAGGCTCTAGACCCTTCCAGAGCTGAGATATTGAAACTTAAAGTTTTGACCAGAAAAAAAAAATGACAGTGTTACCCCTTATGTTTTTTTTTCGGGGGGTGAAAAATTAAGTTTCTCCAATCTTCTCAAAACTCTGGATTCTGATAGAGGGCCACGAGACATGGACCTGGGTGCAAAAATTGAGGCTCTAGACCCTTCCAGAGCCGAGATATTGAAACTTAAAGTTTTGACCAGAAAAAAAAATGACAGTGTTACCCCTTATGTTTTTTTTTCGGGGGGTGAAAAATTAAGTTTCTCCAATCTTCTCAAAACTCTGGATTCTGACAGAGGGCCATGAGACATGGACCTGGGTGCAAAAATTGAGGCTCTAGACCCTTCCAGAGCTGAGATATTGAAACTTAAAGTTTTGACCAGAAAAAAAAAATGAAAGTGTTACCCCTTACGTTTTTTTTTCGGGGGGTGAAAAATTAAGTTTCTACAATCTTCTCAAAACTCTGGAATCTGATAGAGGGCCACGAGACATGGACCTGGGTGCAAAAATTGAGGCTCTAGACCCTTCCAGAGCTGAGATATTGAAACTTAAAGTTTTGACCAGAAAAAAAATGACAGTGTTACCCCTTATGTTTTTTTTCGGGGGGTGAAAAATTAAGTTTCTCCAATCTTCTCAAAACTCTGGATTCTGATAGAGGGCCACGAGACATGGGCCTGGGTGCAAAAATTGAGGCTCTAGACCCTTTCAGAGATGAGATATTGAAACTTAAAGTTTTGACCAGAAAAAAAAAATGACAGTGTTACCCCTTATGTTTTTTTTCGGGGGGTGAAAAATTAAGTTTCTCCAATCTTCTCAAAACTCTGGATTCTGATAGAGGGCCACGAGACATGGACCTGGGTGCAAAAATTGAGGCTCTAGACCCTTCCAGAGCTGAGATATTGAAACTTAAAGCTTTGACCAGAAAAAAAAAATGACAGTGTTACCCCTTATGTTTTTTTTCGGGGGGTGAAAAATTAAGTTTCTCCAATCTTCTCAAAACTCTGGATTCTGATAGAGGGCCACGAGACATGGACCTGAGTGCAAAAAACGAGGCTCTAGACCCTTCCAGAGCTGAGATATTGAAACTTAAAGTTTTGACCAGAAAAAAAATGACAGTGTTACCCCTTATGTTTTTTTTCGGGGGGTGAAAAATTAAGTTTCTCCAATCTTCTCAAAACTCTGGATTCTGATAGAGGGCCACGAGACATGGACCTGGGTGCAAAAATTGAGGCTCTAGACCCTTCCAGAGCTGAGATATTGAAACTTAAAGTTTTGACCAGAAAAAAAAAATGACAGTGTTACCCCTTATGTTTTTTTTCGGGGGGTGAAAAATTAAGTTTCTCCAATCTTCTCAAAAATCTGGATTCTGATAGAGGGCCACGAGACATGGACCTGGGTGCAAAACTTGAGGCTCTAGACCCTTCCAAAGCTGAGATATTGAAACTTAAAGTTTTGACCAGAAAAAAAAATGACAGTGTTACCCCTTATGTTTTTTTTTCGGGGGGTGAAAAATTAAGTTTCTCCAATCTTATCAAAACTCTGGATTCTGATAGAGGGCCACGAGACATGGACCTGGGTGCAAAAATTGAGGCTCTAGACCCTTCCAGAGCTGAGATATTGAAACTTAAAGTTTTGACCAGAAAACAAAAATGACAGTGTTACCCCTTATGTTTTTTTTCGAGGGGTGAAAAATTAAGTTTCTCCAATCTTCTCAAAACTCTGGATTCTGATAGAGGGCCACGAGACACGGACCTGGGTGCAAAAATTGAGGCTCTAGACCCTTCCAGAGCCGAGATATTGAAACTTAAAGTTTTGACCAGAAAAAAAAATGACAGTGTTACCCCTTATGTTTTTTTTTCGGGGGGTGAAAAATTAAGTTTCTCCAATCTTCTCAAAACTCTGGATTCTGATAGAGGGCCATGAGACATGGACCTGGGTGCAAAAATTGAGGCTCTAGACCCTTCCAGAGCTGAGATATTGAAACTTAAAGTTTTGACCAGAAAAAAAAAAAGACAGTGTTACCCCTTATGTTTTTTTTTTTTCGGGGGGTGAAAAATTAAGTTTCTACAATCTTCTCAAAACTCTGGATTCTGATAGAGGGCCACGAGACATGGACCTGGGTGCAAAAATTGAGGCTCTAGACCCTTCCAGAGCTGAGATATTGAAACTTAAAGTTTTGACCAGAAAACAAAAATGACAGTGTTACCCCTTATGTTTTTTTTCGGGGGGTGAAAAATTAAGTTTCTCCAATCTTCTCAAAACTCTGGATTCTGATAGAGGGCCACGAGACATGGACCTGGGTGCAAAAATTGAGGCTCTAGACCCTTCCAGAGCTGAGATATTGAAACTTAAAGTTTTGACCAGAAAAAAAATGACAGTGTTACCCCTTATGTTTTTTTTTCGGGGGGTGAAAAATTAAGTTTCTCCAATCTTCTCAAAACTCTGGATTCTGATAGAGGGCCACGAGACATGGACCTGGGTGCAAAAATTGAGGCTTTAGACCCTTCCAGAGCTGAGATATTGAAACTTAAAGTTTTGACCAGAAAAAAAAAATGACAGTGTTACCCCTTACGTTTTTTTTCGGGGGGTGAAAAATAAGTTTCTCCAATCTTCTCAAAACTCTGGATTCTGATAGAGGGCCACGAGACATGGACCTGGGTGCAAAAATTGAGGCTCTAGACCCTTCCAGAGCTGAGATATTGAAACTTAAAGTTTTGACCAGAAAAAAAAAATGACAGTGTTACCCCTTATGTTTTTTTTCGGGGGGTGAAAAATTAAGTTTCTCCAATCTTCTCAAAACTCTGGATTCTGATAGAGGGCCACGAGACATGGACCTGGGTGCAAAAATTGAGGCTTTAGACCCTTCCAGAGCTGAGATATTGAAACTTAAAGTTTTGACCAGAAAAAAAAAATGACAGTGTTACCCCTTATGTTTTTTTTCGGGGGGTGAAAAATTAAGTTTCTCCAATCTTCTCAAAACTCTGGATTCTGATAGAGGGCCACGAGACATGGGCCTGGGTGCAAAAATTGAGGCTCTAGACCCTTCCAGAGCTGAGATATTGAAACTTAAAGTTTTGACTAGAAAAAAAAAATGACAGTGTTACCCCTTATGTTTTTTTTTTTCGGGGGGTGAAAAATCAAGTTTCTCCAATCTTCTCAAAACTCTGGATTCTGATAGAGGGCCACGAGACATGGACCTGGGTGCAAAAATTGAGGCTCTAGACCCTTACAGAGCTGAGATATTGAAACTTAAAGTTTTGACTAGAAAAAAAAAATGACAGTGTTACCCCTTATGTTTTTTTTTCGGGGGGTGAAAAATTAAGTTTCTCCAATCTTCTCAAAACTCTGGATTCTGATAGAGGGCCACGAGACATGGACCTGGGTGCAAAAATTGAGGCTCTAGACCCTTACAGAGCTGAGATATTGAAACTTAAAGTTTTGACCAGAAAACAAAAATGACAGTGTTACCCCTTATGTTTTTTTTCGGGGAGTGAAAAATTAAGTTTCTCCAATCTTCTCAAAACTCTGGATTCTGATAGAGGGCCACGAGACATGGACCTGGGTGCAAAAATTGAGGCTCTAGACCCTTCCAGAGCCGAGATATTGAAACTTAAAGTTTTGACCAGAAAAAAAAATGACAGTGTTACCCCTTATGTTTTTTTTCGGGGGGTGAAAAATTAAGTTTCTCCAATCTTCTCAAAACTCTGGATTCTGATAGAGGGCCACGAGACATGGACCTGGGTGCAAAAATTGAGGCTCTAGACCCTTCCAGAGCTGAGATATTGAAACTTAAAGTTTTGACCAGAAAAAAAAAAATGACAGTGTTACCCCTTATGTTTTTTTTCGGGGGGTGAAAAATCAAGTTTCTCCAATCTTCTCAAAACTCTGGATTCTGATAGAGGGCCACGAGACATGGACCTGAGTGCAAAAATTGAGGCTCTAGACCCTTTCAGAGCTGAGATATTGAAACTTAAAGTTTTGACCAGAAAAAAAAATGACAGTGTTACCCCTTATGTTTTTTTTCGGGGGGTGAAAAATTAAGTTTCTCCAATCTTCTCAAAACTCTGGATTCTGATAGAGGGCCACGAGACATGGACCTGGGTGCAAAAATTGAGGCTCTAGACCCTTCCAGAGCCGAGATATTGAAACTTAAAGTTTTGACCAGAAAAAAAAATGACAGTGTTACCCCTTATGTTTTTTTTCGGGGGGTGAAAAATTAAGTTTCTCCAATCTTCTCAAAACTCTGGATTCCGATAGAGGGCCACGAGACATGGACCTGGGTGCAAAAATTGAGGCTCTAGACTCTTCCAGAGCTGAGATATTGAAACTTAAAGTTTTGACCAGAAAAAAAAATGACAGTGTTACCCCTTATGTTTTTTTTTTCGGGGGGTGAAAAATTAAGTTTCTCCAATCTTATCAAAACTCTGGATTCTGATAGAGGGCCACGAGACATGGACCTGGGTGCAAAAATTGAGGCTCTAGACCCTTCCAGAGCCGAGATATTGAAACTTAAAGTTTTGACCAGAAAAAAAAAATGACAGTGTTACCCCTTATGTTTTTTTTTTTTCGGGGGGTGAAAAATTAAGTTTCTCCAATCTTCTCAAAACTCTGGATTCTGATAGAGGGCCACGAGACATGGACCTGGGTGCAAAAATTGAGGCTCTAGACCCTTCCAGAGCTGAGATATTGAAACTTAAAGTTTTGACCAGAAAAAAAAATGACAGTGTTACCCCTTACGTTTTTTTTCGGGGGGTGAAAAATTAAGTTTCTCCAATCTTCTCAAAACTCTGGATTCTGATAGAGGGCCACGAGACATGGACCTGGGTGCAAAAATTGAGGCTCTAGACCCTTCCAGAGCTGAGATATTGAAACTTAAAGTTTTGACCAGAAAAAAAATGACAGTGTTACCCCTTATGTTTTTTTTCGGGGGTGAAAAATTAAGTTTCTCCAATATTCTCAAAACTCTGGATTCTGATAGAGGGCCACGAGACATGGACCTGGGTGCAAAAATTGAGGCTCTAGACCCTTCAAGAGCTGAGATATTGAAACTTAAAGTTTTGACCAAAAAAAAAATGACAGTGTTACCCCTTACGTTTTTTTTTCGGGGGGTGAAAAATTAAGTTTCTCCAATCTTCTCAAAACTCTGGATTCTGATAGAGGGCCACGAGACATGGACCTGGGTGCAAAAATTGAGGCTCTAGACCCTTCCAGAGCTGAGATATTGAAACTTAAAATTTTGACCAGAAAAAAAAAATGACAGTGTTACCCCTTATGTTTTTTTTCGGGGGGTGAAAAATTAAGTTTCTCCAATCTTCTCAAAACTCTGGATTCTGATAGAGGGCCACGAGACATGGACCTGGGTGCAAAACTTGAGGCTCTAGACCCTTCCAGAGCTGAGATATTGAAACTTAAAGTTTTGAACAGAAAAAAAAAATGACAGTGTTACCCCTTATGTTTTTTTTTCGGGGGGTGAAAAAATAAGTTTCTCCAATCTTATCAAAACTCTGGATTCTGATAGAGGGCCACGAGACATGGACCTGGGTGCAAAAATTGAGGCTCTAGACCCTTCCAGAGCTGAGATATTGAAACTTAAAGTTTTGACCAGAAAACAAAAATGACAGTGTTACCCCTTATGTTTTTTTTCGGGGGGTGAAAAATTAAGTTTCTCCAATCTTCTCAAAACTCTGGATTCTGATAGAGGGCCACGAGACATGGACCTGGGTGCAAAAATTGAGGCTCTAGACCCTTCCAGAGCTGAGATATTGAAACTTAAAGTTTTGACCAGAAAAAAAAAATGACAGTGTTACCCCTTATGTTTTTTTTTTTCGGGGGGTGAAAAATTAAGTTTCTCCAATCTTCTCAAAACTCTGGATTCCGATAGAGGGCCACGAGACATGGACCTGGGTGCAAAAATTGAGGCTCTAGACTCTTCCAGAGCTGAGATATTGAAACTTAAAGTTTTGACCAGAAAAAAAAATGACAGTGTTACCCCTTATGTTTTTTTTCGGGGGGTGAAAAATTAAGTTTCTCCAATCTTATCAAAACTCTGGATTCTGATAGAGGGCCACGAGACATGGACCTGGGTGCAAAAATTGAGGCTCTAGACCCTTCCAGAGCCGAGATATTGAAACTTAAAGTTTTGACCAGAAAAAAAAAATGACAGTGTTACCCCTTATGTTTTTTTTTTTTTCGGGGGGTGAAAAATTAAGTTTCTCCAATCTTCTCAAAACTCTGGATTCTGATAGAGGGCCACGAGACATGGACCTGGGTGCAAAAATTGAGGCTCTAGACCCTTCCAGAGCTGAGATATTGAAACTTAAAGTTTTGACCAGAAAAAAAATGACAGTGTTACCCCTTATGTTTTTTTTCGGGGGTGAAAAATTAAGTTTCTCCAATATTCTCAAAACTCTGGATTCTGATAGAGGGCCACGAGACATGGACCTGGGTGCAAAAATTGAGGCTCTAGACCCTTCAAGAGCTGAGATATTGAAACTTAAAGTTTTGACCAAAAAAAAAATGACAGTGTTACCCCTTACGTTTTTTTTTCGGGGGGTGAAAAATTAAGTTTCTCCAATCTTCTCAAAACTCTGGATTCTGATAGAGGGCCACGAGACATGGACCTGGGTGCAAAAATTGAGGCTCTAGACCCTTCCAGAGCTGAGATATTGAAACTTAAAATTTTGACCAGAAAAAAAAAATGACAGTGTTACCCCTTATGTTTTTTTTCGGGGGGTGAAAAATTAAGTTTCTCCAATCTTCTCAAAACTCTGGATTCTGATAGAGGGCCATGAGACATGGACCTGGGTGCAAAAATTGAGGCTCTAGACCCTTCCAGAGCTGAGATATTGAAACTTAAAGTTTTGACCAGAAAAAAAAAAGACAGTGTTACCCCTTATGTTTTTTTTTTTTCGGGGGGTGAAAAATTAAGTTTCTCCAATCTTCTCAAAACTCTGGATTCTGATAGAGGGCCACGAGACATGGACCTGGGTGCAAAAATTGAGGCTCTAGACCCTTCCAGAGCTGAGATATTGAAACTTAAAGTTTTGACCAGAAAACAAAAATGACAGTGTTACCCCTTATGTTTTTTTTCGGGGGGTGAAAAATTAAGTTTCTCCAATCTTCTCAAAACTCTGGATTCTGATAGAGGGCCACGAGACATGGACCTGGGTGCAAAAATTGAGGCTCTAGACCCTTCCAGAGCTGAGATATTGAAACTTAAAGTTTTGACCAGAAAAAAAAAATGACAGTGTTACCCCTTATGTTTTTTTTCGGGGGGTGAAAAATTAAGTTTCTCCAATCTTCTCAAAACTCTGGATTCTGATAGAGGGCCACGAGACATGGACCTGGGTGCAAAAATTGAGGCTTTAGACCCTTCCAGAGCTGAGATATTGAAACTTAAAGTTTTGACCAGAAAAAAAAAATGACAGTGTTACCCCTTATGTTTTTTTTCGGGGGGTGAAAAATTAAGTTTCTCCAATCTTCTCAAAACTCTGGATTCTGATAGAGGGCCACGAGACATGGGCCTGGGTGCAAAAATTGAGGCTCTAGACCCTTACAGAGCTGAGATATTGAAACTTAAAGTTTTGACTAGAAAAAAAAAATGACAGTGTTACCCCTTATGTTTTTTTTTCGGGGGGTGAAAAATTAAGTTTCTCCAATCTTCTCAAAACTCTGGATTCTGATAGAGGGCCACGAGACATGGACCTGGGTGCAAAAATTGAGGCTCTAGACCCTTACAGAGCTGAGATATTGAAACTTAAAGTTTTGACCAGAAAACAAAAATGACAGTGTTACCCCTTATGTTTTTTTTCGGGGAGTGAAAAATTAAGTTTCTCCAATCTTCTCAAAACTCTGGATTCTGATAGAGGGCCACGAGACATGGACCTGGGTGCAAAAATTGAGGCTCTAGACCCTTCCAGAGCCGAGATATTGAAACTTAAAGTTTTGACCAGAAAAAAAAATGACAGTGTTACCCCTTATGTTTTTTTTCGGGGGGTGAAAAATTAAGTTTCTCCAATCTTCTCAAAACTCTGGATTCTGATAGAGGGCCACGAGACATGGACCTGGGTGCAAAAATTGAGGCTCTAGACCCTTCCAGAGCTGAGATATTGAAACTTAAAGTTTTGACCAGAAAAAAAAATGACAGTGTTACCCCTTATGTTTTTTTTCGGGGGGTGAAAAATCAAGTTTCTCCAATCTTCTCAAAACTCTGGATTCTGATAGAGGGCCACGAGACATGGACCTGAGTGCAAAAATTGAGGCTCTAGACCCTTTCAGAGCTGAGATATTGAAACTTAAAGTTTTGACCAGAAAAAAAAATGACAGTGTTACCCCTTATGTTTTTTTTCGGGGGGTGAAAAATTAAGTTTCTCCAATCTTCTCAAAACTCTGGATTCTGATAGAGGGCCACGAGACATGGACCTGGGTGCAAAAATTGAGGCTCTAGACCCTTCCAGAGCCGAGATATTGAAACTTAAAGTTTTGACCAGAAAAAAAAATGACAGTGTTACCCCTTATGTTTTTTTTCGGGGGGTGAAAAATTAAGTTTCTCCAATCTTCTCAAAACTCTGGATTCTGATAGAGGGCCACGAGACATGGACCTGGGTGCAAAAATTGAGGCTCTAGACCCTTCCAGAGCTGAGATATTGAAACTTAAAGTTTTGACCAGAAAAAAAAATGACAGTGTTACCCCTTATGTTTTTTTTCGGGGGGTGAAAAATTAAGTTTCTCCAATCTTCTCAAAACTCTGGATTCTGATAGAGGGCCACGAGACATGGACCTGGGTGCAAAAATTGAGGCTCTAGACCCTTCCAGAGCTGAGATATTGAAACTTAAAGTTTTGACCAGAAAAAAAAAATGACAGTGTTACCCCTTATGTTTTTTTTTCGGGGGGTGAAAAATTAAGTTTCTCCAATCTTCTCAAAACTCTGGATTCCGATAGAGGGCCACGAGACATGGACCTGGGTGCAAAAATTGAGGCTCTAGACTCTTCCAGAGCTGAGATATTGAAACTTAAAGTTTTGACCAGAAAAAAAAATGACAGTGTTACCCCTTATGTTTTTTTTTCGGGGGGTGAAAAATTAAGTTTCTCCAATCTTATCAAAACTCTGGATTCTGATAGAGGGCCACGAGACATGGACCTGGGTGCAAAAATTGAGGCTCTAGACCCTTCCAGAGCCGAGATATTGAAACTTAAAGTTTTGACCAGAAAAAAAAAATGACAGTGTTACCCCTTATGTTTTTTTTTTTTCGGGGGGTGAAAAATTAAGTTTCTCCAATCTTCTCAAAACTCTGGATTCTGATAGAGGGCCACGAGACATGGACCTGGGTGCAAAAATTGAGGCTCTAGACCCTTCCAGAGCTGAGATATTGAAACTTAAAGTTTTGACCAGAAAAAAAAATGACAGTGTTACCCCTTACGTTTTTTTTTCGGGGGGTGAAAAATTAAGTTTCTCCAATCTTCTCAAAACTCTGGATTCTGATAGAGGGCCACGAGACATGGACCTGGGTGCAAAAATTGAGGCTCTAGACCCTTCCAGAGCTGAGATATTGAAACTTAAAGTTTTGACCAGAAAAAAAATGACAGTGTTACCCCTTATGTTTTTTTTCGGGGGTGAAAAATTAAGTTTCTCCAATATTCTCAAAACTCTGGATTCTGATAGAGGGCCACGAGACATGGACCTGGGTGCAAAAATTGAGGCTCTAGACCCTTCAAGAGCTGAGATATTGAAACTTAAAGTTTTGACCAAAAAAAAAATGACAGTGTTACCCCTTACATTTTTTTTTCGGGGGGTGAAAAATTAAGTTTCTCCAATCTTCTCAAAACTCTGGATTCTGATAGAGGGCCACGAGACATGGACCTGGGTGCAAAAATTGAGGCTCTAGACCCTTCCAGAGCTGAGATATTGAAACTTAAAATTTTGACCAGAAAAAAAAATGACAGTGTTACCCCTTATGTTTTTTTTCGGGGGGTGAAAAATTAAGTTTCTCCAATCTTCTCAAAACTCTGGATTCTGATAGAGGGCCACGAGACATGGACCTGGGTGCAAAACTTGAGGCTCTAGACCCTTCCAGAGCTGAGATATTGAAACTTAAAGTTTTGAACAGAAAAAAAAAATGACAGTGTTACCCCTTATGTTTTTTTTTCGGGGGGTGAAAAAATAAGTTTCTCCAATCTTATCAAAACTCTGGATTCTGATAGAGGGCCACGAGACATGGACCTGGGTGCAAAAATTGAGGCTCTAGACCCTTCCAGAGCTGAGATATTGAAACTTAAAGTTTTGACCAGAAAACAAAAATGACAGTGTTACCCCTTATGTTTTTTTTCGGGGGGTGAAAAATTAAGTTTCTCCAATCTTCTCAAAACTCTGGATTCTGATAGAGGGCCACGAGACATGGACCTGGGTGCAAAAATTGAGGCTCTAGACCCTTCCAGAGCTGAGATATTGAAACTTAAAGTTTTGACCAGAAAAAAAAAATGACAGTGTTACCCCTTATGTTTTTTTTTCGGGGGGTGAAAAATTAAGTTTCTCCAATCTTCTCAAAACTCTGGATTCCGATAGAGGGCCACGAGACATGGACCTGGGTGCAAAAATTGAGGCTCTAGACTCTTCCAGAGCTGAGATATTGAAACTTAAAGTTTTGACCAGAAAAAAAAATGACAGTGTTACCCCTTATGTTTTTTTTTCGGGGGGTGAAAAATTAAGTTTCTCCAATCTTATCAAAACTCTGGATTCTGATAGAGGGCCACGAGACATGGACCTGGGTGCAAAAATTGAGGCTCTAGACCCTTCCAGAGCCGAGATATTGAAACTTAAAGTTTTGACCAGAAAAAAAAAAAATGACAGTGTTACCCCTTATGTTTTTTTTTTTCGGGGGGTGAAAAATTAAGTTTCTCCAATCTTCTCAAAACTCTGGATTCTGATAGAGGGCCACGAGACATGGACCTGGGTGCAAAAATTGAGGCTCTAGACCCTTCCAGAGCTGAGATATTGAAACTTAAAGTTTTGACCAGAAAAAAAAATGACAGTGTTACCCCTTACGTTTTTTTTCGGGGGGTGAAAAATTAAGTTTCTCCAATCTTCTCAAAACTCTGGATTCTGATAGAGGGCCACGAGACATGGACCTGGGTGCAAAAATTGAGGCTCTAGACCCTTCCAGAGCTGAGATATTGAAACTTAAAGTTTTGACCAGAAAAAAAATGACAGTGTTACCCCTTATGTTTTTTTTCGGGGGTGAAAAATTAAGTTTCTCCAATATTCTCAAAACTCTGGATTCTGATAGAGGGCCACGAGACATGGACCTGGGTGCAAAAATTGAGGCTCTAGACCCTTCAAGAGCTGAGATATTGAAACTTAAAGTTTTGACCAAAAAAAAAATGACAGTGTTACCCCTTACGTTTTTTTTTCGGGGGGTGAAAAATTAAGTTTCTCCAATCTTCTCAAAACTCTGGATTCTGATAGAGGGCCACGAGACATGGACCTGGGTGCAAAAATTGAGGCTCTAGACCCTTCCAGAGCTGAGATATTGAAACTTAAAATTTTGACCAGAAAAAAAAAATGACAGTGTTACCCCTTATGTTTTTTTTCGGGGGTGAAAAATTAAGTTTCTCCAATATTCTCAAAACTCTGGATTCTGATAGAGGGCCACGAGACATGGACCTGGGTGCAAAACTTGAGGCTCTAGACCCTTCCAGAGCTGAGATATTGAAACTTAAAGTTTTGACCAGAAAACAAAAATGACAGTGTTACCCCTTATGTTTTTTTTCGGGGGGTGAAAAATTAAGTTTCTCCAATCTTCTCAAAACTCTGGATTCTGATAGAGGGCCACGAGACATGGACCTGGGTGCAAAAATTGAGGCTCTAGACCCTTCCAGAGCCGAGATATTGAAACTTAAAGTTTTGACCAGAAAAAAAAATGACAGTGTTACCCCTTATGTTTTTTTTTTCGGGGGGTGAAAAATTAAGTTTCTCCAATCTTCTCAAAACTCTGGATTTTGACAGAGGGCAATGAGACATGGACCTGGGTGCAAAAATTGAGGCTCTAGACCCTTCCAGAGCTGAGATATTGAAACTTAAAGTTTTGACCAGAAAAAAAAATGACAGTGTTACCCCTTACGTTTTTTTTCGGGGGGTGAAAAATTAAGTTTCTCCAATCTTCTCAAAACTCTGGATTCTGATAGAGGGCCACAAGACATGGACCTGGGTGCAAAAATTGAGGCTCTAGACCCTTCCAGAGCTGAGATATTGAAACTTAAAGTTTTGACCAGAAAAAAAATGACAGTGTTACCCCTTATGTTTTTTTTCGGGGGGTGAAAAATTAAGTTTCTCTAATCTTTTCAAAACTCTGGATTCTGATAGAGGGCCACGAGACATGGGCCTGGGTGCAAAAATTGAGGCTCTAGACCCTTCAAGAGCTGAGATATTGAAACTTAAAGTTTTGACCAGAAAAAAAAAATGAAAGTGTTACCCCTTACGTTTTTTTTCGGGGGGTGAAAAATTAAGTTTCTACAATCTTCTCAAAACTCTGGATTCTGATAGAGGGCCACGAGACATGGACCTGGGTGCAAAAATTGAGGCTCTAGACCCTTCCAGAGCTGAGATATTGAAACTTAAAGTTTTGACCAGAAAAAAAAATGACAGTGTTACCCCTTATGTTTTTTTTCGGGGGGTGAAAAATTAAGTTTCTCCAATCTTCTCAAAACTCTGGATTCTGATAGAGGGCCACGAGACATGGGCCTGGGTGCAAAAATTGAGGCTCTAGACCCTTTCAGAGATGAGATATTGAAACTTAAAGTTTTGACCAGAAAAAAAAATGACAGTGTTACCCCTTATGTTTTTTTTCGGGGGGTGAAAAATTAAGTTTCTCCAATCTTCTCAAAACTCTGGATTCTGATAGAGGGCCACGAGACATGGACCTGGGTGCAAAAATTGAGGCTCTAGACCCTTCCAGAGCTGAGATATTGAAACTTAAAGCTTTGACCAGAAAAAAAAAATGACAGTGTTACCCCTTATGTTTTTTTTCGGGGGGTGAAAAATTAAGTTTCTCCAATCTTCTCAAAACTCTGGATTCTGATAGAGGGCCACGAGACATGGACCTGAGTGCAAAAAATGAGGCTCTAGACCCTTCCAGAGCTGAGATATTGAAACTTAAAGTTTTGTCCAGAAAAAAAATGACAGTGTTACCCCTTATGTTTTTTTTCGGGGGGTGAAAAATTAAGTTTCTCCAATCTTCTCAAAACTCTGGATTCTGATAGAGGGCCACGAGACATGGACCTGGGTGCAAAAATTGAGGCTCTAGACCCTTCCAGAGCTGAGATATTGAAACTTAAAGTTTTGACCAGAAAAAAAAATGACAGTGTTACCCCTTATGTTTTTTTTCGGGGGGTGAAAAATTAAGTTTCTCCAATCTTCTCAAAACTCTGGATTCTGATAGAGGGCCACGAGACATGGACCTGGGTGCAAAAATTGAGGCTCTAGACCCTTCCAGAGCCGAGATATTGAAACTTAAAGTTTTGACCAGAAAAAAAATGACAGTGTTACCCCTTATGTTTTTTTTTCGGGGGGTGAAAAATTAAGTTTCTCCAATCTTCTCAAAACTCTGGATTCTGATAGAGGGCCATGAGACATGGACCTGGGTGCAAAAATTGAGGCTCTAGACCCTTCCAGAGCTGAGATATTGAAACTTAAAGTTTTGACCAAAAAAAAAAAAGACAGTGTTACCCCTTATGTTTTTTTTTTTCGGGGGGTGAAAAATTAAGTTTCTCCAATCTTCTCAAAACTCTGGATTCTGATAGAGGGCCACGAGACATGGACCTGGGTGCAAAAATTGAGGCTCTAGACCCTTCCAGAGCTGAGATATTGAAACTTAAAGTTTTGACCAGAAAACAAAAATGACAGTGTTACCCCTTATGTTTTTTTTCGGGGGGTGAAAAATTAAGTTTCTCCAATCTTCTCAAAACTCTGGATTCTGATAGAGGGCCACGAGACATGGACCTGGGTGCAAAAATTGAGGCTCTAGACCCTTCCAGAGCCGAGATATTGAAACTTAAAGTTTTGACCAGAAAAAAAATGACAGTGTTACCCCTTATGTTTTTTTTTCGGGGGGTGAAAAATTAAGTTTCTCCAATCTTCTCAAAACTCTGGATTCTGATAGAGGGCCACGAGACATGGACCTGGGTGCAAAAATTGAGGCTTTAGACCCTTCCAGAGCTGAGATATTGAAACTTAAAGTTTTGACCAGAAAAAAAAAATGACAGTTACCCCTTACGTTTTTTTCCGGGGGGTGAAAAATAAGTTTCTCCAATCTTCTCAAAACTCTGGATTCTGATAGAGGGCCACGAGACATGGACCTGGGTGCAAAAATTGAGGCTCTAGACCCTTCCAGAGCTGAGATATTGAAACTTAAAGTTTTGACCAGAAAAAAAAAATGACAGTGTTACCCCTTATGTTTTTTTTTCGGGGGGTGAAAAATTAAGTTTCTCCAATCTTCTCAAAACTCTGGATTCCGATAGAGGGCCACGAGACATGGACCTGGGTGCAAAAATTGAGGCTCTAGACTCTTCCAGAGCTGAGATATTGAAACTTAAAGTTTTGACCAGAAAAAAAAATGACAGTGTTACCCCTTATGTTTTTTTTTCGGGGGGTGAAAAATTAAGTTTCTCCAATCTTATCAAAACTCTGGATTCTGATAGAGGGCCACGAGACATGGACCTGGGTGCAAAAATTGAGGCTCTAGACCCTTCCAGAGCCGAGATATTGAAACTTAAAGTTTTGACCAGAAAAAAAAAAATGACAGTGTTACCCCTTACGTTTTTTTTTCGGGGGGTGAAAAATTAAGTTTCTCCAATCTTCTCAAAACTCTGGATTCTGATAGAGGGCCACGAGACATGGACCTGGGTGCAAAAATTGAGGCTCTAGACCCTTCCAGAGCTGAGATATTGAAACTTAAAATTTTGACCAGAAAAAAAAAATGACAGTGTTACCCCTTATGTTTTTTTTCGGGGGGTGAAAAATTAAGTTTCTCCAATCTTCTCAAAACTCTGGATTCTGATAGAGGGCCACGAGACATGGACCTGGGTGCAAAACTTGAGGCTCTAGACCCTTCCAGAGCTGAGATATTGAAACTTAAAGTTTTGAACAGAAAAAAAAAATGACAGTGTTACCCCTTATGTTTTTTTTTCGGGGGGTGAAAAAATAAGTTTCTCCAATCTTATCAAAACTCTGGATTCTGATAGAGGGCCACGAGACATGGACCTGGGTGCAAAAATTGAGGCTCTAGACCCTTCCAGAGCTGAGATATTGAAACTTAAAGTTTTGACCAGAAAACAAAAATGACAGTGTTACCCCTTATGTTTTTTTTCGGGGGGTGAAAAATTAAGTTTCTCCAATCTTCTCAAAACTCTGGATTCTGATAGAGGGCCACGAGACATGGACCTGGGTGCAAAAATTGAGGCTCTAGACCCTTCCAGAGCCGAGATATTGAAACTTAAAGTTTTGACCAGAAAAAAAAATGACAGTGTTACCCCTTATGTTTTTTTTTCGGGGGGTGAAAAATTAAGTTTCTCCAATCTTCTCAAAACTCTGGATTTTGACAGAGGGCAATGAGACATGGACCTGGGTGCAAAAATTGAGGCTCTAGACCCTTCCAGAGCTAAGATATTGAAACTTAAAGTTTTGACCAGAAAAAAAAAAATGACAGTGTTACCCCTTACGTTTTTTTTCGGGGGGTGAAAAATTAAGTTTCTCCAATCTTCTCAAAACTCTGGATTCTGATAGAGGGCCACGAGACATGGACCTGGGTGCAAAAATTGAGGCTCTAGACCCTTCCAGAGCTGAGATATTGAAACTTAAAGTTTTGACCAGAAAAAAAAATGACAGTGTTACCCCTTACGTTTTTTTTCGGGGGGTGAAAAATTAAGTTTCTCCAATCTTCTCAAAACTCTGGATTCTGATAGAGGGCCACAAGACATGGACCTGGGTGCAAAAATTGAGGCTCTAGACCCTTCCAGAGCTGAGATATTGAAACTTAAAGTTTTGACCAGAAAAAAAATGACAGTGTTACCCCTTATGTTTTTTTTCGGGGGGTGAAAAATTAAGTTTCTCTAATCTTTTCAAAACTCTGGATTCTGATAGAGGGCCACGAGACATGGGCCTGGGTGCAAAAATTGAGGCTCTAGACCCTTCAAGAGCTGAGATATTGAAACTTAAAGTTTTGACCAGAAAAAAAAAATGAAAGTGTTACCCCTTACGTTTTTTTTCGGGGGGTGAAAAATTAAGTTTCTACAATCTTCTCAAAACTCTGGATTCTGATAGAGGGCCACGAGACATGGACCTGGGTGCAAAAATTGAGGCTCTAGACCCTTCCAGAGCTGAGATATTGAAACTTAAAGTTTTGACCAGAAAAAAAATGACAGTGTTACCCCTTATGTTTTTTTTCGGGGGGTGAAAAATTAAGTTTCTCCAATCTTCTCAAAACTCTGGATTCTGATAGAGGGCCACGAGACATGGGCCTGGGTGCAAAAATTGAGGCTCTAGAGTCTAGACCCTTTCAGAGATGAGATATTGAAACTTAAAGTTTTGACCAGAAAAAAAAAATGACAGTGTTACCCCTTATGTTTTTTTTCGGGGGGTGAAAAATTAAGTTTCTCCAATCTTCTCAAAACTCTGGATTCTGATAGAGGGCCACGAGACATGGACCTGGGTGCAAAAATTGAGGCTCTAGACCCTTCCAGAGCTGAGATATTGAAACTTAAAGCTTTGACCAGAAAAAAAAAATGACAGTGTTACCCCTTATGTTTTTTTTCGGGGGGTGAAAAATTAAGTTTCTCCAATCTTCTCAAAACTCTGGATTCTGATAGAGGGCCACGAGACATGGACCTGAGTGCAAAAAATGAGGCTCTAGACCCTTCCAGAGCTGAGATATTGAAACTTAAAGTTTTGTCCAGAAAAAAAATGACAGTGTTACCCCTTATGTTTTTTTTCGGGGGGTGAAAAATTAAGTTTCTCCAATCTTCTCAAAACTCTGGATTCTGATAGAGGGCCACGAGACATGGACCTGGGTGCAAAAATTGAGGCTCTAGACCCTTCCAGAGCTGAGATATTGAAACTTAAAGTTTTGACCAGAAAAAAAATGACAGTGTTACCCCTTATGTTTTTTTTTCGGGGGGTGAAAAATTAAGTTTCTCCAATCTTCTCAAAACTCTGGATTCTGATAGAGGGCCACGAGACATGGACCTGGGTGCAAAAATTGAGGCTCTAGACCCTTCCAGAGCCGAGATATTGAAACTTAAAGTTTTGACCAGAAAAAAAATGACAGTGTTACCCCTTATGTTTTTTTTTCGGGGGGTGAAAAATTAAGTTTCTCCAATCTTCTCAAAACTCTGGATTCTGATAGAGGGCCATGAGACATGGACCTGGGTGCAAAAATTGAGGCTCTAGACCCTTCCAGAGCTGAGATATTGAAACTTAAAGTTTTGACCAAAAAAAAAAAGACAGTGTTACCCCTTATGTTTTTTTTTTTCGGGGGGTGAAAAATTAAGTTTCTCCAATCTTCTCAAAACTCTGGATTCTGATAGAGGGCCACGAGACATGGACCTGGGTGCAAAAATTGAGGCTCTAGACCCTTCCAGAGCTGAGATATTGAAACTTAAAGTTTTGACCAGAAAACAAAAATGACAGTGTTACCCCTTATGTTTTTTTTCGGGGGGTGAAAAATTAAGTTTCTCCAATCTTCTCAAAACTCTGGATTCTGATAGAGGGCCACGAGACATGGACCTGGGTGCAAAAATTGAGGCTCTAGACCCTTCCAGAGCCGAGATATTGAAACTTAAAGTTTTGACCAGAAAAAAAATGACAGTGTTACCCCTTATGTTTTTTTTTCGGGGGGTGAAAAATTAAGTTTCTCCAATCTTCTCAAAACTCTGGATTCTGATAGAGGGCCACGAGACATGGACCTGGGTGCAAAAATTGAGGCTTTAGACCCTTCCAGAGCTGAGATATTGAAACTTAAAGTTTTGACCAGAAAAAAAAAATGACAGTGTTACCCCTTACGTTTTTTTCCGGGGGGTGAAAAATAAGTTTCTCCAATCTTCTCAAAACTCTGGATTCTGATAGAGGGCCACGAGACATGGACCTGGGTGCAAAAATTGAGGCTCTAGACCCTTCCAGAGCTGAGATATTGAAACTTAAAGTTTTGACCAGAAAAAAAAAATGACAGTGTTACCCCTTATGTTTTTTTTCGGGGGGTGAAAAATTAAGTTTCTCCAATCTTCTCAAAACTCTGGATTCTGATAGAGGGCCACGAGACATGGACCTGGGTGCAAAAATTGAGGCTTTAGACCCTTCCAGAGCTGAGATATTGAAACTTAAAGTTTTGACCAGAAAAAAAAAATGACAGTGTTACCCCTTATGTTTTTTTTCGGGGGGTGAAAAATTAAGTTTCTCCAATCTTCTCAAAACTCTGGATTCTGATAGAGGGCCACGAGACATGGACCTGGGTGCAAAAATTGAGGCTCTAGACCCTTACAGAGCTGAGATATTGAAACTTAAAGTTTTGACCAGAAAACAAAAATGACAGTGTTACCCCTTATGTTTTTTTTCGGGGGGTGAAAAATTAAGTTTCTCCAATCTTCTCAAAACTCTGGATTCTGATAGAGGGCCACGAGACATGGACCTGGGTGCAAAAATTGAGGCTCTAGACCCTTCCAGAGCCGAGATATTGAAACTTAAAGTTTTGACCAGAAAAAAAAATGACAGTGTTACCCCTTATGTTTTTTTTCGGGGGGTGAAAAATTAAGTTTCTCCAATCTTCTCAAAACTCTGGATTCTGATAGAGGGCCACGAGACATGGACCTGGGTGCAAAAATTGAGGCTCTAGACCCTTCCAGAGCTGAGATATTGAAACTTAAAGCTTTGACCAGAAAAAAAAAATGACAGTGTTACCCCTTATGTTTTTTTTCGGGGGGTGAAAAATTAAGTTTCTCCAATCTTCTCAAATCTCTGGATTCTGATAGAGGGCCACGAGACATGGACCTGAGTGCAAAAAATGAGGCTCTAGACCCTTCCAGAGCTGAGATATTGAAACTTAAAGTTTTGACCAGAAAAAAAATGACAGTGTTACCCCTTATGTTTTTTTTCGGGGGGTGAAAAGTTAAGTTTCTCCAATCTTCTCAAAACTCTGGATTCTGATAGAGGGCTACGAGACATGGACCTGGGTGCAAAAATGGAGGCTCTAGACCCTTCCAGAGCCGAGATATCGAAACTCAAAATTTTGACCAGAAAAAAAAACGACAGTGTTACCCCTTATGTTTTTTTATTTTTTTGGTGAAAAATTAAATTTCCCCAATCTTCTCAAAACTCTGGACTCTGATAGAGGGCCATGACACTTAGACCTGAGTGCAAAAATGGAGGCTCTAGACCCTTCCAGAGCTGAGATATCGAAACTCAAAATTTTGACCAGAAAAAAAAACAATTGTTACCCCTTATGTTTTTTTTTATTTTTTTGTCGAAAAATTAAGTTTCCCCAATCTTCTCAAAACTCTGGATTCTGATAGAGGGCAATGACACTTAGACCTGAGTGCAAAAATGGAGGCTCTATACCCTTCCAGAGCTGAGATATCGAAACTCAAAATTTTGAGCAGAAAAAAAAACAACAGTGTTACCCCTTATGTTTTTTTTTTTTTTTTTTGGCGAAAAATTAAGTTTCCCTAATCTTCTCAAAACTCTGGATTCTGATAGAGGGCCATGACACTTAGACCTGAGTGCAAAAATGGAGGCTCTAGGCCCTTCCAGAGCTGAGATATCGAAACTCAAAATTTTGACCAGAAAAAAAAAAACAATTGTTACCCCTTATGTTTATTTTTATTTTTTTGGCGAAAAATTAAGTTTCCCCAATCTTCTCAAAACTCTGGATTCTGATAGAGGACAATGACACTTAGACCTCAGTGCAAAAATGGAGGCTCTATACCCTTCCAGAGCTGAGATATCGAAAATCAAAATTTTGACCAGAAAAAAACAACAACAGTGTTACCCCTTATGTTTTTTTTATTTTTTTGGCGAAAAATTAAGTTTCCCCAATCTTCTCAAAACTCTGGATTCTGATAGAGGGCCATGACACTTAGACCTGAGTGCAAAAATGGAGGCTCTAGACCCTTCCAGAGCTGAGATATCGAAACTCAAAATTTTGACCAGAAAAAAAAAACAACAGTGTTACCCCATTATGTTTATTTATTTATTTATTTTTTGGAGAAAAATTAAGTTTCCCCATTCTTCTCAAAACTCTGGATTCTGATAGAGGGCCATGACACTTAGACCTGAGTGCAAAAATGAAGGCTCTAGACCCTTCCAGAGCTGAGATATCAAAAATCAAAATTTTGACTAGAAAGAAAAAAACAACAGTGTTACCCCTTATGTTTTTTTAAATTTTTTTGGCGAAAAATTAAGTTTCCCCAATCTTCTCAAAACTCTGGATTCTGATAGAGGGCCATGACACTTAGAACTGAGTGCAAAAAGGGAGGCTCTAGACCCTTCCAGAGCTGAGATATCGAAACTCAAAATTTTGACCAGAAAAAAAACAACAACAGTGTTACCCCTTATGTTTTTTTATTTTTTTGGCGAAAAATTAAGTTTCCCCAATCTTCTCAAAACTCTGGATTCTGATAGAGGGCCATATCACGTAGACCTGAGTGCAAAAATTGAGGCTCCAGACCTTTCCAGAGCTGAGATATCGAAACTCAAAATTTTGACCAGAAAAAAAAAACAACAACAGTGTTACCCCTTATGTTTTTTTATTTTTTTGCGAAAAATTAAGTTTCCCCAATCTTCTCAAAACTCTGGATTCTGATAGAGGGCCATGAGACTTAGACCTGAGTGCAAAAATGGAGGCCATAGACCCTTCCAGAGCTTAGATATCGAAACTCAAAATTTTGACCAGAAAAAAAAAAAAAAAACAGTGTTACCCCTTATGTTTTTTTATTTTTTGGCGAAAAATTAAGTTTCCCCAATCTTCTCAAAACTCTGGATTCTGATAGAGGGCCATGACACTTAGAACTGAGTGCAAAAATGGAGGCTCTAGACCCTTCCAGAGCTGAGATATCGAAACTCAAAATTTTGACCAGAAAAAAAACAACAACAGTGTTACCCCTTATGTTTTTTTATTTTTTTGGCGAAAAATTAAGTTTCCCCAATCTTCTCAAAACTCTGGATTCTGATAGAGGGCCATGAAACTTAGACCTGAGTGCAAAAATGGAGGCTCTAGACCCTTCCAGAGCTGAGATATCGAAACTCAAAATTTTGACCAGAAAAAACAACAGCAGTGTTACCCCTTATGTTTTTTTATTTTTTGGCGAAAAATTAAGTTTCCCCAATCTTCTCAAAACTCTGGATTCTGATAGAGGGCCATGACACTTAGACCTGAGTGCAAAAATTGAGGCTCTAGACCCTTCCAGAGCTGAGATATCAAAAATCAAAATTTTGACTAGAAAAAAAACAACAACAGTGTTACCCCTTAAGTTTTTTTTATTTTTTTGGCGAAAAATTAAGTTTCCCCAATCTTCTCAAAACTCTGGATTCTGATAGAGGGCCATGACACTTAGACCTGAGTGCAAAAATGGAGGCTCAAGACCCTTCCAGAGCTGAGATATCGAAACTCAAAATTTTGACCAGAATAAAAACAACAACAGTGTTACGCCTTATGTTTTTTTTATTTTTTTGGCGAAAAATTAAGTTTCCCCAATCTTCTCAAAACTCTGGATTCTGATGGCCATGAGACTTAGACCTGAGTGCAAAAATGGAGGCTCTAGACCCTTCCAGAGCTGAGATATCGAAACTCAAAATTTTGACCAGAAAAAAAACAACAGTGTTACCCCTTATGTTTTTTTTTGGCAAAAAATTAAGTTTCCCCAATCTTCTCAAAACTCTGGATTATGATAGAGGGCCGTGACACTTAGACCTGAGTGTAAAAATGGAGGCTCTAGACCCTTCCAGAGCTGAGATATCGAAACTCAAAATTTTGACCAGAAAAAAAACAACAACAGTGTTAAGCCTTATGTTTTTTTTTTGTTTTTTTGGCGAAAAATTAAGTTTCCCCAATCTTCTCAAAACTCTGGATTCTGATAGAGGGCCGTGACACTTAGACCTGAGTGTAAAAATGGAGGCTCTAGACCCTTCCAGAGCTGAGATATCGAAACTCAAAATTTTGACCAGAAAAAAAAAACAACAGTGTTACCCCTTATGTTTTTTTTTTTGTTTTTTTTGGCGAAAAATTAAGTTTTCCCAATCTTCTCAAAACTCTTGATTCTGATAGAGGGCCATGACACTTAGACCTGAGTGCAAAAATTGAGGCTCTAGACCCTTCCAGAGCTGAGATATCGAAACTCAAAATTTTGACGAGAAAAAAAACAACAGTGTTACCCCTTATGTTTTTTTATTTTTTGGTGAAAAATTAAGTTTCCCCAACCTTCTCAAAACTCTGGATTCTGATAGAGGGCCATGACACTTAGACTTGAGTGCATAAATGGAGGCTCTAGAACCTTCCAGAGCTGAGATATCGAAACTCAAAATTTTGACCAGAAAAAAAAAAACAACAGTGTTACCCCATTATGTTTTTTTATTTATTTATTTTTTTTTTTTTTGGAGAAAAATTAAGTTTCCCCATTCTTCTCAAAACTCTGGATTCTGATAGAGGGCCATGACACTTAGACCTGAGTGCAAAAATGGAGGCTCTAGACCCTTCCAGAGCTGAGATATCAAAAATCAAAATTTTGACTAGAAAGAAAAAAACAACAGTGTTACCCCTTATGTTTTTTTTAATTTTTTTGGCGAAAAATTAAGTTTCCCCAATCTTCTCAAAACTATGGATTCTGATAGAGGGCCATGACACTTAGAACTGAGTGCAAAAATGGAGGCTCTAGACCCTTCCAGAGCTGAGATATCGAAACTCAAAATTTTGACCAGAAAAAAAACAACAACAGTGTTACCCCTTATGTTTTTTTATTTTTTTGGCGAAAAATTAAGTTTCCCCAATCTTCTCAAAACTCTGGATTCTGATAGAGGGCCATATCACGTAGACCTGAGTGCAAAAATTGAGGCTCCAGACCTTTCCAGAGCTGAGATATCGAAACTCAAAATTTTGACCAGAAAAAAAAAACAACAACAGTGTTACCCCTTATGTTTTTTTATTTTTTTGCGAAAAATTAAGTTTCCCCAATCTTCTCAAAACTCTGGATTCTGATAGAGGGCCATGAGACTTAGACCTGAGCGCAAAAATGGAGGCCATAGACCCTTCCAGAGCTTAGATATCGAAACTCAAAATTTTGACCAGAAAAAAAAAAACAGTGTTACCCCTTATGTTTTTTTATTTTTTGGCGAAAAATTAAGTTTCCCCAATCTTCTCAAAACTCTGGATTCTGATAGAGGGCCATGACACTTAGAACTGAGTGCAAAAATGGAGGCTCTAGACCCTTCCAGAGCTGAGATATCGAAACTCAAAATTTTGACCAGAAAAAAACAACAACAGTGTTACCCCTTATGTTTTTTTATTTTTTTGGCGAAAAATTAAGTTTCCCCAATCTTCTCAAAACTCTGGATTCTGATAGAGGGCCATATCACTTAGCCCTGAGTGCAAAAATAGAGGCTCTAGACCCTTCCAGAGCTGAGATATCGAAACTCAAAATTTTGACCAGAAAAAAAACAACAACAGTGTTACCCCTTATGTTTTTTTATTTTTTTGGCGAAAAATTAAGTTTCCCCAATCTTCTCAAAACTCTGGATTCTGATAGAGGGCCATGACACTTAGACCTGAGTGCAAAAATTGAGGCTCTAGACCCTTCCAGAGCTGAGATATCAAAAATCAAAATTTTGACTAGAAAAAAACAACAACAGTGTTACCCCTTAAGTTTTTTTTATTTTTTTGGCGAAAAATTAAGTTTCCCCAATCTTCTCAAAACTCTGGATTCTGATGGCCATGAGACTTAGACCTGAGTGCAAAAATGGAGGCTCTAGACCCTTCCAGAGCTGAGATATCGAAACTCAAAATTTTGACCAGAAAAAAAACAACAGTGTTACCCCTTATGTTTTTTTTTTTGTTTTTTTTGGCGAAAAATTAAGTTTTCCCAATCTTCTCAAAACTCTTGATTCTGATAGAGGGCCATGACACTTAGACCTGAGTGCAAAAATTGAGGCTCTAGACCCTTCCAGAGCTGAGATATCGAAACTCAAAATTTTGACGAGAAAAAAAACAACAGTGTTACCCCTTATGTTTTTTTTATTTTTTGGTGAAAAATTAAGTTTCCCCATTCTTCTCAAAACTCTGGATTCTGATAGAGGGCCATTACACATAGACCTGAGTGCAAAAATGGAGGCTCTAGACCCTTCCAGAGCTGAGATATCGAAACTCAAAATTTTGACCAGAAAAAAAACAACAGTGTTACCCCTATGACCAGATATTGTTTTGTGGTCTGGATCAGCATGCATTGTTCAGCTGATCAGCATTGTTCAGCATTGTTGAAAAAATTGGAGTATGCTCATCTGCCCACTGAAGCAGAACAGCGAGGATGGAGAGTCCAGGTTTATCCATTAGAATTGGGTTGTCGAGGTTTTGTGGCACACTGTACAACCCAGTTCCCCAGAGACGTCGCATTCAGTGGCCAAGAGTTGCGTCGCACAGTAAAGAACTTATCTGAAGCAGCAGAAGGGAGCAGCAACTGGCTATGGTTGAGACAGAAAGATTTTAGCTGGCAGTGTACAGGCCGCCACGCTACAGTTTTGTAGAATTCTTGGAGAGTCTTTTTGTATAGGTTGCATTGTATTTACAGTCATTTCGTTCCTGTGTATATTATTTGAATGACGGTGGTCATTATTTGAATGACGGTGGCCAGATATTGTGTTTTGCGGTAGGTGGTATGCCATACGGAACCGTTGCCACTGAAACTGCTTTAATGCACCAGTGGGGCTCGACAGCTTTAGTCAAATGGGTTGGCGCGTATGGTTGGGTTGCGCGAGATTGTGGTTAGGTCTCAGCAGCAGGAGGAATGTAGAGGTCAGTAAGCTGGGCTGAGTTGAGTGGGGGACGGAGGGGGGTGACTCTGGGATGCCAGAGTCACTGTCGAGCCAGCTTGAGGTGTCGTGGGCTAGTCGACGAAACACTGAGGATGGAATGATGCCCACTTGAAGACCCTAAAGATGTCCCCTCCTCAGCTCAATCTAGACGGTTGTCGTGTTGGTCCACTAGGGAGACCTCACTGTAGTTGCAGCCGTCTTTAGTACACTGCAGCCATTAACGCCGGAAAGAAGAGGAGTCACACCACTATATGGAAATCAGCGTAAATGGATGGAGAAGCATAGTTTACTGTAAAGCTAAGTCTTAGTTTTGCTTACCTTGGCGAAAGCGAACAATAAATCAGCATCAAGTTTTAACATCTACTCTCGTGCAATGGAAATCAAGTATTCAATTCAATGAAATGTGAAAATGAAATGCTGCTGGTTCTTCTAGTTAGATGGATCTTCTCCATCGTTACATCATTCTATCTCTCACTGCTTTTTCCAACACATGTATTTATGTATGTTTGTTTAGTTTATTCATTTATGATTTAGTTAATAAAACTTGTCCAATTTGTGTATTTGGTTCTGATTCACTGCTTGCAAACAAAGTCTCTTTTACGATCTTGATCTTGCTACATGCACAATGCTCTGTACATGCTATGAAATAATAATTCTTCTGTGGCCATGGAAGATAACCTTTTCTTAGAATAAATTAATAATCAAAAGAGTTCATTGGACTGATTAATTGATTGTAATATTAATTTAGCCATGTCAAGTTAATCCAATTAACTGACCCAAATATTCATAATTAATCATAACAAGTTATTATTGATTAATAATATTTCCTATAGCTAAGTTCCTTACAGTAGTGTGTAAATGATACAGGCATGATAACTGGTCAATGGTGATCCTTAAAATGTGTCCAAGGTGTCCAAAAAGTTGAGAAAGATGTCCTTGCATGTATTTCTATTCTGCATTATTTACAATATAGCACAACTAATAACTATCATGATTATGGTGAAACAACAAATTAGCTTTTTATGATGCAAAATCCCTACACTGTCATTTTAGTAAGATAGTCAGTAAGATATTCAGTGGGAGATCAGTAGGATCTTTTAAGCTTTTGAAAGAAAACTCTTATACACGCCAATTAAGACTGAACTTAATTAATAATAAAAAAAACAGGCAAAAACAGCAATTTTGTGAAATATCTTTACTATATTAAATCGTTAATTTTGACATTATCACTTTATCACATTATCACATTAGTCCAGTCTTCAGTGTAACATGATCCTTAAAATGTCTAATAAAAATATTTTATTTTATTTTTAATATTTTTGTATATTTTTTATCATTTTAGTCTGTTATTTTAAATGATACACTATTTTGTATAATTTTAAATGTACCATCATATGGATCAATTCATATGGATCAATTTAATGGACCCTTGCTGAATAAAAGTTTTGAACAGTAGTGTAGGCCTATATTAACTCAGCATTTCTAAGCATTACTTGTAGCCCATTAATGTTGTTTAATGGGTTTTAATGCTATAATCGAACTTTACCCCCTTCCCTTAAAAAAAACCTTTGTATGATGTCTCTCAATATTCTGAGTAAATTAATTTTTTGTAACCTTTAGCCCCATTTTAAATAAATCGGTATCAGAATTAATTAATATGGACAAGGTTCAGTGCTTTGTACTATGTCAATATTACACAATACATTACACCTCATACTGTATGCTGAAATTAACTCAACTGAACATGCATTATCATACTTAGAGTAGCAGTCACAGTAGTAGTTTTGAACCATCTTTGAAATTGCTAGCATTCCCCTGTTCTTATGAACATTTTATGAGCTGACAACTAATATTGGTTTATTTGAGTTTGGATGAATTTCCCATATGGCATTTCGGCATAAACAGTCTTTTTCAACTGACCAGCATGAGTGGTGAGAAGACAGTGATGAAGTCAATCAGTATATGGGTATGATTAGGAGGCCATGATGGACAGAGGCCAAGGGATACATTTGGCAAAGATGCCGATGTTACTCCCCTACTCTTTTTTGAAGGACTTTTTAAGATTTTTAATGACCACAGAGAGTCAGGAACTCGGTTTAACATCTCATCCATAGGACGGTGCTCTTTGGCAGTATAGTGTCCCCTGCTATACTAGAGCGTTAGGACCCACACAGACCACAGGGTTAGCACACCTGCTAGCCTCTCTAACACCTCTTCCAGCAGCAACCTGATTTTATAAGGAGATCTCCCATCCAGGTACTAACCAGGCTCAGCATGACTTAAATGTACTAATTAAAAAAAAGTATTTAAAATGTAACTATAACTTTTCTTATGATGTAGTATATGTCTTAAAGGGATACTCCACTTTTTTTGGAATTAGGCTCATTTTACCACTCCTCCAGAGTTAAACAGTTGGGTTTTACCGTTTTCGAATATATTCAGACGATTTTTTGATATTTAGAAGAATATCAGTAACCAGACAGATTCTGGTCTCATTGACTTCCATAGTATATATATATTTTTTCCTACTATGGAAGTCAATGAGACCAGAAACTGTCTGGTTACTGATATTGGACTGAATGGATTTGAAAACGGTCAAACTTAACTGTTTGACTCTGGGGGAGTGGTAAAATGAGCCTATTTCCAAAAAAAGTGGAGTATGCCTTTAATGAGTCTAAATATATTTATATAATAGTAAACCTTGCTTATAAACGTAGAAATGGGGCTATAATTCATTATAAGCATGGTCTTCATAGAAAGTGTTACTACTAACTCTACCACCATAGTATTCCCTATTTGTAGACCGAATCTGTAATCTTTGCACACAGACTGATCTCATGAAGTAGCGTGTGTATGACACGCCAATTCGTATTTGCATTTTTGGCGTGCTATCAAGACGCATAATCGCTTTTCAGCGTGTTTATGAACGCCGTTGACTTAACGTTATATAAATATATGACTTACCTCAACCCTGTCCCTAAACTTAACCGTCACTGGGGTTAATGGCATTTATGACTGTTCCCTTACCATCCTAGTGAAAAAAAAGATATGACTTACCTCAACCCTATCCCTAAACTTAACCGTCACTGGGTTAATGCCATTTATGACTGGACATTTGATGCGCGTGTACAGACACGCGGAATGACGCGGACGTTAATGGCGTAGACATACACACTGATACACACGGATAGCTCAAAATGCGTAGAGATAACACGCCACTTGACTCGAAAGTGGCGTGTATGTTTACGCAAAAAGTCGTGATGTCATGTTGTTGCACAGAATCTTAGCTTTTAAAACCCCTTCACACCAAGAATGATAACTACATTCCACACCAACACACGATACAATTCTGGTTACTCTAGTGTTGCTTAAATTGCTTGAGCTCTTTAAAGTAGGATGGATTCTGATTGGTTGTCAATCTTTTTATTATCCATTGGCTGGAAAAAAAGGACTCTCCTATTCTTTTACACTGAGAACGTTTTTTTAAACGATATCATTATCGTTATAGCCCTCGGTGCAAACAGGCCTTTAGTCTATTCTAAACCTTACATACAATAGTTCTAACATCATCACTACAGGCTGGCTCCAGCCTGAGAAGAGGGAGACTACACCGGACAGGGACAGCAGAGCAGAATCTACCAAGGGAAAGACAGCAGGGAGCTGATTGTGGAAGAATACACACATGGGATTGTTGCAGAGATCACACCATATGAAACCCAGTCTACAAGTTCCACAAGCATACGAAAACTAAGCCTGGTGTCAGACGCTCCACAAGGGATGCAGAGGAACTCTACAGGGTTCGCCAAGTGGGGAACTCGACTGGAGCAAAAACCGCATGTATTCGCTCCATGTGGAGGGGAGTGGTGCAGCAAGCCGGCTCTAGAGCGGGAACTTCGGTGTTACTGGCTGGTTGAAGCAAGCACACAGGAAGAAAACGGCACAAGCTTCAACATTTCTCGCCCAGCCTGCTGCACTATAGATATCTATCAGCGAGGCGCCATGTGCCAGTGCCCAGGAAGTAGTGACAATCCTTTCGGATTGAGCTCTCCACCCAAGCAGGCAAGGCACGCCTTGGGCTTCTATCCAGTGGGCCATCCTCTGCTTGAAGACAGCCTTTCCTTTTTGCTGGCCTCCGTAACAGATGAAAAGCTTGTTCGAGGCACCGAGGGAAAAGCCAGGACTGGGTCTGCCTCCTCCGAAGGCAGTACTTGCAGGTTCACCACCTGCTTTCAGAAGGGAGTGGTAGGAACCTTGAGAGATGGCTGGGCCAATTTCTAAAATACTGCTCTCTCTGGTGCTGAAGCACCCAGGGATGACCATGGCTACACAAACAGGATGATAGTACAAGCCTGATATGAGCACTCACGTTCTCATTGAAGGTGAAAGACAAATATGCGATGCACCTGGTGCTTGTTATATGCTCGCCCTGCAAGCAGAGCAATTATCAATTATTGCATGCCAATGTGCATTGGCTCGTTTTAATACACTTGAGAAGTTGATTGGTCTCTTAAGGCGATCCCAATCAAGTTGTCAAGTCGAACGTGAGCGACTGAAAGGGAACTGTATAAAAGTGTAATTAAATTTAATTCCTGTCTCTCCAGTTTTATTCATAACTTCAGTATGTAATGCTTTTCTGTTATGAAATAACACAGTCTTAACCCTTAAACGTTGGTTAGATGACGATCCTAGGGCATCATCCAACTGACGCTTTACCTTTAACGTCAGTTAGATGACAGGGTAGGTTTAGGTCTGGGGTAGGGTTAGGATTCGATAAAGTCATCTAATCGACGTTTAAGGGTCCTAAAACGGCGGATGTTGACGTATGGTCAAAAGCGTCAGTTGTAGGCCTATGACGTCTTGGGATGAGACTGCGCTGTATGAAACTGATGAAGACATTTCATAATCAAGTAAATGATAATTGTGTTCAAGAGTGCTGTGTAAATCTTTTCTTTATAAATTTATGTTACTGTAGATGTTGTTCTGTTAATATAAAAATGGGATAAATAAATTTAGTCATCTAATGGAATAAATACAGATAGACAATACATATTTGTCTTTCTGTCCAGAGAAGTAATTCCCTGGTTATTAAAGGAACAGCCTTTTTAAATGGCCTTTCATTCTTTCTGGGAGACAGGACTAATAAATGGCTGTGGTGTAAAACATAATTTGCCCTTAATGTGCCTCCAGGTTCATATTGCTCCGGTCAGGAGTAAAAGCATTATCATTAATTGTGGACACAGAGGAGTTGATGATGGAAGTAATGGGAATGGAGAGGGACCCAAACCCCTGGCAGATCTGTCTAAAAGCCTGAATGATGATTTCTTATTGGGGGAGCAGCAGATAAAAGTGGGGGAGTGGGGCTAGAATGAACCGTTGATCCCACCACCGCAATTTGGAGTAAATGTCAGATGTGGGATGATTTATGGAGCTGAATGTGAGGTGCACCATCTGTTTTCTGACCGATCACAGCACCAATATGATCCAAAGCTGATGTCTGCACTCCAGTTCTCTTGCCATTCCGTTTAACTATTACAATAGCAGTTAGTAATACTAAGACACTAAAGAAAAAAAGAGATGGATACGGCCGAGGAGTGAAAGGTGTAAAGACTAACTTGACCTGAAAGCATGCAAAGAAGTTTATTTTTATTTTTTATTTTATTTTCAACTTATATATACATACTGTCACTAATGGTCTACCATTTGCATCTTACAGTAAATGCACTTAAATTGTAGAATTGTAAATTAAAGTCCCTGTAAAGTAAAATGTTACATATTGCTAAAACATATTACAAAGTCTGTGAACTGTGAAGTACTGAAATATGGAGTAAGACCGTTAAACAGTTTTTCACCATTGCAATTTTACGGATTAATTGGGCGGGGCTAAAACAGGGCTCCGTGACGCATTGGAACCCATGAGCTACTGGACACCCTCCTATTTGATGACGCACAGAGTCTGATCTCTCCCCTACACGCAGTCAATAACACTGCCCGAGCACATTCGCGTTCACCGCTCAATCAAGAATGACTGTCAGTACTAGTTACTACAGCTGAGCCTACAGTTTTCTAGCTAGCTATGCCTTCGACGCGGACATGCGTGGGCTACTACCTGGATGCGATCATGTACAAAACAAATCGGTATCTTCATTTAAATTCCCTTAAAAACGATTACATCAAGAAGAGGTTTTTAGAGAGCCTACTTGATGAAGAGCTGAGGATCACCGCCAACACCCGCCTCTGTAGTGATCGTTTTATAAACTTTCTTCAGAGACAACTTGGATTCACTGATAATTCACTGATAATCCGCTGTTACTGGTGAACGGGGGCGAAACGACGATCTCCCGCCTCAGTGTTCATCCTCCCAAAAGCTAATCAGCTAATATCACCTTCAACAGCTTTCCCGTGAGTGGGCGTGGTTTCAGCGCAGCCAGCGGACACGCCCCCAGCGTTTGATAGCAGAGAATCCTGCTCATTTTTTCAAGATTTTGATAGCTTATTTTATGCACTTCCTGGCTTTTTTTATCATTCAAATTTGGCTGGGTGCATGGCTAATTACACATTTTTCTGAGGTGTGACAAACTCAGAACACATACTTAATTTTGACTCTACAGGGACTTTAAGAAATTGTAGACTGCAGAATGAAAATACAGTTGAATCTAAGAAGAAGAAGTGAAATAACCATACAAAATAATAATAAATGGCAAATAGCACATTCTTTTCCCCCCTTCTGTTTTCATTTACATTTCCAGATTAAAAGGTAAAGGCCAGAATTAATCAAATTAATTTGAAATCTCTTTAAAGTTTTTCACCAAACAACTTGTCTTTAGTTGTTTATCAGATTTGTCTGGGAGAAGAGTAATAGAGACCATTACTGATTCAATTAGGCAATTCTAACCAGACATATAAGTGTGAGTGAGAGAGAGAGAGAGAGAGAGAGAGAGAGAGAGAGAGAGAGAGAGAGAGAGAGAGAGAGAGAGAGAGAGAGAGAGAGAGAGAGAGAGAGAGAGAGAGAGAGAGAGAGAGAGAGAGAGAGAGAGAGAGAGAGGGAGAGAGTTAGAAAGAGAGAGATGGAAAATATGTTAGAAGTAATTCCTAATTTGTCAGAATTGAGAGGAAAGTAGATTGGAATACAGTCAGTTATTTTCAACAGTAGGAAGAAACTTTTGTGTGTGTGTGTGTGTGTGTGTGTGTGTGTGTGTGTGTGTGTGTGTGTGTGTGTGTGTGCCTCTTTGTAGGTTTAGGGATAAGGTTAGTAGGGATAGATTTTACAGTTTGTACAGTATAAAAACCATTATGCCTGTGGAAAGTCCCTGAAAAACCACAAATGATTTTGGAATGAGATGAGATGATTCTTCTGAAGGTGTTTTAACAGTATTTTGTATTGTGAAAGGATTTATCATTGGGAATGCTCTGTAACCTCCTGTCACCTTGCCTCTGTCCAGGGACTACAGATGAAAATTAGCTTCTATTTCTGGTCTGTGCAACACATTTGTTGTGCAATGTCCCTGTCAAATAAATAAATACATAAATAAAAATATTTTCTTACATGCTTTTTTGGCTTTTTTTTTTTTTTTTTTTTGCTCCTGTCTGCCTTTCTGCTGGTTTGCGTCTGTAAGCTCTGTCAAGGTTTCTGTTTTGAATCTTTATTTACTATCGTTCCTTGTTGTTCATTTTGCTAAATATAACTTACTCATCAGCATATATTAGATATTGTCTAATAATGCCTATCACATTAATCTGATAATGACCGTTGGATGCTGTAGTTGTGGGACAAAACACCGCTCTTCCATTCCGATTACAAAAACAAATACATTCTCCCTGCTCAGTGAAACACCCACTGTTAATCTTGTTGAATGCGCCCTTATTGGCAATTCTATTTCATAGACCATGAAAATAGAGACACCAGCCACCATTGTCACATGTTTGCCAGGAGACAGAGCGCCAGACATCAAAGCAAATTTAAAAGTGTTTGCTCTAAGATTATTATTCACGTCAACACTACTGATGTTCGACATTGCCAGTCAGAGATCTCTAAAATTAATGTTAAAGAGGTGTGTGAACTTGCAAGTACAATGTCAGACACTATAATTTGCTCTGGACCCCTTACTGTTGCTGGAGTGACGAGATACTTGTCTGAATATTAAAATCACCAACAATTAGGACTTTATCTGCAGCCAGTACTAACCCTGATAGAAAATCAGTTGAAGTATGTATGGTGCAGTATAGTAGCCAACACAAATGTCAAATGTGATTTGTAATTTACACTAGATAGTGCTAAATTAAAGGTGCCCTATGTAAAAATTGAGGTTAAAATATCCCAAAAATGAGCTACACGCATCAAAAGAATGAGAAGAAATAAGGTTGATGATGTCATTAAAAAAATGACAAGTTATAGTGCTGCCGAGATATTAACCTGAATTAGCATGCTAAATTACTAGCCCCGGCCCGGCAGGTGTCGTAATACCAGTTTCGGCCATGGGAGGCGGTATGCGGGCGAGCAACATAACCACCAGCCAAACTGCTGTACACGAGTAACTCACGTGGCTTGTGTGTACTTGAACCTGATGTCAGTCGTGAGGAAATACAGCCCACTACTACATTTCAGTTCAGGGAAGAGTTAAAAAAATGATTGGTCGATATTATGCATGAAGAATACATTTGGTAAGTTGTAACATACTGTATCTTTCAACAGTGTTCGCGTTCTTTTACCATTAGCTAGTAGATGATCGGTTCACGTGCATTAGTCGTGTAAAGCGCCAAAACGGTATTTATTGTTTGAATTGCGTGATAAAATTAATAGAATCTGAGGGCTGACATTGATCTCCGTGTCCTTTTCTGTGCATGACAAAATTGATGTGTGGCGTGAGAGTGTGTGAAAAGTGTTGTGACAGTTGGCAGCTCTGAAAGACGCTAGCTTGGTCCACATCAGGGAATGCTGTCTGTCAAAGTAATTAAAACTAATGATAAAAATGTAATATGAACAAAACGAATACCATAAAACTAGAAATAATAGCCTGGGCTTTAATTTTCCCATATCGTCGAAATGCACCGACTTGTCTATGAGACGGCCTTTATAATTTAGTATTGAGATGTTGTTCATTTAGTCTCTAATCTGTAAAAATCTCCAAATGCTCCACGTGAAACTGCGGTCTTCCAACCTTTTACTATCATGTCAATTGATTTGATTAATATGCATGAGGGAGACAGAGCAACACAGCGCTCGCCCGTGTTGTTTGAAGACATGAGAGTGCGCGCGGCCGCGGAGGTATTTCTCGAGGTATACTGCTTCCATCTGGTATGGAATATGGTGTATGATTTGATTTTAAATACCAGAGTGCACCTTTAAGCACCAACACTTCAAAAGAATTATATTTTAAACATGACTTCTCAGTAATTCTGAATATATTACTATAAATTACAGCAACACCTCCCCCTTTGCCTTTCAGATGAGGCTCATGTTTATAACAGTAATCTTGGGGGGTGGACTTATTTAAAGCAATATAATAGTTTGGTTTTAGACAGGTCACATTAGCACATTTTAGCCAGATGTGATGTGTTTGACAGAAACCTGGCCAAAAACCAAACAATTACATTGCTTTAAATGAGTCCACCCGTTAAGGGTTTCCTGTTGGAACGGTGTCGTTTTAACGGCTCCTAAGTTAATAGGGCTTGGCAACGTGACGTCAGCCACAGAGCGCCGCGGTGGCTGATGGGTAGCGCCGCCATACTGTGAGGCCAGCTAGACATGGCCCATTCCACTGTCAATCTGTGGGCGGACGCGAATCCGGACCGCTAATATGTAAAGTAAACATTTCGATTCATTTTTAAGTTATGGGAAGAACTTGTTGTGATGTCCGTTCACACGACCGACAAGGAATAGTCAGATTTTCTTCAGCTTTCCCGTCTGGAGGCAGAATCAAGGAAACGGTCTGATGTGAAAAAGTCGTCAGACGTAGCTACAGACATCAAGTTTTCCAGCATCCCAAGATCGCTAAAAGTGTTCCAGACATTTGTATTCAGGTGAGTGTCAATGTATTACGGACATTCTACCAGAATTGTACAATTCCACTTCAAAATATCTTGGAGATAAATAGATCTTATTATTTAATTAATGTTAGAATAATCTTCTAATGAGTTAGTTTGACACAAACAGTATTTTCTTCTTTTCTTGATTACATGTCCCTGATTGTATCTAACGTTGTATCATATCTAAAATATAAAATAAATATACGTCATTTGTTGGTCAAATGTAGTGAAAAAAAGACATTAACTGAGGAGATTTTACAAACACAGGATGGCAGGTATCATAATATTTAACGTGATGCTGACTGTGGACTGACATTTAGGATAAGATTTGTTTTTGTTTATTGAATATGTATTGGTAAAAAATCCTATTTTAATTTCTTATTATAATTTTAATGTTAAATAGGGTGTGATTTCTATAATATGCACCTAAAAATGTATTTATGTTGTTTAGAAAGAAGTTGTTTCACTGTGGTGTTTTGTTTATTTCTGTAAATTTTTTTTATGTCTTCTTGAAGGTAAACCATCATGTAAAATGGATGAGTCAAATCCTGACTGGGCTCCATCACTGCAGGGGAGGAGATGACTCTTCTTGACAAGAAAGCGAATGTTTGCTGTATACTTCTAAACATCCCAGTGTGGTTGTAAAACCAGTTGAAAATGTGCATGTTAAAACTTTCCTTTTAATGTTGTAAATATGTATATAACTGGTGTAGATGTATATTAGTTTTGATGACATGATGAAACTTTACATACTTAAATACTTCAATTGACAACAGATGATACAGTATGAATTTGTAGAAACTGCTTTAATACAAATTAAATTTGTAAGTGCAAAAACAACAACAGTTTCTTGGGGGTGGAAATTTTGTTGAATTTTTCCAGCGATAAATGTAAACATATCTGTGTAAACAACTTCAGAAACTACAACACAAAAGATTACAACTTGTTGCAACTCATCAACCACATCTAATATCACTCACTGTACAAAAGGTTGTTGGAGTGAAGTAAACCTGAATTATATATGTGCAGGGTAGACTGAGTACAGTTGAGACACCGTAAATAACTTGCGTGTGCAGCAAAGCATAAGTTGTGATTTTTGCTGTGCACATGCATATTAGTGTCCTCTTTGATTGTGGGAAATTTGAACAATGGACGCATCTCCGATCCGAGATATTGGCAAACGTTGTTTTTTTTTTTTCTAAGATAAGACTTTCACTTCACACTCCACAATGAATAGCTTATTATCCTTATGAGACTGTTAAACATAACTGGTACCATCACAAACGTTATTCTGTGCCCTCAAAACTGACATATTTTATGAGATTGTGACATGCAAGGTCAATGCAAAATCTAGCTACTTATGGGTGTTATTGATTGATAATATCTTAGTCTACAAACTATTGAAATGTCATGTGGAAATTCACTTTTTCTCAGTATCTATTTTTGTGTGAAAAATCACAACTGAAAAAGTGTCTTTACTGTACTCAGTCTACCCTACATTTCTCCGCTCCTCCTGCCATTCATGTGCAGTGTGCACTCTCCACCTGTCCACGGCTGCTGGCGGTTCATTCAGTCGCTGAGAGTGCATGACCTTAAGAATAGACAAAGACAAAAGAAATGTGAATACTGTAATGTCAATATCTCTGAATTTATTTCAGATCTTCAAAAGAACCATTTATTTTAAAGTATTATGGCTGAATGTTAATAACATGTTTTTATGAATGATGGCCATTATCACACTGATATTAAACTAGCTACTGATTTTCCCACACATTTAAACATTTACTAATAAATATAAATCATTTAAAAAAATATATAACAACTTTAAGGCTTTATTTATTTATTTGCATCGTTATACCAGCGTGTTCTGTAAGTTACAATGACAAATAAACAACCTTGTAGGCCTAATATCATTGTAATGTTGCGGGTTATGGAAACATGCTAAAACGAAAGGAAACTAGTAACTTACCTTCGTTCGGACGACAGTGTTTTCACCGGCTTACAACTCTCCAGGCCATTGGTAAACTGAACGTGGGCTTCCAGAGACTTATAATCACGAAATTGATGTATAGGCACTGACAAAAAAATGTTAAAATATCAGGAAATGTGACGGCAGGAAAGGCATCAGGGTCGCGGATGCACTGTTCTTTGGACTTCATAAAGATCGACATTTTCAATAAAGTTGTGTTTTTCAACGTAACGTTAGCGTTTCTTGGCGTCCGGTATGAGTTTTTATCTGTAAACTTTTTTTAAAGCATGCTCAGATAAGTATAATTAATACAACCAACATAGCTGCTGTATAATGTAACTTGGTTACCGGCTTGTGTTTGTGGCCTCACAATATGGCGGATACTCCCCACAATACATTGCGCGATGGCGGCGCAGTGATGTCAGTTGCCAAGCCCTATAACTAATGATCGTTGTGACGGAAGGGAATCAATCAAAATTGAGCAAATGATGTGTAGGAATATAAGTCTATAAGACTAAGTCCTGTTCGATAATGTATTGCATTATGTTTATTCACAAGCTACAATTGTGATATATTAGTGCAGGTTTCAAATTAATTCAATTTGATTAGTGTTGTCACAGACCAAAAGAGTTTACTCATGAAGGAAAATCATTTCATTTTAGATACATGTTATATTTATACACAACCAGAACAAGTAGGATGATCACAGAGGATTGTGCAGTAATACCCCACCATGAGATGGCTGGGTATAAAAGTGAAAAGTGATTAATAATGCAGGGCTTTTCATAGTGTGTGGAAATCCCTTCCAGATGTTGACTAGAACTGTGATACTCAGTCAGAGCCAGTTATCTGGGCTATGCTGATGAGGATGATTATGGCTGAGGACACTGGGAGAACAGCAGTCTATTCTTTGTAACACTTGTTTGCTCTAACAGTGAAGCATGTTTTAATTCCCATCCTTCCCCCTCAGCACATAAGAATTCATCATAGTCCACATAACACAGTACTGTTATGAGGTTAAATGAAAGAAACTCAGTGACTTTACAGAGGATGTCTATAAAATATACATATACGAGAATATGGAAAGTGTGTTATAGAGAGTGACATACTTAAATTTTGAACTTTCTGCCAAACAGCCCATGAAAACAAGGCTAAGTAGCCAGTATTAGGTCAGCTTTAAACTTCGGACCAATAAGGTAATCTGCAAATAGCAACTAGAACTCTTTAAGGAACTTTCACCCTGTGAAGAGGAGCTCCCTAGATACTGTATGCCACAGTATAGGGAATATTTCCTTCTGGCCATCAGGAACGTTATGTGGAGCCTCATTGCCAGTTTTTGAGAAGCTTAAACTGGGTCAGATTATTTTATTTGAGGGGAAAAGTACGAATGGTGTTTGACGATGACCTGAAAGGGGAGTTTTGTTTATTTTAACATCCTGATAATATGTGCGTTGAGTATTTGCAGCACATTTTTGTATTTGGTTGCACTGAACTGTCATTTCCCACCATGGACGGAATTTTCCTTATCACACAATGCTTCCCCGCCGCCATTAAAGGGGTGATGAACTGAGAAATCAGATTTTCCTTGAGCTTTTGACATCTAAGAGGTCATCATATTATAAAACTATCCTGTAAGTTTCAGAACTGAAAACGTCCTTATGAGTCCAATAAAAGCTTTTATTGGCACCAGCCCCAGCAAACGACTCGTTTTTAAAAGTGGGGAGCTATGACGTCAAAGAGGATAAAACAACAACCCCGCAGAAGTAGATCAACTCCTACTTCAACACGGCCAGTTTAGCCCCTCCCACCGATTCATACATTACACACAATAACGCATAGCTAAATAATAGGCCTACCTCGTGATGACAAACCAGATCGATCTACCGAGCAACACAGAATATTGTGCAGTGCCTGGTTGTGAAAGACGACAGTCGTTGTATAAGATTCCTCTGGATTCCAATAGGATTGCAACATGACATCATGACTTTTGCGTAAACATACACGCCACTTTCGAGTCAAGTGGCGTGTGATCTCTACGCATTTTGAGCTATTCGCGTGTATCCGCGTGTATGCGTGTATGTCTACGCCATTAACGTCCGCGTCATTCCGCGTGTCAGAACACGCGCGTCAAATGTCCAGTCATAAATGCCATTAACCCCAGTGACGGTTAAGTTTAGGGATAGGGTTGAGGTAAGTCATATCTTTTTTTTACCTAGGATGGTAAGGGAACAGTCATAAATGCTATTAACCCCAGTGACGGTTAAGTTTAGGGACGGGGTTGAGGTAAGTCCTATATTTATATAACGTTAAGTCAACGGCGTTCATAAACACGCTGAAAAGCGATTATGCGTCTTAATAGCACGCCAAAAATGCAAATACGAATTGGCGTGTCATACACACGCTACTTCATGAGATCAGCCTGAGGATTGCATGGATAAACTTTATTTTTAATGATGTTCCAGCTTATGAGGGTAAAACATCGTCGTCTGTTTTCTGCTTTATTTCACTGAGGATTGTCCTGTAAACAAGACTGGATTTACAGACCGATTAAGAGTAAAGAATGGTGCTGTGCCATCTATATTGGATCTGACAGGAATTGTGCAACACACAGACTTTGGGTTGAATCATTACAGTTGCCATTTTACAACATTGGACGTTTTAAAACAATACAAGTGCATCGATGAGGTAAGTTGAAACTCATTATAATATGCAAAACTGTTATCCACTCACAGCAGTGGGCGTTTACTTCCAAGTCTTCAGTGTGAGACGCCCATAAAAATCCAACGTTTTTCAGCTAGGCTAAAAACTAGGGTACAAAATAGCCTATTAGTTATTCATTTGGATGTTTTTGAAAGCAAAAACCAAGCGAACGTCATAAGTTGACCTCAGACAACAATATAATAAAATTTAAAAAGCCAGTTCATGACCCCTTTAACAAGATTTTCCCGCCAAGATGTAGGGGGTGCTATTATGCACCTTCTGACAGAGTACAGAATCTTCTGATCCAAAAACAAGTGAATCTGCAGAAACATACAATAGAAGCATTGCTTCTGCACATGTAATATAATGCAATCATCAAACATTAAACAGCGTATAAATCAAAACTGAACTGAATGAAATGTTGACTCAAGAAAATGTATAGGACTGAGCAAGCTTTTGGGGGTGTTGATGGACACCATCAATGGTTTTTTATCATCGTTCTGAATATGACAAAGACAAAGTCTTTGACAAAAGCGCAATTTTCACAGCTTAGTGTTCAAAATGTAGGTCTCAAATGCAGATCTCCAAAGCAGTTTGATGTACATATTTTTTATAGGTTTTATCAATATGAGTGTTCCCTGGGAATTGAACCCATTACTTCAGTGTTGCTTCTGGCACCAAGTTCAATCGCTTGAGCTACCCCATTTATGTAAAGCAGGCTAGAAATGATTACATTATAACTCTAGTTTTAGACCAAGTTACATATTCAGTAGCTGGGAATTAAAATAATCACTACTTTTTGTATCCATTATAAAAAGTTGGAGCAGTCACTGATAAGATGATAATGTCTTTTGTAATGGCAGCTAATACAGCGGTCACAGAGTCAGCCACACCATCACAGCCAATGGGGTAATCCACCAGCCGGAAACGGAAGACCCCCTGGGGGCACCATTTAGCAAGCCTTAACCTGCTGTTAGCATTCCATTGACTCCAATTCATTTTGGCGTCACTTTGACACCGAACAACTTTACATCTAAGTCGTTTAAAGACTCCATTTATCCATTGTTTATTCCTAAAGAAACATGACAGTGCACAGTATAAAAGACTCCATTACCTTGTATCTTGTCATGGGCCCGTAGAAGCAGTTTTTGTAAAAAATAGGCTAACGATTGCGTCATAACCATGTGACTCTCCAACACATTCTCATCCTTTGGCGTCATATAGGTGACGCCACATTTTGACGCTAAAGGATGCCAGTCACCTGTATGACACCTTAGGTTCTGCGTGTAATATTGACGCTAAAGGGTGCCATGTGCGTAGTATTTCAGCGAAATGTCCAGCCCGTTCTCATCCTTTAACGTCACATAGAACGCTATATGCAAAAACGGCGCTATACTACACACATGGCACCCTTTATCGTTAATATAACATGCGAACCCAAGACGTCATAAATCCTTTAGCGTAATATGAGACTACCCTACCCTACCCCACACCTAAACCTACCCATCATAACACGTGTTATGTTAACGATAACGGGTGCCATGTGCGTAGTATAGCGCCGTTTTTGCATAACGTTCTATATGACGTTAAAGGATGAGAATGCATTGAAATGTCATATGGCTTCACCTATATGACGCCAAAGAATGAGAACGGACTCGACTCACTGTCGCACAGTAGATAAATTACCTTGTAGACAGGAGGAGAAGCTAGTGGCAATCTGGGGGACATGGAAGCATAATGTCTGATAAAGTCAAGGGAGAAGCCCATAGAGAGTCATAAAGTTGATCCTGCTTCAAGTTCATTGACAGCTACTCATGCTCTCAGTCTCTGCAAGGTTTGGAAGTGAATGATTCAGGTTCCTCTTGGCACAGCTACTAAGACTGACAGCTACGTATGTACACTGTGTACACTCAGCCATCAGGAAGTTAATGCTTCTAATTGACCTTACTTTTCTCCATTAAAGTCTATGGCCAAGGACCGCCCAAGAGTAAGTCAGACCGACATGTAAAGCAACCACAGTTAGTTTTGATCATCATCATGTTTAGAGGCAGGCAAAGTAAAGTCAGTACATCCACAATAACAGGCCGGCGAGCAATTCATTCAAGATCATTTAATGTGGTTGTCTCACAGGCTCTATTAATATACGGCAGTTGGTTTAAAATGCTGCAGCAAGTGCTTTCTAGATCCAAGAATATGTTCACATCAGCCCCATTTTATCTTGCCGCTCCCAGACTGTTGCTAAACCTATATCTGCCACACAATAATACTTGCCATAATAATAATCCAATCTGTAAAGCTACTTTAAAACTGTCTGTTGTGAAAAGCACCAGGCCTGTACAAATAAACCTGACTAGATGTGTCCATTCTGTTATGATATGAGCAAAAGTTTGGTTAATCATGAACATGTTGCAATTCTGATGCAGTGGCCAAATGGTAGCACAGAACAACTGAATAGGCTTATTATTATTATTATTATTATTATTATTGTGGCTTTTCATACAATTGCTGTATGAGGATTTGTTTGATACTACAATTGCTGTATGGGGATTTGTTTGAAGCAATATAACCTTCACAATACTGCAGTCTAATAACGGCTACAACTATATCTAGAAGACGTCAAGGAGAAAAAGTAGAACTATGTGTAACACCTACAACACCTGATTGCAATAGGTAATCTATTTTTGTGGACCACTAGGTTCGTCTAGGGAGCCTGAAATAATTGTTGCTTAAAGATATGTACAGATAAAATGAACCAGAACTTATTTTGATATCAGCCGACTATTTTTTTTACTTTTAACAATGTAAAGAGAATAATGAAAGGAATTTGTTTTAAACAATCAATAAGAACAATCACCAGAAAAAAAATACAATTTCAATGCACAATATACCGGTATGAGGAAAAAAAATGTACAAGAGTGAGATCTCACAAAATCCTATAGGTGCACCTTCATAAATAAACCCACTCTTATATGTATATCAAATGAAGTTCGTTCACATTCATCCAATAGTTTGGTATGGATGCAAAACAACAACTGAATCAATCAAAATCGTCCATAAGTCCATAAAATTCGAGCTGAATTTTTAAGGGGAAAAAAAACCAAAATGTCCAGTCCTTTGAACTCGATCCTGGAAAATTTGAATCACTTTCTCTTACAAGCGGATGCGATGAGACCCGTTTTCCGGTTTGGTCACGTGACGCTCGACATAAAGCCTATTCTCCCCCCTGCGCGAGAGCACGTTCTAGAAAGAGCAGGCTTAAAGGGGCAGTACTCCATTTTTACATAAATAATGTAAACAGATGAAAAACTCAAAAAAATAAATTAAAACATACAGAATTTTCTTTTCTTTCTTCCAGAAACATTTCTTCTTGTTTTGTAAATCATATAACTTATAGATTTTAATAAAATCAACATAAATGAGCACTATTGTGTGTTGTCAAGTCAAGTCAAGTCACATTTATTTATATAGCGCTTTTCACAATACAGATTGTATCAAAGCAGCTTCACAGTGATAACATGAAAGTAGTACAACACAGATCGATAATATTGTTAAATATTAAATAATCCTAAATAATCCCGACTAAGCAAGCCAAAAGCAAGGCGACAGTGGCAAGGAACCAAAACTCCATCAGATTGGATGGAGAAAAAAACCTTGGGAGAACCCAGGCTCAGTCGGGGCCAGTTCTCCTCTGGCTTACATTCATATTGTTTATTTATAACTATTAAATATAAATATTGTTTATGTCTAAAACAGCCCCATAACATATCGCAGGCGTTGAGTCGTCTCTTCACAGGCGATGGTCTTCTCATCACATGCGGTGGGGCATCCGAAACCCCCGTGAGATGCTGGATACAAGGCTGGACCTGACGAACGCCATTTTTCTCGGGACAAGCGTCCCGAGATAACAGCAGAAAGGCAGATGGGAAATAATTAGCATAGCTGATGTTCATAATTAGCATAGCTGATGTTCATAATAATTTCCATTGTACGGGTGTCGGTGTTAGAAAACCACTATCTCACGAACTCTCCGCAACCCAAACTCTCCGCAATGCAACTCAGCCATACGGACCGACCCGTTTGTCTAAAAGGCTATCGAGCCCCACTGGTGCGTTAAGCAATTTCAGTGGCAAACGGTTCCGTATGGCATAAAAGAGGACTGAAAGGTAGGCATTATGTGAATGCTTGACTGAAGAGATGCGTCTTTAGTCTAGTTTTAAACTGTGTCAGCGAGTCAGAGCCCCGGACCGTATCGGGAAGGCTATTCCAGAGTTTTGGAGCTAGATGCGAGAACGCCCTCCCTCCTTTACTGGACTTAGATATCCTAGGAATGACCAGAAGCCTTGAATTTAGTGATCGAGTGTTGAGTATTGCTTTTGTCACTATGTAGCTAAATCACCTGTGCTACACTCTCCCCTCCAGAATCTATGCACGTCCCGTTGCATTAGACCTTATTGGCTGGCATGTAACTGGCACATCAAAGGCTGGAGGTAAGGATACTTCAGGAAAGTTAACTCCATTTAGAGAGTTTGTAAAGGCAGTGGTTAGGCCATGAAAAAGTGCTTGGGCAACAGATATTAGTGGGTTTCCCAACTCTCTATACTGCAGTCTTTCCGGCTTTTCCCTTTGCCTTTGGGAACGTCTTATTAAAAAATCTGGCCCTTGAGACAGTTCAACCTTTTCAGCATTGGATGAAGAATCAACTGGTATTTCAGTTTCCTCTCCGATTTCCACCTGATCACTCTCTTGCCCTTCCTCTGCGGGACGTTCAGGTAAGTTTCCACTTAGTTGATTCTCTGACAATTCACTTTTCTATAACATTTTGTCAGATTCAGTCAACTGATCCATAACTTCTTTAAGCATCTTTTCAGTGTGTGAATTGTCACAGCCAACCTCTTGTTCTACAGGAATCATCTCTATAGGCAATTTCTCCGTAACATGAACTGTTGAGGACAATTGAGGGCAATCAAACTGCTGAGGGCATCTCACCGGAGGGTTCAAGGTAGGTATGAGAGTACCCGATGCTTCTTGATGAGGTTCCTCAGAAGTAGGGATTCTTATCCAGTACTCCGGAATAGGGATCGACCGATATATCGGCCGGCCGATATATCGGGCCGATATTTGCGGTTTTTACGTGTATCGGAATCGGCCGATACACGGCTGCGCGTTCGCCGATAGTTTTTTTTCCCCCGACGTTATTTATAAGCAGGCGTTCACGGGCAGCTCTGTGCTGCTGCTGGAGACTGTAGTTCACGAGCCCCGCCCTCCCCCACTAACAGAGTGCAACCTGCTCTTCACAAGAACGGTAACTTAAACTTTCAAAGCATCTTTTAAATGTTTGACAGCTGAAATATTGTCAAACACTTTGAAAATGGAAACACGTTGCTCTATAACTGTTATGTGCTTGCATATATATAGCTAAGCAAGTTTGTGAGTCCAAATGAAAAACGCGAATGCCTCGTCTATAAAACTTAACTGCTTGCCATTGTATTCGGGAGCTGCAAATAGCTAAGGTGTAGACTATCCGTTCAGTGTGCATTAGGGCTGTCTATGAATATTCTAAATTCGAATATTTATTAATTTTGAAGGTGAAAATTAATATTTGAATGGGAAAAACACGCCCGCGGTTGCAGACTAATAAAGTTACCACAGCCCTCAGCTCGCTCGGAGCGCTCACTGTTGGTTTAATATACTGTGAAACTTCAATCAATGAATGAAGCCTGCTATATTTGGGACAAGAGTCGCGACTCACAACCTTAAATTGCTTGCACAAAACTCTTGATAAGCACTCAACATTTGTTTGTTGTTGATCATTTAACTGACGCGCAGAGAGCGCGAGGGCGAGGGAGAGCGAGTGCCCGTGAGCGAGAGAGCTCTGCGGTCTTGGCCATTAGTTGATTTACTTGCTTTTTAATACGTTGTCATATATGTTTAAACTCAAATAAACTATCTAATACTAGTAGTTATGTCTCTTTGTATTAATGTGTTTTGTTATGACGTAATGAGCGTCAATGACAAAATGCGCAACGGGAGGTTCGAATATGTTTTTTAGAGGGAATATGCAAACGCCATTTGAGCAATTTTGACAGCCCTAGTATGCATACGGGTGCTGTAACGACACTGGTCATAGGATTAAGTAATGCCAACGTTGTTCTGTGCTTTTTGTGGGAGATTTATTCAGAGCCCACCTGGCTGAGGTTTGGACGCGTGTGGTGTGTGTCTCCCTCCATCGCAGTGATATTAGAGACTAGAAATGCTCATTTTATTTTATGTAAAAAAAAATGAAACCATGGCAGTACATAGTTCGTTTCTTTTAAAATGAAGTACAATGTGCACTTTATGCTGGTTGCTACTTTGGCAATAGTGTAATTATTTAATTTGTGCTTAAATATTTATTTTCAGCACTGAACTTTTTTTGTTCTACCTCATGTTTTTAATATTTGTTAAATTGTTTATTTACTTGTTCTTGTTCTACCTCACATGTTTTTACTATTTGTTAAATATTAATTTTTGAAGTTAATTAAATTTTACTTTTATTAAATTGAGACCTGTAACATTTGTTAACATCATCTATTTTTATGATGTAAATTGAGGGAGTAAAATGTATCGGCTCCAAATATCGGCTCAAGAAAATCGGCAGCCCATATCGGTATCGGCTAAGGCTGATGGGAAAAAAATCGGTATCGGTATCGGCACTAAAAAATCCATATCGGTCGATCCCTACTCCGGAACTTCATCTTCTATTTTCTCTGTAACATCGTCTGCACCATCCTTAACAGAATTTCCATCTCTGGCCTGCTGACGTGTTCTGGGCTTTGAAATAGCTTTTGTTGGGTTAGGCTCCATCTCACTTGCCACAGGGAGAAATCCACAGGGAAGCAGAAGATCTCGATGCAAGGTACGTAATGGTCCTTCTTTTCCTTCAGGTCTTACTGTATATACTGGAAGGTCACCAGCCCGACGTTCGACAATATAAACAGATGGCTCCCATTTATCAGCAAGTTTGTGTTTTCCTCACAACCGGACTTGTCTCACCAAGACTCGATCACCAACCTCCAGGGTAGAATCAACAACATGCTTGTCGAACCTTATCTTGTTCCTTTCAGCAGTCTTGAGTGCATTGCGGGTAGCAATTTGATAACTCTCTTCAAGGTGCTTTTTAAGGTTTGACACATATTGAGAGTGTGACAATCTCATGGATGTGGTAGGAAGACCAAAAGCCAAATCAATGGGTAGTCGGGGCTGCCTCCCGAACATTAGCTCGTAAGGAGTGAATCCTGTGACATAATTTTTCGTACAATTGTACGCATGAACGACAGGTTTAACGAAGTCACGCCAGTGCGTTTTCTGTGAGTCACTCATGCTACCTAGCATGTTCAAGAGTGTTCTGTTGAATCTCTCCACAGGATTACCACGTGGATGATAAGGTGTGGTTCTTCCTTTTTTAATTCCAGAGATGGCACAGAGCTCTTTAATAGTGTGCGATTCGAAGTCAGGACCCTGGTCGCTGTGTAACCTTTCAGGAAATCCGTAGTGGACGATGAAATTGTCCCATAGAGCTTTGGCGACGGTTCGAGCTTTCTGATTTGCCGTTGGTATTGCCATTGCATACTTGGTAAAATGATCTGTTATTACAAGTATGTCTTTGGTATTACTTTGATCCGGCTCCAAAGAAAGAAAATCCATACACAGCAACTGTAGGGGTCTTGTTGTCTGTATGTTGACAAGCGGAGCTGCTTTCTCTGGGTGGGCTCTGTGAATCACACGAGGACAAGTTTTAATCTTTTGTTCAACATCAAATGCCATCTTTGGCCAGTAAAAGCGGGATCTTACTAGATCAATGGTACGGTCCATCCCCATGTGGCCCATCCCATCATGGAGATTTGTCAGGACATCTGCTCTGAGCTCTTTGGGTAAGACCAACTGGTAAGTCAGAACTTCTCCATTCTGTCTCTTTCTGTACAACACCCCATCTAGGAACACAAAACGATTCCACTCTCTCCTCATAAGAGAAAGTTCCGGGAGTTCCAATCTCAAGGTGGAAGGGGGTTTCTCTCCTGATTTCAGGTGAGTAATGATCTGAGAAATGGTTGAGTCAGCGCTTTGCTTATCAATGAGATCCTGAACTGACAGATGAGGTATGAGTGAGATTCCATGCTCTTCTTCCTCATAGCTGCTTGGCACAGCACTAGAACTCATAGCAAGGGATTGAACTAGCACTGCTCGGTTACTTGCACCTTCCATAACATCTTCCGGCACAGAACAAATCATATGCTTGTCACAGATAGCTTCAACTTCATGCCGTGAAAGGCTTGTTGTTTCTGGATTCCCAAGATGTAAGGTTAGGAATTTATCAATCCTCTCTTGTTCCTTCCTTGAGACAAGATCAGGAGTAACTTCATGGGGACGTCTAGATAAACCATCCGCGTCAAGGTTAAGTTTCCCTGCTCTGTACTTCAAGGAGAAATTGTAAGTGGAAAGAGCAGATAACCAGCGATGGCTGGCTGCATCCAGCTTCGCAGTAGTCAGTACATAAGTAAGTGGGTTACTGTCGGTGACAGCTGTAAACAGACTTCCATAAAGATAATCGTGGAACTTTTCCGTCACAGCCCACTTTAAAGCAAGGAATTCAAGTTTGTGCGCTGGATAGCGATGTTCGCTGAGTGACAAACCTCTACTTGCGAAGGCAATCGGCCTCATTCTTCCCTCCTGCTCCTGGTACAACGCAGCTCCCAAACCTGTGGTGCTTGCATCCGTGTGTAAGATGTATGGTAGTTTAGGATCCGCAAAGCCCAAGATAGGAGCCGAGGTAAGCTTGTCAATGATTTCATCAAAAGCTTGCTGGCAAGTAGCTGTCCAGCGTAGTTTGAATGGCTCTCCAGGACTCAGGTATTGACCTTTTGTCTCTTGAGTCTTCTTCGTTTTTCGAAGGGGAGGGTATCCAGAGGTAAGATTGTTTAAGGGTCTCACTACTTTGGAGAAGTCTTTAATGAATCTCCTGTAATACCCTGCGAATCCAAGGAAGGACCTGAGTTCCTTCAAGTTTGTCGGACTTGGCCAGGTTTTTAGGGCCTCAATCTTGTCAGGATCCGTCTCAACACCCTTTGCAGACACAATGTGCCCTAAGTATCTCACTGAGGTCTGGAAAAATCTACATATTTCGGGGGACAATTTGAGACCATAGTCTTTCAGACGTTGAAGAACTTGCAGAAGTCTTTTCTCATGCTCTTCTAGTGTTGCAGAAAAGACTATGATATCATCTATAAAGACTAGAACCTCTTTGAGATTGATGTCTCCCATGCAGCGCTCCATTAATCTCTGGAACGTGCTGGGTGCATTTGTGACCCCCTGGGGCATCCTATTAAACTCCCAGAAGCCCATGGGACAAACAAAGGCAGTCTTCGGCTTGTCCATTTCCTCCACCTCAACCTGATAGTACCCGGACTTGAGGTCTAAAACTGAAAACCATCTAGACCCAGTCAAAGCAGAGAAAGTCTCTTCCAGATTAGGCAGAGCATAAGCGTCCTTAATGGTTTGCATGTTGAGCTTCCGATAATCGATGCAAAGTCTCACCTCTCCATTCTTTTTCCTCACCACCACGATTGGGGAAGAGAAAGGAGACTCTGACTCCCTTATAACTCCAGCATCTAACAGTTCTTGTAGATGTTTTCGAACAGCTTGGATGTCTTTAGGGTGAATAGATCTGGTTTTGTGTTTAAATGGCGTCTCATCATGCAGTCGAATATGGTGTTTAGTCTTGATGGTGTGACCAAAATCAAGATCATGGCGTGCAAAGACTTCATGCATTGAATTAAGCTTTCTTGTCACCCTTTCTTTCCATTCAGGGGTCAGCGGCGAATCGTCAAGATTGAATTCAATTTTGAAGTCATCTAACAACCTTGTCTGATCAACGGGAGGTGTCAACACACTATCTTGACTCGTAGGTAAAACACTGTGAATAGAATTTACTTCAGCCACCCGGATCTTTGATGGAATGACCACATCGTGCTGCGACTCATTTTTCAGTACAATGGGTAAACGGTCTCCTTTGACAGGAAGGGTAAACAAGCAACTTGACACCATTATTCCACCAGGTAAAGATGACATATGTGGAGCTTCCACAATAACCCATCTGTCATTCACTGGACTAGCCATCCGGATTGACCCCTCAAGAACTACTGTCTTCCCAGCAGGAATGGTTTCAGGGACTTGACAGTTCAAACCCACCCAACCCAGGGTATTAGATGCACTCTGCTTGTGCGTGAACTCAAGGACTTGTAGGACCGCTCTGTAACCTTGATGAATGGGTTGATGACTCGACTGCTTCGAAGAATACTCAGAATATAGAGAGTTCAGTGTGTTAGTGCCTATGAGCACTTGAGCGTTAGGTCTACCATCTGGAATGATCAGCGCAAGGGTCTGCACTTCAGTGTCTGATCCTACGAATTCCTTTGGAAAGGTTATCAACGTCTCAATGAAACCCAAGTAAGGAACTTGACACCCATTTGCACCTTCAATTTCAAGCAAGTTGTACAAAGGTTGAATAGCTTGGTTTGCAAAGTTGTCTTGGTAGAATGAAAAAGGAAAAGTGGTCACTTGTGACCCAGTATCAAGAAGACAATTAATCTCTTTGTCAGCAACTATCACTTTTGCGGTGCATTTTGTCCCAACAAGACCAGGTGGAAGTCTTTTGCATTCACGGGTGAGATTATGGTCAGCCGGGGTGGACACGGTAAAGTTATCTCTGGGACACTGAGTAGTCTCTCCAGTTCCTCTTTGTCCCGTAACAGGAACTGGAACTAGTTTAAATCTTGGGAGTCAGGGGACTTGTTACTTTTCTCCCACTGCAACTGCTTTTCCCTCAGCTGGCGTTTCTTAGCATTGACCAGGGATGGATTTGGGTCGTCTTCACATTGGGAGGCTATGTGGCCATCCTCCCCACAGTGAAAACAATACCAGGGTCTTGGCTTAGTTGGCTTGTTATGTTGCTGGTTGGCCTCTCTGTTTGGCTTCGGCGTGGATGTCTTAGCTGATCTTAACTGCATACTGGTCTCCTTCGGCTTTATCTCTTTACCTTTCTTAGAAGGTTTCATTGAGGCAATCTGGTGTTGTAGCTCAACTACCAATCGCTTTAGTTCTCCCACTTCATCGCACTTCTCAACAGAAGATGCAGAACTGACAGCGTGAAGATTTGACACAACACGTCTCGTAGGTACAGAGGATTGCTTGGCAATACCTAAGTGTTGGTTCATCCGCACTGCTTTTATGGCTTGCTTATCTTCCTCTGTTCTCAACAACAGCAGTAAGTCAGAGAATGTGGGTGGATTGTTTCTTTTCCGCTCTAACTGGAGCTCAGTTATCAAAGCATTATCCCAGCATCCCCGGCAGAATTGTTTATGTACAGATAAACATATGATTAAATGATAAAATATGTACAGATAAAATGAACCAGAACTTATTTTGATATCAGCCGACTTTTTTTTACTTTTAACAATGTAAAGAGAATAATGAAAGGAATTTGTTTTAAACAATCAATAAGAACAATCACCAGAAAAAAAATACAATTTCAATGCACAATATACCGGTATGAGGAAAAAAAATGTACAAGAGTGAGATCTCACAAAATCCTATAGGTGCACCTTCATAAATAAACCCACTCTTATATGTATATCAAATGAAGTTCGTTCACATTCATCCAATAGTTTGGTATGGATGCAAAACAACAACTGAATCAATCAAAATCGTCCATAAGTCCATAAAATTCAAGCTGAATTTTTAAGGGGAAAAAAAACCCAAAATGTCCAGTCCTTTGAACTCGATCCAGAAAAATTTGAATCACTGTCTCAAGTGATAGGAAAAATAATGAAGAAAATAGAGTGAAAATCCCACCTCAAAGTCGAAGAAATAGAGTTCACAAAACAGGGTTAGGACTAGGCTACTCAATCAGATCGTCCAGCGTCCAGATCCATGGGGGGCTCGCCATCAAAGGAAATATCCAGATTTTTTTCAACAGGAACAAAAAACCTGACCTGTATTTTAGGTCAAAATGATAACAATATTAGGCTACTATCTTCTTATTTCAAAGGGAAATAATTTTAACACAGCAGTAAGCTGCATTATCACCATATTACAGCAATAACCAGAATAAAATTACATTTGTCAACCACATAAAGAAAGTTTTTATATAAAACTAATATTAAACCATATATAGACTTTAGCATAAACTCAAGACTTCACTTAAAACACATATTTTTCTAGAACTTTGTCACACAATTGCATGTAGCATTTACCGATCGTCATTAAACCAGCATTTATCTCACTTCAACCATAAACAAACAAAAAACATTAAAGTGTACCTATTATGACATGTAAAATGTTCCTAATATTGTTCTGGGAGTCCCCAACAACAATTTTACAAGCATGCAATGACAAAAAACACTTTTGTTGTCTTATAATATGCATTTGAAGAGTTCAGATGCAAAAGCCTCTAAGTGCCATTTGAAATTTTCTTCTAAAATGATCATTTTTATCAAGCTTATATATTCAAGTTCAGTAATTTCACTTGAATGACAATTAATAGGTAATCTTCATTGCAATTTAAGTGAAATTACTGAATTTAAATATACAAGTTTGATAAAAATGATTATTCTAGAAGAAAATTTCAAATGGCACTTAGAGGCTTTTGCATCTGAACTCTTCATTTATTTTTACCTGAATTGCCCACCGACTCCCATATGAATCGTTTTGGCGAGTCCTTTGTCCAAGACCCGCCTTTGCGTGACGCTAATCTGCGCTGATTGGTCAGATGACCTAGTGAGTGCAGAAAAACGGAACTCTATTACCTTAAATGGGTTCTCAACTCCGGTCCTCGCGACCCACTGCTCTGCATATTGATCCTCAGCTTAGGATAGAGCCGGCTCGCGAATCCATACTTTATAGCGTTTAGGTTTGTGAAGCAATCATCTTCAAAATGACGCGAACACAGAACAAGGTTTGGGCTATACTTGTGTGGTATAGCAGTACTTGTATATATGAACTGCAGCCTCTTAGTCTTCAAATACTCCTCACTTGGCAGGTTAAAAAAGTTCGCTTTTGCGTCGCACTTCAAAACACAGCGTCTCGTCGACATGATTGTTTTCCGAAGCCCAGATCTCGAAAAACGACAGTCCAAAAAGGTGCGGTGGGTCCAAACCTCCATGCTCTCAGAACTCCCTGGCCAGCCCAGGCAGGGTGGCCCGTCCTGGGCCAGTTTCAGATTTGCCCGCCACCCCTGGAGCTCCGGTTTTCCCTGGCGTCTCCAAGCGCAATAAGTGGGCGTTTCTTATTCAAATAACTTGTCAAGTTGACGTCAACTAGACAAAGGGAAAGCATCGTTTTTCGAACGATTCATATCAGCGACTCAGAGTCGACTCTTGTTCTTGAGAGACAATAACTTTGTATACGATGAACTTTCATGTTTAAAACTTTGCAGGATGTTTTCGTTCACTTAGATCTATGTTAAATACTACATGAAGGGCAATTTTCAAAAACCGAAAATAGGTACCCTTTAACACTCACCAAATCCTTGTTCAATGAATTCTTTTATCAAATGTTTGGTCACAAAATAACATTTTTTCAGGCACAATACCCACAGGAGCTCTGCTCTGACGCTCTTCTCAAAATGGAGGATTCAATTCTCCCCCCTGCACGAGAGCACGTTCTAGAAAGAGCAGGCTTAAAGGGGCAGTACTCCATTTTTACATAAATAATGTAAACAGATGAAAAACTCAAAAAAATAAATTAAAACATACAGAATTTTCTTTTCTTTCTTCCAGAAACATTTCTTCTTGTTTTGTAAATCATATAACTTATAGATTTTAATAAAATCAACATAAATGAGCACTATTGTGTGTTGTGTATTGCTTTTGTCACTATGTAGCTAAATCACCTGTGCTACATATGTATAATCTTTTTTGGTAAAAACAGAGTGATGGAGTAAGAGTCAGTGAAATGGAGATATATAGCCCACTGAAGCAAAAGGACATTATTGATGGTATTTCGTGGTTGTTTTCTCAGTGGAGACAAGGGACGCAAGTGCCTCTTCAGAATTCAGAGAAAATTCAACCATATTGTACAATTTAAATGAAATGATGTAGAGCTAATTGTACTAAAGAGATACTGTCCAAAAACAACATCAGCTAAAGAATAAAGTTTGAGAAGGAGGAATATTTTGATGAATTTTTCATAGTTTGAAAGACTAGTCGCCTTCATTTATATAGCGCTTTTAACAATATAGATTGTTTCAAAGCAGCTTTATAGTTATGATAGGAAATTAAAGTAACAGAGATTTTTGGCTTTACAGAAGCTCTTAAATAAAGCAATTGTCCATCTTAAGTTGATTGATTCACTTCGGTTGCAACAATCATTAGTTATCAACTTTTGGGCCACTAACACGACACCGTTCTAACAGAAAACTCTTAAAGGACAACTCTGGCGCAAAATGATCCTTTGGTCTAATTACACATTGCTACCTAGTCAACCGTTATCTGAGATTTGTTTTCATGATTGCTGAATGTAAATAGTTTTATCTCTAAAAACAGTTAAGCCAATAACGCTAGAATAATGCTAGTATATAGGGCATAGAGTAATGACAAATAAAAATCGCTTGTTATTACCACTAACAAGGCTCAAAATAGCCCCACACTAACACGACCGCATAATAAGGGTCCCTACATTCAAACCGAAGCATTGAGAACTTTGTCAGTGTCCATACAGTTTAATAAGAAGATATTTTATACACACAGTCAACTTCGCGAATACAGGAACAGAAGCCATCTTTGAAAAATAGTCTCTACCTGCCGATTTACGAACACCGATCCAAGTGTCCTGAACTGTGCAGAATCTCATATGGTCAGTTGTTTCCGGAAGAAACACAAACACGAACCGTTTTCTTTTCTTCAATATGTACACGTAGCCTACTGTTCGCGCTCACCTTATTCACATCTCACCAGCGCACATGGATCGGCGTTCGTAGATCGACTTGTAGAGACTATTTTTCAAAGATGGCTTCTTCCTGTATTCGCGAAGTTGACTGTTTGTATAAAATATCTTCTTATTAAACTGTATGAACACTGAAAGTTCTCAATGCTTCGGTTTGAATGTAGGGACTCTTATTATGCTGCTGTGTTAGTGGGGGGCTATTTTGAGCCTTGCTAATGGTAATAACAAGCGATTTTTATTTGTCATTACTCTATGCCCTATATACTAGCATTATACTAGCGTTATAGGCTAAACTGTTTTTAGAGATAAAACTATTTACATTCGGCAATCATGAAAACAAATCTCAGATAACAGTTGACAAGGTAACAATGTGTAATTAGACCAAAGGTTCATTTTGCGCCGGAGTTGTCCTTTAATGCGATCTGGCTGCTCATTTGCACACACAAAAAAGTGCCTGGTGGCTTGAGAACGCAAACCTTAAAATAGGTTCCAAGGTATAAGCCTTGAAAAATGTATAAAGCAGACTTTTTTGTTGCTTCCGCACAGAATCCATGTGAATCGGAACTATCCCGACAGCGTTTTATCTGTACAGAGGTAAAGGGAGGGAGGCCTTCACAGGGGAGAGACTAGTGACACTTCAGGACTGCGTTGTCTTCATGTCCATGCACAGGTCCTTCATCAGATCCGGATACGGCTTGGATACGGCGGACTGCGGTAAATCTCGGGATAGAGAGAGAATCTAATATTAGTGTAGACGCCATCCTTCTTATGATTTAACGAGTACATCAGGATTTATAGGAAGTGTTCCCGGTTTCCGGCTGACCCAATCTATGCAGCCTAACATTGAATTTTAGAAGTCTAGTGTGTTATGTGTATGCTAGGCCAAAGAGGTGTGTTTTTAGTCAAGATTTGAACAGCCAGAGTGTGTCTGCTTTCCGGACAATGTTAGGAAGACTGTTCCAAAGTTTTGGTGCCAAATAGGAAAAGAATCTACCGTCTGCAGTCAATTTTGATATTCCAGGTATTATCAACTGGCCAGAATTTCGAAATCACAATAGAAGTAAAGGACTATAATGCGGTAAGAGCTCGCTTAAGTACTGGGGAACTAAACAATTTAGTAGTTTGTTTGTAACCAGCAATATTTTAAAATTTATACGATGTTTAATACGGAGCCAATGCAGTGTTTACAGAACCTGGCTGATATGGTCATACTTCCTGGTTCTGGTAAAAACTCAAGCTACTGCGTTATGGACCAGCTGTAGTTTGTGTATTAAGTGAACACATTAACCCTTAGGGGTCTAAGCTGTTTTCTGGGTCCTGGGGGTGTTCTGACATGCTCTGACATGTGTTTTGTTTCTGTTACTTGTGACATTTTCATGGCTAAAGTATTATTAGACTGTATTCAGCACAAACTCTGCTACAATAATATGTCAGCAGCATGTATGTAAAATTTTGTAGTATTTAGATGTTGACGTTTATGCGTGGTTTGTGAAAAAACAAAAAAACAATTGTCACTGAAATAAGGTCATAAAACCCATACTGATTATTTCTTCACAAGACTTTTGAAAATTGTATCATATAGCCACGCATAAACGTATTTGCTCCAAAACTATGTGAAAATCTTCCTGACTACTAATTGTTTCCGCATTTGACATTGAGAGCATATGGTGTAATTCAGATACCATTTCTTTCTAAAAAGGAACATAGTTGTGAGGGTACTGCCTTTTCTAGTATCTTTGACTGAAAAGGTAGATTCCAGATCGGCCTGTAATTGATCAAGTTGGGTGTTTTTAACAAGCAGTTTAATCATAGCCAGCTGACAAAGATGAATTAATGATATTAAGAAGAGGATGTATGACCTCTGGAAGCATCTCTTTCAATAGCTTATTTGGAATAGGGGCTAACACACGTTGTCGATAGATGATTTGACAAGTTTAGAAAATTCTTCCTCTCCTATAACACTGAATCAATCAAATAATTCCTCAGGGAGACTACAATGCACTGCCTGTTGCAATACTGTAGTTGATGTTGCATAGTTATAATTTTCTCCCTGATATTACCAATTTTGTAAGTAAAGAAGTTCATAAAGTAATTACTGCTGTGCCGTTTTTTCGTTAATTTAGCCACTGTTTCAAATAAATCTAGGGTTTTGTTTATTTTCTTCTAGTGGGGTTTAAAAATAAGCAGATCTAGCAGCTTTTAAGGCCTCTCTGTACACAATCGTGCTCTCTTTCCAAATGTGAAAAAAAAAATCTAGTTTTGTTTTCTTCCAGTTGAAGTTGTACCATTATGGTCGGTTCATTAACAAAATCTTCCCCAAATGCTTGCAATCAGTCCACAAATTGTTTTGAATGGGTCAATTTGATGGGGCATTCGCAAATTACAACACATACATCACAGCTTTCAGTCACAGATGAATAAAAATGAACTTGAAATATGTATTTACATATTTTAAAATGTGCGGCGAGGGCAAAAGGTGAGGGAACAGATTTCATTGCTCTGTTACTAGGTTATTAGCTCTGTTATAATTTAACAACTTATACTGGATATCTGGTACATGCACAATTAATGTCTGTCTGATATTGATCTTTCTACTGTTGGGTCTTGGTCCATTCTGGGAATGTAGCCAAGTGTCGCTGTAGACCAACCGCAAAACCGTGCGTTCCTCCTTAGCTGAGATGCACATACCATTGACTACATGTTCTGCATCAGTTCTGTGTTTCTTGAGTTCTTCTTTGTTCTATCAGATCAACATGTTCTGAGGTGCCATAGGTCTCGATTCTCAGGGAAAGGCAATTACTAATGTATGAAAGATTTGGCATTCTGTAAAGATTCAGCGTTAGAATGCTTTTTGTGATTTGAAAAACTGAAAGTAGCAACTTATTAAATTTAATTTCTCTCTTTAAAAAGGAAAAGAAAAGAAAGAAAGAAAGACATTACACTGAGCTGTTTGATATTAAAATCACTCTTTCACCTTGTCTCGGTTAAGGATTCTACACCACAGACAGTAATTACACCTTTCAGATGAGCGTGTCATCATCAGTAGGATAAATTATTATTCTGCTGTACGACATAATCAAACTAACAAGTGTCGCATAAATACAGGAGTATGGCTGAATTGCCCTTGTAGTGGTTCTGGATTGCATAATATCAGTCATATAGGACCATATTGCATGTCTATCACCTTCCCTTATTTCTGAATCTGCTTAGCTGTGACCACATGCTATTAAGTTTCAAAATGAGAACAGAACAGAAAGGGACATTAATTTGCACTTCAGCTCTTTTACCTTTTTTCCTTATATACAGTATATATATATATATATATATATATATATATATATATATATATATATATATATATATATATATATGTAAAATATGTCTGTATTCATAAGTTGTTTATGTAAAACTATGTAAAGTAGAATTGTATGTTTCTATCATGAAAATTTTGTGCTTGAAATTGGCTTTTTTTATTTATTTATTTTTTTTTTTACAATTGCTAGGATGCATTTCACAAGGTAATTTTTTTTTTTAAACTAACCAACTTTCAACTTTGGCACAGCAGTTCATTTCACGTTCAAAATGCACTAAAATGACTAAAACATTTCATAAATATCTCCTAAAGGTTACACCCAACAAACCCACTTTGTCAATCATAAAACAACTTAAAAAAAACACTAATGACGGGAACATTCGTCACATTTATGCTTTCATAAAAAAGAAAGCTCCAGCACAAAAGAATGGAAATGAACGCAGGAGACAGTTTTTAATCACTTAAAATGGTTGTCTGACATTTGTACACAGACCAATAATTAAGAAATAGTGCAGATGGAATGCAAGAACACATCAATTGCAAATGTCCTCCAGCACCACCATGAGTGTACAGTATTGACAAAATGGATTCCTGTAGAAGGTTGACCATTTGATCTAGAAATAAAACATATATATATATATATATATATATATATATATATATACACTGTTTGTGTGATACTTGTGATTAATTTGATAAATCAACATGACATGTGGATGCAGTATGAAAAAAAAAGTTAAATTATGTTCCAAGTGTCCTAGGGTCACGGGTGTGGTGCAGGAAGAAGAACAAGGCTCAGAGTTCCAATTCACACAATTTATTAAATATAATTCACACAGGTACTGACAGGCAGGCAGGATGAATACACTCTCAAAATAAGACTAACTACAGACAAAGGACTGACAGAACTGAAGGAACTAAATACAAACACCGATGAACTGATACACCGATGATGATAATTAACAAGACACAGGTGATTAAGATGAACTAATGAATGGTTAACATGGTAACTGAAGAATGGCTAGAAAAAAGACATGTGACTGAGAATGAAAACAAACTGAAGATCTAAACAGACACAAATGTGATACTTAGGCTCTCACAATGTCATTTAAAAACAGTGTTGTGCAAGTTACTTCCAAACTGTAATACATTAGGTATTACTTGTTACTGTTATTTAAAAGTAATTCATTACCTTACAATATTACTGTCTCAGAATTGTAATGCGTTACATTACTCATGTATTACTTTTGAGTTACTTTTACCAAAATAACTAAGTAGAACTTAACTTTGGGGCTGTAACGATATGCAATAAGAAACCGAAATCGTGATTCGCCACACGACTCATTCACGAACCTACAGAATCGCGACACACCTCTTCCAACTCCAGCGTTATTCTCCTTACCGTCCAGATCCAATGCTGCCTTATCTTTAAATTAGGCTATTAGTATTATTTGAAGTTAACATTATAAAATACGTAGACCTACACCACAAAACTAGTTGAGGATAAATTATTAAAGTCCAGCATTATGGACATGACATTTGCAGTCAAAACTTGAAATAAAAATTCTCAGAAAATACATGTATTGAAACGTATAGGCTACCTCCTTAAAGGACTCCAGACATTAGACAAATATCAGTCTTTGTTTTATTTTTAATATTAGGGAAAAGACACACATTCATGCGTGACAAAAAAAATAGGAGGCAAAATATATTTTTTGTAATTCTGTTAATTACACTGCGCAAATCGGATGAGGAAGGGTTGGCTCTCCAGTCTCCATAGAACTTAAAATATTCATTTTATTTTAGTTTTCGTGTTCGCATTTATGAGGAAAAACAATGTTACAGACGTGACCGCTCTGAACTGGCACTAAAAGACTGCTTTAAAACTTTCACATAGTCTGTTGCCTTTAAGAAGTAAAAGCAGACAATACACTGTAATACAACTGTAATACAAGCCTCACTGAACATGTAACGAGTAAAATATTACTGAAAATTGATTAGTAATGCCTTACACTACTGCGTTACAGCAAAAAGTAATATGTTACTGTAATGTATTACTTTTGTAATGCGTTACTCCCAACACTGTTTAAAAAAATATGAAGATCTCTGCTACAGATTAAAAAAGAAGGAATATTGGTGACACTTTATTTTGGTGGTCTACTTTAGACATTCTAATATGTAACTTTGCAACTACATGTCAACTGGCAGTCTTTATTCCGGTCATCATTAGTAGACTCTATGCTTACATTTTTTTTTTCTTTACAATATCTAGGAAACAATTCTTGAAACTTCGTTCAATTTTTCAAAACTCTTGAGCACAAAGTTTTGAGCTTTGGCATTTTAAATGAATTATTTTCTGACTTAGACACAGATACCACCAAAACTCCATGTACAGTACCTACAGGCCAATTTGCATGTTTACATACTATTATATATATATATATATACATATATATATACTCACCTAAAGGATTATTAGGAACACCTGTTAAATTTTTCATTAATGCAATTATCTAATCAACCAATCACATGGCAGTTGCTTCAATGCATTTAGGGGTGTGGTCCTGTCAAAACATCAAAACAATCTCCTGAACTCCAAACTGAATATCAAAAGCCCCTTTTCCACCAAAGCATTTTGATAGCCAGTTCAGAGCCGGTGCCTGCGCGTGAACCAGTTCTTTGTGTTTCGACAGCAAAAGAACCGGTTCCCGGCCGCGAAAACTGGTTCCAAAGCGGCACCAACTCTTTGCTGGACTAGAACCGTTCTTTTAGCACGTCATGTTTACGTCGGGGGCTGGGGCGGGTTTAGATGCGTTTTTCTAAACATATTTTTCTGACCATCGCAAAGCCAGGAGAAACTGCAGAAACACGCAAGCGTTTTTATTTATTTATTTATTTTTTGAAACATAAGCAACGAAGAAAACATTCACGATAGAACAAATAAATGGAAAGAAAAAAGACAAAAGACAGGGGTACATAACTTATCAGAAAAGATTACATATCAAACGAAAAGATTAAAAGACTTACATATTTCAATTGTTTTTAAAGTTTTCTTGGTAATTTACACGAGTTAGAGATAATCCCAAAGCAATGTACTTGCATGCGACGTACACAATGACGTAACGACGTCGTTTCCTGGGCGCTCTAGTCAGTGGAAAAGCAAACAGGTTCTGAACGGGTTCGCAAGTTGAACCAGCTCCGAACCAACTTTGAACCAGCACCAGTTCCGAACCAGTTCTTTTTTCGGTGGAAAAGGGGTAAGAATGGGAATGAAAGGTGATTTAAGCAATTTTGAGTGTGGCATGGTTGTTAGTGCCAGAGAGGCTAGAAGAGCAACTTTGACTGAAATAACCGCTCGTTACAACCGAGGTATGCAGCAAAGCATTTGTGAAGCCACAACACGCACAACCTTGAGGCGGATGGGCTACAAAAGCAGAAGACCCCAACGGGTACACTCATCTCCACTACAATTACGAAAAAGAGGCTTCAATTTGCAAGAGCTCACCAAAATTGGACAGTCAAAAATGTCGCCTGGTCTGATGAGTCTCAATTTCTGTTGAGACATTCAGAAGGTCATTCAGAGTCAGAATTTGGCGTAAACAGAATGAGAACATGGATCCATCATGCCTTGTTACCACTGTGCAGGCTGCTGGTGGTGGTGTGGGGGATGTTTTCTTGGCACACTTTAGGCCCCTTAGTGCCAATTGGACATCATTTAAATGCCATGGCCTACCTGAGCATTGTTTCTGACCATGTCCATCCCTTTATGGCCACCATGTACCCATCCTCTGATGGCTACTTCCAGCAGGATAATGCACCATGTCACAAAGCTCGAATCATTTCATATTGGTTTCTTGAACATGACAATGAGTTCACTGTACTAAAATGGCCCCCACAGTCACCAGATCTCAACCCAATAGAGCATCTTTGGGATGTGGTGGAATGGGAGCTTTGTGCCCTGGATGTGCATCCCACAAATCTCCATCAACTGCAAGATGCTATCCTATCAATATGGGCCAACATTTCTAAAGAATGCTTTCAGCACCTTGTTGAATCAATGACACGTAGAATTAAGGCAGTTCTGAAGGCGAAAGGGGGTCAAACACAGTATTAGTATAGTGTTCCTAATAATCCTCTAGGTAAGTGTATATATGTATGTGTTTTAAATACTATCAAAACAATTGAAAGAATTAGATGCTGCTGTGGGTCTTTCAATTTCATTACTTATAAAAAAGAGGAAATTTAGGAATAATTTTGTACACTAATGTAAACAGGCACCATGTAACATACTGCAGTGAATTATAAACAATAGAGAATTGTCATTTTTGTTTTGAACAGAAATTTTACAAAAAAAAAAAAAAAAACATTGTACACTGAAAAAAATGTGGAGTAGTATTTACTTGAAAAAAGCTAGGCAACTTTTTCCACTCAGAAAATGCTAGTAAATTTACAAAGATTTGCCGAGTAAAAACCTAAACATATTTATCAGTAGCTTTAATTAGAAATCTTAAGTTAAAATTTACTTGGAATATGGAATTAAGTTCATTAACTTAAGTAACAAAGAATATAAGTAACTTGGCTAGTAAAAGGTTGATTAATATCGATTTAGTTGTAATTTTCTTTGCATTACATTTCACTCAAACAATTTTATTGAATTATACCAGTCATTTATAGTATGTGTTTTACTTAGCCCATCTAGTAATTTATACTGCATCATGTCAGATGTTAAGCATGATGTGAATGCAAAGACCTCAATACTTGGTAGACAATACACAATGACGGTAACATTTGATGGATCGTTTGAATGTGTCATTTTGAGCAGAAAATTTCCTCAAAATGTCACAAAATGGCAAGTTACTAATCCTGACAACAAAAGAAATGATAAAACAGTGTAAATACAGCTGGAAACCAGTGAAAAATGAACCTCATTAATTATTCAAGGTCCAGTGCATGATGGGAACCCCAGTATCAGAAAAGTAGAGTAATTTTTACTTTATTTTTTTGAGTTCGTATTTATGCTTCATTTCTACTCGCTTGAACTAAGTACTGATATGGAATTTACTTAGTTTTTTTAAATTCTTGCCTGAACTAACTTTTTCTTGTAAATTACATTGGTTTTTTTTCAGTATTATTTACCTTACCAAAAAATCATTTTTTTCAGTGTATAATGCTGTCTGGTGATAGTGTTTTTAGGTTGCTGTTTTATGAGTGACAAAGTGTGTTTGTAAACCAACAATCATTGAAATAGAGTATAGAGTATAACCGGAATATTAAATCCAAACACTTGAAATGCTTCCTACTAAACTGTTTCCTCAAACCCTAAAAAACTATTTTCCAGGTATTATTTTTAAATACAACATTTAATTTGTTAATGATGAACAATAATCTTTATATAATTAAATTTACATCTTTAGATTTCACGGTTTCTTGGATGCTGTTATACACCTCTCCCTGACATTAAACTAACCAACAGAACTAACTAAGCTACCGTAAGAGCAAATTTACATTGCATACTATCTTAATCTTCTAGACTGAACAGCAGTTAGGAAGTGTACTTCAACGATATTCAACACTCAAAGGTTTTGTTGCAAACTGTTTATGTGTATTAGGACTCTGTGACATTCCCAGAAGGGATTTAGGAAGAAAAGAAAGCGGGTGGGGGGAACAATGCGTTTCATTAAGGATTTTTTTATCACCAAGTCCATTTATCACTAAGACAGACTGTACTAAATCTTTGCCAGCGGTGAATACAACCAATAAAAAACATTCTTCTGTCTTGTTTCCAGGCACCTCCCGCCTCTTATCATTTTACTGAATGTCAATAAGCGTATCCCTATTGTAAGGAATGGACAATGAATGCCTGCAATTGACAGGAAACATATTCACTGAACAGGATAAGTGAATCCAGATAGCAACTTTATTCGATGCAGCGGGCACAGGAGGAGCAGATGAGTAATACATAACTGAAATAGTTTGTGGTCGATTATATGATGATAATGAAAAATAGGCATTTTTCTTACTGATGGCTGATGGAGAGCTGGCAGATGAAGCACACACCTCAGTCAACTGGCGTTGGAGCAATGAACATGTAAGTATAGCAGGTGAATACACACTTGGAAGCTGATTTGGAAACACAAGAGGCCCTATTTTAAGGATCTAAGGCTAAGCGCATGGTCTACAGTTCATGGCGCAAGTGCACTAAAGGCGTTTTCGAATCCACTTTCGCTAGTTTAACGATGGAAAAATTGGTTTGCGCACCCGGCGCATGGTCTAAAAGGGTTGTCCCTATTCTCTTAATGAGTAATGGGGGTCCCACTTTATATTAAGTGGTTTTAAAGGACAACTCCGGTGCAAAATGAACCTTGGTCTAATTACACATTACTACCTAGTCAACCGTTATCTGAGATATGTTTTCATGATTGCCGAATGTAAATAGTTTTATCTATAAAAACAGTTTAGCCTATAATGCTAGTATAATGCTAGTATATAGGGCATAGAGTAATGACTAATAAAAATCGCTTGTTTTTACCACTAACAAGGCTCAAAATAGCCCCATACTCACACGACAGCATAATAAAGGTCCCTACATTCAAACCGAAGCATTGAGAACTTTTTCAGTATCCATACAGTTTAATAAAAAGATATTTTATACATAGAGTGAACATCGCGAATACCGGAAGAAGCCATCTTGGAAAAATAGTCTCTACCAGTCGATCCACGAACGCCGATCCATGTGCACCGGTGAGATGTGAATAAGGTGATAAGGTGAGCGCGAACAGTAGGCTGCGTGTACATATTGAAGAGAAGAAAACGGTTCGAGTTTGTGTTTCTTCCGAAAACAACGGACCATATGATATTCTGCACAGTTCAGCGCACTTGGATCGGCGTTCGTAGATCGACTGGTAGAGACTATTTTTCCAAGATGGCTTCTTCCGGTATTCGCGATGTTCACTCTGTGTATAAAATATCTTTTTATTAAACTGTATGGATACTGACAAAGTTCTCAATGCTTCGGTTTGAATGTAAAGACCTTTATTATGCTGTCGTGTGAGTATGGGGCTATTTTGAGCCTTGTTAGTGGTAATAACAAGCGATTTTTATTAGTCATTACTCTATGCCCTATATACTAGCATTATACTAGCATTATAGGCTAAACTGTTTTTATAGATAAAACTATTTACATTCGGCAATCATGAAAATATATCTCAGATAACGGTTGACTAGGTAGCAATGTGTAATTAGACCAAGGCTCATTTTGCACCGGAGTTGTCCTTTAAGTATGTACTTAATTTGATACAATGGACTTATTGTGTACATACATGTTTTTACATTGTACTTAAATTTTAAAAATACCTGCACGTAATTACAGCTGTAATTAATTTATGTAATTACAATTGTAATTACAATGTTGACCCTACCCTTGCACCTTAACCTACCCTTAAACCGACCCATACCACCACAACTGTCCCTAACCTTACCCCTATCACACCTCAATAGCAGCAAAAGTGTTTTTCACAATAACACATTGTACTTATTTTTCGATGTAAGTACATAGTACTTAAAGCCACTTAATATAAAGTGGGACCATTTCAGTTGCCCCAAAATAGCAATGCGCCAACAATGCTCCTTAATACACCTCATTTTCAGACCAGCACGTGCAAATGCATTTGCTATTTAAACAATGTGGCTCAGGACTTGAAAATGATAACAGCGTCAGGCTGGAACTAGCAAAAAAACACTTGCGTCCTGCCTGGTGTCGCATTGCACTGGGTGTGTGATAGGGGCCCAAGGAAATAAACACAAAAATATACAGTACTTATTGGAGTTGTCAAAGGGAACTTGGAATCGCGTGGCGATCAAGTAGTTGGGTCCGTGTCCTTATACAAGACCACTCAAAGACTGTACTGAGGTGTTTGCTTACAAGTGGTGACTGATGAGGTGAGTAACAATTGACAGGCACTGGTGATTTGTACTCCAGCGACAGGGATCGTTGTGTGGTGGGGAGAGAGCCAGGTGATCCCATTTCAGTAATGAATTTGGGAATTGATTAGTCGAGACTTGTAAGTGCTCCTATATGGGAAAGGGAAATCCTAGAGATAGTGGCTGCGCCTGATATCACATACTTTCCTACCAAATAGTAGGTGGATGACAGTATGTGACAAAAGAACTATGTCCGAATTCACAGTTCTCAAAAAAAAAAAAAAAAAAAAAAGAGTAGCCTAAAAGTACTCAGATGACCTACTTCTGAAGTGTGCATACAGTGGACACTTAACTATCCCATAAGGCCACAGGACAAAATTTTTGAATTAGTATGCGATTTGGGACGCAGCCAGTGAGTTTGTGACTACGCCATTGCTCGTCTGTGCACATGGACTCCAAACAGCTCTGATGGTATTTGTCTTATGTGAAACCAATTTTATGCTTCAAGATGCTGCGAATGGATCGCTGCAACTGATTCTGTCAAATAGTGTCTTGTCCTTCATAAAAAAGACATTTCATGAAGGCATGCTTTGAAGTGTTTAGACCTAAACAGGAACCGTCATGCCGCGTTTCAGGAGAAAAATAAGGCTTCTAGAGAGATGACATCATTTGGTAAACCATAAATTCCTCATTTGCCTGCTGACTGTTTGTTTACTTGTTTTGAGTGTTTATTATTATTAGTTTATAAAATGGCAAATTTACTAAAGTGGAATCATCTTCTGGTTTGGAACAGTTTGAAGTTAACTTCAAAGTATGAGTTCATTTCTTAGGTCCATAAAAACAGAAAGTCTGCAAGAAACTTTTGCTTGACTGACAGTAACACACTGCGATCATCTTCACTTTTAAGGGAGGACTGAAGCTCACTTTTTTGCCTGTTGACAGAAGCCAGAGGTTATGTTCAGGAAGGGCAAAAATTAAATAAATAAATAATTCTCATGTGAAAACACTGCTTTCAAAAGACCTTTATTGATCAAACTGTGTTTGCAATCTCAGATATTACAACTTTGGATTGAGATTTTCACACTTAAAGATAAATATTGTAAATTAATTAATTTCAAATCATATAAGAGTAAACAATCAAATTTTTCATTTCACAAAGGTCATAGAAGTCCGTTTTCAATCTCTAATGGCATTGTGGACAAGTGATGTTTGGAATTTTATAAATTAATAATGTGAACATTTTTTTTTTACATTTTTCGTTCTTATTATTATTATTTGCTCACCGTATAATTATAATATATATAAATATATATATATATATATATAACACTTATATATATATATATATATATATATATATATATATGTGTGTGTGTGTGTGTGTGTGTGTGTGTGTGTGTGTGTATGTATAACACTTAAACAGTCTTAAGCAACAGTATTTTCAGAACAGTATTCACAGAATTTTCACTTGATTTGCAGGTCCTCCACATCTCTTTACCTGCCTGTAGTCCTTTATGTTTATTGATATACTACTGTTATGGCAAAAAATAAATAAATAAATAGCAGAGTTCTCTGCATTATCCTGATATTTGTTATTACTGCATTATTGAATCAAACATAAAGCAAAAGCAACTCCAGCATCTCTGGATGAATGAACCGAAACACAGGTCATGCACAGCTAATTAAGTTCATTTATATAATGAGCACAAATAAGCAACGCTGATTAAAATGCTTAGCTTTTAAAATCATCTTTCTCATAAAATATTACAGAGCCTTGAACCTATGTTCTGCTCATCTAGAACATCTTACATTTCAGATGTGTGTTTCTAAATGGAATGTGTTTGGAGAGCGTGACTAATTTAATGTTAATTGAATGATAAAGCTGGAGTTCTTCAACACACACCACACACGCAAACACACAATTGTAATAACTTCAAAGTCAAAAATTCAGAAGACACTTCCAACATGGAGGACTAATATATGGTCGGCTAATAAATTGTTAGAGGCCAGATTTGGATTTAGACCTTTTCTTGTTGATGTAAAACAAATGTTTACATGGATAGATAAATAATAAAAAATGGATATTAAAAATAAAATAAATAAATTCAATTTATGTTTGTGAAGTATACTTAAATATAAAGTGCAAATGTACGGGTTTGCAACAGTAAAGTTAAAAGACCTAACACAATAGTGTTGATTTTCTTTCCGTTTGCTTTTTCCACTTCGTTTGGTCTATCTAAAGACCGCATTTGTAAATTGTACACATTTCTTCACATTCAACTTTTTGTTTTTACATAAACATACATTAACAAATATTTATAAGCTTTCCAGCTCTCCAAATAATTTTAGACTTATTCATAAATATAATATAATTATAATTAGCCTTGAACATTGATCCTAAAAAAAAAAAAAAAAGATTACATTCATTGTAAACAGCCCACAAAGGTTTAGAAGCCATTTGGGGTAAAAATCATCATACACAACTTCCCTCTTTTTTTTTTTTTTGTTCTTTTCTGAAAAAAGCAAAACAAAATTAAACAAAAACACAATATATGTAGAAAACTGTCACGGTTACCTTTATAACCCTAATTCCCTGTAGGAGGGAACAGAGATGTAGTGTACTTTACAACTGATTGGGATCATCCTTGGGGAGCCTGTCATCTTTAGCCCCTTTTCCACCAAAGCATTTTGAGTGCCAGTTCGGAGCCGGTGCCTGCGCGAGAACCAGTTCTTTGTGTTTCGACAGCAAAAGAACCGGTTCCCGGCCGCGAAAACTGGTTCCAAAGCGGCACCAACTATTTGCTGGACTAGAACCGTTCTTTGCACGTCATGTTTATGTTGGGGGCTGGGGCGGGTTTAGATGCGTTTTTCTAAACATATTTTTCTGACCATCGCAAAGCCAGGAGAAACTGCAGAAACACGCAAGCGTTTTTATTTATTTATTTATTTTTTTTGAAACATAAGCAACGAAGAAAACATTCACGATAGAACAAATAAATGGAAAGAAAAAAGACAAAAGACAGGGGTACATAACTTATCAGAAAAGATTAAAAGATTAAAAGACTTACATATTTCAATTGTTTTTAAAGTTTTCTTGGTATGCGACGTACACTGACGTAACGACGTCGTTCCCTGGGCGCTAGTCAGTGGAAAAGCAAACAGGTTCTGAACGGGTTCGCAAGTTGAACCAGCTCCGAACCAACTTTGAACCAGCACCAGTTCCGAACCAGTTCTTTTTTCGGTGGAAAAGGGGTATTTGAGTACTGTTAAAACGAGCCAATGCACATTGGCGTGTAAGATTTGCATCTCAGACAGCGCGGGTGTAAATACAGAAGTGGATGCACGCACCAGTTGTTTTTCGTTGAGGAGCTGAGCGGAGCCCGGAGTCAGTGGTGGTCCAGTAACAGTGGCGAAGGGACTATTGTAACGGTTCTCAGCTGGATTGCCCTTGAGAGCCACCAGAGGGCACTCCACACCAGACGATAATGTTTTACTCACAAACTACCAATTTTCCCATAACTCACTGCCCCGACTCATCAGCACTCATCTCATTCACCTGTATCTCATTATCTTGTTTAGTTCACACCATAAATACCTGGTTTTCACATTCACTAATTGCGAAGTCTTGTTGTACTGTGTGTCTGCATTTCTGAGCGTTTTCCCGTGTTTGTTTTCCTGTTTTCGACTTTGGATTGTTCTTGGACTCTGATTATTGCTGCCTGCCCTGACCTCTGCCTGTTTCTTGGATTCCCTTTGTTTATTCTCCATTGTCCTGTCTGCTGATTCTTGACCCTGCCTGTACGACTATTCTTAAATAAAGCTGCATTTGGATCTTCATCTCCATGTCTCAGAGCAGTTCATGACAACTATGTCTCCATTCCCTCCTTCAGGGAATGAGGGTTACATAGGTAACCAAGACGTTCCCTTTCAGTTGCTGACGCTTGACGTAGTTGTACGTTACGACTGATTGGGATCCCCATTAAAATGCCACTAGTGCTGCCAACTTCCAGTGCTTAGACAAAGCCTTCTAATCCCACTGCAATATTGAGGCGGAGATGGGATAGGGCTTAGGCCAGGGAAGTCACTATTGTTCCGCACTGCTGGAACACTGGGAAAGCGTACCCTATCAATGTAAGGAAGAGATGCTGCGTAAGCCACATCCTGCCCGTAGGGAAGTAACATGTATACACAGAATATACACATATGGACTGGGCGGATGACCTGGCAGAACAACACACGGAATGTCGTGGTTCCAGCCTATGATGGGGAGACTCAACCGGACAGTTACGGCAGAGAGCTCTGCCAAGGGAAAGACACAGGCTCGCCACAGGTAGACGTACCGTGGAAGAAAACACATATGGGATCTTTGTGGGGATGACAGCCTAGCACAAGTTTCACAGTGCATACAAGTGGTAGGCCTGGCATCAAACAATCCGCCACATCCAATGCCAAAGGGGTGTGAATGAACTCAACAGGGTTTGGTAAAAGGGGAACTCTACTTGAGCGAGCATGGCACACGTATCCAGTCCATAGGAGGGGAGTGGAATGGAGGGCAAGCTGACACTTTGAGCGGGGCTACAGTGTTAACTGGCTTCATGTGAAGAGAGCACAAGGGAAGTTAGGTTGGCGTAAGCTATAGAATCTAGTGAACATGTTAGGTGTCGCCCAGCCCGCAAATCTCTCTACAAACATCTGTCAGCGAGACACCCTGCACCAAACAAACAGGAGGCGGCAACATGCCGAGTGGAGTGAGCTCACAGTCCCGGGGGACAAGATGCATCTTGGGACATCCACTATTCACTGGGCCAACCTCTGCTTGGAGACAGCCTTTCCCTTCTGCTGGTCTCTGTAACAGACGAATGAGCTGGTCTGAGGTCCTGAGGCTTTCCGTTCTATCCACGTACAAGCACGATGCGTGGAAGGGACAGAGAAAGAGCAGGATTCAATCTCCTCACTCCACTCAGGAGCCTGACGATCAGGTCGTGCTTTCCTATGGATCTCCCATCCATTACATTGTGATGTGGGGCAATAGAGGCAACATACAGTACACTTTGAGGGTGGAGGGAGACCACCCTCGAACCGCAGTACTTGAGAGAGCTCTTAACGCATTATAGTCCTTCACGTCTATTGATAATACCTAGAATATCAAAATCGACTCCTGGCGGTAGATCCTTTTTAGCACCAAAACTGTGGAATAGTTTTCCTACCATGGTCCGGGAAGCAGACAAACTCTGTCAGTTCAAAGCTCGATTAAAGACACATCTCTTTGCCCTAGCTTACACATGATACATTATAGACTTCTATAATTCAATGTTAGGCTGCATAGATTAGGTCAGCCGGAACTGGGGGCACTTCCCTTAAATCCTGATGTACTCGTTACATCATAAGAGGAATGGCATCAATGCTAATTTGAGTGTCTTTGTTTATCCAGAGGTTTTCCCACAGCCTGCCAGATCCAGGCCGTATCCAGATCTGACAAGCAGCTTAGCCTGGACAATGACAATGCATCCTCCCTATGGAGGATGGGTAATAATTAGGACTAACCCTGAACCTACCCCTAAACCTACCCCTGTTCCATGTTCTTACCTTGTATTAGCAGTACTTTCAAGGTAAGTACACTGTAAGTACACTGTATGTACTGCACTGTAAAAGGAAGCGTTACTGGAATTATAAACCTGCTAACATATATTCAAATGCACATAACTATAGAATAAATTCTTAATGCACATGTGAACGCCCTCAGCATTTCTCACAGGTTTGCGTTTAAATTCTGTTTAGAGACATTCATATACATTTTTCCCTTACAGTTACTGTAAATCCGGCCTCTAGTTCATAAACGCCAGAGGAGAACTGGCCCCCCGACTGAGCCCAAGGTTTTTGTTTTTTTTTCTCCATTAGGTCACTTGTTGGAGGTTTTCTGTTCCTTGATGCTGTTGCCTTTGGCTTGCTCAGTTGGGGATATTCCAATTAATTAACCAATCATTAATATCATTGATCAGCTCTACCAAACGTGGATGTTTTTCCACTAAGAAACAAACTGTTATTATGTTTTGATTGATACTGTGAAGCTTCTTTGATGCAATCTATATTCTGAAAAGCGCTATATAAATATACTTGACTTGGCGACTGATTGTGGTAGATCACCTAGAACCTGCGCATCCCATCCAGGGACCAGACATGGTGTTTCCAGAGGTCTGGACACTGGTCTCATACGATGCCCTGTCCCTGAGAGGGAAGATCGTCCCTCAGAGGAATGGGCCAGGGAAGGGTTGACGAGAGGAGTATAAGTTCTGGAAACCAGGTCTGATTGGGCCAATAAGGGAGCTAAGAGCAAGACCCTTCCTCTTCCTACATGACTTTGCACAGTGTCTGTGCAAGAAGGCTCACTAGCGGAAGCCCGGGGCCAGCCGTGTTGCGACGTTGTGCAAGGTGAGTTGCAACATACGACGGGAGCGTACATAGACCACCTTGATGGTTCATGTACGCAATGGTCGCAGTGTTGTCCGTACGGACCAGTACATGCTTGCCGAGCAGCGGCGTTTTGAGGGGTCTCAAAGCAAGGAGTACTGTAAACAACTCAAGGCAATTGATGTGGCCCCCCAGCCGGTGTTGGAGGCATCTGTGGTAACCACAGCATACCTGGACACTTGTTCTAGGGGCACTCCGGTCCGGAGAGGGGAAGGGTCTGACCACGGGCAGAGGGCGGCAGGCCGGGGTGATTGTCACACGAAGCGAGCCGCACTGATACAGTGAAGCATACATACATACAGTAAAGCACTCACTCTCTTTCCCCCTCAACCGGCCGTCAGACAAACAAACAAAAACAGAAATGTGATGCTGTTAAAACAGCAGTTGAGAGCTCAGAAAGCTCGCAACCACCGCTGTAGTTGTGTTGTAGAACCACCAGGAGATACTTCCTGAAAAAGCACCGACACACACTTGCTCATTGTAATATAACAACACGCTTCAGATACATCGACATGAAGACAGATCGGCTACAAAAAAGTGAAATACAACTGATGCGTGCATCCACTTCCGTATTTTTACCTGTGCCGCGGAGCAGAATGTGAGATGCAAATTTGCATTGGCCATTGTGCATTGGCTCGTTTTAACAGTATTGAAAATGACAGGGCGTGATCTCAATCAGTCGTAACGTACGACTACGCCGAACATGAGCGACTGAAAGTGAACCCTTTTGCTTTAATACCATTAAAACGATTGTTCATTGTTATAAATATTGTTTTTTTTCCGTTTTTTTTTTCTTCAGGACTATTACAAAAAAAACGTCTTTTCAAAGAGACATTTAAGAGCTGTTGTTCACTGTATTGAGAATAGTCTTTTATATCATTAGAATATATTATTGATCTGTGTTGCATATTATTGATCTGTGTTGTATTATTTTCATGTTATCACTGTGAAGCTGATTTGATACAATCTGTATTTTAAAAAGCGCTATATAAATAGAGGTGACTTGATTTTTTTTTTCTCAGCAGATATTTTGGACAGGTCTACAAAAATAGTAATATCAACATCTGCAGAATTAGGAACTGCTAGTTACATATTACTACTAGAATATAACACCTTGATGTTTAGATAACAGACACATATTCAACACAAAAACAAACTCCACAAATTCAGCTTCTCTCAGGATTCTTTCCTTTTCTCGTTTTTCATAGTTTTTATACGCCATATGCCTGTACAATCCTCCAAATCTCACACTGCGTTTCCCTCATTTTGTGTGAAAAGTTTATTCAAGTGTTGCCATTTTTGAAACAGAATAACTCTCAACCATTATAATGGGCCACAAGGGAGACCACTGCAGGTCTGGCATTATCCGTTGATAGAGGGCCGTCCTCCACTGGGTTTGTATTATTGAGGACTGCTGTGGGCTCCACTGAAGCCACCACAAATGTAAAGTTGCCTGTGCGCCGTCCAGGCCGAAGATTTTTAGTTGCCTTTGAAGAACTTTTCATACTGGAACCTCGTTGGGGTTGGTCACAGTTGAGAAGTGCTCTGAAACACCTGTAGAACTAACACAGATACACCCAGACAAACAATTAAAGGGCATTAGAGAACAACAATGTCGAAATTCATTCATGCACTTATCAGTTTGCAGAAAAAAATATACTGTATACCTGGTTCTTTATGCTTTCATTTACACATTCCCATGCATATCGAATGTGCTTCACAAGTCGTAATTACTATGTTGTTGGAAAGAACATTCACCAAAAGTCCAAATATATGCAAGAAAAAGTGGTCTAAGGATCCTGACATAAATGTTAATAATACATTGGCACACTTGCTAACGATTCTGGAATTTCGGTCAAATACATGTTTATTTCAGTGTGTGTAAAACATTAGTGGTGTCACAATATATCGCAATACAAAAATGTATCAATATGTATCGTGGATAGTGACAAAATACTACCTAAAATTAAAATTTCAATAGTCTGGAAACGAGTTTTAGTGTCAGTACTACTAATGATGAATATTATGTATAATAAATGCAATGGGGAATATTTGTGGGTCCTGATACCCCTGATATAAAAAGTGGCCTACATTATTTTAAATATATCTAGTCAGTGATGGAGTGCAAGCATGTTCGTCTAAAATAATTCTGACTTTTCAGCTTCAGAATCCTCAATAATTGTATTCTGGTGGTGTCACCATTGTCCTGTGCATGGGTTACCATCACCAAGTTCGAGCCTATTCATGTACACCCACAATCTAATATCAAATTTAGAATATCAACCAACAGTACATTTTTTTGTTAATCTTTTATCATATGTCTTGGAGTATCACAATAATTTTGTATCGTGAGTTCAGTATCGTGATATACAGTATATCGAATCGTGACATGAGGCTATCATAGCACACCCAAAAAATACAATATGCTTCAAGTATTTATTCATTCGCATAAATATGCACAGCGATGTACCTAACCAAACACCACAGTAAGTTTGTGCTTTGATTTCATATGACCTTGCAAATGAAAACTTCGGCATTCATTTCACTACCTGCACTTCATAAGAACCGCATACCGCTAATGAGTCGTTCCCCCTGCTAGCACCGAAGAATAAGCCCATCAGCCATGGCAGGGCTTAAACAACAATTACAGCTCATTTAGGAATTCTGATTAGAAAAGGGCTCTTCTCTTATCCAAACATCCCCATTATCACAGCTGCCTTTTGCAAAGAGACTGATATTCTTTTCACATTCATCATCAATACCATTTCTAAATGATATTGAATTCTCCCTTAATCACATTTAACTTTTACCTCTAAACAGAACAATTATGCAATTTGCAACTGAATAATTGCTGATAATGTATACTGGCTCTATCATTTCCATGGCCATAATTAAATGTCTGTGAGTAATACAAAGTTATTGTGTCCGTTCCATTTAGAGTGGAGAAGAAAAAGAAAGAAGGAAAAATGGGTCATTGGGAATGCAACAAAGGTAAAAGGCATTAATAGGGAGTGAAATCATAATAATAACTGGTCAGGCATAAAAAAGCGCAAAGCTAGACTTGTCATTTAATGGCCATTTGGAGGACCAAAGTCTGAAAGTTTCATTGAACTGTTGTACAAAAAGGACAAAAATACTTTACATTAAGGACTGTACACTGGGAACTAACATGAGCAAACAATGAACAACTTTATTTGTATTAACTAACATTAATAAAGTTTAATAAACACAAATAAAATTTGTGTTAGTTAATCTATTAACTAATGTTAACAAATGAAACCTTGTAAAGTAATGCCAGAAAAATACAGAGAAGTTATTAGTATTGACTACTAGTGCTCTTTTAAATGAAAGTCACTGCCAGGTTTGTGATGTCACTTCCCTTAAGAAAACGTAGTGTACTTAGTATACGCTCTCTGTTAAGTATACTTATAGTCAACTACATTTCCTCAAGAAATAGAAAGGCACAATGTTTACACATGATGATCATTCACTGTACACAACCAACATCAACGGTATGAAAAGATTTAAACATCTATTGCACTTCATTAGTAAGAAGGGCATGCACTTCGTTTTATGTAGCTACAAAGATAAATCAATTTAAAATGTTAAAATGTATTAAAAAAACAAAAAAACCTAAGAGAGCTTCTATCTGTGCTTGTAATCATTTAATGATCAACCTCTGTTGCTTTCTCTTTGTTGGGAAGAAGACTGACAGGTTGCTTGTGGTGTTAAGACTTAGCAAGTATCTGACCCAGTACATTAATTTTTAAAGTGGAATGGGACATCACTGAACATCACTGATTCATAACGCTTCTGGTTGGGTCAGAGACATTTATTTGGCTCTGGTCAGAAAAGCCAGAAGGTTGTTTCACACCACATGCGTGAGCAACAGCAGGCTTTGTGATGTCCTTTCACACTGAGAGTGTTTCTGCTGCAGAACAGAATTATGGAAGCCTGTTTCTACCAGAGAGTTACATAAAAAAAGGGAAGCGACTTTATTCCTCACAAATGCATTTCTTATTTTATACTTCATCTCATTTTTTTATGTTTTACTCTGAGGCAGAAATGGATAAACAAAAATTGCAATCATCTTCCGTACTGTATATCAGAGTGAAACCAGAACTTGATTTTGTCCATCGTAAATTGATTGATTTCGTTGGATTGTTTTCAAGTGACAGGTTGCGGGTGTACGCATCGTCCGAGAAGAGATGACGATGAAAGGGGGAGGGGAAGTTAATGATTTAAATTTAAAGTCTCCCTGAGGTGAAAATCAAGCTTTTAATGTAGTTTATATGTCTATGAGGTGTTTTTAATATGCTTTAAAGGAGTAGTTCACTTTAAAAAAAAAACTTTTGCTGATAATTTACTCACCCCCATGTCACCCAAGATGTCCATGTCTTCATGTCTTTCTTCAGTCGAAAAGAAATTAAGGTTTTTGATGAAAACATTCCAGGATTTTTCTTCATATAATGGACTTCACTGGGAACCAAACGGTTCAAGGTCCAAATGAGAGTTTCAGTGCAAACTGCAAACTGTTCAAAGGGCTTTAAACGATACCAGACGATGAGTAAGGGTCTTATTAAGCGAAACGATCAGTCTTTTAAAAAATTCATAAAAAAAAATTTAAGTTTTATACGCACAAATGTTTGCCTTGATCTGTTTGTTCGTGCAAATTGAACAAATCTTTTTACGTTCATTTAATGAACCAAATGACTCGAAAAAAGATTAGTTTATTTTGAAGAACGAGTTTGAACAGGAGAGTCACGAACGCGCATCACAGAACAGAGCAAGGCGACCATTTGAGCTTATAAAACTTAACCTTTGTTATTTTTTTTTTAAATGAACAATCGTTTCGCTTGATAAGACCCTTATCCATCGTCTGGTGTCGTTTAAAGCCCTTTGAACAGTTTGCACTAAAACTCTCATTTGTACCTTGAACCGTTTCTTACCCAGTAGTGAAGTCCATTATTTGAAGAAAAATCCTGGAATGTTTTCATCAAAAACCTTAATTTCTTTTCGACTGAAGAAAGAAAGATGTGGACATCTTGGATGACATGGGGGAGAGTAAATTATCAGCAAATGTTTTTTTAAAAGTGAACTACTCCTTTAAAGGTTCTATAAGCGATGTCGGGGCAAAACATTTTTTGTCACGTACAGCAAACGTCTCCTCACTATCGGCTAGCTGCCTGTCCCCTAAACACACTGTAAAAAAAACGCGGTCTCTGTAGACACCACAGGCTCCACAAACGGCAACAAAAACAATCATGTCTTACCCGGACCACGAAACCTAACAAACAGTGTTCCAGCCAATCACTGGCAAGAAGTATTTGAGGGTGGGTCTGGGGGTTAGTGCGCGTGCACATGAAGGGGATGTGTGTGTGAAGGAGAGACAAGCGTCAGAGGGAAGTTTGAAAAATGCCCGACACACGACCAAAGAGACGTCGTTCTGAAGAACAAATTAAAAAGAAGAAGGAGTCGGATAAAGAACGTGCGAAGTTCCGAATTTACATCGGTAGCAAAGCTTTTGAACGATGGCGAGAACTCCGGCGGCAGAAGGGCTTCCAGTCCGACGGTTACAATTATTTCAAGAAGCACGGAAGGGAGGGGGAGGAGATGAGATGCGGAGGAGGTAGGGTCTAGCTAGCTAGCCTCCGATTTGTTTGAAAATATTGCGAACGTCAACACCCCCAGGATTGCTTATAGGACCTTTAAGACAAACCATGTGCAAATTCATAAGTCAACACCATTGCTGAGATTTTTCTCCTTAAAACTGCAGTGAACCAAAGACAGTCACAAAAATACTATTTGAAATCGGGTCTGTTTAACCAATCAGGTCAACAAGTGATCGTCAACGAGTGGAAAGGTGTCTTGGACATTGGCTGCGTCTGGACGTAACCGAGCAGCAAGAGTAGTCTGAAGAGCTAAAAACGAAGCCGTGAAGTTGGACACTTTTTTCAATACTTTATAAGTACTGCTTAAAAGGGGTAATGAACTGAGAAATCAAATTTTCCTTGAGCTTTTGACATCTAAGAGGTCATCATATTACAAGAATATCCTGTAAGTTTCAGAACTGAAAACGTCCTTGTTAGTCCGATAAAAGCTTTTGTTGACACTAGCCTCAGCAAACGACTCGTTTTTCAAAGTGGGGAACTACGACGTCAAAGAGGATAAAACACCACCTCCGCAGATGAAGATCAACTCCTACTTCAACACAGCCGGTTTAGCCCCGCCCAACGATTCGTGCAATACACGCATAGCTAAATAACATAGATTCCTACCTTGTGATGACAAACCGGATCGAGCTACCAAGCAATACAAAATATTATGCAGTGCCTGGTTGTGGAAGAAGACAGTCGCTGCATAAGCTTCCTCTGGATTCCAATAGGACTGCATGGATAAACTTTATTTTTAATGACGTTCCAGCTGATGAGGTAAAACATTGTCCGTCTGTTCGCTTCATTTCACTAAGGATTGTTTTGTAAACAAGACTGGATTTGCAGACCGATTAAGAGTAAAGAACGGTGCTGTGCCGTCTATATTGGATCTGACTGGAATTGTGCAACACACGCTCTGGGTCGAACATCTATGGGCGAATCATTCCGGTTGCCATTTTACAACACTGGACGTTTTCAAAACGATTTCCCCCAAGTGCATCGACAGGCGAGTTGAAACTCATTATAATATGCAAAACTGTTATCCACTCACAGTAGTGGGCGTTTACTTCCAAGTCTTCAATGCGAGACGCCCATAAAAACCGAGCGTTTTTCAGCTAGGCTCAAAACAAGGTTACAAAATAGCTTATTACTTATTAATTTTGATGTTTCTGAATGTAAAAACCAAGCGACCGTCATAAGTTGACCTCATACAACAATATAATAAAATTTAAAAAGCCAGTTCATGACCCCTTTAATACAGCGTCTGTTTGTACAAGAATAAAGTTTGACATAAGACTATACTATCAATGTAGCGGGCTCTATGTTTTTTGTATCACTTTTATTTTGATAAACATGACACAGTATAACATTGCAAATACATGAAAAGGGATTTGACTGTTTGGAAAAAAAAACAGATTTTTAAGCATTAGTGGAACTGAAGGAGTGAGAATAAACACGAAACATACGTGATTGTTGTCATGCGGTAAATCCGGCCAATCGTGGAACAACGGTGTCGTCATCAGAGCTTGTGCAGCCGCTGTGGAGAATTCTCCGCTGCTCTCGAATGGCAACATGACATCATGACTTTTGCGTAAACATACACGCCACTTTCGAGTCAAATGGCGTGTTATCTCTACGCATTTTGAGCTATCCGCGTGTAACCGTGTGTATGCGTGTATGTTTACGCCATTAACGTTCGCGTCATTCCGCGTGTCCGTACACGCGCGTCAAATGTCCAGTCATAAATGCCATTAACCCCAGTGACGGTTAAAGGTCCAGTGTGTAGCTTTTTGGCGGCATCTAGTGGTGAGACTCGCGAATTGCAAACAGCAAGTCACTCGCGGCCTCTCCCTCCAATTGCAAACTCTATTTTGAAGCTACGGTGGCCAACGTAGGATAATGTCAAAGCGAATAAACTTTGTCGTCGTCTGAATCTGCAGAGAGTAGCAAGACAAGCAATGAGGTTTTTTAATCTTGTATTTATTAAATTCTATTGACTTAATTATTCAGTAAATCAACATGTTATTGCGATTGTTATTTGATCATTATTGTGTTAGTGTTTTAATTCACTGATTTTACATAGCTTGTTTCTATGCTAAGATAAGAGCTAAGAATAAGAGCATCAAATCAGCTGCGTAAGGGGAAATAGTTAACGTTATGATTTCAGAGGCATCACTCGGACAGCATTGTTTATACACGTTTTCAGAGTCAGAAACAGCCTAAATACGCAGAGTTAACTAAGAGGGAGAGGTAGGGAGAGGACGGAGAGGCAGAGGTGTTGTAGGTGCAGTCAGGGAAGGGAGAGGCAGAGGAGGACCTACCCGCCGGATCGATGGCTCAGGGGATGAAGAAAGAGTGTTAGCCCTCCAAAGGAACCGGAGAGCTGTTACCGAGGTTTGTATTTATGAAGTTATTGTAACGTTATTATATACGGACCGGTCTGCACTTTATAACATCCAAGCACACAGTGATAACGTTATTTACATAGTAGCTCTGTGCACTTATACCCCTGTTACTGTAACGTTAGTTAGTAGTTGAATGTTTTCATATTTTAACCTGTCATTTACTGGGCAACAACGATTATATGAAGCCATATTATACAAGTTTAGCAAATATTGACATTCTGCCTTATTTTTCTAGCTTCATCATACTTTCTCTTCTTTGAAGCAGATTTACCCGTTTTCGGATACCTGAACAATATGTTTGGTCCATCTTTCTTCCGGAAATTCTGCCGCGTCTTTTTCTACCGCTTTCTATTCCGGTTATATACGAAACGCGCTCTGTTGTCCACTGTCGGCTACGGTAGAAATATGACGTCACAACATGGCTACCTTCATAGAAGGGGATTCCCGCGCCTATGGAGAAATAAATGACTAATTCTAACGTAATATAAACTTTACGGTTCATTAAGTAAGGTCTTTATACACCACAAAACACATAGTTATGGATTTTATATTGCGTTTTTGTCAATAGATCCACAGATATATCACACATTGCACCTTTAAGTTTAGGGATGGGGTTGAGGTAAGTCATATCTTTTTTTTTACCTAGGATGGTAAGGGAACAGTCATAAATGCCATTAACCCCAGTGACGGTTAGGTTTAGGGACGGGGTTGAGGTAAGTCATATATTTATATAACGTTAAGTCAACGGCGTTCATAAACACGCTGAAAAGCGATTATGCGTCTTGATAGCACGCCAAAAATGGAAATACGAATTGGCGTGTCATACACACGCTACTTCATGAGATCAGTCTGCGAATGGCGGTACTTTGATGGCATTGGTCACATGTGACGTCAGTGCTGTCTCAAGTCAGATAGAACTTCTAACTGGCATGCACTGCTTCAGCGCTGTATCGAGTCGAACAAGCATAATCTCTGAACTGGTATGAGTGATTGGAGGCGGGGCTAATTTACATATTCATAGAACTGTGTATACTAAATGAGGCAAGAGTTACATTCAAGCTATTTTAAGGTATGAAGATATATTTTTTTTTTCAAGGAAATTATGTTTACGTCATTTTGGTGATCAAAAAATAAGTTTAAAGGGATAAAATGAATGACTACAGAGGGACTTTAAGGATTATTTGGACATAAGAATATGATTCTTGTTATGATTATTATACTATTCATAATTTCAGTGAGTTATTGACAAACAGGTTTTGTGGAGCATTTTTCCTAAGCTCAATGCAGAAATGACTGCTAGCATCACTCTGCTTACGCAAGCAGTATAAATGATGTAGCTTATTATTATGGTCAGTGAAATAAATATGTGCTGCTTACAAATGCGGTGTGAAAGAGACATGGCATTTCATTGCTTTTACTTTCTTGACAATGACTATTGAGGCAAAACCACAAAATAATATACCGTAATATATATATACTACTACATAATTGGGTCTAATAAAATCTCAGATGTTGAGAACTATTCCACAACTGTGCAAAAGTGATAATAAATATTGATGGCTCACCACTTCCAAGAATATTTTGCTCTCTGAGTCATAAATGGAATGCAAATGTAATGTCAGGAGCACATTGCAACATCATACATTAACATTTTTTTAATGTGCATACAATGTGCATACCTAAATTCTGCTTTTCATTGGTTTTATACTGAAGAGTACAGTAATTCAGCAGTTAGTGAAACATGTGAAAATCCATTGCTCAAGTTTCATATCTAACAGATAGTCACAAGAATACTATAGGAGAAAACACTGGGCCAGACTCACCGAAGATGTTCTGTTCTCGATGATTCTCTGATGGACGTTGCTGGACAAAAAATGTTACTTGTATCTGTACAGCATTTTTAGTCTTCAACTCGCCTCAACTCACAGTTTCCATAGTTACGGGCTGGGAGGAATTGAAGACTGAAAATGACATACAGGAGAATCTTTCCTCATCGACTGGAGTGTGATGTATATCCGGAAACATCACTCATTCCTTCATGTGGATTTGTACCAAACAGAATATATATGACATGTGACACTGTGCAACTAACCCTTCATGCAAAAGAAAAAGAAAAAAAAGGTTCATTTAGGTTCAAGGTTCAAGTTCATTTATATCCATCTTTGTGGTTTATTTTGAAAGCATATTATTTCAAAATGGATTCCTGCATCTTCAGTGACCTTCTGGGAAACAATTCCACAGTAGAAGCATTGTTTCTCACAAAGCTATTTCTAAATAATTATCCGCAATTTATTGCATTTTAGGCAACAGTTGGTTCCGGCCTAGAACTTCCACCAGACTTAGCCACTGAATTAAATTATTACACCCTCAGCAGCTTCCTCACATATGTGGACTGCCCGCTGTGAACTCGCAAATCATTGACAGGCAAGAAAGCTTCTCAGTTAGCCTTCTGACTGGCTAAACCCAGTTTACCACACTAAGGTTTACAAGGGAACTACATGGAGTTGATGGAAAGCTACAAATGTAATAAATCATTATTTAAATCATAATTTAAAATAAAATAAATAATTGTAAAATAAAGGCAATTTATTACATTTATTTACCTGAATGTGACCATTGGCCATTAACTGATAACAGAGATCCATGGACATGCGAATGTGCTGTTAAATTATTGAAATATTAAATTCATAAATATTTTAGGTCAAATGGGTTCTGACATAAAAGCTTGGGAAACCCTAGGCTGACAAAGAATCTAGCCATGGCCTGCAGACAAGTTTAATTAGATTTTTTATGAATCATTAGAAGGCAGCTCTCTCATTTTACTCTCTGTTCTCTGGTCATGTTCTTTTAGATAAGAACACACCAGTCATTTGAGACTTGAGACTCTGACCATATCATTAAATTATATGTGTTAACAGCTGCTCTCAGATTTCAAATTCACAACATTGAACCATTCAATTTGATTTGAAAAAAAAAAAAAAAACACCTCAAAAGGATTCTATCAGACTAAAGGGTAACATATATGGCTAACATACATGTCTGTGATTGACCATTGTGTTGATACGTTCAACATATATGTCTGTGATTGGCCATTGTGTTGACGTGCTCAACATACAGTATATGTCTGTGATTGGCCATTGTGTTGATACACTCAACACATATGTCTGTAATTGGCCATTGCTTTGACCGACTCAACATATATCTGTCTGTGATTGGCCATTCTGTTGATGCACTCAACATATATGTCTGTGATTGGCCATTGTGTTGACGTGCTCAACATCTGTGATTAGCTATTGTGTTGATGCACTCAACATGTCTGTGATTGGCCATTGTGTTGACGTGCTCAACATATTTGTCTGTGATTGGCCATTGTGTTGATGCGCTCAACATATATGTCTGTGATTGGCCATTGTGTTGACGTGCTTAACATATACTGTATGTCTATGATTGGCCATTGTGTTGACGCGCTCAACATATATGTGTGTGATTGGCCATTGTGTTGATGCACTTAACATAAATGTCTGTGATTGGCCATTGTGTTGACGTGCTCAACATATGTGTCTGTGATTGGCCATTGTGTTGATGCGCTCAACATATATGTCTGTGATTGGCCATTGTGTTGACGCGCTCAACATATATGTCGGTGATTGGCCATTGTGTTGATGTGCTCAATATATATGTCTGTGATTGGGTATTGTGTTGATGCGCTTATCATATATGTTTGTGATTGGCCATTGTGTTGATGTGCTCAACATACATGTCAGTGATTGGCCATTGTGTTGACGTGCTCAACATATGTGTCTGTGATTGGCCATTGTGTTGATGCGCTCAATATATATGTCTGTGATTGGCCATTGTGTTGACGTGCTCAACATATATGTCTGTGATTGGCCATTGTGTTGACACGCTCAACATATATGTCTGTGATTGGCCATTGTGTTGACGCGCTCAACATATATGTCTGTGATTGGCCATTGTGTTAATGTGCTCAACATATATGTCTGTGATTGGCCATTGTGTTGACGTGCTCAACATATGTGTCTGTGATTGGCCATTGTGTTGATGCGCTCAATATATATGTCTGTGATTGGCCATTGTGTTGACGTGCTCAACATATATGTCTGTGATTGGCCATTGTGTTCACACGCTCAACATATATGTTTGTGATTGGCCATTGTGTTGACGTGCTGAACATATGTCTCTGATTGGCCATTGCTTTGACGCGCTCAACATATATGTCTGTGATTGATATATGATGTGGTTATCATATATGTCTTTGATTGGCCATTGAGATTGTCTGTGATTGGCCGTTATTTTAAGGGCACCCTTAAAATAACATCTGAATAACACGCCACTGACTTAAGACTAGGTTTTTCTTGGTTAGTGGCGGAATGATTTCTAGAATTCCAAAATAGCACCGGGGAATGTTTGCGGTGGAATACGCCTCCTCTTTTCGCTAAACGGCCCCCCGGGAGCACAAGTTCATTCCCTAAATTACTGCGTCGGTGTACATAGTCAATTGTGCTGGGTGAAAGATAGGGCCCATAGTGTCTATGGCTGCATCACAGCTGTTCTGATATTCAGCATAATTTCAGATATTCTTACTCGTGTGAAATTGCTTAAATGCACACTGGCCTAGACAGTTTTAAACCTATTACAAGCACACAGCTCATTGAGGCTAATCTATTAGAATATGCAATTCTTCAGACAGCACAGCAGACAAAAGCTGTGCAACAAAGCAGGACAGAAGTTTTGATATGATATCACATCTGACAAGGATGACTGAACAGTCTTGAGAGATCTGTCTCAATGACAGACATGACTTTACATCCTTCTCTGCAGTTTCTTTTGTTGTCTGTGCTTTTGGTCCATCTGTATGCATCTGGCACAACATTTTTTCTGAACTATTCTGAAGTTTGCTCAACTTGGATTAAAGCAACTTGCAGTAGATCTATTCCCTCTACATTGATACACACAGCCAAAGCCTAATGTTAAAACAGCACAAAGCACATCAAAACAATGAGGTAATTAATCAAGCAGGGTGAATGCTGTACTCCTCTTTCCCTTAGTCATTGAAAAACTATAAAGAAGTAAGGGCAGGATGCTTAGAGCTGGACACAAAATTAATTAACCTCAGCTGAACAAAATGCACTGATATAGTGTCAAAACATAAGTGGAGACAGCAATATCCGCATTTCTGCTGGATCAAGCATAAAGTTTTGGGATTCAGAATCACAATAACACTGGGCAAAAGAGGCTGGATCAAACAACAAATTACAGTGAGAATATCTTAGATATTACATCCAGGAGAGCGATAACATTATGTATTCTATGGTTGCTAAGTCATTGCTAGAAGGTTGCTAGGGTATTCTAGGAAATAGGTTGGTGACTTCAAGTCAGATGTGCATCAGCATAGCTAGAATCTTTTTTTAGCGAAAATGTATAGCACCCCTGTCGTTTACTGTATCTCAGCTCGATTGAAAATCTGGCTCAGACTCCTTTAACCCCTTTAAATATCTGTAAAAACAGCAACTGCAGCAAATTATAACAGGCCATTTGACTCTAAATCATTCCCTTAGCAGCAGTTGAAAATTTAATTACGAGTTTGTTACATTTTTGTCCTTCCCTCTGTGGGTCAGTTGTTAACAGTCAAACTAAGCAAATTTTTCATTTCTCATCTTTCAGCTGAACGCTCTCCATCCTGGGGTAAATCAGCTAGGTTAAACAATTATAGGTTAAATCAACTACAGTCTCACAATAAAAGTGCCTAAAAATCTAATTATAAATTAGATATAGGGTAATAGCCTACGGGGTGCGTTTACACTTGGCAGGTTTGGTTCAATTGCTGTTAGATAAGCTTAGATAATAAGAAAGCTAACATTGAGTTCAATCTTTAATTCCACTTTAATATACAGTACATTTCAGTCTATATATTTTATAGCAATGTTACATGCAAAAGTACAGTGCATGTAAAAGTACAAAAAAATATATAGCTTAGCAGCTTATTATATATAGCTTAGTCAATGATAATAATTTACAAGCAATGTTAGTTTTCATTGCTACACAAAAGAGTGGATTCCAAGATATATATATATATAGAGGGAAGGTGTACTAGCTTTCCATTCTGTAGCACATGCATGTTGTGCTCTTCGGTTCAAACACAAAACTAGACAGGACAAATGACAAGTTCCATCAATCAAACCAGAGTTTTGGTACCTAGAGTGAAACATATCTGGGATTTAGTGGAAGTTAAGCATCTCTCTGATGTGGATTTTCAGACTGCAGAGCTGACAGACCGTTTATGACCTTTGCATGGCATTCCATCTTACTCCAGTGAGACCTAATTTCATGCATTGAGACAACTCAGTGCAACACTCCACAAGAGGAGGAAATATACTTGCCCTAAAAACATCTTTCAAAGCCAAACAGAGTCAAATTTATAGAGTTATATAGTAGGTCCCTAACCACAAGTGGAAGTGTAGGCCTGCTATTTACCCTCTTCATCAGTGCCACATGGCACAACTGACACTTTGACGGATGGTGCAACAAGAACAATGAATTGGATTGTTTCACATGAGAGTAGGCCAGTAAACCAGTCGCATCACTTTTATCAAGCTGACAGTGTAGATAGATTGGACCACAACATTGCTGGCACCCAGTTTCTGGAGACTCAACGAATTGCTCAGTACACTAAGCTTTGATGTCTGGAGAATCAGTCCGTTTTGAGCAAGCTACCAGCTAACTACCATTTAATTAATTTAGATCACCTGACCTACTGTAATGGTCACCAGCTGAAGTGCCATTGAGAGCCGCCAGAGGGCATTCCCAATTCTAGTTTAGGCATACAGAGCATACAAAGAAAGCAGCTCCTGAATACAAAAATCTGATATTGGTACCCTGTTATACTCACGGGTGCTTTGTTACACATATTCAGATACTAGTCACAATGAGGGCGTTCCCCCATAGCATCATTATCAGATGCAGTGTTAAAGTTTCACTTCGAAAGGAAAATTCTTTTGCAGTATATCTTGCCTGGTTTACCATAAAATAAAAAACAAAGGATTGATCACTGAATGTACTTATATGTCCATTAACCCTATATTTTGGATACAGATTCTCAAGACAGGGGCCTGAAAAAAAAAGATCATCTGATAAATTTTGGAATGGTAATACTTTTAAGTTTGTAATTTTGAACAGGTGATTTAAGTTTAATGAACAAATGATATTATGTGTATGTATATTGTATTCAAGCAACTGGAAAGTGTTAACGGATTTGAAAAAAAAAATGCATTTTGATCATCGGTTTTGTGTAGAAAGTTTAAGGTTATAGTTAAGTAAAAAATTATTCACTTATGTAAATTAATACAACTTGAAATGTTAAAATGTATGTTGAAATTAACATCTAATTAATATCTAAGTTGAAATTAATTGTGAAAAAACATCTGATGAGTAATCAATTTAGTGTACTTCCATTTTATGGACCACTGTAGAAGGAAACATATTTTCTACAGAATAATTTATGTCAGTCTCAACATGGAGCACAACATAAAATAGGCTTATAAATCATTAAACAGAACGCCCGATTCAGTCAACAGTTGACTGTTGAATTTCTTTGTACAGAAATCCTTCCACCAGTCATTTAAATTCAAATTAGAGGTCTTCACGGGTCCAAAAATTCATGCCCGACCCGGAAGGGACCCGTAATTTGCTACACCGAACCGACCCGGACCCGTCGTTCATTTTAAAAGTTGGACCCGGACCCATGCAGACCCGAGAAATGTCATAAATGTACTGCCCGGACCCGACCTGGACCCGTCTATTATTTGAAAACTGGACCCGAACCCGGCAGGAGGACACAAACCCGACTGGACCCGATTGTCATATATTATTTCACACGATTTGCGAAAAATAAAACTTTTTGTCTTACCTAATTTTAGTAGCCGTCGTCTCACTTCCTTGTAACGTTACTGACTGATGCATTAATCCACCGACAAGAAAGTTCTATCCATGTTATTTCTTTCGTTATTCCAAGCTTAATCCACTCATTATTTCGGCTTTAAAAGTCCACTTGATGTCAGGGTGATGGATGACAAATTTGCAGCCTTGCACATGTATTCTGACTCGAGTTAACTCGCATAATAACTTTAACTGTTTTCCCTTTTGAATAGCGATTGCTTGTTGCTTGCTCAGCTTGATCATATCCGTGCTCTCTGCTCTTCATTGAGTCTGAATCTGACCAACAAAACTTTAAGATTAAACAAGACGGTTCATTTATATTATTATAAACATTGGAGAAAATGTAAAGCGCGGTTTGGCGGAAACTCTGCTATGGTTGCCATAGAAACATGACACGCGCTTGAGATTCCGATTGCACGGGTTCCATCCCGTTCTCAGCGCGTGTTATATTAACGATAACGGGTGCCATATGAGTAGTATTTCGCCGTTTTGTCATAATTATAGTGTCCTATATGACGTTAAAGGATGAGAATGCGTTGGTATTACACACAATGTTAAACAGACCCGGGACCCGAAGTAATAGATTCGGACCCGACCCGGACCCGGCTGATCATTTAAAATACAGACCCGAACCCGTACGGGTCCCGGGTCGGGTCCGGGGCCGACGGGTCTCGGGTGCACTGTGAGGACCTCTAATTCAAATTCACTTACAAATCTAAACCTTAGGTTCTGAACTTTGGGGTTCCTGGTTTCTTTATGCTCACCTGTTTATTCATGAAGATGTATATGATGGGATTTATGACGGTGCTGGACTTCGCTAAGATGGAGGGCACTATGCTTGCCTCCACAGTCACCAGTCCAGGGGCTCCAAAAGTGGCCAGTAGAGCCATGATCCCATAGGGTAGCCAGCAGAGTAGATAGAAGACCACCATGGTGATCACCATGAGAAGAACCCGGTGCTCTCGCTTGCGGCTTATAGTCGTATTCACACTGCTGACCTTCATGGAGATAAAGAGATTGATCATCAGTAACATTGTTAATTAATAATAATTTCAGTAAAATAGATCTAAAAAATTATCCACAGTATAGTAGGTTATAGGTTGACAATATAACGGTGAATATCAAAATAGTATATACTATTCATATTTTTTAAATCATCAAAATCTGATATAGCAATACATTTAGACTGAAAAGGAATCTGTTAATTAGTCATGGCCAAGTGGTTAGGTGATGGATATTAAGTCTTGAGTCATGCTCCATTTCTCTGTAATAGCTAGAACACTGCTGACTAAGAAACTGAATTGCCTTTCTACTGAATTGCCCCAGGAGGATCAATAAAGTATTAATCAAGAGCAAATCAGTATCCTCCCCTGAAACTGCTCACCACTGTAGATGGGATGCTGAAGGAGTAGGGACTTCATATGCCAAGGGAACCACACGTACTGTAATTTTACTTTTAAACAAGGTAATTAAAGCTTTCTCTCAAGTTCTCTCATTGGTAGAGTTGTCAGGTTCACCATTTATAGATTTCTGCAGTGATGACGCATTTTTGTTGGCCAAAAGCTAGACACCAGTTAAAGGTTTTTTTGGGTGGGATCTTGGATAAAGGGGTCATGAACTGGTTTTTTAAATTTTATTATATTGTTGTTTCAGGTCAACTTATGACGTTCGCTTGGTTTTTGTATTCAAAAACATCAAAATGAATAAGTAATAGGCTATTTTGTACCCTAGTTTTGAGCCTAGCTGAAAAACGCTCGGTTTTATGGGCGTCTCGCACTGAAGACTTGGAAGTAAACGCCCACTGCTGTGAGTGGATAACAGTTTTGCATATTATAATGAGTCCTGTTGATGCACTTCTGGGAAATTGTTTGTTTTGAAAACGTCCAATGTTCTAAAATGGCAACCGGAAGGATTTGCCGATACATGTTCGACCCAGAGTCTGTGAATTGCACCATTCCTGTCAGATCCAATATAGACGGCACAACCCCGTTCTTTACTCTTAATCGGTCTGCAAATCCAGTCTTGTTTACAAACAATGCTCAGTGAAATGAAGCGAACAGACGGACAATGTTTTACCTCATCATCTGAAACGTCATTTAAAATAAAGTTTAACCTTGCAGTTCTATTGGAATCCAGAGGAAGCTTATGCAGCGACTGTCTTCTTCCACAACCAGGCACTGCATAATATTCTGTTTTGTTCGGTAGCTCGATCCGGTTTGTCATCACAAGGTAGGAATCTATGTTATTTAGCTGTGTGTAATGCGCGAATCAGTGGGCGGGGCTAAACCGGAAGCGTTGAAGTAGGTGTTGATCATCTTCTGCGGGGGTGGTGTTTTATCCTCTTTGACGTCATAGTTCCCCACTTTGAAAAACGAGTCGTTTGCTGAGGCTGGTGTCAATAAAAGCTTTTATTCGACTAACAAGGACGTTTTCAGTTCTGAAACTTACAGGATATTCTTCTAATATGATGACCTCTTAGATGTCAAAAGCGCAAGGAAAATTTGATTTCTCAGTTCATAACCCCTTTAAAAGCCTGAAGTAAGGTCTGTGGTTAACATAAGCTCAAGATATTATTCTACAAAATAAAATGCATCATTAATACCCCTTGTGATTTTTAAAAGCTGTTCCTTGTCTTGAAAAAGGCTGTTGCTACATATGGGGGCTCGTCTGCTTTTTTTTCCCCCTAGAGGCACATGGAATGGCAATTAGGGAAGAGAATCAGGTGCGCTCTTAGTAAGTGGAGCAGTTTGTTCGTGTTTGGCTTCGGACAGGTGGCTCATCATTTATTTGTTATGCTCCCTGGGTAGGCTGTAATTTTATTTATTTTTTGGTGTATTCCTCGGTCGAGTGCACGGAAGGTACGGCAGGTCTGCACCAGCTGTATTAGATGCTTAAAGAGGCTTGACCGAAAGGACGACCAAGAAGAATTAAGGTTGAGTTAGTTAGTTGGGGATGTGGTATAGTTAGGGGGATATTTGATTGTGAGCCGAGTTGTAAATGACATGACTTTATTTATCAGTGTTAGTTTGAAAATGATTTGATTGTTTTTAGAATTCATTAATTCCCCATTAGAAAAGGGAATGTAGGAAATCATGGGAGATTGTAGAGAACTTTAAACTGGTTGTTAATTAAGTTGATAAACTTTAATAAATTTTGATTAAAAATAAATTGATTGATTGTGGTGCGATGACTGGTGTGTCAGAGACAGCAATAGCAGGTTTACATTTACATTTATCTGACGCCTTTATCCAAAACGACTTACAATTGCTATATATGTCAGAGGTCGCAAGCCTCTGGAGCGAGCAACCTGGGTCTCTCACACCAAAGGCATATGTCCTATCCACTTTGCCATCATCCCCCCCCCCCCCCCCCCAACTTGGGCTTTTACCTTCATGTAATATTTCTGGTTCTGATGTAGGATCACAGAAACCTGATATTTCAATGAGTAATTTATCATTTGAACAGTGAAGGGAAATATTGGCCTCACAACAAGTTCATGATAAAAATAAAACATGTTTAAGCAGACTACAGTGGGTGAGAAAGAACTAAAAGAAAAGGAAATTGAATTAACAAAACTTAAAGCTGATGACTTGGCAAAGCAACGTGAAATTGAGTATGAAAAATTAAACATGAACAAAGATCACTATCAGATCGACAAGCTCAATATGATCAGTTACAAATAGAAAGATTGAAACTCGTGGCTGATGAAAGACTATCAGCAGATGGTGTTAGCGCCAGTATAGTTTAGCGCCACCTACCGTATGAGATGATGATCCATATATATCGTTTTTTGAGAAGATTAAAGGCTTTTAAGTGCACCTTATAGTGCGGAAAATACGCTAATTGAAAACCTTATGTACAGCGTGCATCTTACTCTGCTTGTAAACAGAAAGTTTTGCGCTTCCAGCTATATCAGCATATCATCTCATACGCTAGGTGGCGCTAATACTCCTGCGGTGAGCAGCCGGTAACAAGCCGAAGGAGTGCGTGCTCGTCTCAGTTCTCGCGCATGCGTCCATAAGGAAGTAATGGAATAGTCGAATAAAGTCGTTATTTATGTTTTTTTCGCACAAAAAGTAGTCTCGACGCTTGATAAACATATAATTGAGCCACTGTAGGCACATGGGATATTTAAACCTTTTATTTAATGACTTTTATGGGCTGTCAAGAGCCAGTCCCTTAGGCAGTCTATGGAGGGCTGATCCAGCTCTCAGATTAAATCAAAAATATCTTTATTTGTGTTCCGGAGATGAACGAAGGTCTTATGGGGTTAGTACAGCATGGGGGTGAGTAATTAATGACTTAATTTTCATTTTTGGATGAACTAACCCTTTAATGTGAATTTGCGAAAGCAACTTTGGTCTACTTGGGAAGGGAGGTGGGACCCAGGAGCGTGAGTGCGTTGCAAGAAAAAGTGTGTGCGATCGAACCATTCCCTGTTCCTTTGATGAAAAAAGAATCAATGCGATTTTTGAGTTTGGCTTGATATTGTCGGGGGGTTTTGCCCAAACTTTTTGTCTGTTGTTTGCCCATCAACTAACCTGTTGAAAGGTTCTGTTAAGTTTGTTTGGACACCAGGTTGTCAAAAAGCTTTTGACAATGTACAGCTTTTGCTGTCCTCTTCTCCAGTCTTAGCGGCGCCACAGTTTGATAAACCTTTTAAGATTCAGGTGGACGTGAGCCAGAACAGGGCGGGCGCGTCTCTTCTGCAGGCTGGGATGGATGGGATTGATCACCCAGTAAGCTATTTTTCACATACATTTAATTATTATCTACTACTGGGTCATTGAAAAAGAAGCACTTGCATTGACATGGGCCCTTCAACATTTCGGTGAGTATGTAGGGGGAGGAGCTCAAATTATCACTTATTCAGATCACAATCCACTGACCTTTCTACATTCGTTGCAAATTCGTCAGCAGTTGATGAGGTAGGTTTTGTTTTTGCAACCTTATAATTTGCAAATGAAGCATATTCGAGGCGCAGACAACGCGTTTGCTGACGTGTTTGCTGACACTTTGTCTAGTGCTCATTGCTCTGAATGATACAGGGGGGTCGTGAGAGTCTCCTGTGGGGTATTGTTCTTGTGCCGTTTTCTTCCTTTTCCTTAAAAGTATACTTCAATGATCCGGATTTCTGGAGCATGGGGGAAGAGGGACACACTTTCAATAATGACTTCCACTAATACTGATTACTGATTGTTTGAACACCTTTAGTTAATTTATTTCTTTGAATAAATTCATTCTTTCACTCCTTGCCACTCCGTGTTGCCTCTTGTTCATATTGCAATTGTGAGCTGGTTTTAACACGAACAAGTGCCAAAATAAGACTGTTTTTTTGGGCCATTAAACGTCTTCAGCCAAACAGGTCAGCTCATCTACTTGCTAGTCCTCTTGTACAGCCTCATCGTGTTAATAAACAGGCAACTATTCTAAAGCAAAATTTCAGGATTTTTTTTTTTTTTTAAACAAGCTTGCCCCATGTCATCCAAGCAACCCGATCACACTAAATGTAATATATAAGCTAAAGTGAGTTTTTACGTGCATATGATACGCATTGGTTGGTTAGGTTAAGTTTAGGTGTGGGGTATGCGTGTGTATTGTACGTTTGGCTAGAATTAGTGGTGTGGGGTGTGTGTGTATTATACGCAAATGAACTGCGTATCAATTGCACGCGAAAAACTGCGTCTCATATGCACGTAAAAACTCATTTTCGCATATAAATTACACGATAAAACACGATGCGTGTTATAGAGACGCATTTACGTGAGAACAGGCTGCATCCAAGATATCCATGTCATTCTTTCTTCAGTCGAAAAGAAATTAAGGTTTTTGATGAAAACATTCCAGGATTTTTCTCCATATAATGGACTTCATTGGGAACCAAACAGTTCAAGGTCCAAAAGAAAGTTTCAGTGCACACTGTTCAAAGGACTTTAAATGATTCCAGATGATGAATAAGGGTCTTATCAAGTGAAACGATCGCTCGTTTAATAAATAAATAACAAAGTTTAAGTTTTATAAGCTCAAATGATCGCCTTGCTCTTTTCTGTGATGCGCTTTTGTGACTTTCCTGTTCGAACTCGTTTATCAAAATGGAACAATTCTTTTTCCGTGTCATTTGGTTCATTCAACGAACGAAACTAACGAGTTGACTCAGGAAAAGATTGGTTTATTTTGATGAACGTGTTTGAACAGGAGAGTCACGAACGAGCATCACACCCTAACCCTAAATCTAACAGAGCAAGGCGACCATTTGAGCTTATAAAACTTAAACTTTGTTGTTGTTTTTTTTTAAATGAGCCATCGCTTTGCTTGATTAGACCCTTACTCATCGTCTGGAATCGTTTAAAGCCCTTTGAACAGTTTGCAGTTTGTACTGAAAGTGTCTTTTGCACCTTGAACCATTTGGTTCCCAGTGAAGTCCATTATATGGAGAAAAGGAATGTTTTCATCAAAAACCTTAATTTCTTTTCGACTGAAGAAAAAATGATATGGATATCTTGGATGACATGGGGGTGAGTAAATTATCAGCAATTTAAAAAAAAAAAAAAAAGTGAACTACTCATTTAATTTGAACGTTTAGTGATTTATGCAACAATATATTAATTGATTGTGATTTTATATGACCAACTTTGTGAAGTTTAGATGTGATTTGCTCACCATTGCTGATGACATCTTTTTGTGAATCTCTTTTATTTATTTTTGTTATTTTAGATACATGATGTGTATGTATGAATAAATCCCAGCTTTGTCGCCAAATACTTCAGCAATAATCTTTTGGGGAGTTTGTCGAGGGAATCAGAGTGATTCTAACTTCTGAATTGACCTACACAAATGTCATCACTGCAGCACTTTATTGACTTTTACAACCTTTTTATTTAGAGTTACATTAATACACATTTTTTTGTGATTGAGAACAAAAGGAAAGAAGGAGGGCGGGCGAGTGAGAACAAAATGAAGGAAGGAGGGAGGGAGGGAGGAAGGACGGATGCGTGAACGGATGGAAAAAAGTTAATTAGCCACATGAAAACCATTATTCTGTGGTTCAGCACTGCAAAAAGACATTAAGTAATTGTGTGCACCATAGATTACAGGTAGGTCATGTGTTGATAATTGACAATTACCTAAAGGAGCCTATGCTAAAGTAGACACCGTAAAGGAGATTTCAAATGTGCAAGTCACCATGCCAGCAGATCTTCCCTCATCATGTCAACCCTATTGTCAATTTACACAAAGAAGATCCAATTATAATTAAGGATTGTGATGATCCACATCCTCTTCTTTTGACCCTTGTAGATCCAGATGTACAATGGGAATGGGTGATTAAATGAAGTAATGAATTGAATGCATTCACCATTTCCCAGGCAGCATGTGATAAGATGCACCTACATAATTAAGGAGGAAATATAAATTCTCATTGCTGCCATAAAGTCAATGAAAGCCTGATGCAGACCAACTCCACTTTTCCAGCAAAAGGACACAACAGACCTTTCTGTTCAGTTCCCCCATTGACAATGGATTCCATTTTTATGTTTTTATTCATTCAACAACTAGATTTAAATTTAAATTGTCCATGCAAAACTTTCCACTACGTTGTGTATGTAAAATTAAAATTCTGTCATTTATTTTCTCCAAAATTCTCTTCAAACAGACTGATCTCATGAAGTAGCGTGTTTATGACACGCCATTCGTATTTCCATTTTTCGTGTGCTATCAACACACATAATCGCTTTTCAGCGTGTTTATGAACGCCGTTGACTTAACGTTATTACTGTATATATAAATATATGACTTAACTCAAAATCGTCCCTAAACCTACCCGTCACTGGGGTTAATGGCATTTATGAGTGTTCCCCTACCATCCTAGGAAAAAAAAAAAATATCGCTCCCCAGATGTAGATCTACATTTTGCTTCGTTTCGCTCTGACATTTGATGGCGTGTACAGACACGCGGAATCACTCGGACATTGATCAGACTGATCTCATGACACGCCAATTCGTATTTGCATTTTTGGCGTGCTATCAAGACGCATAATCGCTTTTCAGCGTGTTTATGAACGCCGTTGACTTAACGTTATATAAATATATGACTTACCTCAACCCTGTCCCTAAACTTAACCATCACTGTGGTTAATGGCATTTATGACTGTTCCCTTACCATCCTAGGTAAAAAAAAGATATGACTTACCTCAACCCCGTCCCTAAACTTAACCGTCACTGGGGTTAATGGCATTTATGACTGTTCCCTTACCAGCCTAGTGAAAAAAAAGATATGACTTACCTCAACCCCATCCCTAAACTTAACCGTCACTGGGGTTAATGGCAATTATGACTGGACATTTGACGCGCGTGTACAGACACGCGGAATGACGCGGACGTTAATGGCGTAGACATACACGCATACACGCAGATAGCTCAAAATGCGTAGAGATAACACGCCACTGGACTCGAAAGTGGCGTGTATGTTTACGCAAAAGTCGTGATGTCATGTTGCATTGATGGCGTAGACATACACGCATACAGTACACGCAGATACACGCGGATAGCTCAAAATGCGTGGAGATAACACGCCACTTGACTCGAAAGTGGCGTGTATGTTTACGCAAAAGTCATGATGTCATGTTGCTTCAAAAGTGCTCTGGTTTAGGGCAAAACTTCCAGCTCAGAGCCCTCTTCTAGGACAGTACGCCAAATGCTCACATTTTATATTATATCTGATTATATGTAAGTGTGAACTTGTGAATTGACTTTTACCGGTATGTTCTAATCTCTTCCATTGCCTTGGTGGCACTTACAAACAGACTATTTTGCTAAGAGACAGTGAAAAGTTGAGAAAGAATCTCGACCCAGTCTCATTCTCTGTACTCTTTACCCTACTCTTGTATTTGACATCCTAATGGAAAAAAAATAAATAAAAATGAATGGCTGTTTGAAATCACGTGAATGCTGTTTGACTTCAACGTGACAAGCTAGTGCCAGAAATGTAAAGTTGCACAAAACCGCCGTGTGTGCGTGCGTGCTTGTGTGTACTTGTGTGTGTGTGTTTATTGCATTTATTATCTTTAACAATGAATATTATGACAAATGTTAGATATAGCAAAGCAAATACTGAGACAAACAAAATAATTAAGAATGAAAAGAAAAATACAGTTAATCAGCATCTTGATAAGCAAATAGTATTCCACTGTATGTCTGCTTTTCCATAAGCACCACCTATTGTCAAAGACTGAAATTGCATTTTCATTCAAGCCCGCCTTTTGCCTGAACAAAATCGGATGGGCTTTTAATGCGGAACATACGAGTTGATGTAAACAGGGCTTGAGGCATGTCTGCACTGATCCCACTGTATATTCACTCCCTGCCATACTAAAGTATGCAACCTTTTGAGCCAGAGGTCGAAGTCAGTGAGTCAGCATGCTGAGGTGTCAGCTTAATTCACAGCTTTGTGCATCCAGGTTACTAAGCCAACATAACGTAGGACATAACAGCAGGGTTGAACACACACACACACACACACACACACACACACACACACACACACACACACACACACATATATATATATATATATATATATATATATATATATATATAACCTGCTTCCTGCAGCATCACCCACCATACAGTAATGTAATTTTTGTTTTGTACTTAACATTGAGAGGAGTATTGGGTTTGGTGTTTTTCAAAGATGGTTTTCTGCACAGAATTATTATTTTTTTTTTTTTTTAATTGAATACATAGTAAACATGTTAAAAAAATGTCTTAAAACAAGCCGAGAGTGTAAAGAATTGAAGGATGCAGGATGCAGAAGTGATTGACAGGTAATACGTAGTACTTTCTGAAGGTGCAGATTCCAAGAGGACCTCCTCTCTAGCACTAAACATGTGTCCATTCGACCTTCACCTTCATTTTCCTTTAATTTTATGCAATCATACACTACATAAAACACATTTAATATTTAGTCTTTCTAGCTAACTGTAACATCAGTGAACTCAGAAACAAGGGTGAGCAGAATCCAAATGCAGAGAGTTCATTGTCTGAAAAATCAGATACATAAACCAAAAATCAGGAAAAATCAGAAAACAAATAGGAAAACAGGAAACACAACTAAGGAAACCAACAAGACATCCATTCATGGACAAGATCTGACAAACAACACAGGAAACACAGGGATTATATGTACACAGGGGCTGAATTCAAAATCGCCCCCTAACCCCTCATTCACTATTCCCTACGTTAGTCCACTAAAACTGTTCACTTGAAGGAGTGAATAAAAATGAGTGAGCGAATCGACAGCCGTTGAACGTACACCGGCTGTCACACGCGTTTATTGCGGTGCAATGAGGGATTGAATAATTGCACTCTATAACATCCACTGTGGTTTTGGACAGCGTGGCTGAAACAAACTTTTTGCATTATTTTCCTGTTATCACGGTAAAGCTGCTTTGAAACAATCTGTATAGTAAAAAGCGCTATATAAATAAATGTGACTTGACTTTCGCCTGGCTACTCACCGTGAGCCTCTACTGACTGCGCATGCATCTCCCCAAATGGACAGGCCATGTATACTTGACACAGTTGTCGTTGTACTATTCTTTGAACCGATATAGGGGTGACTATAGGGGTGAGTAATTGTCACAGCGAGTACAAACCAGGCTTTACAGTACCTGCCACAAAGAGAATCATCTAGCAGCTGGAAATGCACAGACCAACAGACCAAAGGAAGCAGGAAGATAGACAACATAGGTCAAAAGAGGTAAAATGTTTTAATTTTATTGATTGATTGATTGATTTATAAAGATTTTTTTTCCCCCACAGTGATTTATTCTCTATTGGAGTAAGAAACTGATCTGGACACAGTCACCATGATCTATTCATAAATGAAGAAAACTATGTGTCATTTACAACAATGGTGTCAAACCATATAAAAATTACCAAATAAAAGAAAAGGGTAGAGTATTGATATTTTTACACAGGTAACTTCTGATCCATGCTTGAAGGATTTATAAACCAATATACACTCACCTTAAGGATTATTAGTTAACACCATACTAATATTGTGTTTGACCCTCTTTCACCTTCAGAACTGCCTTAATTCTACGTGGCATTGATTCAACAAGGTGCTGAAAGCATTCTTTAGAAATGTTGGCCCATATTGATAGGATAGCATCTTACAGTTGATGGAGATTTGTGGGATCCACATCCAGGGCACGAAGCTCTCTTTCCACCAAATCCCAAAGATGCTCTATTGGGTTGAGATCTAGTGACTGTGGGGGCCATTTTAGTACAGTGAACTCATTGTCATGTTCAAGAAACCAATTTGAAATGATTCGAGCTTTGTGACATGGTGCATTATCCTGCTGGAAGTAGCCATCAGAGGATGGATACATGGTGGCCATAAAGGGATGGACATGGTCAGAAACAATGCTCAGGTAGGCCGTGGCATTTAAACGATGCCCAATTGGCACTAAGGGGCCTAAAGTGTGCCAAGAAAACATCCCCCACACCATTACACCACCACCACCAGCCTGCACAGATGGATCCATGTTCTCATTCTGTTTACACTAAATTCTGACTCTACCATCTGAATGTCTCAACAGAAATCGAGACTCATCAGACAAGGCAACATTTTTCCAGTCTTCAACTGTCCAATTTTGGTGAGCTCTTGCAAATTGTAGCCTCTTTTTCCTATTTGTAGTGGAGATGAGTGGTACCCGGTGGGGTCTTCTGCTGTTGTAGCCCATCCGCCTCAAGGTTATGCGTGTTGTAGCTTCACAAATGCTTTGCTGCATGCCTCGGTTGTAACGAGTGGCTATTTCAGTCAAAGTTGCTCTTCTATCAGCTTGAATCAGTCGGCCCATTCTCCTCTGACCTCTAGCATCAACAAGGCATTTTCTCCCACAGGACAGCCGTATACTTGATGTTTTTCTCTTTTTCACACCATTCTTTGTAAACCCTAGAAATGGTTGTGCATGAAAATCCCAGTAACTGAGCAGATTGAGAAATACCCAGACCGGCCCGTCTGGCACCAACAACCATGCCACACTCAAAATTGCTTACATCACCTTTCTTTCCCATTCTGACATTCAGTTTGGAGTTCAGGAGATTGTCTTCACCAGGACCACACCCCTAAATGCACTGAAGCAACTGCCTTGTGATTTGTTGATTAGATAATTGCATTAATTAGAAATTGAACACGTGTTCCTAATAATCCTTTAGGTGAGTGTATACTCTTTTGTATAAAAAGCATCTACCATTTCCTTCACACTTAAATAGTCTCTGTATTTAAATAAATATTGCAATGCTATCTAGCTACATAGCTAAACACAAATCACCATAGTGTTGATTAAATTATTATTGAAAACTGGTCTCCCTCAGCTCATAAATATAACACAGATAACATTTGTAAGAAAAATGTAGGCTAGCGGTTGACAAATTCATAGTTTCATTAGTTTTTGTGCTATTGGGGATCAGTGTAATGACATATGTTGACACACTCGTCCTAGACATTTTATCCTGCCAGCCATCGGTGGTCAGAAGAAAAAGAGATGCAATAAAAGGTAATGAGGAAATATTAAGCATGCACCGGGTGTGCTAGACAGTAGTTAATTTAGGTGCAAAACACAAAAGTGGCTTGTTTGAGGTTGTCTGGAATGAGCTGGAAAATTAATCATTAACCCCTGTGTTCAAAGCTGTGCAGTGAAGTGGCTTAATGCAAGTTTTTCATACATTGAAAAATATGTGACAATACATGTACTTACACTGTATATCATACTGTATGTAATGTACTGTATGTAATTTTATATTCAATAATACTCTTCATAATAAATACATGAACATGTGATAAAATATGGTACTGTGTATACATTTTTTGAACATACATGCACTATATGTAATAGTAATGTAATTACAATAAACAGTATAGTAAATATAACAAAGTGAGAAGTAGTAAATATTTTTAAATATAAAAATATAGTATAGTTTATTAATAATGCTATAATAATAGCAATAGAATAAGACATTTCAACTACAGACTATACACACAAAAATAAGTTAAATAGTGACATATATTTAATATTTAGCTTTTTGTTAAATTTCAGTTTTATTGATCAGCAATAGGCTAGCCATTATAACAGAAGTAGCTTCAGTCAAACATACAGCAGGATATAATGTTAAAATAGCCTAAATATAAAGTTACGTTACTTTGCCCTCAACCAAAACTATTTACCAGGGAACAATTTATAGATTAATGAGACCAAAGATAAACGCAAATTATACAAATTATATCTCCTGTTTAACCTCTAGACTAGAGACATCCGAGCCAGCGGCAACCGTCAGAAGCACTGGCCGAGGTACGGCTGTTCCAGGCGGTGTAGACGAGCGCTGGGCGGGGGTGCAGCTTACAACTCCGAAAACTTCAGATCAAATTTTAAATAGGCGCTATCTTTATAAACAAACCACATATTTGAGCTTTAAACAACTACATTGTCGACTGAAAAACTATTAAAACTACACTGTGTGACACAATAACAGTAGTATTTAACCTCTAAACGTTACTATTACTAATTAAATCATGACCAAATACAACCAAAAACAAATGTTCGGTCTTGCTTGTGAAAGGTACTTCCTCGAAAGCAGTTTTCAGTTGTGTGGCAATTTGTACAGCCCCAAGCAGCGCACAAAACAGGCATTTTTCTTAATTCCCGGTATGAGAGGTATTGGAAAGTTGCTCTCCCCAATATGGCGGCACCGTTGACGTACGCTCCAGCGGCCAATAGGTCGTCTATGTATTTATTATGTCTATGGGTAAGACTGCCGACCTGACTGCTGTCCAGAAGGCCATCATTGACACTCTCAAGCAAGAGGGTAAGACACAGAAAGAAATTTCTGAACAAAAAGGCTGTTCCCAGAGTGCTGTATCAAGGCACCTCAGTGGGAAGTCTGTGGGAAGGAAAAAGTGTGGCAAAAAACACTGCACAAAGAGAAGAGGTGGCCGGACCCTGAGGAAGATTGTGAAGAAGGACCGATTCCAGACCTTGGGGGACCTGCGGAAGCAGTGGACTGAATCTGGAGTAGAAACATCCAGAGCCACCATGCACAGGCGTGTGCAGGAAATGGGCTACAAGTGCCGCATTCCCCAGGTCAAGCCACTTTTGAACCAGAAACAGCGGCAGAAGCGCCTGACCTGGGATACAAAGAAGCAGGACTGGACCGTTGCTCAGTGGTCCAAAGTACTTTTTTCGGATGAAAGCAAATTTTGCATGAAAAAAAAAATCAAGGTGCCAGAGTCTGGAGGAAGACTGGGGAGAAGGAAATGCCAAAATGCCTGAAGTCCAGTGTCAAGTACCCAAAGTCAGTGATGGTCTGGGGTGCTGGTGTTGGTCCACTGTGTTTTATCAAAGGCAGGGTCAATGCAGCTCGCTTTCAGGAGATTCTGGATCACTTCATGCTTCAATCTGCTGAAAAGCTTTATGGAGATGAAGATTTCATTTTTCAGCACGACCTGGCACCTGCTCACAATGCCAAAACCACTGGTAAATGGTTTACTGACCATGGTATAACTGTGTAATTTCGTGCACACGCATATAAACACATGTTAACGCGTAACAGGGTTATCTTTTCCAAGCTGCACTTTATAAACAAACACCTGTGCCCTTTGTCGGTTATCAAATGTAATAAATAGTTGTAGTTCACTCAACTCAGTTTTTTTTTTTTTTTTTTTTTTTTCCATCAGGCACTAAGTTACAGAACACAGCCCTGGAATTTGCCAGCATTAGCAAGCAAGACACAGAAAGACCAAAAGATGCACTGCCAAGCTGGGTCAGCAAGACAGACAGAATAGAGAAAGATTCATTTCAACTTAACTGTTCTTTGCTGACATCAAACTTGGAGAGGAGAGAGTCTGCCTGATTGCTGTTCCCGCAATTCACTCTCATGGTGTTTTTTTTTTCTCTTTTTTGTGGCCAGAAGGATAGTTTGGCTGAATTTTCTCATCGATGTTGTAAACTTTGTTTGACACAAGGGGGAGGTGGGGCCTTGAAAAAATTGCGGAGACCTAAGCAAGCAATAGGGCTGATTGCCTCTGGGTCACCAATGATCACGCACGAGAACGATAATCGACTTCTGTGGGCTTTGACCAAAAACAGGAAACAATATGTGAGCTGGCTGAACATCATTTTTATCTTTCACATCTACTGCAGTCAGATTGACCGTGGTCACTCTTAATAACATGACTAACATGGATGCACTCGTAATGATAAATCAAGGATGTTAAGAGGCTAAAAGCAGGTTTAGACCATTCCCCATTGAAGTCAACAGGGTGCGAATTTAAAAAGACGATAACATGGAGTAGGCAACACTGATTTTTGTCGTCTTTGTCTGTACTGACAACACTCCAAATGTACAAAAAAATGAGCTCAATGTAAAAATTGACCGGAGTTCTCCTTTAATTTTAACTGATTGTTTGATTGTTTTTACAATTTGACGCTGCGAACATTAAAGAGTAACTAAACACTAAACACTAAACTTTTTTTAGTTAATGATCTGTAAGAATGGAACTTTATTAATACCAGTCATTGATTCGAGTAACTTTTTTGACATTTATATAAAGTGTTTTATTTCTACAATATATGGTGTAAAAACGTCTTAGTGCTGCCCTCTTCAGGTTGAACAGAGGCTACTGCAGTTAAATTTTCCTATTGGATGTTCCGCACTTCGTGACGTACGCAGGTTTCAGCTCCACCCTTGGCAGTATAAAAACCAGCTTGTTTAGTCAAAACCACTGTAGGGAGTCAGGAGTATTGAAAACGACCAGGATAGCATGTTTTAGCATCTATTTCGTCCCTTCCATCTCCGCTGGGGTCTGCCCACTTTTTCAGCATTTTTCAAATATTGCCAGTGGGTGGAGTCAGGGTCTGACCAGGGGTTTAATAACCCTTTAAAGCCAGTTTGGACCATTGCATTTGGACCTCTGCCAACCACTTCCAGTTAAAGTTCTCATAGGACCATTTCCTTGCCCATCCACATATTCTCCATAAAACAAACTGCAATAAAAGCAATAGTAAAAGTGAAGCTGATCCCATTCTCAAACTGAGCCAGGTTGTATCAAAAGAATTCAGTAAGTCTGTCTCTCACTGTAGTGAACTTTACAGTCAATATGAAGACAGATGGTTTCTGAGAGAGCAAGAGAGAGTCTTTAGCAAAGGACAGGCACACAGTCGTCCTCAAGGTTCTCATAAGCCCTAAGCTATAAAACATATCCTGCTATGCAGACAGCAACCCACAGCTTGGTGGAAGTCAAAATTAGGGTTCTAGAGTGTAGAAGTAGATCAGAGGAACATAAATGAACTCTCTGAAAATAAACTCTTATTGCATTTAGGTAAAACAGAATTGGGCGGATGTTTAATTGGGATTGTAAACTTTGCAAATGTGGAAACCTATTGTCGCTTATAATAGTTTGAAATGCCAAAGTAACCTGTCACTATGAGTGAAGTTTGTGCTTCACATCAAGGACCGCAATGGAAACAAGTTTTTAAAGGGTTGGTTCACCCAAAAATGAAAATATTGTCAGTATTTACTCACCCTCATGTTGTTCCAAACCTCTGTGTGTTTATTTGTTCTGTTATCCACAAAGGAAGATATTTGGAAGAATGTTTTAATCAAACAGATCTCAATCCCCATTGACTACCATAATACTATGGTAGTCAACGGGGAATGAGATCTGTTTGATTAAAACATTCTTCCAAATATCTTCCTTTGTGTTCAGCAGAACATATAAATATAACACATAGAGTTTTGGAACAACATGAGGGTGAGTAAATACTGACGGAATTTTCATTTTTGGGTGAACTAACCCTTTAATTGTATTGTGTTATCCTTGACAAATGATTTCACTATTTTTGTCTAATAATCAAATCAAATCAATTAAAATCGAACGAAAATCAGAAAAAAAATATGTGTTTATTTATAGTGTGATCTGCCATAAAAGCCAGCAAATGTCTGTGTAGGCAATATAAAATAAAAGACGATGATGCGAAAAAAGAGAGTAGAGTTTTTAAACATTTATGATACAAGCCCTCGTGTTATGCTTTTGAGCTGTCAATGCAATAGTTACGAGCTCTGACAAACCACTGTCCTTTACTGACTACCTTTCGCAAATGTCTTTATAACGTCAAGTATGTAAAATCTTTGAAGTGACTCCCATGAATTGTGATAAATGTTGCTCTAGAGTGGCGTAAATCACATCAATTACAATTTGACTGTTCATACTGTAGTCGCATTGCAAAACATCTGACCTGAAGAGCCGCAAATCAGAACTGAAAAGATCAGTTTCCATGTGGTTTGTGCTGTATACACTGTCATGAGAAAAACAGTCACAGATGAACAAAAAAATTTGTTCATTGGGCCACATTTGCTTGCAGTCTGAAAGTACAGATAGTCAAACAAAAGATGAATTCCAAATGGTGTTTACGCTCCCTTGAAGGGCACTTCAAAAAGGGGACACCATATGAAGGGTAATTCCAGATAAAAAGAAAATTATGTTGTTTTTTATTGCTCGCATTTCATTGCCACATCATGAGACACCATTGCCTAGCTCCCACCAGAGTCCCCACTTCAAGTGAGCAGGTCATAAGGAAATAAATTTCACATTTACACATTAGGGAGACAATTTTATCCAAGTAAGGATACACAATTTAGGGTATTTTAAAAGTTATTGCTTTCCTTGGGAAGGAAACCTATGACTTTGACATTGCCAGCACCATGCTGTTTGATCTACAGAACGACTTTGCCCAAAGACTCTGCCACAGACTGAATCAATCCATAAGACCATCTGACAAACAAATGGAGAAATGGTGCTGCTTCTAAACAGAGAAAAAGAAAGAAACCCAAAGAATGACCACCTTCAACAACCATATCAAACCAGCCTTACTAATTATCTGCAAACTCTCTTACTACGAGTTATTTTGTAGTAGTTTCTGATTTTAACAAACTCATTTTACCCAATGTTCAATGCATTTCTTACTCAAAACTATTTTTCATAGAGCACAGTAGGCCTATTTGCATTCTGGAAATAAATATCCCATTCATTTTCTCCATAGAGACACATAAACCTTTAAAGATAGACCTATGATGGCAGAGGTTGTTCATTGATAATCAGTGTTGGGAGTAACGCATTACAAAAGTAATACATTACAGTAACATATTACTTTTTGCTGTAACGCAGTAGTGTAAGGCATTACTAATCAATTTTCAGTAATATTTTACTCGTTACATGTTCAGTGAGGCTTGTATTACAGTTGTATTACAGTGTATTGTCTGCTTTTACTTCTTAAAGGCAACCGACTATGTGAAAGTTTTAAAGCAGTCTTTTAGTGCCAGTTCAGAGCGGTCACGTCTGTAACATTGTTTTTCCTCATAAATGCGAACACGAAAACTAAAATAAAATGAATATTTTAAGTTCTATGGAGACTGGAGAGCCAACCCTTCCTCATCCGATTTGCGCAGTGTAATTAACAGAATTACAAAAAATATATTTTGCCTCCTATTTTTTTGTCACGCATGAATGTGTGTCTTTTCCCTAATATTAAAAATAAATCAAAGACTGATATTTGTCTAATGTCTGGAGTCCTTTAAGGAAGTAGCCTATATACGTTTCAATACATGTATTTTCTGAGAATTTTTATTTCAAGTTTTGACTGCAAATGTCATGTCCATAATGCTGGACTTCCCCAATTTTAAATAATTTATCCTCAACTAGTTTTGTGGTGTATGTCTACGTATTTTATAATGTTAACTTCAAATAATACTAATAGCCTAATTTAAAGATAAGGCAGCATTGGATCTGGATTCTGGACGGTAAGGAGAATAACGCTGGAGTTGGAAGAGGTGTGTCGCGATTCTGTAGGTTCGTGAATCTGAGTCGTGTGGCGAATCGCGATTTCGGTTTCTTATTGCATTTCGTTACAGCCCCAAAGTTAAGTTCTACTTAGTTATTTTGGTGAAAGTAACTCAAAAGTAATACATGAGTAATGTAACGCATTACAATTCTGAGACAGTAATATTGTAAGGTAATGAATTACTTTTAAATAACAGTAACAAGTAATACCTAATGTATTACAGTTTGGAAGTAACTTGCACAAAACTGTTGATAATACATATGTTTTTGTTGAAGCCATCACTCTGCATGATTTCAACTTCATTAAAAATAGGTGAACAGTGAAAAGGGTGAATACATACTGTATATTAAACATGATCATGGGAAAGTACGAGAAATACACACTAATCAGCGGATTATTGTCGAGCGAAATCTGAAATCGATTATATTCAATTCAATTCAATTCAAATTTAGTTGTATAGCGCTTTTCACAATACATATTGTTTAGCAGCTTTACAGAAAGTACATTACAGAAAAGTAAATGGAAAAATACATTTAGTTAATCATGTAATAATTTAGGGCATAACATATCGTCGACGTTGAGTCGTCTCTTCATATCAAAGCAACCCCAGTGATGTAAACAGTTGTTCTTCCTACTATCTATTTGGAGTCATAAAAACTTGAAAAGAGTGAGGTTTAAAGTTTCTATTTAAAATTTAACCAAAAAGAGCTAGATTTGCTAGTAGAAGATAGCAATATGACTTTTTTTTCTGGATGGTGTGACAGCAGACACCCTCCCAATGTGATGCGCATCATTTACAGGAATCCAAGAAAGCTCTTCACTACTGTCATTATGGCTCAAGGAAAATATCAATAGCTTCTGGTGCAGCACTAGATGTAAATGCACCCTCTGAGAAACAACAAAGAAGAACCAATAAAATTAAATAAAATAAAATAAAGATTCAAATAAATGAAAGAGCCAAAAGAGTTCTGCAGAGACACCCCGCTACCAAGTACTATGGATGACAAATCAGAGTTGCTCTTCTTACCCTCTCAAACCATTTATATTTACATTTTCATTATTACTTGAATGTAGTTAAGTTTAATATAAAAGCAACATTTTCAACAAAAAGCTGAATTGTTTTGGTCAAAGACTACAATGTATATAAGGAATGCTTTTATCACTTGTTTCTGCTATTTTGTTGTGTTTCTCCAGATTTTTTGGAAGATGAGTAATAGCACTCAGTCAAACAACGAACAGAGGGCGGGCTGAGAACCGTGACATAAACGCCAAGCGCCAAGTTTAAGATTGTATTTTAGGTTAGGGACATCGAAAACGACCGCGGATATGGAGAAACGGGATGTAATTCGCTCTGTTGAGGAGAATATCCCCGGGATTTGCAAACTGAAACCCGAACAAGAATAGTGTTTGTTAAATATTTTGAATGGAGGTGATTTTTAAATTGGAGAGAGAGGTGACTGCGTTATGTGATCAGCTTACGGGTAACCAATGATTTCATACATCAGACAAGCACTCCCCCGCAAGAAAAAAAAAAACACTTTTCAATTATGCCATTCCAGACTCAGTCTACGAAGCAAAGGATTATTAAGGATAAAGGATTATTATGAATACCTGGGGCCTGTATCATGGTAGTTCAACAAATTCAGGGTTGCAGGATTAGTTTCGAGTTGACAAAACCAAAACGATCCAATCAGGCTTTGTTGGTACCATGATGCTGATCATCAACTTTCTCTGTCAACTCAGGCTTTGGTCCTGAGTTTAGGAGTTTAGGTGTGACATCAGTAGCGAACAGCCAATCACATGCTGAGAAAGAGTGAAACTTATTCAAAACTCATTGAAATTAATTTCTCGCGAGAGAAGTAGCAAATTCACTTATTAAATAAAAGTATTAAAATATTAAGAAATTAAACAAATGTACACAGCAAGAAGAAAATTGCTGTCTATGAAAGACAACTAAAAGAAAGTCTGGTTACTGTTTACCAGTTCAAGTAAAAGTTGTGAAGTTAGTTTATTGAAATAGAGAGAATTGAACATTTAGGCTCACATGTCATTTTATAGCTTCATTTATTGATTCTAAAGCATATTTATATTACCTTTACATAAGTATTTATTTAAAATCTGCATAACAATAATTGATGAACTGAAAATGTACATGTGAGATCGTTTAAGGGAATAATAATTACAGAAATAATTTCTAAATCATACAAATTTATTTACTAAAAGGCATGATTTTGTCTTTTCAAATCATTTGCTGTGTAGTGACCTTTAATTTAGAGTGCTCACAGCTGATTGGTCCAAGTTCGGTTTGCAACGTCTTACCTGAAACATAACCTGCCCCGGACCAGGTAAGCCGTGGAGCGTAAGTTACTATGGCGATGAACACTACTAAGAGCCAAACCACTTCCATGGTGCCTAAAACCCAGGGTTGGCGCAAACTAAACTCAAACATACCAGGCTAGCCACCTAAACCGGCTTCATGGTATAGGCTCCAGTTCAATTTCTTATTAATGGAATTATCTAAATCAACCAATCAAATGGCAGTTGCTTCAATGCATTTGGGGGCTGGTGGTGGTGGTGTAATGCTGTGGGGGATGTTTTCTTGGTACACTTTAGGCCCCTTAGTGCCAATTGGGCATCGTTTAAATGCCATGGTCTACCTGAGCATTGTTTCTGACCATGTCCATCCCTTTATGACCACCATGTACCCATCCTCTGATGGCTACTTCCAGCAGGAAAATGCACCATGTCACAAAGCTCGAATCATTTCAAATTGGTTTCTTGAACATGACAATGAGTTCACTGTAGTACTAAAATGGCCCCCACAGTCACCAGATCTCAACCAAATAGAGCATCTTTGGGATGTGTGGAACAGGAGCTTCGTGCCCTGGATGTGCATCCCACAAATCTCCATCAACTGCAAGATGCTATCCTACACACACATTTGCTTTATGCGCACTGTCAAAGCGAGACTCAGAGAGAAGCCAGATTCAGTTCAGTGAGAATAAAGAGAAATCTCTGCCTTAACTATGTGTCCGCACTCCACATGGAGTATCTGTCAATCTTGTCTCTTTTGGCTTAAATCTGACGTACTGAATGCCCAGGTCTTGTGTGTTTGCTGACATGGGGCTTCTTCACCCTGTCAGGACTTCATGTCTCCAGCAAAGACAGCTTCAGGCTTCTCTTCAGAAAGAAGCCTTTTCTCCATGTAGACATGCTCGATACTCCATCCCCCTACCCATGTCTGTCATGCCTCTTAAACTCTCAGTATAGCAGTGTTGCCCTATCATCGGATGGGAAACATTTTAATCCTTTAAAAAGAAAAAGAAAGTAAATCAAAATAAAGCTTTTAAGGCATTCTGTTGAAAAATGCTGCAATCTACGATGCCTTGAAGAGGCTGAAAGTGGTAGCGAAACACTTATAGTGACTCTTAAAGCCCTGTGGTATATAACCAAAGCATGCGCCAAATGCATCTAACGACACTTATTTCAATCCTGTAATTGTGATGTCCACTTACGAAGAAGTCCAAAAGCTGAGCAAATGCACCCTTTATTTTTTCAAGGAAAATTGCAGTACTGACAGGAGTAAATGCTTAGACTGATGCATTGTTTGTTTGCAGCTCCCAATCTAAAGAGATCAGCAAAGAAGTGTTGAGCCTTTGAATGCAACTATAGGTGCATTTCCATTACAGATTTGCGCAAAAAGTTTTGTGATATTTTCTATATGTCGATAAAAACTATGTGTAACTATGCATAAAAATGACAGCATTTCCATTAACCGATGTTATGGGACTAAAACCTTTTTTTCCTCTTGCGATAAGTCATTCCAAAAATCATGGCAACGGACGTTGGTAGGTTTATATCACAGCCACCGCACTAAACATCATTATTATTAATGGAAGGAGACGTGGTGTGTTATCCAATCATTAATGCAAGGGGAAGACACGGAGTTCCTGGGTGTTTCTCCCTCATTTCTGCTCCGAGGTCTTGATTGTGACATTTCTTTGAGATTTAGAGTCCAGCAGGCTAATTATTGTTTCTTTTATGAATTGAATAAAATACTCTGTCTCGTATTATGTCCAAATGGACAGTGTACTTGCATTCGTTTTCCCTTATTTAACCCGTAATTACAAAACGAAAAATGAACGGTTGTTGTATTTTTAAAACGCAAAGTTGAATACCAACATTTTAGTTTGACCTGTAGGTCTAGACCAAATGCTGCGAAGAAAAAAAAAAAATATATATATATATATATATTATATATATATTTAAGGGCTGTCAAACAATTAATCGCGATTAATCACATCCAAAATAAAAGTTTGTGTTTACATAATATATGTGGGTACACTGTGTAATTATTTATATATATATATATATATATATATATATATATATAAATAAATACACACACATGCTTGAAAATATTTAAGAAATATTTTCATGTATATACTGTATATACATTTATATATCATTTATAATATATATATACTGTATATATATATATATATATATATATTATATATATATTATATATATAAATAATATTTTTTTCTTAAATATACATTCATGTGTGTGTATTTATATACAAAATAATTATACACAGTGCACCCACATATATTATGTAAACACAAACTTTTATTTTGGATGCGATTAATCGCGATTAATCATTTGACAGTCCTAATATATATATATATTCAGATATTCGTTTATGATTTTTTTTGCCCATTTATTAAAAATGTTAAATATTCACACATTAATATGGGAAAAAATTTAGATTTTACTAGTTTTCTAAGGCCAAAGTAGAACCTGGAAATTATATGTTTTCCTGCATCTGAATCAAAAGAGCCATAACCACAGCCTACAGAAAGGTGATTTATAGGTGAGTTATAGGCTATAATAAATGTGTCTGAAAAAATAATGAGGCATTTTAATTGATTATTAATAAATTATTGTTTTCCTAAATCAGTGTCAGCTAAAAACATATCAAACATATCTCCGGATGCACCTTTAGAGAGAAATGCACTTTTCATTCGGATTACATAATCATTCAGAAGGTATTACAGTAGCTTTCGATTCGAATTTGTTCGTTTTAAAGTGAAGTTCATTTCAAGCTTTAACCTATATTTGGTTTCAGTTCTCGCGCTTCAGTTCACGGAGATCATGAAAGTGTGACTGATTTTTTTATTTTTATTTTTTTTATTTTACAAAAGCACAACGTTTTCTTGTTATTGTGATATTGCGCAAATAAAAATAGTTGCAAAATAAAAGTATTGTTATTTTTTGTATGTATTTTAAGTTGTTTCCACTGTTGTTAGGAAAATGCAAGTGCTCCCGTCCAAGCCTCCCTACTCCCCAGTGTGCCTCCACACTCCCCACACCCACTTGGATGCGTCAAAATCTTGTGTTTATTTGTGACATCTTAGCCCTAGTATTATTATTGTCCAACCTGTATTATGAATGAAATGTGACGAATTGCTTTGTTGCTTTTACTGTATGGATAAAAGCGTCTTCTACATATGTAGCCTAATAAATGTTATAATAATGATGTCAATTTTTATTATTATTTGCGGACACAGACCCAAAACACGCCGCGTCTTTTCTAATTCAGGTGACTGTAAATGCGCAAAACCCGTTTCCATTGCAGTTTTGCGAAATATTCCTTTTTCGAATTGCCTGAAAAACCTCCTCATGCGAGCGTAAAACTGTTTTGCGATACACGGGAGTTTTTCCGAAATTGACATGTTTCCATTGAGCGTATTTTCATTTCGCAATTTCAATTTGCGCAATTTGAAGGGTAATGGAAATGCGGCTTATGATGCGGGGGAAAAAATTGTGCTGCCTCCCAATGTAAACAGATAGATTGCATATTAGTTACTTTCTGATTCACCCATACTCAGTTCTGCTCTCTTGTTAATCAGTGAATACAGGTCTCTGCAAAAAGCCTTGTGATGTAATGAATATTTAACAGAGACTGCATCCTAAATATAATAAAGTTTTAGCTGGTGTGACATTAAATCTCATTCCTACGATTGTATAAATTCAAATGCACTTATGCTGACATTAAACTGCTGATAATTATTCATTGGACTATTATTCACTCAATCATAATATCTTGTTAGGACATTAAAATTTTAGTGGAAAACTAATTAAAATGATGAATAATGTTATGCAAATAATGGGACATGGGTGATTAATAAAGCTGAACAGACAAACAGTACAAAAAATAAAATTCTGTTTACGTAACTTTACCTTCAGTTCACAAATATGTATCCTTATTTTTTCTTTTTAAACAACTAATGAGTATCAATATTGAACATAGTGTAAAGGGTTAATTTAGTAATTAATCCTAAACTTAGAATCACCTTGCATGGACTGTCTCGGCACTGTGATATTATTTGGCAATACAAGCCTAGGTGTGGCTTTTGTAAACTTGAAAGCCAGTAACAATAATGGTAGTGATATTGTTATTGTAAAGTAATGCTAGTAAAGCTAGTAAAAGTAAAAAATTTGAGTTGAGATGCAGATGATATATTTATTGATTTTAGCACCAATCACATCTGAAAAGTTAATTGACCTATCATTTATATAGAGCAAAAAAGTTTTCTTACAGTGGGGCTGAGTTGGGACACCTTAATCTTAATGGTCAAAGTATCGGTCATCTCCTGTCCTGAGTTAAAAGAAAATATATGGTATTTGTTATGACAGTATAGTAAATATATTTAGAAACTATAACAACAACTACCATACCTGAAATAAAAATGCTTTGGATTAAAACATCTGCCAAATGCATGTAAATGCCAGTTATTTTGGCTTCTCATAGAGAGTTTGCAAAGTGCTTGCAGAAAAATATTCAAAATACAATCAGAATTTGGTCACGTACGTGTGGCAAATAGGGTGAGGCCAAGAGCCGTGGGAGCGGAGCGAGACCGGTGGAGCAAATGTTAATGAATAACACCTGCGACACACAGGTCTTGAGTCCCATGGAGAAGCTCTGGAAGGATATAAGGAGGTGTGAGGACAGTGGCAGACGAGAGAGGACCATGGGGCTCATTTATAACCATTACGTACGCACAAAACAGGTCCTGAAAGAGGCGTACGCCACTTCCAACGCATAAATTGGAAAGGCCAGTGGAAAAGATTAAGAAAAACTTTCTCTGAAATGTAATATACACTATTTGATTTATTTATTAAAAAACAAGGCAAGGATAGGCTACTTAATTATCTTTATTAATGAAATATGATGGCACATCCGTATTTAATATTTTCCTAATGTCTAGTATCGTTAAACATGTTATCACGTGGATGAATAACCATATGTAAATGATATGCAGATGTGGATATGCATAGGAAAATTAGGCGTTGTATCTCCATGTATGGTTATTTCGGGGAGGAGACGCTTGTGCGCACAAACTTACGCTGACTGAGATTTATAAAGTGAATTCTGCACATAGGTTCTGGCGTACGCACGGTTTAATAAATCTGAATGTTTTGTTGCGCACAACATTTTTTTTGACTTTTGGGCACAAGTACACTTTTAGTAATCCTACGCACAGTTTTTTCCCAGGTTTGGAACATTTGAGAGGTTATTTTGTTTACATTTATTTGTCAGTCAGGCCATGATGCAGCTGCCGCTTAAATTGTTATTAAAATTTACCTTTAACATTTGCCGGTTCCCACCTCTTTCTTCCCTGAGCCTTGAACTTTGTTACAGTAATCATCATGTTAAAACTTTAACCTGATCATGCCGATTTTCGGTTTTAATCTGAATAAGACAACTAACATTATTCAGATCACGTATTTACTGTATAGTAATATTCCAATAGGTGTTAAGCATGTAAACATTTTTTTTTAGCTGAACTACTTTAATCAGGAAATAATGTGCATATAGATATGGTCATTGAATCCATAAAAAGATCAAGAACTCAACAGTATAGACCCTGGAATTAATTCCTACCTATTTATACAAGCATTACAAGTGCATATGTGAAAGTAGGTCGAATGGAACATTTGATAATCAGCTTGAGTCCCTGCCCTGATTCCTTCGTGCAACTCTCAAATGAATTGGGATTGATACTCCCTGCAGGAGAAATTAAAAGTGACAGAGTGTACGCTGAGTCCCAGTCTCACTCATTTACAAGGTCCACATGTCATTAGCGTGTCCAGGGAGTGAGGACACGGGCTGTTCGGCACTTTCTCCAGTCATTTGATTTAGGACTGTGGCTGTGAGAGAAAGGGCTGTAGTACTTCTTTAATCGTCAAAACCACAGTGGTGCAGACAACCTAAATGAATAAGCCCTCAGTGACTAATTTCATAAATCTTTGGCAGAAGGCGAGGGACCCACATGATGATCAGGTGCGAGATTAACATCAAATTACAATCAGATGCTCAATTCAACTCCTTTGCACAAAAGGATCTTACGATGTGCCATTTCTTTTGATTGCTGCAAATTAAGAGAATTATATGACCTGGAAGCTGACTGGACTTTATGTAATCTTGACTTATCCAAAGGAATGAGAATTGCCTCAAATACCCTTAACATTCCACAAAAAAAGACTTTCAGTCATGACTTAAGATAGTTTGGTTGGTTCTAAATGTAATGGTTCTAAATGTAAAATAAAAATGGTTCTAAATGTAAAATAACAGAGACTTAGAACCAAGGTTTGAACAAAACTGCAAGGGCTGAATGTAGGAGAAGGTAAAGAAGTTGTAGAAATAAGAGTTCAATCAGGGAAGACAAGTAATATTTCATTTAATGAATCCAGAGTGTAACTGCAAACAGAAACTTCACATTTTCCCAAGGAGAAAAGCCCCCCAAAAAATCCATAAGACGGTCCAGAAACACCAAATGGAAAATTATGTTTCCCAAAGAGGTAAAACAAACAAAACAATAACGACTGAAAAAGTCAGATAATAAATCCAGAGAAAATCACAAGCTGACTCTACCAAAAGACTGTATTGTGTTGCTCTGATTCCACGCGCAATGCACGGATTCACTGCAGGCTCACACTCGCTCGTATCCAAGGTAAATCATCAACACGATCATCCCGTACAAGTGTTTTATTTAACTGAATACATCACAATAAGCTAAAACGCATGCGCAGGTTACTTTACTTCCTGAACAAGTGCGCACCCGAGTCTTGTGTTGCTTGCACATTCACGCGAACCGCGGCACGGTTCGGGAGCAACCGAACTCAGACCACCTCTTCCAGGCAGTCTCGGGTTCGGTACCCCAGTGCGCACCCGGGTCCGATGACAGCGTAAACACATTAACGATTTTTCTCGCGAACCGTGCCCCGTTCCGAACTAAACTGCCAGTGTGAAAGCCCCCTTAAATACACTCACAGGAAATGAGGCAAAGGTGAGAACAATAGCACATGATAAAATGATGGGAAACTGAAATGAAACACAACGAGAGCCTCTAGTTGCCAAAACTCATCCAAAAACCAAACACAGAGTCCACATCACATCTACAACAATAGTGACACTGAAAAACAATATCATTGCTGTGTATGTTAATATACGTAGTTATTGTTCTTAGTGTGATTGGTCCTTTAGTCTTGAGACAGACTTATGCCTAGTTCACACTACATGATTTTAAAACGTCGGGCTGAACTGTGTGGTTCACACTACATGACTTGCTCTCAGTGAAATCAGGAGTGTTCAAGTTGTTTGGCTGTTCACACCACACAACGAGTTGACAACGGACTGCATAGAGATACAACCACGATCAGATGATAAGAGCAAATCATTTGTGACTCAGTGAGAGCTGTTTCAGTACTATATTACGGTCTAAATCTTGAAAATAATCAAATAAATAACGAGTGGACAACAACTCTGTCAGCAAACGATTCTATCTTGTCTACAAACCACGTTTTGTCACGAAAAAACACGCAATAAAAAAATAAATAAATAATTATTGCGCCCCAGCAAAGAAGAGAACACAACACGTGAATATGGACGTCAGACAGAAACTGCACACTGTTTGCGCGACGATCTTCTCTGAGGGAAAAAATGCAAAAAAAGAAGAAAAACTAAAGATTTACCTGGTGTCCTCAACCCGTGCGTTGCTATGATCATGGCTGTACTCATGACATCACTGAGTTTGAGTCGCGCGACGGCTCTGGATATCTAGCAGGCTAGATATTTTTCTGGGCTCGGCGACGCGTCTGCGAGCGTTTTCGCTGCGTTGTTGGCTCTTTCATACTAACAGATTGGCGAGCGTTCATCGTCCGCTAATCACCTGCGATTTGCACGCGATAACACCCTGACTTGTCGGCGACTCAACGATTTGCAAATCGGGCTTAAAATCATGTAGTGTGAACTAGGCATCAACGGATGGACAGATGTAGTATTGCATGTTTCAGCTTAAACCCTCGAGACCAATTACTTCAGAATTCAATCCCCATCATTCACAATAAATAAACCGACTGCATTTATTGAATTAGTTTGTCACTTCAGCAGTCATGTCCAAAACCATTGGTGATTTGTCACAGTGTTAGAACTTCCAAATGTGTCACATCTTCATTCGGGGGTTGGATGGAAGATAGAAACACAGATGGTGTGCGCTGCTTGACATAATCATCTGGCTCTGTGTTCGCATGTGAAAAAGGGTTTACAGATCAAAACACAGCAGCATAATTTCCACTCTTGGCCATTACCGCAGTCCTCTCCAGATGAAGGTTTTTTATTAGAAAACTGACTTAACCAATTAACTCTCATATAAGCTGCTTTTGATGAATGTGGAGATAGATTAATTGACTTATCTTGCATCTGAGAACATTAAGTACATAAAAACATCTTCAGAGAATGGTTTTTTGAATGCATGTCCATCTAATGCCAGGCTTCTGAATTTGAAATGGAACATTTTTTAAGATATATATATAATTTGTATTAGAGCGTCAATAGGAAATATGCCTTTGATATTTCTAAACATTTCTTTTGCAAGAATTGAAATAATCTTTTTTTTTTAAACAAAGTAACCTACAACAGATGGTTAGGCCCACACAAAGATCTGATCTCACCATCAGGCTGGAATTATATGAAGAGACAGACGGCCTAGATCCATACAGTCAGTTCTGGTTTGGTTTGACTTTGTGTTTCCTCATATTTAAACTCATGTGAAACAAGAAGTCATGGTTGGACAAAGTGATGTTCCTAGTCCTCCTGGTGTGCTAAAAAAGGTAAACATTAAAGGAGTAGTTCACTTTAAAAAACATTTTTGCTGATAATTTACTCACCTCCATGTCATCCAAGATGTCCATGTCTTTCTTTGTTCAGTCGAAAAGAAATTAAGGTTTTTGATGAAAACATTCCAGGATTTTCTCCATATAATGGACGTCAATGGGAACCAAATGGTTCAAGGTCCAAAAGACAGTTTCAGTGCAGCTTCAAAGGGCTTTAAACGACACCAGACAATGAAGACAATGAATAAGGGTCTTGGTCATTTAAGTCCATTATATGGAGAAAATCCTGGAATGTTTTCATCAAAAAGCTTAATTTCTCTTCGACTGAAGAAAGAAAGACATCTTGGATGACATGGAGGTGAGTAAATTATCAGCAAAAGTTTTTTTTTTTTTTTTTGTGAACAGTGAGTGAGAAAGTGAACAACTCCTTTATAATTCAGAGATATTTTACTCGTAAAAAAAATTCTAGGGCTGCAAACTGTGGCCAACGTGTTTTGGAGAAAAACATTTATTTCATAATGTAACGTAATCTGAGAGTGGCAGTTCTCTCCAAATTATACATTCTCTGATACAGCCCAGATCTGGCTGACTACATCATGCGTTGTGGTCGTGTCTAGGCCCAGGTCCACCATCTGATCTAGATACGGCCCAGATTCGGCAAACTACAGTAAACCTCGGAAATAAACAGAAAGACTAACATTAGCCTTTCCTAACCTCTCCGTGCTCAATACTCTCTGTAACGGTGGCAGCCATTTTGTGTGTTTGGGCCCCAATTTTGACACTGCACTCCAGCCCACGAGTTCGCTCTAGAACCCACTACTGTCCCAGAGCTCAGTCCCGTGTTGGTTCCAGTCTGTGATCTCCCTGTCAGCCCTGATACGACCACGAAGGTCGTCCTTGAACTTCCTGTCTGCCCAGATATGACCATAGAGGTCATCCCTCAACGCCTGTCTGTCTTGATGCGGCCACGGAGGCCATTATTGAATTATCTGCCGGAGAGGCCGTTTTGATTTCCTGTGTTTCAGACGAGGAGGCCATGATGAAAGACTGCCTGCCTTGCCAGCCCTGTTATGGCCACGGAGGCTATAATGGAGTATTTTGTCATGATCGCAGTTCCGTGTTGTCTGTTTTGTATGGACTTTTATGTTGAAATGCACTCTCTGCTCTCATTGTGTCTCCTTGTTTGCAATAGCTCCATGGTTTGCTACCATGATCACCCTTGTTTGTTACCATAGTTATCTTGTTCAGTTCTCACTTTGTCAGTCATTAATTTAGTTGTATGTTTGTGGGAAGCTGTTGTGGTCCCTGAATATGGATGTTGTACCTGTTTCTGGTCTGGAATTTCAGTGTGGTTTATCTTTGTTTGTGTTTGCAAAAAAACGGTTCTGCAATTAGATTCTCGCTGCTCCTCGTCCCTTTGCACATACACAACCATGCTGTGACATTGATGTCTCGATGGCTGGTAATTGTTTTGAGAAAAATGAACAACAGAGATGTTTAACCAATTGATAAAAAGGTCTTCTTCTTATCATGGAATAAATAGGGCTAAACTTGTGCTTGAATCTCTTTAATACAAAGTTTACATCACTCTCAAATAGGGAACCAATAAACCAATAAATTATTGAAACCTGAAAAGGGCATTGTGAAGGTTAATTAGAAAAAGCACTCACTAAACTCATGTTTGTGACAACTTGTTTTCAGCCTGGTCGAAGGACTGTAAAATACTACATATGACTTCTGCTGACTATTGGAATAAGCACTGTGCATAAATAGATAATGAATTCATAGTGAAACTCAGCTGTGCATGCACCTATACAAGATCATTAAAAATATTTCACTTCATCAGTCAAACTTAAAAACATATTGTCTATGTGCATATATGGATTCTGTCAGCTATTGTATCACAAACCTCAGCAGTTAATCGTTTTTATGGTAAAACTCTCCATTCAATTAAATCATTACCATGCTTTTTAAAATCTCATTTCATTTTACAATAAACTAAGATGTGCAGTTTTTGTGTGTGTGTGTTTGCTTAATTAGTTTACTGACATTAACTTGATCTGTACTGTAACATCCATCACCCACTATGCTCTGCCCCTCACATGTGGGGAGAGACTAATGTGCATACAGAAGTAAGATGGGGCACTCTGACACAAATCATTTTCAATGAGAGCAGTAGGTGGAATTTAGAGCAGGCACAATCCCATAAAACTGCTGCGAAAGTGTGAGAGATAAGTGGAGTGTGTGTCTGAGAGCTGCAATGCTGCCTACAGATATTGTCTCTCCAGAATCCGCAGCTTAATTAGGTTGGCCTAGTAATGGTAATTTTTGTGTAAGTTGGTGTATATATATATATATATATATATATATATATATATATATATATATATATATATATATACATATCCCCAGTAACACACACATACAAACTCAAGGCTCTTTATTTGGGCTGTCAGACAGACATGGATGGATGGATGGATGGATGGATGGATGGATGGATGGATGGATGGATGGATGGATGGATAGATAGATGTGAAAATAATTATTTTGTAAAAATTTACTTTTTCTTGGTGCCATATAAACAGCATAAAAATATTTGCTGTTAAAAAATAATAATCAAGATCTAATTTTCTTACCCACTATACATCATTTTGCACTTGTTTTACTGTCACAGCCCAGTATATTTAAGCTATTTTAAGCTATTTTCCTTTCTAAGTCAACTCCCATCTGAATAAATATATTTGATACCTCGCAATACCTCACATGAACACAAAGACATTTGGATTGAAAAAATCACAGGAAATTATCTGAGAAATGAAGCCGTCAACCCTTATTCCAGCAATTTCTGCAGAACAAACTGAGATGTAAGAGGCGGTATAATTGAATGTAAATTACAGGCATGGGACACTAGCTTTATTGATTAGAAATGGATGAAAGGCCATATGCACCCTGTCAGCAATTGAAAACGTTCCTCAAACTCAAGTTCCTGTCACAACCACTGTCATTGACTCTCAAAAGAAGCCATGTACAAAAGGATTTCTCACAGGTGAATTATTTTTATTGCCTCAGTGTGTCAGTCAAAGTTCACACCATATGGGAACATATTATATTTTAATTCAATAAAATGACAAGAGAATTGATAGGAAACCTGCTTTCAAGGATTTTTTTCCTTCCTAAGTGCTCAAAGATTGCATGATGTTATTTTCCACGAACTTTAGTTATGACTGGTCCATTGCATATAATGAAATGCAAATTGCTGAATTTGATATTGTAGCAGTAAGTAGCAATAATGGGGTTTGGGTGTTATTACCATTAAATGTATCTGCTCACACACCTAGAGAGGCTTGTATTCAACATGAGCAAATCTATAAATGAAAACTGTAACCCTTTACGCATTTTATTCATAATATGTCAACTTTTTTATCTATGAGTTAGATTTGTCTCAGAAATACTTCTGTAAAATAGTTTTAGTGACATTCACATTTCTCACATACACTTTAGGGACAGAATTGTTGAACAACAACACAACAACAACAAAAAATTATCTGAAAACTATGGAAGCTTGTTTCTGCCACAGTTGAGTAAAAAAATAATTCTGTAAGTCATAATAATGAGAAACTTTCTCATAGTTATGACTTAGTTTCTCATATCGAGAAAGTTTCTCATAATAATGACTTAACATCTCATATTAATGAGAAACTTTCTCGTAATAATGACTTCACCTAACATCTTGTAATAATGAGAAACTTTCACATAATGACTTATTTTCTTGCACTTCTATGCATACGCAAAGCAGCGGAACAGAAGGAAGTGCCATGCTAGCGACATCCGCTGGTCAAAGCCGTGTAAATACATCACAGAAACGCATCATACAAACATGGCACACTCTGCAAAACAGTTGTTTTCATTAAAGATAGTGTTGTCTACGTAGTACAATCTGTAGTTATCATTAAATAACATAAATAAAAAATAAAAATGTCCATGCACGAAAAGGTGAAAGTGGAATGCAGTAGCTGGACGGTTCTCTTACGAGAGGTTCTCTCGTATTGCGTAAGCAAGCTTACGCTACGGGAAAAGATTCATCTTTACTGAGATATTGAAGCCAAAAAAAAAAAAAATATCCTTCATTTTGTATCCATTGTCAACGCAGTGCAGCAGCTGCAGACCTAGAGCGGACTAACTAACAAGCTCATTGGTTGCTCTGCATCCAACTGCTGCAGCCTATAGATGAACTTGATTGGACTCGCATCCACTGAGAGGCGTTCGCGCTGTCATGGCATCATAGCCCGCCAGAAGGGGCGTGGTTATAAACGAGGTTCGGAGGCTGCTACCCTGATTTTCATCCCTTCGCATCTCTGAACTGCAGAAGCCACGTCACCGTTTCGAGGGGAAACTAGCAAGCTAGGAAAGCGCTTGAAGAAGCCGGCCGCCTTCGCCACCTTCAGCAATCCGCGCGAGCTACCAGCAGGAACAGCTCTCGCAAGTGCGCCAGGGGGACTGGTTTATATCTTTCGATCTGAAAGATGCCTTTCGATCTGAAAGATGCCTACTTTCAGATTCAGATAAATCCCTGTGACATGCCATTCTTGAGATTCGCCTTCGATGGCCAGGTTTATCAATACACCATCCTTCCGTTCGGCCTGTCCTTAGCACCCTGTACTTTTACGAAGTGCATGGATGCGGTGCCTAGCCACATCTTTTCAGATAAACAGCCTCACGCCTCTGAAAAATTTGCAGAGAATGCTAGGCTACATGGTCTTAGCCGCAGCAGTACTCCAGTACGCCCACTTTACACCTTCCCTCCCGTCTCGCTATTACCACAGGTAATACAGAGAATCAGGGAAACGCACCACTCGGTGCTCCTCATAGCCCCATGCTGGGAGAATCAGACATAGTTCTCGGAGCTTACGCAGCTGTCACACACAGCCCCGTGGCCCATTCCGGTGAGAGCAGGGGCCTGATGTATAAACGTTGCGTACGCTCAAAATGGGCATAGAAATATGCGTATGCATTTTTCCACACGCATATCGGGATTTATAAAAAATAATCTTGGCGTAAATAAGTGTGCACCGTAAGGATGCACTTGACCATGCGTACGCACTCTTTTAGAAGAGTATGGGTTTTGGAAACACCGATGGTGAGCTGGAGTCAAATGTATTTTTGCTTACTATTAGACAGAGAATCTAAAGAAAATTATACATCTACAGAAAGATAATACAAATATAATTTCACAAACCTATCATCACTTGAAGCAAACATCCATCCCTTCTTAACCCTTTCACAAGTAAGTTTAAAATATTCTAACTGACCCCCCAGCGTGAGTTTTTTTAAGACGACCGTTATTTAGAACTTGCCACTTTAATGTTTCCATGGTGACGCGTCATTGCTTGTCACGTGACACAGCACACCCAGAACAGAGCGCGGAATGAATGATGATCTGCTTTTATGTCATTTTTCCTTTTTTATTAAAAATATTCAAAAATTTATTAGCAATATCATGAAACACTGATATTCCGATTGTCAAATATGTGCAAGTGGATGGGTTTTGGGGCTTAGACATCTTTATAACGATCGCGTTAGTTGAGCTGTATGCGCAATGGGCGGCGCCATTTTAGTTTCTTTTTCAGTTCAGAGAATCGGATCTGTTGGATTTATAACGTCAATTCATCCACTTCTCACGAAATACATGAAAGTAAGTGGCTGGTGAACTGGGAGAAGAATAGGGTCAAATGTTAAGCTACTTACACATGTGTATTTGATATGAATAAAATGTGTCGATTATTATTGCCTCTTCCATAGACAGCTGTGTGTATTTTATAAACTCAAAATCATTGTTTTGCTAGTACATATGTGTATTTAGGTGTCTGAAACCTAAAATAAACATTATGTGGTTGAAAACACTCAATAGTTGTGATATATGACAGCACTGAGTGCGTCTGTCTCTGGCTGAGCGCCAGCAAGTTTGAATTTAGCAGTTGCTGACGTGATGCACTGAACGTTCTAATCACACCGGTGTGATCGTACGCTCCAGGGACCAGCCAAGACTGATCACACCGGTGTGATCGTACGCGTGAAATGACCGCGCCACCACGCGCGTTGGGCCGTTTGGTGAAACTGACGCACATAAAGCCTATAATCTAACGGCAGATGGAGTAAAACCGTAAATCTTCATTATGAGTCCAAATCATAAATACAGTCCATGGCATGTTCACAATAACAGTTTAAATAAATAAGAGAATGGTTTAAACTATGTTTTACTTCTGATATAAACATTTAGATTAAATATGCCATTCTCATTAATGGAGTTAAACACTTAAACTACATGAAATCATTACTGAGAAGTTACAATATACATATAAATTCAATAAATAGAAATAGACCTATTTGTTGTGGATGCATTGCTTTTGAACACTTTTCTTCTGGCATGTTGTGTTTTAATGTTTTAACTAGAGATAATTGCTAATCATGATAATAGCAGATAATATTATTAATAGATTAATAGATAATAAATTGTCTGAGAAAATTGTTTCGTGCAAATAATGCACAACCATGTCTATCTGTTTCCATTAAAATATAAATCAATTAAAAATACTATTTGGCCAGTGGAAAAGATTGAGAAAAACTTTCTCTGAAATGTGTTTAACACTATTTGATTTATTCATTCAAAAAAAGGCAAGGATATAGGCTACTAAAAAAAAAAAAAAAATGTTTGTAATAATGTGATGGCACATCCGCATTTCATATTTTCCTAACGTCTTGTACCGTTAAACTTGGCATCACGTGAATGAATAATCATATGCAAATGATATGCAGATGAGGATATGCATATTTAAACTAGGCGTTGTAATCTCCATATATGGTTATTTCGGGGAGGAGACACAAGTGTGCATAATCTCCCGCTGACTGGGATTTATAAAGTGAATTCTGCGCAGGTTCTGGCGTACGAACGGTTTTATAAATCTGAAAACTTTTTTGCGTACGCAAATTCTGCCTTATGTGCGTACGCACACTTTAAGGATAAAATCTACGCGAAGTTTTATACATGAGGCCCCAGATCTCCTCTCTCAGGCCCACGGCTCGATCTGGCATGCCCACCCAGAGCGCTGGTTGCTGCATGCGTAGGTGATCAACGACTACCCATTGCTTTTGACAGAAGGAGTGATAAACACGATCGTGCACGCTAGAGCTCCTTCCATGAGAAGACTCTATGCGTCCAAATGGTCTGTGTTTTCAAAATGGGTCACAGACAGAGATCTGGACCCACGTACATGTGGGGTGTTGTCGCTGCTCCTGTTATTACAAGAGCTACTCGGTAAGGGCAAGTCCCTATCTACGCTAAAAAGTATATGTGGTGGCTGTCGCGGCGTTCGAGGAACCCCTGCACGGCCTGTCACTGGGAAAAAACAGCTAGTCGTCCGCTTCTTAAGAGGAGCTAGAAGGACCGTATCCTTTCGAACCGTATCAACCGTGGATCTGAAATACCTTTCACTCAAAACCGTTTTTTCTGACAGCCCTGTCATCAGTTAAATGTGTGGGAGACCTCCATGCGCTGTCTGTTAACGCCACGTGTCTTGAGTTCGGAGCAAATGACTCCAAGGTCATTTTAAAGCCTAGACACGATTATGCCCCTGAGGTGATTGGTACTCTCCCTATCGGCTCTGCCAGCATCCGATAGCGAATGTGATGCCAATCTCCTCTGCCCAGTTAGAGCACTGAGATTGTACACTGCGCACTTTGCTTCTTTCAGACGCTCTGAGTAGCTTTTTGTTTCGTTCGGAGGGTGCACTAAAGGTCTTGTCGCCTTGAAACACACACTGTCTAGATGTATAGTGGACGTTATTGCGGCTGCAACTATGCATCACACGAAATACGTTCTGAGGAAACTATTTTGCAAATCGCAATTACGTTACATGCCAACATATAAGCAGTGCTATTACGTTCGTCCTTAACCTAATACTATTGCAGTGCTATTACGTTTGTCCTGAACATAATAGATCCAAAGCAGGTTTCTTATGCATAATCGTGGCATTAATTTTTTGACTTTGATACACTTTTAACCTTAAAAATACCTTGATTAACCATTTTGTAGTATTTAGTGTTTACACAAAAAGCATTTTCTCCAATAAAACGCAACATACTGATACATTCACAAAAGACATACATTTTATTAACTTGATGTAAACCAAATTCAAGAATCCATACGTTGGTTGCAAGAAACAGATCCAAATTCAGTATTTTATCCAGTGATCTCATCTTCATTTCTCAGCAGCGACCGCAAATCCGCGTTGGTGATGAATTCAAATTCAAAAAATGCGCCTTCAAGAAGCGTTACGACATGTTTTACGGCAGTCATATCAAACGCTCATTGGCTCTCGCCTGCTTCGTCACAGATTGCGACATGCCGTGTTTCAGTCGGTGTAGTAAATTTGAAATGGAGAGGAGCACGCGCCTTCAGAGAGCGAACCGAAATCAGCTTAACATTTTCATGGATTAATATTAATAACTTTAATTCTGCACTGTATCTCATACACAACTACTATAATACTGCCAGAGGACTGCGATGTGAACGACTTTTGGTAATGTTAACGTTAGCGGTTTTGACATTTTCCCAATAAATAAATTATTGTGAAACGTATAACGTTACTTGTCTGTCTGTTATGTTTTTTTTCTGTATAATTGTGTTATCCTACGTAGTTTTAAGGAATGGTTATGTTTAGGGGTAGGATTAGGGTTAGTGGCTCAAAATATATTGTAATGCTAAAACTCATCTATGTCCATTATGTTTTATCCTTTTTATACTCTGTATAAAATGAATATGTTTAGGTTTTGTGAGTAGGATTAAGGGATCTTGTTACATTTATCTTTAAAAGTGAAAGTATACAGATATCGTTATGATATGACAGACGTAAATAGTTAACGTTTTATAGCTGTAAAAACGTAATAATGTTACGTTTAAATGTTACAAATACGTCCATATTATACGTTTTAAGCATCTATCAAAACGTAAAATATGTACGTTTTACATATTTGAAAATTACGTATTGGTATCTACGTATTAACAATGAGACACATTACGTTAAGGACCAACGTAATAGCACTGCTTATATGTTGGCATGTAACGTAATTGCGATTTGCAAAATAGTTTCCTCAGAACGTATTTCGTGTGATACAGGGTTGTGCGGCTGTGTATGCATCAAAAGACCTGCCATCCCCGTTAAGCATTAGGGCTCACTCCACTAGAGGCATGGCCTCCTCGTGGGCGTGGTCCAGTGACATTTCCATTCATGACATATGTGTGGCGGTGACATATGTAATCACGCAATGCAGACGTTGTTAACATTAACAATTTGAGAACAAAGTATAATTTGCGCGGTTTTGCATTATATGATAACTTATAAGTGATTGTTAGAATTAATCAGTGCGATTTACTGCAATGTCAGAACCAGAACAAAAGTGGATGTTTCTTACTAGTTCAGATGACATTTTCCGGTGAAAATTGTTATGTTGGTCATACTTCCAAAAATAATAAATCTGTGATTCTGAATGCCAGTATCCACACCGGCAGCGAGTGACAGCCGCACACTCTCCTCAAACACTGTGTTCATCCGCACTGTGCCGTGTCGAGGATGTTGAAGTACAAATCACGTAAAGTTGATAATACCGCAAATAACTGCCATTGCAGATTTCGAACAGAGATGGCGACAAAGAGGAACAACGCTGGACTGCAGCTTTAACACTTCTGAAAATTGAAATAGTCTGGCAGGTTGGGCCATGGGTTGGCACATTCATGGAATGGACCTGCTGCGTCTTCATCCATTGTTTCGTCTATGGTTTCGTCTCTTATCTAAGGCCTTGTCCACACGGACACGGGTATTTTTATAACCGGAGTTTTTCCCTCCTGCGTTTAAAAAAAAACCTCTGTCCACATGAAAACGCAAAAACACGCTATCAAGCGCTGTCAAGAGCTTGCAACACCAGCAGGCGGCGATATAAACCTAACTGTAAAGCCATGTTAGCCAATCAGAAGCCGTCAGCGCTGCAAAAACTCCGGTTTCACTGTCTACACAACAACGCAGCAACCGGCGTTTCAGAAAATACTCACCCTGGCAGGGGTTTTCAAAAATGTTCGGTTTCAGTGTCCTGATACTGCGTTTCCGTGTGGACGAACGGCCGAACCGCGTAAAAAAAGTCACGGTTATAAAAATACCCGTGTCCATGTGGACATGGCCTAACTCTGACCATGGAGTTGACTTTGGCAGAAAGGTGATTGCTGATAGGCTGTCACAATCAGTGGCGCCTGCACAATCCAATCTTTGAGAGGGAAACAACAAATTGAGGGTTTCCGAGATTTTTCTTTTATATAACAAAAAGACTATATGACAAACTATGACAAAATATACCTTAGAAGACAATATGATTATATATGCTATTCACAGCCAGGAGGTGGGGGGGGGGTTGGGATAGTCATGCATACTCATGGCTTGCTAATGACACCAGGTGCAGACAATCTGCCAGGTAAAATTTATACTAATATAAGGATACTATGTTCCCCAGGTCTGAATAATATACACGCACACATATTGCACTTCACTGCAAATCATAGTAGGTTTAATCTCAGCATCCAATCCACAAGGTGCTAAGTAATCGGAGTTCCACAGGAGGCTAATTACATGCTGCTTTTGACAATCAGAGTGAACGTAACCTTATGTAAGGGAAGCCGGAGAGAGCCACTTCCTGAGCTTACAAACATCTAGTACATGGTCATACTTAGAACTCCAGTAACATTACCTGTAGTTCATAGCTGATTAAATCCAATCAAAATCACATCATGAAAATCATTCTAGAGTTTTCCAGTGGAGAATTACCAGCAGGAGCAATTGTTTCCTTTTCTCTTTGCACACTACACTTTTTTTCTCTCCTTTTCTCCCCTGTAGGTTGCAGCGTTAGTCCTGAGGCTGTAAAACACGACTGGATTTGTATCTGTGCGCGAGGAGCCTGCGCCCAAGGCAATGAGCTAGCCAGGATGTAACCTCCACACAGCTGCAGCAGGCCTGATAATGTCCAAACTGGTCCGTCCAATGTCTCTGTAGGCCCACTAACACATCCAGCACCCGAGGCCAAACTCTTAGTTCTGTCATGTCCTACACTGTGCTGTCTCAAAGTACTGCTGAATCACACCAATGCAGGCCCTGTTGGTGATGCAACCCAGACTAGTGAGGAACCGTGCACCAGTACAATTGCTTTTTAATTAGAAATTATATCTACACATCCCCAGCTTCTTCTGACAAGCAGCGCATGTCTCCAGTCCAGACCCCCGTGTTCTGATACGTGTAGACATTATGGTACCCGTAATAGTGTTGTGTGCTATAAAACAAGTGATTTAGGATAGTGATATTAGTAGCGGCTCGTGTTTTCTGAGCATTTTACTGTCACATTATGGTGAGCAGCATGATGGATATAGGACATTCTTTCATTCTCTTGTTATGCAAACTTACAATTTGTACAATAAGAGGCTCTTATGAATCAAACAATGATCGTTGAATTTACTTTGACAGCTGTCACATCATGACACACTTGACTGACCTTTTCATACTGGCAATGATATCAATCATCTATCAAGAGTTTATGTTCATATTATAGGAGAACTCCAGCGCAAAATGAACCTTTGGTCTAATTACACATTGTTACCTTGTCAACCGTTATCTGAGATTTGTTTTCATGATTGCCGAATGTAAATTGTTTTATCTATAAAAACAGTTTAGCCTACAACGCTAGTATATGGGGCATAGAGTAATGATAAATAAAAATTGCTTGTTATTACCACTAACCAGGCTCAAAATAGCCCCACACTAACACGGTAGCGTAATAAGGGTCCCTACATTCAAACCGAAGCATTGATAACTTTGTCAGTGTCCATACAGTTTAATAAGAAGATGTTTTATACACACAGTCAACTTCGCGAATACAGGAAGAAGCCATCTTTTAAAAATAGTCTTTACCAGTTGATATACGAACGCCGATCCAAGTGCGCTGGTGAGATGTGAATAAGGTGATAAGGTGAGCGCGAACAGTAGGCTACATGTACATATTGAAGAGAAGAAAATGGTTCGTGTTTGTGTTTCTTCCAGAAACAACGGACCATATGAGATTCTGCACAGTTCAGCGCACTTGGATCGGCATTCGTAGATCGACTGGTAGAAACTATTTTTCAAAGATGGCTTCTTCCTGTATTCACGAAGTTGACTGTGTCGAATGTAGGGACCCTTATTATGAATGTAGGGACCCTTATTATGCTACCGTGTTAGTGTGGGACTATTTTGAGCCTGGTTAGTGGTAATAACAAGCGATTTTTATTTGTCATTACTCTATGCCCTATATACTAGCGTTATAGGCTAAACTGTTTTTATAGATAAAACTATGTACATGCGGCAATCATGAAAACAAATCTCAGATAACGGTTGACTAGGTAACAATGTGTAATTAGACCAAAGGTTCATTTTGCGCTGGAGTTCTCTTTTAAAAGTGCTTTGGGTCATTTCAGCCATTTTGTTGATTTCAACTAGGTATGTGAGTAAAATTTTTTAACATGGTTAAATGTTAAAACTAGTTGATCAGGTAGAAAGAGCAGGAAAAATCCTTTAAAATGATACCAAGACCATGTTTATGGGTTCAAGAATAACAAAATAAAGGCCATTTGAAACTAGGAAGTCGTCACTTTATTTGGTCCCTTGTTTTCCATTAAAATTAAAACAAAAGGTGTGACCGAATCATACAAATTATAACGTTTTTTTGCTATAACTTTTTTAATTACTGAGATATTTATCTGAATCTTTTAGGATATGCTTTTGGCCATATCATCTACCTATTCTACTTCTGAAAAGTCAGATAATATATAAAATAATATATAAAAAAAAACATAAACACTAATTACAACAAATAATACTCTTTATTCAGACAGGACTTATAAAAAACAGGCTACAAATATTTAAAACTATTTGCAAATACAACAGCTCCATCGAATAAAACAACTTTTATAGCTTTACTATTTGACACAAGATAAATTATTTCGCACACATTCTAAAATATACAGTATACTACATGAAACAGTATGGCTGCTTCACATTATTATCTGTCCTTTGAAGCTGATTTTGCGGGTGGTAAAACTCCCGTGGTCGTCGTTCAAATTCATTGAAATTTCATTCACTTGTAGTTTAGCAATTAAACTAAATGGCCATTACAATTTCAAGAATGTTTTTACTCGCCTTCGGTAAAAACGACAACGATTTTAAGAGCAACACACTTTGGCGCTCTCACGCGGCTAGAAGTTCAACAGGAAAGAAGGAGAACTGAAAACGAGAAGGTATGTATGGTTGTTCCGGTGGTGTTACCAATAAAAAAAAAACGGAAAATCCGCCATCAACAAACCAAGAGAAGCATTTTTTTCTGTAACACCGCACGCGTCTGAGGAAATCCGAAGTTGCGTCAACTGGAACTAAAATAGCAGCCGCGAAAGCGGAGATAGGCGCGTACCTATTTCAACCATACCTTTACTTTGCTGTCAAAAGATTACAAACAGCAAATCCAAAAACCATCCTGACTCTATTTTGCTCTTTACAGGGCACTGAGCTGTCACAGAGCAGAAATATGTGGGATTTTTCCAGCACACCAATCAAATTATTTTAAGTTAAATAGTCAAACTCAAAACTAAATTGTTGTTTGAAGACATTTGTTGATGTTGTATAGGGATCAGAACGTTAGCCGCTAGTACACAAACATACAGCATTGGAGATTACTGAAAATGCTGTCAAAAATGTCAAGTTGATGGTTTAGAAAGCATGCTTAAACAGCTGCTAGATCATAACTCTATGGTTATGATCAGTGTAAAATATGCTCAAAAACAGTAATCAAAGGAAGAGTCAACACAGAGAATGTATGACAGAACTGAATAAAGATGTAAATATTAACAGTATAAGTAGCATGCAAATACTTATATTCATCAGTCATCCAAGAGCTCCAGAAAAGTTACAAATGAAAAAATTTTTCCTGAGTCTGTTTACCATTAACAAAATGTATATTTGATACTAAAAAATGACATTTAGGCCAAACTTAACATACTGATGAGACAAAACATAATGAGCAGTCACAGGTGAAGCGAATACCGTTGATCATCTCCAAACAAGGCAGGCCACATATTATGGTCTGAGGAGATTAGATGCAAATAAAAACGGTTCTCGTAATCAATGTGTTGGATGCAGGAGAAAAGGTGGGAATAAAGATGTGACTTTCACAAGGGCCAATTTGTTATGGCAAGGCGACTGGGTCTAGAGTAGCTTGTGGGTTGATCCCGGTCAGCAGTGGTGAGTGGTCCGATGAGAAACAAACAACCAAGTGTTGGGCGCTTAATGTCATTGATGCTTGAGGGCAACGAAGGCTATCCTGTACGGTCCAAGGTCACTAAGTCACGCAAAATTGTGATAATGTTTATGGGAAGAAATTGTCACAACACAGTGCATCGTATTTTGCTGTATTCTGTATTTGGCACATGTAACCTTCCTTAATAATGTTAAAAACCCGGTACACCCCTTCGTGACAATGGTTATCCCTGGTGGAAATGGTCTCTTTCCGCAGGATAATGCACACTGCCACACTGCATACATTGTTCACGAATGGTTTGAGGAACATGAAGTTTTAAATAGAGCCAGACCGATCTATCGGCAGACCGATATTATCGGCCGATATTAGGCATTTTCCAAACTATCGGTATCGGCAGTTATAATGGCCGATAAATGAATATTTCAGAAATAAAATAAAAACGGACAAACCACGCTTGAACCATGTCATGAGTGTTGGAGTTGTATAGTTTGTCCACCAGATGGCACTCTACACCGTTCCTGTTGGCAACACTCGTTGAGTTGGTCACGATACATACACTCACCGGCCACATTATTAGGTACACCTGTCCAACTGCTCATTAACACTTAATTTCTAAGCAGCCAATCACATGGCGGCAACTCAGTGCATTTAGGCATGTAGACATGGTCAAGACAATCTCCTGCAGTTCAAACCGAGCATCAGTATGGGGAAGAAAGGTGATTTGAGTGACTTTGAACGTGGCATGATTGTTGGTGCCAGAAGGGCTGGTCTGAGTATTTCAGAAACTGCTAATCTACTGGGATTTTCACGCACAACCATCTCTAGGGTTTACAGAGAATGGTCCGAAAAAGAAAAAACATCCAGTGAGCGGCAGTTCTGTGGGCGGAAATGCCTTGTTGATGCCAGAGGTCAGAGGAGAATGGCCAGACTGGTTCGAGCTGATAGAAGGGCAACAGTGACTCAAATAACCACCCGTTACAACCAAGGTGGGCAGAAGAGCATCTCTGAACGCAAAGTACGTCGAACTTTGAGGCAGATGGGCTACAGCAGCAGAAGACCACACCGGGTGCCACTCCTTTCAGCTAAGAACAGGAAACTGAGGCTACAATTTGCACAAGCTCATCGAAATTGGACAATAGAAGATTGGAAAAACGTTGCCTGGTCTGATGAGTCTCGATTTCTGCTGCGACATTCGGATGGTAGGGTCAGAATTTGGCATCTACAACATGAAAGCATGGATCCATCCTGCCTTGTATCAACGGTTCAGGCTGGTGGTGGTGGTGGTGTCATGGTGTGGGGAATATTTTCTTGGCACTCTTTGGGCCCCTTGGTACCAATTGAGCATCATTGCAACGCCACAGCCTACCTGAGTATTGTTGCTGACCATGTCCATCCCTTTATGACCACAATGTACCCAACTTCTGATGGCTACTTTCAGCAGGATAATGCGCCATGTCATAAAGCTGGAATCATCTCAGACTGGTTTCTTGAACATGACAATGAGTTCGCTGTACTCAAATGGCCTCCACAGTCACCAGATCTCAATCCAATAGAGCATCTTTGGGATGTGGTGGAACGGGAGATTCGCATCATGGATGTGCAGCCGACAAATCTGCGGCAACTGTGTGATGCCATCATGTCAATATGGACCAAACTCCCTGAGGAATGCTTCCAGCACCTTGTTGAATCTATGCTACGAAGAATTGAGGCAGTTCTGAAGGCAAAAGGGGGTCCAACCCGTTACTAGCATGGGGTACATAATAAAGTGGCCGGTGAGTGTATATTGCTTGAATAACAATTAAAAGAACATCCCCATCAGTTCTCTTAACTCAAATAAGCATGACAAAATGTGTGACTATCATGTCCAGTTTCAAAAAAATAAATAAATAAAATATCGGCCGATATATCGGAATATCGGATTTTAAAACCCAAAAATATTTGTATCTATATCGGCCTTCAAAATCCTTTATCGGTCGGGCTCTAGTAAACAAGTTAAGTTGTCTCTTAAACAGTTTAAGTTGTTTAAGTTGTATCTTAAACAAGTTCAAGGTGTTGCCCTGGCCTCCAAATTCCCCAGAGATCAATTAATAAGTTTAAGTTGTCTCTTAAACTAGTTCAAGGTGTTGCCCTTGCCTCCAAATTCCCCAGAGCTTAATCCAACTGAGCATCTGTGGGATGTGCTGGACCAACAATTTTGATCCATGGCAGCTCCACCTTGCAACCTACAGAACTTGATGGATCTATTCTACTCCTAACGTCTTGGTACCAGAAACAACAGGGCACCAGGGACAGATGAACGCAAATTTGTGAACGCAGCATTAAAAGTGCCATGGCCAAGATGCAGATGTTTGAAATGATCCTGTTGCCAATAATTGTAAATGGTAAATGGACTGCATTTGTATAGCGCTTTCATAGACCTAATGGCCACCAAAGCGCTTTACAATTTGCCTCACATTCACCCATTCACACACCGACGGCGACGGCAGCCATGCAAGGCGCCATCCAGCTCGTCGGGAGCAGCTGGGGTTAGGTGTCTTGCTCATGGACACCTCGACACTTGGTCAGGTGGAACCGAGGATTGAACCACCAACCTTTTGGTTTGTAGACAACCCACATGAACCACTGAGCCACTGCCGCCCCAATTGTAATGTAGCAAGGAGTATAACAACTGCTGGAATGGAATGTGAACGCTGATTCGGAGATTCGCTGTCATCTTTGATTTCTTCCAGTTATTATAATATTGCGTAGCTGCTTAATCTGTAACGATTAATGATTTAGTTTTCACTAAACTGAAAAAGATTCTTGTAATAAAAATGCCTTAACCTATGTCTTCGTCTTGCTCGCATTACTGCTGGCATTTCACCAGGAGGCATATGCCAGGAAACCAGATACCTAATATACACCTGCTTTTAAAGGGGGGGTTGACTGCGATTTCACTTTTTTCATTTTAAATAGTGTGTAATGTTGCTGATGGTGCATGAACAGTATCTGCAAAGTTGCAGCGCTGAAAGTTCAACGTAAGCAGAGATATCGTCTTTTAAAAACCAGGAAGTGTAAACGCCTACAAAAACGACTGGATTGGGACTACAGCTGGGTTATAGTACGTCACTAACCCGCACATTTGCATCAACCACTCCCTTCGGAATATGCAGGAAAGGGAATGTGTATATTTCTGCAGCACGAGTGAGTTGTGTTCACCCAGCTGACAGGTCTTCTGTGTTCGAGCTTCCCACGGATGTTACTTCGTCAACAATGGATACAATTTATGTTTGATTATATTCTTGAAAGTGACGATCGTAATCTAGCTCTCTGTGCTGCGCATTTTACGGAAGACAGCTTCCAGAATCTCCACGAGTTCAATGCAGGATTCAATGCAGCAAGAAACTGTTAATAAACCATGAAGCAGATCCAACTTTAAAACCAGCGGCAGCAGTTGTTGGGCCACAACCTGTAAGAAGGCTAAAGGCCATTGCACACTGAGTGCGAAATTTGCATTAGAAATTTTCGCACGTTAAAAAAAAAAATTCAACCTCACGTTATGTCAATCATGCTTGCACATCGCCTCCGAAACTTTCGTCCGTCATAAAATTAATCGGATCGGGTTCGATTTTCTGCGTTTTTCGCATCCAGAGGCAGCATTCTGAGAGGTCTTTTGACAATTCAGGGCCGGGGGGAGCTCGTCCTCAAATCATTGCACATATGCGCCGTGCTTTCAGTTTCGGTTTTCAATTCGATCAAATGTTTATGTTCTCTTCTCTATACTGTATTAGATTATGAAATTAATAAACCTCCCCTTTCAATCAGATTGAAATTTCGAATAAGGTGTGATTGAGCAGCCAATTCGATAACTAATGTATTATTTGGGCACAATATACACAATAACAGCCTAGCTGTTCTGTATGCCCAGCGCTTCCACCGGGCCGCGCGCGGGTATGTATGTGTTTGTGTGTGTGTCCATACCTTAGACACACTGCCAGTCTCCGTTCAGAATCGATTGGTTCACGGAAATTGGTGGTCTTTCTTGTTTTTAATATGTGGCTTCAGAATCGCTAGCAAAGCATCAAACTGTCCCACTGACATTCTGAGGTAAATTTTGAGTCGCTCAGGATAAATTCGCAACTCCTTGAGGTACGTGGAACTCTCCTTCCTCTCGGTGCAATTTCAGGATGGATGGACGTAATATTTTCTCTTTCTTCTCTTTTCAATAAGAGAGAGGGCAACAAAATCATCCTCACTGCTTGACGAATCCATTTGGTATTTTTGCGTTTTTTCCCGCAAAGGTTTAACAAATACGCAACAGACTCGGTGTGCAAGGTTTCAATGTGTGACAAATTTTTAGGCTGACGAACACGAAAATACGCATACGAAAATTTCGTACTCAGTGTGCAATGGCCTTAAGACTTAATCATTTTAAATGTATTTGCATGTATAATTCCAGACATAACGTTAGCCTGTGTTTTATTTTATTATTATTTTTTTTTTTAAATGCCAGCGCTGGCTTTATAGCCACTAGGCTACTAGTTATGCTAGTATTTTGTGTCTACGACAAACGCGTACAAACATTATAGACCTGAATTTTGTATAAGTACTAATGTTGTAAATGTATTTTTCATGTGTATATGCTTTATGACGTTATTTTCGATTTGATCAAGAACGTAAACTTGCCAACGCTGTTTGTGTTTAACATTAGTAGCCAGTCAGTTGCTATCGTTGCCAGTTAGATGCTATTGTGTAAAACAAAAGTGTATATGGTTAAAAATTGTGGCAAATTATCATTCAGAAACGTTTAGTAAGAACCGTGTGTGGTGAGGTTCTGCTTGACTTTCTTCATCGCGGCTTTCTTGGTCTGATTCTGCCTCACTGATACTGCAGTCTTGACATCATTATTTACGTGTATCCACCGTCTATCTATGTCTATGGTATCCACCTTTGGCATGCCCGTTTCGCCCGTAAAGGTTATGGGCGTTAACCTTCCGGACAACGTGAGTGACAGTTTAGCCAATCACAACACACCCGCCCAAACGAACCAATCTGAGCCCACGACGTGTTTCTGAGGGAGTGTTTTCATAGAATCAGGAAGTAAACCGCTCGTTCAGGGGACAGAGGAGAGCGCGGCTGACAATAAAGGTGAAGTTTATAACAAATAAGACTTTTTAAAAAGGAAAAACCACGAATACATGTTATATTGCACCCTATAAACACAATCATGCAAAGAAAAAAAGCAGTCAACCCCCCCTTTAAGAGGCAGACAATTTTCAGCGCAAAATAGAGGCGCGCTTTCACCGGTTTTTTCTGTACATAATGCGGTATATATAATTAGTAGGGGTGGGAATATATAGGCACGATTCGATTACGATTCAGAGGGCTGCAATTCGATGCTAACGTGATTATAGATTATCTGAATCTTTTTGTTTGTATATGTGTGACTATAAATACTTTGCTTTAAAAGTGCAAAAAAATGACCCATAAAGAATTAACATACAATATATTTTATTAACATTGCAAAGAACCAACATGAAAATAAACAGGAGCATACTTTTAGTAAATTAATAATATAACAATGACCGGTACAGCCAAGTGTTTTTCCTCCTCTGGCTGGAAACGTGTCGTATGGCTTCTCATATTTCGAGAGCTTGGAGCCAGAGGGGCCTAAGTGGCATTTTGAGCGAATATGAGTTCTTTATATCAAAATAAAGGTCTCGATGAGCTCTATTCAATGCCAAAAATACCTATCTGTATTTTTGTGATTTAAGGTTAATAATACAGGTGATTGTGGCATGGTCAAAATTTTGTTTTGTCTCTCCTGTAAAGTTTGTTAAAAGCAACTTATGCCCTTCTGGCTCCAAGCCCTCGATTAGTCATGTTTCTGAAATATTGAACTTTTATTCTACAAAGCTTACAACTAGTGTGGGTCTTGTCCAGCTCCTTTCCCCCTTCAACTTCAGAAGCCAAAATATTTCCACACGTCAGCTTTTAACAAGGAGGGTGTTTGGATTTGGCACTCAGCCATCGAGTCACGGTTATGTACACGCCACAGACGGTCCGGCCACTGCACTTTCCTGCTTCAGAGTTCCGACTTTCACATTCCATCATTATTATAAATATATATATATAAAAAAAGTATTTTTTTTTTTTTTGAAAATCGATATTTGACATTTGAGAATCGATTCAGAATTGTTCACGTCCGCATCACAATGCATCTAAGTTTCGAATTTTTTCCCCCACCCCTAATAATTTGGTGGAATTTACGCTTCCCCTCCCATCTCTATATGCGTCACTCCCACCTTCCCCTTGACCATCCCATTTATGCATATGCATGACACGAAAAGAGCATTTTGCCATTTTCAGTTCCCATGACAGGCAGTGCGTTTTCACCTCGGGGCGTCCCGTTAGTACATCCTAGAGCCCTGCGTGGGACTGTTTTCTTCATCCCTCTCCTGCCTGCGCCTGCCGACTTTCTGACCATTACCGCCCGCTCCTACAACGGATGTGTTACACTCCCGCCCGCTACCGCAATATGTATGTCCACTCCCGCCCATACCCGATAAACTCTGAGAATTTAATCCCGCATAACAATAGAGATGCATTGATTTTGTGTCTTCAACACAAAAACACATATTGGTATTGCTATTTCGTTTCCCTGGCCTGTATGTATTCTGACGCACTGATCAGGAAGATGAATAGGCTACAGCGCGTTCTTTAGACTTCAAGTACTTTGATTTTGGCTATTGAACAACCCAGGCTCATTGGAAATACATTACTCTGCCTACATTTTTGCAAAACCTGAAATACGTACCTCCAGGTACGTTTCCCTGCACTTTTCGGGTGAAATGCCCACTAGAGGCGCAAGATGGGTGTTTATAATACGTAGGTATTAATACGTTATTTTCAAACATATAAAACGTACGTTTTTGGATAGATGCTGAAACGTATAGTATGGATATATTTGCAACATTTAAACGTAACATTATTATGTTTTTACAGCTACAAAACGTTAACTGTTTACGTATGTTTCATATCATAACGATATCTGTATACTTTCACTTTTAAAGATAAATGTAACAAGATCCCTTAATCCTACTCCCAAAATCTAAATATATCCATTTTATACAGAATATAAAAAGGATAAAACGTAAGTTAATGGACAGAAATGTGTAGGTAAATGAGTTTTAGTATTAAAATATATTTTGAGCCACTAATCCTACTCCTATCCCAAACCTAACCATTCCTTAAAAGTACGTAGGCTAACACAATTATGAAGAAAAGAAAAACATAACAGACAGACAAGTAAACATTTCACAATAATTTATTTATTTTGAAAATGTCAAAACCGGTAACGTTAACATTACCAAAAGTCGTTCACATGATGATGCGTTGCAGTCGCAGTCCTCTGGCAGTATTATAGTAGTTGTGTATGAGTTACAGATCAGAATTAAAGTTATTAACGCTAATCCATGAAAATGTTAAGCTGATTTCGGTTTGCTCTCTGAAGGTGCCCGCTCTTCTCCATTTCAAATGTACTACACCGACTGAAACACGGCATGTCGCATATCTGTGACGAAGCAGGCGAGAGCCAATGAGCGTTTGATATCACTGCCGTAAAACCTGTCGTAACGCTTCTTGGAGGCGCATTATTTGAATTTGAATTAATCACCAGCGCGGATTTGACGTTTGCGGTGACGGTCGCTGCTGAGAAATGAAGATGAAGATCAATGGATAAAAGGCTGAATTTGGATCTGTTTCTTGCAAACAACGTATGGATTCTAGGATTTGGTTTACATCAAGCTAATAAAATGTATGTATTTTGTGAAGGTATCAGTATGTTGTTATTTATTGGAGAAAATGCTTTTTGTGTAAACACTAAATACTACAAAATGGTTAAACAAGGTATTTTTAAGGTTAAAAGCGTATTCCTTTTTAACACCATGCAGGCTAAGAATGCACGAACAGAGCGAAATGTTAATATTTATGAGTAACGTTGGCCTATTATAATAATAAATGCGACTGAAAACTTAATTGATAAGACAGTTGAATGCAATAGAGTCAAAACATTAATGCCACGATTATGAATAAATAGTGAAGAAACCTGCTTTGTGTAGCAGCTATTATGTTCAGGACAAACGTAATAGCACTGTAATGTATTATGTTCAGGACAAACGTAATAGCACTGCAATAGAAAAAAATTACACTTAGCGCCTCTAGTGGACATTTCACCCGAAAAGTGCAGGGAAACGTACCTGGAGGTACGTATTTCAGGTTTTGCAAAAATGTAGGCAGAGTAACGCATTTCCAATGAGCCTAGGTTGCTATTGAAGTGTTCCATCATAGGCTTTATTGGTCATGGTGTAAATGTGCAGAAAGCATGTCTGAAAGCAGCTAGCCTTTGAGAACACAGAAAAACAAAACAAACATAAATGTCAGACTTGCCTTGATTAGGTTTTGTTCTGCAAATAAATCGTTTGAGGTTCTTTTCCACATAATTTATTGACATCTCCATAATGTCGCTAGACTAACTCCCGATACCACTTAGTTTTTTTTTAGGCGACCATTCCTGCAACAAAGTTCAACCCGCCCGCTCCCGCAAGATTTGCACTGGGTCCCGTGGGATTAACTTTCATTAAAGTTAGTTAATTATTAAAGTTAGTTAGTAAATGTCTTACATCAGGAGTAGTTCCAATAATTTTTAAATATGCTTTTGTACAGCCCCCATTTCAAAATGAACAAATCTTTTTACAAGTCAATTCGTTCATTTTCATTCATTGAATGAACCAAATGACACTAAAAAAAATTCGTTCATTTTGATAAACGAGTTCAAACAGGAGAGTCACGAACGTGCATCACAGAACAGAGCAAGGCGACCATTTGAGCTTATGAAACTTAAACTTTATTTAATTTTTTTTTAAATGAGCGATCGTTTCGCTTGATTAGACCCTTATTCATCGTCTGGAATCATTTAAAGCCCTTTGAACAGTTTGCAGTTTGCACTGTCTATTGGACCTTGAACCGTTTGGTTACCAGTAAAGTGCATTATATGGAGAAAAATCCTGGAATGTTTTCATCAAAAACCTTAATTTCTTTTCGACTGAAGAAAGAATGACATGGATATCTTGGATGACATGGGGGTGAGTAAATTATCAGCAAAAGTTTTTTTTTTTTTAAAGTGAACTACTCCTTCAATTTGATGCAAGATGGCAAGCCTGTCCTTCCATGGCACCGTAAGTTCAGCTACTAAGATGGTAGCTGATCTTGCTCCTGGAAATTAGGACCAGATCCAGATGGAGTGAGGTCACTGCAATGCCTTGTGGTAAGACAAGCTAAATTCCCAGGTCCACTTACATCTCCCAATTCAAAAGCTTGCTGTAGAATAGATGGCGGGTGCTTAGCAGTTGCCTTTACCATGGGAGTATGGTTGCCTTCATGCTGGAAGTTGATGAATTTTAGAGACTGTGGTGCCAGGTAGTTGTTGGTTTTGACCCTCTGCAGATCCACCCATTTGGTGACTTCTGTCAGTACATTGTTGTGTCTCCACCTGTATCAACCATCTTCCAGTGCTGTGGGGCATGCCCAGCAGCCATATCACCCTGTAGCCCAAGACTGGTTGCCCACTGAAGCTAAGCAGGGCTGAGCCTGGTTAGTACCTGGATGGGAGACCTTCTGAGAATGCCAGGTTGCTGCTGGAAGAGGTGTTAGTGAGGCCAGCAGGGGGTGCTCACCCTGTGGTCTGTGTGGGTCCTAATGCCCCAGTATAGTAATGGGGATACTATAGTGTCAAAGAGCACCGTCCTTCGGATGAGACGTTAAACCGAGGTCCTGACTCTCTGTGGTCATTAAAAATCCCAGGATGTCTTTCGAAAGAGTAGGGGTGTAACCCTGGCATCCTGGCCAAATTTGCCCAGTGGCCTCTGTCCATTATGGCCTCCTAATCATCCCCATCTATACCAATTGGCTTCATCACTGTCTCCTCTCCACCTGTAAGCTGGTATGTGGTGAGCGTTCTGGCGCAAAATGGCTGCAGTCGCATCATCCAGGTGGATGCTGCACACTGGTGGTGGTTGAGAAGATTCCCCTCTCTATGTAAAGTGCTTTGAGTGCCGAGAAAAGCGCTATATAAATGTAATGAATTATTATTATCAAGATATGATTTAGTGTACATAGCACTGCTCCACAGTGCTTGCATGATGGATCTTCTTACTTGCCCCAGATCTTTAAATTACTTGGGGTTGTCAAGAGGTCAGCCACAGCATGTAGCAAGAAAGTCTGCTTGCCTTGCTCGGTTTCCCAGAGTTCATTGCAGGACAGTGATCGCTTGAGTGCCTGATCCCACTGCATCCACTGCCCCTGAGAGGCCAGCCCTACCACTTTCACACGCCGGTGTTCTTCTTCAGCGTCTCGGACCCTCTGCACCACAAGCTATCTCTTGCCTTTAGTGTTGGCCTTGCTCCACCTCTTGGTGTTGTAATGTCCAAGTACCATGCAGCCCTGGCAGACCGCTCCGACAATCTCCTGATGTTTCCAGTGTGTTTCAGCTTCCGACACTGCTTCTTGGGACTTCCACTTCCTGCCACACCTGATAGACTTGCTAGTGTATTTTACCATCCTTTGACAGGAGCAGCGTGCTCTTGCCTTGGTGGCCTTGTATTCTTCAACTACTCATGAAAAGGGCAAGCGGAGCCTGGGAGGTCTTGCTTTGCAGGTTCACTGAGCTAAAGGAAGGGGGAACACCCAGCCATTTCCGCACAAATTTACTGCACATCTTCTCCATTGCTTCCACTTTTGTCATAGGAAAGTCATACAGCTGTAATGGACCATGGCAGTCTGGGTATAATGCCATACTGAAAGCACCATACCTTGTACCTCCCAAGCAACTGGCTGGTGTCAATTGCCTTAAGCCAGATGTTCAGTTGCACTTTGGGACTTTGAGACTACCGATGTCCTTCAGGGAGTGGTCATAGTTTTATTTTTCCAAGACATCTGATCCCTTGGTCTTGGATTATTGGGATCTCTGAGCCTTGGATGCTAAAGGACTTTCTCATCAACTGTCCATTGTGGATACTGAGGCTCCTGGATTTCTCTAGTTTAAATTGCATCCATGCCCATGTCACCATCTTTTCTAGTGCACTTAGGATCCACTGTGTTCCTTGAATTGCTGGGGTCATCACAGTCACATTATCCATGAAAGCCCGGCAAGCAGGATGTCTTGTTCTGTCATCTGCTTTAGGATCTCTACACTGCATCTCTCCTACTTTCAGAAGAAGATTCATGGCAGCCATGAACAGGAACACTGAAACAGTGCATCCTGCCATGATGCCCTTCTCCAGCGTTTGCCATTTGGTGGTGAAGTTCCTCACTGTAAACCTAATTTTCAGTGAATCCATGTGTTCTTGGTAGTGTTCCAATGCCCTTTTGATCAGCTGATGAGGTACAATCGGGAAGGCTTTAGCAAGATCTAGCCAGACGACAGCGAGTGTTTTTTATTACTCTTTGCTTCTTTTATGATCTGGCTGATCAGTGATCACTGATGTATATTCCAGGCATCCAGAATATCCTGGAACTCCTCTTTTTTAACCATTGGGGTTGATGCACTCATTGTTGAGAAGATACAATGTAAGCCTTTTAGCAACAATGGACCAGAATATTTTCCCCTCGACGTCCAATAAGGAGATTTTTCAGAACTCTTTGAGTCCTGTAGAGTTCTGTCCTTTAGGTACAAAGCAGCCCTCACTGAGTGTCTAGAGCTTAGGTACCTGACTTTTTTTCCAGAGTGTCTGTAAGAGCTTGGCTAGCCTCTTTAGGAACTGGACAGATGTAGATTGTAGTTTAAATAGTCTAAAAATCTTATTTGAACATCCCACCAGAGGGCACTCCTCCCTGGTCTTTTGGCATTCTATCATGAACTACATTTCGCATAAACCTTTGCCTGGATTCATTATCATGTGATTTCATCCACATGTGTGTAATTAGCTTGTTAATGTCTGTGTATATAAACCCTATGTTTTTTTCCCACTCTTTGTGAAGTCTTGCTACTGTCACACAACATTACTGAGTGCAATCTCTTGTTTCCCTTGTTATGGTTTATGTTTATGGTCTTGATCCCGATCCCATTTCTTTGACTGTCATTATTTGCTTTGATATTAAGCCTCTGCCAGTTACATGAATCATTATTTTGGATTGCCCCAATAAAACTGCATTTGGATATTCAGAGCAGTTTGTGATAATCAGTGATTTAGAGCTTGTATTTCAATTGCCTGTTAGAAGCAGCAATACATAGCTTAGGGTTATTCCATCTGCTTAAGATGTAAACATACATCTGTCAAGATATAAAAGTTATAAAGATATATAAAACTGAAGAGAAGCCACATTTTCCCTTCAAGAAGAAGGAAAGAGAGAAACAAAACAAGAGTGAACCCACACAGTTTTTTCTAATTGGGTTTCAGAGCACAAACATCAACAGCAGCCAGCTGACCTCTCTAATCAAAGTACGTAATGTATTTTCACATATCTCTCACATATCAAACACAGCATTCTGAGTGCATTCAACAGTTCTTCTGAATTTAACATAAAGAGCAAGCATATAATATGCTTATATATAATAGTCAACAAACTCCAAATAAGTAATGACAAGATTTTCCCTGAATTTGGCAAATAGTCTAATTTTGTGAAATACGTCATTCAGAGTATCTTATTCCAGCAGTAACAGAGCTCATAACATATCTTCAGGAATTCCACCTCCAACTTCTTCCATATGGAATTATTCATCCGTGAAAAGCCAGAGAAAGGATTGGTAATCTAATTTAAAGCAGATTAATTGATTTTACTCTCACTGCATCATATAGTCAAAAGAAGATCCCTTTATTAAATCGGGAATTCAACACCATTAGTTAGTTTGATTTATTAGTGTGCTCTCAGCAACAAGGGAGCACACTGCAGTATTTGTCTAGAGAGTCCAGATGTATGTAAATTAGCAAAATAAATAGATAAAATATCCAAGGAGTGCTACTGCAGTAGTTGTCTAGAGAGTCCAGATGTATGTAAATTAGCTAAATAAATAGATAAAATATCCAAGGAGTGCTACTTTTGCCTTTAACTGCAGGAATCTTGAACTGTTATTCATGCATGTGCGTGCTTTGTGAAGTCAGACTGTCTTCATCTGTGAAAGAACGACACTAGCGATTATGATGCAATAGTAAAGAGAATGCTAATACAGTAGCAACAGAAGCTTTCACTAAATTGGACAAGCCACTTAAAAGATTCTACAAAGTGACAACTATTGAGTGCAGAAAAAGAGCCAGAGAAAGAGAGAGAGACTGAAAAAAAATATATTGTGAGTTTTCCTTTGACTTTTCCAGTAAGTAAACTTGTGGGATGGCTTGAAAACAAATTTATATTCAAGTAAATACAGCAGAACATAAAAGATAAATAAAAAAATCTGTCACAGTTAGGCTGACCCAATGTTCTTAGACACACACTCTACTTTTTTCACAAGTTCAGATTCATAAGATATCTTGCTCTAAATTCCACCCAGCCATCTCATTGAAAATAAATGGTTTTCAAGGAGGCAACTTATTCCAAATATCTCCTCATACTTCCCTCCCATACAGTCTCCTTATCTTCAAGATGTTGAAATTGTTGGGTGATGGTTGTAATGTTGTTGAAAAATGGTACAGGTTAATTTAAACAAGTCTGTAAACTTATACGCACAACCAGCACATCCGGGAACTTAACTGTCAATTTTTTCCCCGCCCCCTTTTGGGGAAAACAAACTAGACTCCCCATGAACTTCAATACAAAATAACGGCAAAAACCAACGTCCGTACACAGCCGATAGGCGTAAATAACTTCAGAAATGTTTATATAAAACATGTCAAGTAATTATATGTCCACCCTGCCTGCCCTAGAGCATGAAAGACCTTTTTTTATGCCTGTTGAAATGAAAAGATAATTTTTTTTATGCCCGTTATCAACTTGCCCAGGCTACCTGCCATCATGATCATAAATTCATAATATATACATTAAGGTTTTTTACTTTAAAAAACAAAATAAAATCATTCAGGGGGTTACCTGGTGACTCAATTAGGTACAAGTAAATGTCTGGGTAAGACACCTCTGGCCATTGGGTGGGGTTGTTACCCCAATTTGACGCTGGGAAAATAAAGGGACATGTTTTTAAATTGACCAAATTAAGTTTGTGTATGTATCTTTCACGCTCTATGGCAGGCAGGGTGGACATATAATTACTTGACAAGTTTTATATAAGTGATTTCTTAAGTTATTTACGTCTATCGGCTGTGTACGGACGTTTGTTTTTGCTGTTATTTTGTATTGAAATCTACGGGGAGTCTAGTTTGTTTTCCCCCAAAAGTGGGCGTGAACCTATTCGGAGACATTCTATGACGCAGCGCCGGTTGTGCGTATAAGACAAACAAAATTTCTGCACTTATTTGTTTATTGCAGAGGTTCTCAACTCTGCTAATTCCACCACTGTGCTAATTTCTAACAAGCTAATGGTCCAAATCAGCTGTGTTAAACGTACAATATGTAATTTTTTTGGCCACCAGGGGTCACTCATTTCACATAATAACAAAGACGTACTTTGATGACGTCAGGAAAGAGCGTGGGCTCACAGGAGTTGTTGTCGCTGTCAATGACAACCAGCTCAGCTCATGACATGATCGTTTTTACAAAATATACGGCATCTCTCTGTAGATTTAGCTAAGAAGCTTTAAATGCAACCCCAATGTTTACCTGTGTCATGCTTCTCCTGTCCCCAAACCCTTCTCGGGTCATATCTTTCACCCATACGTTTGAGCTTTACTGGGCTGTAGCAGCAGAAGGTGCAGGCAAAGGTAATCGTGGTTCATAACTATAATACAGACGAATATAAATATTTATATTACGCTCCTTCAATGAATGACCTATTTTAGAACATTTTTCGGGCACACCGGATTTTATAAGCACGTAAGATACTGCAGTCAAACGTTTGACTGGGTTTGCGTTATGCATCCACTATGTGCTAAAGGCTAAGGGAATGTAGTGAGAGCTTGCGCCGCAGGTGAGGCGTTTATTTAGTAAGCATGAGCGCGCTAAAGCGGGCACGTACATTCGCAACCTGACTCATATGAGTATTCAATGTGCGCGGCTCGCTAACAGCAACAGTTGGCTGATTTGAATGAGACGACCGGAAACGGGAGCGCTATATGCGCGAGCAGCACCGGGGGACAGTGCATCTCATCTGAGTGAGCGCTCGTGAGCGGGCACGGGATTTACACGCATAAAAATACGTCTTACTTTTTTTTCTTTGTCATTTTCTATGCTTTCTTGGCGGTAGTCCAGTGTTCCCCTTTGTGTTTGGTGGTTTCGCCGGGTTCCACAAGGAAGTTAGAGAAAATAGAGGAGTCAAAGGTTATATGACGCCATAGACGGACGACGAAACGGAAATAAAGAAACGTCCCGTTTCTTTGAATTAAACTATAAATTTCTCCGTATTTGAAAGTTGGTGGAAACTGTCGGGATAATGTAAGTACACATCTAATAGAAATATATAACATAGATACAGTTATTTTTGCTATTTTTAAAGCCGAAAAAGTACAGATTGTGGCTTTAAATAAAGATACAAAAATAGAAAGAGTGGTGGGTCCCAAGGACCGGAGTTTATAACTAATTGTTTACTGTAAAGTGAAGCATTTTGACCTGGGATTTCCACTTGGGTGTCAATGATTTCATTGTGACATTTGTTTTATGACCATCTAAATCAGGGTCCATTCCTGCTGTTGGAAGACAAGCTTCCTGTATAGAGTTCAATTTCAACCTTTTCCAACACACCTGCCTGGAAGCTTCTAATAGGTCCTGTCTCAATACCCACAGTTGGGGTCTTGGCCACTTGAGAGCGCATGCAAGCATCAGGAAGTAAATGCGCAAGACTGCCTCAGGTCTGAAAAATACCAAAGCTCAGTTCCCTTAATGCACTCTAAATCCACGCTTCATGTTTGCTGAAAACGGTGACTGCATTAATTTATAATAAGTTGTTTCACTTCTTTTACCAGCAGTTAAAATCCATCTGTCACACTATTATCCTTCCCTCTATGGGCCAGTGATTGGTACGCAAACAATTTGCATATAATTTCCAACCAAATGAGATTATGCATATATACGTATTATATATATATATATATATATATATATATATATATATATATATATATATACATACAGTGTATATGTGTGTATATATATATATATATATATATATATATATATATATATATATATATATATATATATATATATATATATATATATATATATGGCAGAAAGTAGCTTTAGTGGAAACCAATATTCCAAGTAAACTGAAACCATGAAAAAACTTTCAATGAAGAAATGAAGAACAGAAAGGTATTTAATCTTCCCATCTGCTGCATCTCTCAAAATGTTTTCATTTGACATTTCAAACTGGCACACTTTTACGAAACTGGTTACAAGACATGCAACATCTAAAGCCTTTTGCACCATTTTTTTAAATCTATTTTGGAGACATTGAGTACTGATGCAAAAAACCAAAACAATCCAAAGCAAATTCAACCACTGTGATATGTAATATGGACCACTTTTATGGTGCTTTTATGGTGTTGTGTTTTTCATAGCTTGATTGATGCAAAAAGAGATGTTAAGCAAGAAGATTTTGGGGTGAACTTTTCCTTTAGGGGTCTTGGCTGGCATCCACAACTGGAAAGTTTTTGAGATCCCCTACCGGCATTGTGCCCTTCCACAAGGGACATAACCCCAGGTGGACTATAAGCAGCTGCTAAATAACAAACAACCTAACCTTAATCAAATACTGAAATGCTAAGGACAAATGCATAAAGGTTTACCAGAAAAACTGATTAAAAAAAAAAAAAAAAAAAAAAAAAAAAAACAATGATAGTGGACAGTCTCACTCACCTGTTTAATGGCATGCAGCAGCTTACCATAGCAGAAAATAATGACCAGGAAGGGGATAATCAGGCAAAAAATAAAGAGGCAGATGATGTAAGAAATGTTATTGGCGGTCTTGGTTGTCCAGTCTACAGAGCAGGTGGTTCCAGGGCCTTCTGGGCCATAGCGGCTCCAACCAAATAGAGGGGGCAGAGTCCAGATTAAAGAGTAAACCCAGGACATCACCACCCCACAGGCCACCTTCCTGTAGTTGGTGGCATCAGCTTCTGTGGAGCCCATCATTGTGCAGTAGCGTTCATATGATAGCACTGCCAGGGAGATAAGCGACACAATGCCTGGAGAGAAAAAAAAAATAAGATATTTCAATAATGTTATAATTTGATCTAGGTTTAAATAGTCAAATGTGACATTCCATTACCGACAGACTGCTGCACATTAAGTTCAATTTTAAGTATATTTCAGCAGGCATATAAGACATTTAGAAGAACAGAACTCAAGACCGGCACGGACTGACAAACCGCAGCTCAAAAAGTATTTTGGCAAGAGTGCAGTTGAGTTGCCTGATAAGTAAGGCTTTGGTTCTTTATAGTTTGTAGCAATCCACAGGTCAGTACTTAAAGCTTGAAGTGTGTAATTTTTGTGCCACTCTATGAATTACAAAACTGTATGACATTTAAAATTCCCAAGTTCCTGTTTTCGGTCTTCCACTGGTGTTTTGAGAGCACCACAGAGCCTAAGCATTTACTTGTCAAGGGAATCAATTCGAGTCTCTGAAATTCGACTTTACCTCTTACTGATTTTCCATTATCAGTGAAGTGGACAGAAGGAGTGTTGTCATTTTAACCATGATGTCTGTAACGGCCTTACACAAGTCTTGGGATTATCTGCACCTGACCATTTTACCCCCATTAGCCAGATTAATGAATGTGAAAGAGAACGTGTACAATTAAATACAATTTACATTGTCCAATGTGCTTTACAATAAAAAAAATAATAAAAACTATAAACTAAACAACAACAGTACAAATATACATTTAAGGTAAAATACCATAAGTTCTTCTCCAATTTAAACTAATGGTGAGATACAATGGAATGGTGCATTTAGCATGTGTTAAATGCCTTATTAAACAAAAATGTTTTTAACTTGGATTTAAAAACAAATATTAAAGAGGCCCCTCTAATTGAAAAGGGCAAGTCATTCCATAATCTAGGGGCAACCTCAGAAAAGGCACAGTCCCCCCTACACTTCAATTTTGACTTAGGGATAGACAGTAGTCTCTGATTTGATGACCAGGGTGGTGATTGGTAATTGATCTAAAATTGGCTAACAATGTGGGCAAAGTTTTTTTTTTTTTTTTTTAAGCAAGGGGTTAGTGGTGCAGGTATAATACCAGTTTCGAAACAATGATTTAACATGACCAGAAGAGGAGAAGGAACATCATCAAATTGTTTGATTAAAGAAGGAGGAATAACATCAGCAGAAGTGCCGGAAGGTCTAAAGTGCTCTACTCTTTCTTGAAGCTGAGTGCCAGTAATATGGTTAAATCGACTAAAACAGCCATACAGCTAAGGTGAATTGAGTGATCAGAAGGAGATTGAATAATTCCTAATCTTAGATCATTCATCTTTCTAACAAAAAACTGTAAAAAGTCCTCACACATAGATGAAGACATCAGCGAAAGTTGTAATAATTTTTTAAAAATTTTGGGTTTATGACAGTTTATGACAGCCCGTGCTTCAGATGATACGTTGAACCGAGGCCCTGACTCTCTGAGATCACAAAAAATCCCAGGATGTCTTTTGAAAGAGTAGTAGTGTAACCACAGCATCCTGACCAAATTTGGCCATGGGCTCCAAATAAGTCCCATATATAGATATACCAATTAGCTTCATCACTGTCTCCTCTCCACCAATAAGCTGGTGTTTGGTGGCTGCCGTCGCATCATCCATGTGGATGCTGCACACTGATGGTGGTTGAGGAGACTCCCCCTTCTATGTAAAACGCTTTGAGTCCCGAGAAAAGCGCCATGTCAATGTAATGAATTATTAATTATTATTATTAGTTCTTATTGATAATTTCAGTAAAACACCTTGATTTAGCTACTTTCAGCGATTTCTGATCTCTTAAAGGGTTAGTTCACCCAAAAATGAAAATTCTGTGAGTATTTACTCACCCTCATGTTGTTCCAAACCTCTATGTGTTTATTTGTTCTGCTGAACACAAAGGAAGATATTTGGAAGAATGTTTTAATCAAACAGATCTCATTCCCCATTGACTACCAAAGTATGTATTTTTTTCCTACTATGGTAGTCAATGGGGAATGAGATCTGTTTGATTAAAGGGGTGGTTGACTGCTTTTTTTCTTTGCATGATTGTGTTTATGGGGTGCAATATAGCATGTATTCGTGGTTTTTCTTTTTTAAAAAGTCTTATTTTCATAAACTTTACCTTTATTGTCAGCCGCGCTCTCCTCTGTCCCCTGAACGAGCGGTTTACTTCCTGAGTCTATGAAAACACTCCCTCAGACACACGTCGTGGGCTCAGATTGGTTCGTTTGGGCGGGTGTGTTGTGATTGGCTAAACTGTCGCTCACGTTGTCCGGAAGGTTAACGCCTATTACCTTTACGGGAAAATGCCAACTCCGGTCCAGATGTAAATAATGGTGTCGAACTGCAGTATCAGTTTGAGGCAGAATCAGACCGAGAAAGCCGCGATGAAGCGAGTCAAACAGAACCACACCACACACGGCTCTCACTAAACGTTTCTGAATGATAATTTGCCACATTTTTTAACCATATACACGTTTGTTTTACACAATAGTATCTGACTGGCAACGATAGCAACTGACTGGCTACTAATGTTAAGCACAAACAGCGTTGGCAAGTTTACGTTCTTGATCAAATCGAAAATAACGTCATAAAGCATATATACATGAAAAATACATTTACAACATTAGTACTTATACAAAATTCAGGTCCATAATGTTTGTACGCGTTTGTCGTAGACACAAAATACTAGCATAACTAGTAGCCTAGTGGCTATAAAGCCAGCGCTGGCATTTGGAAAAATAAATAAATAAAACACAGGCTAACGTTACGTCTGGAATTATACATGCAAATACATTTAAAACGATTAAGTCTTAGCCTACTTACAGGTTGTGGCCCAACAACTGCTGCCTCTGGTTTTAAAGTTGGATCTGCGTCATGTTATATTAACAGTTTCTTGCTGCATTGAACTCGTGGAGATTCTGGAAGCTGTCTTCCGTAAAATGCGCAGCACAGAGAGCTAGATTACGATAGTCACTTTCACGAATATAATCAAACATAAATTGTATCCATTGTTGACGAAGTAACATCCATGGGAAGTCCGAATACAGAAGACCTGTCAGCTGGGTGAACACAACTCACTCGACGTGCTGCAGAAATATGGTCATGCCCTTTCCTGCATATTCTGAAGGGAGTGGTTGATGCAAATGTGCGGGTTAGTGACGTACCATAACCCGTTGTAGTCCCAATCGAGTTGTTTTTTGTAGGCGTTTACACTTCCTGGTTTTTAAAAGACGATATCTCTGCTTACATTGAACTTTCAGCGCTGCAACTTTGCAGATACTGTTCATGCACAATCAGCAACATTACACACTATTTAAAATTAAAAAAGTGAAATCACAGTCAACCCCCCCTTTAAATCATTCTTCCAAATATCTTCCTTTGTGTTCAGCAGAACAAATAAACACATAGAGGTTTGAAACAACATGAGGGTGAGTAAATACCGACAGAATTTTCATTTTTGGGTGGTGAACTAACCCTTTAACATTTCAAAAGAGACCTGAAGTTAGTCACTTTTCCATTTGCGCTCCGGTCTTTAAGAAATCTGCCTCAGAGAGTGTATTATATCTCGCCAGGGTTCAGTTCTTGGTTTAAAAATTTGTGCCTTGAGTGGCGCAACCGTGTCTAAGACGTTTGTTTGTTTTGTTCAAGCTTCATGGTATTGTTCATGAGCTGTTTGAGCTTCTGCTAAACTTATTTGTTGAGCTCTATGTATGTTTATCAGTGTTTATATGTGTATAAAAGTCTACATTAACCCTATTTATAATATAAGCAATCATGTCTCTTGAGTCTTTATTTTTTGAAGCTTGAAAATGTTGTTTGAGTGGACTTTCAATGAATGTGTTAACCAGAGTGACAGATGGTGATGATCAGGAATAAAGTTCAAATGCAGCATTTAATAACAGTCCTACAGGTAATATACACTAATGCAAATGAGACCAGACAAACACTTAGTGGAGGTGAGGAACTTAAATAGACATGGTAATAACCTAAATGACGAACAGCTGCGATGATAATTAGTGTCCATAGGAACTGATGAGTGGTGGGAAACTCAAACAAGGGAACACATGTGACTAATGGAAACAAAGTCCATGAAAACAAAACTAAGAACAAATGCATCTGAATAAGTGTAACAGGATGAAACAAAATGAAGAGAGATTAAAAATATATTAGAAGAACTATAATTTGTTCGTGGTCTGAGAGGAGTAAAAGTCTTATGGGTTTGGAGCGATATGCGGTCTATTAAAAGATGACAGAAATTGAATTATTTATTCAAATTAAACTAATGTAATAGCGTGAACCTTATTACATTTGTCAGGTAAAGGTAGAGTTAGTTTAATCTGATTTGGATCAAAGACAATAAAATTAATAAAGTAATCAAGGTAAGCCTAGTGCAACTGTTAAAGTGAAACACTTTGATATCCAGGTCAAGAAATGCAGACCAGGGACTCTGTAAAACAATTAAATCTCTGCATGATGGTGTGATAGGGAGAGCATAATACATAAACTCAAGGTCATGACCACAGTGGAGCTCACCCAAAATCTAATCCTTCTACAGCCCGATTGCTGATCCATTAACTAAACCACTAGACCATGTCATAAGAACCAAATAGTCGATCTCTGAGAATCTATATGGGAAAACAGCTTGGTCTTTATGTCTCAAGATGCATTGGTCTGACTATATGGTTCATTTATACTGTGAAGCTGCTTTGATGCAATCTATATTGTGAAAAGCGCTTGACATGTGACACCTTAAAGAGCAACATGCAGGTTGGACACCCCTATATAGCATAGTGTATGTTGACGATAAAACAACAAGATTTTCTGAACTGGAGTAACATATATTTAGCCATTAACGATATTTTGAGGAAAAATTGTGATAAAATAACTCCCGCGTCTACGACGCACTAACTGGAAGTGACGATTGGGGAGGGAGTCGGTTCAAGTTCAGGCTCAGGTTACAATGGATGCGAACGACGAAACCGCGTTCTGCGATGTTGATGAATATGCCTATGATGACCCATAGGCAAATAATTATGAGCCTTCTAGGCGAGATAGAAGTCAGGGGGAGATCGGGAGACGAACAATGGGCAGAGGAGAGAAGTAACGTTAGAGTTGTGGTGTCGAGAAAACCAGTGGCGAATAGGGCAAGTGAGTTCATGTAAGTTAGCACCGCGGCTAACGCTGATTCATCTACTGTATGGCTATACCTTGGTGTTTTGCAATAAATCTGCTTTAGCAAACATACATTTGACTTTGTTCTTGATCAAACATCTATTTAGATTGTCTTAATTGAAGCCAGCAACATTTTGTCTTCTCATATTCTACGCTGACAGTGATTATGCAGACCATCCAAGCTGGTTAGCACTATCCACATTGACTAATGATCATGCCATAACAACAAATAAATAATGCTTTTCAAATGCAGTTTGTGATACCATTTAAAGCGAGTGAAATGTGCGCCACAAACGACCGAGTGTGTGTGTGGTAAAAGACGCGCCAGTGAAGTCTGCTCTATTCATCAGCACATAACGCACCCAAGACCAAAAAGCCTTGTTTTTCCTAGAAGGAAAATGATGGATATGATGTCCTGACAGGCTGGAATTCGTGCAACAACCACAAACACAATAATTTACCATTATGGCTTCTCTAAAACTCGATCTAAAACTATACGTCTCTCACTACTGCTCTAACTACATCAACACCCAGCAATGAGAAAGCGGCCGCGAGCTCATTTGTTTTCCTCGCGCTACGTCATATGACGCGTTGCTTGCGGGAAAGGCGTATTCCAGAGCCTAGCGCATTTTCATCAAAATCTCTACATCAAATGAGATTTCATCAGTAATTTTTACATAAGTGTTTTAAAAGACCTCTGCAGACAATTTAAAGTATTAATTCAAAAATAAAATCAACCTGCATGTTGCTCTTTAAAATAAGACCCCCCCCCCCCCCAAAAAAAAAAAGTGTCATAATTTACTAAGCCTTTTCAAACTTGTGTGACTTTCTTGTTAAAGGTTTCCTGCATCATAAATCAATTAACTTTTGAAAAGTTAAAAGGTCACCATACTAGACTTTTCTAGAACTGTTCTAGAACAATCCAAATCTTTGTATATTGTACATATATATTTCAGAGAGGGACAGAGAGAAGGAGCTTTATGAGCAAACAACTCAGTTTGATACTATTTGATATTGGTTTCAGTAGCAATATGTCATGTCGCACAAGACAAGTGAAACTACCTTACAGAAAAACAAAGCTATCTGTACCAATAATATGGTGTTAGGTGAGACTTCAGCAATCACAAGTGGAAGTGTGCCTTTAGAAGAATCGCCACTAGAAGAACAGTGCATGCCACTCCAAATACAAATTATTGGATACTGACAGTATCTTGGAGAAGAAATCAAAGAAAGAAAGGAGCGAATATTGGAAATTGTAATAGCCAAAAAATGGAAGAATGGAAGAATACATTTTTATTTCCATTATATACATAAACTCAACTTCACATGTATGTCTCAGAAATTGACAGATATTAAATTCTAGTTTTAAATGTTAAGTGGTTTAATTAGTAAAATACTGTTTATTAATGTTGTCAAATAACCCTTAATTTCAATCATAAGATATTTAGATAATTTAACATATTAAATTATATCATATATTCATTATGATCAGTAAGCAGCACAGTGCTAATATCAGTGTAACAAAAACACATATAATACACATGTATTTAATTTCTCCACAGTTACCTTGAACAGTTAAGATTTTTAATGCATTCCTCTTGGACTAGTGCTTAAATGGATACTTCACTTTTTTTTGGAAATGGGCTCATTTTACAACTCCCCCAGAGTTAAACAATTGGGTTTTACCGTTTTCAAATCCATTCAGCCAATTTTCTGATATTTAGAAGAATATCAGTAACCAGACAGTATCTGTTGGAAGTCAATGGGACCAGAAACTGTCTGGTTGCTGATATTCTTCAAAATCGGCTTAATGGATTTGAAAACGGTAAAACTCAACTCTTTAAATTTGGTGGAGTTGTAAAATGATTCCCAAAAAAAGTGGAGTATCCCTTTAAGAACACAGCCCTGCAGTATGAACTTAATTTTTGATTCCTTTCTTCAAAATCAAGTGTACCGTTAATTCTGGCAGGTCAGCTGGCTTTAACTATCACAGCATCCCTATGTAGGGTACATTCAGGATTATCAGAGCTTTATCATTTTGCTCAGGAGCCAATTACCCTCCTCCATCCCCAGCTCCTCCTTGTCAATGCAGTCAGGACTTGGCCGTCTGATACTACTCTTCGAATCAGACTGTCATTTATCTTTATTTATGTTATTATTACATTCAATTATTGCCATTGAGAACATTAATGATATCCGCAATACATTTATGTTGGTTCTGTTCTGTTTACCCTGAGGGGGTTATCGCTGCACTCCCTGCTCTTATCCATAGGCTTCATGGACGGGCAGGGAGATCTTGCCCAGAACAAATCCACACCGACAATTCAAACTGTATGCTACTTGTCAAACAGCTTTGACAATAGTGTTCCTGACAGAATTGAATCCAAATAAAACCAACAGTCACAAACATTTTATGAGACATGAGGCATCTTTTTTATAGCTTACTTTAATGATAAATTGTCCACATAACATCTCAGAGGAGATGAAGTAAGCGTCTGAAAAAATTGCATAAGATCTCAAGCAATAGAGAGAAGTGGATTCAAAATCTAATATTATGGCTATGTTAAGCTGCCAAGAGATGATTTTGCCACAAACAAAGCAATCAAATGTGATTTGTCTTGCTCTGTTGCATTCACTGGCAGCTTCCTGATGCCCAAAAAAAAATAACATTCTATGCTCAAAAGAGACTTATTGGAAATTATAACAATGGTGATTCTTCTTTAGACTTTTTCATTTTTTTACCTAATTCTGCCGTGGCGTATCCCGACCCTCAAGCACAAGAACATTTTTTTTTTATCATTTCAGTGGACATAGTTTGACTTGTGATGCAGAATCACACTGTTTTCTTTTATTTGGCCAGAACAGACTGAACTTGGTGTCTCCCAGGGTTTTTTTTTTCCCTCCATTACTTATACAGCACACCTAATGGAGTAGTTTCCTTGACTTTAGCTTGCTCAGTTGGGGTTTAAAAGACATTTAATATATTCAGCAATACTGTAAATGTTACTGCACTCACTGACACTTTTGGATGAGAACAAAACTTGATGTGAAAATAGCTGGATGGCAGTTTTGAATTTGTTTCATAATTGATTAACTCTGCAACATCGACACCGTTATTGACCAGAATTTAATAAACACTGAACTAACTTGTGCTGAATAATGACACTATTAAACTTCTGTAGAGATGATTATAATGGAATTACTGTACGCTTCTTTCGTAATTTGATGTACTACTGTATTATTGAACTAAACTGAATTAAAACTGGCTGACTTGAGCTGAATAATCACACTATTATCTGCTTTATAGTTGAACAGAGTTTGATTCATATCTACTTTACATTCATACTGTTATTAAACTACACTGAATCAACGCAAATTAAATTGAACTGAATTAATCCAGTGCTTAGATGAATTAATTTCATGACTGAAGAACATTAATACTGTTATGTTCTTGTTTTTTTCTGTGAAGATGCTTATAGGCTATCTGTATTGCATAAAGCACTATATAAATAAATGTGATTTGAGTTGACTAGACATCATATAAAACAAGGTAAAGTGTAGTTCTGAGGTTCTAACATGGTGGGAAAAAAAGAACAAATATGATTTATACATCCCTGAGGATGCGAAGCAAAGGATGAACCTCCAACATTTTAATGCTTTACTTACTGTAGTTTATCTGGTGTTTAGCAAAATATCTACAAGCTATTTCCTATATTACAATTGCAGGGACTGCCTGATGACACTATTATTGCTGCAGTCTCACAGAGTTATGTGTTCCGGACTGAACGACAGATGACAATATCTGTATCAATATCAACATCAATGTTTTTATCTTCATATTCATCTGAGTCCTGAGAACACAGTGATGACTGCCGGGATTAGAAGAGACAATAATTTCCAAGACATTCTGCAGTTTTGTAAATTAACAAAGAAATGTATTTCTCTATTCCGAAATATATTTAATTCACTTAAATGTAATAAATGCATTACCTTTTTGAATATCAGAAAGTGATATTCAGAAAGAATATCACTTTCTGACCACCAATATATATATATATATATATATATATTTTGTCATTAGCATTCATTAGCATTCCAAAGCTCACAGATGTGCTGATAGTGATTAAACCCAAAGTGCTCATGCTGTCCTTTCCCTGGTCTCTGCTCTTTGACTCTAGTTTTGTTTTTTTTTCTTTTTCTTTTTCTTTACATGCTGAGCTCTGTTTTTCAATTGGCATCTCTCTTTCTCTCTTCTGAGACTCTTTATTCAATGGATCCTTCTCTCAATTTAGTGGAAAAAAATAAATAAATGTCCGCAACACAACTTCCCATAAAGGCAACGTTTGACCCTACTGGGTATTCTTCAGCCTTCTCTCACATTATCACATTTCCCTTCTCTCTTCTCATGGTTTTCAGACAATCTAACTAATGCAAGTTAACATGCTACTCAAATGACGTCAGTTAACCATGGTGAAAGCAATAACATGCATTCTTCAAACTGAAAAACATTAAACATGTCATGCCTAATTTAAGTTCACTTGTGATAAAGGTGGACAACAAATTCTTGAAAAAAAAATGTTTCAGTCATTTATCAGTCTGGGATACTGTATTTACTCTGACATACAGTTCACTGCCTTCAGAAAGAACCAATGTCATCACCTTCAGATGCAGCTATAAACTACACCTGTCTTGAAACGGGTGTGTTTGTGGTGAGTGTGTGTGGAGGAGGGGGGATAAGGGATAGAAAATACAGTTTGTACAGTATAAGAAGTCATTATGTCTCATAATGATTGATTATAATCATTATAATCAAATAAAGAGTCAGCGTAATCTAGCCAACATGCAGAAATTATTTTGGTTGTCACGTGATGAAAACCAAAGGGGGAAAAACAGCATATCTTCACATTTATGAAAGGCAAGTTTTAACAAGCTTAACTTGGCTGTCTGAGAAGACTATATAGCCTTGAAATGGCGATTAAGTTGTGCACATTCACGTGTATTCTAAGTACAAAGATTTGTATAAATTATTTTTCATTTATGCTTAAAGCATTTGCATTTTGAAAGCATTAAATCAAGAAAATTGTAGAAAATACATGTTTTTGAATAGTAAAAAATGTAGAGCAAAAAAATGTACAGTACGAAACCTGATTACAATTTCTAAGAACTTTAGAACTCTAAGATGTAAGCAACACGAAGATGTCATAAGTTTTGTAATGTCTATTCATAAAACTAAACGTTCAAACGGAGAAAAAAAAGCTGGACTGGGTTTATGGTTACCAGGTTTTATCATTTTAATGATTATGCCAGATAAATCAAACTTCCATGCATGTAAAACCATAACAGAATGTTACGATACAATAGACTACGTGTAGCTAGATTACACAAAAACACTCACCTAACAATGAGTTGGCAAAGCCGTACCATACACATCCACCGTCGCCGATGAGCCATCGCCCTTGAGTGCTCGCCGCGAAGCTGAACGGCGTGCCCAAAACGCACACCAGGAGATCACTCAAGCAAATATTCACCAGCAGAAAGTTTATGGGGGACCGCAACACCTTGTAGCGGCAGAAGAGCACAAGAACCAGGAGGTTGTTGAGGAATCCGAAAGTGCCGATGAAGCCCAAGCTCAACGCCACGAGCAGGTGGCCGGTGGGACTGAGAGTGCTATAGGGGGAGGACGCCTCCAAATGTCCCTCCACTGCACTGAGGCACAGCGCGCTGTTCGCCTTCCTGCAGCTGATCACACTTAAGTTGGACACAATCATCGCAATCCGTTCTGGGTGCACATTGAACAAAAAGTCACTGCCTTGTTTTCTGGGGGAAAGCGCAACATTTATAGTGCTCTTGCGTTTTGACAACAGAATACAATCCACAGAGAGAGGATAATTGTTTGCAGAAGAGTTTAAGTGTTAGAAGAAATCACGACGGGTTTTTTGTTTTGTTTTTTGCAATTGAGCTGAACTTTGTTGCGCGGTTCATCGGTTCGGAAGTGGGAAAAAGTTTGGCGTCCCTTTGCTCCACCGTGTGGTGATGATTGCAATCCTCATATGCGGTTGGAACTGTACTGTGTTGATGTTAGTACCTCCTTCTCAGCTGACGTCTGAGCCTGTCTGCTCTTCTGAGGTTTACTGGACACCACATCCAGGTCACAAGGACAAATACATCTGTAGCTCAGCTGTTCTGTATCTGCTCTGTCACTTTTATCTCGTGAGGAATGCTCAGTTTAAGACTGGGAAAAGTTTGAATTTATTTGAATTTCCAAAACCATTGTTCACACATTTGACCGCTGTCCAAGGTGCTAAATGTTTATTGCATCGGGACCTATGCAATGTGAGAATCATTGGCTTCCTGATCATAACGTCGATTTGTATTAAATAATAAAACAAGTCATGTATTTGTAATGTGTAAATTTAATAAACTGAAAATGACAGTAGGCCTACTTGTGTTCTGATACCGATCCTATAATGGACATTGAACTGTTGCCTATAGTCAGTCAAACACGTTTTTGTTTGCAGCGTAGTTTTAGAGGAAAAGTTAATTTTGCAGTTACTGAAATGTTGATGTAAGCCCTATTGAAACATATACCTCCAAAATAATTCATTTTTACTTCCTTTGGTCGACCTAAAACAACACATACCTCTTAATATTATTCCCTGACTAAGAGGGTTTGGGCCTGAAAACCAATCAGGGCGTAGGAACGTACTCGGTTACTAGCGTAACCTCGGTTCCCTGAGAGTCAGGAACAAGTATTGCGTCTACTAGACGCTATGGGAGAACTCCTTTTCTTGAGAATATTGAAGGCTTTATTTTAAAACGCAGTGCAGCTGCACAGCCAGCACAATGCAGAGCTGTATAGCGTGCTGATTTGCTGGTCTGCGGGAACTGCACAAACCTATGGCGAAGTGTCTCGTTGACAGAGCACTAGCCTCTGTGATAGTGCTTAGGATTCTTTCTTGGAGGTCCCCGGGTACATGTTTAGGGGCCATACACGGAGGGTCCACAAGTCAGGACGAGGACTGCCAGACTGTCGTGTTTGCCTGCGTGAGGAAGTCCTTCTTCAGCTGTAGGTCAGGGAGCTGTCTCTAGCAGCTGCATCAACTCAGGGAACCATGTTTGGGTCTGCCAGAGAGGGGCTATTAGGAGGACCGCACACTTGTTCTCCCTGATCCGTTTGATGAGCATCGAGCAAGGGAGCATCGAGACCGGAGGGAATGCATAAAGAGGACGGCTGGGCCATTCGTGGGCAAGCGCATCCCTCTTCTTTGAAAAGAATGTTGGACAGTGAGAACTGTCTTCTGAGGCGAAGAGGTCTACCTCTGCCCTCCCGAAGACACTCCAAATTAAAAGAACTTCCAGGTTCGGGAGGAAGGATTTTAAGGCTAAAAAGACTGCTCTCATTTCGAGGCAGTTGATAGGCTTCGCCGAGCTCGACCAGAGGCCAGAGGTTGGCCTGTCTTCGTACAGAGCCCCCCAACCTAGCTTGGAGGCGTCCGTCGAAATAAACTTCCTCTTCAAGTCTAGACCCATGCTTACACCAGACTGGTAACAGCTGGTGTCTTTCCAAGTGGCTATAGGGCTACAGCCATGATACAGCCATGGTTTATCCTGATGCGTAGGTAGCCGAACCGCCATGCCTGAGCCAGGACTCAGGGCTTCAGCCAGCACTGAAGGGGATGCATATGCAGTAGGCCTAATTGGAGTACTGACGATGAGGCGACCATAAGGCCCAGTGCCCTTTGAAACGTTCTGAGGAGCAGGTAAGAGCCTGCTTTGAACGAAGAAGCTAGCTGTTGAATGGAGAGAGCGTGGTCTAGAATGAGCCAAGCTCTCATCTGAACCGAATCAATAACTGTTCCCAGAAAGGTTTTACACTTGCTGGGGGACAGTACACTCTTGGATAAGTTGATCCTGAGCACAAGGCTTTCTAGATGGCTGAGGAGCCAGTATCTGTGGGTTTGTAACAGTCTCAGGGGGAAGAGAGCTGCGTCTATGCATTTAATAAATGTATGAGGTGCCAGTGACAGTCCGAATGCTAGGACTGTACTGATAAGCATGCCTCTCGAAGGCGAATCTAAAGAATTGCCTGTGATGGGGGGCTGTAGATTTGAAAATCCTGCTTCCCCCTATTATTGTTGAATCACGGAAGCTACACCAGTTACTTTTGCCAAGAGATTTATTAATTATACATGTATCATGCGTCAGACAAAGAGAAACAGGCATTTAGTAATAAGGCAAAATGAGAGGGTGGTCCTTATTCTTCCAGATTTCTCTGTTCCCCATTTCTCTATCTTCTTACTCTATCATCTCTATGTTTCTCCTTCCTCTCACCCGATCATGCCTTTATGTTTCTCTGAGGTGGTACAGTAAGACTGAGCTTATACATCACAGAGAGACTTACAACTTCCTTGTATGGTAGAAAAACAAATGTATACCCATGCACAATCCACTATCACACTAAGAAACTATTTCTCATTGTATACATTAATGGTATACAAATGGTACATTTGCATCAGTTTAAACATTCCTTTAACATGTACACATTTAATCGATCATCATCATTGGAACATCTCTGCTAAGTGAACAAAGCATTCCTCTAAGCAAAACATAACTCTACCAGCTCTCTGCTCAGCACACACAAACATAGTCTGACTTCACAAAATACATTATAAAATTATTATGAAAAGGAATTGAGAAAAAAAAAAACTAAAAAAAAATAATACTTTTAAGTCTTCAGGGGCTATCTGGATTTGAAAGTATCTTTCAGGTCCACGGACAAAAAAAAAACAGTCTCATGGGAGAATCTGCACTAGGATTTGTTTGGTTGTTAGCATCCTGAATTCATTTTGACACATCACAGATTGCTACCCAGGCCTTGGCCCGAGTGACTAGGGGCTGAATGAAATTTAGGGGCGGGCCGTCAGGACCCGGCCACCCAGGTGTTTTGAAGAGAAAAAAAGAGCTCCTTTTCTAATTTTTTTTTGTGTGTGCTTTATTCTTTGCAATGGTGAACTTAAATGGGCCCCTAGGTTGCAATTGGAACATTTCCAGCTGCCTGAACAGCACAGTCTCATCCCAAGACATCATATAACTGACGTCTTTTGACCATACGTCAACATCCGCCGTTTTAGGGTACCCTTTAACGTTGGTTAGATGATGTTATCGGATCCTAACCATACCCCAGACCTAAACCTACCCCATCACCTAACTGACGTTAAAGGTAAAGCATCACTTGTATGACATCCCAAGATCGTCATGTAACTGACATTAAATGTTACCCTAAAATGGCGGATGTTGAGGTATGGTCAAAACACGTCCCAGACATCAGTTATATGACGTCTTGTGATGAGACTGTGTTAGCCTGAACTATAGAGGGAGCTGGGGAAAGCACATGAGCTCTCTTCGGGGGTGGTCCGGCCGCAGCGAGACTTAACCCCTTTCTCTTCCTTCCTGTCCTTGGACTAGGAAGGCTTCCGAGGCTTAGGGTCCAGCATAACTTTAAGCCAGAGGCCCTGGCATTGCAGGAACAGGAAGCATTTAGCTGGCTGTGCTTCAGTGAAACGCTCAGCAAAGCCCTTCACTGTGGAACCAAATAGACCAGTGGTAGATATAGGGGAGTCCAAGAAGGCAGTATAACTGTATCTCCATGAGATTGAGCCACAGGTGGCACTCTAGTACTACCAGGCTGGCCATTCTTCTTCCAATGGCCTAAGCGGTGGTCTTCATAAAAAAAAGCTAGCCACGAGTGCAGAGAGGAGAGCGGCATGTTCTCGCAGTGAGCTGAGTGAGTACAGCTTCAGCGTAGCTACTGGCCAGGCATGAAAAGCACTCACTATGCTTTGTTTGATGTGCTTTGCAACAATACCGTGTGCTCTTTTAGAGAAATTTCCTCTAGAAATTGCTTTTTATAAATGATACTATTCACCGAATGGTCGCAGGGAAACGGCAAATCAGCAGACAATGGCATTGAGTCAGGAATACGGGCGCCATCCGCTGAACTGCCGTTGCATATCGCTGCGTTCCACTGCATGGCTCGTCGACGGCAAGAAGGATTTTAGCAGAAGAAAATCAGCGAATAGGTGAGTCATCGCTGAAGGAGATTAAATCTGATTCCTATGGTGAAATTGGCCGCTAATATAGTGAGCAGCCACACCCATTTTGGCGGGTTTCATCAAGCGCGAGGCAAGAAGCGCCCTGATAGGTTTGTGCGTCCTCGCCAATTCGCCATAGGTTCGTGCAGTTCCCACAGCCCAGCCAATCAGCAAGCTATACAACTCTGCATTGTACTGGCTGTGCACCAGCACTGCGTTTTAAAATAAAGGCTTCAATATTCTCGAGAAAAGGAGTTTTCCCATAGCGTCTAGCAGACGCAGTATGGGAAATTTGCAACCTAGGCTCATTGGAAATACGTTACTCTGCCTACGTTTTTCCAAAACCTGAAATACATACCTCCAGGTACGTTTCCCTGCACTTTTCGGGTGAAATGTCCACTAGAGGCGCTAAGTGTATTTTTTCTATTACAGTGCTATTACGTTTGTCCTGAACATAATAGCTGCTACATCCAAAGCAGGTTTCTTCACTATTTATTCATAATCGTGGCATTAATGTTTTGACTCTATTGCATTCAACTGTCTTATCAATTAAGTTTTCAGTCGCATATTATAATAGGCCAACGTTACTCATAAATATTAACATTTCGCTCTGTTCGTGCATTCTTAGCCTGTGTGGTGTTAAAAAGGAATACACTTTTAACCTTAAAAATACCTTGTTTAACCGTTTTGTAGTATTTACTGTTTACACAAAAAGCATTTTCTCCAATAAAACACAACATACTGATACATTCACAAAATACATACATTTTATTAGCTTGATGTAAACCAAATCCTAGAATCCATACGTTGTTTGCAAGAAACAGATCCAAATTCAGCCTTTTATCCATTGATCTTTATCTTCATTTATCAGCAGCGACCGTCACCGCAAAAACGTCAAATCCGCGCTGGTGATGAATTCAAATTCAAATAATGCGCCTTCAAGAAGCGTTACGACAGAAGGTTTTACGGCAGTGATATCAAACGCTCATTGGCTCTCGCCTGATTCGTCACAGATTGCGACATGCCGTGTTTCAGTCGGTGTAGTACATTTGAAATGGAGAAGAGCGCGCGCCTTCAGAGAGCGAACCGAAATCAGATGAACATTTTCATGGATTAGCGTTTATAACTTTAAATCTGATCTGTACCTCATACACAACTACTATAATACTATAATACGTTTTTTTGACTACGATCCTAACCAGACCAGGCGCATGCGCGTGCGACCGGTATTTGTGTTTGTAGCTCCGGAGAATTTCTTCATCAATCCTTGATTTGCTTCTTTTCCACTCATTTATAAACAAGCACCTTCGATTTTTATATCATGTGAACTTATCCTCGATACTATTCCTCATAAAAAACAATTCGATTGCTCTGACATCGCTACTTATATCCAAACTTCCGAATCTCGGCTACTAGCCTTTAGCCCGCTAGCATTTCACGCGTGGCCTCTCGCCTATCGGCCGTCTCCTTACACACCCGTTTCACTAAGGATACTGGTTATATCCGGCATTTTGTCCTAAATTAGTAGTGATATTTGTAGTATCACTACTAATTTACTGTTCATCCGTTATAATGGCGAACGAATCAGATGCGTGTCTAACCTTACCTTTGAGTGCAGGTGAAGACACATTCGAGCTCTTCTCGGTGAAGCAGGAGCTGGAATACGTCGAGAAACAGATCCGTGGTCTGCTGGTGAAGAAAGCCGAGCTGTTGGATCGGCGCTCAACGCTTGAAGCATCACGCGCCGACGCTCACAAATCAGTGGTTAGTAATATTAACTCTTTGAACCCGACTTCCTCGACTCCGTGTGTTCATCTGCCCAGAAGGACGCGACCATCTCTGGCTTCATTCACCCCGGCACCGACACAACACCATGGACCATGGATCACACAGCGGAAGACTCGAGCCAGGACCAGAGCTGCCTCTCCGCCCCTCCCGGTCTTCGAGATCTCCACTCGGAACCGCTTCTCCCCTCTTCGCGAGCCGGAACGCGACGACGCCGTGATCATCGGCACGTCCATGGTCCGTCATGTCCGCGCTACCTCGGATAAAGGTAAGGTGTGGACTCACTGCTTTCCTGGTGCTCGTGTTCTTGATGTCGTTGCACAGGTTCCCGAGATCCTGAACGATAAGCGCGTCGGAGCTGTTGTGCTGCACGCGGGAGTGAACGATATCAGGCTGCGGCAGACTGAGGTACTGAAGAAGGACTACATGTCCCTGATCGACTCGGTACGCAGCACAGCTCCTGAAGCAACGATCATCGTGTCTGGACCGCTCCCCACGTACCGACAAGGACAGGAAAGGTTTAGTAGATTATTTGCATTAAATGAATGGTTAACGTCACTGTGTAATGACCAGAAACTGCTCTTTGTAAATAATTGGAATCTGTTTTGGGAGAGACCCAGGTTGTATAGTTCAGATGGTCTCCACCCCAGCAGAATCGGAGCGGCTGTTCTGTCGGACAACATCTCCAAGATGTTACAGACCAGATGACTAAGTCAAAGTCCAAAACACACCCTTTGTTGCCCAAACTTAACTAATTTGCACAGTGTGGAACATTATATAGAAACCGTGTCTATTCCTCGTTTAGTGAAACCAAACAATAAATGTAGTGCAGGATCTAGCAAAAATCTTATTCTAATTAAACCAGAAAATCTAAATATCAGTGAACAAAAACAATCTCTAAAGTTAGGTCTTCTAAACATTAGATCGCTCACACCTAAGGCGGTTATTGTAAATGAAATGGTCACAGATAATAATTTCGATGTTCTGTGCCTTACTGAAACCTGGCTTAAACCAAATGAATATTTCGGTCTAAATGAATCTACTCCACCAGGATACTGTTATAAACATGAGCCCCGTCTGATCGGTCGTGGCGGCGGTGTTGCAACAATTTATAAAGATATTTTTAATGTTATTCAGAAAACGGGTCACAGGTTTAATTCATTTGAAGTACTTGTGCTAAATGTTACGCTCTTAGATGTAAGAAGGAAATCCATATTATCTCTAGCCTTGGCTACTGTATATAGACCTCCAGGGCCATATGCAGATTTCCTAAAAGAGTTTGCAGACTTTCTCTCAGATCTATTGGTGAATGTCGATAAAGCAGTAATTGTTGGAGATTTTAACATTCACGTAGATAATACAAATGATGCTTTAGGTGCTGCGTTTACAGACTTATTAAACTCCTTTGGGGTCAAACAAAACGTCAGTGGCCCCACTCATCGTCTAAATCATACACTAGATTTAATTATATCGTACGGAACCGATCCAACTGACATAGATATTATACCGCAAAGCGATGACGTCACTGATCATTACATGGTGACTTGCATAATACGCACTGCTGAAATATGTCATGTTGCACCACGTTATAGACCAGGCAGAACAATCCTTCCAACCACTATAGATAGATTCTCAAATACCTTACCTGATCTATCTAAATTGCTAAGTGAACCCAAACAAACAGATGAATTAGAGGAAATGACTAGCAGTTTGAGCACCATTCTCTCTAGTACATTAGATATTGTTGCACCAATTAGATTAAAAAAGGTTAGAGAGAAAACTAAAGCACCCTGGTACAACAGTGATACGCACGCTATCAAGAGAGAAACCCGTAAGTTAGAGCGTAAATGGAAACAAACTAACTTAGAGGTCTTTAGAATCGCGTGGAAAGACAGTATGTCATGTTATAAAAAGGCTCTAAAAACAGCCAGGGCTGAACATCTCCGCAAACTAATCGAAAATAACCAAAATAACCCAAGGTTTTTATTTAACACCGTGGCTAGACTAACAAACAAACAGACATCACCAGAGCAAAATATACCGTTACAGTTAAGCAGTAATGACTTTATGAATTACTTCAACGAGAAAATAGAAAGCATCCGAAACACAATTATAAATGTACAATCCTCTATGGTGTCTTATGATTCAGCCGCACTTATGGCCCCTCTAGAACAACTACACCGCTTTACAACGATAGGACAGGAGGAGCTAAATAAACTTATCACTGCTTCTAAACCCACAACTTGTTTATTGGATCCAATACTCACTAAACTACTAAAAGAACTATTACCTGCAGTAGAAGAGCCTCTCCTCAATATTATTAACTCGTCTCTATCTCTAGGTCATGTTCCAAAAATATTCAAGCAGGCAGTAATAAAACCTCTCATTAAGAAACCACAATTAGACCCAAAAAAGTTAGCGAATTACAGACCCATTTCAAATCTTCCATTTATGTCCAAAATACTAGAAAAAGTTGTGTCCGCTCAACTATGCTCTTTTTTGCAAGAAAATGATATCTATGAAAAATTCCAGTCAGGATTCAGACCGCATCATAGCACTGAAACTGCGCTAGTTAAAATTACAAATGATTTACTTTTAGCTTCTGACCAAGGCTGTATCTCAATACTAGTCCTACTTGATCTCAGCGCTGCGTTCGACACTATAGATCATAAAATACTCTTGGATTGACTACAAAACTACACTGGTGTTCAAGGACAGGCATTAAGCTGGTTCAGATCGTATTTATCGGACCGCTATCATTTTGTCTGTTTAAACGGGGAAAAATCAAAGATAACGTCTGTAGACTATGGAGTACCGCAAGGATCAGTTTTAGGCCCTCTGCTATTCTCAATATATATGCTGCCACTTGGTAATATTATAAGAAAACATGGAATTAATTTCCACTGTTATGCTGACGACACTCAATTATATATTTCATCACGACCAGACGAAAACACTAACTCCTCTAAATTGACAGAGTGTCTCAAAGATGTAAAATGCTGGATGACGCGTAACTTCCTGCTATTAAATTCAGATAAAACGGAGGTATTACTTATTGGTCCAAAAAACCACTCACAAAATCTCTTACAACAAAACCTTAATATAGACGGATGTCCTGTTACTTTATCCACTACAGTAAAAGACCTGGGTGTTATACTAGACCCCAACTTATCTTTCGAAAATCATGTTTCATATGTTACAAGGACAGCCTTTTTCCACCTTAGAAACATTGCTAAGCTACGTAACATGCTATCTCTCTCTGATGCAGAAAAGTTAGTTCATGCATTCATGACCTCGAGACTAGATTACTGTAATGCTTTATTAGCCGGTTGTCCTGCATCCTCAATAAACAAGCTACAGTTAGTCCAAAATGCAGCTGCTAGAGTTCTTACTAGGTCAAGAAAATATGATCATATAACACCGATTTTATCATCTCTGCACTGGTTACCTATTAAGTTCCGTATCAACTACAAAGTACTATTACTGACCTATAAAGCCCTAAATGGTTTAGCTCCTATGTACTTAACAGACCTTCTCTCGCCCTACAATCCACCGCGTTCCTTAAGATCACTAAATTCAAGGCTTCTGGTCATTCCTAGGATATCTAAGTCCAGTAAAGGAGGGAGGGCGTTCTCGCATCTAGCTCCAAAACTCTGGAATAGCCTTCCCGATACGGTCCGGGGCTCTGACTCGCTGACACAGTTTAAAACTAGACTAAAGACGCATCTCTTCAGTCAAGCATTCACATAATGCTCACCTGTCAGTCCTCTTTTATGCCATACCGAACCGTTTGCCACTGAAATTGCTTAACGCACCAGTGGGGCTCGATAGCCTTTTAGACAAACGGGTCGGTCCGTATGGCTGAGTTGCATTGCGGAGAGTTTGGGTTGCGGAGAGTTCGTGAGATAGTGGTTTTCTAACACCGACACCCGTACAATGGAAATTATTATGAACATCAGCTATGCTAATTATGAACATCAGCTATGCTAATTATTTCCCATCTGCCTTTCTGCTGTTATCTCGGGACGCTTGTCCCGAGAAAAATGGCGTTCGTCAGGTCCAGCCTTGTATCCAGCATCTCACGGGGGTTTTGGATGCCCCACCGCCTGTGATGAGAAGACCAACGCCTGTGAAGAGACGACTCAACGCCTGCGATATGTTATGGGGCTGTTTTAGACATAAATAATATTTATATTTAATATTTAAACAATATGAATGTAAGCCAGAGGAGAACTGGCCCCCGACTGAGCCTGGGTTCTCCCAAGGTTTTTTCTCCATCCAATCTGATGGAGTTTTGGTTCCTTGCCACTGTCGCCTTGCTTTTGGCTTGCTTGGCTTGCTTAGTCGGGATTATTTAGGATTATTTAATATTTAACAATATTATCGATCTGTGTTGTACTACTTTCATGTTATCACTGTGAAGCTGCTTTGATACAATCTGTATTGTGAAAAGCGCTATATAAATAAATGTGACTTGACTTGACTTGACTTGCCAGAGGACTGCGACTGCAACGCATCATCATGTGAACGACTTTTGGTAATGTTAACGTTACCGGTTTTGACATTTTCAAAATAAATAAATAATTGTGAAATGTTTACTTGTCTGTCTGTTATGTTTTTCTTTTCTTCATAATTGTGTTAGCCTACGTAGTTTTAAGGAATGGTTAGGTTTAGAGATAGGATTAGGATTAGTGGCTCAAAATATATTTTAATACTAAAACTCATTTACCTACACATTTCTGTCCGTTAACTTAAGTTTTATCCTTTTTATATTCTGTATAAAATGGATATGTTTAGATTTTGGGAGTAGGATTAAGGGATCTTGTTACATTTATCTTTAAAAGTGAAAGTATACAGATATCGTTATGACATGAAACATACGTAAACAGTTAACGTTTTGTAGCTGTAAAAACGTAATAATGTTACGTTTAAATGTTGCAAATATATCCATACTATACGTTTCAGCATCTATCCAAACGTACAAAAAAGTACGTTTTATATCTTTGAAAATAACGTATTAATACCTACGTATTATAAACACGCATCTTGCGTCTCTAGTGGACATTTCACCCGAAAAGTGCAGGGAAACGTACCTGGAGGTACGTATTTCAGGTTTTGCAAAAACGTAGGCAGAGTAACGTATTTCCAATGAGCCTGGGTTGGAAATTTGGCCCACATAACCCCATTACTTTCCATCTAAACACCTTTCTCCAGCCCCTGTGATTTTCTTGGTTACTTGTGATTCTGCTTGTTCCTCAATTTGGATCTCAGGAAAATTTATGATTGGCTGTAAATCCGCACTGACTAAAACAGATGCATGTTGTCCACAACACAGACTTGTAAGGAGGAAAAAAACAACCAACCCTCTGAATTGATATTGGGAGAAGAGACAGTTTAAATACACCCTAGTAGGCTCCTGAGGGCTTTGTTTGTTTTCAGACGGATGCAGGAGACAGAAAAGAAAGCTTGTATAAAAGCTTGAGAACACTGTCATTTCTGATTTTAAATGTTGAGTGTTTTACAAAGGAACATTCATCAGTAAGTAAACTTGGGCTGTTATTTGTGGTGGTGAAAGTATCACAGAGGAACAGGGAGAATGAGATATGTATTGAGTGAAACAATATATGTTTTATTTTTCATTCATTTAATTAATGATCCTTAGCTACTTCGGACAACACTTACTGGGCTAAGTAAAAGTTTTTCAAAGAATGGGATTCTGAATGTAAATCACACTGATCACTGCATAAACCTTTCAGTAAGGCCTAGAAGTGCCTCGTTCTTCTTTGGCAGTGAATATAGTTTGTCTTTTTTGTGAGATCCAATTAGATCCTCTGTACTGTCTGCTGTACTGTCGGCAGAGAACAAAACACCAACACCTGCGGTTATAGTCCCTTAGAGAATAATCATGTCTCAAAACACAGCTCATAAAATAAGTTAGTGCTAGTTAAAGAGATTTCAAGTCAATATACAGGGCAATTGAAAATGTTGTAGTAGTATTAAAGATTTTTTCAGCCTTGCACATCATGAGGTAAAGTGGATTATTGTACAGCTTGTTAAAACCTTTTCATACTGTAATTTTCTTCTGGTTCAATTAGATGGGAAAAAAAAGAAAAGCACTTGACAGAAAACAACAGCACAATGTTCTATACTATAGCTAAACTGGACCAATGTTCTGTTTTACTCAGGGTAAAGTTCAATTTGTACTCTAAAAGTGTGGATATGGTCACTGAATGAATAATACTGTTGCCACAAATGAACAAGGAAGTTTTTGTGTCTCATGGAATTGCTGGAGCTGCATCTGAGAGCATTAATCTAGTGTATGACTTGCAGAGCATGCAAAATGCAAATTGCTAAGTACATTACATACAAGTGTGGCACATATACTTTTTCAGACCAGTGAAAAGATAAATGACCAAATTTTTACAAAGTGATAAATCCAAGCCAAATAGTGTGACAGTGGAGGAATTAAAGTCCCTGAAGGGGGGACCATTGGAGTGATGCCACCAACTTTGAAATTACATAATTTTCAATATTGCAATTAATGTTATAAATAAAATTTGTTTGTTATAAGGCTGATTATAAGGCATGGGTCAATGAATTAATCCTTTTATTGAACATACAGAATAAATGCACTGATCTTAAAATTTTTGCATACAGCGCTGCTCAACATTTTGAGTTGATTGAGGTCAAATTAGTATTATTTTTCGCTCAAAAGCAGCATGAGGGTCCTCACTGAACATCCTTAGAGGAAATACCTTGAAGTAAGCAATATATCTCGTCTCCACTTACAAGAATCATGATGTCTGGAGATTGAGATGGATATACAGTGAATCACATTGAGTGGGCTTTATGGAAAGTGGACAGTCACACAAAGAGCTTGCTGGGGCGCAATGTGCCAAGCAATAAACTGATGTTAGCAAAGTTACACATACAGTATAAGCAAAAGACCCTGTTGCAAGAAGGCCAGCATGAAGTTTATTCATCAACTTGAGACCTTAAATTTCTTAATAATGCCCTTCTGAGAACATACAGGATTTCTGTTATAGGCAGTGAGGCAGTCAGAAAATTCATATTGCATCAAACAATTTTTGTTATATTGTTTTTTTAAGTAATGAAATACATCTAAAGACTTTTTTTGCTATATGCAATTTTGCTACATGTCAACTAACTCTCAATAGAGTATCAGTAGACTATGTACTTAATATCTGCTAAGACTTTATTGTGATGCTCCCAAAAGACATTCTACAGACTATAAGTAACATTTCAAGTACATGTCAACCTATTCTACTTATACCCAAACAGTCTACTTCAGCCGATTAATATTTGGTTATACTTTGTTTTAATAAATAGTACATTAATAACATTGTTAAAGGTATAGCGGAGGATTTTCTTTTTCCGGGTGGGTAGTCTATACTATTGGTCCACCTAAGTGTCAATCATTCTGGCGATATGTTTACGTAAGGCCGTCGTACGTGCACATCTCTATGTAGGTTTCACTTTCAGGTGTATTATGTCGGAGTTACGGTTTCAGCCATTCCTTTGAAAATGACTGAGGGTCGAAAGAGAAAAAAAATGTATACGAAGTGTATGATAAGAAGAGAAAGGCCGCAGAATATAGAAACAAGACCAGAGTGATTTTGGGTGAATATCACACGCTAAAAGCACAGGTCGGGCTTCTCACTGATGCCGCAGTCACGAAGATTCTACTAGACAGGTACAGTTTGTCATGCTATCTGGAGAAATCCATTTAAAATCACTAGTAAAAGTTAATGCAAGCGACTTAGCAATGCTAGCCCTGGCACAAGTCATGCACCGCATAGACACGGTAAACATCTCAATTTGTCTAAAGTAGCCTTTTGACCAAATGGTAAATGGTATCGCGCTGAAATATTCTAAAACCGTGTGTGTTTATTATTATTACACAAACGCAACAAGCTACTTCTCCATATGCAACTATGTATAAAAATAACGTAGGCCTATTAATACGTATTAACAATTAGACATATTAGGTCAAGGACCAACGTAATAGCACTGCTCATATGTTGCCATGTAACATAATTGCGATTTGCAAAATAGTTTCCTCAGAACGTATTTCGTGTGATACAGGGTTGCACATATCATGTCTTGAGTCCTCGGTCACTCAACCGATCAGTATAATAAGTAAATAAAACACGAAAGGGCATTTGACATGTTGTCTTTTTTATGAATGTTTTTGAGTTAGTTTATAATTTGCAACATAATTGTGCAAGGCGTAATAGGCGTTCCCTCTCGGGAGCAAGAGTGTTGTGTTTGTGCATTTGCATTTTTTTTTAAAAAATTGGAGAGGGTGGGTCTTCTCTAAATTTCGGAAAGATCCTCCGCTATACCTTTAATGTAAAAAACAACAACAAAAAAACAACTAACTGAATTGCATTTGGCTTTCTTTTTTATGTAATGTAAATGTTTATTAAACCAGAAATATTTAACAACATTAAGGGTAACTGGGACAAGCATTTGATTTTATAAAAAAGGTTTATTTTCAGAACACCTCTGCACACACCTCTGATCTATTACGAGGCTTTCTATTACAATGCTCCCCTACAGTCAAGACTCAGTCTCAGCGTTTTTTAGACAGAGACAGGGAAAGTTTCATTCACCATTTAAATACCATTTAAATACTACAATGGGATATCACATATGGGGGCGGGATGGTCCCATCACACACTCTGCCACAGCATTTGTTGCCCATTTTTGCGAGGTATTTGCTGGTCCGACAGGTGACACCCAGGCCATGGAACAGTCTCATCATCTACAAAAAGGAATAAAATCCACTTTCTCGTAGCAGCTAGTGGCTAGAATTAGCCCACACTGTTGACAGCGTACTGCCAGGGTCTGTATACTACTCTATGACTCCATCTTGTAAGGGTATGATGACTCCTTGGGGCTGTAAAATTTAACAATCCATTCGAGTGCCGCACCCAATGCAGTCTTACCTGGTCCCACCTCTGAAGCCCCTGTGTTCAGTCCTTCGACCCCTCTAGCTATCTCTCACTTCTTTGGAAGGTTTGGAAGAACCTATGTAACTTAAATGCAATGTATTCTCCAAGTTAGGTTTGTGAAACGCCTACAATTTGAACCGCATCAGAAAGGGCAATGAGTGGTTAACCATGCCGTTTTGTCGTTAAAGCAGTATTCTGCAGCACCATGGCACTCCTCTTAAAGGTCCCCTGACATGAAATTTTCACTTTCTGAGGTTTTTAACATTAATATTAGTTCCCCTAGCCTGTATTTGGTCCCCTCGTTACTAGAATTTTCAATCGTGTAAACCGAGCTTTGGCTATTTTTCTCTTCTCTGCAGCTCAGACGCGCTGATCTTGAATCTCCTCGTTATTACGTCATAATGAGGAAAGGTTACCTCCCCTTTCTCTGCTTTACCTGCCCGGAGAATTTGGCTCGCCTACGAGAAAATGAGCTAGGAATTACGAACATGCAAGCACGTTTTGAGTTTTTCCCATTTTTCCTATCATGGTTTGCAAACGAGCGAAGCATGGCAGTTGATCAATGTACGGATATACAAGTTGAACACAAAAGTATTTTTTAGTTCCTTCATCCGAGACTGTCATCTGCTTGCTCATTGCTCATCACGGCAACATTTTATGTGATGGGAATAGATCTAAATACTTTAAAAACTTCTCACGATTCTGTAATCTCAATAGCTGTAATTGTAAAAACATATAATAGCTTTAGGAAAAGTATTCAAGAGAGTTTCACATGTAATATGTAGCTATTTCATATGCAAGCATGTCAGCCAATTACAGCTGAGGCCGGTTACACACAGCAGACACACCCCTTCACACAGAGTGTTCAAAGCAAAAATCAGGCTAGGAAAATGCCTTTAATTTATAAATTATGACTATTTTTGATCTAAAAAACGGTAACAATTTACAATAAGGTTCATAACTTAACATTAGTTAACTACATTAGTTAGCATTAACAGCACTTATACAGCATTTATTAATATTTGTAAACGTTAATTTCAATATTTACTAATACTTTATTAAAATCTTGTTAACATTAGTTAATGGGCTGTAAACATGAACAAACAATGAACAGCTTTATTACCATTAACTAACATCAACGAAGATTAACAAATACTGTAACAAATGTATTGATCATGGTTAGTTCATGTTAATTAATACATTAACTAATGTTAAATAAGGAACCTTATTGTAAAGTGTTACCTAAAAACATACTAACATTATAAGGGCAACCCAGGAAACATTAAAAAATAATAAAAATAACCCCATGTCAGGGGAACTTTAAACTCATATCTTATGGCTACTACTCCTGTAAGATCTTGCCCCTCGGAGGTCAACTATGACATTGGTAACCAGGATATGTTATCCATCAAGCTATAGCGCTGGGGAAGTGGCGGCACTGGTTTGAGGTTTCTCATTTTTCCTTACAAGTAATAACCGCCCAGTAATAACGGCTGAATTCTGAATCACATACTGTATCCTCCAGGGTCTACAAAACAGACGGTCTTGCAGTCTTATGATGTGTCTCCAATAAGAGTCCTGCAATGTGGATAAATAGCTTCTAATTATCTAGACAGGGAATATTCTGGCTTCATTTTTCTACTGTGAATGGAAGTGGAGACAAGTCGTACATCTTTCTTTACAGTCTACGGTTCAATTCAACGTTTTTGTTTCATGATTTATGTTAGTCAATTTCCATCAAAATGTGTGTGGTATGCCCATAAGAACCTTATTCCTTGTACTATATTCTGTTTTTTTTATTCTATTTGTATACCCTATTTGTATACTTTGGCCCTTCACAAATGGCACACTTCATATGCACCTACGATCTTGTGGACTTACAATGGATGCCTTGTACGCGTGTCCATTAAGTCCATGAGAACGTAGGGGGTCCCATTTGTTATTTAGGTCTCAGGGTGCTCGCGAGTGCCCCCTTTATGGTTATTTGTGCCCGAGTGCCGCAGCAGACTTCTTCCCGACAGTCTAAATGGTGTTACGTTTTGAAAGTGTAGACTTATAGGAATACCACAAGTGTTTAGAGTGCTGTTTTGGATAGGGCCTTTGCTTCTATAAGAACCATTTTACACTGAAATACTGTAGCAGTTGACTTCAATTGACTTATCTTAAAAAAGTGAGGAAACTCATTGCCTTAAAATTATAAAGTTATAAACGCCAACGCATTAGCGTGATTAAAAAAAAAAGTTTTGTGAACTTGCCAATTTTGCATAACTTAAATTTTTCAACTATGCATGAAGTTTATTTATACTTAATCTTAAAGGATTAGTTCACTTCAGAATAATTTACTCACCCCAATGTGATCCAAGACATTCATGTATTTCTCGAAAATAAATTAAGGTTTTTGAGGAAAACTTTCTACAACATAGTGGACTTCAACATGAACTAATGGGTTTAATGTCTAAATTGCTGTTTTAGTGCAGTTTATAGACCACTATAGACATCCACTATATACGACCATTTGTGGTAAAAAAAAAAAAAAAAACGTGGAGAAAAATCCTGAACTGTTTTCCTCAAAAACGTTAATTTCTTTTCGACTGAAGACAGAAAGACATGAACTGGCTGAAATGGGGGTGAGTAAATTATCAGTACATTTTTATTCCGAAGTGAACTAATCCTTTAAGGCAATGGTTTTCCTCACTTTTCTAAGCTAAGTCAACTGGTCACTCTTCACAGTGTTGTCAAAACCAAATACTAATTTTTCACATTTATAAATGGCTGCAGGCACCCTATAAGATCTGATCCTGGACCTGCTGTCACAGGACAGAACCTTGGAACCTTATCAAGACAAAACTGGCAGTATAGACTTCATAAATGGACGTGGAGCACACAACATTAACACTCTCATGCTGTGTCTCACTAACCTCTCTCCCCACAGGGAGCCAGCATTTGCCTTACTTCTGACAACGACCTTGAGTTGTTCACCCTGCTGACTGATTTTAATATGCTACTAGTAGAGTACACAAACCAACTGCCCCCAGCTGCATATATTTTGAGTTTCTCTAACAATGGACAACCCATAAACGAAACTAGAAAGATAAGAATCATAGCTGGGGTTTTTTTAATGCCAGAATTTGAGTCCATATTTGCAATAAATAAATAAATAACTTGATTTGGAGAAATATGAAACATTGCGCATTTTGCGCACTAAAACATTACTGATTTAGTGTAATTAGTGTCAAGGTAACATATCATTAAGGCCTTGATAATCAAGGTTATTGCTTGTCAAAGCAGAACAAGAAGAGTGTATGGGATGTCAAAACAGTGGTGTTGAGCCAACCTCTTATTTTGAAGCAAAGGTCTCATTTCACAAGCATGAGTCGGACAGGCAACTATCATGCAGATGTTTCTATCGTTGATCATGCATTTGAAAACAATGCGTGCGAGTTGCATGTTTGGACACACTGGTAAGAGGGAAATTGATCATGGTGTATTGAAGTGGTCTGCTGTACTTAGTGAAATCACTATAATTTGTACATAACCACCACACAGATATAGACGACAGATTGTATCGGTTGGCAAACAAATCAGTGACAGTCAGTGCTTCATATAAATAATGCTAGATAAGTGTGCTGTGTTGTTTCAACTCAAATTTGGGTTAAAACAACCCAGACTTATTTAGAGTGTAGCATGGATGTACTAGTTGGCACACTGAGAAATTCAGTGAATATCTCCCACCATGTGTTTATTACTAAAATATTCTACAAAAGGACATACCTTAAAGTCTTGGCTTTCCAATGTCATTACCCAGAAAAAAAAGATACAGTTCATTAAACACACCATCAAGTGAGAACCATGTCACACAATATGAGGTAAGTTGTCGCAGGGGTACCTGCTATTAACCTTCGCAGCCAATTAGAGGTCATTTAATGGCTTTGCCAAAAGTACTTTACAAAGTAAAGCAAAAACAAAGCACAAAATGATGAAGTACAGTTCCTGTCTGTTTTACTGTGTATTCCCTCACCTATGCTCTTCTACTCAGCCTTATGTACCTATACGTTTGAGTTCAGCTGCACCCGTGACAGATAAGGGCAACATCCATAGCAGCTTTGTGGAGGCTCCAAGACACCTGGTGAGAATTATTGATCTATTTTGGTGAGCTTCTAGTAAGTGCGGGATACGTCTGATTCATTAGCATTAAAGGGTTAGTTCACCCAAAAATGAAAACGAGGTCATTAATGACTCACCCTCCTGTCGTTCCAAGCCCGTAAGATCTTCGGGAACACAGTATTAAGATATTTTAGATTTAGTCCAAGAGCTTTTTGTCCCTCCTTTGAAAACGTATGTACGGTATACTGTACTTGTCCAGAAAGGAAATAAAGACATCATCAAAGTAGTCCATGTGACATCAGTGGGTTAGAATGTTTTGGAGCATCGAAAATACATTTTGGTCCAAAAATAACAAAAACTATTATCTTATTCAGCATCTTATTTTTGATGCTTCATTTGGTGAAAATCAATTTTTGTTTTTATTTCCTTTATAAGGACAGTATACCATACATTTTCAATGGAGGGACAGAAGGCTCTCGGACTAAATCTAAAATATCTCAAACTGTGTTCCGAAGATGAACGGAAGTCTTACGATCTTGGGAGAGGGTGAGTCATTGATGACATAAATTTTCATTTTTGGGTGAACTAATCCTTTAAAACTATTTGAGCTGTGTTTATATGTATGATGATATTAAAATGTTGTGGTAACAGATCCCAGTTTACACCATCAAGCATATCATCAATCATCAATATCATCATTTCATGTCTCCCTGTGTATGTCTGTTTGTTCTTTAGATTGATTCATCCCACTCACCTATTGTTTATTAATTAACGCATCAGTTCCCTTTGTTTTCTCTGTGTATATAAGTCCTCAGTTTGAGTTAGTTCCTTTGCCTGGTACTGTTTGTGTGTGGTTTTGACTCTTCTGCATGTTTTCTTTGAGATTAAAAGTCTAATTTTATTATTTTTGACACGTGCATGTTTGACTACACATGACAGTATACTCCAGGTAGTAAAACTGTAATATTATGAATTATTACAATTTAAAAAACACTTTTCTATATGTATGTATTTAATATACATATTTATTTATTTATTTATTTACTAAAAGGTAGTTATTCCTGTTATGATAAATACTTCTTTAGAGTCACATGATTCTTCAAAATGGTGGTTTGGTGTTTCTCACTGCTTGTGAATTAATGGAAGCCTTGACGCTTTTGTCATGCAGGTTTATGTCTCTTCTGTTTCTTGCCATATTATGGTGCACCATTACTTTATGTGTACAAGGATATGTCTACTCGGCACCAAAGTCTTCCTTTAACATGTCCCTAAAGACGAAATCAAACCAAAAGAATAACCTGGGGTCCTATCTAGCACAGACATAAACATAAATGTACACTAACATTTCATAGGCCTATACTGTGATAAAATGGCTATACTTGGCGAGGGAATGTTACCTGCACCTTCCAGGAAGAGGTTAACCTTCAGAAAATGACAAATGTCCACCTCAGAAGGTCAAACTAACACATTATGTGAGCCGTTTTATTCATTCTTATGAGATGTGCAATTTTTATAATCCTTTTACCAGAGCTTCTAAATGTATTTGACACTAGAAATAAGCTAGTTAGGACTAAATGTGTCAACTCAAAAACTTAAGTAGCACACAAGGAAATATAAATCAATAATCATTTAATAAATGTCCAACAAAAACACAATGGAGAACTGCAGGCAAACACAACCAACACATTAAGGAGACAAGAAACAGGTAAACTCCGGGCTTAAAGGTGCCCTATAATGTGAAATTAAATTTATGTTTTCATAGTTAAATAACAAGAGTTCAGTACATGGACATGACATACAGTGAGTCTCAAACACCATAGTTGTCTCCTTCTTACTTAAATCTCGTTTTTGAAAAACACCCCTGAAAAACAGGCAAATCTCCACATAATACCGACTCTGATGCAATTGTCGGGATCATTGATATGTATGACCCAAAATATTTGCATATGCCAGCCCATGTTCAGTGACAGACGAGACGGAGCTGCGCAGCCGAAGCATGGGTGATCAGTGTTTGGATGTACCGATGTACACATGAAGACAAAAGTATTTTTAGTTCCTTCAGCCGCAACCCGGTCTCATCCCAATTCGTCATATAACTGACGTTTTGGGACGTCTTTTGACCATTCGTCAATATACGACTTTTTAGGGCCCCCTTAAACGTCGGTAGATGACGTTATGGGATCCTAACTCTACCCCATACCTAAACCTAACCCTAAACCCAACTCGTCACCTAACTGACGTTAAAGGTAAAGCGTCAGTTGTATGACGACCCGGGATCGTCATCTACCGACGTTTAAGGGGGCCCTAAAAAGTCGTATATTGACGAATGGTCAAAAGACGTCCCAAAACGTCAGTTATATGACGAATTGGGATGAGACTGTGTTATCAGCCGAGCCTCTGAAGAAACAATGGGTTAATTTTATTTTCTCTGGATTTTCACCGACGACGGTTTCCTCAACTTCCCAAGAGCTGGCCTCGGACCGAGCTGATGTGTTATTGTTGTTCAAGTTGAGACAGGTAACGTTAATCTTTCACTCAAAATCGTTCAATACTGTTTATGCATCAGTAAGTCAAGCCAGGGACTTCACATCGTTTCTTTTAGTAGGTTGAAAAAATAATAATAATTGTGAATAAATTATATACAGAAAGCGATCAATATCTTTCCACACAGCGCGAGTTTATCTGGACACTTGCCAAACTCATTATGAATTCAATGACGCACGTTACACTGCACAACGAAGCTCTAACTGTATTTAAATGATCGTGTTAGCATTGGTGAAAAAGCATTAGACTAGAGAAAGCAGAAACTGCATTGCAATGATATCTTCATCCTTGCGATCGACAGACTGTCCTCTGCTTGCTCAGCACAGCAACATTTTATGTGATGGGAATAGATCTAAATACTTCAAAAACATCTCACGATTTGTTAATCTCGATCGCTGTAATAGTAAAAACGTATAATAGCTGGAGTAAAATTATTCGAGACGGTTTCACATGTGATACATAGCTATTTCATATGCAAGCATGTCAGCCAATCACAGCAGAGGCCGGTTACCCACAGCAGACACGCCCCTTCAAACAGAGTGTTCAGATCAGAGGCTAAAATCAGGCTAGGAAAAATGCCTTTTATTTCTAAATTATGACTATTTTTGATCTAAAAAACATACTAACATTATAAGGGCAACCCAGGAAACATTATAAAATAATTTAAAAAACCATTGTAGGGCACCTTTAAATTCAACAATCAAAAACACTTCGAAACTGGATCAAATATTAGGCACAGTGAAAACATGTCCATTATACATGTTACTGTATCAAACACTGTGAGGACTTGTTTGATTCTTCATTTTCCTTTTCTTTTTTTAAAAGTGAATATACTAGACATGTAGGACACTACACAATGTTCTTTTACCTTGTCATAAAATTACAAAAAAAGTTAACTTTCTTCTGACTGCTGTAATACTTGCTATTGGAGCAAAATGGATTGCAAAAGTCACATTTGCTGTAGTCGTTCATTCACCACTAGAAGTTTGCCCATCTCCTGTATGACGACTTCCAGCCTAGAAATGTGAAAAGAGTCTATAATTTGACCCCAACCCTAACCCTAAACTTGAGAGTTAATCACCATACAACGACACATGAGTATTAGTGTAAAAAGCTCTAATAAATGAGTAATAGTTGTAATTAAAAGATAAAGGGCCCATCATGCACCTGGCTCAAAGTGTTTTTTGCTGGTTTCAGCCCGACGCAGTTATCAATTTCACGTCCTGCACAACGTTGTTTAAATAGCAAATGCTGATCTGAAAACAGAAACCTGGTCTAGAGTCAATGATGCAATATTTTCTTTGTTATCTAAAGAACGCATCAGTAATATGCGCCTTTTTGCCCTTTTCCTCGCTTCTCTGTGGGGGGCGCCATATCAGTGAGTGACTTCCAGTAGGACGCTCTCAACTTCTGTTTAGTAATTGTCATCAGCTAGACGACGTTACTGGTGATGGCAAATAGAGCCGTTAAAGGCTGTCGCAACAGCTACTGCAGGGCTGCCAACTCTCAGGCATTCAGCTTGAGACTTACGCAATTGAGACTTTTCACAAGCTCTCACGTCACACATCCATTTTCCCACGCAGAGAAAAATCGCGGAGCAAAGAGGACACTGACACCGACAGACAAGACAGAGCAGGTTACTGCTACTTTACAGTAACAAATTCTCAGCACTCGGATTCTCTAATTCAAACAATAAATACCATTTTGCTGTTAAATGTGACGTGATAGATTGCTGTAGCGGCAGGTGAACCGATCTCACTTAAGAACTAATTAGTCAACGAACACAAATGAACAATAGGTAGCCTATGTTGAAAGATACAGTACAACTTACCGAAATGTGTATATCCCTCATTCATAATATCGACCAATCAGTGTTTTTCAACCATGGGAAGAGGTCAATAACGGCTGAAGAATAATTTCAAGCCTGTCTAAATCGATCCAATCGGTCTCATTATGGCAAAGAATTCGTGCAATTTTATTACTGTGTAAGTAATTGAACCCTTCTGTGCTTTTATCATTTCTAAGCTCCTCAAAGTTACATTCTTTATTGTCTTTGTTAAAAAGTCCCGTGCTTGTGCTGCCACCGCAAGCTAATTTTGTCATTTCTTGTTGCCATTATGGACCAAACGCGTCAAGCTGCGAATCGGAAGTTTTGAGGATCCCGCCTACATGCACGCACAAAGCATAATGGGTAGTTTCTCTCCAGAATGGTGGGTCCATCAGTAACAAGTAGTACTACTACAACTACTACTAAGTAAACGTTTACATGACAAAGATATGCTTAAAACTGAGAAACTTGCACTTTGGTATAGATGTGGTAATTGCCAACAATGTAATTTCAATTACAAAACTAAAACATTCAAACATCCTCACACTGCAAAAAAGTTCAAAATAAGAGGCACGAATTCATACAAAACGGCTAATGAAATTTACATGTTGTGCTGCCCCTGTTGCCTTTGCTATCGAGATTTTAAAAGTTGCTCAGCATTTTCTTATCAATTTACTGCTGGCTCTGGTGTGTTGAATCAGCGACTCAGGTGCTGTTTTGGAGTGTTAAGGTTTGTTTAAAGGTAAAAGTATTGTTTTGCTTCTTGTCTCTCATTTTTCGCGGGGGGTTAGCATGCCAAGTGCATGTTTGTTATATTTTTGAATGGTCATGGTTTATCCCCTTATTTTCCCCTGAGATGGGAGAAATAAGGATTTAAGTGTTTTATTTCCTGCTTATCGTGACGTAAAAATCATCATTTTGCGTCACGATAAGCAGGAAGTCATATTTCATTGAAATGACAACAGACTACAAAGATTAGCTCATTATTATTCAAGGGTGTGGCACCCACTCACCCTACAGGCCTAACAGATCAGTGGGTGGGACTTCTCTTGCAGAAACTGAAATCAATATCCGCCATCTTGTTTGGAAGCTAAGCTAACAAGCGCTGTGGAGATATGAAGATAATGATGGAAGAAAATAAATATGATATTGAATAAAAGGGTTTTGAAAGTCTGCTGCTCGAATCCGATGTTCGTGGCTATCTTTACGAGCCGCAGTATAGTTTAGAGCAACTGAGGCTGATGGAGGAGCAGGAGACGGCTGCCTGTCAGTCGAGACGCCCGAACTGGGTCAAATTGAGGCGGACTGCTGTTGCAGAGAATTGTTACTCCGCCTGCTGCAGAGAATTTCAACGATGGCAATTTCTCCTGGAGAAAAGTTCTGAATCAGACGAGCACACGGACGTTTGTGTTGTGATAGTTTCGCCTGACAGGACATCCAGGTATCATGCAGTAATTCACCATACAGAAATAAATACAAACGAGGAGTAATTCACTATTAATTTGCCAATGTAACTTGAACGGGGGTTTGTTGTTGTGGGAAGAAGAACATTTAAACATTTTAATAGTAAAATGAACAAATACAAAATGAAAGTAAGCCAGCGTTACACACAACAGAAACAAAACATAAAATCAGGCCTGTTTCTCTTTCGATCTGCCGTCGTCGCTCCCCATTTTATGCATTCGCTCCTTCGTGAGAGACGGGATACCGGCGCGCGCCTCACAGGTGTCTGATTTCACAGGTTTGGATCTGATTTTAAAAACTTGCACTCTGAAACCCGTTTTTCAACTGAAAACATAAAAATGTTTGCGTTTTTGCCGTTCATTTACATGACAAACTCATTTTAGCAGCCTGATAACACAAACTGTCAAAAGCTGGTGTCAAAGCGCTAGTCTTTCAAAACAATACTTTTATCGTCTTCTTGAAAATGTATAATTGCAAAAGAGTTTTAACATGGAACTGAATCACCACCTCTGTGTTTTCAACTCAACAAAAAACTGTTCATTGTGAGTCATAATCCTGGAATTTACATACAGTAGGGATGCCATTCGGAAACTGCTCGTATCCAAGGTCATCACAAAAAACACATGACCATAACTTGTGTAAGGAGCACAAAGCCTGGGCCCAGAGGTGTTTTTATTTTTTATTTTTTAACAAATGTTCTGTTGAGTCATACTGAACCCTGTTTGCAATTTAAGAATGCTGTTACTGATAAAGAATGGCCAAAAAATGCCAGCAAAACAAAAAAAACTGCTGCTGACCATAAAACTTTAGGGGACTCCTAATGATGTGAGAATCTAGTGGGAGTTATTATCTGAGTAGTTAAAATCGTAACTTAGCTCTCAGAGGTTTTAAGTCAAAACAGTTTCTGACGTTTACCCAGCTAGCAGATATAACATCATTAAAACATTATAGAAGGCCTGGGTGTTTCAAAGTACAAAGTAGGGACAACAAATCTGCTTCTTTGCTGATTAATGTACCATGGCATCTTGCCATCTCCCCTGTCATGTCAGTTTAGCTCAGAACTACATCCTCACTCCTTTCCGTGTTATGTTCATCAAAGAATGGTCATGGAAATGACACATGTGTACATGGCAGTGCTCAGACGTTGGTTGCTAAGACTAGTGTTGGCACAGCACATATGTGAAGGAACTCAAACAGCTGTTTCAGCAGAAGAACATAAGCAGATGTGACTGAGCTGTATCAAAGGGTCACACTTAACTCCCGACCAAGCCACTGGAGACTTATGCCCAAGGAAATCATTTTGTCAGCAACACTGGTTTTAACAGCCAGTAGCAAAGAGAACAGATAGGTCACCTTCAAGTACTTTTATTAACAAACATAACTATCAATAACTGATTGGGATAAATAGCCAATTTAACTTTTATTTTAAATGTTAAAAGCCCATTTTGGAGAGCAGGACCTTTTATCAAAATATTAAAATCACAACCCACCACTTAAAACAGTACAGGTTGTACCAGGCCTGTGGGAAGAGAAAGAAGCAAAGTGTCACTGGACCACAACCCACAGTCTTAAAGGCACATGCCACACATGTACTGATATCTAAATCACTAACAAATAACTTGAAATAATTGCAGTGAACAATTCAGTTCACTCAACACCCTAATTTCGATGTACATTCTGTGAAAGAAAACATCAAACCACCATGCAGTGAAGAAACGGAAATACCCAGAGTGCTCCTGAAACAAAGAGACGTTTTTTTTAACAATAACACAAAATAAACCTTTGCTTTCCATATGGTGATGTAAATCTCCTTCTTTCCGGCATTAACAGCTGCAGTGTACTTGGTGCGTCAGCACACACGGCTGCAACTACAGTGTGGACCAGCACCACAACTGTCTGGATTGAGCGAAGTACGGGACATCTCTAGGGTCTTCAAGTGGGCACCTTCTGTCCTCAGTGTCTCGTCGACTAGCCTACGACACCTCAAGAGGGCTCGACAGTGACTTTGGCGTCCCAGAGTCACACCCCTCCACCCTGCTGCTGAGGTTGCTCCTTCCTCGTAGTTTACATGTGACCTAACCACAATCTCTCCACAACCCAACCATACGTGCCAACCCATTTGACTAAGGCTGTCGAACCCCACTGTCTTCACTACAGTCGGTTCTGTGGCAATGGTTCTGTATGGCATATTACCTACTGCAAAACACAATATTTGCCCAAACACCAACCCTCATTCACACAATATATACAGGAACGTAATAACTGTAATTACTATGCAAACTACACAAATAAACCAAAAGAGTTTTTCCAAGAATTCTATGAAACGGTAGCGTGGATATTTCCGTCTCAACCACAGCCAGTTGCTGCTCCTCTCTACTGCTTCAGAAAAGTTCTTTACTGTGTGACACATAAGTGGACAACTCTTGGCCACTGAATCCGATGTCTCTGAGGAACCGGGTTGTAGAATGTGCCACAAATCCTCGACAACCCACTTTCACTAGATAAACCTGGACTCTCCATCCTTGCTGTTCTACTTCAGTGGCCAGGTGAGCATACTGCAGTTTCTCATAAGCCTCACCTACAGCATCCTCCCATGGCAATGTTAACTCTATAAGTTCAACAATGCGTGCTGATCCAGACCACAAGACAATATTTGGTTGGAGGTTAGTGGTGGCAATCTGGGGTGGAAAAACAAGCCGTTGATCAAGATCAGCCAGCATTTTTTTGACCTGGACAAGATTTGGTTTTAACACCTTTTCTTGTGTGGCTCGCCTAGACGGAGGAATATTGTTTTCTGCGTGTAATGTTTTGCTAGAACAGGCGGAAACGAATTGGTCATGTTATGCTTGCCTTCCAATGCTAAAGCCAAACATCGCAGTACTTGGTCATGGCACCAAGTAAACCAACCTTGGCTAAGATTCCACCTTATATCCCATCAAAATGTGCCAGGTGTGGCAGGTGATGAACACAAAGGACAAGAGGGATCCTCTCCTTCTCTGACGCCCCAGGATCGTCATCTAACCGACATTTAAGGGTACCCTAAAACGGCAGATGTTGACGTATGGTCAAAAGCGTCAGTTGCATGATGTCTTGGGATGAGACTGTATTAGCACTATAGACGAATCCGACGAGCGTTCTTGTGTAGGCTGCCATCTTGTGGCGACGCCATTACTGAGCTGTTACACCGGCATAGACATATGCACCGGTATGTAAATAAACCTCGGAGATAAGGTGATAACGCACCCTCGATGACAGCTACAGCCAGGCAGACTTGTTGGGTTGATGTTAGAGAGTGGCCTCCAGTTACAGATGAAGGTACAAACGATCTTACAGATTATTTATGAAAATAGCTTGGCAAGCTAGCTAGTTTGCTACCGAGGAAACTAAAAAAAGATCTGTCCATTTGGCAACAATAAATAAATGAAATCAAATAAACAAATTCATGTTTTTCATTTGTGTCCATTATTTATCTCATTTTCACATTGCAATGGGCATGGGTAAGGTAACGTTACAGCTAGAAAGTATACACATTATCGACCAACTAGTATTTTTAAACCATGGAAAGAGGTCAATATAACAGCAGGAGAACAATTATGTCACATAACGTTACATTTAGCTCAGGAAAGTCATTTAATGGCCATAGCATGTTAATTAAATAGAAAAAATAGCAAGAGAGGAGATTTTGCTGATCACTATATCACACATTTATTATATTTTTTTACTTATGTCATTAAATAATTGTTATACGCGAATGTCCGCGTCTTGTACTCGCCCAGGAAATCTGTGTAACCGTACGGCACCTGACAGGGGCAGTCGACCCGGGGTATTCACAATGTTTTCTCTTCAAAATTGAAATTTTACTGCCACCATTGAAACAATTTATAACGGAAACTGTTTACCCACTCGACATTATACAAGGGGTAACGTTGTAACGTTAGTGACAGTCGTAAATCGCGGGCTATTTATTCCTGTGGACGCAAGTTGCAACTAATACAATAGAAGGCAATGGAGCAACGCTACCCAGCAACAGCTCAGTAATGGCGCCCACTTACTTCCGGTAGTTTCGCTTATAGTGGATGGATTCTCCTCTGAAAGTGAGACACAAATCCAACACTGTCTATCCACTGTTTCTTCTTCAACTTTAGCGTTATAAAATCGCAGACTCAAGACCAATACAAGATGTAATTTTATCAAACTCCACACATCTTGTATTTTGTTCCTGTGTGTGGTGAGCAGGACAGCCGAGGGACGTGTGAGAAAGTCGCGAGGCCGGTGGTGCGATTGCTAATGAGCATCTCGCATCTCTCACGGAGGAGCGGAGCCATAAAGGGGGAGCGACGGAGTGGATGATCGAGAGAGGAACAGGCCTGATTTTGTTTGTATTTTATATTTTATTTGGTAAGCCAGCAGTCGTCCTCGAGGGACTGCTGGCCGGTATTTATATTTTATTTTCGGTAGCCAGCAGTCGTCCTCGGCTGCTGGCCGGTAATTTGTTTATTTCATTTAAATAAAGTTTTATTTTTGGATTATCACCCGGTTCCTGCCTCCTTCTTCCCTGAACCTGAACTTCAACATTGTTACACTGTGGTCTTCCCTGATTACTATAGTCCCTTTGATAAACCAGTTGTCACTCTACTGGTCATGTCTCTCTTTCCTCAGTGTGGCTGCCGCTTGAATTCTTTCCTGAGTCCCATCAAAGGCCACTTGTATCCAGATGAGATGGTGGACCTGGGCCTAGACAAGACCACAACGCATGATGTAGTCATCCGGGCCATATCTACATCAGATGATAGTTCTAAACACAACCACACAACTGGCCCCTGGTTTCTCCCAAGGTTTTTTTTTTCTCCATTCGGTCACCTGATGGAGTTTTGGTTCTTTGCCACTGTCCTAGTCACAACTTTTTTTACAGCAAAAATGAACCATCACTGAATTTAATTAAGCCGGATTATAACGCTATTTTCTTCTAGCTGCTTTTCAGCAAAAAATAAACTTTGTTGCATTATTTTCCTGTTATCAATATAAAGCGGATTTGAAACAATCCGTATTGTAAAAAGCTCTATATAAATAAAGATGTCTTGACTTGCAAGTGCTGCCAATGCTCATCCATCCATTGTTAAACTTCACATGCTTATGGCAGATACAACAAAACAGACAGTGGTCTTTCTCACACCATTATCCCTACAAAAGAACCCATTTTGCAAAGGACAGATTAAAAAGACTAGCAAACTGGCATCAGTAAACTGCCTGGTCCACCCAAATGATTAACGACTTCATCTTTAAGCATAACCAGTCAAACATGCTCCACGTAATTGAATTTAATGTCAAATTGTACATTGTTGTCACTCATGGGTAGCAGGTATGTCAATTTGCTTTTCTTATATTTTCACTGAATGAAGATGCAGCCATGCATATTTTCCCCTCTAATGGGCCAGAATTCCAGGCACGGAGCTCAAGCTATAAATGTTTAACAGGTGGTTCCTCTCATATGATAAAAAAGGCATCTGTCAGATGACAGACATCTCCCAGACCGACCGGAATGATCACAGGCCCACTAGAGCCACTGCATGAATTTTCATGGGAAAATGCAGCCCTAGACAAGTATTGCGAGTGTGTGCCCATGAGTGTTCACAAGTGTGTGGAATGAATAAGAATGTGTTAAAGCTCAGAGTTGCGGCCAGGTGTGGAGGAGATAGGAAGGAGATGGTTAGCTTGTCTTTTGCTTGTCAGGCAGGCTTAGGGTGCTTTTACTGTATGGCTCCAGCATGTTAAGTACAGTTTCTGTCAGCTAACCTTTTTTTTCACTATAACCTTCATGATCTGGAGGTAATGCCACAAGTCGAACACAAGCTGAGTTGCCAGAGATGCACACACACCATGTGCCACTATATGCAAATGCATGCAGCTTAACTAAAAACGAGAAAGATGATTCTTAGAAATGGAACAAGAATGCACCCACTTATCCAGATAACCTGAATAGGACAACATAATAAGGAGGGGGAGCTTAGAAAATAAATAAAAAAAAGACAACTTTGGAGGAAAGAAAATAGGGCACTTTATAAATTATCTCATTGGTTAAGTTCTGACTTATTTCCCAGCACCGTGGGTGCCTCATCTCCCGGGAATGTAAAGCAATGTAGCTTTGTATGTAGCACTCTCCTTTAAATATAATAGGGCTGCGTATTCGACGGTCATCAGGCCACCGCACAGTCATTTATCAAACCGCTGCTTATGTAAATGCAACAGTGCAGCAAGGAACAGCATGGTATCTGTATTCTGAGTGCCATTGTTCATGCTGAAAAAGTCTGATGCTTTACAAAATCATTGAGAAGAAATTATCTGCCCATTGTCATCACTGCACACATCCATATGATAAATTGAAGGTAAACTCTGATAGTGTTTTGGGGGAAAGCAAAGTATGCATCATAATCCATTAGCCTCTAGGCACACAGAGCTAATCGTTGTGTCTGACACTTTTTAGCGAATCAATACGCAAAGTTATGTTTTCATAATGCAATTCCGCAATCAATTGCCATTGGACGTTGATGGAAGTTGTTATGCTGCGTGCAAAAGCAATCATCCAGGGAGTGTGGCATGATTACCCCTGGTTCTTATATATCTTGTTCACCTGGACCTGTTTGTTTTTGTCTCGGGGGGATTTAAAATAATTCTCTTAAATCAAGCCACTGCACTGCCATAAAATCATTCCATGAATCTAGAACCGTAAACTATAGTTTTCTATTTCATGGACAGGTAAATGGGATTCCCACATCACTACAATAACCGAAATGACAAGGCAAAGACACCTAAATGCAGTAGCCTACTGATTATTGCAATTCAGATATTCATTTTAAAGAAATGAAATATGTCAAATGTTCTGCAGTGATATGAAATGAAATATGTTTGTTTCACTAAAACATTTTTTTTTTGTAAATGACACAGATGGACGATAATAACATTAAGACTAAAAATCTAAAGTTACAACCTTCCCGTTTGAACTCTTTGTTAAATGTACTTTGAAAGGTGAATTAGTAATACAGAATAGGGGAAATCAAGTTTAATTGGGTTAAAATGAGCCAAGGGGTGAAAAAATGATGTAGCTTTACTTCTGGTTTACAGATATATAATCCAAAAAGTGTTGTATACATTGAAACAAAATGTGTTTATGCAGAAGTTGTATTACTATACTGTGTATGGCATTTTAATTTACTCAAGAAAATCTAAACAAGAAGACACTGCTTGAATCACTGCTTTTCAATAGTGTACAATTACATTTAGATTACATTACCTATGAATCAGCTGTGTTAGGAATTGATCCAAACCCACATTGAAGGGAGAGAGACATCATTCATACATCCAGTACTATATCCTGATGTAATCGTGTCCGGATTATGAGGCGCCACCTAGGATTTAAATCAAAGTTTGCTTATCAATACATACATAACACACGTGCATATACACCTATAAATTACTCGCATACATGTATACTATTGGATGTTCAAAATACATATATGAAATACACGTGAACACTAATATGAAATCCATACCAATACATATTATTTTAGTAATGAATGAATATAAACTTGTGAATAACTTGCATATAGCCTACATATAAACTTGATGCACGCATACACCTATAAATACTCACACATACATATACTCTCGCTGCACGCAGACACAACTTTACACACTCGCAAATATAAACTCCTTTGTATATAAACCTATAAACACTCGCACATACATATAAACGGTAACACTTTACAATAAGGTTCATTAGTTAACAATAGTTAATGTATTTACTAACATGCACTAACTATGAGCAATACATTTGTTACTGGATTTGTTCATCTTTGTAAATGTTAGTTCATGAAAATACAGCTGTTCATTGTTTGTTCATGTTAGTTCATGGTGCATTAACTAATGTTAACAAGATTTTAATCAAGTATTAGTAAATGTTGAAAATAACATTAACAAAGATTAACAAATGCTGTATATGTGCTATTCATTATTAGTTCATATTAACTAATGTAGTTAACTAATGTTAACTAACGAACCTTATTGTAAAGTGTTACCATATAAACTTCCATGCATACACCAATAAACACTCGCACATACTGTACATATAAACCCGATGCACGCATACACATCCATAAAACACTCGTGCATATACAAAATAAAATGTGGATGCATGCTTTAGTTAGTTTTAGTTTAGTCATATGCATAGACAGTAAAAGAAATGGACAGAGCGATCTCATTGGAACTCCATTGAGACGATTGAAGCCCGTTATGGGTGATTTTTTAGCACTTCCGTCCCTGACGCGCAGACTCATACAGAGCTAGACTACGTAGATGTGACGTGAGTGAACCGTTTGACTTCTAGTGCGGTGGCATGAGAAATCTGAATCATTCCCTCCTGAAACATGCACAGAGGCAGATAGTATGAATAGGAGCTGTCCACGGGCTAGGAGAAGGAGACAAGTTTGCTAGGTATTCTGAATAATTATTTTGTCATTTTGACGCACATCGTCTCACGTGTCTCTCTCTCTCTCTCTCTCTCTCTCTCTCTCTCTCTCTCTCTCTCTCTCTCTCTCTCTCTCTCTCTCTCTCTCTCTCTCTCAACTGCATTAATAACTGCATAAAGCCGGGACAGACTAGTTTAGGCGCAGTACAACTACACATTTGGTCAAAAATGAGTTAAGACTTGTAATGGGCTTTATGACATGTATTCTGTCTTGTGAAAAGATATCTGGGTTAAATTATGTCCCGTTTCGGAGATGCATTAAAACATAATCTAACCATAACACGCTAACTGGCTGGTATAAAAACTTTAAAGGCCTTTTTCTCCGTTTCTTGGTTTGCGTAGTTACTGCACTTTGCATTTGTAAGGCCAGTTATGGATGTAATTTGATACTTCTTCTGACTGATCATGCCCAAACGCGCGTTCAGTCTGTGTCTGCAGTGGGTGTTTAGTTAGACCTTCTACAGTCGATGGAAACAGTCGGTCTTCGAATATTTCAGCGAATTGTAAGTGTGTCCCCCATCATTACATTAGTCTGCTATCAGTGGCTCAAACCTCCGTTACTAACTCTAAAATGACGTTTTGGAATTGACCCTTCGCTAAGCCACGCCCGAAAACCGCCACTGGCCAATCATGTCTTAGCAACCGTAACTATGCGCGGGAGGTCTGTCAAGCTTTCGAACGAGGGAACATGCTGAAGCATTGTGCGTATGGATTGTGCAAATCTGATACCGGTATATACTAAAAGTTTGGACGGGGGAGAGGAATTGTTTTCCTTCCAGAAAATCTAAAAGCCAAGGGGAGAAATGATTGGCATGATCTAGCATCTATGTGCGAGATCCATTCTGGTAAATGTCGACATGCTTAACAAAAACACCTATTGCTTGGAAATATTGACGGTTCTTTGGTCATAATGATATAACGTAAAATAAGACGATTAAAGAGACAAGACAAAGGCTCAATGACATACTTTAAAATATATTTCAGCATTTTGTTAATCGACGTCCTACTAACGTTACCCCTTAACTAAGTAACTTAACCCAATCCAATCGCGTCTCTCCCGGTATTAGTGTTATTCCACAAGATTTATTGATAAGCTGTTTGATTTATAATTATTAAGATTATTTTCACATACCCTGCAGTGTATGAACATAGCTGTTCCTCAATTTGTGTTTTCCATTTGAACGGTCAGCGTGAGGCGCTGCTGTTTACGATAACGTTAGGCTTTAACTTCAATTTTTAAGAAATTATTCTCTAATCGGTTGTATATAATGTCGTGAATATATCCCTCGAATGCATACTGTAGTCCCTTTTGTCTTGCTCTCTCAGTTATTTCACTTGTTCGCCGAAAATTACTAATTATCTCATTGGGAATGTCTGACACCGGGTGCATCCACACTATAATAGATGGGCCAGCCGCGAAAGCTTGACAGGCGTAGCAACAGTAACTAGGGAGGGCGGGGCTTAGCGAAGGGTCAATTAGCAACGGAGGCATGGGATTAGATGCGTAAGAAATTAGTCCTACGTACAAGAGCGTTTTATGTCAAAAACTTGACAAACGTCTTGATATGAATCATCTTAACAATGTTTTGAGGTGTGGTAACTGTAGTATAAGCGGAATAATTGACTTCAGGCCGTTGAATTATTAGAAAAATAATGCACACCCGAGGTGTAACGGCCACTCCGCTTCGCGTCGTGACCGCATTACCACCTCGGGTGTGCATTATTTTTCTAATAATTCAACAGCCTGTCGTCAATTATTCCTTACTTATTTTACGTGAAGCATTATTTTCCAGAGCAATGGGGGCAGAGCAATGAAGGACAGGGCGTGTTTGTTTGGGGTTGATTTCAAATATCAACAGTTTTTCTCAGAAATTGCCTATTGCACCTTTAATGCAGCCTCAAAAAAAAAAAAAAAAAAAAAAAAAAACACGACTTAGAGAAGTCATTTGTTATTTTCTACAATGCCTCCAAGCTGCAAGCATATCAAACATTTTCAAATGCACTTCACTGATGACTGGGTGGAAATATATTGATCAGTTAAACATCACATGTGCCTCTGCCCTCGATGCAAGAGACAGCAACTCATCAAAGCTACTGAGTGATAATAATTCAGACTGGCACTGGGCTGGGGGACAGATGGACGGCTTTTTTGCAGACACAACCAAGGCTGTTAATCACAAGACAAGAGGTCCCTATGGAACGGCAGACATTAAAGACCTCCCTGAGTTCAGTCAAAGACATAGCAGCTGATGGTTAAACTGAGAAATCCAGATTGTCAAACTGTCAGAGTGCCAGAATGTTAGGTTGAAGTGCTATGATTTAAATGTTACATTGCCCTGAATAGAAAGAAAACTATCATGTTCACATTATGCTGTCATAAATCCTCATTCATTGTGGTCTCCTACAGTTTATGTAATCCTGCCAACTTACTTCACGAAACAATACATGGTTTCACTTGATTATGATGGTCCGTTTAACACATAGTGTGAGTAGAGTAGACTGGTGAGATAGAATAAGTTGACATGTACTAGTAAGTTACACTCTGAGAGTTAGTTGAAATGTAGTTGCAAAGCCTCTTTCACACAGAGATTCCGGAAAATACATGGAAAATGAATCTCGTTTTATTGGTTCATTCACACTGCCAGCGATTTTCCGAAAAATCTAGAAGTTCATCCACACACACATTCCCCGTAAAGATTCTGTAAAGACACGTAACGTCAGGGTGTGATGTGTAACGTACGCGTCGAAAACGTATTAACGCATCACGTACCGTTCCACATGGCTGGTAACCGATCTCAGCTTCAGCGCGGATAGTGAGGAGATTCCTGGTCTCTGCTTCATTCCAGTTTACAAATTTTTTTTCGTTCTTTCTTTGTTGATGATGAACAAACTTTCTTCTAAGAGCAACAGAGTCGCATGATGGCACGTGCGTCATCACTACAACACACCCCTTACGGCATTAGTCCCGAAGGACCCCCAACACTACACGTTTTCTTTGTCTCCCTAATCAAACACACCTGATTCAACTCATCAGCTCATTATCACATATATCCCCATGTGATAAGGCGTTGATGAGTTTAATCGGATATGTGTTTGATTACGGAGACAAAGAAAAAGTGTAGTGTTCAAAAAGCAAAATCCCCGTCTCTCTCTTGAAACCAACACAGAAGTGAATTAAACTGCAATTCATCGAGGGGCCGCATGAGGCTAGCTGCAAAAGCGAGTCAAATCTGTATCTCTCCCAAGTTAAAATGCCTAACTTCACAGCAGAAAAAAACATGTTTACAGCCTGGTGGCAAATAGTTGTTTTGGTGTATATCGCTAATTTTGCCCTTCATGACGACTGTGAGGGGGGTGCATTTTTTTACAAATCATCTGTTTAAATTATATTTAGGCCTTAAAATTCTGCATAATTAAGGGCGTGGCCACTTGAGTGGCAGATGCCGCTGCTTTCACTGCTAGTCGTTTGTCTGCTGTCTGTTAGCGCCACCCTCAGCTGTGTTTCTACTTTTTCCGAGATTATTTTATGGACCATTTCACAAGATGTAAACAACACTGGCCCAGAAGCACTTCCTGTTTCAGTTTTTTAACACTACATAAAAGCTGGGATAAAATACAACCAACAGAACATTTAAAGCTGAATCAAAGAGTTAAACAAACATCTTTAAGATGCAGTGGCGGGCCGTGCATTTCACACTTAGGCCTTCTGTCCTACCTGAATTAATAACTTTCAATAGTGTATCAGCGCAAAGACTCTCTATAATTGTTGTTTTTATTTTGCACCGGCATTTATTGGATTAATGCGGTGAGTTCGGGAAAGGCCGCGAGAAACGAGCACGTGAGTTCGGTTGGTGCATTTGTACAGTAGTTCTTGCGTTCCGAATCAGATTATAAATTCAGAATCGGAGCCTCCCTTATCTTGTCGTTCAAGGGTTAATGTACAATAGTCCCTTTTCAGACGTTACAATAGTATGCATGTTTGAAGAAAAAAAAATAAATAAGTTTCGATCGTAAATGTATAAGAAAAATTAAGAAGAAAATCATATTCACCACGGGGGGGAAAGCATATTACTCACCAAGATTATTTTTACAAAAAAAAAAACATCCTTATTTCTTTCCTCAAGAAGACTGCAGGTTCTATCTGCGTTTCAGTTCCAACAATGTCGTCTCGTCATATTTCTAGCAGTTTTAATTCACTTTATGGCAGAGAGTGCCTGCTCGACAGAAGCACACACAGTCACCGCAAAACAAGACAATGTTTACAGCTGCCCCATGCTCTCGCACAGAGTTTTGAACAAAGTCAACGCGATCAGCTGGACTTTTGCCTTTAGAACCATTCGTGGTATAACTTAACATTAGTCGGTTCTGTTTTTACCCGGAGAGATCGAATAGAGTTCCGTATCTGCGTTTAGCTCGGGCTGAATAAGGGATTTTTTCTGCTGGGGGTCGAGGAGGGAAAGAAATATTAATTTGTGGGTTGAAAAACTATTACATCTACAGGAATATTTAGATTAAGCAGTTCGCTACAGATGCAGATGCTATAATAGTACACAGATATGGCTCTGATAGTAACGTTACGCGCTCTGAGCATCCAATCAAAGAACGAGAAAATACAGACGTTATCAAATGCCAGCTAGATGGCCCTGCTCCAGTCAAAGCGAAATCTGATTGGCTGATTAAATCTGACGGATTATCTGATTGGTTAAAGCAACGGCATTCATTTTAAGTTACAGACGCCCGCTCTGTCGATTCTGAAGGCCTCCAGGCAGATTTATTTACCCGGCAACGCATGATGGCTGAAATATGATTGGATACAAGCTCTAACATAAAAACACACTACTGGAAGAAGCGCAACCAAGAGAAAAGCTATGATATTAAAATAACGAACTATTGGGAATAATTTAATACTCATTCATGGAAAAAATATATTAAAGTGCAAGTCAGTGATTCTGATAATGTTTAGGCCAGCAGAGAAGGCCTTGCTGGCCCTGACGGCCCACCACTGTTAAGATGTTTTCTTTACATGTAAAATAAAGAAAACAGTTACAAACTGAAACAGGAAGTGCTTCTGGGCCAGTGTTGTTTACATCTTGTGAAATGGTCTATACAATTTAATACATGTATTATACCTTCGCCCGCGCACGCCGTTGGATTCCGTCGTGTTGAGTATGGAGAGAACAACCAGCGCTGTGTTTCCAGCTATTTCCCTCGCATGCACTAATGGATGTCTGATAATTTCAGTGCTTTCTCTTCGTCCATGCAATAGTTGCACACCCAACCTTGAATGAGCGCGGATTTCTAGTTCATTTACTTGAAGTTCTGAGGTAATACCTTTGGTTTGACCCATCTGAGAAACTGAGAGGCGGCCAAAATCAGATTGTAAAATGGACTGAATTAAAGCTCTTTACGAACTTGACGTGAGATGCCGACTGACATTATGTGCTTGCCTTGAATCACTGTCACATGCACAAGCTTAGAGCAATATTGTAAGTAACTAATACATTTTTAACTATAATAATGCATCACAATGTACATAGTTGACTGCTTGAATGTTGTGAGAAATGTGTGTTATCTGTGTTATGTACAACTTGTATATACAAGCTCTTAACTAATTGCCCCTTGTGAGATTAATAAAGTTGATAAAAAGTAAAGTAAATAGTCTCACTTTTAGTTACGTTTTAACTATTATAATATTTCGAGGGGCAAAAACATGAACTTTAACCATTGGCTTTACTTTTCAATCAGCTGTCAATTTAGCGCGAGGGAGGGCAGTAGCATAGCATTAGCACCTCAGCTCCACCCGCATCTCGCCTCTTTGCCCATTTTAATTTATCCGGGATTGACTAGAAAAGAGGTGAGGTAACGCTCTGCCAAGATGGCTACGGACGGCCCCGCCCACTTTAGGCTTCAAAAACGCTCTTCAGAAACTTATGGGTGACGTCACGGATACTACGTCCTTATTTTTTATAATTTTTTATATATATAATTAATATATATAATTTATTTATATTATTATATAATAAAACACACATGATAATTATTATATAATAATTTATATAATTTTTTTATAATTTTTTCAGGATTGGGAAACACTGATCTAAACTAATGAAGGCCAAAAAGCAACCTAGGATCATTAGAAAACGTACAATGCACTGCAGTAAAAGCTGAAGTGACCAGTAGTGGCAGTAAAACTTTGTTCCTGTTAACACAAATTATGATTACAATGGCAGATTTCTTGTCAATTTCTTGCCAATGATTTTGTATTATTTTTACCAAAGTGCATGATTTGTAAACTAATACATTTTTCCATTTGCATCATATAACCAGCTCTGTAAATATGACTTTTGTATGACTTTTCTGACTTAGCAAACTTGTTCAATATCTGACATGGTACAGCATTGCACTTACAATAAAAGTCACAATTAAAGAGCTCAAATGCTTAAATTGGAACCATACAGTACTTTACTGTTGTACCATAACATCTTATGGAGGGAAATACTAATGGTGGTATGCTAGTATGCAGATCCAAATTCAGCAAAACACCAAGATTCAAGCTAAAATGGCATGTTTGCATCAGCAAATGCATTATCTCACATACATCATTTTAGTGTCACTCACTGAACATTTCATTTTAAAACTGCCACGAATGCATCTACAACAACCAATATACCAAAACACGGCCAGATTGACTTTTATCTGTTTTCGATCAAGCTGAACATGACATTTCACTTTCAAAGTGTCCCAAAACAAAATGCAACATAACATAATTTTGCAGAAATGTAGACTCAAGCATGCTTTTCTAATGAACTTGGTTTCCAAAAAAGCCTAAATAATATAAAAAAAAAATAAGTAGTGAAGTAGTGTCAATAACAGATAGAGATAGCGATTCTTATTTCCAACCAAATCACTCTTTAGAGCAGGTTAATTTAGATAACATATTCATTTGCACCGTCTCAATGCAATTATAGTGAGATTTAGGCAATATTGAGCTTAAACTTAACCTCTTGTAAACAAAATACTGGGAGAAAGAATCCAGGAAGGGACTGGTAGAGGGAAACACCAAAGAGGAGCAAACGGAGAAAGGAACGACTGAGGGGCTGGTAGAGGAGGCCACAGAGGATCGGAAAATTCACCCTGTCCTGAAAACACTTGAGGCTGAAGGTCCACGGCTGAGCCCTCCCTGGTGTTGATCAGGGCCAGGAGAACGGCAGACCGAGTAATAGTCAGGTGGATCAAAGACTAGGGCGAAGATGAAGAGATAACTCATCCAATGGGTGAAGAGGCTGAGACGAAACCAGAGTGATGTCTGACCATGATGGAGCTCGAGGGATGCAGAGCCCAAAGGCAGAAAGACCATGGAGGAGTCAAGGGAGCAATGTGCCATGGTGAAGCTGATGGGTCGACGAGCAAGGTGGGTGTGTACTCTAGCACTAGGTCTGTGGTGGGATTTGGCTCAGGCTCTGGGTCCATGGCAGGCGTGGGGGGCTTGGTTTGGGACATCCTCTGGCCCTGGAACACAGAGAGTGAGAGATTGTGACGTTAAAGTCCTCCCCAACCACCCCCACTGTCAAGGGGAACCCACCAGCAACAACGCTTCCAGTTGGTGTTCAACATTGGCATCAACTAAAGGAGGTGGTCGTCGAGCCCACTCTAAAAACATTCCGTCAGAATTCTTTCCAGGGCAACCAATGACATAAGTCCCGTCTTGGTCCTGTGTTCTTTCATGGCTGGTCAGGCATGGCGATGCAAATGACTCGATGGGAGATCTAAATGCAGCTCTTTACACTTTATTAACAACAAATAAACTAAGCAGATTTTCCAAAGAAGAAACAACACAACAGCTTACACACCTAGGTGAAAAAAACACAGGATAATGAACCTAAAACAAAACTAAGGGTTTAAATACACACATGATAATGAGAAACTAAGCAAGACACAGGTGAACATAATCAATGAGTGACTGTAGAAACAAACTAGAAACAAGAACTAAGGAAACCGGAACTAATGCTGCGTTCCAGACAGGTTTTTGAGCACGTAAATCATGACTACAAAACATGACTCACGACTTTGTAGCGTTCCAGGCCGGTCACACCAAACTACCTGAGCGCAAGGAATTGTGGAAGCTAGATGTAAACGAACCATTGTTGTTTTGTATGGTTTTGCAGGCTATGTGACCTCAGAGCCCGTAACTGGGAGTACATCGATCTAGTTTGAGTTCACGGGTGGGAAGTTATGACTGGTATAACATGGGTTACAGGTTGCCTGGAACTAGAGGTCTTCACGGGTCCACTTGGATCCGAAAACCCGAGGTCCGACCCGAGCGGGTTCAGGTCTAAAACTCCAACGAGTGTCTCGGACATGGGTCGGGTGGCCTCGGGTCTCGGGTAACTTAAAATAAATATGCCTTTTCCAAATGGACCCGAGAAGACCCAAATTATTTTAAACAATGTTGGGCATTTAACAAAATTGCAGTATTTAAAACAACTCTATGACCGTTCTCTGACTTTTTTTAAGTGAGATAGCGAAACCTATCTATCAAATCTATTAAGATTTGATTCAGAACGTCCAATTTGACCTGCTATTGTGGTTCTAATGCCTGTTTTAATCGCATTTTATCTAAACAACTTTGTAGCAACAGGATTGTAGGCTAAATAACACAATTTTAGTAAAATGACTGGGAGACTTTGATTGAAAATCTGTTATAGGCTACATTTTAAAAACATATATTTTTTTTAATTTTACCCTGTGGTGGTTCTAATCATCGTAAGGTCCGGTAAATAGGACATTATGGCTTACAGTGATGTGTGATTGACATTTTAGCACTCAGCGAGCTTACACTTGCACGTCTATGTTAAGTGCGTTTTTGAGAAACCCAAGTCTGCAGGCTGTGCACACTGTAAATGCCGTTTATGTTCAGGTCCAGTCGGGTTCTAAAGGAATTGGCGTCAGCTCGGGTCGGACTCGGGTCTAATTTTATCGGGTCTGTCTCGGGTCGGGTTTTTCTTTTAAAAAAATATCATTTATGCACATCGGGTTCGGGTAAGTAGTGATTCGGGTCAATTCGGGTAAGGTACAGTTTTTAGGACCCGAGAAGACCTCTACCTCGAACGCGGCATAAGATACAGGGAAATGGAACTAACAAAATAAAAGTCATTTGCAAAGAAAATAGAAACGCTAGCTGTTACCGCATGGAGGCCACACACAGAAAGTTCTGTGATGTTATATGCTTTTTTATCTTCAAGTCTCATACATATCTGCTGTGTTTATGAAGTTCCTATAGAATTGCTACATTTGGACTGACATAGCTGAATTGCTGTCCCTGGGCAAAGGTGCTGACAACACTGCCATGATTATTTGGATGTGTTCCACATTAAAACAGCCACACTGTAAATACAAAATGAGATCCGTAACATCTCCCAAAGAGGCCATTTTCTCCCCTGCACAGGGCTCCTCATTGTATGCTTTCTGCCACTGTGGTAAGCAAAAATTTAATCAAATTGACTGCCACAAAGGGGTAAGGACAGGGAGAGCAATAAATTACCTGAAATTTCTATTTCATCCTTCCTCACATAACCTCAGAGAGTTCAAATGCTTTTTGTTTTGAGTGCAGTCAATGTCGTTGGGAGTTTATGTTGCCGCATGCAATGGTTTAATGTTGTTTTTCTTTTTCAATGTGTTTTGTTATTAAGTTGAGTTGAGAGCCTCAATTAAATTTTATATTGACTTGGGTTTGAATTTTGTCTAATTAAGGCTTATATCAACTTGAGTCAAAACTAAAAGTTGGGGAGCTCTTGAAGATACATATAGACCATTTCAAAAGATGTAAACAACACTGGCCCAGAAGCACTTCTGTTTCAGTTTTTTAACACTACATAAAAGCTGGGATAAAATACAACCAACAGAACATTTAAAACTGAATCAAAAAGTTAAACAAACATCTTTAAGAAGTTTTCTTTACATGTGAAATAAAGAAAACAGTTACAAACTGAAACAGGAAGTGCTTCTGGACCAGTGTTGTTTACATCTTGTGAAATGGTCTATAATTTTTTTACACATATGTTTTTGGTCATTTTAGCAGCTTTTTCCAAAAAAATTGTTTAAATTTTAGATCAAGATATTCAATTTATTTACAAACTGAAAGAAAGTGTTTACAAGAGTACTGACTTGCTGCACCTGCACTCCCTCATCAACACACCCTTTATATGCCCCGTTCACCTTTCACTCAGTGTCTGGTCTTGTTAATGCTTAATGTCAGACTCCTTACCAATCTACTCACCTGAAATCATCTCATTCTGTATCCAGTCTCCTGTCCATCTTCCTGATCCAGATTGCATGTCTTTGTGTTCACTCGCCACGTGCACAGAGAATCTACTTCCTTCATCATCGGCTTAGTCACCATCATCATTCTGCAAGTCAACATATATGGTTCCAGTTGTCCCACCACCACTCTGCTTTTAATAAACGCAGTGTGCACCGAAACCTGTCTGTCTCCTCCTGTGTTTGTGACACTTGTACACCTTTTTTTAGGATTCAAATAAGACAATTAAAATGTAATTTAGTTTTTACTTAAAATTTGATATAGATATTTTTAACAGCCACATGAGAATATATACACCACAAGTAATTTACTTCAGGGATGTCAAAAGAGGGGACATAATGACAAAGGGGGGACTGAAATATTTATAGATGACCTTCCTCTCTCAAATGTAGGATGGCATCTACGTTAGAGAGTGACATATTCCTGAGAGGGGTTGATGACATTCACCTTCTTAGAGAACAGCTCTTCCTATGCAAACTGACTGCCCTCATCACCCAGACACATCATCTTGAACAACCCCATTATCTTTAAAACATATTCTCTTTGCCTTTTACCATTTGGGTATTCTTCTCTTATTATTATTATTATTAATTTTAAAAAGATACAGTTTAAATATATATATATATATATATATATATAAAATTAATTTTAATGAATTATAATTTTATATAATTAAAAGTACAATTATTGAATCGGTTCATCCAATGAACAAAAAGCATAATCAATTATTCATTCTAGGAAGTATATTATCTTCCTGGCAAAGAAATAATAACCTTTTCCAGCTAAAGTAAATCAAGTACTAGCAGGGTAATAGCATAGGTAGCTAGATCAAGATGTTTAAAGGTACAATATGCAAGATTTTTCGCCACTAGGCGTCGCTGACCTCTTACAATAACAAGGGCGTATATTAAAGGGCACCTATTATGCCCCTTTTTACAATATGTAATATTGGTCTTGGGTGTCCCCAGAATGTATTTGTAAAGTATCAGCTCAAAATACCCCACAGTTAATTTATTATAACCATTTGAAAATGTCATTTTTGGGGCCTGTTTAAAAATGAGCTGTTTTGGTGTATACCACCTTAAATGCAATTGAGCTGCATATCCCCACCCTGCCTTTGGATGAGGGTGTCACTTGCAGACCTATGGCAGTCGGTAAGCAGAAGGGCTGAGAGAGTGACAGAGCCACTGTTTTGAATGTCATTCAGCCGTACATGTTTGAATCAGAATATATAAATAGTCTCTGATCAGACCCAGATGATGAAGAGACTTCTGAAGAATAAACACAAATGAGAATGGATCAGTACGTCTTGGTATGGTTATTTGATACATTTATGTACTTATAGAGTTGTAATCGTGTCCCCTTTGAAATTATGGATGTGCAAAACACACACACAGACACACACACACAAACAATAACATTGCTACAATTTTTTGAAACCACATACTTTGATAAATTAAAGTTTGCTACGTACAAGCGAAATTACATTTATGCATGGGACCTGTTGCGTCATGTATACATTACGTGTCATGCAGGTGCTTATGTGGCAAAAGTGAGAAGATGGCTAACTTACAGAACAAGAACATTTATGCCGTTTTAAATACAATATCTTTAAAAATATATATATTTATAAACGTGTGGTTACAAACAAGGTTTAAATTATATACACAGACATCCTACGATGACGACGACAACAACTTTAGACGCTTTTGTTGTTGAATTGGCTGACATCGACGGAAATGACTATTTGCTCAAAAATCATAAAATACACTTACTGTTACTGGAGGTGTCGTTGGATCGCAAACAGTAGACGACGACCCACACTTGAGGATTAACTTTGAAGCAAGACCTGCTTTCAATTGACCCTCGTTCACAAAACAGTCAGTCAGAAAATGATTCGCTCAAACATTAACTAATTTACGAAGGAAAAGCGCCACTTAAACTTCCAAAATACAATACATCCACTGTGTTTTCAGTGGCTCTGATGTCAAAAATAAGTGAAAACTACTATCTACAGTATGTCATTATTACATCCCATCCCACAACAGAACACTTATGTTTCCAAGAGACATTACCGGCTGTCGTTGAAACAACAGAGCATGGTGTACAGATCACCGAGGGCGATCTGTAGTTTAGCGATGGGAAAAATGGACGTCACGCCCGGTGCAGTAATGGGTGTGTTTTGGGTGTAACGTGCAATAAACCAATCAGAGTCTCATCTCCTATTCCCTTTAAAAAAAACAAGTTCACGCCATGGTGGAATCGCTATTTACATGGCGGTATTTGCAAGAGGAGAAAACTGAACTCCTCTAGGGAACTGAACGCTAGCAAGGAAACGAATCTGTTCGTGCGTGAGGCAAAATTAAATAATATTTTACATTGAACTCCTTTTATTGTAATATTGTGCGCTTTTGTGCGTTACCGTGCATTCCTGTGTGTGTAATAAGTAGACGCATTGTGTACCTACCTATTGGCGTAAGTATTTCGTCATTGAATTTAGACTTGGTTTCAGTTGGTGAATGGCATAGTCAATTTCAGTTGCCTCAAAAAAGCAACACGCTAACAATGCTCCTGAACATACCTTCTTTTCAGACGCCCATGGGCGCAAAAATGGGTGCAAATGCATTTGCTATTTAAACAACGTGGCGCAGGACATGAAAATGATAACAGTGTCAGGCTGAAACAAGCAAAAAACACTTGCATCCCGCCTGGTGCCGCATTGCACCGGGTGTATGATAACAGTATCATGTGTGAATGGCATAATCTTTAGTCAATGAAAAATTCCTATACATCCATTAGTTCAAGTGTCAGGTCACTCATGGATAGGGGCTCATAGTGAGGTGATCCACTGTGCTACAGAATGCATGTAAATTAACAACAAGCCCAGATAGAGACATTGCTCGCTAACACCGAGAAAATGACAGCCCCGTCCCGATAAAATACATTTTGCCCTTGCCTGCTCAGCGATGCAGAAGCTGAGCAGACTCTGAATCACTGAGGAGGTAATGAGTGATTTCACAATACCCTGTATTTCATGGGTGAGAGGTACTTGTTCTTCCATCACGGAAACATCTGGTCAGATAATTACAATGTGCCTCCCTGAACTTTTCTGGAGACAATTTTCAACCCTCTTGGAATAAAAAAAAAATATGTTAATTTGGTTATTTATACATTAGGTTGTTTTCCCTCCCCTTTACCTTGAGGTTACTGTGGATGATGGAAGCTTGCAATCTGAGCATTATAGGCATACAGATCATGTTGACATTAAATTCTCATAGGAAAAGTGTTGTCCATCAACTATAGATTCTACCAGCCGTGGCATTGGTAGGATGCTGTATTTCAAGTGAAGGGGAAAAGGGATAGGTTCATGGATGCATGAAGCCTGTGATTTCAATCCCAATCCCATTAATAATACACAGCCCTGCAAAGACACCTGTGCACATTACCCAAGCAGCAGTGCAATGTGATTTGAAGGAAATTGAAGACACACGCATCGAGTTTTTTTTTTTTTTTATGGTTGTCCTTGACTTAATTTGTCTATCAGTATTCACGAGATGTTTTTTTTTCCGCATGATACCCGTGATGATTGGAGTGCAAGACAACAAATTATGAGAACATTGTCAACTTATACTCAAGTATAGCAATGGCAAAACAAAAATCTCATACAGCAGAAACCAACAGTTCAAGGAATGTCAGCAAAAAGCTGTGTGTGTGTGTGTGTGTGTGTGTGTGTGTGTGTGTGTGTGTGTCAATACCAGAAATCTTTTACCTTGTGGGCCCTTTCTTTGATTTTATTTATTTATTTATTTATTTATTTATTTATTTATTTATTTATTTTTTGACAGAATTTTTAGGGTTAGGGGGTATAACGTACAGCATAAAAATCATTATGTCTGTGGAAAGTTCTCATAAAACATGAAAAGTCAACATTGGCTTGCCTCTTTTGAACCCGCAGCAGTGAACCTCAACGGTTTGTGCTATACATTCATCAAAATGTCAACATTCTCTTAAAGAGACATGGATTACAAAGGTGAAGGGATAGTAAATCACTTGAATAATTTTCTTTCTCCAGCAGAGCATAAAAGAATATATTTATTTCAGTGAAAATCAATGGGTTCCATATCTTTCAAGGTCCAAAAAGGGCATAAAGGCAACATTAAAGTATTACAACCCACTGAATTTCATTGCATGTACAAAAACAGCTGAGACATTCTTCAAACATCTTATTTTGTGTTCAGCAGAAGAAAGAAAGATGTTTAGAATGGCATGAGGGGGAGTAAACCCTTTGTTTATTTATTTAAAATATTTTCTCTTTATCTTTATATTAAAATGTCATTTATTCTTTATGTTTATGCTGACTAGTTTAGCATAAAGGCATACTGTAGTTTTTTTAATATATATATATATATATATATATATATATATATATATATATATATATATACATACACACACACAGTCAAACATTTGAACGGCTAATTATGTTTCTCATGATCTTAACCAATTGTCATGTTCCATATATAACTGAGCTACTATATACAGTACTTTTATGTATGAAGCACATATTTGACTTTTTTTTTTTTTTGCATAATTTCTAGTAATCAAGCCCACAAATGCTTGATTAGGATTCTGTAGTGCTCAGGCACTCATGTGAAGAGAACCTGTGCAATCAGAATGTTCCAGACATCAGTTGAAGGCAGACACTGACTCAGAGCACAGTCGGCTTCATTTATCTGAAAGGTATACAGTTCGATTTTGGCAACATTCAAGAGTCACTTGCAATCATTTGCAATCACATCACTCCAAGTATAGTATTGTAAATATATGGTTTTAGGATGCTTAATATGGTGTATATGTGACATATATGTTCTTCAATTATTTTAAAGGGTACCTATTTTCAGTTTTTGAAAATTGCCCTTCATGTAGTATTTAACATAGATCTAAGTGAACGAAAACATCCTGCAAAGTTTTAAACATGAAAGTTCATCGTGTACAAAGTTATTGTCTCTCAAAAACAAGAGTCGACTCTGAGTCGCTGATATGAATCGTTCGAAAAACGATGCTTTCCCTTTGTCTAGTTGACGTCAACTTGACAAGTTATTTGAATAAGAAACGCCCACTTATTGCGCTCGGAGACGCTAGGGAAAACCGGAGCTCCAGGGGTGGCGGGCAAATCTGAAACTGGCCCAGGACGGGCCACCCTGCCTGGGCTGGCCAGGGAGGTCTGAGAGCATGGAGGTTTGGACCCACCGCACCTTTTTGGACTGTCGTTTTTCGAGATCTGGGCTTCGGAAAACAATCATGTCGACGAGACGCTGTGTTTTGAAGTGCGACGCAAAAGCGAACTTTTTTAACCTGCCAAGTGAGGAGTATTTGAAGACTAAGTGGCTGCAGTTCATATATACAAGTACTGCTATACCACACAAGTATAGCCCAAACCTTGTTCTGTGTTCGCGTCATTTTGAAGATGATTGCTTCACAAACCTAAACGCTATAAAGTATGGATTCGCGAGCCGGCTCTATCCTAACGAGCTGAGGATCAATATGCAGAGCAGTGGGTGAGTCGCGAGGACCGGAGTTGAGAACCCATTTAAGGTAATAGAGTTCCGTTTTTCTGCACAGAGAATACCAATCACAACTCACTAGGTCATCTGACCAATCAGCGCAGATTAGCGTCACGCAAAGGCGGGGTTTGGACAAAGGACTCGCTAAAACCGCTAAAACGATTCATATGGGAGTCGGTGGGCAATTCAGGTAAAAATAAATGCATATTAGAAGACAACAAAAGTGTTTTTTGTCATTGCATGCTTGTAAAATTGTTGTTGGGGACTCCCAGAACAATATTAGGAACATTTTAAATGCCATAATAGGTACACTTTAATTGTTGTAAGGCTAACTTGGCAGTTAAGGCCCACTGAAGTGCCTTGGAACACGTAGCTTTGTATGATGCGTTGACATAATTTCCACTGAACAGGAAGCTATAAGGCAGGATATGTTGAATGGCTCCTTCCCCTTTTCAAATAGCCAATAGCTTTCAGTTTACCTCCCAGACTGCAAGTCGTACTTGACAGCGTCATGGAAGCAAATCCGAGCACTAATGAAATGTTGGATTTAATAGTAGAGATGTGAATAAATTAATTGTTTGAGAGCATCTGAACTCACAACTCCAACCCATATTGCTCCATGAAGTGTCTCTAAGGGTGTTTTCACATCTGTAGTTCAGTTTGGTCCGGACCAAGGGCGAAAAATTATACTTTGTAGCATTTTTCAGGGGTTTTGGTTCGTTTTCAAATCACACTGATTGCTCTCCGAATCAGTTGATGAGTTGATGAAACGAACCAAAATATAGTCAACGTGACAACATTAACTGCACTTCGATTGGTCATTGATTGGCTCCATAACTGCACTTCGATTGGTCAGAATTAACATACGTGAAAATTCCAACAGAACTCCTGGAAGTAAACAAAGAGGAACGAGTAAAATCTGGCTGACATGCAGAGAATTCACTCACAATGTATGTTCAGAATCAGCGCGAGCTTTATCCTTTCGCAAATCCCCTCATAAACAACAAAGTGTAGACGCGATATAATTAAGAGATTCACTGTGCAGTGCGGACAACTTCAGTGTTTATGATGAGTGTTTTAGTGAGAGTAGGCTATTGGAAGGCGGTAAGTCAGTCATGGCTTAAAGGGAGCGCTATTGACTATAAAAATAATCATTTTGTTTTACTACGGCAGCTGGTTTAGTCCAAAATTGCGCAGTTATTTGGCAGTTGGGTCTGTTCGAGGTCGGATCACGTTCTCACCACAAACAAATCGCTCCAGAGTTCGTTTGAAAGCGTTCCCAGACCACCTCTTCAAGGAGGTCTCGGTTTGCTTGTTTGGTCCGATTTTGGTGCGCACTCGAGTGCGATTGTTGCCTTCACACCTGCCCAAATGAACCGCACCAAGAGGGAAAACGAACTCTAGTGCGATTTAACCAAACTAAACGAGGTAGGTGTGAAGTGCCCCCCTTGTTTCTATTCATTGTTGTCGGGTCTCATCTATGTGTGGATGTGTGTTACGTTATAGACCTTATGCACCAGAGAAACGTGGGCGCCGTCATCTTTAGAAAATTGTCTTTGAACTTCCGGTTCTGTATATTTCTATGGCATCGCTGTTAGCTGGTGAAGTGGATTTACTTATTGTAGAGTTAACAAAAGTTATCATGAGCGTTGTAATGTTTATCATAAGCATTGTAAAGCAGATGTCTTAAAGGGGTGGTAGATTCCAGTTTCACTTTTTTGATTTTAAATAGTGTGTAATGTTGCTGATGGTGCATGAACAGTATCTGCAAAGTTGCAGCGCTGAAAGTTCAATGTAAGCAGAGATATCGTCTTTTAAAAACCAGGAAGTGTAAACGCCTACAAAAACGACTCGATTGGGACTACAACGGGTTATGGTACGTCACTAACAAGCACATTTGCATCAACCACTCCCTTCGGAATATGCAGGAAATGGCATGTGCATATTTCTGCAGCACGTCGAGTGAGCTGTGTTCACGCAGCTGTCAGGTCTTCTGTGTTTCAAGCTTCCCACGGATGCTATACTTCATCAACAATGGATACGATTTATGTTTGATTATGTTCCTGAAAGTGACGATCGTAATCTAGCTCTCTGTGCTGCGCATTTTACGGAAGACAGCTTCCAGAATCTCCACGAGTTCAATGCAGCAAGAAACTGTTATTAAACAATGAAGCTGATCCAACTTTAAAACCAGAGGCAGCAGTTGTTGGGCCACAACCTGTAAGTAGGCTAAGACTTAATCGTTTTAAATGTATTTGCATGTATAATTCCAGACGTAACGTTAGCCTGTGTTTTATTTATGTTTTATTTTTTCAAAATGCCAGCGCTGGCTTTAGCCACTAGGCTACTAGTTATGCTAGTATTTTGTGTCTACGACAAACGCGTACAAACATTATGGACCTGAATTTTGTATAAGTACTAATGTTTTAAACGTATTTTTCATGTATATATGCTTTATGACGTTATTTTCGATTTGATCAAGAACGTAAACTTGCCACCGCTGTTTGTGCTTAACATTAGTAGCCAGTCAGTTGCTCAGTTGCTATCGTTGCCAGTCAGATGCTATTGTGTAAAACAAACGTGTATATGGTTAAAAAATATGTCAACTTATCATTCAGAAACGTTTAGTAAGAGCCGTGTGTGGTTCTGTTTGACTCGCTTCATCGCGTCTTTCTCGGTCTGATTCTGCCTCACTGATACTGCAGTCTCGACACCATTATTTACATCTGGACCAGAGCTGGCGTTTCCCCGTAAGGTAATAGGCGTTAACCTTCCGGACAACGTGAGCCACAGTTTAGCCAATCACAACACACCTGCCCAAACGAACCAATCTGAGCCCACGACGTGTTTCTGAGGGAGTGTTTTCATAGAATCAGGAAGTAAACCGCTCGTTCAGGGGACAGAGGAGAGCGCAGCTGACAATAAAGGTGAAGTTTATGAAAAATAAGACTTTTTAAAAAAAGAAAAACCACGAATACATGTTATATTGCACCCCATAAACACAATCATGCAAAGAAAAAGAGGACTAAACCACCCCTTTAACAAATGTCGAACGGGAATTTTTTTACGAGCAGTTCATTCATACCTATGCAAGATCGCTGCGAAAATACAGACCGGAAGGCAAAAGACAACGAGCAAAACGCTGAAAATGGGCGGGGCTACATAAGGTCTATACTCCTTTTATGTGGAGTTGGAAGGATTTTGTCTGCCTTATTAATAGTTGTGGGCAGATTGAGGCTTCGGAACACTGAAACAGTCTTTTCACTGAAAAACACATTTTATAAATCTATTGGATTTTTTTTAAAGTAAAATCTTTCAAATACAATTATCCAATCATCTAATAAGATTATCTATGTGAAGTGTCTGTGTTCTTTTATCATTTGTCAGGGTTTGTTTTGTTTGTGAATGGCTCAGCTAACTGGCCAATAAGAGGCCAACTATCATTATTCTATTCGATTATCTATGATGTCTAATTAAAACGTCTACAAATGTATAAAACTGTTTAGAGATCTGGTAAAACCAACAGACACTGGTTCTCAGTGACTCCTCATGAATCATGGGTTGATAGAGATTATCGCACCCAGCGGTGAACCATTGAAAAGTTTCGAAACAGTTATGACGTAATGAAGCCTCGTTTATTGAAATCACGTGACTCTGAACCATTGATTCGGAAAAAAAGATTTGTGAAGGTTCATGAAATAGTGTTTGGAAATTGCATCACTACCTTCATTTTCATCTTCTGTGTGGATGTGTTCTAGCAACACAATCCATTATAAATATACATCACCTCAGGTGAGTAAACATTCTTTAATCTGTCTGTTGCTCTGGAATCAGTTTATTTGTTTTCAGGCTCTGTTCCACATGTGGTAGCAGTAGATTAGTAGTAGTGACCTGTCTTTTCCCCTGCGCTGTTTCACACCCATTAGCCAATAATGGGAACCCTCAAGGGATATAGGGGCTGGTTTGAATCCAGGTGGGCTGCAGTTTAATAACAGCCATATTGCCTCCCTATCAGGAACTATCCATTCAACAATCCAGTCCAGACAATGTCTTCCTCCTCTGTTTCTGTTCTTAGTTTGACCACAATTTCCCTTTTGACTTCTCTACCTTCCTACTTTCTCATTTCCATTATTTATTTAATTTTAAAATGCATAGTTATTCCTAATGAGTACAAACATAAATAAATAAATAAAGCCTAGCTGCATAAACTACCTGGTGTAAAGGGTTAAAAAAATTAATCAAAAACAAGACACCCCTATTTTATTAAGAACATCCCAATGGATGTTTTCAATGACAATAATGTAATGTATTAAACATAAATAAAGATCAATGACAGTCTGATTAGAAGAGGAATATTAGAAGGCCAACTCCTGACTGTGGACGAGAGGAGGAGCTGGGAATGGAGGAGGGTAAGTAGCTCCTGAGCAATGCGATTAGCTGTCCCGAGTGAAAAAAATCACTCTTTTAAATGCATTTATTTCACACTAAGTATACTACAAATTCATTAACATATTCACTGACACATCTCTTACTGATATAAAAATTATAATTAAACTTTATTTGGGGTAAACAAATGCAATTTAGTATACCAAACGTAGCAGATTATTTATATTAAGTATGTAATGTGTAAATATATTTGTAGTGTACTTGGAATTAAATGTATTTCATAATATATGCGAGTATATCTATTTTTCACTAGAGGTGACAGGTCCGTTCATGCTTATGGAAACAGTTTAAACACACTTACCAGGTTTAAAAGACCTTGGCTCAGCATTTAAAAGCTGTCCCCTGGCACCTTTCACACACACACACACACACACACGCACACACACACACACACAAACACACACCCTCTGCAGTGGGGTTTGTGCACCTGCTAAACTTGAAACAAAGCAAGCTATGTGTTTTATGCAATCTTCTCAGAAAGTATACACTCACTCTCACAGATACATATAGAAAAGGCTGTGCTGAACTGCTGTGGGAGATGAACACGAGGAGGAGGACAAAATGGGGTTTGTTCCAAACTTCATGAATCTCCCCTTAGAACAAAAAATATTAAGGACTTGGCTTTGCCCAAATGTGTTTAGCAAAGCCCCCTTCTGAAATATGAGCAAGAATTTAAATCAAAATCGTTACTATATTGTTGATCTTACAGAAATAATCATCATTATGAGTATCAATACACATGATGCAGTGCTGACACTAGCAGCATATTGATTTGTTATGGTAGCTCTGTGTAACACCAAATTAACTGCTAAAATCACCATCATGCCTGCGCTCTCCCTCCCTCACTCAGCCTTCACTGTCACTGGAGTACTGATCATACTCATCATCCCTCATCACTTGCACCATATAGCACACAGACACACCACCCGTAGTTGTCTGACCTTATCTGAAAACACATGCTTACTTACCTGCAACATACCAGGGATTATCCAACCATAAGCTTCAGTGGTCTTTAAAGGGGCCACCGAAGTACCTTGGAATACACAGGTTTGTATGATGTGTTGACGTAATTTCCACTGAAACAGGAAGTTAAGGTGGGACATAATAAATAGCTCATCCCCCTTTTCAAATAGCCAATAGCATTTAGTTTACCTCCCAGACTGCAAATCGTACTTGACAGCAAATCCGAACGGTAATGATATGTTGGATCAGTAGTAGAGGTGTGAATAAATTCAAGCCCTTTAATTCTTAACCAACCTAGTTGGAAAATGGAAAAAAAAAACTTGAGCAACTGAACACACATCTCCAACCAGTGGTGTAATTTTGGGGTTGCTTTACAATGCTAAATCAGATATATGTACAATTACACTTTTCAAAAAAATTACATTAGGATGTCCAGAAATCAATTTCAATAGTACATCTGGGTTTAATTAATCATTTAATGAGATCTAATCTAATATATATATATATATATATATATATATATATATATATATATATATATATATATATATATATATGAGTGAACAGAATTTTCACGTGAATAAATGAATAGATCTGAAATTTTGACGTGTGCTTTAATGGTCAAGTGGTAGAAAGTTCTGGGTTCTAATCCACACTAGTATATATTTTTTTCCTCTCATCAAAACTAAATTTTCATCAGTGGTTGTATATCAAGCAGGGACACGTTTGTGTGCTTTATAGAGCTACTGTTTAAACATGTTTTCAGAAACCTTGTCATTCCAGAGGATTTAGTATCATATAGAGGGCCCCAGTTCATCTCCAGAGTGTGGAAAGCTTTCTTCTTGCTCCTAGGTGTGACCAACAGCCACTCATTGGGTTACCATCCTCAGACAACTGGGCAGATGGAGAGGAAGATCCAGGAACTTCTTACAAAACGTCTGCCACCACCCCTAGACTTCCTGTCCCCAGTTCCTGGCATCGGCTGAGTACGCCCAGAACTCTCTGCCAGCTGAGCACAGGGTTAACTCCATTCCAGGGCATATAGGCTTCCAGAAAACTTACTCTGGACTGGAGATCCTTCAGAAGTTTCTGCTATCAAATATTGGTTGCGAGAGAGGGAGAGGATCTGGGATACTGCTCATCATCCTCTGCAGTTACACTGGAGCTACACTGAGCTACACTGAGTTCCATAGTCCCTTTCTTCCAACCCAGGATCAGGATGCACCAGCCCTGTAAAAAAAACTCAGTCCCAGATACAACTACCTCCTCAGTATTCACCCCACCTTTCATTTACCCCTCCTAAAAGTCTACCACCAGACTGGCAAGTAAGAGCACACAAAGAAAACCATGACAGAACTGGCGGCGTGAAATGCCCTGATGGAGCCAGAATGATGGATATCAACAGCGGAGCTTTATGCAGTGCAGACCAGGGAAGCTGAATACTGAGGTTGAGTCAAGGAGTGGGAGGGATAGAGAACCAGGGGTGATGCAGGCTTGGTGGACCAAGGTGGAGCCAGAGGATCAGATAACTAAGGCAGAGCTGAGGGCTCAGAGGACCGAGGCAGAGAAATGGGAGCGAGGACCAACGTGGAACCATAGGGATGGAGGACCACGGTGAAGCCAAAGGCCCGAGCGCAGCCAAAATTGCTGAAGTCCATGGTGGAGCCATGGGGACCAAGGTGGAGCTGGAGCTTGGGTCGGGCTGTCGAGGGTGTGGCTCCCCTGCTGAAGGAGGAGGATTTATACTGTTGGTAGATCTTAACTTGGGAAATATGAAAACAGAAATAACAGAACTTAATAAATTTCAAAATAAGTGTCCTGGAACATATGTTCACTAAGAGAATGTGACTAACAAACTACTATGTCATTTGAACTGAGTTTTTATGTCTAACAATAAACCTGTGAAATAAAGAAATAAAGAAACAAGAAACCATCTATTGGGATTTTACTGGCTTGACTATAGACATGTTATGTAATATCATGACAAACAACACTAAGTTATCGTATTATTTTATCCACCATTTCAGCAATTTAGGAAAAATATTGACAAATATCGACAAAATATAAAAATAAAGACCATTTTTGTATGTCAAATTAAGGAAAAATATTGTTTTTTTTATTATTATTACCTACATGCTTCTACATGGTAAAGTGAAATAAGAAATCATTGCAAACCATTTCTAAAAAATGAAAATAAAAAGGATGGTTCATATTGAATTCCCTTTGTTTTTCGAACTGCTCTGTAGTAAAGCAAAGCACCTTTAATATTAAAAAAAATAGAAGGTAACATCGTAAAATGTTTCATTAAAACATATATAAATAATTGTAACTTAGTTTATCTTATTTGTTCTACACTATTTCCAATAGCAATAAACATTTATTAGCAATAAAAAAAAACAATTAGATTTATGTGTGTTGGCAAAATTCAAGTGGCAATTCCGAAACATTGTGTGGCTTTTGGACTCTCCGCCTGATCTTATCCTGTACCACTACTGACCACCATCAGTCAGTGCATTAGTAAGTGGGGAATTGATCTGTTTATCTGAATAGAGGAGACCTGGAGTGAAGAGGATAAAGAAAAAAAGTGTGCAAGTGAGAGAGAAAGAGACTTAACGGGTTTAACACACTCCATTTTAAGGACATAATACACTGAAGGCTCATAGGCCTATGTTGGTGTGTAGAGAGACAGCTAAACAAAGTGGCTTTAGGTGAAGTAACTAACACTATTGATTTTAACAGCTCGTTGACGTCTGATGGAGTGGAAGAAAGCATGTTTTTTATGTCTTCCACAATGGAATTGATTTATTCAAGAATGATTTACTGTTGGCTCTTCTTCTTAATTGTTGTGTGATCCAATAATCAAATGTCCCCATGCTAGAGAAGCGATTCCCAATGTGAAAGAGTTAATGGATCATTTTAATACCATCCCAGCATGCAACATTAAACATTTTTGTACTGTAAATATTCTACCAACAATGAGCCCGAGCACCGATGGTGAGAGGACACTATTATTTTTGCTCTGTTTATTATTATTCTTCTTCTCTTAAAAGAATCGCTTTTTATAGGGCCTAAACATGCTCGAAAACTCAAAATTGGGTGGGGCAAATTCTGTAAATTATCGCCCCCACATTTTGCCCCGGCTCTACGTTTCACGTACAGGTATGAAATTTGGTACATACATGTAATGACCCAATACCTACAAAAAAGTCTCTTGGAGCATAGCCCTAAACACAACAGGAAGTCAGCTATTTTGAACTTCCTCCTAGATTTTGTGCATTTTTCGTAATTTCCTGATGTTGTACTGTAATGAACTCCACCTACAGTTTTGATCCGATCCTCTTGAAATTTGGTGAGTGTAATCTTAAGGCCTTTGCGACGTTAAATTGCGAAGTCTTGAGTTGAAGATCATGAGTTTTCGTCAAAGGGTGTGCCCTTGGCGGCCTGACAAATATACATCAGCCTTTTGGTGATTTGTGCATGAATATGTCATATAGTTCAATATTGCTTGCAGTTCCAATGTTGCTCGGCAAACACAGACAGCCTGCAGTAACTCAGGCATGCAATGTCCGATCTACCCAAACTTCACATGTTTGATAAGAGTCCTGTCCTGAACACATGACCATGCTCATATTTGGTTATAGTAATAGCGCCACCTGCTGGTAGCAGGAAGTGTGCAAATACAAATCCTTTGACATAGTCCTCCTATATTTATTATTATTACTGCCCACCGTGCTGTGTTTTCCTAAAACCGCCGGGTGGTGGCAGCATGGGTCCGAGGGCCCTTTTCATCGCTCCTTGCTGCTTTAATTATTATTATTATTTTATTAAAATACTTCCAGCTTCTACACATTCTTCTGACTTTCCCTTTGATAGAGGCATTTCTTAGTTTACTCATAGTTAAAAAAATGTGAAATTAAAAAGAGATGGTTTTCAAAAGGAAGAAGATTCATACAGTGTTTCATTTTTAATTTAAAAAAACAAAAGGATATTTGCATTCTTATCTATTTTTTTTTAATTATCCATTATCAGAATATTTGAGAGAAACGTTTTTGTTTTTCTTTAAAGACATCAGCATGCAATTTTCCTTATATATATATATATATATATATATATATATATATATATATAATGATTATCTGCTACAACATTGTTGATATTTTTTACACACACACACACACAAAAATTGTGTGCCACAAGTGTGCCTTTCCAGACATAGGATGATGACTAGGCTATCAAAGTAATACTACAAGTAATTATTATCACTGTCTCCATTACAGGAGGTCCTGTGGAGCTCCAACCTAATTTTCACAGGATCTAGAGGACGATGGGTTTGTCGATAAGGTGCCATAACCACTCTCAGTCACATACAGAGGGGCTTTAAAGAAAAGTGGCATCCCAGATGATCTCTCTCATATAGGCCACCATGATTACTTCAGCCTCTCAATGGACATGCTGACACCTAATCCCAACTTCATGGCCTTGGATTAGATGTGTCAGACCAGCATGAAAAATGAGGCTAAAAAAAAAAGAGCCGGTTCACTCTCTCTAGGGTGGGTTGAGAGTTTATACAACCAATGTGATAAGAGAGGAACTTCAGGCTGGAATGCGTAGAGATTTTTCATTATGTGCTTTCCCTGCAGTGTTCATCTACTCAGTGCCGATCAGCTGTGTGAAGACATATATAGACTCACAGGAATCCATTAAAGAACTCAGTCTGCAATGTAAAACTTTAGAGGGCAGATCGAAAGCAGTCCAGTAAAATCACCTCAGTGGAGGTGTTATTGGCATTAACCCACTAAAACACACAGTGGGGGCAAGACAGAGCTCTGGTCACACTCGATTTCCACATTAACTGCTGATATGCTTCCAACAGCCTGGGACGCCTGTTGTGAACCTTTGCTATTGGACATGTAAGGACCACCCATTGGCCCAACGATTAAATCCAATGGTGTGGGCGAAGGTATAATGTGTGTAGGTCTTTTACTTGTGCTACTGTAAAGTTCACTTTATTCATTTAAATTCAATTTCAATTTGATTCTAGCTCTGTGTTTAATCTGACTCAAATTTCAAATGATCCTAAAATTTAGATTAAAATAATTTTCATTATTATTATTTTTTTGTTGTTGTTGTTGTTGTTGTTGTTGTGTTATTTTTTTGGGGATATTTAATTATTATCCCATTCTTTCAATTATTCGTTCATTAGGGACCCAATGTCGCATAGAGTCTTACATTAGACGGGACACAAACTCCTCAGCTCTGATCTTAGTCAGAGTGTACAGGGTTAACTAAAACCTTTTAGTTGGCGGTAATAAGTGTTGTCTTCTTAAGCCCCTTTCACACAGCGTGTTGATCCCGAGAAATGTCCGTGAAATTGCTAGAGTGCCTTCAGTGTGAATGCAAACACGTCCCGGGATTGATGCAGGGATGGGGACCTAGTAACATTGCTGGGATCAGTCCCGGAGCCCTGGGTGAACAAAAACCAGGACCAATGCCGTAAGGGTGTGTCATTGTGATGGCGCACGTGCCAATAGCAAAGAAAGTGTATTTAACCCTCCGGGGTCTAAGCTGTTTTTGGGGTCCTTGAGATGTTTTGAAATGCCCTGATATTTTTGTGCTTTTTCCAGTTGCTTATAAACATATTAATGGCAAAGGTGAAATTCCACTCTATTTAGCACAAACAGGGCTACCATAATATGTGAGCAACATCTCTGTACATGTTTGTATTTTTAAGAGAATATTGTTTATGCATGGTTATTGAAAAAACTAAAAATGAAAGTTTCTGAAACAAGGCCACAAAACACATTTTAAATATGTGTCCACAAGACTTTTGACTAATGGATGTTGTGGCCTAGAGTTTTTTCTTCATAATGATCTGAAAATCATCCTGGCTAACAACCCATCATGTATAATTAGGTGGTTCCCCCATCATGTATAATTGCCTCTATGCACGAACCCTGCTGACGTGTGTTCGAACGAATCTCAGTCAGCGTCTTTACTTCCGCAAGCGCGTTCTGCATGCCAAGTGTATAGCGGCAAAACTGTAATAAAATCCGTTTTCTCAGAAACGGAGACAACGATTTTAGAAACGCTGATTCGCTAGTCGAATTTCGTAAGATATGAGAGAATACTAACACTCAAAGTTGTTGATTTGGCTCGAAATATATAATTTAAATAACTTCTCTTTTTTACTCTTGTGTGACAGCTAACTGCCTCACAGTGTTGTTAACATCATTCACGTTAATCGGAGGACGTTTTTATAAACAGCAAGTGTAATTTGACACTATCTCCACCTAACGCAAAACCGGCTTCTGACCATAGACTGACGCAGCACCGGAAGTAAGTGGGCGTGCTGAGACAAATATGGAAGCGATCGTGCATAGAGCCTATTTGGTGGTTCCCCCATCATGTATAATTAGGTGGCACAAAGACCCGCCTAATGAGCCTTTCATTCAGGTGTTACAAGAAAGATCTATATATAGATCTATGTATATAGATCAAGATCTATATATATATATATATATATATATATATATATATAATCAAAATATAAATGAAAGTCAAAAGCACATATTTAGTCATACCTGGAAACAAATCCTGGTCAAATGGGTTACATTGGTCATTGTATAGAATTGATTCAAAGTTAGAGTTGGAAACATCTTGAAAACAAAATTATTGTGTAAATTCATCCACTTATTCACACACAGACATGCATTTCATATTTACAGTCTTTGTGCAGTTTACAACATTACCGTTTGAAAAGCGTGTACTCTAAGTGGGCGTGGACACATTAGCACTATTCGTAATATGAGAGAAAATGTTTTTTTATGTAAATAACTTCATTTAAAAGAAGATAATTTCAGCTTCATAAAGAGAATTTTTCATGTCTCTGTAATGAGTATTTCCTTAGTTACAATTCATTTTTCGGACACGTTTCAGAATGTACTTCACTGACAGAGAAAAGGCACAATGCGCATCATGGTTTTTTTTTGTTTTTTTTTTATTAAAAGCAGAACACTTTGTTTTTATTGTGAGTATGCACAAAAAAATAGACACTTAATAGGATCGAATGATGTATAACGCTTATATGTAAGATAAAAATCAGCAGAGTAATTTGAGTCACACTTATTTTGCACTTATAAGAAAAAAAAGTGAGCTGGTATCACCGGCAATACCGCCGACCCAAAAGGGTTAAGCAATTTTGAGTGTGGCATGGTTGTTGGTTGCTGCAGCACATATTTAAAGGGAATAAATGAATTTAGAATGAATTGTATAATATGGTTTCATGCTGTCATGTGCAGTAGAAAAGAGAGAAAGTAATCGGGAATGCAGACTAAAATGTCTCTGTCTTCAAGTCCAAGTCAAGATTCCAGTCAGTTGTTCTCGAGAGCAAGTCATTTTTCACAACTTGAGTGTGACTCGAGTCCAAGTTGCAGATTTGAATTTCCATCTCTGCTTTTACAAACCACCTGATCCCATTGAAAACCTCAGATTTTATGTCCTCTTCCTGTGCTGGCAGACAGAATTCCCATTATACGGTCAAGGTTTTTGGCCTTAGACTGTCTGCTCCAGATATGACAGCACCATTAAAGCCATCAATTCTCATCCAACACTCCAAAAAAATAACTTTTTGAAATTGTAACAGCCCTCTCAGGAGCATCTGTCACATCTGCTCTTAACCGTGAGTGGAGAGACATATCAGAGCTAAACATACAATTCCGACAACAGCATTTAGTTTGATTCGATCTCGACGCAGGAATGTTGGATCCAGTCACTTTACCAGATCCCATCAGAAGACATCGGTTTTGTCTGATACCCAGAATCAGTTAACAGCAAATCTAGTCTGGTACCCAAAATCAGTGTTTTATCTGTTTTTCATGTACTTCATCCTGTACTCCAACAAGTGTTATTATACGAAAGCAAAAGCAATGGAAAATGACTGCTTCACAACATTGTCCTGTGATGTTAGCCTACACTTTTTAAGAAAAATGTATTGCTTACACAATTGAGGACCACTCAATGAGGCCATTTACTCACATACCTATTGTGTAAAGTTCATCAATTGTATACATACTCTATACATTATAGTGTATTTGTGCACATACATGTACGCGTGAGTGCTATGACAATCTCTATTGCACAATGAACAAGTAAAAGACACAAGACTGTTTTACATTTGTCATATCCATGTGTAGTTTGATGTGTAAATGGCTAATCGTTTGATGGTTTGTGTGTAGAATTTTTGGAAGAGTTAAAATAGTGTTTGCTTATGCAAGAGATTTGAGACATTTTTCATGTTGTGTGCATGTTTTGTGTTTTTTGTGTGAAACTTGCCATTTGTGGAGCCTGGAGCCTTCAGGGAACAGGTAGCTAGCGGATAGTGAGAAGATATTTACTGAATGTGACAAAAAAAAAAAGTTGGCCTAAAAAGTGTCTGACATCACTTTAACATAAGACATTCCCTTTTGAAGTGGAACTTTGATGCTGTGTTTTGGTATTTACACCACAGGGAACCAATACCCACTACGCCATGCTGAGGGAATGCCTGCCTCGTTATGTTATTGATATGCACAAACCTAGTGGGCATATACTTAACTGGCTCCATGTATTATTCCAGTGCTTCCCAACCACATTCCCCCCACATTGTGTCAGACAAAGGAGACATGCAACATGTGCAGTGCTCCAGGAACATGGTTGGGAACCCCTATATTAGTCAGCTGCAGTCATAGGCGCATCAACACTATGAGCGCATCCCATAAGATCCATACGGTGGCTCTAATTCCTAAGCCAATACTCCCCAATACTAGGAAAAATCCCCAAGCTTCTATGCTCTACAGCAAGGGAAGTCCTTCTTCCCTGCCTTGTGGGTCAGCCTTATAAACCCCTCTAAGGGGGAAAACCCACATAGCCTCAGCTATCTCAGGAATAGCTTACCAGTATTTTGACAAGGCTCTTAGGGAGCAGCCTACCGAAGGGATCATTTTTAACAGCAACATTTGGAGACCTATAGAAGCGCCTCACCAAAGAGAAGCTTACATCCCTTCTTCAAGACCCGACAACAGTTGGGGAGGGAGGTAAACAAAGTGGAGGGGATGCTTTTGTCCCCACTACCTTGCAAACCCTTAGGGCCATTTAGCCCTCATGGACCCCCAGAGAGGGATATATCTCCTGAATCTCCTGCTGTTGACTGAGACCCCAGCTCTGTAAACTTCTTCATGATTTCCTCATCGGCAGATTGAATGTGAGATCATCCCACAGAGATGAGGCCCAAACTGTGAGGTGCAAACACTTGACTTTCAACCCTCCATTAACTCGCTATATTAGCAAGGCAGGAGCCTTGAAAAGGGAATAATCACCAGGGGAGAGATGGCTCGCAAGTTGCTCTTCAACTGGGCCATTGTCACATATCGCTGCTCACACAGTCTCTTCACACATGAATAGTTCGACTACATGGGAGAGACTATATGAGCCGAATGCAAATCCCTCCATTATGTGGTGATGTATAAGGAATAAAGTGCTCACAAACTTATATGTGGCACAGCAGGAGGAGGTTGATTTTTTGAGAGTTGACACCTGTTTCAACTCTCTCTGGACCTAATTCCTCAGAATTAGGCTCGTCACATCAATGTCAAGTCGGAAGCGGCCGCAGAGCGGATTCCTGAACTGTCTTGAAAGCAACAGAGCTAACAGGAGCCCATAAAAGGAAAAACTCCCACAATTCTCATCTCTCATAAGAGGATCAAGCATGGTTGGAGCTTCCCACAGCAAACACATCGCAATGAATGCATTCAGCTGTCTCAGGAACCGAACATGCTCCGTACAAACACTAGATTCTTATCCCCCTTGAGAGAATCAAGCAATAAGATTCGCCTTTTACTGCGAATTCATCAACATGATTGCCTTTAAGTCCCTCAAGAGCCGAACATGCTTGATACTTGATTTTTATCCCTCGGGAGGAAATCAAGCAAGAACAAGCAAGTCAGGGATCCAGATCTTACACATGAATACAAACAAACAGCTTCTGAAAACAAAAAAGTTGATGATGTGTAACTCAGGCGCCCTTTTATACTCACCGGTGTTTGACATCGTGGACTGCTGTCTACTAATGATTATTGGCATGTGCCTCAGACGCCGGTCACACTGATGTTGTGTTTTCATAGTTTCAATACCAATATACAGCGTTGAAGTTCTATTTTGAAAGGAAACCCTAATGTACATAACTAATAAGGTAAAAAAAACTAAGAAGCAGTTATTTCAATTAAATGAGTTGTTCACTTTTAAAAAAAACTTTTGCTGATAATTTACTCACCCCCATGTCATCCGAGATGTCCATGTCATTCTTTCTTCCGTCGAAAAGAAATTAAGGTTTTTAATGAAAACATTCCAGGATTTTTCTCCATATAATGGACTTCAGTGGGAACCAAACGGTTCAAGGTCCAAATGAGAGTTTCAGTGCAAACTGCAAACTGTTCAAAGGGCTTTAAACAATTCCAGATGATGAATAAGGGTCTTATCAAGTGAAACGATCGCTCATTTAAAAAAATAAAATAAAATACGTTTTATAAGCTCAAATGGTCGCCTTGCTTTGTTCTATGATACACGTTCGAGACTCTCCTGTTCAAACTCGTTTATCAAAATGAACAAATCTTTTTTTGTGTGTCATTTGGTTCATTCAACAAACGAAATGAACGAGTTGACTTGGGAAACGATTTGTTCATTTTGATGAACGAGTTTGGATAGGAGAGTCACGAATGCGCATCACACCCTAACCCTAACAGAGCAAGGCGACCATTTGAGCTTATAAAACTTACTTTTTTTTTTTTAAATGAGTGATCGTTTTGCTTGATAAGACCCTTATTCATCATCTGAAATTGTTTAAAGCCCTTTGAACAGTTTGCAGTTTGCACTGAAAGTGTCTTTTGGCCCTTGAACCATTTGGTTCCCATTGAAGTCCATTATATGGAGAAAACTCCTGGAATGTTTTCATCAAAAACCTTAGTTTCTTTTCGACTGAAGAAAGAATGACATGGATATCTTGGATGACATGGGGGTGAGTAAATTATCAGCAAAAGTTTTTTTTTTTTTTAAAGTGAACTACTCCTTTAAAACCATTAAATGTGAGCTGACAGAGAGAATTCTGGGAATGCCAGTTTAGTTTTTCACTGTAATTTATAATATTACTTGTTATTTTTAATTGTATTTTACTGTATAATTAAAAGAAGTGTCCCATTACAGTTTTTACTGTATGTAGTTGGTAGCAGGTTTTTACTGCAGCATTTTTACAGATTTTACATTTTTCATTTTTATGGGGTAGGTTTAGGATTGGGTTCAAGGTTTGTACCTCATTATTACCCAGTTATCATAATTACTATTGTAGATGCAGGACTGAAAAATAAATTGCTACCAAAAATACTTATATAGAAAGTAATATACTTACTACTTAGCATATTTTTCTTTTTAAAAAAGCATTCGAAAGGTTTTCACTTTGACAGCAAATGCAAATGCTCAGAAAATTATTCAAGCCTGGATTCAATTACATAGCTTAGGAAAGGGGAAGCAGTGGCAAAGAAAATGTGCTTAAAGATACTATCCATTTGTGGCAAGTGAATTACTTATCATGTGTATGTGCCATATTGAGGCTTTGTGTGACATTTCAGAATGATGAGATTTTTGTAAATGCAAAGGCCATGAATCACAAAACAGCCTGACTCAAGCTGATGTACCCATGGCCCCTTAGGTTAAGGGAAGATCCATGGTAATCCACTCTGGTAGAGCTGGGAGGGTCTAACACACAGATGTACAAACATTCTGAATGTGTGTACAGGTGATAAACCTGGCAAACTGAATTATGGCTTATGCTTTCAGCTTTTATCCTACCAAGCAATAAAATTACATTAAACATGTATGCGTTTTAATCTGATTTATCCTGCGATCAATATATTTCATTTTGTACCTCCAGCCAGATGAACAGGCTTGTTGAGTAAACTCTGATTAAAAAGCACATTCTCTTTGGCAGATAATATTCATTCGTCGACACAACAAGAAAAGCTGTGCTAAGGGGATTGGCACCCGACACGGTGATAGATCTGCACATTTAGACAGACCCATTGGGTACACAGGATCAGCTTTGTAATGAAGACTGGACTTCTGATGTTTTTAATAATAGGAAGATACATTTCCAGTGGGGGAAAAAGACTGCTAACACTGAACACGGTTCACTTGGGAGCTTCAGGGGGGGAAAAAAAAGGGAAGTGTTGGGAGAGGTGGTTCGGGAGGACATCAACACTTCCTTATCTTTAATATTTGATAAGATTCAGAATAACATTATTTTTGCAACAAAGTGACCCATGTCTGTTGTGTAATGTAAAACATGTTTACCTTTAGAATTTAGGGTTGAAAGATAGACCAAAAATAGGAAACGGTAGCTGACGGTAGATTTGATTAAGCAGCAATCAATCAGCTTGTAAATGTGACAAAACCCATCTGGTGCACAAGGAAACATGCTCTGAATTTCTTTATGAATGTTATGTATGCGGACTGTTGGTCTCACGTCTATCAGGATCAGTGTGCAATTTCAGCATAGAAGATGTGTTTGTGATGTCTTGCAAAAACAATATTGCCCATTCTTTATGAGACTATACTGTATATCCATTCTCTCTCAGGGAATGCACTAGGGAAAAATCAATAAATACTTTAATACAGGCTTATTGCAGATACAAGTAATATGTATAATACAAAGGTTTGTTATATTAGGAATGAGGCATTGATAATTCTCATAGATCTCTATTGCTTTTTGACATTTAAGAGTGAAGTAGATCGTTCATAAATAATTAACAAAAGTTTCTGAAGTTTGGTTCACAGATATTGTCCATTCACTCCAGAGCTTATTATTAAAGTAGAGCCAAGTATTAAATGTTTATTTAGAGTACATCTATAGTGTTTATTTTTTTAAAGAAAAATAAGAAGAAAATATGGCTTAAAGGGGTCATGAACTGGCTTTTTAAATTTTATTATATTGTTGTCTGAGGTAAACTTATGACGTTTACTTGGTTTTTGCATTCAAAAACATCAAAATGAATGAAGTAATAGGCTTTGTACCCTAGTTTTGAGCCTAGCTGAAAAACGCTCGGTTTTTATGTGCGTCTCGCACTGAAGACTTGGAAGTAAACGCCCACTGCTGTGAGTGAGTGGATAACAGTTTTGCATATTATAATGAGTTTCAACTCACCCGTCGATGCACTTGGGGGAAATTGTTTTGAAAACGTCCAATGTTGTAAAATGGCATCCGGAATGATTCGCCCATACATGTTCGACCTTGAGTCCGTGTGTTGCACAATTCCTGTCAGATCCAATGTAGATGGCACACCACCGTTCTTTAATATTAATTGGTCTGCAAATCCAGTCTTGTTTACAAAACAATCCTCAGTGAAATGAAGCGAACAGACGGACAATGTTTTACCTCATCAGCTGGAACGTCATTAAAAATAAAGTTCATCCATGCAGTCCTATTGGAATCCAGAGGAAGCTTATGCAGCGACTGTCTGCATAATTCTTATGCACTGCATAATATTCTGTATTGCTCGGTAGCTCGATCCAGTTTGTCATCATGAGGTAGGCATCTATGTTATTTAACTATGCGTGTAATGCGCGAATCGGTGGGCGGGGCTAAACCGGCCATAGGAGTTGATCTTCTTCTGCGGAAGTGGTGTTTTATCCTCTTTGTCGTCATTTGAAAAACGAGTCGTTTGCTGAGGCTGGTGTCAATAAAAGCTTTTTTTCAGTTCTGAAACTTACAGGAAATTCTTATAATATGATGAACTCTTAGATGTCAAAAGCTCAAGGAAAATTTGATTTCTCAGTTCATCTTTAAAAGAAATATTTTGTTTATTAAAATTGTGATTGTTAAAATTGTTTCAGAAATACAAGATAATAAAATGCTTGGGCGTGGGCTAGAGTATATTGAATAGTTTAATATTTAAAAAAATATATATACTATTGTAAAATAATGTATAAATATAATATTTTTCAACTTTTAAGGGGTGGATTTGTGCTGGAATAAATTTTAGCATCTTAATCTCACCGTTTTTATATTGAGTACTGTGAATCCACCTTAATAGAAACCAGCTAAACCTTTCCATACAACACCGAAAGATTTTATTTATTTTTATTTTTTTATTATTTTATTTTTTTTACTTTTAGGTTGTCACTAAACAGTATCCTCAAAGATACCCTTGTACCTTATCTTCATAGATGCATTACAAAGGTGTCCCTTTGAGATAGCTTCACATTCACAATTCAAATTCACATTTTTTTCCTGACGAGCGACTACAAAAAAAGATAGATCCCCAAAACATAAATGCTCAGCGAGATCCGATCTGTTACCCAGATACAGAAGCCACTTGATGTGGACACACTGTTTGGCTTATGATCTGATCTGCTTGATATAGTAAAAAATAATATGCACACCACTCTTCCAGCACACAAACTCTATGCTCATTTGTGGTACAAGTTATTGGTTGAATGTACTTTCAGGAGCAGGAGGGAGGGAGGTACACAGAGATAGAGAGGGGCACAACAATACAATTCTGCTTAGGGCATCGATTTGTCCAGCAGCGGCCCTGGGTGGCTTCAGTCCTGGGGGAAATATTCGTTTTACACGTATTGGCACTCGTTGCGGGTGTGTTATTGACATCTCTAGACCCTGAATATAAGATGACCCCTTTTTATCAGATGAATTTCCAAGATATAGGACATGATATTTCACGATAATCTGTATGCTTCTCTAGAAAGGTACTCCTGAAGTTTTTATTTCTCTCATTGCAAAAATCACAAAATGAAAACAAGTTATTTAATTGGAAGAATGAACCGATGACATTCAATTGAGCCTAATTCTCGAATTGTGTCAAGGCCTCAAAATTACCTTTGAACCCAAGCCTAATTAATTGACATCCAAGCATATTTAAGTTTGATGGTTTGCAACCCATTAAGTGTCTCATCTGCAAGCTCCTGAAAGGGTTCACTTTAAGTGGAAAAAAAAAACAGATCAGATGCAGAGAAAGCAAAAGGTTCCCAACCATACACACACACACACACACACTGAACAGAGCTGATGAGCTGATGCACAGTTGGAAATGAGGCACAAAACATTCCCCCATAAGACAGCAAACACAGCAAGCACTGCACCTGAGCCTCAGGAATACTGCATTACCAACACCAACAATTGATGAGCTTCGAGCATTGCACACCATGAACGGTAAAAACAGAATTATTCATGGACGAGACTCTGAGAGGACATCTTCAAAGTAACAAGGCTCATTTTCTTGAATATCAAACCATAACTTAAAAACCTGAGGTTTCCTTTACATACTGATACTGAGAAGATAATAAAGAGCAAAAGAAAAAGTAACGCAGAACCATACATACAGATAACTGAATTAAGGAGAATTGATAGAGTACGTGTATGGAAATAAAGAAAAGTAAACAGAGTTGACCTTGGCGTGAACTGACTGGTGGTGTTGTGGCAGTTATTAATCTAGCCATCTCTGTCAGGCGCAATGAGAAAAGCAGTTGTTTTTAAATGACCTCTCCAAAAGTGACTTACTCTGCGCTCACACTTGCCACTTCTCGGTAATCACTCACTACTGATAGGCCAAATACCCTGAAGAAACGATTTAGAAATGAAAGTAGCAAACTGAAAGTGTGTAAGGAGGATGAGAAAAGCGTACCTTCAAATAAGTGAGCTAGAATGACAATGAAGGCTAAGCTTATCTTAATGTTGGAATCAGAAAAGATATAAGATGTGGTCATTTGATGGGATGCTACTAAGATATTAAGACATTAGTCATGACAACATAATAGGGAACACAGTAGGTAAACTGATTTTGAGTTTCTTTGGGATGGCGCCACACAGTGGTGGAGGCAGGTGATTTTCATAGGGGTGGCCAGGCAAGGGGCAGCAACCAGTCTTTTTTTTCCATAAAAAAAAGTTTGACTAAAAAGTACTTGGCTGTTTTAGTGCATACAACACAACTAAAGTTCAGCTAAAGCTCAATTTGCTCAGATTCTGGTTCCCGAAAAGCTTGTTCTCCATCATTGCATCCTTGTGGTTGAGGTATGCAGTTAACGAAGTTGCCCGCACACTGAAAAAAAAAATGCAATCAGACCAAACAAAGGTCTATCAAAAATGTATCTTTAATTTTATTTCTTGCATGTGAAAAGTGAAAAAAGTATATTAAAAACAGACCATAGAGCAAATGTTTCAATATGCAAATTAGCTCACACCTCCACTCGCAGCCACTCAGAGATCCACTCGTTAACAATCACATTGACGTGATTGGTTACAAGGTAGTTTGTGTCTTCAGAAACACCTGTGATGTGTTCACACACCCGCATAAATATGCCGATGAGCGCCATCATATCTATGCCAAACCTATTGGCGGCAGAAGGATAAAGCCATGCAAGCCAATCAGAATCCTCAGAATCAACAAGAGAGAACCTAAAATGCTGTTTCTCCCAGTTCACACGACAACACATAACCGGCGTTTTCAGAAATCTCCACCTTGGCCAGAGTTTTTAGAAATAATCGTTTTCTCTGATAAAAACAGGGTTTTCGTGTAAACGAGATGCCAAACCGCAGAGAAATATCTGCGTTTTCCCATCTTGTAAATGGGGCCTGAGACTGTCTTTGGTTCACTGCAGTTTTAAGGAGTATAGGAGTAAATAAATTTAAGGACTATTCAATACTCAACAATGGTGTTGACTTGTGTATTTGTACATGCTTTGTCTTAAAGCATATTAAAAACATCATATAGAAATATAAACAACTGTAAAAGCTGGATTTTCACCACAGGGGGACTTTAAGCAAAAAGTGCAAGATCCATCTTTTCATTTATTCCAATGGGGGTTGATGACTTCATCTCAAAAATCCAAAATGCCTCTCTTTGTAATAGTTTTTTTATGACGGTTACCCCTCTCATATGAGATAGAACCCACTCAAAGCCCAGGAACTTAAAAACAGAAAGAGAATGTTTTGCAAACTTAAAAATGGCGAGAAACTGGAGAAGTGCAGTATTGTCTCCTTATGGCACTCATGTGTGTTTGGATTCCTGGAGTAGGAAGTAGATACAGAGAGGCGGATCAATACACAAACCTGACAATTCACAGTCTCTTTGTATGACATGCGAGTAGTTGTTGATAACCTTTTACATTTCTGAACTCAAAGGACTGAATAAGGCCTCTTTAGATCTCATTCTCTTAGTTGTTGAACATACACAGACATAACAAAGATAAAAGAAGAAATTGCTGAAACCAGAGCTTCAACTTTTTCCTCTTATAGTTAAGCTGACTTCAACTTCAAGCTGACAGCAATTAAAACTTCTTAATTCGTGTATGTTCTGGTTAGACGAGGAACATCCCATCACTCCGAAAAGGGGGTGCTAGCCAAAGGACAACTTGATCTTTAATCACACTGGCCAAGAACTCCAACTCCACAAGTCTCTTGAACAAAGGGTTGAGTTTTTCTCTTACCAGAACTAGATTCCTTTTGTTATGAAAATGTAATTGTTTAAATTTCGATTGAAATGTTTCTTTGAACAGATACGAGAATAGATCCAGAAAATGTGTCTACCTGTAGTGGTCAGTGGAAATTTAAGCCTAAGAGGACCTTTTGCCCTCATGTCACGAACCATTCAATTAAGACTTTGTGTAGATTAGTGGAAAGAGATGTTGACAAGTTAATTTATGATTCTCCTGAAAAAAAAAAGAAAAAGTTCAATCCGTTGACATCTGAAAAAAGATGCTCTCTATAAATTGTGTAGAGATAAGGTCATAGTAGTTAATCCTGATGATTAATCCATCTTTTCAACAGTTCTACTAAGCCTGTGTTTTACATTTTGGATGTTTTACATTCTGGATGACCTATAGTGGCAGGTATTAATAGTCTGACAGTCAGAGCTACTGCCCAATTTTGTGGACTTTGTTTTGAGGTGTTTAGTAACATATTTGCCATTTACCTAAGGGAAACTAGTGATAATCTGGATAAAAACATCATACATTCCTCAATGAATGTTACCTCTCTGTACAGTAATTCCCCCCATACTGAGGGTCTTTTGGCATAGAAATATTTATTGTTGATATGAGTGAACTTGTTCTGAGAAAGAATTTTCAAGTATGGCCCCTGATTATGGCAACCTTGATTATATTGAAGACATCTGGAATTCTAATCCTTTTATTGAAATTTTGGTTTTGTTTAAAAGATACATTTATGCTTGTTTTTTTTGACTTATAAAGGCTCTGTTAGTGATTTTGAAAATGTTGCCTTATACACTCTAAAAAATGCTGGGTTGTTTTAACCCAATTTTGGGTAAAATATGGACAAACCCAAACTTTGGGTTAAAAATGTCTTTTAAATGTTAACCCAATAGGCTCTATGCACGAACCCTGCTGACGTGTGTTCGAACGAATCTCAGTCAGCGTCTTTACTTCCGGAACCGCGTTCTGCAGGCCAAGTGTATAGGCGGCAAAACTGTAATAAAATCAAGGGGGTAATCCATCAGCCGGAAGCTGAAGCTCCCTCCGGGGGCTGTCATTGTAGCCCACTATCACCTGCTGTTAGCATCCCATTGACTCCCATTCATTTTGGCGTCACTTTGACAGCGAATAACTTTACATCTGAGGCGTCCAAAGACTCCATGTATCCATTATTTATTTCTAAAGAAACACGACAATGTATAAAAGGCTCCATTACTTTGTATGTTACGTTATGGCCACGTAGAAGCCGTTCTTGTAAAAATAGGCTAAAACTTGCGTCATAACTACTCGACTGTCAGTCGCACAGTAAAAAATTACCGTATAGACAGGAAGAGAAGCTCGCACAGCCTCACAGGCAATCTTTTACTGTCTAAAAGTCAGCCCATGGCATAAATAGAAGCAAAATGACAAAATAACTAATCAGAATACTTACCAAAAGTTGCTCCAGGTCGCGATTCGCCGTCTCTGTGCACGATTAAAATTTCTCTTGGCATGGCTACTATAAGTCGGTCAGTTTGCTTACGTTAAAACTACGTCGTCAAGCTCAGTTTGAGCCTGCGCAGAACGCCCTGCTATCAGGACGTGAGTGCCCATGTTGAGCTTCAGCTCTCTCCGTTGAAATCAACGGGGTCGCTGTGTCCATTTCTTTTACTGTCTATGAATAAAATCCGTTTTCTCAGAAACGGAGACAACGATTTAAGAAACGCTGATTCACTAGTCGAATTTCGTACGATATGAGAGAATACTAACACTCAAAGTTGTTGATTTGGCTCGAAATATATAATTTAAATAACTTCTCTTTTTTACTCTTGCGTGACAGCTAACTGCCTCACAGTGTTGTTAACATCATTCACGTTAACCGGAGGACGTTTTTATAAACAGCGAGTGTAATTTGACACTATCTCCACCTAACGCAAAACCGGCTTATGACCATAGACTGACGCAGCACTGGAAGTGAGTGGGTGTGCTGAGACAAATATGGAAGCGATCGTGCATAGAGCCTATTACTGGATTTGTCGATATTTGATTCAAATTTGGGGTGAAAAAAAAACCAGCATTTTTAGAGTGTACTGTAAATGAATTGCCTTAGATCATCCATCAAGTTCACTTATCATGTGGGTACAACAACAGATATACATTTTTGGATACAAACATTTCTGCCATTAATGGTCATTTTGTGTCTTCTTTGTATGGAAAAGAAAAATTTAGAATGAGACTAAAAATAGTCTTTTACAATGCCAAGAGTGCTCATCCAATGTCTTTGAAACGTGGTTTAACTTACAGTCAGTTCATGAACCTTTATCGTATAATCTCTTGTATCTGTACAAACTGCAAACTGTTCAAAGGGTTTTAACGATTCCAGATGAAGAATAAGTGTCTTATCAAGTGAAACGATCGCTCATTTAATAAATAAATAACAAAGTTTAAGTTTTATAAGCTCAAATGGTCGCCTTGCTCTGTTCTGTGACGCACGTTTGTGACTCTCTTGTTCGAACTCATTCATCAAAATGAACAAAAATTTGTCTGAGTCATTTGGTTCATTCAACGAACGAAACAAATGAATTGACTCGGAAAAAGATTTGTTCATTTTGAACCAATGTTTGTTCTATGAGCACTGTAGAAAAGCTATGGGGTATCAGGTCAAACATACTGAATTGATTTAGCTACAAATGCAAACTTGATTATGTTTTTCAGCTTAATTGATCATGGGACACACATAGGAAAATTTATAAAAGCAGTTTGGGCTGTAGCATGGGGCCTTGCACCCCATAGTTCGCAGAAATTAATCTACAAGCACCAAAATTGGCACAGATGTAGCTGAGGGTATACTGAAATTATTTAGCCAGGGCGCCCGAGCCAATGGTCACTGAGACCAAGACGGCTGCCAAATCCAAAATGGCCACCACCTGAAAGGGGATTCAGCTGCATATTTTGAACCAGATGAGATACAAAAACAAAATTGATGTCTTTTTTACCTTTTCTGGCAATGTGAAACCCCCCAAATTCCCTAAATTCAATATGCCCACTGTTCAGATATACTGGGTCATAAACATAAACATTCCCATGTGTTTTCCAGGATAAATTAAGCTGAAAAACATATCAAGTTTGTATTTATAACTCAAGCGATTCAAAAGTTATAGCCGGAACCCTTTACGGGCAACGACCATATTGGATTTAGCTGCCATATTGGCCCCGAGGGTCACTGGCTCCGGCGACCCATCTAAATAATTTTGGTATTACCTGAGCTACATTTGTGCCAAATTTGGCGCTTTTAGATGACTTTACGTGAAAATTACCTATTTATGTGCTTAAATTACTGTATATCTGTTTCAAAAACTTACAACTGAATGTTTAACATTCTATTTGTTGTCAAAATAAATTCGCCGCAAATAAGGCAATCAATGTCAGAATGTAAAATTAGTTTTTAAATGCACATTTAAATGAGATTCATTTTCCACTGTCTCAGATATCTACTATTCGCCATTTACTGTTGAACTGCTGAAGTTCCCTCAGCACCTGTATCTTTTGCGTGCCTGTTTGACATGCATCTGGCACTAGCGCAAAGTTGGCGTACATAACTGAAACATCTCCTGTACATTTTGGCCGTAAAGTGACGGTTCTACGTCAAAATAAATGCAATACGTAAATATTTATTTATTCTTTCTGCCTTCATGATAGGATAGCTGGGAGAGAGGGGGGGATTGGGAAAGCATATCAGCAATATATGTTGGCACGCTATTGACGCTGACAAAATAAACGCAATTCTTGTTGAGAAAAAAAAAATGAAAACAACACCGAAACCATTGGGAGCAGAGTAGCCAAAGGGGTGGCTTAGGTCAATAGTGGGCACCGCCACCCCCAAGTTCCGCCCACGGGCACCACAAGGCACTGTTCAAGCTTCATAAGTGTGAAGTAGTGCATTTAGGAATAGCGGAGCAGAGCCAGTGGTCATTCTGTAGGCAAACATCAGAGTCTTGAATTTGAAGCGAGTGACTATTGGCAACGATTGCAAATTGATGAAAAAAAGGTGTGATATGCACTCTTTTCGGGTCATTAAAAACCACACTCGACAAAGATAGTAGGGTGATTGGAAAGGATGAGTTTGGAGAATTCTGCCTCCCAGAGCAGAGAGAAAGAGGGGAGAGTGTGTGTGTTTGCTGTTAAGATGTGTTTGTCAGTTTGTGGTGTGAAGGTTGTTTTATTTATGTAGAATGTGGTTTTCAAGTCTTCAGCTGTTAGAGGAAGTTGCGGAAGGAGGGGGAGGATAAACCATAGAGGAAAAGGTTTTCAAAAACCTGCGAATAATATTAATTGTGTTGTGGTAGCATGTCATTTGAGCAGTGGAGACAATTGCAGAAGGAAAAGAAGAGTGACTGATACAAACTAAGGTCAGTGGGATCTTTCAATATGCACCACTTTCTATCTGCCACCCTGAGTTTAACTTTAGAACAATGCTCATGGAGAATCAGATAGCCAGGCGGCAGAGGGGGTTGTGTGGAATGGCCTGGATGAAAGGGGGCAAAAGTTGTCTAATCAAGATGTTAGACTCAAGCAAAGATGATCAGTAGCACTGTTAGTATCTATGAGAACTGATTAGGGGGAGGAAGTGTGGATGAAACCATAGATGATAGGCAGGAAGGTGAGCATGAGCAAGTTATACCCGAAAGGAGCTGTGGAGTGGAGTGTGTGTTGTGTCAGGAGCCAGGTTGAGGTTAAGAGTGAGGAGGAAGTGATCCGAGGTGTGCAGTCAAGTAACCACCTATCAGTGGAGCAGTGTATAAATAAGGACCAGTTGGTTACTTGATTAGTGAATAGCTGCAGTAGACACTCTCTCTCCATATATGAAATTTAATATGAAATTTTAATGTAAGTTTCAAAGGCTAGTTTAAGTTTTGAATATAAAGATGATTATTTAAAGTCGATTCAATAGCTAAATTTGATTACAAGTTACTGAGCTTGCTATTTGAATTGATCGACAGAGGGAAAATTAGATTACATAAGTCTGTTACCACTTTCAAAAATGCAGCGCAGCAAAAAAACCCTATATCTCAAAGTTGCAGCCGGGAATTCTGCAAATAAGATGGTTTATGCATGCTGTAATAATCAGGTTGACAGGTAATAATAATTTGCTGGGGTGTTGGGACACTGAACAATAGCCCACAACACAAAGATGAATGGTCTCTGAGAGTCTGATCAACGAGCAGCCAGAACAGAAGCAGAATGGCACAGAACAGGCCATCTACTACAGATGCACTTTAAAGGGCTGTTTCATACTTCATGTGGGTTCTTGTGTTATATACAGTAGGTCAATCATACAAGCATTGATTTCTAAATCAATGAACAATATTCTTCATAAATACCAGTTTTTCCCTGAGGATTTGAGCCGGAATTTCCAATAAATACCACAGTAATAAAATCTTGAGCTTCATAGAGTATGTTCTTTGCTCCAGTGATCAAGGGCTATTTGTTTTAAAGACATAACACAGGGGTGAGGGGAGGGGGGGATGGTTTGGGGTAACACTTTCTATTCTATGAAGCTCATGCTTCTAATGAATTATAGCCCTATTTATACTCATTCATAAGTATTACTATTCTATAAATATATTCATAAAGACTCATTAAGACCTATACTGCATTATAAGAAAAGTTATTAATACATTTATATAATTTTTTTTAATTACTTATAAGTCATGCATTTGCTTTTTCAAAATGCATTCTTATAATCCGTTATGACTGGCTTCAAGCCAAGGTGAGCAGAATGAGCCTGTTGAGTCTAAAGATGTTTCTGAGCGCTCTCTCAGCCCGCCTGCTCTGCATATGACGAGATGCTGGATGTTATATCCCCCACCTTGAACAGATTAGATCTGCCATGGAAGCGAGTTTACTCACACTTGCTTGGATGAATGCTTTTTGTCGGGACATAACCGCCAAGCTCGTACGACCCTTCCCTTTCTCCCCATCTTCACGCTTAGGTGGAGAGATCTTGGGGAAAGCTATATTCAGCTCGCATCAGTCATAAATCTGGTGGGGCTCTGACACGTTTACATATGGCCCTGAAGCTGATGTCTTTGGCAGTATGCTTTTAATACCAACATCTGCCTTACTTGATGGTAAACTCTTCTTAATCTGGTGAATTATCATGTTGAGGCCTCCATCCTTATAGCTTAAAGGGATACTTCACCTCTGGAAAGATGAATGTGTATTTAAAATGGGTCATTTATGTAGAAGAAATGTGAAATTATTTTTGAATTTGGAGCTTTCTAGACTGAGAAAAGGCAGAAAATGTATTTTTGGCTTATGTGGATGAAACACAACAACTCCCAGAATGCACTTGCTTTGCTGCCCTAGGAGGCCACTCCTATCTGTAACAGAGCGCAGTAGTTAAAAATTCTAGGGTACTAGTGAGTCTCCATGATGAGTCTGCCCGAAAATGTGTTTCGAGATCACCCAAAGTGTCCGGGATTCAGCTTTTGCATTCTACAGTCGGCATTCATTATGTTTACTGTGGCGAGCAGGACGAGGCTATAGGGCCGCGGGAGAACGCGAGGCCGGTGGTGTTATTAGCGATGAGTGATACCTGTGACACGCACCGGTCTAATATCTCACAAGGAGGAGCGGTAATTTTCTTAGAAATGTTACAACAATATAACATCAAGCAATCACTTGTTTAGCGTTCATTTAACAACGCATTCTCATCCTTTAGCGTCATATAGAACGTTATGTGACAAAACGGCGCTATACTACGCACATGGCACCCGTTATCGTTAATATAACACGCTCTGAGGGCTAAGTTTAGGTGTGGGGTAGGGTCTGCGTGTCATATTCACGCTAAAGGATTTATGACGTCTTGGGTTCGCGTGTTATATGAACGATAAAGGGTGCCATGTGCGTAGTATAGCGCCGTTTTGTCATATAGCGTTTTATGAGACGCTAAAGGATGAGAACGGGCTGTCATTTAAACACTACATTCAGATTCACCAATCGGAATGAATTCAGTTAGATTGCTATTTGTAAGGGATATGAGGGTGGAAAGCATGGTAATTTAAAAACACAACAGGTTTTCTACTAATACAAAGCTTAATGCTAAATCCTGAAGTATGCCTTTAACAGTGTTGCCAAATTCCTAGGCTCCCTATGTGACTCCTTGGAAGCTGCCCTGAACATTGAACATAGTTAGGCCTCCTCTTGCTTTAGAGACTTATCAAACTGAGACCTCCATTCTCTGAGCCAAATTATCAGTATGCCAGGTGGTCTAGGCTCTCTGTGAGCCCCTTTGGCTACTGAACTAACACAGTCTCATCCCAAGACATCATACAACTGACGCTTTTGACCATACGTCAACATCTGCCATTTTAGGGTACCCTTAAACATCGGTTAGATGACGATCCTGGGGCGTCATCAACTGACGTTTTACCTTTAACGTCAGTTAGGTGACGGGGTAGGTTTAGGATTAGATAACATCATCTAACCGACATTTAAGGGTACCCTAAAACGGCATATGTTGACGTATGGTCAAAAGCGTCAGTTGTATGACGTCTTGGGATGAGACTGCGCTGACTGAACTTAGTGTGGAATGTTGCTAGGCCTCCTCTCCTTTTGAGTATTGTTGTTCTGAGGCCTCCACTCTGCAGAAGTTTGCAGCCCTTTTGGATCAGGTAGTTAGGCTCTCTGGAGCCTCCTTGATAGCTGTTCTCTATTAGGATGTAGATAGGCTTCCTCTTACTTTGAGAATTGGTTTGATATGGCCTCTGTCCTTGGAGCCAAAATGCCTTTGGGATAGAGCGTTGCTAAGCCTCTTTGAGGTCCGCTCTTCAGGGCTGTGTCTAAACAAAGAGTGCCAAGTGGTTAGGCTCTTTGGAAACCACCTTGGAAGCTGGCCTGAACACAGAATATAGTTTGGTTTCCTCTCTTTTAGAGTCCAGTTGAGGCCACTGTTATTCAGAAGCTCCGGTCTATGACTATATTCCCTAGAAGGTATTCTTAGGAATACCAAGCTCTTGAGCTTTGACTGTAAATGGTTTTATAGCTTGAGCTCTGGCCGTAGGGAATTAGTAATGATGCTGGTGTTTACTTCAGGGATGGGGACTCCTTTGAGTCAGCCAATAATGCACTCATCTCTTCAGTATGGCAGCAGGGGTATTCATTCCCCAAAGTTCCTCTAGGGGATGCACTGTGAGTTCCCTTTCAAAAGGGAACATCTCAGGTTACGCATGCAACCACAGTTCCCCCTTTATTGACCCAGGCAAATAACGCACATATCATAAGTGTCATCGGGTGCACCATTAGTTCCTCTAATCATTCCCACTATAGATTTATACAGTGAGGAAAATAGGTATTTGAATACCCTGCTATTTTGCAAGCTGTCCCACTTAGAAATCATAGAAGGGGTCTGAAAGTATCATCGTAGGTGCATGTCCACTGTGAGACACATAATCTAAAAGAGAATCACAATGTATGACTTTTTAACTTGTATTTGTATGTAACAGCTGCAAATAATAAATAAGATGGAGATCTTCTCTAGATCAGTCAGGTTTCTGGGCTGTCGCTGAGAAACACTGAGTTTGAGCTCCCTCCAAAGATTCTCTATTAGGTTTAGGTCTGGAGACTGGCTAAGCCATGCCAGAACCTTGATATGCTTCTTACAGAGCCACTCCTTGGTTATCCTGGCTGTGTGCTTCGGGTCATTGTCATGTTGGAAGACCCAGCCTCGACCCATCTTCAATGTTCTAACTGAGGGAAGGAGGTTGTGCCCCAAAATCTCGCAATACATTGCCCCGTTCATCCTCTCCTTAATACAGTGCAGTCGCCCTGTCCCATGTGCAGAAAAACACCCCCAAAGCATGATGCTACCACCCCCAAGCTTCACAGTAGGGATGGTGTTCTTGAGATGGTACTCATCATTCTTCTTACTCCAAACACGGTTGGAGTTATGACCAAATAGTTTATTTTGGTCTCATCTGACCACATGACTTTCTCCCATGACTCCTCTGGATCATCCAAATGGTCATTGGCAAACTTAAAGGGATGGTTCACTTTGAAATTAATTTTTGGTATGTTTTAGCTTACCTCAAGGGCATCCAAGATGTAGGTGTCTTTGTTTCCATTTTCAATTTTGACATTTTTTGGTCAAACCGTTGTCGTCTGTCAATCATATAATGCGGGTCTATGGAGCCCACCTCAAAGAGCATGCAGAGAGAAGTCAAAATTAAACATGATTTAATGACTTGTAAATGTAAGTACACATTGATGGCCTAAGACACGAAATGAGCGGTTTGTGTGAGAAAATGAACAGTATTTATATAGTTTTTACCTCTTGTTAACAGCTGTTGAACTGATCTGAATCAGATGTCCAACTGAACCGTCTCCAACGTGACGCTGGAAGTGATCGCGTGCGTATGTACGTCACACATTGTTTACACAGAGATTACGAAACATATTTAAATATACGGGAAATCGCAAGATGATTACGGTATATCTAAATATGTTTAGTGAAAGGTAAAACTTCCGAAATCTCCGTGTACAGGTCTTTGAGGGTCAGAATTCTAGCTGATAGACAGGTGTTCAAATAATTATTTGCAGCTGTATCATGCAAATAAATAGTTAAAAAATCATATATTGTGATTTCTGGATTTCTTTTTTAGATCATGTCTCTCACAGTGGACATGCACCTACGATGACAATTTCAGACCCCTCCATGTTTTCTAAGTGTGAGAACTTGCAAAATAGCAGGGTGTTCAAATACTTATTTTCCTCACTGTATATACAGTATAGATATAAGATAGATAAGATATACAGTATACACTGTAGATAGCTCAAGTGATCTCACACTAAAACAAACTAAAATAAAAAATGTGACAGGTTCTGAAACAAACAGGTAACATTTTACATTAGTTCTCAACTCTGGCCCTCAAAGTCTACTTTAATCCAACCCTATAATAATCAAAGACTAATCAAGGTCTTCAGAATTACTAGAAAGTTACAGGTAGGTGAGTTCGATCATTGGAGCTGAACTCTGCAGGAAAATGGTCCTCAAAGACCAATGAAGCCCTGCTTTACAATAAGTTCCACTTGCCTTACACAAATACAATTATTTTAGTCATCCACACAATGGTCACAATATTCTGGTACACAGTAGGCCTACTACTACCTGCTCATGTGATTCTTATTCAGTGCCCTCTCGCATTAGCAAACATCATAGCAATATTAGGACAGGAAATATGCAGTATATACCAGGAATAATAGTCCTACAGACCTTATGCACCAGAGAAACGTGGGCGCCGTCATCTTTAGAAAATTGTCTTTGAACTTCCGGTTCTGTATATTTCTATGGCATCGCTGTTAGCTGGTGAAGTGGATTTACTTATTGTAGAGTTAACAAAAGTTATCATGAGCATTGTAATGTTTATCATAAGGATTCTAAAGCAGATGTCTTAACAAATGTCAAACGGGATTTTCTTTACGAGCAGTTCATTCATACCTATGCAAGATTGCTGTGGAAATACAGACAGGAAGTCAAAAGACAACAAGCGCAACGCTGAAAAGGGGCGGGCCTACATAAGGTCTATAGAGTCTCATTTTAAAAAAGCTGGCCATAACGTCAGTGCTTTACAACACATTGGTATAGAGAAGGCAAAAAAAAGAAAAAAAACTTTAAGAGGAGGTAATTATGAGAAGTTCAAGGAGGAGGAATAAATGGGAGTGGAGGAAGAGGATGGTGAAGGCCAAAGAGACAAGCAGTGGCACTCTGGTTGCCCATGTCTTTGTCCATGGTATGACTATAAGGGAGTCTGTGCAACGAGTATAGCCAAACTTGAGTCGCCTCACCATTCCCTCGATCATAAGAACCTTCAGGGAGAAAAACAAGTAGATGTACTTCAGACTGTAACTTTTGAGAGATGTACTATGTGCTGTTACAATACATACATGTACTGTAGCTGTTTGCCCTATACTGCAGTCATAACATCACAACAAGAAATCCATCAAATTGCCTCATTCAGATAGTTTTCTTAATGCTTCCATTTTGTAAAAAGGATTTGTTGAAGTTACAGTAATCAGTACTTCTATTTTTCTAGGACACAGAGACGATGAAATGGAAGAAGCCTACCAAATATTTCAGTTGATGTGTGCCAGCGGGGAACAGGCATGCAGGTGGATTTTACCCCTCTGCCTGTGATGTGGACGAGATTCTCTGGCCTGACTGGAGACGGGATGCTGGGGCAGAGTATTTTTTTTGTTTGTTTGTTTAGTGTATTGTACTGTGCAGTACATTATGGAATAAAAAAAATCTTCAGAATGGATTTTAAAGGCAAAATAATAAAAATGAGAGTACTACTGTGGGATAAGAAAGCATTAAAAGAATTATCAAAATGTGACGAGATATAGTATGTATAACTTTGCAAAGGCACAGTATGGACCCAATTACAAATATGTTTTACTTTAGACAGAATATTTATATAGACAGCTGTCCACGACATTAGAAAGTCAGTTTGAGTATGCATCCATGGAGGACAGATTGATATACACTCACCGGCCACTTTATTAGGTACCCCATGCTAGTAACGGGTTGGACCCCCTTTTGCCTTCAGAACTGCCTCAATTCTTCGTGGCATAGATTCAACAAGGTGCTGGAAGCATTCCTCAGGGAGTTTGGTCCATATTGACATGATGGCATCACACAGTTGCCGCAGATTTGTCGGCTGCACATCCATGATGCGAATCTCCCGTTCCACCACATCCCAAAGATGCTCTATTGGATTGAGATCTGGTGACTGTGGAGGCCATTTGAGTACAGCGAACTCATTGTCATGTTCAAGAAACCAGTCTGAGATGATTCCAGCTTTATGACATGGCGCATTATCCTGCTGAAAGTAGCCATCAGAAGTTGGGTACATTGTGGTCATAAAGGGATGGACATGGTCAGCAACAATACTCAGGTAGGCTGTGGCGTTGCAACGATGCTCAATTGGTACCAAGGGGCCCAAAGAGTGCCAAGAAAATATTCCCCACACCATGACACCACCACCACCAGCCTGAACCGTTGATACAAGGCAGGATGGATCCATGCTTTCATGTTGTAGACGCCAAATTCTGACCCTACCATCCGAATGTCGCAGCAGAAATCGAGACTAATCAGACCAGGCAACGTTTTTCCAATCTTCTATTGTCCAATTTCGATGAGCTTGTGCAAATTGTAGCCTCAGTTTCCTGTTCTTAGCTGAAAGGAGTGGCACCCGGTGTGGTCTTCTGCTGCTGTAGCCCATCTGCCTCAAAGTTCGACGTACTGTGCGTTCAGAGATGCTCTTCTGCCCACCTTGGTTGTAACGGGTGGTTATTTGAGTCACTGTTGCCCTTCTATCAGCTCGAACCAGTCTGGCCATTCTCCTCTGACCTCTGGCATCAACAAGGCATTTCCGCCCACAGAACTGCCGCTCACTGGATGTTTTTTCTTTTTCGGACCATTCTCTGTAAACCCTAGAGATGGTTGTGCGTGAAAATCCCAGTAGATTAGCAGTTTCTGAAATACTCAGACCAGCCCTTCTGGCACCAACCATCATGCCACGTTCAAAGTCACTCAAATCACCTTTCTTCCCCATACTGATGCTCGGTTTGAACTGCAGGAGATTGTCTTGACCATGTCTACATGCACTGAGTTGCCGCCATGTGATTGGCTGCTTAGAAATTAAGTGTTAACGAGCAGTTGGACAGGTGTACCTAATAAAGTGGCCGGTGAGTGTACATTCTAGTGAAGGGGCTTTCAAAATAGAATTTAAAAACCCTGGGTGGTCCAAGAAAAAATCCACAATAAGGCTTGTGAAGGCATAATTATTGTTGTCCTTTCACAAAATAAATGGGTCTGCATTCATACAAAATAATACCAAAAATATTAAGGCAGCTAAATTGTATCACAATCTTTGAAATGTGCTGAAGAGGAAGAAAGAAAATATGAAGACACTTCCATAGAAAAAGATAAAAAATAATCATTTTAATAAAAAATACATTTATATATTTATATTATATACTATAAATTTTGCATCATTATGTTTTTTTAACAAAATAAGGATTCCAAGGTTCTAATTTCTAAAGCTATTTGGAAAATGGAACTAATGAACATGTGAATGGGAACACAGGGTTATCGGACAACTCGCTTTAGTCTACCTAAAATTACAACAGCATAAATGTAAGACTAGGACTAGCTTCCATTCTTGACTGAATCTTCAGGTCATCAGCAGCAGGGTGAAGCATGGTGTTCCATCATGCACAACACAGAATTTGTCAGGGTAACAAATACTACAAGTCCTGTTCTCAAATTGCCAGGACAAAGGAGAGGACGGCGGACAACGTACCATGATGAACACAGAAGCAGCATCTATGTGATACCCACACACATACGATACTGAGCATTCATAAAGTAAGGGTGCTACAGTCAAAACACAACACAGTTAGACTGCCATTCAGTTCTACAGGCTGTCTTATACTTCTAACATTTCTGCGTCTTTTACAGTTTTATTTCATCTTTTGTTATTCGTTGGTCACTGTTCAAGCAGATCTATTCATGTAGTTTGAAACACCTCACTGCAGATCTTTTGCATGTGTTGTCGCAACAAAACGTTATGATGCCAAAGATGCCACAACACTGTGCAACCTTATAGGAGAAACTAATTGAGTCTAGTGCTGTGCCAACCACATTGAAACAAACACGTTAACAGTTTGTGATTTGTAAAAAATGAAAAGGTTCAGTCACTTTAATTGTGCTTTGGAGGTCTCCTGATGCATTTTCAAGCGCTTTGTCTTTAACTTTCAGATCGGAAGCATTGTGCAAATAATAATAAAAATAATAAAACTGTTTTGTGACTTCACTGTCACGCCAGCAAAATCAATTGGTTTAAAATGATTCATGAGCAAAGTACAAAAATAATAATACTAAAGGCAGAGAGAGGGTCTTAAGTCTCTCAGCATGGGGGACAGAGCATGATAGTTTAACATGAAGGGCTTTAACATATAATACATCAATTTAACATACTGTACATACATTTCAAATAGGTCAGGTTTCAATAGCTCTTATTCTATTGTAAGTGACCCACACAAAACAAATTAAATTAAAAAAGCAAATGTAAAAGGAACTATTCCAATCAGATGCACATATATAACCAAAACATCTGACAATATATACATACGTACGGCTTTCATAAGTCTGTCTATTCACTTCTCGTATAAAATTATGAAAAATGACAAGCAGCACCTTGTTTTCCATCTGTTGCAATTCACTGGAAAATAAAAAGCGGGTTCTTTAAAAATTGACCTGTGTGAACCTGTATTGCACCCTAAGAGAGAGATTTGTGGAGGAACAGTCACTGTCTTATGCTTGTATAACACACACACACACACACACACACACACACACACACACACACCAGATCTGGAGGTAAAATGTGCTTGTTAGGATAGATTCCTGGTTGGCCCTTAGTGTCCCCTCTGTGCTCTCAACAGTCTTTTAGAGCATGAGGATTTTTCCAATCCATCATCGTCTGCAAAAAAGAAAATAGATAAAGAATTGATGCATAGAAATTGACAAAAACTTAAACTAAACTAATGCACTGGCTAGACAACAATACAGGACAATATGATATAATCAAAAATGGGAGCGATGAAAAATAGGAAAAAGGAAAAATCAAAAAATAAACATTATAATTAAAAGCTACACAAAAAAATGCCAGGAGAGCAATTTGTAATGCAGTACTGCACAACTAAGTAGTGAAGGTGTAAAAACTTTTTTTTTCTTCTTGCAGGCAGCAATAAATCAAAATGTGCTGACTTTGGAATAACTCACACACAACACTACAATTTTTTGTAGACTGAGCCCCCTCTCGGGATGTTTTCTTGCAGCAGAAATGTCTACAACAGATGGAAAATGGGGATAGGTACTGAAAGTGATTAAAATTAGCATGAGTATTCCCTGGGGCATTATTGTTACATTTAAGGTTATTGACTGAAATTAGAGTTAATGCAACATCTCTGTACAGGGTTCAAGAAAACTGCCTGAAGGCTCAGCAAACAAATTTGTCTCTTCTCCTGGTTCGAGGGGTTATTTTCACTGTAGGCTGAGTACAACACATTCAAATGTTGTAACTAATGGCACATTAATTCCATGCAAGTTTTTTAAGCAGCATGTGACATGATGTGGGAAAGCATCACAAACTGTTTGATGAAACATAATGAGCATTTGTGAGGTGGTTTAAAAAGAATCACCTTGCCCAGCTGGAAAATATAATCAGTGTATGGAAAATCCATTTTGGTCATCTGCTTAATGGTAACATACTAGTTTGGAATGGGTGCTATGAACAAAGGACAGACTCATGCTGCAGATGATGAGTTTATAAGGAGAGGTTAAACTATCAGTAGGAGGCAGCACAGAACAACAAAAAAGAAAGACTGTCCTACCTTAGCTTGACCGAGCCATAAGAGTCCAACAGTTGTGTACTGGCTAACTCCAGATTCCAGTCATACATCTCTAGAATCTTATGACACTCCACTCTCGTCTTCAGCCCCAGACAGAAGAGCTGCTCCACCTGGGAACCAAAGAAGGGAAACATGAAAAAGAGTCATTTAAGGCATTAGGTTCTAAATGAACATCATGGATATACTTCCAAAATGATAAAATTACAAATATAGCTGCAAGCAGCAATTAAGGGGCCAATCACAAAGAAGGCACAGTAAATCATGCAAGCATGGTTGGGCATCATGGGAAATCCATAATGTTTTGACAGCATGGTCTGAAGATGTTACGATTCGATTTCGGTGAAAAGAAAATCAAAATGGTAGATATGACAAAATCGGCCAACTATGACAAAATCTATATTTATGTTCTCAGCTTGACCCAAGGAATCTATTAAAGGGATACTCAACTTTTTTTTTTTTTTTTTTTTTTTTGGAAATTGGCTCATTTTACAACCCCCCCCCCAGAGTTAAAATGTTGAGTTTTACCGTTATTGAATCCATTCAGCCGATCTCCGGTTCTGGCAGTACCACTATTAGCATAGCTTAGCATTCATCATTGAAGTGGACAAGACCATTAGCATTTCTCAAAAAAAAAAAAAAAAAAAAACCTGGAAATCGTTCTACCATAGCTACAGAGACCCCCTTTTTTTTAGCCAAACCGTCCTATAAGCAAAAATTTAAATATTTCATATCTCCTGACCACTAGGAGGCAATGCGCCGAAACAGTGCAGGTACCCTCAGGTCATAGTTGTCATAACAAAAACCAAGTTTGGTCAGAATATATATATATATATATATATATATATATGCAGAAAATATAGCCTTGCGTTCATTTTGGCAAGCTCTCCCTTGAATTTGTTTGCAATTCCATAACTTTTGTCAACCTGCTCTAAAGATGATCTGATTAAATTTCCGTGAAAATCGGCCAAGGAGGAGTTTGGAAAATTCTAAATGGTGGAATCCAAATTTGCTATGGTTACTCTTCAGACGGTCCTCTATCTGTGTGCCAAATTTCATAACTTTCCCATACGCAGTTATATGGGCTGCCATAGACTCAAGAGAGAAAAAGAAGACCTTTGGTGCTTGGCCCCTAATTAGATTACAATTAACCAGCCAGTGAATCAAAACAGCTGTGATGGCTGTTACCTTCAAGTAGTGTACAGCCTTTTGCACATTCCAGCTGTGATTCTGTAAAGCCACCTGGCATTCCTCAATTGTTACTCCATGGACAGCCTCCTGCACCTAAACAGGGCAAATCCAATTTATGAACTTAAATCCATAGATGGCCAGTAAAGGAGTGCTTTGGATAATCAGAGAGAATAATGTGAGCCTAATTCATTACTTAATTATATAATTAATTAACAGACAGCTCAGTTTCAAAAGCTATGAACTGCTTTTCTGTGCTACAGCCTGTGCAGGCAATCACTAAGGCCATTTCACAAGATCACACCATAAAGTAAAAAAATATGCGTATTTGGTGTGCTGTCCGAGGAGAGGGCTGCAAGCTCAGAATTTCGCCTGAACCCAGAACAAATGTAATTTGCAAAACAACGCATAGCATAACAAAAACAATTTTAATTGAATTAAATAAAGAAACCAGTTTGATCACTGGTAGAGTGGTGTGGAGAGTAAAGACAGTGTATTTAGCTTTTAAAGGGATACTCCACCCAAAAATGAAAATTCTGTTATCATTTACTGAGTTTCTTTCTTCTGCTGAACACAAAGGAAGATATTCTGAAGAACGACTGGAACTTTGGCACCACTGACTTCTATAGTATTTTTTTTCTACTATGGATGTCAATGATGCCAAACAACTGTTTGGTTACAATCATTATTCAAAATATCTTCCTTTGTGTTCAGCAGAAGAAAGAAATTCATACACATTTGCAACAACTTGCAACTTGAGTAAATGATGACAGAATTTTAACTTTTGTGTGGAGTATCCCTTTAACACGATTTAGAATCTGCATGTATCCACACTAATTCAGCTTCTTCCTAAATATAATTACCATTTTGCTGTCTTGAACACATTTTCTCAGGTAACTCACTGCTAAACATTCTGAGATTGTCTTCACCCAAAATTATATCTTAGATTTTCCCCTAAACAACTAAATAAGCATAAAGGGGAGGGAGTGTTTGTTTTTTTTTTGTTTTTTTTTAGGGTTGCCGTAATGAAGTTATCCAAGGAAACTCATTCGGTTATGAAACAGAAAATTGGGCTATCTGCATGCTGCACTATTATAATTATTAAGATAATTACTCTGGTCAACACTGACAGTCCAAGTTCCTCATAAATCATTATTCTAACATTCAAAAAGAACATGACTGCTTATGTTAGAAGCACACAACTTTTTCTAAACGTTCTGAAAGAGAACCACCAGTAATAAAAAGGATCCGTTTAATATAAACCTCAAAATCTCTCACCAGTCTGACTTTGTCGTGGTTGCTGGTGCTGTCAGCCCTGTTAAACGAGCCATCAGAGCTTACTCGGCACAGGCTGTGAGAGTTCTTTAGCCCACCTCTAAATCCAGAGCCTGTCAAACTGCTGTTGTTATTGGTGGAGAAATTGGACTTGAGTTCCCCTTGTTGATGGACCATGGGCTTAACAGTAGCTGTGTTTATCTGCTTCTTCTCCTCACCGCTCTCTGCCTCTTTAAAGAACTTATCGTAGCGGTCCAGATACGGAGGCCTCTCAGGCAGGAGGTAGTAATGCGTGTTGCTGACCTTCTTGCCATCACGTACAATAGGCAGAATGCAGGGCCCTTTGGCTTGCTCCTTATCTTTGCCCTGTGCCTGGATGACCTTGGGAGCAGCATATTTGGGATCAGACGCGAAGCTCTGAGTGGTTGGCATGAGTTTAGCAGGTGAGGTGGAGAGGTAGGATGGGCCGCAGATGGAGGCGGCTGAGCAGAGGCTGCTGCGAGTCTGAGGGGAGCCCACGTGTGGACTCGGCGTGCGTGAGCCAGACTGAGAGAGGGGGTCTCGTGGGGGAATCTGGGGTGGACGCTCCGTATCCTCAATTCCTGAGACTGGGGAAAGCTCACCAGACCAGCGGGCATAATCGCCACCAGCACGTCTGACTGGACGGGGTGGTATGGGGATGCGTGGGGGTATCTGGGGCTTGTCTTCAGAAAACGTTAGGACAATCTGGCGGTGTGTCTCCAGACAAGGGCTGGTAGAGCTCACAGGTACATTGAGGTGCCTCATACACTCCTGCTGCAGCTCTTGGAAGATCTCAGCAGACTGCGAGAAGGTGCAGGCATTACTCGGCCTGCAGGGCAAAAACAAATTGTCCTCGACATGAGGTTTGCACTCACTGGTGGGAGTGCAGGGCGTACGTGGAGAGCATGGTTCATCAGCTCCACGTTCCGCACTGTTGATAGAGCTCACTTCAAAGTCATCCTCATCTTGTGCTACATCGTCATAGGCTGGGGGTGGAGGAAGGGGCCGGGCGTCCCAGTCCACCACTGGGGTGGGGTGAAGGGGGCGGGGTAGAGAGCGTGAGGGGCTCTGAGGAGGAGTCCTGTCCAAAATGTTCTCTGCTTCAAGGGCCAGTTTAGCAAGGGTTGGGATCTGGATTTCCATCACAGGAGAGGGTGAAGGTGTGATCGATGGAAACTCCTCTCCAAAGTCTATGAGAGAGACTTCTGTGGGAGTGCTGCCCCCTGGAGTCCGCACACCGTATGTCAAACGATCACCTAATTTGGTTGCAGAGACCCAGGCGGCTGGTTTGAGTTTAAGGCCCTTCTTCTTCAAAGAGAGTCGCCGAAGACCTGATGAAGTTTGGTCCTCATCCTCAGCAACAACGTCATAGCAAGGTTCTGGTCACATGACAAAAACACAGGCAAACAAATATGAACTGTTGAGCATGAAATGTAATGTAATGACAGAGAAACTGTTAAAGAGAGATAAATAGAGAGCATACACGATGAAGAGTCAATGAAAGTATAGTATATCTTACATTCCTTAAGAGAAACTAATGAACGCCAACATGTCTTATACCCCCTTTTTCACCAATATTTGGGTGGGAGCCACCCCAAGCAATTCAACAAAGAGTCTAGGTTTGGCAGGTCTTGTTGAATGGGAATGCTAATGTATGAATGGGAATGCTCTTTGCTGTCTACATAAAAAAAAATGGCTATGCTGGAAATATCAGTTCCAAAACGAGTCCAAAGGTGCTATTAAATCAGTAAATTGTAAAAAAATATATATTATTTTCACCCACTATAATCAACAAAATTTTTCTATATTTTAAGGACCAAATGTAATACACAAGCTTTTTGCCGCAGCTACTCCAGACACTCGGAAACAGGGGTAGGGCTCAATGCTAAATATATTTTCAACTGGCACGGTCAGGCCAGTGGTTAAAATATTTACTGGGCCTGTCAAACATTTTAACTGAAAATATCAAACATTTTCATCACGAAAGTAATAAATAAAATAGAATAGTTATTGTTTTTTGGTTGTTTTAACCAATGTAACCGTACCTAAATAAGGTAATGATACCAAAATTGTACACACCAGAGACAAATCAGATACAAGTATTTGTTATATTTAAAAAAAATTATCTTTAAACCCCCTCACCAACTACAAAACAAGGTGTCTCTGACAACCCCCAAAGTATTAGAACCAGGCATCAGGTAGCCATGATGACTTAAAAGATTAAAGAATGCAGAGCTCCAAAGTCATTTGAATCAGGACATATTAAGACCCATAGCCCTTAAAACTGACTTTCCTGGATTAATTTAAAAATGAACTAATCTATAAATGAACATGCATCCAAGAACATTGTGTGTATGATTATTACGTTCATGTGTAGTGTCTCTTGAATGGTATCTTGTTTTAAGCATGTTCTACGATAGAACCAACAGTTAATGTAACCCCACTCATTTCATGGTTGCAATCAAATTAATGCTCATTTAACGACTTGCACTTTGGTGGAACTCATAGACCTCATATAATGCAGTGCGTGTTTGTAATATTAATCTGAGTATAAACGGACACTAGCTGGTGGATCCATTCTGTCCATGCTCCATAAGAACTCTCTCAACTATAACAGTCAAACTAACAACACAACTCTGTCATAATTTGTCTTTATTCAACTCATTCAACACGTGTTATTGCCTGTATGTGTTTGTTTAAATTAGTTGTGTTCGTGATTAGTTAATCAAACTTGTGCATAATACATATTTGGTTCTGATTCTCTGCTTGCAGTAAAGTCAATGCATGGTGTTGTTATACGCTCTAAGCACAGCACTTGCCAATAATTATTTTTCTGTGGCCATGAAAAATACCCTTTTCTTAGAATTCATAATCAATACTAAGTGTTCACTGGATGAACAGATTACTTGATTGTAATATTAGTTAGGCTACAATCAGATTTAATCAGATGAACTAATCCAAATATTAATAAATCAATCATAAATTATTTGCAGATCCCTGTTGAGCACCAGCTCCGTAACCAGCGTTATTTTGGTGAAAAATAGGTATTATGGGATCAGACGTTTACCAAAAGTCATATCAGCACGAGACCACAGCATATACACAACAAACATAAGAACTAAAAAGCAGGACCAATTGGGATTGAAGCAGAGGGAGAAAGAGAGCAAAAAAGGCGTACAATTCAGATGTACAGTAACTTTGAGAAGGGGTACTATGAGTAAACTGAATTGAGGGTCCACACTTACTCTTAACCAGCAAAGATGGCTGAGGGGGCCGAGGGGGAGGCTCCTCTGTAGAGCAAGCAAGCAAGTGAAAGATAGAAAGCATAAGCAAAGAAATTTTGCAGGTAGAAAAAGGAAAAAAAGAAAAAGAACATAACATAACAGAAGTGAGAGTGCTGAAAAAAAAAACAAGCAAACATATTTTTGTTTGGGAATTGAGTCAATATTTTTAAAGTAGAGTTTTGAATTACAAGGATTCCACACTTTTTAACCAACACATTTCTTTCAATCAATTTATGATTAGTGGATAAGAATTATTATTATTATTCATTTTTTTTTTTAAATTAGAGTCAAACTAATACATCAATAAATTATTCAGAGCATTTTCATATCTGTTTATGTGCCGTTTACGTTCTGGAGTTTAGCTCAGCAGTATTAACACATTTAATGATGGATGAACAACAACTCAGCTGGCTGATTGCTTTCAGTTTATCACTATTATTTCTATTTATCAGTTTAAGCGGTAATCAGGGCTGATCCTGGAAAAAAAAACAATATTGCACCTGTTTTATAGTAGAGTCATTTAAAGGCATTTATTTTAATTATGGCGTAGAGTGATGTACTGACCCACAGATTTTGTAGGTAATAGAGCTATTAGTCATTTTTTCTGGCTTGGACTGGTTTCTCAACCAGAGCAAACCATTCATGAGTTGGTTCAAAATAGAGGTGGTCCTTTTAGAGCGGATAGGAGGACAATTGCCATGTTCATATATGCCTACACAAACTTCATCCACACACCACCAGCCAAATTCTCTAAACAAACCAAAAGTGTGAAAATGCTCTTTGACTGATCTGTGAACCATGTTATTGAAGACACCACATTCAAAATAACAATTCACCCACAAATTAAACATTACTGTGGCTAAGAAAGTAGTTTTACTTTGAACACTGTCTAGACAAAGATTTGTTTGTGTGCAAAGCATAATAAAAAATGTATATATACTTAAATATATTTTTCAATATATTTCAATATACTTTAAAATGTAATATATTCTTTTGAATAAGCTGAATTTCCAGCTGCCATTATTCCAGTCTTCAGTGTCACATTATCGGTGTTTATTATTTGTGTAGCTTAAAATGTTGTGGGAAACAACACTTTCTGTTTCTTTTTTACATGACCCTGACGAATAGAAAGTACAATAGGCCTGGAAACGATTTTAAAATGTTTTGACATTTCCATGTTTTCTATGAGTGTGGGAACCCTGTTCATAAATATTTCAACTTTTCTAATTTAAAGTTATTCGCTTACTCCTAGCACGTCCAGGGAGTTGAGTTGGTCTGGCAGAATTCAAATCCAGCCCTAGCACATCTGGAGGATCCATGGGATTCCCAAGATAAAGACTGCAAAAACAACAGGATGACAGAAGCATTTAGTAACCCATCAGTGTCTATACAAAACCATTTCATAAATCGAAGTTCACAAGGAAAACAGTCTCTAGAACTGTATTACCAAAATGGTAAAAACACTTTAACAGCCACTCTTATATTTTAAAGGATGTTTTACGGCAGTATTTACAGCTGTGATATCAGTTTATACAGCCATCTGTATGATAGAGACAGCGTACTGTGTTCTACTGCCATCTTGTGCTGATGCGTGCAAAGTGTTTATATGCTGCCATTATGTGCAAAGACTTGGGCCGTGGCTCCATCTAAGTGAATGTGGCACTTTACTTATTGGCCATGACAGAAGCATTTGTTATCCAGCGTGTGACCAGAAAGATTTCATCTTTACAACTTACAAGTTTACACTCACGCCCACTAAAATTACTAAGTATTATATCCTCATTCATCTTAAGGAGCCTACTGATCAATATTAACATAGCATTCATTAAAATGTGATGTGGCTGTGAATAGCTAGAGTAATTAAAAGAGAAGCATGATTCTAGGGGAGGTTAGCAGAACATAAACATGTTTCGCAAGAACACTGGTGGTTACACAAATAAACGCTGTCACTGTGATAGAGACCAACATTTACACTAGAGATAGACCAATACATTGGTCAGGACAATTAATCAACTGATGTTAAGCCAATAACCATATCTATGAGGTCAATAATACACAAGCTCTCAAACATTTACATACATCCTTGGATAAGAATAGCTTATCATAATCTCTTTAAACATTGTCATTGAAAAAAATGCCTTTTTTAAGCCATTAAGAAAAGTATATGGTTCAAAAAAACGAAAAGAAAAAAACGTATAAAAACGTTATCGTAAAAACGTTATCGTAAAAACGACGACAAACTTGTAATTTGGCAATGTCACTTTGTAAAGTAAGACTATGTGTCCATGCTTATCTGGATATAAATGCATATGCCATCAGCATGCCATCACCGTTTTCACAGATTTACATTTTTGAAGTTTACACGGAAATGATAACGGTTATTAGGCCATGAAACACTGTTGTCATGTAAATAAATGGCCAGAACCATGTTGTTTAAGCATCCCTTAAGTTAATAACTAATGATTTTACAACGGAAATGAATAACTTAAACTGGACAATGATTTTCTTAGAGCTGCTAGTACAGCCAAAACAATGTTTGTTCCAATAATATCACTGTAAATCTGCTTTGAAACAATCTGTATAGTAAAAGGCGCTATATAAATGAAGGTGACAACAAATTAAAACTCCTGTTTCAAAGAAAACCACATTGTGAAAATAAAGAGCACATGTGTGAGGACTCACTCGTCGATTCTATCAGGAAAGCCCCAGCAGCGGTGAGGATTAGAGTCTCCGTGGCCTGTGTGAATGAAGCTGTTCTTCAGTGGACGGCTTATGTCATGGGCAGAGAGACCTGCAACTGACGTGACCGTGTTCCTGGGAAATTGACCAACCTTCAGGGTACGCTTGTTCTGACCTCTCCACCAGTAGTTCTCTGCCCTGCAAGACAATTTTTAAAGGGTTAGTTCACCCAAAAAAGAAAATTATGTCATTAATGCCTCACCCTCCTGTCGTTCCAAGCCAGTAAGACTTCCGTTCATCTTCAGAAACACAGTTTAAGATATTTTAGATTTAGTTCGAGAGTTTTCTGTCCCTCCATTGAAAATGTATGTATGGTATACTGTCCAGAAAGGAAATAAAGACATCATCAAAATAGTCTTTCATTTTTTGATGAAAGACATCATCAAAAAATCATCAGTGAATTTGAATTTGAATTTTTTGAAACATCGAAAATACAAATAAAAATTTGGTCCCAAAATAACAAAAACTACGACTTTATTCAGCATTGTATTGTCTTCCAGTTCTGATGTCAATCCGCGTTCACGAGTTTGCAGTGACGCTGCTGACGTGTATCTGGTGTGTCCCTGTTCTCGGTTTAAATAAATATGGCTGGGCAAAAAATGCAAGTCTTTCTCTGTGTCGAAATCCTTAGGCTAGATGTTTGCGAAGATTGTTTTGTTTACAGCATGCGTCTCCCTCAGAGTGTAAATGAAGCTTGGGCGCACCGGATACACATCATCAGCGTCTTATGTCATCAGCGTCACTGAACGCGGATCCATAACAGAACCGGAAGAGAATACAATGCTGAATAAAGTCAAAGTTTTTGTTATTTTTGGACCAAAATGTATTTTCGATGCTTCAAAACATTATAACTAACCCACTAATGTCACATGGACTACTTTGATGATGTCTTTATTTTCTTTCTGGAAAAGGACAGTATACCAATGCATACATTTTCAATGGAGGGACAGAAAGCTCTCGGACTAAATCTAAAATATCTTAAACAGTGTTCTGAAGATCCGAAAACGGAACGACATGAGGGTGAGTCGTTAATGACATCATTTTCATTTTTGGGTGAACTAACCCTTTAAGACAAGTACTGGAAGCCGACTGGTGCCGATAGTGTTAGGAACTGAGAACCAGTTCTAATTTCTTTCAAAGGTATTTTTAAATACTAGAACCGACTGTTTATGCAACCAGTACAGTCTGTTTCGTGAAAGAGTAAATCATATGAGCAGATTATTGTTAGCAAATCAAACACTTATTAATCAGTTTGAGAAGTTATTTAACCAGAACCTTTAAATGCATTACAATCCCCCTCCTTTAGTGTCAACCAGTGTTTCTCAGCGAATATCCAATAGGGAATCTTATTTTTAAAATTTCTTAAAATAAGATATATCAAGCATTAAACTAAGCTAAAAGAATGTCTCAGGTTACGCATGTAACCACAGTTCTTTGATAATAGTGAACGAGACACTGCATCCCCTAGGGGTTGCAATGGGGAATACCTCTGGCATGACCGGGTTCTGAAGCACTACAATGAAGTTGACATTGGCAGGCAGCAGCCTATGACATCACCACTGGTGTGATCGAGTGTATAAAACGGCACCTGTGGAAATCGTCATCCGTCTGAAAGGAAAGGTATGCAGGAATACCGAAAGCATGGCAAAGGTATGTATTGTCTCTAGGGCTGGGTATTGACATCGGAATCGAAATCGATTTGATTTCGATTCCAATTCGATTCGATATTGATTATTTTGTATATCAGTTACAATAAATGGCAAATTTTCTCAAAGAAATCAAATCTCTTAACTAATGCTGTAAACTATTGGAGTCTTGTTGTAGCCTACTAGGCTTCATTAGCCTAATATGAAGGTAGGCTAATAATTAACTGTTTTGTAGCTATACAAACACTTAAATTACACTTTTATTTATTTTTATAATAAGATTATATGAAATATAAACATTTAAATGGTAGCTGTCATAAAAACTTGCCAGATTTATTCAAATATACATTAAATATTGAAGAACATTAATATTATAATGCATATGTAATATGGTGTATACAGTATATTTAGCAAAATGCTCCTCTCTAGAGTTATTATTTCTAGCTGACTAACGAGTTTATGTGGGTTTTCTGAGGTAAATATGAGGATACATGACATTGATTACAAGCTGTTTAACTGACGTCTTTTCCACGGTTGAAACGCTGATTGAGCGAATCAATGTGACATGATACGGATTTCCACAAGTTGTACTCTATCTTTTAACACACTTTCAGATGCTCATTCTTGTTTATTTCGCGCTGTAACTGGTATTATTAAGCCGGAAGAGAGATCAGCGCTGCTGCTTCTCTTGAGCTGCGCCAGAGCGATCTCACGCCACAGCGCCAAAACGTTATTTATGTTTTTGAATTTCTAAAGAAAATGGATGTAATTTGAAATTTGAGACTTTGTTTCATATCAATAGTAAGAAAGGACAAAGATTATTATTATTGAGAATCGATTAATATCGGAAAATCGATATTTATCACTCAGCCCTAATTGTCTCGTTCCCTATTCTCAGGGAACTATGGTTACATTGCTAACCTAAGTAATTCCCTTTCGAAAGGAAACTTATGCTGCATCCCCTAAGGGTTGCAATAAGGAACGGATCACCTACACTCCCATGATGAAGGGATGAATGCCCCATTTACTCAAAGGACTCAAAAGAGTTCTCATCACTACAGTGCACACAAGCAACGCGTTCATAGACTGGAGCTTCTCAAGAACGGAGGCCTCCAAAGAGAGCCTCACACACAGAACTTCTGTTCAGGCAGCCCTGGAGAGTTGAGGCATCAAATAAGAGGACAAGAGCAACACTCAATACAATGACTCAATACAATGACTCTCATAATGAGAGGAGGCCTAGCACACTCCACATTGATGTCAGTAGCCAAAGTGGCTCCCATAAAGGGTTAACAAGAGGCTAGCTCAAAAAGATAGGAGAGGAGGCCAAACGATGCTCACATGAGCCAAGGAGACTCACAGAGAACTTAATGACTTAGCAAAAAAGCTGGCCGAGCTCTAGGAGCGGAGGTCTCAGCATAATGACTCTAAAGTGAGAGAAGACTTATCAACGCCCCATGCACAGGATGTCATGTAAGGAGGCTAACAGAGAACCTACAACTCACAAATTGTTATTCTAGCGGAGACTTCAATAACATTACTCTAAAGACAGGAGGCCTAACAATGCTCCATAGTACAGGCAGTAACCAAGGAGAACCAAGTCCTAATTCCTTTATTTTTTAACCAGGAGAGTCACATTGAGATATTGCTATCTCTTCTTCCAGAGAGACCTGGTCAGCATAACAACTCTACAAAGTGAGAGGAGACCTACGACATCCTGCACCCATGACAGTTTACAGGGCGGCTTCACAGAAAGCCCAACTACCTGATATCGAGAGGAGGTCATCTATGTTCCACACTCAGGACAGCATCCAAGGATGCTCGCCTAGAGCCTAACAACTCAGAACTGAAGCCCAGACGGAGCTCTGGAGAGTGGAGGTCTCAGCAGAAAGACTCTATAGTAAGAGGAGGCCTAACAAAGCACCGGTTTAAAGGATGAAGGATGACTTGAAAGATGACTCTCTATAGTGAGAGCCTAGCAACACACAGGCATTAGTCAAACAGGCTCAGGAGGGCCTAACATAGTTGAGCTTTAACGGCAGAGGTCTCTGCGTGACAACTCACCAAAGCGAGAGGAGGCTTACTATGCTCAACGCTAAGAATAGCCATGAAGGAAGCACACAGAGTTGAGTTGAGGCCTCAGTCTCACTCCTCTGTAGAGGCAGTAATCAAGGAGGCTCAGAGAATGCCTAATAACTTGAAACCACAGACTGGCCGAGCTCTATGGACGGCGACCATGGGTGTGTCAGATTCTACCATTCTGAAAAGTATCATACAAGAACAGACACTGATGCATCACAATGAATGCCTGAACTCCCGAACGTGCTCATGCAAACACTAACCACTATCCTTCAGGAGAGAGCAGAAAGGAAAAAAAGCTCCTTGCCTGTCTCTTGTAGTCAGTCTCATGAATGCATACGCCAAGCGCATCAAGCTTCCTTCAATAGTTGACAGCATTCCACCCAAAAATACGAGAATCCACACAATGCGTGCATAGTTCCTCACTCGTGTAAAACAAACTGTCTCCTTGAAGACAAGAAAAAGGATGGTGTTTTGCATATGTGCCCTTTTACACTTTAGTCGCATCAGTGGTGACATCATAGGCTGCCGCCTGCCAATATCAAGTTCATTGTTGTGTTTAGACTCATGCTTCATACACCTCTCATGTTGGAGTCATTCTCCATAGCGACCACTAGGGGAGGCAGCGCAAGTTCATTTATGAACAAAAAAATCTAGATATTTGTTATATCACCTCAAAACCATTTTTATAAATTCTGTTACAAGAGCTCACCTGCCCTCTATGATGGTAATGACATCATTCATCTGGATTTGAAGCTTGTCAGGTTCATCAAAGTCCTGCAGGGCCCTCATGTCTGTAGGCATGGTTTCCATTAGAAATTCCCTTAGAGCCACAAAGGTTGGCCTGTCAACTGGTTTTTGAGCCCAACACTGCATCATGACATTATAGATGTCCTGAGGACAGTCCTCTGGTTTAGGCAGCCTTTCACCCTCCTTATCTATTTTGTGAAGGATCTGTCAAAAACACACATTTAAAAATAATTGTGATTGACCCAGTAAATTAATGCAATAATGGCATGATTGCTATTAAGTAGAAAATTCAATATCAGGCTCTAAATATCAGATTTTGTGGCTTAGGGCTATGTGATTAATTGAAATTGAGTTTCTGAAAATTTAGAAATGATCATGAAAATACAATAATCTGCTAAAACAATTATTGTGCATAAAACATAAAATTGTTACGTGGCTAGGGCTGTCATGATTTCTCGATTAAAATCAAGTAATTGATTTTAAAAAAAATCCCTTAATTGCAATTTACCCATGTCGAGTAACTGGCAAAATACAGGAAGTAGCCATTCCACAGACGAGAATCCATGAACGGCATAAATAGACAGTTTTCTAAGGAATGAATGCAATGAAAGATTATTCTGTCCTATCTATCATATGATGTTGCCTCAATAAAAAGTGGCACTATAACTTATACATGTATTATACTGCTAACTATTCTTACTATAACTATACAGTAAATGTCTTTTCATTTTATGGTATACTGTATAAATATATTTACTTGTTTTTCATCAATGTCTTTATAACAATTACAAGAGCAATGTGGAACATTTTACCTTTTACCAAAATTATTGTGCACTCATGAATAACTTATGCTGCTGAATTATCCTCCAACCTATTTTTTTATAGTATTTTTGCAATATATTATGAATTTAGCCTTCTCTCAGTTTAAATGCAAATAAATATCTTCCAAAATTTGTTTTGATAGAGATGCTTGGTTGTTTTCATTTTTCAATTCCTCAGAAAGTGGCCTGTGTGTGAGTGCGCATGATTCTTGGGTGGTGAGGTTTAACCACCAGGGGAAATTAGGCCTGCCACCACAGCTGGAAAAAAAAATCCTGGAGGAAACACTGATTGGCCAAATTAATCATGATTATGATATTTGCCCTATTTGGATCACTGATTCATATCTGTACGAAAGCTGGTCATTCAAAAGCTAGATGTTTATGACTTACTGAAAGTTTAGATTGGATTTTTGTGGGGTTACCTGACTACCATTTAGCCCGAGCCAGGGCTCCTGACCGTAGGTAAACATTTCCCATAGTGTCACACCAAACATCCACGTGTCTGTTGCATGAGAAAATGTGCGTGTCTTCAGGCTCTCTGGGGCACACCTATGTGAAAAAAAACAAACACCATGCATAGACATTACGTCAGTAGAATAAAATGCCCATAAATGAACAATCCACAAAGAGGAAAAATGAAATGAGGATCATGCAGGGTTCATTTAATCAAAACAAGGGCCACAAACAATGACCTCATTCAAATTGAATCCGAATCCTGAGCTCTGGCATGTCACTGCATATAAACAAAATCAACCAAATAATTTTAAGTTCTCCATTTCCCTTCTCTATAGATTCAAACCACATGCAAACACGAACTCTTCCTTTGGGAATATATCCAGCCCTCCCTCACCAGGCAAAAGGGACTTTGCGATGCTCTTGCATGACATAATGGTCATCGTTCTTAGGCAGTGCCCTCATTAGTCCGAAGTCTCCGATTTTGATCTGCTCACTGGAAGCCAGCAGGATGTTTCTGGCAGCCAGGTCTCTGTGGATGAAGCGTTTGGACTCTAGGTAACCCATGCCATTGGAAATCTGGATGGTGTACTGACACAAGGTGGAAATGAGGAAATGGCCCAGGGTCTTTCTCAAACGATCCAGTAAGGAGCCAAGAGGCGCAAGCTCAGTCACCTTAGAGAAAGAAAGGTGATAAAATGTTACATAAGTTACATTTCATAACGACCGAAAAAGTGATATGACAAGGAGCACATCGCCACCGGAGACAATGAACACTGCCAATCAGGAATAACTCCAGAAGTCAGTGTCAGCAAATAATGAGTCTGAGAGAGCATGCAAATGTCAGGCCTTATTTTAGCCCACCCCTCCCTTCTCAAGGCCTTGATACTTTAGCACCCTGTCTTTGCCACCAATTTGTTTTAGATGAGAACACGCACACTCACTCACCATCTTCATGGGGTGTGTGAGGACGACTCCGTAGAGACGGATGAGGTTCTGGTGGTCAAGAGAGTGCATGGCATTGACCTCACAGATGAAGTCGTCCAGAGCATCTGGCTGGTTGAGCACGTCTGTCTTCAGACACTTCACTGCCACATTGAGCTGAGGGGGACATGTTAAAAGAAAAACTTTGAGAGCCAACACATCTGTCTTTGCTGGGTAGAGCTCAACGCAGCTGGACTGTTGCTAGCCTGAACACATAATCCCACAAAAATGCTAATGACTGCGTCTACACTGTTACTGGTCATCACAGAGCAACATTATTCCCTGTGCACCTGCTTAAACTCTGGTGGAAAGAAATCATGTAACATCTGGCATTACTCAGACTGTCTAGGCCCATCTGCATTTAGGGTTGGGTATCGAGAATCGAGTATCGATTGGAACCGGGACTAAGTTTTTGTTTTTCCCGGAATCGTTCAAAAGTTAAAATTTCGATTCCCAGTTTTGATATTCACAGTCCACCGAGCGGAAGAAGAAACCGCTAAACAACACCAACGAAGAAGCGTCTACCGGAAGTGTTGGCATAACCGCGCGAGTCGAACATGAGTAGCTTACGTCGGCGGTCCAAAGTGTGGCTTCACTTTGTATAAAATAACAAAATCTTGGCAAAATGCAAAATTTGTGACAAAAGGAGTATTTGTGACAGAAGGAGTATTTCCTTCAGAAAGACCGTTGGTTAGCAAGGTTAGCTAAACTTTTTTGACCCTGCCTCTTAAAAGAATCGGAATCGAGAATCGTTGGGAACCGGAATCGAAACAAGGAATCTGAATCGGAATCAGAATTGTTCAAATTCAAACGATACCCAACCATATCTGCATTGCTTCATAAATTCATGATAAACAGATCTTTACATTATAAGAAGGAATTGTAGGTGGTGCACATAAAAAGTCTTTGTACACCTGAAGTTCAAAGTAGGTGTCAGTAGGTGTCAGTCTCTCTCTCTCTCTCTCTCTCTCTCTCTCTCTCTCTCTCTCTCTCATTTCAGTTTGTGCAATTTCTCTATAGTCTAAAGGTTTTATTTATTTAACCAAAACCAACTGTCAAACAAAAAAAAGACAACTGAACTTACCTAGACTGTCTACAGATCAGTGGTTTTTAAGACCTGAAGGCCTTGTCCAATGCAATATTATATATTACAGATATGAGAACATTTTCCCATCGGTTAATTTACGTGACAACACCAGTTATGCCGGTATCACCAGGGATGGGTGGACATTGGAGTTTTTTCCTCTTTTACATCTCGCTTTTAAGTTGCTTATAAATGCCTGGGCGGCTGTGCATATTTTACTTTCTTTTAGCTGCAATTTGGGCATAGCAAGTGCTTTAAATTAGCGAGTTCATTATTAATGAAAAACACAACAACAAAATACTACACTGACAAACTTAATTGAACTTTTTTTTATCAAAAAGATTAAGATGGCTTTAACAAAACGAATAAGCATGGCAGCCTCATTCCTGTGGTGCACTTGAAGGTGTGTGTGTGCGTGTGTATATAAATTAGAAGTGTTCCCTCCAGATGCAACCACCATCATCAGATTGCCTCAATGTTTGCAGGTTCCCTATTAGCATTGGGTTTAAATTCAAAATATTGCAAAATGCGGCTTTTACATTTCGCTTTGAAACCAAATGGACACTGACAATCGCAGCAAGCCAAGATATTTTTGGAATACTTTTGATAGATTCTCCTGTACGTCTGTTTTATTAACATAACTGGGAACGTTGATAAATGAATCATGACTCATTTTGTGATTCCAGAAGTTTCAAGCACTGAATGTATTATCCTGAATGTGTGGAAACAATGTGAATGTACTGAAATCTGTCTGTGCATAAATACAATGTGTGCGATCAGTGCATCGCGAGCACACACACAGTTTATTTGCGCATCAATATAATGGACTCGCGCAAGCTTGTTGTACGACTCCTGTAGGTCAGCGCAATCATCTTTACTTTGATTGCAGTCTTCATCCATCAAAGGTTTACTAGGAAGACACTGGTTTGCTTCTCACTTACTGGATCATTAGACTGAAAACAATCCAGGATTTTTAGGCTTAAAATGATCTGATCGCAAACAAAGAAGCGAAATCAGGTTAAAGGGATACTCCACTTTTTTTGGAAATAGGCTCATTTTACAACTCCCCCAGAGTTAAACAGTTGGGTTTTACCCTTTTCGAATCCATTCAGCCGATTTTCGGATATTTAGAAGAATATCCGTAACCAGACAATTTCTGGTCTCATTGACTTCCATAGTAGGAAAAAAATATACTATGGAAGTCAATGAGACCAGAAACTGTCTGGTTACTGATATTCTTCGAAATATCCGAAAATCGGTTGAATGGATTCGAAAACGGTAAAACCCAACTCTCCAGGGGAGTGGTAAAATCAGTCTATTTCCAAAAAAAAGTGGAGTATCCCTTTAAGAATAGATATGTCCACCTACCAGGGTAGGCTAGAGGTGCTTGTGCCAATGTAGATTCTTAGTAGGGCTGGGCAAAAAAATCGTTTTTTCGATTAATCGTTTTTTAAAATGTGGTCGATTCAAAACCGATTCTCAACGGCCACGAATCGATTTTTTCCATATAAAGGGCTCGCGGACGCGGTGCTGCATCTTCTCGTCTCTCTGCACTAGGCAAGCGCTAAGCGTTGCAGCTGTCGATACACACACGCGTTTAGGAGTAGGGACATGACGGAATATTCACTTGCACAATCGGTCCAGCATTGCATCGTAACTTATGATCGTAACTAACGTTTATCATTTATCTGCTCAAGCAATGTTAAACCATCCCGTGCTCGCGCACTCTCAGAGATGTCTTTCACTGCGTGCACAGCGTAAATCCGCCTCCCAAACAGCTCCCTGGAAATGTTTTATTCCTGGATTATATCGCTTAAACAGTTAAAACACGCAACATTATGTCAAAACTCTGGTCTTGGTGAGTAACCTCGTAAAGACAGTCGGTAATGTCTTAAATTAGCATTAAACACGTGTGACAGAAAGTTCATGAAACAGTAATGGATTCGCGCACTAGTTCTTAAAGTGAAAGCAGCCATTTGTGTCAGTCATTAATTCTGTTGTCATAACAACAGAATATAGTATTAATTGTAAGCAATCAGAATTAATAGCCTTTGTATTTAATTCAGTCTGGACTAAAATGACTATCAAGTGTTATTTTTCATTGGATTACTTTATTCAGTTTCTGTAGTATTTCTGACATACCCAAAAAACTACCCCAAAATGTCTCTTAATTTTTGTCTTTATTCTATTGTATTTATTTGTGCTACTTTTTTCAATTTTATTCAAAGATTAAAATCAAGCATCCATACATAAACTCTTAACAAAAAAAAAAATACATTAACATTTAGGTAAGATCAATGTAAAAAAAAATGTCTAAATATTTATATATTTATTTATCTATCTTACACATAAAATAACATGATACTGTTTGATCAAGCTGTGCGACGGTTCTGACTTTTTTTTGCATATTGCATCAAAATCCTGTCTAGTCTTTGTATGCATTTAGAGTACCTAAAATAAAAAGTGTTTTATATATAGGTTTATGGCTCTTAATTTCCTTGTATTAATTAACCACTAGTAAACTTATGTCCACTGTTCTTTTTTATTAATTATAAATATAGGATTTGTATTACATCTTCATTATAGTCGAATCGAGAATCAAATCAGGAATCGAGAATCGAATTCGAATCGAACTGAGAGCTTGTGAATCGAAATCGAATCGAAATTGAAATGTGAATCGATACCCAGCCCTAATTCTTAGTGTGATAAACTCCACACTTATAATATCAATGACAATTACGTTAATGATGCAATTTCACATGTTTAATTTAATTGCGTTAAATTATTTTAACGCGTTAAGAATTTTTATTTAAACGCATGTGTTAATGTGTTAACATTGACAGCCCTACTTTAATTATTTTAAGTCATCCTGTGGCGTAGGATGAGAGTGTCTCAATGTGCCCTGTATAAAAAAAAGAGCAGTTGATACAAATCTCAGCTCTGCCCTGACATTTCTCAGTATAGTGTAAAGGAGCAGTATTTGTTCAGCACAGATGGCCACAGGAAAGATGTTCCCACTCAAGTCCCATGTGGAAAGAACCCTTTGGTGTGCAACACACACTATCACTACAGCCTCCGGCTCAGTTCACACGACATCTGACCCCTCATCAGCTCATTAGAGGCCCGTCTCTCCCACAAGCCTCCTCTAGAGAACACAGCTGCTACAATGACACAGAGATCAGCCCTGAAACAGGATGTTCACATGGAGTCTTGAAGGGAAAGGTGGGACCACAAGTGTCTGAAAGCTAATCTCTTGTTGATCTCAGTTTCTGATTGCAATAAACAACGTTCCTGCCAAAAATGTACAAGTCATTAGTTTGTGATGTGTCACAAAGTATCAAGACCATAACCTGAATCCTTGAGTCGTGTTAATTTCGTAAACGAAAACTATGATGAAAAATGTTCGTCAACAAGCTTTTTTCCCCATGACTAAGACAATGACAAGACGACGAAAAGGTCAATAAACGATAACTGTGACTTTATCAAACGTATACAATATCATTGACAAAAAGAGGATGAGACTAAAATGAAATAAAACAAAAACTTTACAAAAATATCTTCTTTTTTTCAGGAAAAAATAGGAGACAAAATATTACATGCTGCTTAACATGAGAGTTCATGTTTGCGGTTGTCAAATGTCAAACGTTTAAATCCCCCAAAGACAGCTTTTCTCTGCTATTTTCTCCCCAGCATTTTACTTAATCTTTGCAATCTGGCAACCATATGCTCTCTCCTAACTGTGGAATAAGAGCATATGATCTGAAAACAAATTAAATTGTCATTCAGTCAGTCTGTATTTCTTCACGAGCAGGTTGTGCTGTTTGTTGCAACTAAATATGCGATCAAACCTTTTCCATGCTGAACTGTATTAAACCCAAACACAGATCTCGACTATATTGTTTGCTGAATTTGCTATTATTTCAATAGTGAAATTCCTAATAGAAATTACAAACTACATTAATGTTTTAATTTTTGAGAGAAACAATTTTCTTGTTTTACCAGTTTTCATAATGTAAACAGAGAGTGTTAATTTATATACAGTAAGTAGCCTATAATAAATCTGTACAGTAGATGAGGTAAACAACCATGCATATGAATTTGCATTCTCCTGATTTGTACTTCTAGGTGAAAGTGCAAAAATTCTGATGAAATGTAAAAAAAAAAAAACAATTTCTCAAATAACAACAATTGTTGTGATTATAATGTTTAGTTGTTATTATTATTGATACTGATTTTATCAGTCTAACCATTATGCAGCATTATTGAAAATATTACAAATTTTCATTGACTAAACCTAAAACTAAATCATAAGTTAAACCAAGTCCCAGACTAAAATGCATGTTTTTGCTGTTTTAACTGAAAGCAGACATAGCTTAAAATATGTGAGTGCCATTATTTTGTCTCAAGATGCACATGAGAATTTTTTTCCTAAGGCATGTTTATAAATGTGATGTGATCTGGGAAAACCCACCAAATGGTGAAATTTGACATATTACAGGTTTCGAGCCCATATTAAAGCTGGTTTCAGGCCCTTGCCAAATCTGTTTTTATTTCTTTTATCGTTTGTCTATAACAAAAGTTATCTAAAGTCGGCTGATCCCTATGATTTTCAGAAACGGCATTTTGAGAAAAACAGGTTTAATTAACGGTCATGTCCTGCTAGCGCGAAGACTGGCGCTCCTTTTTTATTGCCTTTTTTTCATATCACATATTTTAGTAATCATCATAGATTAGGTATCATTCAAAAGCTTACGAACTCAGAATTCAACCTGTGAAAACCGTTTAGAAATTGGACGATTGAGAGGTGAGCAAGGTCTTTTAAACGAGCAGCTTCAAACTCTGCTGTTCTCTCCGCATCACACCACACGATAACGCTGGATAAAAACAAATAAATAAAAACTTGCGGCTGTTGTTGTTCACCCAGGACTGTTATGTGGTTTATTTTAATAGGTGAACTGTCTTTGTAGTGTTAAGAGAAGGAGAGCTATACGGGAGATTTGTGTTTCCCCCTCCGCTCTGCCTGTGTGCGTGTTCTTAAAGAGAAACGCAGTCTTTTCAGCTGGACATTATAAATCGCTATTTTTCTGCAGTAAACTAGTGAATCTTCCCAAGATATATTCAGAGATGATAAACAAGATGTTATAGAATAATAATTTAATAAAACCCCAATTTTGACAAAAAACTGACATTCAATCTACATTTAGACCTTACTGAAAACATACCAGCGTGACATCCGACGGGTTTTCCCCGATCGCATCACAAATGTCCTAATTGTTCTAAGGTCTAATCCTGCCTTAATCTAACCCGTCTTAGAAACCAGGCTTTTGTCTGCTAAAAGTTGGCTAAATAAAATGAAAACTAAGCTAAAACTACATTTGACACAGGACTAAGACTAAGGGTGTATTCACACATATCTTGTTTGGTTCGATTGAATCGAACTCTAGTTCGTTTCCCCCCTTGGTGCGGACCTTTAGGGCAGGTGTGAATACAGCAATCGAACTCTGGTGCGGACCAAACAACCGAACCGAGACTCAGCTGAAGAGGTGGTCTCGGTACGGTTCCAAACGAACTCTGGTACGGTTTGTTTACGGTGTGAACATGAACCGACCCAATTGCAAGAAAGCACTGTCGAAAGATAATATTACGCCGTGCTGTCTGGCCACACGATACTGTTGCGCGTCTTTCTGCGTGTCGTGTGTGCATCAATGGAAGGGAATGGGTGTGTCCATCAGGACATTCACATACAGCGCGTTCTCTTTTCTCTTTAGTCTAATCGCGCATAGATGCAAAAAATAAAAATAAAAAAAGCATTAGCTGCTCACCACCTTTTGGTGGTGGTTGACGAGATTCCCTCTTCTATGTAAAGCGCTTTGAGTGCCGAGAAAAGCGCTATATAAATGTAATGAATTATTATTATTATCATTAATTTAAGGATAGTTACAATACACAGATTATGCTGCGTTAATGTACGTTATACTGGACAAACTTAATCGCAAGCGTTAACATTGACAGCACTTGTTAGGAGTACACAATAAGAATCTCATTATTTGAATGTGTGAACATAGCCCCTCTCTATGAATGAAAACTTATACCTTATCCGTCTTCTCCGCAGTGCCACTTGTAACGCAAAGTTGAGATGTTGCCAGAGATAAAAAAACAGTAGATGGTTGAATGAAAAGATGCACGAGAGACGAGAGTTGTTGTATTTCCCCGCGTTACATTCGTCGTCTTCTCAAAATCCGAATTACAACATCGTATAGATGACATTGTATCATATGAAACTCATAGTTTCTTCATATTGCGTTTGTACAGAATAACACAAAGTAGGTAAAAGAACAAATATTGCAGTACGAAATTTCTCCATGCTGAGCCTTTTTTGCACTTCCTGATTTCCCTTGAGAATCCTTGTCCAATGAATGGACATGGAATTAGCACACGTGTGGTTTTATTTACAATTTTTGGTTCACTTGCAAAAAGAGCAGTGTGAAAGCGAACCGTACCAAAAAAAAATTATAATAATTTATTTGGTCCGGACCAAAGCAAGTGAACTATCGGACTTTCCTGGTGAATACACCCTAAGACTAAACTTGTGCAGGACTGAGCTGGTGCCTGAATTCTGCATTTGGTGTATTCAACAAAGCCCCCTCTGTTTTTCTTTCAAACACTTTCATCCTTTCTCCCCTCTTCCACTCACCACTTTTCCATTTGGTGTGAACCACTCTCCACGTTTGACCACGCCGAAGGAGCCGTCGCCCAGTTTCTCGAAGAGGGCAAGGTCTTTCTCGCTGATGAGACAGGTGAGGGTCTGCTGCTGGCTGTCCAGCGGTGGAGATGTGGGGGAGGGTTTTCGGAAAGTACTGGCTGGCTGGGGATTAAAGTCTCCTTCTGGTCTCTTCCCACTGAAAACCTGAGGGATAACAACAACAAAGTCAAGATCTAGAGGTGACAAATAAAGCCCGGAACACACCAAGAAGACACCAACGAACTAGCGCTGATGAAAGCCAACTGTGTTGTCACCCCTCTTCCCCTCTCTTTGAGGTAAAAAGCTGCACTTGAACACAACGAGAGAACTACAGGCGACCGTCAGCTAGAATGCGCGTTCTGTGCCTGCGTATAATGAGCCAACTGTCTATTTCTGCAGATATATTAGTCTATATTCGTCATTCAAAAAGGAAAACCGACGCTGCGGCTGCAGATACACATAATGTAAACAAAGCAGCGTGTGCTTACCTTTTTGAATATCAATCCTGCTAAACACTTTCTTTATTCCACTCCACTCATGTTAATATTGAAATATTCGCCAAGGAACACTCCGGTAAGAAGACGTAACATAAGAACAGCCTTCTATCTTTACTGTTTTGACTTCTTTGCTTGCTGTTTTGCTTTTATTCTCGTGCACTGACTCTTTCACTAAGCTGAACAGCCAATCAGAGTTCTCTCTTTCCCCAACGGCCCGACGCCGATTCAACATGTTGAATCGGGCGAAATAAAGCCGACGAGGACTATTTTTAGCCAACGGCACGGAACCGTGCGTATCACACCGAGGAAACTTAGTTGGCCAAAGCAAAAAATCTGCCAGACGGCCGACCGTCGGCTTGGTGTGTTCCGGGCTGGAAAGCCCTTATCAATACATATAACAAACCATCTTTTAATTGTGCACAACTGGAACTGCATCGAATGTGTACCAGAAACTTGAGGACTCCCTGGCTAGTCTCTATTCCATTACGGTAATGATAGCCACTAACATGTAACATCCCAAATCAAAAATGAAGGACGGCAGTAAAAAAAAAAAAAAAAAAAAAAAAAAAAATCACAACAAGGAGAGAGGCAATTCTAGACAGAGATACTCTTTCCAACTGCTTATCAGCTCTTGAGGCACTTTGTAAGAGGAGCCCGTGGGTCGGCCGAGGAGAGCTGAGCTATCAAGAACCAGGGTGTGGGCTGAAGTAACCCAGGAGCTGTAACTTGAGGGACAAGAAGGATTGGCAGCAACGGAAGGTGAAGGAGTGAGAGATAACCCTAACCTTAACCCAGTGTTACTCACTGCAAGGCTTGCCAAGCTTTAATTTGTGGCTCGCATGGCGGTAAATAATACAGTGATATGATAATGCAAACAATACAGATATTTCATAAAAACAAGTAGGGCTATAACTTAAAGGGTACCTATTATGGATTTTTGAAAATTGCCCTTCATGTAGTGTTTAACATAGATCTAAGTGAACAAAAACACCCTGCAAAGTTTTAAACCTGAAAGTTCATCGTATACAAAGTTATTGTCTCTCAAAAGTAAGAGTCGACTCTGAGTCGCTGATATGAATCGTTCGAAGAACGATGCTTTTCCTTTGTCTAGTTGACGTCAACTTGACAAGTTATTTGAATAAGAAACGCCCACTTATAGCGCTTGGAGACGCCAGGGAAAACCGGAGCTCCAGGGGTGGCGGGCAAATCTGAAACTGGCCCAGGACAGGCCACCCTGCCTGGGCTGGCCAGGGAGGTCTGAGAGCATGGCGGTTTGGACCCACCGCACTTTTTTGGACTCTGTCGTTTTTCGAGATCTGGGCTTCGGAAAACAATCATGTCGACGAGACGCTGTGTTTTGAAGTGCGACGCAAAAGCTTTTTTAACCTGCCAAGTGAGGAGTATTTGAAGACTAAGTGGCTGCAGTTCATATATACAAGTACTGCTATACCACACAAGTATAGCCCAAACCTTGTTCTGTGTTCGCGTCATTTTGAAGATGATTGCTTCACAAACCTAAACGCTATAAAGTATGGATTCGCGAGCCGGCTCTATCCCAACGAGCTGAGGATCTGAATCAGGTGTGTTAAATAAGGGAGACATACACAATATGCAGAGCAGTGGGTCGCGAGGACTGGAGTTGAGAACCCATTTTAAGGTGATAAGCGTTCCGTTTTCGACAATATCTGCACAGAGAATACCAATCACAACTGACTAGGTCATCTGACCAATCACCGCAGATTAGCGTCACGCAAAGGCGGGTTTTGGAAAATGACTCGCTAAACGATTCATATGGGAGTCGGTGGGCAAATCAGGTAAAAATAAATGCATATTATAAGACAACAAAAGTGTTTTTTGTCATTGCATGCTTGTAAAACTGTTGTTGGGGACTCCCAGAACAATATTAGGAACATTTTAAATGCCATAATAGGTACCCTTTAAGGAAATCCTTCTTTTTTGTCATTGGGGGAAATCATCTAGTCTAACAAATTTGACTTGTATGTGATAAAGAATGATTGTATGTTCAGGTATGACAGATTTATAAGCAGACATGGTATTTATGACTGGATGTAAATTTTAATACAGTACTTTGTGGCTCTCCTACTGACTTTGTCCTATCAGTGTGGCTCTCAAAAAATGTGAAGACCACTGCCTTAACCCTTTAAAAACAGACAGACAGATAAAGACAGAGATGATGCAAGAAAAAAAAGAGAAAACAGAAATAGAGAAGGATGGATCGCAATGTCTCTAGCCTTGAGAGTGAGAGCCTGGATTTGACGGACAGGCTGAAAATAGAAAAATTGAACTGGGACCAGAGTGAATATAGAGGATCCAGACAGAGCCTTGAACCCCAGACTACCGCGTGATAACCGTACACATAGCAAAGATACATTACACACTGACAAATGCCTCAATGAGTAACAAATCCAAACACATCTTTCGATCATGGTTTGGGACTTTCCAATGACTTATATTGTTTTAATACTGAACCAATGATATCTTCTGCAAAATGTTAGCGGCTATAGTGAAGCGGCATTTGTTTTGTGAAGAAGTGGCCAAATATTTAAGATTAAGAAAAATATTTGGATAACAATTTACAATAATGTCTCATTTGTTAACATTAGTTATGTGTTTTCAGTGTTATCTGATAACTTCACATGACACGCAGCTCATATCTCCGTCTCTGTAAGTTACTGAAACAAAACACACAATCAAAAAAAAAACGTGATGCCTTTGCAAAGCGCAGAGTTGTTCTTTTGCAAAGTTTGAGGAGAGAGACAACAAGTTGTCCAGTCCGGTTCACACAGCAGGGGTTTGCAGAGAATAGGGTTGCGACTCCCAAAACTTTACAGGTGAGTTACAGATGTGATAGAATGCCGTTGTCACTCCCGTAAATACGTAAACTGTGTGTTAAACCATATTAAGGAGTCAAATACAGGACTCACAACCATAGTCTAATGCTCTGTGAACAGTCATGGCAACCTCTGGTGCTCAGATACAAGGAAATCCCCAGCTAGTTTGTGGCGATAGCCAGACCGATATATCGGCATGCAGATATTAGGCATTTTCCAAACTATGGGTATCGGCAGTTATAATGGCCGATAAATGAATATTCCAAAAATAAAATAAAAACGGACGAAACATGCTTGAACCATGTCATGAGTTTTGGAGATGTATAGTTTGTCCACCAGAGGGCACTCTACACCTTCCCTGTTGGCAACACTCATTGAGTTGGTAACGAGACATACATTGCTTGAATAACAATTAAAAGAACATACCCATCGGTTCTCTTAACTCAAATAAGCATGACAAAATTTGTGACTATCATGTCCAGTTTTGCTGCTGTTAAATAAGCCGAGAGTGAAGCGGAATTAGCTAGTAATAATTACGTTACGTTGTTACAGTGTAGTTGACTGACTGTCCTTTTAACTTTTGACAATGTGACTGAAGTTTTTCTTTAATAGCGCGTGACAGTTATAGCAATGAGACGTATCATCTCTCCTTGGCCTGTTATATTGAAAATGTATGTTATACAATTTGCAGTATGATGTAATCCATTGCTAAATTATGGCTCATCATAGACTAGCTAACCACAAAGCTAGCTAATGCCACTATCAACAGTTATTGTTGTGACAATAAAAGAAACAAGACAATAAAAAAACATTTTTAAAATGCATTATATTTCATTTAAAACTCATAAATAACTACAGATAACTAATGATAGGGAAATCTGTTAATGTTTTGTTGCACATTTCTGAAAAAATAAAATGAAAAAAAAAAAATAATAATAATATCGGCCTATATATCGGATTTTAAAACGAACAAATATTAATATCGGTATCGGCCTTCAAAATCCTTTATCGGTCGGGCTCTAACACACACTCACACACACATACACACGCACGGTTTTATGCTGTTCAGGTGGAAATTTGAAAACCCTCCACAATTAATTCCATAATAAACGATATTATCTATAGTTTGTTGCATTTTTTTTAAGTTGCTTATGAAGCTAAATTAAGTTATCATTATCGAAATATTATCGAAAAAAATGTTTGTAAATTAATCAAAAATAGTAAAATATTAGTTTTTGCATTGGCTCTTTCAAAAATGCATTTAAAAACAAACAAAAAAATCTTTTTCACCCTTTTGGTGAAAAGGGTTGTGGAGCCCGCCTATATAGATATCCATACATATCTAAATGAAAGCAACTTTTGAAACAGGAGAACACTTAGTGGGGATACGTGTCAACTAAAAGCATGCCCACACACACACACACACACACACTAACAGAACAGTGAGGAGGCAGATTACTCAGTCTGCTCTTGGTGCCAGGAACGGAAACAAACAGGTGTAATTTTAGAAAGCTCTCATCCAGACCACTTCCTGTAGCCCCAGGCCAATGCTGCAACTAAAGCCTCCACACAAGGGAAGAAATCAGTGTGCGTTTTTGTTTCATTATTTGACATGTATGAAAGAGCTGAGTGGAGGTTAAAGGGGTCATATAATGGTACATGCACTTTTACAAGTTGATCGTACTGCAACGTGTGTTGGCAATGCCTGCACACAACCATCATTTAATGATAAAAATCCATCCAGTGGTTTTGTTTTAATCTCCTTATATGTTTTCCCCTGCCTCAAATCGAGCCGTTCACGCCCCTCCCGCGGTTGTTGATTGACAGCAGTGTTTCAACACCGGCCCGCCCTGAGCGAGCTGTCATCATAGACTATAGTCCATCATTGTTGATACACTGGATCAGAATGGCGTCTAATCGATTGTGTTGTTCTGTTCTTGGGTGTAATAACAAACACAGAATTAGTGATGCACCGATGTGAAAATTTGTGGCCGATACCGATAACCTATATTAACATTGCTGTTACGGCCGATACCGATATTTACCGATGTCGATATCCCTTTATAGAAAACTGTCATAGAAAATTGTCATTTTTTATTTTTCTGTGATATATATTGTGATATAAAAACAATTTCACCAGATTACTTGAATAGGCCTAGCTGTATTTGGAAAGAATGAATCAATCTAGAATGACTGGGGTAGTTTTGTCATGGAGTAAATCCGCATAGAAACTAATATTAATAGAATGTTAACAAATGTACACTTTAATAATTTATGTCTCTTGAGCTCAGTGTTGGACAGATCAGTTGTTTTAACCATTCATTAAAGTGAATCAGTTCAAAGGAGTCATTAGTTCGCGAATCGGACGTGCCATCAACGAACCACGGCACACGTTGTGTGATTATCCAGGCAGTTTAGAACATTGCACGAGATTTGTCTCGACCTATTTTTACAGTCTATGGTCTCGACTGTCGACACAGAAAACATTTCATCACCAGGTAGACTTTTTTGGTTTATTGAAAGTGTGGTTATGTCATCTGATCTAAATGTGTAGAAAGCTTTTCAGAGAAGATAAGGCAGTGACGTTATTTTAGCACAATTCACAACCAGTAGTTCAGAAGAAAAAAACTTCGGTCTTCCGACCTTTTACCATCGTGTATTTTCAAAGATATTCAGTCAACTCAATTCATAAACATGCGCGAGGGAGGGAGAGAGAGAGCGCGCAAAACATTTTGAAGACGGTGCGCGTGACCGGTGCTTTCACTCTCTCTTGTTCCCTCAGTTAAACAAGCGTAGCAATCACTCATATCACTTACCGGTCAAATATGGCTTTGGCGGGACAAAAATACGTATTAGGAAGGCTGGCAGAAAACAGCTCAACAGTTCCAGTCTTCGTGCGCTTGATGTTTAAACGCACTTGCGCTTTTAATACGCTTGTGCAAAAACAAACATCCCGCCCCCACACTCACATCTACACGCACGTCAAATACAACACAGGGATGATCATCGGCCTGTTCACATCGGCCCTATTTTGACATCGGAACGATACCGATGTGTAAAAAATTGACCAAATCGGCCGATGTTATATCGGCGGCCGATATATCGTGCACCACTACACAGAATCATTCTGATGTTCCTAAATTTGAAACGCTGAAGACACAGTGGCTGAGATTGGTTTTCGAAGGGAATATTCCCCACGATCAACGTCAATACTTTCTTGTTTACGCGAATCATTTCTCACCAGACTGCTTTATAAACGAGTATCAGTATAAAGCTGGTTTTACTAAGAAGCTACTCCTGAAAAAATAATCGGTAACAACTATTTATGTTCCCTCTGCACCTAAAGTTTTATTAATCTTTATATTAATCTTTGCAAATCACGGGAAAAAGTTTTTCATGACAATTAGTTGTAACGTCAATCTGTCAATGAACTAGCCTTCTAGCGTTCGTATCTCACTACTCTACCGTGCCAATGCATACAAAGATAGATCAAAGTGACATCACGTTAACCAACCATTCAGAAACATCCTCAAGCCTTAATTGTCGAACTTCTTTGCGGCCGTCATCTTGTTCCGGTGCGACTCCAGTTCAAACTGATGCGGTTTCACAGATTTGTCCTCAGAGACAACCACTGCCATTCTCTCTCCAAACCCTTCAACTGTTGTCAAGGCAACACTCCACGTGCATTCACGCTAGCAGAACAGAGGGGCGGGGTTCATTATTTAAAGGCATATGCACTGAAACGGCGTGCTGAAAACAGAGCTGATTTTGACCAGGTAAAATGGTGTTTTCTTAAAATACTAATGAGAATTTTTAATAAAAGTATATTACAAAGTTTTCATTTAGACCCTAAACATTCACATTAACTTGTACAAAAATGGCATTATATGACCCCTTTAAGTAAATACGATATTGAAATATCAACCTGTGTGAATGTGCTACTTTCTGTGTGAGAGTAGCACATGTAGTAGAAGTAATGATATATACACTCAGATGTGCAAAGATTTTAACTTTAGGGATACTACAGCTTGTCACTGGGGCAGAACCATCAAAGGAACAACTCTATGCCTTATGCACCCTTAAAATGTTCATAGTAGTAACTAAAGGGGACATATTACAACTCTAAGGTATTAATAAGCACTATTTAATGTCAAATAAGGTACAAAGTTGTCCTAATAAGTGTACTGCCCCAGTGATAAGTTGTTGTACTCCTAGAGGTATATGACTTTTTTCGTTTTTTTTTTTCTTTTAAAATAAAGAACTAGAAAATATCTGTGTGTGCTTCAGTTACACAAATGCGCAGTTTCTGGAGCCAAAGGTCAAGATGACCTCTCATCCCACAGACAGAGGAATTTGACCAGCAAATAATTTAGACAAGCAATCATCCATCCGACCCTGAATGTATATCACTCCCACATACACACTTCCTCTCAAAAAGGCCGTAAATGAGCACACACAGTCTATCATCTTTAAATGTATTTGGGAATAAGAGATTAATGATGTGGCAAGTCAAACAGAGAAGAAAGAGACAGATTCATTCTGCAGTCTCTCTAATTGTAGTCCTGGCTCTATGTACACGGTTACAAATAGGATAACACTGAAGCACAAACTTACATAAGATACATAAGACAAACACAGGAAAAGAAACATTGTAGTTGTATTAAACAAAGCAGAGCAGGGCGGACCAACGTAAGTAAACAGAAATCAATAAATGTGTGTTATAACTACATATGCATTAACTGCTGTTACTATTTACTCAAGTTAAAACTGACTCTGGCTCCAGTGAGGTCTTTGGTCAGCCATAACCAGACATCTAGCCCTATGAAAACAAGTCTCACACTGAGGTGACGCTATAACCAGCCACACAGAAACGGCTCAGAGCAAAGAATACATTTATTCTGGTCAGTGTATAGCTTGTTATAAAGATATTTTGGGAATAACAAGCCGCTGCTTTTACACAAATCTGATTTAGTTCCTAGCTTATTTTCTCACAGCAAACCAGCATTAAAGGGTCTGCCAAACCTAAAAAAGACCAAAAACCGACACACCAAATTTGGTGCACCAAATCCTCCTCCTCCGTCCTGTCAGTCATCTCTCCTTACTCTCGTCACGTGATAAGTGAAATCTGACTCTTGCTACACTGTGCAGCTCATGCTGTATGGAGCAGGGCAAACAATTTCATTTTATTATTGTAGTTGTCCAACTGAACCAAACGTTTATTTTTTTTCTATATATATATATATATATATATATAAAAAAAGCAAAAGGACATTGGGTCGGTGCCGTGTAACACCAATAACACATACTACCACAGCAAGCCTATAGCCAAGTAGAGTCAAAATGGTTAAAGCAAAAAGTGCAACAAAATACTTTAAAGCAAGTACAAGGACATGCAGGGGTTTTCATTAACATTCAATAGATTAAACAAATACGCCACTCCCAGAATCAAACTTTCCAAGCCCACCAACATTTCTCTCAAACTCAAGGGCCATTCCACCGAATGGGTGACATTTGCTTGTTGTAACTCTTCAAAAATAAACTTTATTTTTGATCTTTTTCAACATTGAATCTAATATTACACATATTTAACTTTTCAAAATTGGTATTGGTCAATCTCAGGCAACTTTATTTATTTTTTTAACAAGGTTTAAGCAGAATATGGACGCATGTTTTCTCAATCCTGTTACCAAAAAACATTGGTCATTTAAAAAGCAAGTTTAGAAGCATGTCAATTAATTCCTTTGTTTTCCCCACAAGAAAGTGTTTATTTTAAAGAAATTGTTGCTTATATGTTCAAAAAAATGATATTTTTGCCAATAAAATCACTATTAAAGCAAGGTGTATTTTGATAGAAAAAACACAAAGGCATTTTTTCATTTTAAAGACGACCGAAGCCTCAAGCTTATATTTTTTTTTAGAATTAATTCATTAAATAATTGTATAAATTATGGGCCAAACAAAAATGATAAAAAATAGTGGTTTAATTTTATTTTTTTAGAAAAAGAAAAAAATAGTAAAATAGTAACAGGACTGAAGGTAACAGGATTGAGTTTTTAAGCAAAAAGTTATCAAATATATGGCATATGGCCACATACTGTAGCACTGATGCTAATAGCGTGAGGACACTGAGACATTTCTAGTGCCTTACCAAAAGTTAATATTTTTCAAATAAAACAATTAAATCTAAGAAAACATTTAGGTAACAGGACTGTGTGTTGAGATTGACCTTCTCATTCGTAGTTACAATTTCATCAAATATAAAGAAACGAAAATGAGAGGAGTGACTTATAGTCGGCCCATTGCCTTCAGAAGATCCAGATGATGAAACTTACTGTTGAAAATGTGTCTTGTGGAATATTCTACGTTATTCAGTGGGGCGATGTAATAGTGTAACAGGACTGAGTGAAAACCTGGGGACATGACTAAAATGTGTATTTTATCTAAAATATTAGATCAAATGTTTTTTTCTTTTTTCATTTTAAAGCAGTTTGGATATAAAGTCACACAATAATGCAAGAAAAATCAGATTTCTGAAGGATTTTAATCATAATATTTCATGGTAAAGTTTAGAGATAGAGAGTTGGGACATGCAGAAAATGCTATTTTTTAGTGCTCTGTGTCACTTTTGTTAATGTTTTTAATTTTACGTTTTAAATTTGTAGTTAGCTAAAAGTGCATGACATTTTGCTTAATAATAAAATGTATTTTAGAGTTCATTTTCAAGCAATTTTATACATATAATGTCCTGGGGACAGAAATGTCACCCTTTCGGTGGAATGGCTCTAAAACTAGCCCACTGGTATGGTCTTTAGGAAACGTACTGACAATATAAAAAAGTATGTTAGTATCAGTTCAGTATTTATGATATAGAGTTCACTTTATATAATAAAAATATTGTAAAAAAAATATATATATATATCAATATATCATCCATAATTTATGTTGGCAGAATGCAGTAAACTATGCTTAAATTTTAGTCTGACCTACAGAATCAAGCACTAACTTAATTTCCTCTGAATCTATCGTCAAACACGCGCACACGCTTAATGCACAAACAGAGCCCAGAGAAAGGCCCACATTGTGCCGATTTATTGCTTGTGTCTAAGGCCAATTTGAGGCTCTTCCTGAGCATTTGAAGGACCATTAACCTGGTTAGTGGGTGAGCGGCAGGCCTGAGTGGACATTTCCTGCTTCAGCACTCAGTGACCAACTACATAAGATTAAAAAAAAAAAAAACATACACACATAACACATAGAAATTGGTAAGACAGAGAGGGCTAAATTTCTGAACTGCTCGGCTCCATGAACAGCGAGTTATCTTTTAAGAAGCATCATGACTGACCTCAGCTTGACAAAAGCAAACGCACAAGTTATGTTCTGTAAAAGATGAGAGGCTGCTGAAATAGTCTAGGTCAAGCGCTTTAAATGTTTATTCCTTTCAGGTTTAATAAGACTTTTGACTGGTGAGAGACTGTAAAGCGCTCGAGGGACAATGTGAGCTGAATGACTAACGACTGGAGTGAAGTCCTTGTCCGGATGTGTGTTTGTGTGTGGGACCTGACCTTGGACTGGAAGTCTCATTAATCTGTCAGGACGTGCGAGGAAGGCTGATGACATACCTTGCTCATCCAAGACTTGCGCTTGCACATGGTTTTTCTCCTCTTCACCACCTCCCACAGCCGTCTTTGCCCTATCAAAGAAAACAAAAGGGAGAATGTTATTTTATCAATATTGTGGGTTCAAACAAGCTTTATCAACAGTGACATTGTCACATACAAACAATTAAGGAAATTCTGTATTCTTCAATCAAGTGTGGTTATAGTAAAATACTTACAATGTGTATGAAGCAAACCAATGCACTAGAATAAAAGTTCAAATGGATTATATTTAGTAATAGTGCAATAAATTGCTTACTACCTGTGCAAAGTTGTGTAGCTGATAAACCTTCTAATTGTCACTTAAGATGTGCAAGGACACTAGAAAGGGTTTACTGTTTATACTTCTGCAATGAACAAACATAAATGTATCCTCATAGAACAGAGTTGTCTCAAGTGTAATTTAAATGAATTACAGCTCAAATCGTTTTTGTACAAGTTTAAATCCTCCAGAATGCTTTTTCCTATCGAACTCCATGTGATTTTGCTTGATTTTACAAACTGAAGAATGAGTCAAATCACCCTCTGTAATCAATCCTGTCAATGCAGCTTAATCAAAAAAAAAAAAAACAGACTTGATTAAACATTTCAGTTCTAATTTCAAATCTATTTCAGCAAACAGTTCATGCTTAGCTAAAAAAGTTGAATCAGGGAAAGAGAAACCGAAAGGAACTGAAAGAGTGAGAAAAAGATGAAGAGAGTGTAAAATAGGACACGTGCCAAAAAGAGATAAAAGTGAGAGTAGTAGAAGAGGCGTGTAATGAGCTTGAGATGGGTAATAATCAGGCCGGCTTAAGGGAAATTTCTAAATTCACTTCAGGTGTCACAAAGCCTCAATGTGTGTGTGACTGATTTGACAAAACTACTGCTGGGTTTACCACTGTAAAAAAATCTTTACAGTCTATATTCATTATCAGTCTATACTGACTGCGTCCTGTTGTATTAAAAAGCTTGCGTAAAACACCTTTTCAGTTTTCAGAAACTTAAAGGGATACTCCACTTTTTTTGGAAATAGGCTCATTTTACAACTCCCCCAGAGTTAAACAGTCGAGTTTTACCGTTTTCGAATCCATTCAGCCGATTTTCTGATATTTAGAAGAATATCAGTAACCAGACAGTTTTTGGTCTCATTGACGTCCATAGTATTTTTTTTTCCTACTATGGAAGTCCATGAGACCAGAAACTGTCTGGCTACTGATATTCTTCTAAATATCAGAAAATCGGCTGAATGGATTCGAAAACGTTAAAACTCAACTGTTTAACTCTGGGGGAGTTGTAAAATGAGCCTATTTCCAAAAAAAAGTGGAGTATCCCTTTAACTCTATGGCCGTTTACTCCTGGTATCAAAGGTAGATGAGGGAGATACATCCTTGTTTACTCCTGGTGTTTTAATCCATCTCTTTTGCCTGTCCATTGCTATGGTTATCACCATTTCGATCATCACAATTAGAATCCTAAAAAATGTAGTTTACATATCTGCATACAGTAAGCGTCGATGTCGGATCTCTGTGTGAAGTGATAAAGCTACAAGCAAACACCTTGGTTGGACTCACCCGGCCGGCCCATACCAATCTTCTCCAGGTCCTCATTCTTCACGTAGTCAAAGTGCGAGAGACGTGTAACGTTGAGCTCATCACGGATGCGCAAGAAATACTGCTGCAGTTGCACTTCCATCAGCAGCTCCAGCAGCCACTCAGTGCCCTCCTCACACTGCATACTGCTGCCCAGCTTCTGCACAGAAAGACACACACCAATGAAGTCCACAGAGCGATTCCCCACAGGCAATGACTCTCCCAAAACACCAGAGGCAAACATGTTCAAGCCATTCCCAACTAAATAAATTCCCTAACCACTAAGTTAGCCAAAAATAAAAAGTGGTGTCCATCTAGACAACAACAAGTGACCAAGTCCAAAGGTGTGATTGAGCATTTAACATGCTATTAATGATTCAGCTCAGAGTATGCAGCTACAACAGCTCATAAAAAAATTATACAGTAGGCTTTCACTGTTCAACCGCGGCGAACATCTGGTAAGCGCACACACACACACACACACACGCACACCTGAAGTTCATAAAAGACAGATGGCATTGGCCCTAGCCCAGGCCACATGTGCCGAGTCACTCTCTACGCTTTTTAATTCCTCCCAAAAGGAGCATCTCTCCACCTCCAAAACTAACCAGCTAACACAGGCCTTACCTTTCCACAGCAGCAGCTGCATCTCCAATTCCACTTCTGACCCAATTAAAATATGTTTCCATTAAAACCATAAGCACTCAATTCCCAACTCCCAAAGTCCTTATCACCTTTCAAAAAATGAACATCCGTTATCCCTTTAAGCTTCTGGTTTGTAACAAGGGGAACAGATGAATGGAAGAACACTGGCACTGGTGCTTGGAAGCTCTGGGACAACTAAAATTGTGCTACTGTTTTCCATAGTCTGCTTTTGTGCTTGTTCTTTTTTTCCTGTTGGAGCGTATTGGACATCAGCTGCTTTCAATTTTCAATCTCTCCCTCCCCCTGCACTCCTTCACACTGGTGTTCTTTCACTCTGACACACTTTCCTTCTCTGGAGGCCTTGTGGTCAGTCACGTCTTAACAATATTAAGGCAATAGGGAGGAAGCAGAACAATCTTGCGATCAGAGAGACTGCAGTACCTCCTTGCCCTTTTGAATGGCATTGTGCACTTGTGTGATAATGGAACTTTTACGCTTTTGTGCTTGAGACTTTTACATACAATGAAACTGTGCAGCTCAGACTAAATTGCATACTGTAAAAAACAAAGCTGACAATACTAATACAATTGCAAACATGGGTTTGCGCTTTGATTGTAATGCTAAATCCATGTGGGTAACCGGTTCAGACTAGAGGCTGACATTTTTTCGGGAATCCCACGGGTCCCGGGATTCCCGTGGGATTCCCGCGGGATGGGAGTCATCTTTCCTATTAATCACGGGATTTGGACGGTACAGGATAAATGGTTAACGGGAGCAGACGGGAGCGGGAATCAACCAATGGCAAAGACGACAAAAAAAGAAAAAAGTAAATGCACCATTTTGTAGTTTCCTTTTAATACACCTAAAATGTAGCGCAATTAAAAAATAACTACACGACCCAGCCGTTCCAGAAGCCATCAGTGCTTTTTGTCACGGCTTACCGCCGGAATTCAAAGAGCAGTGATGGAGGGAGCTAATAGCCGCGAAGAAGTCGATGAGGCAAAAAAAAGAAAAAAAAAAAAGAAAAAGATTTACAGCGCAAAATCAGAAGTAATGACATGTCTATTAAGTTCACAGAACTGGTTGGAAAGTCTGAAATATTAAGTTTATGAGAGTAGAATGTGACTGTGATGGCACGATGTACGCGTAAGGGTTAACCTCCGCTGCGCGTCGGCCGGTTTACGCCTCGCCGTCGTCCATTAAAACCTGACAACGGACACCTCGGAGGGCATTAACCCGCTTATACCATGGTCACTTGCCAAATAAAACATTTTTAAAACATTAGTTTATATTTTAATTAGGCTAAATCTAGTTTTTACAAATAATAACTTGCCTTGCTTGACTGTTTAGCAACCGGAGATATTTATAGTCCGCTTAGCTCGTATCCCTTCAGGTTCACAAATGCATTTTTTTTTTCATGAAACACAAAGGTAGGCATAGTTTTTTTTTATTACACATAAAACAATTAATCAAACAACAATAAAAAAACAATTAGCTCTGAGCTCCAGCGATTTGCGCTTAACGTTATAGAGGGCAATAAATTAATCAGATCAAAGAGAGGGTCATTTGCCTCAGACTCCTTAGGCTTGAAACGCTGTAACGTTGAGCCTTCTCCTGCCTTGGTTGTCTGGACAGCTGCGTAAAACTCCCGCAGGGTCTCATTCAGGGGTGCGCGTTTCCCGAAAGCATCGTTAGCCAACTATGGTCGCAAGTTACGTCGTTACCAATAGAGTTCAATGGAGCAGAGCAGCAGCGGTGTAATTTTCTCCGTTTTATTTACTTTTTTTTCTTTCTTCAGCAGCATACCAGTCGTCAAAGTTGCCATATTCTCCATAAATGTTAAAAGAAATAGCACGAAGTCGCTCATTGTTGTATTAGGCTATAACATCTTGATAGAGCATGTGACTGCCTGTTGCTATGGTTACTCACAGCCGTTGTAGGCAGCGCATTTATTTATTAATTTCGAATGGTAAACAGGCAGTTTCACCGGAACTACTTTACTAGGTGTCCTATATCACTTTTTAACGGACACCCTGCAGCCAATCAGAATCGAGTATTCACCCAGACCATGGTATAAGTACATATAACTAAAATTGACTCATTATGCAAGAGCATAATTGATGAAAATCGTTTAAAATGTAATTTAAAAAAAAAACTACCTGTATAAATGTAAACTGTAAATGTATTGTTTACTCAACAATGAATGAGTAAAATGCAGCTTTATGTGCTGTTTGGGTTTATTAAATTGTAGACATGGTGTGATGTACTGTTTTTCTTTTATTTACTGTCTTCCATTTTCTGGAGAAAATCTAGAACCTGGGGCTCAGTAGCTGGTTTAAAACAGGATGGATTGCAGATGATGCAGAATTGCAGATTAAATCAAATTCTATGTATTAACTAAACACTAATTGAAGAAAAAATATATATGGGAGCGGTACAGGAGTGGGAGTCAGTTTAAACAGGAGCGGGATGGGAGTGGGAGTCAATTTACCAGGAGCGGGATGGGATGGGATTATTTTTTAAACTTTGGTCTGGGAGTGGGATGGGACAAGATTTCTTTCTATGGGAGTGGGACGGGACAGGAGTGAAAATCCACTCCCGTGTCACCCTCTAGTTCAGACGCAATCAGCAATGCCAAAAAGTGACAAACAAGCAGATGTGAGGGATTGGTGGGTAAAATTTCTATTGATGTGTTGAAATTGGGGCTGTTAAATCAAAGTTTTTTAATTAAATTACATGATATGCCAATGAATTGCAATTAATTACAAATAAACAATTTCTGAACAACCTCCTAAATTAAAATATTTAGGAGGGGAATGGATTTAATAGTCAATATATTGTTTGTTTATTCAGTCACTGGCTTACAGTCCACAACAACCCAATCATTTCAGTTGTCAATTTGTCAAAGTTAGACTAATAGACTGTTCACTTCACACAGCATTTGTCAATGTGTACTGTCAGCGCTCTTTTTTAAATAGTTGGTCTATGTGCAGACAGAAGTCTTCAGATGTTGCCGATTTGTGAAAGAGGAGGAAGCTTGGCAAGATATGCGTCTAAAACAAGGGGTTACAAAGTCGACAGGTTTCTTGAATGAGTGCCAGGAAGGTTAGAGAGCATAAGTCGTCTTTTGTGGCCAAAGTGCTTCCTCTGTTGATGCATGAAAAGTCATGGGTTATAGGGGTCAGGGCCTTTTTGACATTAATTTAACCATCAATAACTTTAAGAATGTAGGCACACACTGAAATATTTGTGAAGTTCTCCTCCTTTCATTCTTTCTTTAACTACAAGTATGAGCATTACTGATAGTAGGGCCCTATGATTTCCATGATAAAAAAAAAAAATCATACAAAATGTAATTTACTGTATATTGCTGAATGTCATAGAATTTGACAAATTTTGAATCCAGAAAAAAATTAATTGAAAACACAAAATTTAGGAACTCATTTCATTGGGCCCCATAATAGTGATGCTTGCCTTAGCAAGTGCCACTAAAATAGCTAAGTAGGAGTTTATATTGACAAAATAGAGGATCACAAATCCAAATGACGAAACATCTACAAGTCGCCACATCCCTCCCCCAAACACTGAACTTCCCAGCTTCCCAATACGCCAATAGTTCCTCTCCACTTTGCTTGTTTGCAAACTTAAAGGTCTTGATGTAAAAGTTAAAATATCGGAACTAGGGGTGTGCAATGTACTGGTAGACATGATAAACCAAGGTTTTGGATCTCACTGCACAGTCACAAACTATTATCATTTGAATGTGTTTTAACCCCCTGGGGTTGGCCGGCGTAACCAGCTCGCTTTTTTTTCTTATCAGTGCAAAAGAGACTCAAAATACTCAATAGCTTGTTTTTTACGTGACGTCACGCCACTGCGTTGCCATGGCACGAAATGCGATTGATAGAAAAGTGATTTTCTATATTTAGGAAGCACAATAGCACACTCAAAATGCCTATGTTTTGCTTTGTTTATGGTTGCTTAAATCGATCGAACCATGAGGAGTTTTTATTGTGTGCCCAAAGTTGTTGTTCATAAGGGGGGTAAATACAAGAAATTGACAGAAAAACACCGGGAAAAATGCCTTGCAAACCTACGTCTGCGGTCGGGAGGAGCCGAATGGGAAAATGCCTGTGTGAGTGTGCAGTGATCACTTCGTCAAATGTGAGTTAATACATTATTTATGTGGCTTATAATTACATTATTCAGGTGTTTAAATACACTTATGTGGCTGTTTATGTAATGTACCAGTTTCCGAAATAGTTGCTGATATCTACAGCCTCGATGGCAGGCAAATCTCTCAATTCAGTTGAAAATCGGTCCTCTTCATAACGTAAGGATTACGTCCAACAGATGTTTCGATTTTCTGTTTATATATTTCTCTTGTAATAGTGTCTAAAGTAGTACAGTATGGATTTTCCTCCATCTCGTCCATTGCGCTCTTCACTCCTTGCCCTCCATCTGCATTCCGCGCGTCAACACATTCAACGCGCGTTCTCATTTCAGCTCATTAAGTGCTAATGTGACCACGCCCACAGAAAGAGTGCGCTATTCAAACGCAAATAATCTAAGGAAAGATGCAAACGTGTCAACGCCCACATCAGCTTGATTAAACTGCAAATTAACATGTATGTGCTAATATATCATAAAAAAAACAAAATATGAATGTTTAGACAAGATTTTGTTTAGTTTTTACTGTAAAAATGACTGTCACATCAAATAAGCTTTTGTTTAGCAATTTCTGCTCATATGTTAATCATATAGTATGGGATGTTTTATAAAAAAACAATATTTAATTATCAACTAATATGTTTTATAGTCTTTGTTCCAATATTCAAACTAATAAATTCTTAACTTTGAAATACATATTATTAAATGTATACTTTTTACAAAGAAAGATTACACTTAAAATACTGTTAAAATTGCAACTGTTGTTGATTTACATGGGAAAACTTTAATAAAATAGCAAGAAATATATTTACAAGATGTAAGTGACAACCTAATAGTTCAATATTAGCCTTCTCTTTAAATTGTTTATTATTAGTAACACATTTGGGAAGAGGATATATTCCAAAACTTTCGGAAAATACAGTATGAGAATTAACTGCATAGTTACTAGTAATGTTTACCTTGGAATTTTACAAATTGCATGCATTCAAAATAAGTCCTCACATTCTTTCTTGTGGTACCCAGTGACACACCTGACTGAAAGGTTCATTAAGCGGGTCATTGTCTTCTCAGGTGTAAACCACATCATTATTCATGATCATTCACGCCCCCACGCATATTGCCTTTCCAAACAAAACGTGTCTTACAAAGTTTAAAGCAATGTATTGTTTTATGTGAATGATTAGGCGGGATGATTTTCAGATCATTTTGAAACAAAAACTCTAGAAGACAACATCCATTAGTCAAAAGTCTTGTGGACACACAGTATGTGTTTTGTGGCCTTATTTCAGAAAATTACTTTTTTTTCAATAACCATGCATTATTATTTTCTCAAAAATACAAAACATGTATATACATGTTGCCCACATATTATGGTAGCCCTGTTTGTGCTAAATAGAGTGTAATTACACCTTTGCCATTAATATGTTTATAAGCAACTGAAAAATGTCAGGGCATGTCAAAACATCAAGGACCCCAAAATAGGGCTGCACGATAAATCGAATTTTAATCACGATCACGATTTTGGCTTCCCACGATCAAATTCGCGGGATCGAGCGATATTTAAAATGCGTCATTCCATTCACAGAACGCTCCATATATCAAAGGATTTTTTTTTTTTGCAAAGGCAATCTAGCGCTCCATAAACCACTGTTTGATCGCGTGCCTCCACGAGCTCCAGTGCGCAAGAGACCAAGAGTCTGCGCGAGCTACAGTGAACAAGCAAGACGAGTGTCCAAGTGCACTCAAAAGTGCGCGAACCACGAAGGATAGCATCCTCGAAATTCTGGCTTCCGAAGATCCTTCCTTGATGTTGAGAAACAAATCGAGTGTGTCTGCGTGCGAGCGACACGGAATGACAACACGCGAGAGATACCGGTTGTGTCTGAGACTGAGTGACAGTGCGCGTGAGAGACCTAGAGTGAGCATTAGTAAATTGCATTAGTAAATAAGAGGCATGAAAGTTCGATTAATGGACTCCAATAATCAGTAGACTAATACAAACATCTTGTTTTGAACTATTGTTTAATAAATAGAAATAATTCGACCACATAAACTTTCATATGGATTAAATAGATTAAATGTATGCAGTAAGATTTCACAACTAATCACTGACACATTTTACATTTCTTAAGTGTCAAATATCAATGAATTTCATCCATTAATCGAACTTCCATAGTTGATAGTTCTGCCTTGACAGGTTCTCATTTGGTTACATTCTGTTATGGAATATTTGTTTTTCATTGATTGTATATTTTGTGCGTTTTACTCACATCCATTATACAGGTACAATGCAAGTTTATATTTTGCTTCCTAAAATATATTTACACAATGTAAAATGTAAAATAGTGCCCTGTTTGCTACATTTCATTTATTGTTTTCTTTATTTTTGTTTATTCTTTAAAGAGATGTACTGAATTTTGGTGAATGAGAGCACCTGTTTTATTTCAATGCACATAGTTGTACATTAGCAGGAATGTATCACAATATGGATGTGAAAGCAGTTATAATTATGTGACAATAACATTTGTTTTGGTTAAAATCAACAAATAATCGTGATAATTAATCGTGATCTCAATATTGATCAAAATAATCGTGATTATCATTTTGGCCCAAATCGTGCAGCCCTACCCCAAAACCACCTTAGACCCCAGAGGGTTAAGCCAACAAGGTATAAGAGTTTCATCGAAAGAGAACTCATTTAGGTATGTGTATGTAAAAGATGATTTCTGTGTGCATACACCTGAACACACCTTAATTTGTACAGTGAAAATTATTTTCAATTGATATTAGTTAGTGGTTTTAGCTGTGCAATCGAAATTGGAATTGAGAACTGTTAAATTTTACAAACATCTAAAATTTTGGGTGTCATAACCTTATTACAATACAAGGATACATGGGTCAAAAACAACAAAACCAATGAATTTCATTCCTTTTTTTGTGGTGGGGCCCATGAAAATAGAATAAAAAAAAGAATTTAATTGAATTGAGATCTTGTCTATCGGACTCGAATCAGGACACCCGTATCGATAACCAGCCCTAGTCTTTGCGAGTATCCTTATAAGATGTTTATGTCTTAAGTAAACGTAGCAGCCTAACATAGGCTATCTGTTGCCGTCTGTGCCATTAAAGTTAAATCCAACAATCTCACATTGATCTTGACTCAATCACTTTTGTAACTTTCATAATGATTTAAATTAGAACACTCATACATTGTGTCAAGTGATCAATTTCTAGTGCTTGAAGTTTTTCAGGTAGGTTATTTCCTATGTCTTTGTCCTATTGCTTGTAATTAGTTTTTTGTTTTTATTTTATCACTGACTTTTTATACTTGTGTTAGTTAGTTAGGCTAGTATTAGATGTTTATTTTAGGAGGGGGGGGGGATTGAAATTGGTGTCAAGAATTATGAAATTCCAATGGTATAAAAAAAATATCAAAAACTCTGAACACACAGAAAGCAAAAAGATTGGGCAGAATGTGTGAAAGAGAGAAAGAGGAAACCAGGCCTCTTTAGAGACTTCTAGAAAGTGTTCATTGAGATGACCAGCTGATGTTGGAGAGGGAAAAAACTTGCCCTGTAGGCAAAGTGGGTCAATGTATAGTTGCTGCCAGCAATGTGGCTGTCAAAACTACAGAGTGAAATCTGTTACAATCTTGTCTTTAATATGAAGGCTCGTAGTCTGACAAATCCATCTTCTTAAGCAAGCAATGAGTCCTCACAGCCACATAAAATGGCTAAAATGTGATTTTGTTGAGTTTGAACCACCTGATCTTGAGATTGATGTCTGATCATGAAAGCTGTATTCCATAACTTTTTTCAGTGCATCCTTACAAGTAACATGCTAAATAAGAATTGTTTTTGGTCTTGATACGATGACTGTTGTAAGTCTCTGTGAGTATAGTTAGATGCTGGAGTAAATTTCGATCATGATTCTGAAATGATTATTAGAGTAGATTTTTTTTACATTTTCTATTTGCTTAAAATGTGCATCAAGTGGCATTTTGCATTCTTATATTCCATCTGTCAAATTTTTAAATCACTGGACATGTGCACATGCATGATATGCATATTTAAGGCCATTACATTGTCAGCTTTTATAGTCTTGCACAATATGCTTTGCATTTTAGGATGCTGTTACATTAAAAATTTATTTTAAAAATATATATCTTGAGATCTCAGTATTGTGTTTAAATTTGTTTTGCTCCTTTTTGGGTCCAGTTCTTTAGTCTGAGCAACAGGCGCCGTTCCAATACTGTATTCAGCCTGAATATTGCATGTCATATTATCATGCATTAATATTCATTATACGCCTCATAGTATTATCATTTTAAAAATACAGGGGTGCCGCAAGGATTCAGAAGCTTGGATATTACCATGTACAGTACAATGCTAGTGACAACAAGTTGAGGTTGTGCAGTGTGAAGTGTTAGAAAGCTGTAGCCTCTAATCCCAAGGGAACTATATCCATGGCCCTTGGGCTAAGGCCACAAGTTACAACCAAGAGTGGTTACACCCTTCACACAAAATTACAAGAGTGAATTCATAGATGCACACTAAATAGTATGAGCCAAACAAACAAAACACAGACACCTGACTGCTGAAACTGCATACATACACAAAGGGTGGACTGTTATGCAATGTGAAGGTCTGAAGTATTGTTGGGGATAAGGCTCTGGTATGATCTGATGATATCCATGCACACAGCTAAGCTCTGGCACATGAGTAAAGGCATGGTGTGGTTTCACACCAACGCAGACGCTGAACTAACACTCATGCACATGTCAGTCCTGAAATTCCCAGGTCCATTATTCATACCGAAACCTAGCATGCTCTGCACAAGAGAATAAAAACCAGACTTACTCTGTACACATGGAAATGGGCAAGAAAAGGGAATGATTTTTTGAGCTTGTCAAAACGACGCATCTTGAGTTCTGTGAGACAATCCACAAAAAGTCAAGCTAAGCGTCCGAGACTCTTTTGTTGAAGAACCAGGTCCGAGATGAAGAGACACCACTCCAAAACTGTGAAGGTCTCCTCAGTTTTAAGGTCTCCTGAAGTTGAACAGCCCACGTACTACATTCCATCGCGGGCAATCCACATTAAGCTCCTTTAACCGAAGATCAGTGCTAGTCTGGAGAACTTGTATGCAGGGGGGACCGTGTGGGGAAAGGCAAGAAAACACAGAGAGAGGATTGCCAAAGGGAACTGTTCATTTGGAAGCCTAGTTAGAACATGTCAAAACCAAGTTTACAAGGAGGCTGTGGAGCGAGTCAGAAGGAGTGCAAGGTGAAGTTCTTGTTGCAAAAATATTTTGCAGAATATACTGGAGTCAGTTGCCAATTCCTCTATCCATTTGCTCAGTCCACCAACCAGCTATTAATAGGACGGTTTCCTCTATTCCCAAATCCCTCACTCAGATGACAGCCACAGTGAAAGTGATAAGAGAATCAGAAGAGCTGCAAAGCCCAGACAAAGTCGTCCCTTAGTGCTTCTGTGGTCTGCTTGGAAGAGGTTCTGACTTTTTTTTGTCTTTTTGCATGTTTGTGTCAGAGGGGACGTGTTGTTCTGGAGCAGGAGGAGCGTCTAGGACTTTCTCTTTTTCTCTCCCCCTAGTGCGTGACTGTGTAATTCCTGCAACTCGCAAACAGACTCTGGGGAAGTGCCCCTTCTCGTTCCCTCCCTCTCGCTTTCCCTCTCCCTTACCTCCTCCTCCCCTCCATCAGCCAGTGCCCGGGACAGAGACTCTATGGTATTCGGATGGAGGAGCATTTGATCATGAGCCAAAAGGTCAGATTTAACTGCAGGACGGAGAGCTCATTTCCTGTGTTCCTCCCATATGTTGGGCTTTTAACAAATCCCCCTCCTGAACACCACCATATCCCCTCCTATCTCTGGCTCTCCCCACATCTTTCTTTTATATTCACTCTCTCTCCCACTCTGCTCTCAACTCCCACATGGCCTGACTTTTCTTTTATATTTGGTTCGCGGCCTTCTCCTTCCTCAATCCCTCTAAAAACATTATCTCAACCTCTAGTAAACAAACACGTTCAGAACGTCTCCCCTTTTTTCTTACCCCTCCGAATGTAAAGGGGACATTTTGGCTTCATCACCCCTAGCAGAATAAACCATGTTTTATTTATGTCCTTTCTTCCCCCCTCATTCCCCATTCGTTCATCAAGTCCACAGACTAAACCAGATGTGCAACATTTTAAGGGATAAACAAAATGTGCAATGCCGGGTGAACTCCGTTGTTGTTGTTTTTTCCAGAAGAAAAAGGGAAGATGAGGTGAGCAAGGACAGATGCAGTAAAGCGAGGCCCAGCCTGTCATAAACAGTCTGCCTCCAATTACTGCCCTGAAACAAAGAATTTCCAGCGCCGCTTCAGACCGAGTGGCTAATGTAGCAGGAATTTTCTGGAGACTTATCGAAGAACGAGCTTTATTTAAGCTAGAGAATGGGAAAAGAAATTGGTAGTGCTTGCACAGCTGTGAAGGAGGGGAAAGTGTGTGTACCTGTGACTGAGCTATGACATTTGTTTGAACATTTAAACCAGCTGTTCAATGTAGACACTGTAGGTGTCGTCATGTCTAGTCAATTTATCTTACAGAGGGTTTTTTTGTCCTTTGCCAAAGTGGCCTGTGGGTTCCTCATGAGGGTATTACGTAGGGGTGTTGAAATTAGTCGTATCTATGCATTGCGATGCAGACATGAACGATTCTGCATCAGTTCATTAATAGACTATAACTGATTACAGCCTACTGACGTTTCTCTGTCTCCATTAGTCACATATGCGCTTCTTGGGCTAGCGTAAAATGGCGTAGGGAGGCGAAACACAAAAGTAATAAAAAAATGTGCCCACTATTAAAAAATTTACAGCATGTGCAAGTGTGTGCATGCGTGCATGTGTAAGCGGTATCGTAACTTTAGTACACTTGACAGTTTTATGCGCTTTTAGTAATTACTAGAGTTACTTTGTTTTAAATGGTCCAATCGTCTACTGTGTTCAGACTTCAGCTCAAACTTAAGACTTAAGTTTGATGTTTGTTACATTAAGGAAGTGAACCTTTCTTAGACCAGATACAATAAAAAGGGAGTTCATATATGTGGCTGCTTGTATTCATTGAAGAAAATGTAGGCATGTGCAGTAATATTGAAAAGTGAGGATGCAACACATTGTGATACTGAATCGAAGACATGATAATGATTGTAATCGAATTAAATGGTGAGACCAATGATTCACGACCATAGAATTAAGACAATATTTTCTGTAAAGCTGATGTAAAACATCACACACTGTGAAAAGTGACAAACAAAACTGATTTGACCTGAGGAAAGTTCACCCAAAATTTAACATGTTGTCATGAAATATTGAGATTCTGTTTACCCTTTTTGATTCGCTTCATGTATGTGTGGTGTTGACCAATGTTTATATGCAAAAAAGCCTAAATTAAATATGGTCATCATATGTGTCCATATATTTTCAGTACACTTGGATTGAAGTACTTTATTAATATGGATTACATATACAATGTATTAATTAACTTTTTGAAGCTTGAAAATTTCAAATGGACCGGAAAAAAAGCAGAATATTCAAAATATCTTCAATTGTATTGAAAAGATGAATAAAAGTCTAATGAACAACACACAGAATTTTTACTTTTGATATTTTGCATTATAAAAATGTAAACACCAAAGAAACAAGGTGATGGTGTGTTCATCAAGGAACACTTTCTTCTACAGTATGTGCATTTGTGTATGTGACCTGTAGTTACCTCCACTGCCTTGGTGCCACATTTGGACCGGGTGAGCCAAGCTCACACTTCACCTCTATATGTAGCACATCACAGAGAAGACAAATCCCCCTCGCTCTAATGCCTGCCTTCAGGACTCTACGATGGTCAATGTCAAACTAGCATCAAACCTGATCAATGGAATCAGAGCCCTACTCTATTAAACCCATAAGACTACTCAATTGCTTGTTCAAGTCAACGCAATGTTTTTCAGAAATATTTCTTGTAGTAGTCAGATAGATCACTTGTTTACGGGCTGCGTAGCTCTAATGAACCACCAGAGGGCAGCAATACACAGAAGTGATAGTGACCTGTGGCATTTGAATGACACCCAGTAACGTCAACACTTCAGACCTAGAAGATACTTTACATTTACTCATAAATCAGCTAAAACAATATAACAGATAATGCTTTACATTTAACATGACCCTCCCAGTAGCACACACAGGTATCCCAGATTATTTACTCTCCCCCAGAATGCAGATGAAAAACCCATAATCTTCTCTAAAATCCAGTAAGCTCATCTGGAAATGTCATGCAGACGACAGAAAAAAAAAAAAAAAAAAAAAATCGAACACAGCTAAAAAGACAACACATGCTTCTGTTGACGTGCTCCAATTCAGCTTGGTAAGTGATGCTGAATATGCAGCTCAATTCTCCAGCACACAGCTATAGTTTTCTCATAACTTCCATACAGTATTTCAGAGACAAACAATACTCTGCAATAAATGTAGAGCATGACTTGATTTAATCCACAGGGATTTAATCGGATCAAGTAAGAAAATGAAAGTACTACTGAATTATAGTTACTTGTTTTATGGCAAGATTAACACTATTTCTAACCAGTTGTCGTCACAGGCAAACACATGCACCAATTCCCCTGTAATGATCCCGCCTTCACACAGAATCCTTCACATATTTTTCTTTCTGAAAAATCTCCAGAAAAGATCCAGTAACTTGTTTGAGCATTGCATGATTTTGTTCATTCACTCTACCAGAGCTTTCCTGTGTTCTGTGCTTTCATTCACAAATCCTGGAGTCTCGTAAAGATAGTGTCTTGCTCTTTGTGTGTGTGTCTGTGTGTGTGATCCTCTCATTAACAACTGCACTACATACTAATGTATTGCACAGAATCATCTGCACAGAATCATCTGAGCAATTGCATGGTCTCAATCGCAGTTATAGTTATTTTATAGTTTTAGGGATTGCACCGTTTATATAGATTCTGGCCAGAGGCGAACCAGAGTACACAGCTTCATTACTTGCGTAAAAATAAAGATAGATCTTGCTAAATTTTACTCAAGTACAAGTACTACTGACAGATGTCTACTTAAGTAAAAGTACTTAAGTACATTTTCTAAATATTGCATTACTACTGCCACAGGGCTAACATTTATGTACAGAAACGTCCAACATGGAGATATGAAAACTGTTAATACCTTGGAGAATGTAAAAGGAATTGAAAGTAATATCAAGTAATTTTCATCTTTCATCAACATTGTTGCTGTAATCCGCAAATTAGATGAATTTTTGTAGGCGGTGATGAAGTTCTGTTTCGGTAAACACAGCAAACACTTGACGCGAAAACTATCATTAACTTGTTCTGAAAATTGAAATAGTCTGGCGGGTTGGGCCACGGGTTGGCACATTCCCGGGATGGACCTGCTGCGTCTTCATCCATTGTTTCGTCTCTTATCTAAATCTGACCACGGAGTTGACTTTGGCAGAAAGCTGATGGTGATTGCTGATAGGCTGTCCCAATCAGTGGCGCCTGCAAAATCCAATCACGTTTGAGAGGGAAACAACAAATTAAGGGGTTTCCGAGATTTTTCTTTTTTCCTTTTTTTTTTTTTTTTTTTTTTTTTGAAGTAGTAACGGGTACTCACGGTTATGGATAGAAACAGTGTTGGTCAAGTTACTTGGAAATAGTAATTAGTTACTGATTACTTTTCCAAGAAAGTAATCCAGTTACTTTACTGATTACTTATTTTCAAAAGTAATTATTTGCTTTACTAGTTACTTTACTAAGTTACTTTTCAAACACTTGATGCACGACCTGAATACGCTAAAGCAATAGACCTTTCAGCCTAATTCTATTCTTTCTGCATATTCCATCATCTAAAATGTAATCAAATGAAAAAGTCTCTCTTTTTTAAATTTCTTTTATTATTAGTATCAATAGTTTAATAATAGTGTGATACACATTGCATCAAGCAAAAATTAAATTAAATGCAACAGTCTCAGACTGGAAGAAAATTGTTGAACATTTAAACCTATTTTCCACTCTCAAAGAGGTTATTTTTTATTATGAAAATCCAAAGTTGCTTTCCCTTGAGTATGTTGTTAACTTCTTTATCTTGTATGCAAAATTCTTCATCGATAAGCAAAAATGGCTTAAATCTCCTTTGAGCTTTCCACTTTTTCTTGCTGATTTTGACTCTTTTATTTTGTCCCTTAGACTTATAAATAACAAGAAAAGTGAACAATTTTTGATGTATTTTGATGATTTATTCAAAGACATGTCTTGGCCTTAAATTATGCTTTTCTTTTTTTATGTATTACATATTTTGATGTATGCATACCCAGGATGCTTATCTTCTGTTAGGTACTATTGTTTGTTTGTTTGTTTGCTTGTACACCTTGCCTTACTTCCCTGTGTTGGTAATTTTGTATAAGTTCTGCAATTAAAAAAAAAAAATAAACCTATTTTCTGCACATTCCACCATATTTTAATGAAATAAAGAAAGTCCTTCTTCTAAGTTAAATTTCTACATATTCCAGCATATATATATATATATATATATATATATTTTTTTTTTTTTTTTGGGGGGGGGGGGGGGGGGGTGGGTAAAATCCTTCATTTGAATAGATGTAAAAATACAGCAATAAAACCATTTAAAATTAAAGTCGCTCCTGACTGCATTCCAAATTATTAACACTTGCGTCTTTTAACAGTAAAGTGCAGAGAGGAGTAAAAAGAGTTGATCAAAATGAGTTGTTTTTTTCGGAGTGAAAGTGGTTATATATTATATCCCATCAGCATGTAGGTAACCGCGGCGGTCATGTCAGTTGAGGATTCATGGTTTTTCTCAGTAAGTTTCACATTCCTGTTACACATTCCTGTACTGGCTTGCTGCGTGAGACTGTCTTGTGACAAGCTTGCTCAGATTTGAGGTACAATTTTGACATTCTCCAACGGGGGGGTCCTGTTTCTAGATCAGGATGCTCTCTGCACATGCACGGTCTCTCGCTCGCTCTCCCACTCTGTCGTGTGCGCGCTACAAGGTTTGGAGCAGTCTCTGTCTCGCATGCATGCTCGCTCTAGATTCCAGGAGATTTTAACTAATTTGAGGTATAACTAGTCAATCACAAATGTGGCTAAACAGATTTATAGATACACTCATTTTAAGGCATTTGACTGACTGGGATGAGACTTCAGTGCGAGAAATCGGGGGTGTGGCGTGTGAACGTGTGTAAGAGTTGGCGGCTCTGCTGCACTCCCGCGCTCTAGTCGTCTTTCAATTACGTCGCGGCACTCATACATCATTGTTATTCACGCACCGCACACGACTCATGTCACGAGACAGTCTCACTAAACAAAATCACGGTTAACTAACACACTAACGCAGCCTGAAGAAGAATCTAATTGCTGTTTTTTTTTTTTCAATTGTAATCCCTTACTTTACTCGTTACTTGAAAAAAAGTAATCGGATTACCATATTTTCTGCACTATAAGGTGCACTTAAAAGCCTTTAATTTTCTCAAAAAATGACAGTGTGCCTTATAAGCCGGAGCGTCTTATACAGGGTTTCTGCAGGTTTCAGTAAGTCAAATTTAAGACCTTTTTAAGACATTTTAAGACCATAAACATTGAAATTTAAGACCTACACAACGCATTACCAAAAATTTAAAGTGGACATATCATGCAAAATCCACTTTTTAAGCCCTTAAATGCATTTTGTTGTATATTTGGAGTGTTTATAAGTACAGAAAAGATTAAATCATTCTCTTCAGGTGCTTCGTTTATATCTTTATATTCTGTTTTGGTCATATTTTTCAACCTGTTCAGATTTTTCTGTTTTCTATGACGTTTTTTGAACAATAACGTCACAGGATTTGCAGCGGAACTGCCAAATAAGGACATCGACTACCGGTCCAACACTTCGAGCAATCCGCCATTATTATTTCTCGCTCCGATTTTCCAATGATTTTTCCGATAGTCCAAGCTCAATGATGCAGAAGTTACGAGAGGGCTAGTCAAAATGTTCGGTTGTTGGATGTAGTGACCTGAAGCACTTCAAGGATTCCCACTTCAACAACCTCCGCCAGTATAAAGAATGGTTTGCCGATCGACTTCGTCTGAATGAGGGGTAAATTCCTTCTATCATTTAGCTGCTGTGTTTTCTGACGCGTTCTTAACGCAAGTTATCATATTATTATCATACAGATTTTTAGTGGTAAGATCAGACCGCAGTCATTTATCTTGTCAGAGTGCTTGTTTTAACAAGAGAAATAGTCGACTTTCACTAATAACACAACATAGTTAACTTAACTTTACATACCACTGCATCCATATGAAGACGTCGTTCTGCAGGTTTGTCGTCGTCTTTTTCAAATCGCTCGCTCTGGCTCGAATACGTAACGCTTTATGGACAAGTCTTTTGTTGACATTTTGTTAACGTGTGAATAAAAATGTTCTTTGAAACTATAGTAATCGTTTATCTCTTATCAAACTACAATAATGGCTGAACGCGGGGAGTTGAACCGACCGTGAACTCAGCGACCTGGAGAGCGGGCGGGGAAAGACGCAACTCCTTTTTATTTAAAGGGGACGCTTTGAAACGGGTCGCTCACAGAAGCACATCAGAAAAGGGGTAGAAAAGGGGCCTGTTGAGCTATAATAATGAGGAATTCAGACCCAAGCATTGCAGTTATGCTTTATATAGACCACAAATGTATGATTTATAAGTAAAATTTAATGATTTAAAAGAATGATATGTCTCCTTTAAATAAGAAAATATTCGGGAAAAAAAATTATTTTATATAATATGTGTGTGTGTATAGGTGAAATTTGTACTTTGCATTTTATACTGTAAAAACACAATTATAGTTGAAAGATGAAATGGCACGAACATTTCATTTCATGATTACTATGAAATCAATTTGCCAAATGTATGTCTAAACCCAGAAAATAAAATTAGCATTAATATGCACTTTTTGTTTACATAAACATTAAAATACCATTAAAAATGATGGCCAGATTTTAAAGGAGTGTCTTGCAACAGGTTAAGTCTAGTTAAAATAAAGTCTTCACAAAAATAGTTTTATAAACAGATAAACCTCACGTATTTCAGCCTTTAAATGGTCTTTTATAAAAAGATTGAGTCAAAAAATGATAAATTACTGACATTCACATCCCCTTATCTTTAATTATTAATGGTAAAATTTGGGCCGATTTTCCTGTTGCGTCTGTCGTTGCTATGCAACCATGCACTGCGCTCTCCATAACGAAAAAGACGTTTTAGTAGCCAATGAATTTCCGCCACCGAGAAACGCTGAAATGGTGAGATTTTTTCAATCTCGCTGTGGATGCGACGCACCTATATTTGAATGAACTTGAGTGCGCAAACCTGGTGTATCAACGGGCTCTTGGCAAAGCAACCTCGTATCAAACCACGAGCTAATGCTAGCACGGGAGCTGCGTGTTTGAACTCCGCTTTGTAGGCTAAGACTCAATACTTTTTTTCTACTTTGTAATAACTTTCTGCAGCCAGAGTTTTGGCAAACGAACGAGGGTAAAATCTTTTTAAGACCTGACTAAATCAAATTTAAGACCTCAGATGAAAATCTAGCCGTTTTTAAGACTTTTTAAGGCCTTAAATTTAAAGTTCAGAATTTCAGACTTTTTAAGACCCCGCGGACACCCTGCTATATATGGATCAATTGGTTAATTGGATCAAATGTTTAATAACGCTCCGCGTTATTAAATTCGCCCGCGAACTCGCGCTCGTGTCCATCTTATGCCGGCTCTGTCACACGGCACATATAAACACATATAAATCAGGTTATGTGTGTAAGTCACGTGCCCGCTCACGTCACGAGCGCTCACTCTTACTAACAGACACACTGTCCCCGGCGCTGCTCACGCGTCACAGAATGTTCATAAAGCGCTCCCCGTTCACAGTAACCAGGTCGTCTCATTCAAAACAGCCAGCTGTTGCTGTCAGTGAGCCGCCGCACATGAATCAGGCTGCGGATATAAGTTACGTGTCCGCCCCAGCGCGCTCACACTTACTAATAAAAACCTCGCCTCCGGCACCGCGCACTCGCTACATTCCCTTTAGCACATCTAGCGGATGCATAACGCAAACCCAGTCAAACATTTGACTGCAGTATCTTATGCGCGTTATAATCCGGTGTGCCCTATATATGAAATATGTTCTAAAATAGGTCATTCATTGAAGGTGCGCCTTATAGTGCGGAAAATACGGTACAGTAAAGCGTTACTTCTAATGCGTTACTGCCCATCACTGGATAGAAATGTAGCGTAGTAAAGAGTACAAAATTTGCCTCTCAAATGTACTTAAGTAAAGACCTGAGTACTCCCCAAAAATGATACTCAAGTACAAGTTTGAGGGATCTGTACTTTACTCAAGTACTGTACTCAAGTAAATGTACTCCGTTACAATCCGGCTCTGATTCTGGGATTAATCCAAGCAAAGATATTTGGGTCTGATTCAGCATATAATTGTTCTGAATATGGACTGCATTCACACAGTGCATCCAGTGTATATACATACATACACACATATACTATAGCGCAGCCAAGCACCACCCAGAGCAAACAATGGCATGTAAACACCATATGCTGTTGTTCAGACTAAAAACGACAACAACAGCAGAACACAGTCTTTCTCATCTCACATGCTCTGTGGCCAAAGACCTGTGTGTGCGCGCGAGACAGGAAAAGGTAAAATTAGAGCACCCACCACCATGCTAATCAGAGTACACACACCACATTAAGAATCATCCACATGTGGGTTACTGTAACATCTTACAGACACACTGACACACTTACCAGAAGTGTGAGCATCTACTTAATGGTTGGTGAGTGTTTATCCACCTTTGGAGCATGCAATTCTGACTGTACAAATATGCAATAAGCTGAGATGTGTAATTGACAATAAAAGAAATGAAAACACTAAAAAGATTAACAGTTATCTAAGCAGTCTGTAATACCTCATCCTCATCGCAATCGCTGGGCAGACGCTGGTATTCTGCCACGTCCCCCATGTTAAGGTCAAACGAAGTGTCCAGCTGTGTTGCTCGTCCAGTTCAAATCGACATGGATGTGGCCTGATCCTTCGAGCACAGGTCACACCACCGATTTTTGCTCCTCATAACAGGCTGCTCCTGGTTCCTTGATATCTGGTCAGTGTGTACTTGTGTGTGATGCCACACTATCAGTTAGAGGAGTCCGTCCATCACATCCATAAGCATTTCCCAACTCTTTTGTGTACAAAGCAGAAAGCACATTCTCTCTCATTCAGCTGTTTTTCAATTGGACTCCTTCATCTGAAACGCTCCATCCCTCCCTCTCTTCCTTTCACAAACAGCTGTGTGCGGTGGGAGGTTATTTTAACGGAGTCCTGATGGCTGGGCTGATGCCATGGGCTAATCCCTTGTTATTGTTGTCATGTTTTCCTCTCTTAATTTCTCCCTCCTTTTCTTTTCCCCTCGATCTTTAAGCTCTGGCTGCCGGTCTCCGCTGCTGCAGTAAGTGGTTGCCCCCGACAACAGTGGCTACCTCGTCAAGTGCACTCACCAGTGAGCTTCAGGCTCTCAGCCAATCAGAATGCACGCAGGCACTGCTTGATGAAGAGGCTTTAATCCGGCAAGCGAGTGCGTTAGAGAGAGAGTAATAGATGGAGAGACAAAAATCAGGGCCATCTGGGAACCCATAGTCCATGTATTTAGATGGACGAATCCATCCGGAGGTGACGGGTAGTCCGGTTGCTTCCTGCCGTCTCCTAATCTCTCCACATTCTCTCTGAGCAGGCTTAATGTGTGGCCAATCTGCTGTTTTTCAGCCCACCCAACCAGCGGTCTTTGCTCATCTGACCCTGGGAGGCAAAGACTGAACTAGGATACCAAAACAGCTGCTGTGTCAGCTCACAGCGCCCAGTATTAATGCAGATTTCCCCAGCACATCTGGAGAATAGAGTTAGCCTATGTACGTCCAGGTACGTTTTTCTGTCTAGGGCATTAACGTGATGTTTTCCTCGTAACAGAATTGTCGTTGCCACGTGAACACTGCAGTCTCAGTGCAGTAAGCTATGAGAGAAACATACACACCCAGGTGTGAACAATACAGTACGCTCTGTTCCTCTGACAACCATCACAGACACACTGCCAAGCCACTCTCTATTTCTCTCTCATCCATTCAGAAGGTTTCATATGTAAATATCTGGGTCCTTCCTTTCCCGGGAAAGCTCATTTGAAACCACCCCAACTATCCGTTCAACAACCGGTCAACAGGATGCCAGTAAGCGCTCTTCAACTGAGAGTCCTTCCCATAATTTTTCGGTGCAGTTGATTTTTCTTAAAAAAAAAAAAAAAAAAGTTGGATGAGACTGTTTGCTGTCCTGCGACTCTACATTATAGGTCCTATACACATGCTTAACTACATACTACACAAAACAAAATGTATACAAAAAAAGTTACATGTTATGTATTTGAAAAAAATACAATAAAAAAATAATAATAAATAAATAAAAACAACTTACATGCATCACAATAATTTTATTGTGATGGTCAAATTATTTGGTAACTAAACATAATTTTATTGGGTTTATTAACCATAAACACAATGGTACAAAGACTGTATTGCTTTAAATTTCACAATTTCAAAGATTTGATTCTGACATTAATTCAATATCAATTCCTTTGGATAAATATTAGGTACAGTATACGTTAATGTGTTATGTTAATTGTTCTCCAAAAATAAATTACCTAATGAAGTAAACATACAGACAGCCCTGTCAGCTGGCATTATCAAAGGTTAAAGGGATACTCCACCGTTTTTTCATATTAAACTATGTTATTCCCTTACCTAAGACGAGTTGATGCATAACTCTCTCGTCTCAGTGCGTGCACTCAATCGCTCTGTATTGCCGCAAAACTACGTTAGCACTTAGCTTAGCCCAGTGCATTAAATATGGGCCCAAAAGAGAAGCGACCAAACACTTCCTCGTTTTCCCTATTTAAACACAGTTACTCGATTAGTGTAACTCGACCTAGGCTGGTGACACAAAATAAAACGTTGTGTTTTTCTAAGCGTTTAAAATTGATGACTATATTGTATGGTGGAATACCATGAAAATTGCTTTAGAGCATTTCGACTTGGCGCAATAATACCTTCACTCGTGAAAAGTCCTCTTACCGGCTCCTGCTTCCTCTCCCCGTCCCTCTTATTTCCGTCAGGAGCCGGTAAGAGGACTTTTCACAAGTGAAGGTATTATTGCGCCAAGTAATTAAAAAAGTAATTAAAACCATTATAAGTAACAGTCAGCAATACAATAAGAACAAAAAAATAATTACAAACAATACTGACAAAAAATACAACAGAATAAAATACAAATTAAATAAACAGTGCTTTAGATTTTTCAGAAATATGTACTAAGTAGTATTCAGATGATTTAAAAAAAAATATGAAAGTCAAAATATGAATACAAAAAGAAAGCTAAGGCACTAAATGTTCCTAAACACAGTGATAGAGTACTTGAGTCCTGGACTCTGACTCGAGTCCGACTCGAGTCCTTATTCTCTGGACTCGAGTCTGACTCGAGACTCCATTCTCTGGACTCGTGACTCGACTTGGACTCGTGGACTGATGACTCTTACTTGGACTCGTATTACAAACCGAACCATTACAGTTGGACCATTTTTCCTGCCGCCCAAAATCTGCACTGGTGCGACCACCTAACATTGTGCAGCATCAAATGGTAAACATAATGAAAGTGTAACGAAACTCATTTTGTGCTTCACGGACGTTTATCAGTTTGGACCATCAACAACAGTGCAGCTCGAGCCGATCTTAATCAAGCAACACTACTACAGCGCTGAGAGAGATCCAGTAAACAAAGATTTGAATTCACCACTGAATATAACATTGTTGCGATATGTAGTGAGAAGCACTAACATTTGTTAAAGAGGGGGTTGACTGCGATTTCACTTTTTTGATTTTAAATAGTGTGTAATGTTGCTGTTGGTGCATTAACAGTATCTGCAAAGTTGCAGCACTGAAAGTTCAATGTAAGCAGAGATATCATCTTTTAAAAATCAGGAAGTATATTGCCTACAAAAACGACTCGATTGGGACTACAGCTGGGTTATGGTACGTCACTAACCCGCACATTTGCATCAACCCCTCCCTCAGAATATGCAGAAAATGGCATGCGCATATTTCTGAGGCACGTCGACTCGTCGAGTGAGTGTTCACCCAGCTGTCATACAATTTATGTTTGATTATGTTCCTGAAAATGACGATCATAATCTTGCTCTCTGTGCTGCGCATTTTTAGGAAGACAGCTTCCAGAATCTCCACGAGTTCAATGCCGGATTCAACAAGAAGAACCTGTTGGCTACTAAAACATGAAGCAGTTCCGACTTTAAAACAAGAGGCAGCAGTGTTGGGCCACAATCTGTAAGTAGGATTCCAGACGTAGCCTTGTGTTTTATTTTTTTCAAAAGCCAGCGCTGGCTTTATAGCCACTACTAGTTAGCCTATGCTATTTTGTGTCTACGACAAACATTATGGACCTGAATTATATATACTATGAATGAATTATATATATGAATTATATGTATATATGCTTTATGACGTTATTTTCGATTTGATCAAGAATGTAAACATGCCAACGCTGTTTGTGTATGACATTAGTAGCCAGTCAGTTACTATTGTTGCTTGCCAGTCAGATGCTATTGTGTAAAACAAACGTGTATAAAGTTAAAAAATGTAGCAAATTATCATTCAGAAACGTTTAGTAAGAGCCGTGTGTGGTGAGGTTCTGTTTGACTCTCTTCATCGCGGGTTTCTCGGTCTGATTCTGCCTCAAACTGATACTGCAGTTCGACACATATTTACATCTGGACCGGAGCTCATGACATACATGTTCCGCCCGTAAAGGTAGTGGGCGTTAACCTTCCGGACAACGTGAGCGACAGTTTAGCCAATCACAACACACCGGGCCAAACTAACCAATCTGAGCCCACGACGTGTTTCTGAGGGAGTGTTTTCATAGAATCAGGAAGTAAACCGCTCGTTCAGGGGACAGAGGAGAGCGCGGCTGACAATAAAGGTCAAGTTTATGAAAAATAAGACTTTTTGAAAAAGAAAAAAGCAGTCAACCCCCCCCCCCCCCCCCCCCCCCCCCCTTTAACCGATCAAACAGCGCTGACGTGGTGTGAATGAATTAACTAGTTATAGGTTTTATGTCCACAGATCAGCAACATTCACTGTGGATTTAAGGAAGTAACACTAACTTGTAACCATGGAAGTTTGGCAGAGAGTAGCCAACATCACACATCTTTTTTTCCAGCACTTCAAACACTCAAATAGTATTATATTTAAAAAGATATTTTTAATGTGATGACCAAAACATTGTTTGTTCATCCTTCAAAGATTACCCCCATTTATAAAAATAAAAGTTTCAAGATGTAGGAAAACTCCCACTCATTTAAAAAATTTTTTTTTTTAATAAATAGGAAAATTTCTCTGGCATTTCCCTGAACACGGGACTCGAGACTCGACTTGGACTTGAAGTCAGGTAATAGTGACTCGACTTGGACTCGACTCGGACTCTTCTTTGGTGACTCGGACTCAGACTCGAACACTGGGACTCGAGACTCGACTCGGACTCGACAGTTGTTGACTCGACTACAACACTGCCTAGACACCGTCTAGTCAGCATTGTTTGTAAGTTTAAAGTTAAGGAACAGTGGTTACAATACCTGGGTAGGAAGCTATCAAGGGCTGCAACCAGATTTCTGAGAAGGAAGGTTCAGAAAAACCCAGAGTGACTGCAAAAGAGCTGCATTAAGACTTGGTGGCAACAAGCACTGAGGTTTCAGCTGCACAGTAAGGCGCGTACTGAACGCAGATGGTTTCCATGCCGGCCCTCCAAGACTACACCACTACTGACCCAAAAGCACAAGAAAAGGCGGCTCCAATTTGCTCAAAATCATATAAATAAGCCACAGAGGTTTTGGGATTCTTTTCTGTGGAGCGATGAAACAAAACTGGAAATTTTTGGCCCTTTCGATCAACAGTATGTCTGGAGGAAGAAGAATGAAGCATATGCTGAAAAGAACACCACGTCTACAGTTAAGCATGGTGGGGCTCAGTGATGCTCTGGGGCTACTTTATATCCTCTGGCAATGGAAATCTTTGGACATTCCAACAGGTCAGTGATCTCAAGCATACCTCAAATTCCACCAAGGCTTGGTTGCAGAAGAAATCATGGAAGATCCTACAGTGGCCATCACAGTCACCTGTCTTAAACCCAACAGAGAATCTCTGGTGGGATTTGAAGACGGCGGTTGGTTGCAGAGCACGCAAACCCAAGAATATTACTGAACCGGAGGCCATTATTCATGAGGGATTTCTCAGAAACCCTGCCAGAAGCTGATTTTACATCTTGTTTGCAGCAGGTCATGACAGCAAAAGGATGTTTTACTAAGTACTAAAGATGCTTGCCATGAAGGAGTTGAATCATTTTGAAACTGCAGAAGTCATTTAAAGTTGCATTTTCAGTTGTATTTGGGAAAACCACTAGAAACATTTGTTGTGTCGAACTATTTCAATTACTTTTGTTTGATTTGTTCATTGCTGCAAACAGCTGAAAGTCTGTACATTTTGCCAATAAACCTGATTTGCTATGTGGGTTGAATCATTTCGATTACAATTGTACATTAAATATTGACTAAACCTTTTTAAAACTACAAAAGGTATTCATTCAAGAGAAGTGAGGTATTTTATCTTTGTCTTTTGTAGTTTGACAATAACGACAGCACCAGATTTATTAGACTACTGTCATTTTATGAACAGCATGGATCAAATATACCATTACACAAGCGCTTTCTTTCTCAACTGTTTACATTCACTTAAGACATAACCGACTGTATTTATGATTATACTTGCCAAAACGGCATTTCAACATTTGTGTGTAGGCTATTTGGCTAGTTGTAACAAAAATCAGAAATCTCACACTCCTTACCTTCTGCATTTAATGATAACTTCCTTTTCCTCAGTCGAGCGATTACTCTCACCTAACCACTGAAAAGACGTAGGAAGGGGTACGCTGTTTCGTGAGGCATTTTCATTTTTATATGCCTTAATTCGTGAATTCGTAATTGGCGCATTCCACCATCAGTGTGCAATGCGCGTGATATCTACGTTCGTCAATAAATAAACTGCACGTGTCTAACGGAAGAACACTGTACCCGAAGCTACTTCTCTCCAATAATGTCTATGGCGAGTCACGCAGGCACTGGGCAACTCCAAAATACAACTACTTTTTTTTTTTTTAAATAAGTGCTGTTGTCTATATGCTGCAACACCAAAATAAAAAATAATAAAAAAAATAAAAATAAAAATACCTGAGACGGCCACACCAATATGTTTTCGTTTGAAAACGTTTTTCTCTCCATTTTAGGCCTTCCGTCCACACTGAGACAGGGTTTGTAGCAATGCCGTTTTCACTTTGGAGTGTGGAAAACAATGACGAATATGTCACTTTGCATGTCACAGTCCAGCAAAGATGATTTGCATTTGCAGTCCTGCGGCAAACCAAGAGAGCATTTGCGTTTTAGACCAAACATTATGGTAACTGAGTGCGACCTAGACGCATCAGAGAATGGTGAGATATTATGCGAAATAAAATGATCCTGCCAGAAGAATTGCGTGAAGACTGCATTGTCTTGTTCTGGATTTATCATCTCAGTAACTTATTGAGGGTTTATGCATGCGCAGTAAGGCAAGTTTAACGTTTTCCGACGTTTCAATGTGGATAAACTTATGGAAAACGCTAGTGTGGACCTAGAGCATTTTAAAACGAAAAATCTATCCGGATTAATGTAGACGTAGCCTAAAGGAACACAGATAAACCATAATATTGTCGCAAATGGTGTTAATTCACTTCATGTTTAATCAGTCAAAGTGCCTCAATCTGCATTTTATTCAGCTACAGTGATCACTGGATGTCTTTGTCCACATTAGCGATTTCCTGGAACGATTATGAATGAGTGGCCAAATCTGCAAGATGATGGAGATGGAGTTGGGTGAAGAGGTTGGTGGTTTTGTCCCATGTCACGCTCACTGTTGATCAGCAATCCTGCAGACTTGGCTGACTAACAAGTCATTTTCACGTAATCCAAAAATCTTTCACACTGGCGAGCTTGCTTTCTTCAAATATGGCTAGTGTCTCGTCTGTCATATCCAGCGAAATGTTTTACACGACAGCACAAGCTGCACGCTGTGCCTGCTTTTGTTTAATGACAGATGGCAAGTTTGGCAACCAACGTTACGTTGACACCTACGTTACGTTGACACCTACATTGGGATATCAACTAGAGATACTGGCGCTGGATAGTTTACATGTGTACTATTCATTTGAAATATTATGGTTATCGGCAATACCGGTATATTGTGACACCCCTAATTAACATGATAACGATACTTTTTTTTTAAATGGCACGATTATCGTCAATAACGGTGTATCGCAAAACCCCTAATTTGAATTAAAATATTAGGAAAACAAAACCCTTTTGTGTATCTTTAGCTACATGCATCTAAGTTAACATCTTGTCAGAGAGCCTAATTTACTAACTAATGGAGTCGGCGAGTTATTCATTACAATAACGAAAAAATGTATTTATAACTAAAGTACTTTTACCAATTCAATAAATATATGGGTATAGAAAGGTGTGTTTTTGTTTTTACCTTATGACATTTCATAAAATTTAGTTTAAAACAGTGCTTTGTAGCAGTTGCTGAAAAGGTAAAAAAAAAAAAAGCAAAAAAGTACAATAAATAGACTGAAAAGTACAAATAAACATTAAATCAAATCTTCTTCTCTGTTCTTTAATTTGAGTGTAGAGAGCGGTGACCAGGTTGAACAGAGGCTGTATTAGTGCCAGGTCACTATTCTCATCTGTATCTTTCGGCATGTTTCGAAGCTTTGTTTGCATCATAACTCTCTCTCTCTCTGAGCAGATGGCTGAAGCATCAACAGCAATGTCATTAAATCTCACTTCACCCACATTCCCTCCTCCCCCACCCACTGTTAGGGGATATTCTCCTGCTGCCAGGCCATAACAGCACACTTCAACGTGACACACAGACCAGCGTTCACCCCTACACGGTTTTCATTCTAAACAAACTCAACACCACACAAGTCCAGTTCTTCGTTTCACTCTCAATCAACAGGCAGTTTAACTGGAATGATTTAGAATAGGACATGGCCTTACAGAAGAAACAAGCCTTAATGACATGATCGAAGTCACAATTATTTAACAAAAAGCCTAGTTACACAGCTCTTTGTCTAACACCACACGAGCTCCTTACCAAACACCAAGATGGTAGCTGCTGAAACAAAGGGAAAAGATAAAAAGAAAGTTGAGAGCGATGGGAAAGAGAGAAAGTAGGTGTGTGTTACAGTCCATCACCATGGTGCTTCTAAGCATTCTCTCAGATCAAGCTTTAAAACAGGGCTATATGATATCCCACATGACCACTCACGCAGGTATGGAAAAGGGATTTAGAGCCTATAGTCTGACCTGCATACTAGTTGTAGCTATGTGAAGACCAATACATCTACACTCACATGAAATCTGATTTCCAGTGGCTGCATGTTACAGTGGAGATTCATTTTCTATATGCACGCATGTATGTCCAGTGGAGACTGGAGAGGATTGCTTTGTATTGATCACTCCTCTGCATATGCCACAGAAGACGCCAGAGTGGCCAGATTATTTGCTGAGGATGCTCAGAAGTCTACAGTACAGTATAGTATGTTGCCTGACACAAAGACATCTAAAATTGTGCTGCTATTTCATGCCACATTGCATCTCTCATGCAGACATGCTTTTCTCAATTCTTCCCACTAACTCTATGCACATGTAACCATAGTGCAACCCTTTAACTAACTGAGGCTTGTATTATTTTTCCTAGCAAATAAAACAAAAATTGGTGATCAACAATTACTGTACTTAAACAGTTGTTCAGGGTAAAAGTCAACAGTCACTAGTGGTGATGAACAGAAGTGAAAGTTCTTGGCCAAAAAAAACTAAAAAACTAATTTGGACGCAAACATATTTCATAAAAATAAATCAACAATACTTAGTATCAGAACATCTCGATCAGACCTTCTAAAACTGCTTTTTTTATAAGAGGTGGCTACAGTAGGAACATGACTGAATAATAAGCTATCACCTAAATTATTCACTGACAGAAATCCAATCAGAAAGATGGATTATTATATTTTGTGTTAAATAGGTTAAAGAAAATAAAAGTCTGTCAAGAAAAGTCCAGGCTTCCGAAAAATCATGTATTGATCTGATTTGGATGTCCTACACTAAATGACAGACAAACAAGAAGTGATCTGTGCAGGGTTACTAATAGATGTTCCTACTGAAAATGACATTTATGAGCTTAAATAATATTTAATAGCAGCAGGAAAAAAGAGCCTTTAAAATTATAGTTAAGAGTATAAGATTAGTGATTAGTATTTTTTCATTTGCAGACACAACCCTGCAGTGCAGGGTTTGCACTTTGTTTGTTTTGGGTTACACTGTGAAGCTCTGTATTGATAATTCATGGAATGTTGTGATTAAGGCTGTCACTATATCATTTTTTTTCATACCACAGTTAGTTATCGCCAATACCAATATATATTGATGTCAAACCCTTAACAAACACATTGATATTTCATGTTATTTCATGAATATCACAGTTATCGTCAATACTGGTGTATCACTACTGCAGACTAGCAACGCTTGAGAATTTACACTTCTGTAGGCGGACAAATATGGACAGGAGAAGTATATCTTCATCAAACTTCTCTTTAAGGAATACAATTATCCTGACTGATGTCTGGGGGTGTCAGAAAGTCCGTCTTGGAACGGAAAAAAAGCAGTGGTCTGACGGACTTTTATTATAGTAGCAACTTCCTGCAGACTGATGCAAAAGCCAGTTCCAGCCTGATATCGCTGTTCTCCCTGATATTGTTCAATGTTGTGCGTTCATTCAACAAATGTGAGTAAATATGTTAATATTATTTAGTCAACACTTTATATCTGTTAATGTGAATGTTGGATGTTTAGTAAATGACGATCACGATATGCAAATGACGATCGCGGAGAGATAATTCCATGGTCATGTTATTATTACATGCTGTCATGCTGTTTATTCGTAGTTTATTTCATTGTATGTTTAATTCGTTATCTGACAGTTGAGCTTTCATTTTTGATGACTATTTAGTCAGTTATTGATTACTTGTGAGGTAATTTGTGTACAGATATATTCTGCCCTACAAAGCAAAAAGGCAGTAACTACGCAGAGTGCAGAACTGAGAAAAATGACTTTTGCTAGGGTTTTTTGCAGTTACTGTACAAACGACTACCATTTTTCTCTAAAACGACACGCATTTAAGATAAGATGTTTTGTCACATAACAAAGGATGCCTTGAATGTCATGAAAATAGTAATAATTAATGCTTTACCAAAACTGCAGTTACTGCCTTTTTGCTTTGTAGGGCAGTATTGTATTCATACTGTATTCCTTTATTTATATATTCTTCAGACCACAACATAACATGATTGCATCATATAACTCTCCTAACCTTCCTGAGAGTGTAAATGGATGTCACTTACTGCCTGACGAATATCATTAAGAAAGGCCGCTTGGAGGGTCTGTATCATTATCCCTCATTGGAGGAAGTGGAATCAGCTTCACGACAGGCCGCATGTAGATCTTACCTTTGACTTGAACTTTGGCTGTTCGAATTCTACCGTCAGCCCCTGAGCAGGTTTCTGTCACGATACCCACAGGCCATAGCGCTCATGGGAGTTGATGGTCAATTAGGAGTACCACTTGTCCCACTGCCATCTCTTTGCCATCTGATCTCCATTTCTGTCTACCCTGTAGTTCTCGTAAGTAGCAGCGAATGAAAGCAGTCCAGAACTGGTCGGCCAGTACCTGACTGTGTCTCCACCTACGTTTCCCCAAGAGTTTGTCGGAGTCATAAAGGACTTGTCGTACTGAAGCATCATGACGTCCCATGAGTAGTAGTTTAGGAGTCACAGGATCAAGGTCTGCAATGTCCAATGAAACATAGCCAAGGGGCTTGGAATTGAGAATGCCCTCAACTTCCATTAGCAATGTTTGCAGAACAGATTCAGGCACGGATTGTTCACGTAGAATGACTCGTAAGGCAGTCTTAATTGATTTCACCTCTCGCTCCCATGTCCAGCCAAAATAAGGGGCACTTGCTGGGTTATAGCGAAACTGGATCTGCTGTTTAGCCAGTTGTTCCTGCAGCTCAGGAGCCATTCGACGAAAGGAGTCCTTTAACTCGTGATCACCTCCTGTAAAATTAGTGCCATTGTCACATAGAATCTTGAAAGGCTTCTCTCTATGGGCTATAAAACGTCGTAAAGAAAGGAGGAAGGCATCAGTATCCAGGTGTTCGAGGAGATCGAGATGTAAACATCTGGTTGTCAAACACTTGTATAAATTTTTTTTTCCTGTTTTTTTCCCCATCTTTTTTCCTGGCGCCGACCTATCTTTACCTGAAAGGGCCCGAAGCAGTTTATGCCAGTGGAGTAAAACGGTGGCTTGAACAGGCGTAACCTACAGGGTGGAAGGTCAGCCATCTGTGGGTTCGCACAACAAAACTGGCAATCCTGGCAAGCATACTGGTGTTTGCGCACAGCTTCACGGCCACTAAGCACCCAGTATCTACGACGTAGCTCTGCTAGCACTCGCTCTGCACCTGGATGATGGAGTTGCTGATCTATGTCTTGGATAGTAGCTTTGTGACCTGATGATGACGATCTAGGACGATCGGGTGAATGATATCAGAAGGCAGGGATTCAACCCGACGAAGTCGTCCACCCACTCTGATAAGACCAGTATTTTCGTCATATTCTGGGGCGAGAGAACTCAAGCGGCTGTCTGTCGGGATAGGCTTTCCAGCTTTCAAAGCTCTGAATTCCTCCGGGAATGAATCAAGCTGTGACTGCGCTAATAGGAGTTTTTCTGCCTGTGTATATATTGAGACTTCAAAGACGTTGCTGTTGGCCGCCCCATTACAGGACTCGACAGTAGCTTGGACTAGCTCGCTTCAGGTTTTGAATTGACTGAGGTCTGAAGGCACTGGACTGGGAATGATAGTGACTGCTCCGACAAATGATGCCCTTTTCATCTCCCTCAGATCAGGTGCGGACTCCGTACTGGGTGTCAACGGCCACATATCTTGTGGTTCAGTCAGGAAAGATGGCCCAGATCTCCATTGGTGAGGACCTGCTATTTGGTCTTTGGTAAGACCCCTAGTGATATGGTCAGCTGGGTTTCGAGCAGAGTCCACATACCTCCATTGGGTGACATCTGTTAAAGTCTGAATCTCTGCTACCCTTGACCCCACAAACACCTTGTATCGGCAGGATTCCGATGTTAACCAATGCAGCACCGTAGTTGAATCAGCCCAATATATGACTTTGTGTATGGGAATGGTCAGTTCAGCTTGTATCACTTTCGCCATCTGAGCTCCAGAGAGTGCAGCGCACAACTCTAAACGGGGCATAGATAGACACTTACGAGGAGCCACTCTGGATCGAGCTAAGACGAAGGTGACATGGACACTTTTACTGTCGTCTGTGACACGAAGGTAGGCCACAGTACCATATACCCTCTCCGAAGCGTCACAAAAGACATGGGGCTCCCGAACAGTGGAAGGAGTATCAGCACTGCCAGGCACATAAGTTCCAGGGAATTGCAGTCTGGTGATACTAGAAAGCTTTGCAACCCATTTGGACCATGTCTCTCGCAGGTGTATGGGTTCGATAGGGTCATCCCAGCTCAGATTATGTTTCCAAAGATCCTGGATGAGAATTTTAGCCCTCGTGGTAAATGGGACTATGAAACCCAAGGGGTCGAATTGGCTTGCCAAAGTCTTGTACAGATTCCTCATAGTGGGCTGAATAGGCTCTGCAATGCGGTCCTTATACCCGAGGGTGTCATCGAGGCAATTCCATTGTAGGCCGAGAGTAGGTTCTTGCATGTCAGTGCTAGTCTGAGACAACCAGCACTCGCTACTAGCTGATCTGGCTTCCGATGGGAGGTGTTTGAGAACTGATGGTATATTACATGCCCATTGTCTGATCTCGAAGCCTCCCTTTAGCAAAGATTGATGCAACCCATCTATAATGGCCCTTGCCTCGCCTTGGTCGGTAGTACTGTGAAGACAGTTGTCGACATAAAATGAGTTTTCCACAATATCAGCTAAGCCAGCCATGGCATCTTGGTGTTCCTGGGCATGAAGCTGAAGGGCATAAATGGCACAACACAGACTGCAGGTCGTACCAAAGGGCAATACCTGCCACTCATAGATGTGGCACTTCCCTATCCATGTTCCTCCAGATGAATCGCAGCACCGACTTGTCACCAGGTAAAGGCCCGTACACACCGGGACGAATATCAGCGCGCGTTTTTTGTCAGCGTTTTTCAACGCGTTTTTTGTGTTCACACACAAGTGTTTTTTGCAGACGATGAGCCGAGTGAACATGCAAATTCTTTCCCTGACATTAGATGGCGCTTAATGTAAAACAGAAATAATAATAGAATACTAAACTAGGGTGATCATATTCATGTCTCAATGTTTCATTATGACTGATTAAAAAAAACGAATGAAATAATGATAGAAATAATGTCTTCTGTATTATAAAAATAAATATATAAATAATAAATAACTAAAATAAATGCCTCCAAATGTAACAAAAATAGCTCTAACGAACTTTAAAAAACGAACTAACAATATCTTTAGATTTCATCCTCTTTATCCTGTTTTTCTTTCTCATCCACCTTGTTTGCCCATCTATATTTTGCTGTAGAACTGATCTTTCCCAGCAGTTTTTTTTTAAAACCAGGACATTTTCATCAATTAAAAACAGCCAGGACAGGATGTGGAAACAGTACATGTGTAACGCACAGTTGAGATGTTGCCCAGATAAAAACATAGCACTAGTTGTCGGATGAAAAGTTGCACGAGGGACGAGAGTTGTCGTATTTAATAAAATAAAAGAAAGAATACAAAGAGTCGGCAGATCGGTTATCTCCTCTTCACACTTGTCAAAATCTAACTGACACTACGCACAGAATGCGCAGTTCTCATCTCAACTCAGATTTCTATAAAGCACAAAGTGACCATTTTACACATGTCCCGGGAAAACAGGAGTGTTGGTCACCCTATACTATACTATTATTACAGAAATACTAATATAAATATTATCATATAGCTCTTTATGCTCCGAGACAAGCAGCTCAACATTCAACTTGCCCATAGGTATCTTCTCTTATTCACCGTATGTGTGCTCGGCAAGACCGTTTTGTGTTTGAGCGCCCCCAAGTTGTGTTTTACTGTAACTTCAGAAGTACCAGACACGTGAGCAAACCCGCTAATCTCGTTGGTCGGATAGGTTTTGACGCGGCGCGTCAAACCAAAAAAAACGAACCAGAGGCGTTTTTTAAAAAATGACGCTTTTACGCGTGGCGTTTTTCGCGTCGGTGTGAACACTCACATTGGCGCCCATTGTTTAGTCACGAGGCGTTAAACGTCGACCCCAGTGTGAACAGGCCTTAACAAACGTACTTGGTGGAACATGCCTTTTATGTCCCCACTCACTGCCACTGCATGTTGTCTGAATCTCAGTATGACGCCTAGCAAAGATGTCCCCAGTGTTGGGCCCGGAAGGAGTTGTTCACTCAAGCTTTGATCATGGTACTGGAAGGAGCAGTTGAAGACTATTCGGTCCTTCCCGTTATGATGCACCATGTGGTGCGGAACCACGACTCCGTGGACTTGTCTGCCTCCTCTGGTGTTATCTTGGCAATGTAGCAGAAGGCTACATTTACCATGCAGCCTTCAGATTCAAGCTTTCGAATTTCAGAACAGTAGGTTTGAGCTTGTTCAGGATTCTTGGCCAGTTTTCTCTCAATGTTTCTGAGACTGGGAAGCACAGCCTCTCTGCCTGCATAGAGTAAGGTGATGGGAGTACGCCTCAGTAACGGGGTAGCATATCGCAGGGTATTATTTACTTCCTACTCTGACCGTAGCAGACTGCAGGAGTTTGTAGGATATTTGGTCTTGCTTTGATCTTATGATCAGCTTTTTGTTGTATGGCAAGGAATCAATCTGCCACAAGCGCTGCACATGTTGATACAACTCGTCACGTGCTGGGGCTGTCATTAGATGCAGGCATTGTTGCTGGCCTGTAGGGGGCTGAATCAGACACATTGGGTCTTGCAGAACCCAACCAAGCTTGGTACATATGGCAACAGGGCCCCCTTCTGCTCCTCTACGTACTGGTTGAATAGGAGTCAGGAGGTGTGGCATATCAGACCCTATGAGGAGTAAAGGTTTCACTTTGTCTACGGACTGCAATGGTAGACCTTTCAGATGGCAATATGCTTTTTGCAGCGCTGCCACTGGGTAATTATGTTCAGCAAGGCTCAAAGCAGAGGCAGTAAAGGCATCACGAATAACATACCTTTCTGTGGGTTTAGTGATGGGAGAAACCTCTAAGGTAACTGTGGACCCTTCAAGTTTGGTATGACCTTGTTAGATTGTCTGAAGAGAAAGAACCTCTGAAGTTCCATGCAGACTTTACAGGGATGCTTGAGATTAAAAGAGTCCACTGGATGATTTTGCCCACATTTCCAACAACGCTTACCCTCTGTGATCCAGGTGATAATCTGGGTGGTGGTCAACCTCTTAAATTTATCACATGAGTTTAAAAAGTGATCTTGGTTGTCACAATGAGGACAGTAGGGCTTTAACTTGGCTTTTGTCCGAGCAAACTCAGAGGGCTTGGCAGCTCTCTCGGATGTCAAAAGTACATGTGTTGAACGCTCTCGATGATATGGAGTGCCTTTACTCTTTACAGGTGACTGTGTCAAACTGAAACATAGCAGCAGCCCGACTCGAGATGCGCTTTGCTTGAGACTTTGTTTGTAACCAAGCCGCTAAGTCGGGGAGAGCGTAGGTTCTATCTGTACCAGTTTGAAGGATACCATGGCTTAAACAGTATTCAACAAAGCCATCTCGGTAAGCGGATGGCATCTTTCCCAGAAGACGATCCACGTGAGAACCACACATTAACTCATATCCGTACTGTCCCTCCAGCGTCCTCAGCGTGCCCACCAGGGATTGCACAGATAAGGCGAATGAATTAAAGGCATTGGTATCACCCATTCTGAGTGGTGGAGTACTCATAATAGCACATAATTCTGATTGAACAAGCTGCCTGGGCTGGCCATACTTCTCCTGCAAAGCTTGTAAGGCTGTGGTATATGGTTGTGGGTGGTGCATATATGCCTTAGCCAACTGCTGACCACTAGCAAACTTCAGGTGGCTCAGTAACACATGGTATTTGTATTGCTCAGTGATGTGAGTGTGGTGACTTAATAGATTGTCTAAGGCCAGTTTTAACAACGCAAAGTCACTTTCTGAACCGCTCTCAAACACTGGTAGTGTGGGCCGAGGAATGCCGTAGGCTGCTGCAATCAGAAGCTCTGTTCCGGGTTGAGGTACATAACCAATTTGGGGAACAGGTGGATGTGGATAAGATTGAGGGCAGATGGGTGCAGTAGATGAGACTGTCACTCGCCGCTGAGGGGCTTGGAAAGGCTGATTCTGGCTGATAGGTGGGGCCTCACAGCTTGGTAAAGGAGTGTTCACGTTTGAAGTTAACGCAATGGTTGCAACAGGAGGCACTGGCTGTGATATCGAAACACTAACTGTGTGGGGGGTCACAGATTGGCTTGCTGCTATTTTCATGGGGTTGAATTGAGGTTGTGGCATTGATACTGAGCTGAACTGCCGTGGGACAGGTGATATGTCCTCCCCAGATGTGATGTGTGGTCCCCCTTGGACTTGAGTGACTACACATGAAGACAATTGCGCTGTGAGAGCTGGAACTTGGGCAGGTATAGTCGATTGTAGTGACAAATAAGGTAGCCTGGGTGTTGACTGAACTGTGTGTGTGTCCCTTAATGTGCTCTGTGCCTCTGTAACAGTCTGTGTGGCTTGCATCATGGAAGAGGAGTGGCAGGAAGATTGTTGAAAAACAGGTGAGTGGGCTGGGCTGGCATGATGGAACTGTGATGGTAGCCCAGTTGTGTCTGGTGATGCTTGATGCTCTGGATTAGTCAAACTTGTGTCTTGGCTGAGCAGAGAACTCACCAGCTTGGCCACTTCTAGATCAGCTTCCGCCTTCTTCAGCTTGCGCCGTCGTTCTAACTGGTTAGATAAGGCTTCCTTTGCCATGAGAGCCTCTTCTTGAACACGTTGTGCCTCTTTGGCTTGGGTTTGTAATCTCTGGAACTCTATTTCTGCCAGTGTGTCCTCCTCCATTTGCTGAAGTAGGTCATCACACTGCCGCTGTTTTATTCTCTCCTCCACTATGGCTGCCTGGCTACTTGTGAGTGCAGATGTAGCTTGGACACCAGACACGGTGGAATGACAACTGGATCTGGAATGGGAGCTGGCTTTACTATGGGACGTTTTCCTCGACTGGCTCTTACGTTGGCTGTGACAGTGAGAAGAAGCAGTTGGAGGAGGGTCCCCAGAAGGCATGTAGCCAACCTCATAGACACCCAGATGGGAAGGCAGTTTACTCCGTCTCTTAGGTCTATCGACTGTCTCCGATGCATCGCTAGCTGCTGTGTCCATACTGTTTACTGTTGCCACATCCGGCTCGAAGGACCAATTTATTGCAGACTACCACCTCTAGCACCTCTAACTTTGACAATCACGACACCCCTAATTGTAATTAAATGTTATAATTTCATTCATTCATGTGATCAGCCAAAATTGTAACAATCTTATTAATTTTAATAACAGATATCAGGAAAATGTAAACAGGAATTCAGAAACAAAAAACAATAGGAACCTAATGCTGCGTTCACACCAGACGCGAATAGCGCGTCAAATTTGCACTTGACGCGTCTAGTTTGACGCTTGACCACTTTGTGTTAATTCGCGTGTCAATTGTGAAACTGACGCGCGTAAAAACAAAAGTTTGAAATTTACACACGTGACGCGCGTCAGAATCGAAGTCCGTTGGTGGTCATGTTTTTATGTCGACAGAGCATTCATCGAGAGTCACCACTCTGTATTTATTCTGGAGAGCAGAACAGCGGCGTGGGGATCATCGTCGCTGTATATGTGTGTCCACCGGACCCTTCGGAGGCGAACCGTTTGGCGAGTTTCACCATTTGTTCGCTCCAGGAGCTGCGCTGGATGATGGCCACTGTCAGCGGTACTTCCGCCTGTCTCGTGCCCAGTTTGCTGACCTGTTGTCCCACATCGGAGCGAGGATCACCCTCGCCCTCATCCATCTAATCTGTTATTTATTTTTGTTTTGATGATAGAGCCAGCCTTCAAAAGTTATTAACCTGTCCTGTGATTTTTTTTCTCTCTCACGTCCAGATATGAACTTATGCACTTATGTTGGTTGTCTTTACATCATAATAGTATTTCATATAATCTAGATATGGAATGAATAACATTCAATACAAAATGAACATGTCTCGTATATTGAAATAAAGTTTTAAGTGATAAAATATTTGCTTTGTTGTGCACAATTCCACCATGCATTTAGTCATATTACAAAATAATTTATTGAAGCATCCAGATACTTCACCACGTGAGCAAGCAGCTAGGCTCCTGATTGGTTAAAGCGGCGCAAATTGATGCCAAAGTTCAGATTTTTCAACTTGGGCGGCAGACGCGAATTCGCGTCAAACGCATGAATGCACAAATGGCACTAACTAAATCATTTGCGCGTAACACCCTTAACGCACCAGACGCTCAATCCCCGCGAATGAGGCTATTCGCGTGTTCCACGCCGCACTCTACACCTCATTCGCACCACAGGAATTTTTTACACGTGTAACGCGTCTTTGCATTGACTTAACATTGAAATCATTTGAGTCTGACGCGCTATTCGCGTCTGGTGTGAACGCACCATAATAGATGTATAAACCTAGTAGATGTATAAAAAAATACACTGTACTATAAATACATTATATTAATAAACTCACTCCAAGTGATAAAAGTATGCAAAAAACAAAACAAAAACCAAGGTATAAAATCCATTCTTAAAAAGTAGAATGACTTTTGAAAAAGGTACCCAGGAGAAGAAGAAAAAAAATCTCAACCAATCATAGCCCTAACATGGCCCATTATCCCTACTTCCCAGAAAGCTTTACAGTTACCTTTATCCACAGGCAGGGGTGCGTGGGATAGGAATCCAGGATAAACACACACACATTGTGAGTGTGTGTGCAGGCTGACTAATCTCTGCTTTTGTGGCATCTTTCTAGAAAGCCTTGTGCAGCCATGTGAGCCAAGCTGGCATCAAGGCAGTGTGTGTGTGTGTGTGTGTGTGTGTATTTAACAGGTGTGGTTGAAGAGGGTATGCGAGGCGAGAGGATTACTGATCTCGAGTGAAGAGTGGAGGGGACAGGGTGACCCAGGTGTATCCTGGGGTCATCAAACTAATCCACTGAGCCTGAAGTGATGGCATCCAGCTGCATCCCGCTTGAGCGCAGTGAGACTGACAGACCATAAGCAATGTGCTATAAATGACAGACAAACAAGAAGTGATTGTGCAGGGTTACTAATAGATGTTCCTACTGCAAATGAGATTTATGAGCTTAAATAATATTAAATAGCAGCAGGAAAAAAGGGCCTAGTTTATTCTGTTGCAAAAATTCAGTTGCACTCCAGTCCAACACACATTTCCTCTGACCTGAGAAAGGTTGACAGCCCTAATATTAGTGACTGACAGGAATGAAAAAACTGCAAAGCATGCCTCATGTCAACAGGGCAACACACTAACTAGGTATTGACTGTGGTTCTGTGCATACAGTACATAAGCAGACTCACTCTCCCTCCCTCAAATTCAGTTGATATTGCACTTTTGAAGGAGGCACTTCTTTAAAAACCAAAATATGTAAACCAAGTATTTTTAGCACTACAAATAGTGGATAATAATGACTGCTGTACTTCAGGCAAATGCCACAGGAGGCAGCAAAGCAAAGTTTTTTCATATAGCGCTTTGAAACTACATGTACAGTATTATATACTGTACATGTAGTTATTATATAAAGCAGCTTTACAGAAATAACAAGAAAATTATGCATTCCGGCTGTTGTTCAGCTGAAGTAAATTCAGTGTTGATCCAACAAACAAGGTAGCCCCAAGGAAAAGACAAGTTTTATACAAAGAGATCAGAAACGTCGACAACTTTTTTTCCATACAACTTCTCACAAATGTTAATGTGTAAAATATCTTTAACAAAATGTATATATGTGCTGTGTTTAAAACAGAAAATAAATGCACATATACTTGCACACAGCACTCACACCTGTGGAATACACTGGATCACAGCTAAGCCTGTCCTAAAGTTGGGTGTCAACCAGGAACCGCTGATCACTGGAGACTGTCATTCTAAAAATAGATCCTCATATAGTCACACTAAATTCTCAGGGTTTGTAAACCTTTGGGGGTTTAATAGTTATTCAAGTCAAATGAAACATTAAAATTAACAAATGGGGGTGCACAATAAACCACAATAAAACGTTGTTTATATATATATATATATATATATATATATATATAATTGTGAATGTGAACAATTTAAGTAGTGCTTGATGCTTTGTTTTTTCCCCCAGGAATACATGAAAAACAAAAGGAGTGCATAAAGATCTTGAAGGGTGCAATAAAAATTCATTAAAGATTTTAGTAACTCCTATGAAGCCTGTATTTATAATGATGCATGATAAGCAGGGGTGCACAAAACTGGTTTGCAGGTGCACATGAATGGTAAAAATAAACTATGCGCACCAGAAAACGTGAACGGGCACGCTTTTGAGTACCAACATTTTTGGGGACAGGGACACGTTTACTTACTGGAGTAGGATTTTTCTCCATCTCTGGTAAGAGAGCAATCATGATAAGTGTTCATTAATTATTAGGGGTAAACGGATCGCAGTTGATTCGTACGGACCAAGCTCCGCGTTTTGGCATGATTCACGGATTAATTGCAAAGTTTAATGATCATAGAGTGAAAGTTCAACATTTGGATGTGTTTTGTCTTGCCAATTTACATATTCAAACAATTTTAAATGCCTATTTGTTTTTGTGACCCGTCTTCACAATGTGCTTCCAAATCCTCTATGACATTACTTTCTTTTCCTATTTGTCTGGTTTACTCTGCTGTACATGAAGCAGACTTCATCACATCTAGTCATTCAGGTCTCAACTTCTTTGAATCACTTCCTCCTTCTCTGCAAATATCTCTACTTAAATGAACAATTCTTCTGACTCTCACACACTCTCAAACCCTTTCCTCTCTACATCAACCCTAACAGCTGATGACTTTGCCACATTCTTCATAAAATAAAACGACAACCATCAGCGGCCAATTTTCCACACCACAAACTGACACGCATCTTAACAGCAAACACATTCTCCCCTCCTTCTCTCCGTTTTCGAAGGCAGAAGTCTCCAAACTCATCTTTTCCTACAACCCGTCTGCTTCATCCTTTCCCCACTCATCTCCTACACAAGTTCACACCATTCCTTCTTTAGTTATACCTGCACTCACTCACATCGTCAACACCACTCTTCACATTGGTACCTTTTCCACAGCATTAAAGCAGACTCTGATAACCCCACTGCTTAAGAAACCTACTCTAAATCAAGCACTTTTAGAAAACTACAGCCGGGGTCCCTTCTTCCATTCATTGCTGAGACACTTAAACGAATCATGTTCAACCAAGTCTCTACCTTTCTTGCACAGAATAACCTCCTGGACAACGAGTCTGGTTTCAAAAGCAGACACTCAACTGAGACTGCCCAGCTCTTGGTTATTGAAGCTCTGAGGCTGGCAAGAGCAGCTTGTAAATTCTCAGTACTCTCTCTGCCGCTTTTGACACAGTTAACCACCAGATCCTCCTGTCAACCCTCATAACGAAGGGGATCACAGGAACTAGGGTTGGGTACCAAACTCGGTACTGCTACTACTGAGTACCTTTTCACGTTATATCAAATTGGTGCCAAATTTCGGTACCAGAGAACGCATCTAGGCTCGAGAGTATGACTATTTAAATAAAAATACTACATGTTCTGTGTTCCGCACAGGCGCGGTTTCATTTACCACACACACACAAGTACGTGTGGCGCTCACAGTGTTTTTCAGCCTCTGCAGTCTCGCTATATGAGAACATGAATGCATTTCCAGAACTGCGCTGAAAGTCACTGAAGTTAATTTGCATTTTATAGCTTCATTTCAGAAAAAAAAAATATTGTTATATTATAACACACGGAAACTCTAAAGCCTTCACCACAAGACGTCAAAATAAGCTTGGTTTAACTGGATAATATATTACTCTTGTTCAGTAGAATTTAGATATCTCAATTTAATAATAATACTAACACTAATAATAAAATATCAAAGATCACCAAAATTAATTTGGAGTGTAGGAATAATCACACTTTTTCTTCTATGTTGTAATTAAATCAAAGAAAATTAAATCAATGTTTTATGTCTGCAATTTATTATTAGACTAAATTCACAACAAAACATTTAATAGAAATAATTTATGACCAAAACGGTTGTTTTTTATTAAGCATCACAGACAATGGTAGACAGTGACAAAGGCAGCTCTGGCATAATGGCAAAAACACTTATAAAATGACTTGCAAGTTGCTTAACAGTTATTGAGGTAAACATGCCTAAAGTACTAAATAAAGGTACAGTTGGGTACCGGTTAAAATGTGAACGGTACCCAACCCTATCAGGAACAGCACTTCAATGGTCTACTAAAAGCTAAATTATCTGCCAATGGGGTAAGAAAAATAATCTGGTTTCTGTTTGAATTAAGATTATTTTGTCTCACCCCATTGGCAGATCATTTTGCTTTTTTAAGCAACAACTCACTTAATTTCACTTAATTTACCCAGAAAACAAGACATAATATCGTCATTTTACCCATCTAGTAAATGTATCTCGATCTAAGTATTTTTTATATATTTGGACTGGAAGACAAAAAATACTAAGAAAGAAAGGCATTTTTTGCAGTGTAATGTTGGTTTTTATTTGCAGGTTTTTTTACCCATGCAGTTCTGCTTTTGGAGGTTTTCTTGACCCCATCTCAAGTTATCCTGTTATGACTTCAGTGTTTCTATGTCTTTCCTTATTTAAAATTAGTTATTTTGGTAACACTAATTTCGATAGTCCCCTTTAGACATTCAACTAACTATAAGTAACTTTGCAGCTGCATGTCAACTTACTGCCATTAGAGTATTAGAAGACTCTCTGCTTAATATTTGCTAACAACTTATTTTGTTGGTCCCCCAATTGATATTCTATTGACTAAGTAACTTAGCAGCTACAGCTAAGTCATCTAATTTTACTAACCCGAACCATAACCTAACAGTCTACTGAGAGTTTACTAGACAGGCAGCTGGCTTGGTCTGACATATGGAAGATTCCTCAGGCCAGGCTAAGTTTTCTTGTCAGAGCAGCATATGACACCTTACCTTGCCCCTGCAACCTCCACCGATGGTTTGGCAACGAGGAATCTTGTAACACTGCTAATGCGAGCATCCAACACATCATGTCTGGCTGCAAGACAACGTTGTCACAAGGGTGCTACAGGTGGAGGCACGACCTGGTGCTGAAGAAGCTTGCTGAGGTAGTAGAAACATGCAGGCAGGAAGCGAATAGCAGGCCCCCGGCCCTAACCGTATTCCATCCAATTTGTGAGGGCTGGGGAGAGGGGTAACACCCACCACCGGAAGGACACAGGAAGACTCCTTACACCAGACAAGGGGTGGACGCTAGCAGTAGACCTTGGGAAGCAGCTCCAGTTTCCCAGGGAGATAGTGGAAACGTCGTTGCGTCCAGATCTGGTGATGTGGTCTGCAGCTTGCAAGGTGGTCCTGATGGTGGAGCTCACAGTCCCATGGGAAGGAGGACTTGAAGCTGCCCATGAGCGGAAGCGGGCCAAATATTCTGAACTGGCTGCAGAGTGCAGGGAGGCTGGTTGGAGGGCAGTCACAAACCCTGTGGAGGTGGGGTGCCGGGGGTTTTTGGGCTCCTCAACCTCTTGTCTGCTCCGCAACATGGGTGCAACAGGCATAAGGCACTGGAAAGCCATGAAAGAGCTGGCAGAAGAGGCTGAAAGAGGCAGTTTCTGGCTGTGGCTGAGAAGGAAGGCAAAGACTTGGGGTCCAGTCTCCATCTAGGGCATCAGCAGGGGGTGGTAGGGAGAAATCTCTGCCATCGCTCCGCCACCATGAGATGCACTGGGTTTAAAGGAGCGAAACATCCGTGACTGGTGGTCCCCAGCTGATGACAGATAAATGCCCTCTGTAGTGTTCCCCAACATGTACACCTTCGGTACACCTTAATCTCTTAGGCACCGGTGGAGGTGCGACAGGCAGACATGTCCAGCAGGTTTCACCATCTACCAGCATGTTAAACTACTACAGTCTAATAATAGTCTAATGAGAGTTAGTTGGCATGTAGTTGCAAAGTTACTTAAAGTTAGTAGAGTGTCTAAAGTGGACTATGCCCTCATTTTACATCTAAGGGGTTTGGTTGACAAAAATCTAATTTCAAGCAAAATACAATTGTTGCCATACATGTAAGCTCACAGTGCTGCTTTTGCCTGTTAACTTCAACAATCACAAATGTAACTATGAGTGTTAAACACACAAGGATAAGCTCATGAGCTCGACTGAGTTAAACCAGGTCCTTAGAGACACACCAAGCCAGGTGACCAGGCAGTCAGCTGACAGGAAGTGAGGGTTAGAGAGACATAAAAGGAGACGCAAAGTAAAGGATAAAATTGGCATATTATATTGAAAAGGACTCAAGAAAAAAGTGAGGTGTTTTTCCTGTTACTGTTTGAGTACTTCAACATATTTAACAGTGATTTTGTCTGTGGTGCATAAGCAGGCATGAGTGCCACTTTTATGAATGGATTTTTGACCGCGTGGGTGGCAATCATTGGCATGCCAAACTATATACAAAGTGACTGTGCATGTACGTGTGGGCGTACTCTTCTGAAAACAGAGGTGTTCTCTGTTAGAGACCTGGACTATTGCATCATATCCTGCTCTGTTATATGACACACAGCGAATTATCTTATCATTCTGTAACCTGCTCCCTTCTGTCTGGTGTCATCGGTCTTCATCCCAAATCTCAGTCTGCCAAGGACCACATTAGGAGCACTCCAGGAAGCCTTGTCACCACTGACATATGTCCTTGAGGTGGGGGCACTGTAAGGCAATGCTGGTCCATTTAAATGAAATGGGGTGGGGGGGAGCATGGGCGACCCACAGGAAGTGACAGATAGAAGGGTTAAAATAACATCATGCTCTGAGCTCCTTCCTCGTACCTCCAAGCAGAGCCCCAGAGTTGAGCCCCAGAGTTGTCAGTCTTGGCTCTTCAGTCTCTCCAGGCATTCGCAACACCACTCCACAAGAAGCACGCTCGTGGCTATTTCAGCACACACAGACATACACTTCCTATGAGGTAAAAATAGACACACTTCCCCTGATGAGAGCTAACCCCCCAACCTCTGCGAGCCTCCCTTCTGTTCTAAAAAAAAAAACGCTCAGGGACATTCTTATCGAGAGGCAGAGCTGGTGTGAACGTCACAGATTGAGTTTATCACCTTGCTTACACTGTATATCACTGTACACCAACACTGTATATCAGAATCAAAATCCTTAAAAGAAATTCCACTCACAAGCCAGGAGACATGAACTGTGCGACACGCATATGGTCACAAACGCTCTCACCCACGCACAAAGGCATTTCAGCAGGTGTATGTCAGAACTGCTCCACCTCCAGATAAAAATCTAAAAGTGTCGGTAATGAACTCTTTAAAACCCTGTTCTAATTATAGTGCGGTTTGACTGAGAAGGGAGTCATGCAGAGTAGATAAAGCATAAGGTAATTACACTCAGATCATTTCCTCTCAGCAAACTGTGCTGACTGATGTTTTTCACTGACTGCAAATCTTTTGCACCATGACGATATGCCGGGCACTCAGTCACACACACATGCGCTTTGGGCTTATCTCAGCCTAAAACAGCACAGTGCTGTTTTTGTGGAGTGTTTTGAGAAAAAATATCTATAAATAATCAGATATATGAGGCTGACATGTTTGCCTTCGGTTTATAAAGGAAACAGACGACTACAGTCTTTTTTTGTATGACCCAGAGTCACCATTATGGCCTGGAATAACATGACAAGCACACCCTTGGGTATGTTTGCACAGAGGAGGAGTGTAGTACATCCAAATCAGGTAAAAGATACACATCTCGAAGCAACTACAGGGGGGCTACATGAGGAGGCAGGTCAAGGCTACGGACCACACGGAGGGTGTTTGATTCTGGATGACATGGGCGAGCAGAGAGTCAAATGACGGAGTTCCAGGCACTTCAGTGCACAGAGTAATAAGATACAGTGCCCTCACCTTCGTTGTCCATTTGACCCTCCGCACAGCTAATGATGGATGGGACAAGGGTAGAGAGCTGTGTGGCATGTGCACAGTGCAGTGATATACATATGCAAACACACACATGCATAGACACACAACAGTGCCTGCTGCAAATGTCAGGTCTCTCATAATTCTCTCAAAAAAATAAAATTGCTACAACAGAAAATTCCCCATCGAGAAAAAAAAAAAAGTATTTTCAGGTAACACACCTTTATGACATGAGCACAATCCAGAGTGCACCTACCCAGCGGTCCGCTATGTAGGAAGACTGTTGGTTGCTTTAGCTTTAAGGGCAGTGTGTATGTGTGTGTGTGTTGCACAGCAATAGGTTCACACACAGCGCGCAGGCAGGCTGTCTGTGCCGTGGCTGACCTCACAGGCTGCTAAGTCCATCACACCATCGTGCACATCTCCATCCATGTGGATCCACTGCAACTGAAAAAAACAAAAAATGGATTAATACAGGACTCCAGACTAACATTTGATAGCAGTGGCACTGGAAGGGGAATTAATATAATAATACAAGTTTGTCTCTTGAAAATACACATTGGACTGTAGCTTGAGCTGGGATGTAGATGTAAATTTATTTCCATTAAAAACAGTAACATCTGTAAAAAAATAAATAAATAAAATAGCAACCTTGCTACAGCATACAAAAAATGAGTTAGAACTCAACTTTCAATGAAATTAACCATTGGTTTTCCATAGAATCATACATATGTAGATCGTAAACGCATCACATAAAGCACCTCATTACCATGGCTACCCTCATAAATTATATAGTATTTGTTGTGAAAAACAGTAGCATAAAGACATTTAGTATAAATACAAATGCACAAAAACTGCTACAGCTTAACAACAGAAAATACTAATTAATTTTATTGCTCCTTTATTACGTCAACATAATTAATATAATACAATTTGATCACACATTTCTGCCACCATAGTTACAGTTAGTGAACTTTGTGTAATTACAGTAAATCCATGGTAAATTATTGGTGATTTGTGGATTGAAAAGCCTTCAAACTGGATAGTTGTGGCACAATGTTTCTCCTATTTTCAGAGTCAGTGTTAGAATTCAGTACTAGAGCTGTCTGGGGACACCAAGACAGGGGCCTCAAGTATAAAACTTTCCAAAGATTTCATTCTAAAAGTGTGCATATACTCAAAAGTATTCAGATTTATAAAACCACGTGTACCACAGAATCTGTGCAAAATTCCCTTTATAAAACAGGGAAGCGGAAGATTTTCCGTACACTAGGGCTGTTAAAATGGGTGAAAAGCTACATTAAAATTTCTTTCTTAGATAAAGATATTAGCAAAATTCAAATTATATTTGAATTTTAAAAGGCAAAACTTAGAGCCTTATACTGTACATCCGGCGCAATGCAGCACCAAGCGCAACGCAAGCGTTTCTTGCTAGTTTCAGCCCGACGCTGTTATCATTTTTTTTTAAATAGCAAATGTATTTGCGCCCATTTGTGCACTCATGGGCGTTCTGGTATGAAAATGAGGTGTGTTCAGGAGCATGTTGCTATTTTGAGGCAACTGAAATAGATAGACTGTGCCACTGACCAACAAAAACGCTGTCTAAAGTCAATGACGCAATATGTTTTATTATTTAAAGGGATGCATTAGTAATATGCGCCTATAGACATGTCTACAGCACGCGTACACTCTGCTTATTACACACACAGGGACGCGCAGCAGCACACAAACTAGCCAAATATTAAAAATAAGAGGTTTATAATGTAAAAGATTAATATTGTGTACTGTAAATATATAAGCGAATTGCGCAATTATGATACAACATATTATGATATAATATTTCAACATCATTATATGACTAAAATCCACATTAGCTCACAATGGGAAATTAACAAACATTCAATGGTGGTTTAAAATGAGTTGAGTAAAAGTGTAATATTAATATTTTAAATTGTGTTTGTAACTTGAAGCTAATTGTAGCTCTAATGCTCTGTCATGCCAGGAACTATTTCTAACCCATAATCTAATTAGTTAAAAGAATGTCACTGAAATCGAGAAATCAATATTTTCAACCAAACCCTAGTAACCACCCTCAAGTTTTCTTCACTGTTGCACACATTTCAAATATGTATAATGTACTCCCTTTCAACTCTTATGAAAAAGCCTGAGCTGATAGTATCACTCCTGCACACTGCTGATTGTACTCTGACGCCAATCTGTATGAATACACTTACACACCCACATACAGCTGAGGCCTGCTGGGAATGAGCAGAGCATTAAATGGATCACAGCATTTAATGTTCATTTGAATGTGCTGTAATTATCGCACAGAGACACCATTCAGCTGTGTTTACCATAGCCTAGAAATATGTTATTAGGGACAACAAGCAAAAGCACCTGCGAAAAACAGTATATATCAGGCCAAATCAGAGAGTAAAGTTTTGCCAAATCAAAACTTTTGGCATATTTTGCCACGATTTATATATATTAAAAAAAAAATTAAAAAAGAGCTGTTATCTCGTGCAATTTTGCGATTGGTTATGTGACAAATCATCCAAATGTGTTTTTAAACAGAGTAAATTCAGGAAAATTTGCTGATATTATTTTAACTCTTTCAAAGACAGACTCTTGGACTGTTTTCAGAAGGCGTCTAGTCTCGGATTAGGACCAGACAGAAGCCATACATGCAGGTTTAGGTAGGTCATTTATAGATAAATTAATTACTTTGTATGAAAATTTGGGAATTTGCTGGTGAGACTAATCACTGAAAATGTATTTGTGAGAACTAGACTCGGTTACACACACCTGCAGAAACTTAGAGTGAGATCTCTCCTTGGGCACTGTACACCATTCTCAATGTCACTAGTTATCTAGCACTGACACAGACCCCAAACAGGGTCTTTCAACAAAGAATTTACTTTTACACCATTACCCTACACCACTCAGCATCCATTATTTTACTTTTTGTGATGCATCAAACACACACGGCTAAAAAATAAAAATGCATAAGATTTTAAAAATGACATGCGAGACTAAATACTGCTGCTGTCGACAATGGAAACACTAGTTGTTAAAAAAAATGCACTTTTTTGTTTTGCTTTATATTTTTACCAAAAAAGCTACATTCAAGTACTGTTATGTTAATGTTGCAATTAAAAAAAAACAACATTATTTTGAAAAGTGTATATCTGGAGCAAAGGACAATTTCATTTCACCGATCTCAGACCTTGCATGCATTAGTTTTCTGTGTCACTCGCAACCGAGATCAGAGAAATATCCACTCTGAGGATGAGAAATTGTTTTAAGCTTTACAGCGATAATAGGAAAGGACAAAGTTAGGAAGACTTGAATATATTTTGATGTAAATAGGAACAGCAGTTGATTTTGATATTCTAGGGTATTATTAACTGGTCGGAATTTTGACATCGCAATAAATGGAGGATTATAATGCGTTAAGAGCTCGCTCAAGTACTGGGTAGCTAAACCATTTAGTGCTTTGTAAGTAATCAGTAATATTTTGCAATAAATGTATACAATGTTTAATAAGGAGCAAATGTTGTGTTGACAGAACCAAGCTAATATGGTCATACTTCCTGGTTCTGGTAAGAACTCGAGCTACTGCGTTTTGGACCAACTGTGGTTTGTTTATTAAGCGTGCAGGGCAACCACCCATAATACCATTACAATAATCTAGCCTTGATGTCTTGATGAACGCATGAACTAATTGTTCCACATTTGTCAAGAATATGACAAGAGTATATGACATAATTTAGATCTATATTTATGGTGAAAAAAATGCAGCTTTACAGATATTATTCACGTGACTTTCAAATGAAATATTGGTATCAAAGAGCACACCCAGGTGTCTAGCCGACGACAATGACTTGACAGAGAAGCCATCAAGTGTTTGACAGTATTCTAGGTTATCACGTGAGGAAGTATTTTGTCCAATAATTAGAACCTCTTTTTTCAGAATAAAGTAACAGGAAATTACTAGTCATCCACATTTTTATATCAGCTATGCATTCCTGAATTGACAAGTTTTGTCAGGGCGTGAAGAGATATAGAGGGGACATAATCGGCATAACAGTGAAAACTAATCCCATGCTTCCTAATGATATCTCCCAAGGGTAGCATGTACAGAGTGAACAGCAACAGTCCTAGTACTGAGCCTTGTTGGACTCCTTACAGAACTAGTGACCGATAAGACACCTCTTCATTTACTGCTACAAACTGATAATGGTCAGATAGGTTTGCTTTAAACCATGCTAATACAATTCCACAAATGCCAAAATAATTTCCGAGTCAATTTAAAAGAATGTTGTGGTCAGTTGTATCAAATGCAGCACTAAGATCAGAACACCAATAGTGAGATACAACCACGATTGGATGATAAGAGCAAATCATTTGTGACTCTGATAAGAGCTGTATCAGTACTATTGTACTGTCTAAATTCTGACTGAAAATCCTTGCAGAAACCATTTCTTTCTAAAAAAAAAAAAAAAAAAAAGACACCGTTGTGAGGATACTGACTTTTCTAGTACCTTTGACAGAAAAGGCAGATTCGAGATCGGCCTTTAACTGACTAATTCTGTTTTTAATAAGGGATTTAATCATAGCCAGCTTAAAAGTTTTTGGAACGTATCCTAGTGACAAAGATGAATTAATGATATGAAGAAGAGGATCCATGACCTCTGGAAGCATCTCTTTACACAGTGCGTCAAACTGCATAGCATGGTGAGTATTTCGCATAAACATTCGGTTATGACTTCAGTGAACTTAAGCGGTTGGGTTGTGTAGCATGTGTTTCAGTATATTGGATTTGTGCATTTGGTCTAAAAGTGACACCAGCCTAAAATTCATGCTACTGTCTGTGCCCTTAATGTTAGCCAAACCACAAAAGAGAACAATCACTAACTGCTCTTTAGTATATTTAGTAGGATTAATGTAGATTTAATTTATACAGTGAATATTCAATTTTGTTTTACATTTGATTATTCTATTTTACTTATTTCACACGAAAGCTATATTTGTTAAGATTGTCGCTTGCCAATAAATAAGTTGTTAACAATAGCTAAATAAATATATCCCCCCAAAAAATATATATATACCCACAAGGTATATAATGTTTAACACTTACTATTTTATACCTGGTTTTGCTTTGGATAAAAGTATCTGCTAAATGATTAAATCTAAATGTTTATATGTGAATAAAGGCTTACATTAAATCTGATCATCATATAAAGCGATCATGTCTCTTCCGAAAATTTGGACTAAACCTCTCAATTAATATGAATTAGTTTTACGAACATTTTGAAGCATCAAACTGGTAAGCTTGCTGTCAATGGAGGGACAGAAAACCGATTTCATTAAGAACATCTCCCTTTGAGAATGTTGAACACAGAAAACATGCCGTAATGTACCCTGAGTGTAAACCTTAGCAGCTTTCATTGTGAAGTGTGCAAACGATTTGCACAACATTAATATAAAAGGTAAATAAAACTTCTGGAGGTGCAGCAGGAACACAAATAGTTGGTACCGACTCTTTTTTCAGGAGTAGCTTCTTAGCAAAACCAGCTTTATACCCTCGTTTATAAAGCAGTCTGGTGAGAAATGATTCGCGGAAACATGAAAGCATTGATGTTGATTGGAATATTCCCTTCGAAAACAAAACTCAGCCACTGCGTCTTCAGAGGTTTGGATTTAGGAGCATCAAAATGATGCTGTTATCATTATTACATCCAAGAACGTCACACGGTCGTCACGCGGTCAAACGGCTCGATTTGAGACGGGGAAAACATATAAGGAGATAAAAAAAAACCTACTGGATCGATTTTTATCATTATATGATGGTTGTGTACAGGCACTGCCAAATCAACTTGAAAAAGTGCATGTACCATTATATAACCCCTTTAATAAATTATTGGTCATCCACGTATATGATTTCTGCCCAAGTCCCGTTGTATTCTCCACTGGCTGTAGAGCAGTCATCAAGCTACGCCTTTGTTTTGAATAAACAACCTCTAGAGGCGAAAGATTACATAGTGTGCCTTTAAAGGGAGGCACTCCATGAAATCACTGTGTAGGCTGACATTACGGTGTACTGTATGTGTTTCAATGAAGTCAGACATGATGCAGCAGGCGGGTATCTAGATATGTTGTCTAACATAGAGTAACATCCATGAATGTCACTTACAAACATTACCAGGCAACCAGTAGTGGGAACGCCCTCCAGCGCAGCCACTGGCGACCTGCAGCGACAAAGTCGCGTGTAGTGTGAACGCACTTTCAAAGCTCACTCTAGATTCTGGGAGATTTTAACTACTTTGCGTGCATCAGGGAGCTGCTATCAATATGTTGGAGACTCCCGGAACTTCCGCGAGACTTGGGATGTCTGCAAACTGTGGCTTTTTTGATAAAATTTCCACACCTGCGACTTCAATGAAAGAGGAGGGGGTTCAAGTTCTGTTGATGGATCTCCTGTATCTGCAGTTGCCATGCTATCTTTTGAAGGGCTGTAGCTAAGTTAGAGGAGGTTGACCATAGACTCGAAGCAATTCAACACGCGTGTTTTTCCCGCTTGGCAAGCCGAACAGACGTGACATGGGGGCGTGGCAGCATCGACGATTCCATTTTAATCTGAAGTTCGAGATTGTGAATTTCAATTGATTTCGATTTAAAAACGAAATCATAACACCCTTAATAGTGACAAGCGAATTAGTGAGGTCAATCTGTAAAGAAAGATTACACGCCGGCGCAAATATACACATATACAGTATGTTCAAACGCGCATAACAACATAGCTATATATCATAACTATAGATTGAACATGTAATATGCATGTGCACACCGTAAGCTTTTTTACAGGTTTGCGTTTTTTGAAGTTTACAAAAATTTTCAACGCTTGCACCTTGGAACCTGTTTTAAGGTTTGTGTTCTCGAGCCGCCAAGCACTGTGCAGATGAGCAGGCAGATTTTCTGTTAGAACGGTGTCATGTTAGTTAGTTCCTCCTAAGATAATAACTAATGGTCTTTGCAACGGAAGTGAAGCAATCAAAAACTAACTTTAGCTGGACAATAACTTATATTCCATATTCTGGAGCTGCTGTAAAGCCCAAACAGTGTCTTTTACTTTAATTTCCAATCATCACTCTAAAGCTGCTTTGAAACAATCTATATTGTTAAAAGCGCTATGTAAATGAGGGTGACTTGACTTGACAGTCGTCGATGGGCGGAGTCTGTGCACAGTCACCAGTCAGTGGGAAGCTTAGGAATGCCACCAGGCGCCTTGACCTGAATCATTCTGATTCACATGGCCACCAAACCTCCACCTACAGCGAGGAACAGGCAGTTCAGCGTCAGACACATCAGCCCATTCTACTCTTCTGCACACAAAGAACACTCTTGTCCACACACAGACAAACACAGTGGACCATTTCCTCTGCAGTCCTGGGTAACTTGTTGTGGGGACTGACGGCAGATGACTGACTTTTTCAGCCGAAAGACAAACATTATGTAATTAGAGTTCAGGGAAAGGGCTGTGTTAGGGGCGTTGTGGGTGGAAACTGCTTTACCCAACTATCACTAATCATCTCATTACTGTAGTAGGCGAACACTGTTGGTTCCAAATAATGACAGAGCACAACTTTTAGAGAAAATGACAACACAGAGACATTGCGTGCTTGTGCACATTTCAAAGCACTGAGTGCCACTGACTTCATGGCACCACGGTGAGGGAACAGTGCCATGGCGCTCTGCGCTCACTGTGCCACAATAACAGCAGTCATTCACTGTACCATATAGAGATTTAAGCTCTCCATAACAGTAAATAGCCATGTCACCTTAAACAGGGTATTCATGCAAACAGTGGTTTTCTCTTCTTTCTTTTTCTTTGTAAGCCCTTTAAATCTAGAAAAACTTAGTTTGCTTTCTACACCAACAAATATCTAACAGAATAAAAAAAAATAAATTCTAGTTTCACTTTTGCATCTTAGTTTCACTATGAAACTAGCGCCAAATCAGTACGGACTGCTTGAATGAGGAGTTAATTAGCCAATATTCTTAATGAAAAACACAACAACAAAACAGTGCTGTGACAAATTCGTTTAAAGGGGGGGTAGGTAGAAATTTTCTAAAAAAAAACCTATCTATATATACTATATATATAAACCTACCTAATCTATATATACCAATACATAATTAAAAATGTACAGTAAGTAGCCTACTCTGAAAAAAAAGTATACAAATCGAGTGTCTGTAGTCCTCTTAGGCCGTGTGTCCACCAAAGCGTTTTTTGCCAGCTGAAAACGCTACACGCTCTGCTAAAGATGCCGTGCTTTGGGCGCTTGAGAGCGTTTTGGCAGCGCAGCGTTTTTTCCGTTGAGGCGTTTCGTTGCTATGATACAGAATATCCGCAGCAGTTTAAACGTTGTGACTGTTGGTCGGTGTGGTTTAGTCCCGCCCCTCCTCCACTGTGATTGGACGGCTGGGCAAGAACTGACAGTGATGAGCGCTGCGTTTTTTCCAAAGTTGAAAATTTTTCAACTCTCGGCGACCAGTAAAAAACGCCGGGCGCTCGGCGCTTCAGCGTGAAAAAAACGCTCAGCGCCTCGTCACGCTCATGGCGTTTAAAAAACGCGGCGTTCCCATTGGAAACAACTGAAAACATACGCCAGGCGCGTGGAAAAACGCTTTGGTGGACACACGGCCTTAGTGGTGCAATAAACACAGCTCATTATTTCATTCACTCCCACCCCCTCCCGTCTAGGATCCTTACAAAACCACGCCCTCAAAACACAAACGTGCACCGCCGACCACGCTCGAGAAACATTTAGACTAGATTTAGCATAGACGCCATTCATCTTATGATGTAATGAGTACATCAGTATTTATAGGAAGTTCTCGGTTCCGACTGATTTAATCTATGCAGCCCAACATTGAATTATAGAAGCGATGTGTAAGGGAGCTCTTAACGCATTATAGTCCTTCACGTCTATTGCGATCTCAAAATTCTGGCCAGTTGATAATACCTAGAACATCAAAATTTTATTAAATGATTATTAGGCTGCATAGATTCGGTCAGCTGGAACCAGGGACACTTCCTACAACACCTGATGCACTCGTTACATCATAGGAGGAATGGCATCTAAGCTTAATGTTACTCTTTCCATTTATTCTGAGATTTACTGTAATCAGCCGGATCCAAGCCTTATCCAGATCAGACGATGAACCTGCGCCTGGACAGGACCAAAACACATCCCTGAAGTGCCAGCCTCATCAGCCCTGTGAAGGCCTCATGGACACTTCATCAAACTCGTCTCCATACCGGTGGGACTTCGACCTCCAACCAGATGGAACTGGATAAATATTGTGAATGTTCTGATCCAATCTGACTTCTGACCTGTAAAATTGCCTAAATCATAATCATACACTGTTCGCTCGTTGGCCAGAGGAGAACTGGCCCCCGACTGAGCCTGGTTTCTCCCAAGGTTTTTTTTCTCCATTCTGTCTCCTGGTGGAGGTTTGGTTCCTTGCCACTGTTGTCTTGGCTTTTGGCTTGCTTAGTTTGGGGACATTTAATATTCAACAATATTATTGATCTGCCTTACTTCAAGTGGACGATGACATATTTTCTTCAAGAAACAAACTTTGTTGTATTATTTTCATGTTATCACTGTGAAGCTGCTTTGATACAATCTGCATTGTAAAAAGCGCTACAGTATATAAATAAAGGTGACTTGACTTGACCAATGCAACCTTGTGCTGTAACCATGTAACCTTGTAAACAGTGCTTAAAGATTTTCAGGTAGGACATACAGAAATTGAATAAAGTTAATTTACAGTCTTCATTGCATAAATTGTAAATTAAATTAAATATAGATTAATCCTTATTAAAGCTACACGAGCGTGAGTGAGTGACAATCTTTTTCTTTTGTTCTATGATTATCCTTAATGACACACATCAGAGGGTTTATTAGGATGTTGTTAATTTAAGACCTGCTACAACTTTGCATTCATTTAAGACTTCATTTAACTCATTTAAGGCTGTGCTGTAAGGATACTCGACAAAACAGACATTTTGGTATAATTTTGTTTGTTTTTGTTCGTTCAAGAAATGTCTGAAATGGCTTTCTGTGCGCTCAAGTGTGCGTGTGTGACAGACAGAAATTTACAGACTGTACTGCATTCTCTTTTGTCTTATCATGCTTGAATGGTTTAGAAGCATTTGCATGAATCACATAATGTAACACCAAAGGATGATGGGAAAAACGGATGCTGCGTTGCAGGGGAAATTCTAGGGTCAGAGCTTTAGGGGTGCTGAGCACCCAATGAGCCCCACTGCCACCACCCACATTTTACTCCCATATACGCTCCCTCTCTCTCTTCATTTTATTTATTTATTTATTTATTTGTAAGGGGGACAGTGTACACATTAATCAACATTAGAACAATGAAAACGTACCCGAGTTAGCTAAAAGAGCTAATTTTCATTTGTAGTTCCCCAGCCAGCAGTAAAAAAAGGCAACCTTAAAGATATTAACAAATTTGTAAAATTATGTTGGGTGGACTCTGATCCTCTAGGGGGGTTTGGGGGCATGCTCCCCCGCTAGAAAATTTTGTACATTCTAAGGTTAAATGTATCAATCTTGTGCTCTTTGAGAGATCAAAATTAAGAGCTTCAACCCATGAAATGCTCGTTGAACAAAGAAAAAGCATTGATTTGTACCAGGACAATAAAGAGGGCTCAAACATCTTTTTAATTATGAGAGTCTCAGTCTACATTATATTATCAATGGTGTTTTAGGATGCCAAACAATTATTATAATAATGTAATAATGATTTATATAATTATCCCTATGATGTAAAATCCATATAGCATATCAATGTACTATACAAGTTAAAATTAATATTTCAAAAGTATATTTTAGTCACTATAGGAAAATTAAAATACTTTGTCATATTTCTACACCTGCAAGAAATAAACCCTTAAGCTTTTATTTAGGAGAAACATCAGATATAACCATGCTGATCGCGTGAGCAAAGTGCAGACTTTTCTTTAAATCACCCAGCAAAATTGGATGCCTTTTCTTAAAGTCTTGTGCTGTTATAGGCACAAAGCCATATCATGGATTCGATTTTAGTTTCTTGGCAAAATATAATACTAGAGCCCTTTATGTTAGGTTATACATTTTACATCTCATATGTGTTGGGAAAAGGGAGAAGAGAGAGTTCGGCAAAAGGCGGATTCGGCAAAAGGCGGATTCGAACGCATCTAAAACTGCTTTCAAGCACTTCACTCACGCCCAACGACCTACGCCACTGTAGCTACTCCATGACGTGCATCTATTTACAAGAAAGACAGGCACGCACTGCAAATATACGCTCCGTTATCGAAAAAAAAACACTTTTTTTTTCTTCCCCTCGCTTGGGAACTTGCAATGTATAAATTTTATCAGACCGGCCCTCGCGGCCTCAAAACACCACCGGCTCACTGGGAAAACTCCCGACTCTCCCGATTGCCACTCTGCTAACATTACTCCACAGCGGAGGTGACCCGCTAGGCTAAAACAGTCCGAAATTAAACACTTATTATTATAGGTGTACCATGGTGATTCAGGATACTGACTCCAGTACTCACCAATGTGGTTTCGGAATCGAAACAACTGAAAGGAAAGAAGTGTGAGACACAGCTCTGGAGCATCTGCTGATTCACAAAACTACCTAACGGCCCGGATTCTCATAACTCTGCGTGTGTTTCACGCTGGATGACGGCCGTGCTGAGCAGTGCAGGTACAAAGAAGTAATGTTAGAAGAAGAGAAATGTTTTCATTTTCATTTCATTTTAAACCACAAACTACTGAGTATGTTTTGGACATTATTTAACCGTGTCAAAGACGAACAAATTTTTTTTAGAATAACAACATTTCTTGCTCCAAGTTTTAGGGGTGCTGAGCTCCTTTTTAGGGGTGCTGAAGCACCCCTAAAAAGGGGCTAGCCTCGTCCATGCTGCGTTGTCACTGGCACAATGATCATTTGTTTTTGTTTGGAACTATAAACTTGTAGTCCTATTTTGAAAGCTTTTGTACCATTTTGATGAATTTTTACAGCTTTTGTACCATTTTGATGAACTTTTACAGTATAATACATTTTATTTAATATTTTTATGTATATTTTATGAAAAATGTATTATACTGTAAAAGATCATCAAAATGTTACAAAAGCTTTCAAAATAGGAGTTTTAAACTAAATTATTTAAAGGTTTTTTACTTTGCTTTGTGGTGGGTACTCTTACATGTCACTGACCCATTTTCATTAATCTCACATTAACTTTTATGCTTCATGTCACAATGCCTGAATTACTGAACTGTGTTGAACTGTACTAAATTTTCTTAAGGATTAGGTAATGAAATTATATTATACAGGACAGGTACCAGTGTACTGTGCTGGTACAGCATGCCGAATACAGCCCTATAAACACTTTCAAATCCATAAAATTGAAATTTTGCGACTAACTAGCAAAAAAAAAAAAAAAACATAACCAGACTAAACAGAAAGGATTAGTCTATAGCAAGTTACTGTTTTTGTAATTTGGTCCATGAGGTCACAATTGACAAGCACACAACCGTAGCATGAACAAGCACAAACCTTATGAATCATAAGCAAGCATGAACAACAGCTTCACAAGTTGTAACTATTGATAGGCACCAAACGATTGGTTGACAGGTTGCTCATGTATCTGAAAAATTAACTTCAGGCTCTTAAATAAACACAGAATGAATGCAGGAGTCTGTAATATCATGAACAATGGAGGGTAAAGCAACAGCTTGAGTACTCAGACTGTGTGGGACAGCAAGAAATTCATCCACTTCATTTAGGAGGGTGATATACAAACATTACACACCTGCTATCTATGCTGAATCATAGGGAGCTGTGTTGAGTAATTCTTTTCATCATTACATCTGTGATGAGCTTCATAACGTCATCTTTACAAGGGAGGAGGACCACTCTTGGCTCCTGTGTCAGTTAATAGAAAACTACTGTAACAGACTAACAACAAATTAAAAAAAATTAAAAAAATAAATAAACAAATAAAAATCACAGTTCTCGGGACCATAGCAAAAACCATTGGAACTATTTTACTATTTTATATAACTATATGAAAATAAAAAAATATTACATTAAATTAGTTTATTCTTCATATTGATAATAAAAAGTAAATAATACATTTAAACAGCATGTCTACAAATTTGAGGTGTTACAATACCAAAATTATGACTTCGATACGATACCAGACTTTAAGTACCTCGATACCGGTACTGAAACGATACCATGGGGGAAAAAAAGAAAACAGTAAAAGTAATTGAAAAATATAACATAACTTACAGTTAATCGTTTTATAAATTAATTTAAAAAAACCTTAAAACTCTGTTCCTGCTTTTTGACCATTTCCATCATGTTAACATTTGCTAAACTTTCACAATTCTGAACAGGTTGGGATAGCCAAAATTAGAGGTCGACCGATTCATCGGTTTTGCCGATATATCGGTACCGATAGTTGATTGGTGGAACTATCGTTATTGGCAAAAATCCACGCCAATAATTTTTCCGTATTGCGTCCGTTGCTGGAGTGACTGAGAAGTGCGCGCGGTCATTACACACCACAAGAGCGCTGAAGAGACTGTCTGGTATTATACAGAGTGAAAGCGGTCTCTAGAGGACAAATAACAAACTATCACTGGCTGAGCTGTTTACGTTAACACGCGAGGCAGCGCACAGACACCATAGCGGAAGCTATACATCTCAATTCTCCAGCTGCAGTCATCTTTTACCCCTTTTCCACCGAAAAAAGAACTGGTGCTGGTTCAAAGTTGGTTCGGAGCTGGTTTAACTTGCGAACCCGTTCAGAGCCTGTTTGCTTTTCCACTGACTAGAGCGCCCAGGGAACGACATCATTACGTCATTGTGTACGTCGCATGCAAGTACATGTGCTTTGGGATTATCTCTAAATCGTGTAAGTTACCAAGAAAACTTTAAAAACAATTGAAATATGTAAGTCTTTTAATCTTTTCTGATAAGTTATGTACCCCTGTCTTTTGTCTTTTTTCTTTCCATTTATTTGTTCTATCGTGAATGTTTTCTTCGTTGCTTATGTTTCAAAAAATAAATAAATAAATAAAAACGCTTGCGTCTTTCTGCAGTTTCTCCTGGCTTTGCGATGGTCAAAAAAATATGTTTAGAAAAACCCATCTAAACCCGTCCCAGGCCCCGACGTAAACATGACGTGCTAAAAAAACGGTTCTAGTCCAACAAAGAGTTAGTGCCGCTTTGGAACCAGTTTTTGCGGCCGCGAACCGGTTCTTTGGCTGTCGAAACACAAAGAACTGGTTCGCGCGCAGGCACCGGCTCCGAACCGGCTCTCAAAATGCTTTGGTGGAAAAGGGGCTTTTGAGGGAAACCAGTTCAACCCAAGCGCTCTTTGATTACGTAACTGCAGATCATCTGTAACCTGGCCCTAGCCAGATGAATTTCTCTCCGCCTAGCTCCACTCATCCATCTGGAACCGATCCATTGAAATGGTGTTTCAGAAGGCTGTGCCTTATCAAAAATCCTTGCATATGATTGGATAAGCCACTTGTCTGTCATCTTTATCGACGTGCTATTTCAACCACTCACACCGAAGCCAACCCGTGACGCTGATGAGAGCGACGCAGGAAAAAACAAAACAGAACAGCCGACATCTTGTGTATAGCAGCAGTGCAATCAGCGCAATGTCGGTAAACACGGATGAAATAGCAGCATCAATGTTAACGCTTGCTTCCTCGATGCCAGCCGCCATTGTTGTCTGAATCAAAACAGTCTCACGGTCGCTTCTCCACTACGTCACATCTATGAAACTCCCGCCCTGCGTCCTGATTGGCTAAGCCATAAAGTTGGTTGGAGTGTAAGTGAAGCTAGGCGGAGCTAAGCGGAACGACGTTCATCTGGCTAGGGCCAGGTTAGATCATCTGTCCATCATCGTATAAAGCCCGCCCTGGCAATTTGATTGGCCTGAACCTTTTTTGACTGATCATAATTACGTCTCAATGGATCGAGTCCAGACCGAACTTCCCGACCAAAAAATGTTGTGGGCGGGGTTTGGGCTGCCATTTTCGGGGTTCGGGCTGGAAATTTCAGAACTTCTGCAATGAACACGCAATGCTTGTTTAATGATTTGGCCTTTGCAGTTTTTTAAATATGGCCATCTTTAAGCATGACTCTTTGGATTTATATGAAATGGTAACACTTAACAATAAGATTCAATTTTTAGTATTAACTAAGGTTAATAAGTGTTGTAGAAGTATTATTCACTGTTTGTTAATTTCAACATTTAGTAATACACTTTAAAATGAGTTATAATTTTAATTTGATTTGCTATTACCTTAGTTAATGTAATATAAACTAACATGAACGATCAAGGTACAATTGTATTGTTCAAATAATAATGCATGCAATAAAACTGTATATTGTATATATTGCAAAATGCTAGTTCATGAAAGCTATATTACATCCTTGTTAACAAATGGGACTTGCAAAGTGTTACATGAAATTTACAAATGTTTCCTGGTTAGTGCTAAAAAAAACCTGTAGTATTTTAATGCTTAAATTATTTTAGTTTGTTCGGTAGAAGTTCTCATTTTAATATATTAATTTTTATATATTTATTTAATATAGCACTTTTCAGTTCAGCACTGTTTTGTTATGTTTGGTCCTACTGCGAAGATCACGAGTCAGCATCGTCAACTTCATCTTTATTAATAAACAATTAAAACGTCTCCTTGCTATAATTGACATATTCATAATCATTGCTTTTGCCGGTTCTTTGTGACAGCTTATAGGTGCTTTAATTATCGCCGTTGTTACAAGCGTAAACCACCACATCAAAAACATGATCTAACCAAAATCGTATTTCATGAAACGAGTTATTTAATATTTTTTATAGCAACCCGACACCAGTCATCATCCAATCACAGCCCACCCTCCTGCGCATCATACCATACGATAAACAAACTCTAAATTGAGAATTAATCATTCGTTTGGGACAAATCATTGATTTGCAAACAGAATCCTCTGCTCTCTGGTTGCTCCCAGCTCGATCTGGACTCGTGCTAACGGCAAATCCCTTTCACTGTCTGGGTTTTGATTTCGAAAAATCAGTTTTTTAATCCTGACGTCATAATAAAATAATAATAATAAAAACATAATTGTTCAAGACTCCAACATCCAGCCACACAAAAAAATATTAAATCTACCTGAGGGAATAATACAGGTATGCTGATGTGATTTGCTGCTCAAAAAAACATTTCTGGTTATTATTAAAGCTGCCGTCGGCAACATTTTTATCATATTCAGTGAAATCGACACTATAATCCAACAGAACAACATAAATAAAGTGGTTTTAGAAAAAAAACGAGCTTCTAACTCCATCTGGAGTGTGTTATTTGTTTTGCAAAAATCCAGCGCTCCCGGATCATCGGGTGCAATCAGCGCAGGGGGGGGTGTGAGATCTGACTGTCAATCACAGATCGGGCACACGCCACCGCTCGCGCACGTTACAATCACATGCACACGCCTGAAGTTTGCGCACTAAGGAAGAGTGATGGCGGAACACTAACAAACCAAGTTAGCTCATTTAGAGTATAAATAACGTTAGCAATTGCAATATATTGGTAGAAGATTAGCCAGGGCAGCATACCTCCAAATAATCCATGGTGTTGATGAATGCTGATGAGACAGTCGCGTTCACAGAAAACTTGGCGCGCACGCACTCGAGCACGAACACTGTGGGAGGGTATTCGTTGATAGTGGGGGAGGGCCATATGAGTTGTAAACATTCAAAAGTTGCCAAAGTCCACTCAATCAGCCATGTTTTATTTTTTTAAGGCCGGATTCTTTGATGAATAGCAAGTTCAAAGGAGACTTATCTGAAATAAAAAAGCTTTTGTAACATTATAAAATGTCTTTACTGTCACTTTTAAATAATTGAATGCATCCTTGCTAAATAAAAGTAGGCTATTACTTTCTTTAATTTCTTTCAAATGCAGTGTATAAATGTTACAAAAGCTTTCTATTTCAGATAAATGCTATTATTTTGAACTATGGTTTGTGTAATGTGACTTTTTTAATTACCATAAAATAATATTTATTTAAGAATTAAATTGTACATAAATAGGTTAAGCAAAACAAATAGGTTTATGTCTGAGAAACTTTTAAACACATACGAACTTGAAATGACATATACTTTGTGATTCAGTAAATTAGTACAAATATATTGTATCCCTTAAATAAACATGATTGTCCTGTATTTTTCATTCTGGAGTTGGCAACCCTAATAGTGACTGGCTTCAACACGCTGTCTTTAATCAAGAGGTAATCCTTTCTTTGTTTGTTTTGTGCGTTGGGACGTTATACTGGGACTCGACAGAATGTAGAACATTTTTACATTAGAACAAAATGAACAGGTAGCAAGCCTTTCGAAGCTCTCACCTGAACATGTACTGTAGATCAACTTGTCTTTTTGAATAAAAAAATATTGAGGCTATATATGTTTATGTTTTATATGTCATGGTTAAAAAAATGTGTGTTTTAACAGTCAAACTTTTACTTGGTTAGGGATGCACCAAAAAGGCTGAAACATTTAAGTAAAATATATTAATATTTAAGTAAATCCAATAATTTATTGAATATCAATTTAAAAAAAAACAATTTATGTCATTTACACTATGTCAATTGTCATTTACATTATGACATTTAAATATGTCATTTTAGTGATCAAAGGTGAGTTTTAAGGGATACAATTATTGACTACAGAGGGCCTTTAAGACTTTAAGGACGTGCAGGAACCCTGGTATGGTGATGGTTCACTAGCCAGTCAACAGACTGACAGCGTGTCTCCTGAACCTATTCACTTGATCATGGCAACTGGAGACTAATCTGAATCTGATAAAATAAGACAAAGCTTATTCAACATCCTGGTTTCACTGCTAATGATACAACGAGGTATTATACTGGGGGTGTCTCTTCTATCCACAATACAGATGTGTCCCATGGTCAATCAGTCAGAAAGTGACATGACAACCCATTCAATTGTAAAATGAAAGAAATCAATACGTTGCCTCACAGTGCAACCGGATATTAATCTCTATTTGGTGACACAACACAACACATTTTCTAAAGGCTAAACTCTCCCCATAGTTTTGGTTAGCAATACATTCCAAGGTTAACTTATGCTAATGGGCAGATAATTACAAAGAACAAATTGTCAGAGGTGAATGATGTAAGGGGCTTTTTCTCCGAAGGAACTTTTCATTTGTTTGTTCCACAGTTTAAAGTCTATATATTTACTCCACGCACATGCAAACAGTGATAGATGAGCCTCTCAACCTTTAAGCCGAGGAGAAAATCCTTACTTTGAGGAGACCAAGCCAAACATGATTATGTATTTCTGCTCAGCTAGCGACATTGGGCATCAACCACACGGCATACGCCAATACTTTTTCATACACATACTTACTTTGTGTAACAGTTCTACTGAATATCGTATTAGACAGGACTGTTAGACAGATCGTAAACTAATGAAGAATGCAAGCGCTATGTGCTACTCTACCGTTCTCAGCGCCGTCAAAATAAAAGTCACAACAAGCGTGGCTCACATCACTTCAGAGTTCCAACTGGCGGTGCGAATACAACCAGGAAAATGGCCTTGGGGAACATCTATTCTAGTTCTTGAGGAACCACCCTGCGTATCTAGATCTACCCGATGCAAATGGGGTCCGCAAATAGTCAGCAAATATTCTTCTTCCTACCAGACAATTACTACATCTGCACTGCACAGAATGCAATTAGAGGTTTTGTCCAACTAATTACACCTTAAAGACATAATTTCAGCTTTGTGGTTGTAATAAACATTTACAACATGAGATAATAATCTATGTGAATTAGTCTAAATTAAGTATAACAAGTAAGCACAAATTAGTGCTGCCGAGCTATGATGATAACTGAATATCCCCAACAAGCCCATCTTCCACCAACACAAACTTTTGTAGAGTAACCTTTCAAATTAAAATGAGATGTGGAAGAAAATTGCCTTGATGTAAAATCTGGACCGCTCTCCGTCATCTCTCGTGTCCTGCCATTAACGGCCAGCATCTGTTCATGCCCAGCGGCCGTGTTCACACGAGCTATGATAAGATCATGTTTAGAAATGTTCTTGGCATTGATATTACTCCGCACAAGAGAACGAGATTAATGAAAGCACTCATTAACACTCAAACAGACGACTGACGTAAAGTGCACCAGCATGAGTAAACATTGGGGTCTAAGAGCTGGGAATGGGCACTGCTAAATGTTAACACACCACAATTACATCATGGGCAAAGCTTCAAATTAAATATGATATAGGAAACAGGTTATGAATAAAAATACCACCAGACACAGAGGTAGAAAAACAGGCACACTCATCATTCACAACGAGCTAATAAATCCAGCGAAGGCATTGATCTGTACTCAGTCAATGAGCAGTTAGAGTCCGAACTGCTGTGAAATTGACTGGTCTAAATGCTTCACTATAATGACGAACCGCATACAAAAAGATTTGGCTGAAGGGCTCGATGTGATTTTCGACCGAGCCAACAACTCGCGCAAGCCGTTTATTCTGTGATCTCTCATCCGAAGCTGTTACCAGTTTGGACTCGGCCTGCCATAGAGAAGACTGGCATGTGGCCACATTTCTAAGTGGTGAAGGGATGCTGCTGTTAACTTCGGGCGCACGGCCAGTGGAGGTAATCCAGGGCTCGCCGAGCCTGTCAGAATGAAAGCCGTCACCTGAGTCTGCGATCTGCTGACTACACACACATGGCGTTGCTTATCAGCTTGCATCCTCAATTTCTCAGAATTTCAATCCCCTTTTAAAGGCTGATCTCCGTGTGATTTTCTTTTTAAACGATGATGCCGTCACTGTGATTCTGAAACTGATCTTTAACATCTGGTGCTACTCAGTGAGGTCAAGGGTACAACAACACACACGGATTGTCAAAAGCATGAGACAATAATGATGACACTGAGAGGGAACGGTGTAGTTCTAGTGAAATGTAGGCCTGGTCTACACTAACACTGTGCTTTTTCTTTTGAAAACTCATCTGTTTAAAGCCCCTTTCACACGGAGATTCCGGAAAACACACGGATAATGTGACCCATCATTTGTCCCAGGATTGTTTGATTTCGGTTCATTCACACTGCCACTGATTTGTCAGGATCTTTGAGTGCGTTCACACACAACCCGTAAAGATCCCGGAAGACAAATGACGTTAGGATGAGACGCGTAACGTACGCGTCGAAAACATGTACACGCACATACCGTTCCACAAAGCTGGTGAACGATCTTAACATCAGCGCGGATAGAGAGGAGCTCCTGGTCTCTGCTTCGTTCCAGTTTGCTGACATTTGTTCATCCTTTCTTTGTTGATGAACACAAACTTTCTTCTAAGAGCAACAGAGTCTTGCGATGGCACGAGCGTTATCACTATAGCCATGTTTCCATCCACTTGTCAATCGAATTATCTGAAGTTCGGTTAAAAAACTCGTGCGGATAAAGCTGGTGAAAGTGTGTTTCCATCCAACGGCTTTAAAGCGAATAAAAACCTGTACGTAATGACGTCACATGCTGTTTTGCGATCAAATTGGTATATCGAATTGATTTGAGACATTTTAAGGTGTTTCCATTCATTTTCGCACTGAATCGAACAACATTCAAGCAAACTTTTGCGAACAACGTTTTGTTAGATAAAACGGATGGCGCCATCTACCAACAAATGATCAATATTTCACAAGTTGAAGCCTAATAATGCTTATGTGCCAGCTGATAGCGACATATGAATGGGATAATGTATGCGAGGTTGTTGTTGAAGGGGTTTCGCTATATACGCTATAAAAACCGCCTCGCTATATATTATCCTGCTTATTACATATAAATCAACCAAATAAATAAATAAATCAATAATTTGACTCAAAATATTGATTTAAAAACGAGTTTATTGATTTAAAAACGAGTATTGCTTCAGCTAAAGAAAATAGTCTGTTCCGTCTCTGAACTGCGTCCATGGCAACGGTGTGTTACACTAGCAGCGCCGCAGTCTGTTAACAAGAAATAACAGACCACATTCTACATTACAATTCAACCAAGCCACGTAAAACAAGCAAAACTAAGCTAAGAAAACAAGGACGCTATAAACATTGCTATGATGATGCCGATGCACGTATGCCCGACGACAGCGGAGGTGACTGTGGTGTGGGAACGACAGCGCTCCATCAGTTCTGAGAGATCGTGGTTCACGGAAACCCTTTGGTTGAAGCATCTTTTTGCTTTGTCCACTTCCATCTGTCTTTGTTGACATCCGCCATGTGTGCGCAAACAGACTGGCCGGAAATGAACTCGTCTTCTGGCGTGTTGCAACCATAAAAGGGCCTAAAACGTATTCGCAATTCATTATTTATTCGGCAAATAACGTTTCCATCAGCTTTTATCGCATTAAGGCCGTGTGTCCACCAAAGCGTTTTTCCACGCGCCTGGCGTATGTTTTCAATTGATTCCAATGGGAGCGCCGCGTTTTTTAAACGCCATGAGCGTGACGAGGCGCTGAGCGTTTTTTTCACGCTGAAGCGCCGAGCGCCCGGCGTTTTTTACTGGTCGCCGAGAGTTGAAAAATGTTCAACTTTGGAAAAAACGCAGCGCTCATCACTGTCAGTTCTTGCCCAGCCGTCCAATCACAGTGGAGGAGGGGCGGGACTAAACCACACCGACCAACAGTCACAACGTTTAAACTGCTGCGGATATTCTGTATCATAGCAACGAAACGCCTCAACGGAAAAAAACGCTGCGCTGCCAAAACGCTCTCAAGCGCCCAAAGCACAGCGTCTTCAGCAGAGCGTGTAGCGTTTTCAGCTGGATAAAAACGCTTTGGTGGACACACGGCCTAACCGTATATCGAGCATGATAAAATCCGATGAGACCGAACGTATTTCATTTGAGTCGATTTTCATGAAATTTCATCGAATTTTACTGTTTCCATAAGCCATTTTTCATTCGATATCACTTAATTCGGATGAAAACGTGTCGATGGAAACATGGCTTATGACACACCCCTTACGGCATTGGTCCAGGCTTTTGTTCACACAGCGCGCGTTCCAGGACTGATTCCGGCAATGTTACTAGGTCCCCAACCAGGTATCAATGCCGGTATCAATCCCGGGTTGTGTTTGCATTCATACAGAAGGCATTCTGACAATTTCCCAGCAATTTCAACACACTGTGTGAAAGGGGCTTATGATTTGGCTTCCCATCCACACTGAGATAGGGGTTTTTATTAATAAAAAACTATGTTTTAAAAAAAAAAAAACATTCTCCATAGTGTATAAATTAGAAAACGAGATTTGAGCATTGTAGTGTGGATTGTTGTCATTTACACGGTGACTGCTTTCAAAAACTTGCACTTTGAAAAGTTCCCCTTTTCAAAAGTTTGCGTTTTCAGCCACCTAAAACGCAAATGATGTGTAAACGAACAGACAAAACGCATGCAAATTTGTACGTTTTTGGTTGAAAATGGTGTCGTGTAAACAGCCCTAGATGTTAGATCAGACCATTGATCCCCAGAGAACGAATCTTCCTTGGGGCGAGAGGATCGATGTGTCTTCAATCAGCTCTGTACTCCACGAACATAAAAGAAGAGCCGGGCGGCAGCGGATTTTGTGGTCTGGCTTGCCTTTACATGCAGGGACACTTATCACACCTAGACCGAGATACAGGGCCTAGGGGCAGCGTTTCTTAAACAACAGTGTTTATCTCCTGCACACTGAACACTAGTAGGAAACAGGCCCTACATTACAAACACACGAGCAAGAAACTACTAAATAGGTAGCCCTCACACCATTCATCACCTCGCAAACACACCGAAGGTCTGCTCTCAGAAAAACACACCTAATCTACAGGCACTGGATGAGTCACACCGTGCTGCCTGCCATAATACAAATAATGACACTTTTTACGCAAGTCATTACGCAACTTGCTCACATTAAGTTACATTCTGCAACAATGTAGGTTAAGAGCAACAGCTGCAGTTATACTTGTGACCCTGAGCTGCCATACATTCTCCATCTGAATCAACCTTTTGTCCTGGGTGACTGTAATTCAGCATTGATCACATGTGAGTCTTTCTTTGTTCACAGAAACGCAAAGAACAATGCAGAGATGAGGCTGCTGTTGCTTCTAATGTCACCAATTAATGAAGATTATGACTATTATCTGAGGAAGAAGGGAATGATTTAAAGGTCTCTGTGAAGATGAGACTGTTTCATCCAGCTCTGCTTGCTGAAGCAGGGATAGAGACGCCAGCAAAAGCCATATGGTTTAATGTAGAATCAACTTTGATGCCCTCAACACACAATACAAAGGGATGGGATGTTTCTTGGACTCCACAAGAACTGTTCAGAGACAGTTGCATGCATGACGGGTTACACTGTTATAATGGTAACCCGAACACCTCGTTCTAGACTACAACTGGACGAGGTGTGAAATCTCAATCATATTAACACAAATAAATACTTACTCCGAGACTGCGGGTGAATCTTTAAGCCTTTAGGAGCCAATTTCCCGCCACTCACTTTCCTCACGCGCAGGTGAGACCTTGGGATCCGCGCGAGGACTAAGAAATGAGGAAACTTCAAAACAATTTCCTCTTTTTCCACGCCGTCCTATCCGTTAAAACTGATTTTTACAACAGTGTCAGGTAAAACGTTTCGACTGTGTGATGATACACACGCTGTCTTTGAGTCCTACCTGTCAGACTCGGTGTTCACTCGATAACGCCAGGTGTGAGTGAACAAAACTTCACTCGAAGTTGGTCCTCTGAGTGTATACTAAAAGCTCAACAGATTTCTTTCTTTCGTTTTATTAATTTATTTCAGAGTGTAATAGATTGTGCTCTACAACCGCTGTCGCTTTCTCACTCATTTCTGCCTCGCGTTTCTGTCGCTTTGATTACTCAATCTCACTCGCGCTGTACATATGCATCTATTGACAACCCACTCTTAAAGGGACAGCACACTTTTATTGTGACAGCACCCCACATGGCAATGGACGACGCTAAACTTAATTTTAAACTCAAGTCCAGTTTTACCACCAAATAACTGTTAAATTCTGAGTCTCAATATGTAATATTTGTATATTTTTAGGGGAAGATGTATTGCTTTTTGAAAAGCACCTTCATTATAAAGCTTCGGTATAAAACACACGAGACTGTGTTAATAAGAAATAGTATCTATTTGACGGCTGTTAAAGCGAGTTAAATGAAGAAAACCTCGGTTTAATAAATTATGGCAGTGCCAGTCATAAGAGCTTCTAAGAGAATTCTACTCTAGTACTCTAGTTCTACCATCTGGTCATTTGAAGAATTGCAGACAAGTCCCAACACACAAATACTGGTGATTGTATAACATCAGTTCAGTGTGTCCATTCATTTAACAAATGTAAAGCAATATGAAACCTACTACTTTTACTGGTGTCTACTATTAGTAAATTTAGCTGAGATGTAGAAGCCAATTAGTCTGATGAAAAGCACAATATCAGATTATGTTTTAAATCTATTAATACAGTTTAGATGTTGAATAATTTTGAGTCATAGACATCCTGGTTAAAAAATGTGAGGTTAAACAAGTGATGAAAGAACCTAAATGTATGTCAGCGTAGTTTTTTTAGATGAGAGTCACTCCACAGTTATTTTAACACAAAGAGCTTCCAACATGGATCCAAAAAAGCCTTCGGTTTAAATGAGTTGCTCAAACTTTTTATTAAATCACTTGCAGACTTATCATACAACTGAGAATCAGCAGATGTGTAATGTTATAAACCGATTATATCCAGAACAAAACTACTACTCCCATTACATAGCATTCTTCAGAGACTTTTTAAAAGATATTGATATATAGACAATCAATCTGCAAGCGATAACTAAAAGACATTGTTGTAAGAATAATCTTTAATCTCCATTTTCATCTCTTCCACATTATATGTTCAGACACATTTTAAAGTTGTACATCAGCGTCTTTCTCAGTGCATAAACATTATTTTCCAATTGCAACTCGATTCATATTGACGGCCATATGATATGATGACAAACAGATACTGGTATAAAAAGGAAACCAGTAAAACCAATTAGCTGAATAGTTTCAATGAAATCTCAGTTTGAAGAAGTTGAACACAATTTGATTGAAGTTAAATACACACAAAGAAAAAGAGAAAACAAACAAAAATGGAAAACTATTTCAATCTTTAAAGCTTCAAAGGCACAAACAAGTCATTGATACACTCGAAACAGAAGAAATATGAAAACCGAATAAGAGAACAGGACAGAATCTTATGACAGGAGCTTACAGAGGTTTCGATCTCTGCTGTGATCCTCACCCACTCCACATTTGATTCATCTAAGGCAGAAGAAGGTAACAGCACTTGATAGTTCAATAGATTACATGACTCACAACAGATAACTAGCATGGTAGGAGTGTGTGAACATAGCGATTTGTACATCATGGGAAACACTGTTCCCGATAATTACATCCACACCACAGTGAAATATGAGGGGCACTGCCCTCGATATCAACACGGTAGGCAAAAACTACCATCATCTTCTTCGCATTATGGAAGGCACTGCTTCCGATAATTATTCTGGATCAGGCTATAACGTTGCTTCAAAAGGAGGATGCCAGAAACTAAATTCATTCATTTAAAGAAATGAACTGTGGTAGTTCCTGGTCATAGCTTTTAAAAACAAGGTTATCTCCGTAGCAGATGCTGCTTTCACATTTCGACAGTATAACTGTCATAATTATGGAAGGCACTGCTTCCGATAATTATACATTTGTTAAAAAAGGCGTTACAAAATACTATTTATAGTGATCCCTGTCACTGATAAATAAAAACAAACTAATAAATAGATATTTCAGAGCCACGTAGGAAAGCCTCTTTCTACTATTTGACAATTGATCTGAAATGCCCCTGAAAAGCGTATCCAACCAAAAAAACTGGAAAAATACTGTGCTTTAGGATGCGTGTTATCACAGGTAAGTTAGGTTACAAACATTAAAATGGCAAAGGCTGATTGTCCAACTGTAGCCTGTTAATAAACATCAACCTCTAAATCCAGACTGTTCAGGTATTACGCAAGATACAACTGAAAATGATGAAACCAATAACACATTCCAAATTTGTCCTAAACTAGATCCTAAATGAACAATTCACCCAAGAATAAATTAACAATTCACCCAAGAAATATGTTGGATTATTGACCCTGATGTCATTCTTACCCCTTATACATTTTGTATGGATTCAAAAACTGAAATATAGCACTTTTATGATGCTCTTGTGTCCTGTATTGAAGTTTGAAATCTCCAGTAACTTCATTTAAAAGAGCAACCAGGACACTTTTCAAAATATCTTCATGCGTGTTTCACAGAAGAGGTTTGGAAGGACATGAGGGTGAGTAAAGGATGACAGAATTGCTATTCTTGGGTCAATTACTGCTTTAAACACACTGAGGTAATCCTCGAATCATAAATTCACTTTAACAGAGCACCAATATCGTTTTCTCCTTTTTTTTGACTTGAGTGATGGTTCAAAGTGATCAAATTTCATTATCCATATCCCAAACTTCCCCTGCCAATGCACTGGCACAGCCCTGGATGGTCCAGGTAGCGAGAGCAAACTCATTCCTGAATTGGTCAACGTCAGCAGATTGGAGATTTCCTCTAATAGCGTCGAGGTGATCCACTAAAGCTGCTAGTGTGTGCGCGCCAGAGCCCAGGATGACGTGCCGGAACGGCCTCTCCCGTGGAGACACATAAGGAGAGAGGAGACTGCCTTCCACCTTCACACAGACACACAGTGTTAACATCCACATGATAGTAACTTTTAAAAACTCTTCTTTTTCATGTCACAAGTCCTGCTCTGCACTGTTTCTAAAACTGCTTTAAATCCCTAGAATGCAAGAAGAGTGAGCTTTAAAATATTTCTAAGGCTGGTATTTTGTTACTTTCAGCCCATTTGTAGAATTTGAGGTACTCTCTATATGCTATTGTAGGAGTTGACTAATTGAATGCATAGCAATTCATTTAAACTGGATCTAAAAATTTAGCAAAATTAGAGTTGGGTGTTTCTGCAATACCCTCTTTTTGACCCTCTTGTTTCCCCATATGTACAGTACTAATAGTTTACACTATTTCAGAGCACTTAGTGTTCAATACTGTATTTGTATTAATACAGGAATGCTTTAGTAGTTTAATTATGTATATTAAGTTAATTGATTTATTGTCTTAACCAACCCCTAAACACAACCATTGGTAAATCTCTTGAAATACTAGAACCCAATTTGTTTAAATATATGAGGCCCTATAATCTGGTTGAAATTAAGTTTTGATGGAAATAAAGACAGGAGACTTCCTTTTCATTAATCTCAGTTCGATGTGGCGCTTCACATCCGGTGTGCGACCGACTTAAAGTGCAGTTAACAGTTAAACTGTTTGCCCTAGAAACTAGTGTATTTTAGTATGTTAATAGATTAAAACAATATGAAAACAAATACCATTTTTTTTAAACAGCTAAAATAACTGGAGAAGTCTGACACAGAAAGCCTTAAGAATTCAAACTTAAAATGCCTGTTCCCGCTCGTAAATATATATATATATATAGTTGTTTTTTTTTTGTGGGTCTAGTTTATTTCAGGTCTCTTCTGTTGCAGTAGGATTAGCTAGGCAGCGCTGTCTCAAAAAACTAGAGTCCTAGAAAAGCAGTTCTGAAACTGCAACCTCTGAAATTGCAGGAATATTGCAAAATACATTTTAAATGTATCTTGTCTTCTGATGAAGCAAAACTTTAAATAATTACTTAACATATCCAAACATATTGTCCAATGATCGCAAGAATGAGCCTCCTCTTAATACCACTATCAATAGCAGCAGACTTTTGATGTATACCATCCCAACTTTCTTTTATAATAGGAAAAATTTAATTAAAATATTCATTATAAAAAAATGTAAGCAAAAACCACGCATTCAAATTTTTGGTGTGTTAAGAGACACATGGTGATGATGTAACTGACGCGGTTTGTTTGTGTCAGCTTATCCAGTATACAGCGCAGTGAGGCTGCGTTGTTAATTTGAAAAATAAAGGAAAAAGGCTACTTCCTGACAAAAACCCTCTCAGTTGGTGGCAAAAATCGTGTGGTATGTATCCACATATATTGTAGCTGCCAAACACACCCTTGACCATACCTGGCACTCGTTGCAGATCAAGCTGACCTTTTGGTGTTTTTGACGAACAATATGTGTAGTGAGTAGAAGTGGATTGTTTCTGACTGGCAGTTTGCCATGTTGTGTTCATGTAGTACATTACGCTGTCTTGAAGAGTGTTTTCTCAGGTTACTGATGCACTTACAGGTTTATGCACTATTGTAACCTAATTTTCCTTGCATGCACATTTAGTAAATTATATTTTATTTAAGAACTATTGTTTCAAAAGTTAACACAGTTTAAAAAGTGAATGTCATTTAATTTTAATAAAATGGATGCTTGATTTGGTTTCTATTTGCTTGTGCTCAATTGCACCCTCTTGTGGGCATACAGACATTACAGACTAACATACAGGGATAGTTCACTTCAAAATTAATTTTTGATATGTTTCAGCTTACCTCAAGGACATCCAAGATGTAGGTGTCTTTGTTTCCACAGTATTTTCAATTTTGATATTTTTAGGTCAAACTGTTTTTGTCTGTCAGTCATATAATGGAGGTGTATGGTCGCCACCTCAAAGAGCATGCACAGAGAAGTCCAAATTAAACATGATTTAATGACTCGTAAATGTAAGTACACACTGATGGCCCAAGACACAAAACGACCGTGAGATGTGTGAATGTGTGAGAAAACAAACAGTATTTATATTGTTTTTACCTCTTGTAACCACAGCCACAAAGCGCCCGCGCACACAGAGCACTTGGACATGGCTGTGGTTACAAGAGGTAAAAACGATATAAATACTGTTCGTTTTCTCACACAAACCGCTCATTTCGTGTCTTAGGAAGCCATCAATGTGTACTTACATTTACGAGTCATTAAATCATGTTTAATTTGGACTTCTCTGTGCAAGCTCTTTGAGGTGGTGACCATAGACCTTATATGACTGACGGTTTAACCTAAAAATATCAAAATTGAAAATACTGCGGAAACAAAGACACCTACATCTTGGGTGCCCTTGAGGTAAGCTAAAACATACCAAAAATTTATTTAAAAGTGAACTATCCCTTTAAGTATTGCTTTTAAGAATTTTTGCTAATATTTAATAAATAAATTTGAATTTAGCTTTGTCATTTTGACAGCCCTAATGTCAACACAGAAAAGAATGAAATGGCTAGACGAGTGCCATGTTATTTACCCTCATAATGCGATTATTGATTATGCGACACTGCTCCATGTCGTCAAGATCGCTTGTGCGGATGGTGGAAACAAGGGCGCTGGCGGCACGATCGTACGACCCCTGAGCTGACAGAAGCCACTGCATCGTCAAAGTGGAAGGAAGGCGGCCAACCTTGACAAGTAAAATGCACAAATTGAACGTAAATATCTGTAAAGCACCTTTAAAAGCCCTAAAGGGACATGGTGAATGAAAAAATATATAAGATGGGAGTAAATGCTTTTGCGTTCTCTTGCAAATGTTTTGCGTTGCCCTTAGAAAGTTTGCGTTCACTAACTTCACTCGCAAAGAACACAACAGTTTCTTGGGGAAACGCACAATTTTTGCGATTCAATGCAGTTTCTCAGAGGAACGCAACACTTTTTACGAGCAAATGCAAAAGCATTGAAATTGTTTGTTTTTTTTCCCCATCACCATGTCCCTTTTAGGTGCTCTGTAGATATTCAACAGACACCAAGCTCAAATTCTTTTAGAGTAAACACATGCAACCCCGTAGACTCACCATTTGGCGTGATTCAACTTTGGCCCTGATCTGTGACACATAGTTGCGGATCACGTTGGTATACTTCGCCACGTTCAGCTTGAGTAGGTGGTCGTGTACCAGCCGAAGAGTAACCAGCCCAGCCACCTCACCTGCTGTCTTGGCCAGTTTCAGAGTGGAAGAGGAAGTGTACCGGTCCAGAGTTTGTTTGGTATCCTCATAAGTGCCAAATGGGTACTCTGAACCCTGAAAAACATCAGGCAGATGTTTACTTCCCATCATCCATCAAGAAACCAACTGAACCTGAATGTATCTTACTTTATTTTGACATCTTCAGTAAAACCGGAATACTTACCGAAGTAAATCGAAAGCAAAGTGACGGGATGCCCGAGAAACTCTGGAATGGATAAGCAGAGTGAGACAAACCCATAGGCTCCATTCTGTGAAGAAAAAAAGAGGTAGAAAGTTTTTAACATTGTTGGTACTGGATTAGAACTTTTGAAAAATAATGTAATTCATTGAAACAAAGCTGAATAAAATAAAATGAAAATGTTGCCTTTAAAAGTTACGAACTGCAGCATTAAAACATGTATATCATTCCAGTTAGTTTAGGTGTTAATGAAAGAGTACACCATGAATCAATTTTCCAAACCGTGTTTGTGTCTTATCCTGAATCACCAGGGTATACCTATAATAATGACGCTTTTCCATTGTGTGGTACGACTCGGCTCGGCACAGCACGCCTCAGTCCGCTTTGGCGCCGTTTGCTTTACCAATGCTGTTAGTACCGCTTTAACGTGGGTGGGATTATATACTGATCGTTATAGTTTATCCGCTCCTTGGCAACCAACAAGGGGAACGTCTGCAATTCGTCCACTGACCACGATTCAGCCATTTCTTTTTTGGAATTTTTTTTTCTTTCTTCAAGCAAGTAGTTTTAAAACATCCTACAGCAGTGGCTGTTACTGGCTATTTAAATCTAGCGGGTTTGATGTCTCACAAATATAATGACGCTGGGAGTGACGATTCTGACTGACCAATCAGTGATCTGCAGTGTATTCACGTCACATTTTAGTATCGGTACGGTACGCTCGGAACCTCGACAGAGGTGGTAACATTTAAAGCAAGCCGTACCATACCGTACCATGCAGTGGAAAAGCGCCATAAGTGTTTATATTGGGACTATTTTAGACTGTTTCGGGTCGTACCTCTGCGGATACACAAACAGCGGCAAAAGTTACAGACTGCAGCTAAGGTGAAGTACTAAAACTTAATTTTATTAAACTTTTAAAAAAAAACTTTAGAAGAGCACATTACAAAATTACTACAAAAAACGATTTAATTATAAAATATAAAGATAAAAGCTAATTATCTTTATATATTATAAAATACCCCTTTATACAATATGTAAATTAATTCTCTGTTGTGTATGTAAAATTTCAGCTCAACATACCCCACAGATGATATTTTTACAGCAGTAAAAATGCGTTGTTTCCCGAGTACCACTTTAATCATAATCAAGCACCCCTTTAATAATACTGTAATAGTATTTATATAAATATATGATAGTCAAATTGTCGAACATAAGCAGGGCGGGACCAACTTACACAGACTTCTCCCAGTTGGATCCAGCAAACTGTTCATGCAAGGATTTGGTTGCATCAGTTGTATGGGAGACCTGCATGGGGAAGAAGTCATTTTTCTTTAAAAGACAGATTATAAGAAGACTAATGGCAAAGATTCAGCATTTGTGAAAAGAGGTGTGCAACATGTAGTCTACGAAAATTTTGTAATTGCAGGTTTAATGACGTGTTCTGAAATTATCAAGTATGCCCTTCACTTTAAAAAACGTACTCGGAGAACGCACGCATACACTACGTCTAGTAGGTTAGACTAGTGTTTGTCTATTAGAGCGCATGATTTCACTGTGTGATTTACTCTATTAAAATGCATTTACAATCCCACCAAAAGATTCAAGATAATCTTATGTGTATATATTTTAGATTTATGTAATTTAATATAGTTAATATCACACAATGAGTGCCACTTTTTCTCCAATATACCAGCACAATTACAAATGTGACACTGCTTTTCAATATTTCAATAAACAAAATTCATTATTATTATGTGACTTACATTTTAGACAGAATATTTTCTCCAACGAAAATAGTTTAAAACAAAGTCAAATAAACCTTACTGAGCAGCATTAATGGGATCCATTACCTGCTTCATAGTGCTCTCTAGTAAATCATACAGCAGTGGACTGGCAGAGGCTTTGAAAGAGTCAGAACCTAAAGAGAACATTAGATGATCAGCATCAACTCAAGAACAAAGCTCAACTCCAATTCTTCAAGAAATAACCTTTTACAAACCTGAAATAACTTCATCAAGGCTGATGTAAGAAAACGTTTTCAGATTCAAGGAGGTCAGGTAACCCTATGGGTACAAAAAACACAAAATATAAATTCACACAGTAAATTCTAAGTCTATATTTGCAATTGCATCCTGACATTCTACAGTAGCAGGGGCAGCACCACTCAGTCAAGATAGATTTTAAAAATAGATTTTAATGATTAAATAGAATATAACAGACTATAAAAACATTTGATGGGCCCCATTAGGGGCTTTCGCACCAGGTAGTTCTAGGAACATCAACAGAATGGTTCCCCAAGAACAAAATGTTCCCCAAGGCCATTTTCCCCGTTGTATTCGCACCGCCAGAACAAACTCTGAAGTGACGTAAGCCACGCTTGTTTAGTTCTTTAGATCTAAAATCATTCCTAGTTCCTGTGGTGCAAACATGCCAAAAAGCAGGTACTTCCACCATTAGTTCTAGGAAGTATGAAAAGGGTCCTCCAGAACGAAAGCCCCAAATTTTTTAAAACTTTTTTTTAACATTTACAACTGATTGCTTTGCTCTGAATATTATACTAGTAATTGGTTGTAGTAATTCTAAAAAAATATAAGTCTGATTTAAGTTTGAAAAATGAATTTAAATACGTATGGTTACTGGTTTGAGATTATTTGGTCACACAAACAGAGAATTCACTCCTGTATTTAACAAGGCCATTTTCGAACAGAAGACAATCAAAGATGCATTCATACCTCCAACCACTCAGTGGCCCCGACACTACCAAATTCACCAGCACTCCAGCTGGCAAACACCATGCTCCTCTTTGGCTTGAATCCATCTTGAAAGACAAGAAAGTTACACTTATAATCAACAAGAATTATTGCCAATTAATAATTAACATTTTACCTCATTATTGTGATGTGAAATAAATAGGGCTGTCAACTTGAATCGTTTAGTCGACTAATCAGTCGATGCCGTCTTGGTCGACTGACATTCTTATTGGTCGACCAGTTACTTTTTTTTTTTTTTACCAATAGAAAGATTTTTTTTAATTTAAATTTAAAATTAATTTTTTTTTCCTTTATAAGCAATTATTTTTTACTGTATTCTAAATATAATTAGCCTCTGTTTTATCCCCATCTTTAAATGCTTTAATTTAGGCTATTTTGTAACCGCGCCACAGTTTTAGCGCACACACATTGAACACTCGGGAACGCGCCTGTGGCCGGCTGCGCTGCTGCTTCGCGCTCGGTAAGGGATGCTGTATTCATTCCGTTAGAACGCTGCTTGTTTTGGCTTTAGTCGACTAAATGTCCAAGAAATCGAAATCTTTTGCCTGGCTGCATTGTAAAACAAAGACGACAAGACTGTGGAGGGAGGCGACCGCGTTGCTCCATTATGAGCCCGCACAGCGCGCGCCTATATTTGAAATCGAACTTGAGCGCGCAAAAGACGTGAGCAGCCCTTTTAACGGCTATATTATGCTGACTCAATAGATTGTGTTTTCTTAATATGTTTTTCATTTTTATTTGTACACTTTACGCATTTGAAAATAGCCTAAATAATGCAACAAAACGAAAATAAACCTATATGCCTTCCAAAACACAGCCTATTATTATTCGGATTGGTTTTTTTTAGGCTATTTGGGTGTTTTGTGTGTTTGTTTAAAATGCCTAGATCGGCTGGACAAAAAGTTAAGCCATAGCTTTGTAAGTAAAGAAGAATATAAAGTCTGTATAAACGAGAGCTTTTGTTAGGATTTTTTATAATATGGCAGATAGATATGACAGTTATATTTTCTGTAGGTGTGTGGTGTGATCAGGTGCGCGAATGTGACTGCATAGACAGTGCTCCTCACTTTTTTTCAGTTAAAAATCACTTAATTCTCAAAGAATTGTATTACTATTATAGTTTTATTTATTTGTGATGTTTTTTCGTTGTTGTTTTATAAATGCTCTATGACAATTGTTTAAAAAATGTTCAATCAAAACAAGGTTTTGTTTTTTTTTTAGTCGACTAATCGTTGCGCAGGACAAGTCTTTGGTCGACCAAGGATTTCTTTGGTTGACTACAGCCCTAGAAATAAATGTCTTTTAAAAAGAAAACCACTACTTATTTGAAATGTACCGTTTTTGATCATGTCTGTGATGGTTCTGGCCAACTCCACCAGTAAACTAGTGCCGACTGTGCTTCTAGCAAATCCAGGGCCCCACGCGTCTCGCTGAGCTCCGATCACCATATAACGATCTAAAGCAAAGGATGGAGACAAAAACAGTGATTAGGGACTGGGGCCAATTACTTGTTTGAGGTGCTGTTTAAAGCCCAGCGTAACCGTATACAGTACCTGGGTCCAAGTAACCTTTGATGACTCCAAACACATTGTGGATTTTTTTCTGAACAAGGACATTGTTCACTTCCACAGTAATATTGTCACCTTCATCACCAAGCTTGGTATCCGAGAACATCTCAGGACTCCAGCCAACAGGTAAAAGCCGACCACGTAAGTTACTGCGAACAAATGTGGAAAATACGTAAATAAAGGGAATAATAACAAACCACATTGACCTAAAACTGATGAGAGTATGAGTGATTCTTGCAGTCAAGATGCGAGAGGGATCTGAGTGTCTTCCAAGACATGATTGCTATGCATTTGTTAAGTTGTTCTGCGTTTTGTTGGTGCATTGTCATGGAGTTGGTAGATGGTTGCTACGAACGTGAACAAAAAAAATGGATGAAGCGGTGAGTGTTGTATTGGCTGTCCTGTGTTCAGAAAAAGGTAAAAAAAAAAGAAAAAAAAAAAAAAAAAGAAAGAAAACCCAACAATGGACACGTTCCTGGATTGCTCAAAGAGGACAGAATGGGCTGTCAATCCTCCAAAGAGAACTTGAGGTAAAATATTGTTTTCTTGTACATTTTTACTTTTAATTTTAACGTTAGCACCATCGTCTCTCTTTCGTTTCACCATTTTTGAAAGTTGTGTACGGAAAAGTTGTGCTCCTATTGGTCAACCTCATACATGTGACGGAACCGTCGTGGACGACCGTTAAAAAAATTAAACATGCTAGTCTTTTTGTCACGATGCCGTGAAGCATTGCAGACGCGACGTAGGTTGTTGCCCACTATGACACACTATACAAGATGATACAATCGAATCTTGCGTCCCGACGCCAGCTGTCGTTTATCCCCACGACACCCTACGTCAAACGGATCGTGCCAAAATTGGGCTAAAATCGTGTAATCTGAACCAGGCATTAGTCCTCTAACGCCACGTTTCCACCGCAGGCACTTTCCCCAGGAACTAGGAACTTTGGGGTGGTACTTGGTGTGTTTACACCGCAGGAACCAGGGTCTAAATGAAGTTCCGGGTAAAAATTTCCCCCCCAGAAAGTCCCTGCTGGCAAGGTAGTACTTTTTCAGAGTTCAGGAACTTTCGGGGTGGGACTTGTTCACTGAACATTCTGATTGGTTCTTACCGCACTATTCTTTCTGCCCGATGGCGCGCGTTCGTCCCATTCATCTCACGGTCAATGTCCGCTGATAACAAACATCTACTTTTATATCTAGCATTACGAGCTTTCTGAATACGCTTTGGGTGCTCAACTCTTTTCTGCCGTTTTGTTAATTACCTCGTTAGTAAACCAATCGTACACAAAAAAGCAGTAAAGCTTGAATCTACTCCATACAAAACTGAAAACAAACGTGCAGGCTAGAAGAGCAGTCGCACGCAGTTCAACGTCATCTTCCCGCCCCGGACCGGTACTTTAGTACGCGGTGTAAACGCAGTAGGCAAGCGGTCTGGGGAAAAAAAAAAGTTCCTGTGAAAAAAGTTCCTGGGACAAATAATTCCTGGTAATTGCGGTGGAAACGCGGCTTATGTATTTAAGATTTGCCTGCAAAATAGCAAGAGAAATGTCACTTGCGGTCACAAACGCACCTTATGATCTGAGTAGCCTGTTTTATGGTGATAGTTTGGGCCGGAATGAGGGGCAAGCCAGAAGACTCAGCCGGGGGAAACTGGGTATGATTGAAGGAAGGGAATCCTGGAGTGTAGGGATCACCAGTGCCAAGATGGACCTTTGAAAAGAGCGTTTTTGAAAGATCATGAATCGACTGTACATAAACTTTGAATAAAACAAACGATCTGACAAGAGAAAGGTTCCACAACTTACATGTCCAAATAGAGCAGTGTTTTCACTAATTTTCTTGTTATCAGGATCTGGGTAAATTAGCACTGCACTAGCATTCAAGCTAGCAGCATTAGCCACCTAAGTAAGCAAATGAAAACCAGAGCATTAATCAGTAAATATTAACAGTATTAAAATATTTGTGAGTGAGAGCACCAACCTTTTCAGCGAAACTTAGTAGTCCAGCTCTGATCAAGACAACCTTTCCATTCACATCAACATTCATCTCTTGCAGGCGTCTGAAGTCCTCTGCTCGTCCATAATGGGCATATAGAGCGGCTCCCTACACAACAGAATCAGTAATAAGTCATTAGAAATAGTCTGAAACTAGTGAGGTCAAACAGATTAATCACTAAACATTAGGGGTGTAACAATACCCTCATGTCACAATTAGATACACATCACGATATGATATTATTGCGATACTCCTAGACATATGATAGTCAGCCACTGATTGTGCAAGTTCTCCTACTTAGAATAATGAGAGAGGTCTGTAATTTTCATCATAGGTACACTTCAACTATGAGAGACTAAATGAGAAAAAAAAAATCCAGGAAATCACTTTGTAGGATTTTTAAAGAATTTATTTGTAAATTATGGTGGAAAATAAGTATTTGGTCACCCACAAACCAGCAAGATTTCTGGCTCTCACAGACCTGTAATTTCTTCCTTAAGAAACTCTTCTGTCCTCCACTCGTTACCTGTATTATTGGCACCTGTTATCTGTATAAAAGACACCTGTCCACAGACTCAAACAGTCACACTCCAAACTCAACCAAGGCCAAGACCAAAGAGCTGTCGAAGGACACCAGGAAGAAAATTCTAGACCTGCACCAGGCTGGGAAGAGTGAGTCTACAATAGGCAAGCAGTTTGATGTGAAAAAAAAAATCAGCTGTGGGAGCAATTGTAAGAAAATGTAAGACATACAAGACCACTGATTATCTCCCCCGATCTGGGGCTCCACGCAAGATCTCATCCCGTGGGGTCAAAATGATCATGAGAACGGTGAGTAAAAATCCCAGACCTGGTGAATGACCTGCAGAGAGCTGGGACCAAAATAACACACTACACCGAGAGGGACTCAAATCCTGCAGTGCCAGACATGTCCCCCTGCTTAAGCCAGTACATGTCCAGGCCCGTCTGAAGTTTGCCAGAGAGCATATGGATGATCCAGAAGAGGATTATGAGAATATCATGTGGTCAGATGAAACCAAAATAAAACTTTTTGGTAAAAACTCAACTCGTCGTGTTTGGAGGAAGAAGAATGCAGAGTTGCAGCCCAAGAACACCATATCTACTGTGAAGCATGGGGGTGGAAACATCATGCTTTGGGGCAGTTTTCTGCAAAGGGGACAGGAAAACTGATCCGTATTGAGGGAAGAATGAACGGGGCCATGTATAGTGAGATTTTAAGTCAAAACCTCCTTCCATCAGTGAGAGCCTTGAAGATGAAACATGGCTGGGTCTTCCAGCATGACAATGATCCCAAACACACCGCCTGGGCAACGAAGGAGTGGCTCCGTAAAAAGGAATTCATGCTAAAAAAAAAACTTGCTTGTCTTTTTGTCACAATGTCGTGAAGCATTGCAGACGCGACGTAGGTTGTCGCCCACTATGACACATTATACAAGATGATACAATCAAATCTTGCGTCCCGGAGTGGCCTAGCCAGTCTCCAGACCTCAACCCCAAAGAAAATTTGTGGAGGGAGTTGAAAGTCCGTGTTGCCCCGAAACATCACTGCTCTAGAGGAGATCTGCATGGAGGAATGGGCCAAAATACCAGCTACAGTGTGTGCAAACCTGGTGAAGACTTACAGGAAACGTTTGACCTCTGTCATTGCCAACAAAGGTTACGTTACAAAGTATTGAGTTAAACTTTTGTTTTTGATCAAATACTTATTTTCCACCATAATTAACAAACAAATTCTTTAAAAATCCTACAATGTGATTTCCTGGATTTATTTTCTCATTTTGTCTCTCATAGTACACCTACGATGAAAATTACAGACCTCTCTCATGTACGTATGTATGTATGATTGATTGATTGATTGATTGATTGATTGATTGATTGATTGATTGATTGATTGATTGGATGGTTGATTGATTCATTCATTCAATCAATCAATGATTCATTCATTCAATCAATCAATGATTCATTCATTCATCCATTCATTCAATGATTCAACCATTCATTCAATCAATGAATGATTCATTCATTCATTCATGTAATGCACTCAAGGACAGCACATTATCTTCTGTAATTGCCACATCTAGAAAACACACACTCACACACGGAGATGTAACCACAGATGATAATTGATAAGAATTGCAACTCAAACGTTGTTTAGAAAGCTAGGGCTGTCCGAATAGAGCTTTAGCAAAAAAAAAAATTTACATATGCTCACATGTAATCCAGCATGGCTTCAAGAGACTTATTTATTGCACATGTTGAATGAACTACTTGTATAATAGTTTTATGGTGCTCTTTTGTCAGTTGGTTGTCAACATAAATGAACATTCAAAACTAACCTCCACTGTAGCAACTGCACTGTATGCCAAATATCCCTCGGTTGCTCCCACAGAGTTACCACGAAACAGCACTTTATTTGAGGTACCACGATCTTGGACTTTCACAAAGTGTTCGTCGGTCCAGGGGTTCATTCCAAGCGTTCGGAATTTTCCCATGACTTTATTAGCAAGCGCCTCATCGCCTGAGCTTCCCGCCTGGTGACTGACACTGGAGAATTCCCTGCAAGAGGTAGAGAGAACAAAACATGTTTAGCTTGAGGACCTGCTCATCTTACCGTATGGAAAAGAGCAGTTGTGTGTATTTACTTGAGGTTGCTCTCGATGTTGCCGGTTGTCAGTTTCTTTTTCAGCAATGCCCTGAGATCACTCCAGTCCAACGAATAAACCGGTTGTTCTCTCTCTAGGGTAGCCTCACTAAAAACCGGACAATCTGACTTGATTTCATTTTTGTCTGTGCTTCTATTAGACAGGTAACCAATGAGGTATCCTGAAAGACAAAAAAAAAACATTGTAATCATTTTTGAGCATTAAAATGTTAGTTTATCAGTCTTACACAAAAACATCTGACCACAGAATTCTGCGACTGACCGATCAGAATGAATTATTCAAGAGGGCCATGAAATAAGCTTGAAACTACACTGGCTTACCAATAATGAAGAGGAACAGAATGGCAATGACAATTCCACAGATGGTTTTGGGAGAGCGCTGGTTCTTGCTTGGGTAATATGGACGATTATTTTGATGTATGCTTTCCCCACCACCGTTAGCCTCCACTTCATCATCCATGTCAGATGAGAGCTTCATCTCCACATGGCTGTTGTCCCCCTCCATGTTCTGGGTCAGGTTAAAGCGAGTATAGGAGCGCGGCTCCCCGTTGAACTGGGAAAATACAGTTGCAAGACACAAATGTGAAACACTGTGTTTCAGCACAAAAAAAGAGGAAACCTCAAACTTCATGACTTGTCCTTAAAGGAACATAGTTTACTTAAAAATGAAAATTCTGTCATAATTTACTCCCTTCAAGTTGTTTCAAACCTGCTGAACACAAAGGAAGAAATATGGAAGATTGTCAGGAACCAAACAGTTGACGAGCCCCATTGACTTCCATAGTATTTTTTTTTTCCTTTTGTGAAAATCAATGGGGTCCATCCACTGTCTAGTTACCTACAATCTTCCAAATTTCTTCTTTTGTGTTCAGCAGGTTTGAAACAACTTGAAGGAAGTAAATTATGACAGAATTTTCTTTTTTAGGTGAACGATGTTCCTTTAAAGGAGAACTCCGGCGCAAAATGAACCTTTGGTCTAATAGCACATTGGTACCTAGTCAATCGTTCTCTGAGATTTGTTTTCATGATAATCGAATGTAAAGAGTTTTATCTCTAAAAACTGTTTAGCGTATAATGCTAGTATATGGGGCATAGAATAATTAAAAAGAAATCGCTAGTTAATACCACTAACGAGGGTCAAAATAGCCCCACACAAACACAATAACATAATGAGAGTCCATACATGCAAAACGAAGCATTGAGAACGTTGTAAGTGTACAGACCGTTTAATAAGAAGATATTTTATAAAGACAGTTCACTTTGTGTATACAGACAAGAGCTATCCTTTGAAAACAGTCTCGACGAGTTGAACCACAAACGCCGTTCATACAGCTCAGAAGTTCACTGAACTTCATACAGTTCAGCTCACTCAGTACGACGTTCGTGGTTTGACTTGTCGTGACTGTTTTCCAAGGATAGCTCCTGCCTGTATACACGAAGTGAACTGTCTTTATAAAATATCTTCTTAATAAACGGTCTGCACACTTACAAAGTTCTCAATGCTTTGTTTTGCATGTATGGACCCTCATTATGTTACTGTGTTAGTGTGGGGCTATTTTGACCCTCGTTAGTGGTATTAACTAGCGATTTCTTTTTAATTATTCTATGCCCCATATACTAGCATTATACGCTAAACAGTTATTAGAGATAAAACTCTTTATTCGATTATTCGAATTCGACATTAAGGAGGTTTCAGATGAAGTTCCTAAAATCTGCTTGAGAGAGACACAAATATGAATGACCTCATGACCTCGTGCTTTATTATAAAGAAACTGTGATTTTCTTTGCTCTCTCAAATGGTAACTGATCGGTTCAGATAAATCAGTTATAATGCCATGACAAAATACATTTATGACAAATTGTCTTACGATTTTTGAAATTGTTGTCCTGGCTTGATCCATCGTGGCCTCAAATAACTGCTGCAAGAGAATGAGAAATGTTCAGTGGAACAATCACACACACTGATCACTGTGTAGGAGATAAACCGTCATAAAACAAAGACATATCCCTTGTCTAAACAAAAGCGGGATGTTTAATGATCTACAATAACAGATATCATATCTTAATGTTGGTGAAGGTGCACTACACATTGTTTTGTTTATGTTTCTCTAACTGATTTAACCGTGGTCATGAACTTTGAACCTTGACACCTCTGTGTCTGTACATGTTTTTGTACATGAACATGCTCTATTCGCCACTGATGCATACATTAGTCTGTTTCAGTCTGAGCTTTCACTTAAATTATTGCTGATTAATCATATTGATCATATATTTTGGGGTCTTGACAGATGTGGTCACTATGACCGGTCATTAAATGGAAAATAAAATGCATGAAGATTCTTAATGTTCTTTTGTTAATGAAAAAATTAAGAGGATACGGATTTAGTACAAAACTAAATATTGATAGTTGGTGACATTTACATAAAAAAAAAAATTAAAAAATGAGTTGATTTTATTTCTATAGAGTGCAAAAGTCAGTGGTTCTGGAAGTAAAAACTTTAAAGATGTCCCTGCTGTGAGCTACAAGGTTGTTAATCAATGGTATTTGCTTCTTCTGAAGCCGTAATCCTGCATTATTTCTGGTTATTTTTAAAATAATAGCGTTGAGCAGCAGGATTTATGGTAAAAAAATACTCATGATGCTGTACAAACATAACACCAATCACTAATAACTCAAGTATGCCGTTTTGCAATGCTTCATGCAAAAAGTGATTTAGTACACGTCTTGTACATTTGTTTTTTTTTTTTTTTGTTTTTTTGTTTTTTTTCTTGATTTTCAACAACTTTTTTGCTTTATTTCAAAGTGTTGCAATTCACCTCATAGCAGATTGGCTTGTTTAAAGGATTTAACGCTTTAACAAAGACTATTTTGAAATCTCTGTGAGAGAAATTAAACGGAAAAAAATACTACCGGAACCAGTTGGTTTACTGAAAAAAGGGACGGACGCACTATTGCTTTCTCTCTTTATATCTTATACATGATTCATAAATTTAATTTGGCAATATAATTACAGTTATATGTACATCACTAGTGAAGTATAGCTATTTTTATTTATTTATTAATTATATTTCCATGGTCGTTAATTGCTAATATTGAGATAAAGTTTTTTCTCTATTTTACATCGAACTGAAAGGTTTTTATATGTATTAACCTAATGAATTAAAAAAAAAACTAAATGACAGAATTGGTCTTTTTGATTCAACTATCCCTATAAAAATAATCTGGTAGAGTGATAAATATATATTTTTAATTACAAATATCCCATATAGTGTACAAAAAAAAGTACAAAAACTAGGAGAGCGTTTTTTAAAACAGCTTTACATGAAATCTAGCCGGTCACATCACAGGAAACTGCTAGAAATTTCACATCAACCCATAGCCTAATCTTTTTATTCAGATTATATAATATATTATGGCATGTTAATAAAATGTATTCACTATAAAATTTAACAAGCAAGACTAAGAGACATCTGAAGGACTGGATCAGTTTTTTTCAATGGTTGAAGGTTACAAGAAATATGATAACCCAAATGAAACCCACTGCACAAGCAGTTTCATTAAGCAAACAGAGAAAAGTCCAACAATTAATTTGTTCTGAAATATCTAAAGACAGAATAAAGTCACACTAAAGAATTGTGCCAAATTCACTGTGACACATGCATGCTGGAGATAGGAGAAAGCCTTGGGGCTACACCCTACCAGGAAAGAACTTGTGGTGAACACAATCAGATCAAGCCAATCCTCACGTCCGTTGGGGCCTGGCTGACGTTTAACCTCGTACTGTCTGTTCCTCAGAAACTACACAGAAGTCTGGTGAGCTCATACAAGACGCCCCACTAATCCTCATACCTTGTCTATGAGTGCATTAGCCCTCGGGCTTTACTGTGCAACTTACTGTGGGAACAACGAGAGCCCCATAAACGATGAAGGAAACTTTTATCAAGGCTAAAACAATTGAAAACAAAACAATAACAATCACACAGCAGAGAAACTAAACCAAAGTTCAGAGACTGTCTGTTACAGTCATGTTCAAGGACAAGTGAGTCAAAAGTTTTTTATGAAAAAAATAAATATATATATATATATATATATATATCATAATAACTCCATGAGCGGCTTCTCTGGCCAAAAATCCTCAACGATTTTGTTAAGGGTGCTGTTGGTTTAATCCATTCATGCAGTACACCAAACTACTGTTTCATGTGCCTCTGTGTCACTGGCACTTGAATCATATTTTTTTTAAGAAGTAAATGGATGAATTGGTCAAAACTTGTGCCGTTTTCTCACATTTTAAAATAACCTCTCTAGACGCATACGTCAATAATGCATAACTGTACTTTTCTGGCCCTACAGATTAACGTCAAACTATTTTGGATCACGATCTAAGAATGTGCAGGCATTGTTGATTAATCTTTCCAGAAGTGGCAGAGAGGATTAAACTGTAGAGAAATCATGTGATGGTCACACTGTGTAAAATCACTGTACAGTCTAATAATGTGTTGTTGGGTGAGCTTAAAATGTGCTTCATGTGGTAATATCTAAATGAAATAAAAGATTAAGTAAAAAAAAAAACGATTTATTTAATATTTGTGCATCAACTCATCATTTTAGGTTTGTGAAATTTAGCTCCATTAACTGCATATTTTCCCATTTTTTTCAATAAAATGTTATTACCACAGAACTCTATTTGCAAAATATGACACTGCAATGTGGGAGATATGAACAGACACTGTGAAGGACAAATACTCAGAACTGACCCTGAAGAAAATGTCACATCCACCTGCCACTAAACCACCATGGAAAAATACAAATTAGTTAAACTCCTCAAATGGAAATCGAACTTGCAAGCACCACAACGTTAGTAAAATTATTTAATATTGAAATTATTTATATTAAAACTAAATACATTTTTATAAATATCACCAAAAAGTCCGTTTTAAATACATATTTAGGATTATTTAAAAAATATCACCAAAAAAAGTCAGTTTTGTCGTAAAACTAATTTTCCACTTAAAACAATAACCATGTCCTATATCATACACGATCTGTGTGAAGGTCAGTTTGAGGAGCACGTGCATGAACTCTCTGTAAGAAGAAGTCCAAGCTCTGCATACAAGCATTTACAGTATGCTCCATACGAATTAAAGGCGATTGTAAATGAATAATTTCAATTATTAATTCAATATTATGCGAAATAATAGTAAACCTCAATGGTTCAGAAAGCTATGCACCCCTAAATTCTGCACCATTACTGTAGAAATTGTCGATAACGTTCAGCAGACAACGCATTTCTATTAGAAGAACAATATTCAAGTCTTACCAAATCTCTCGAGCTCCTGTCTTCCTGAAGATAAAGTCACGACCACCACCACCTCGAGCGAGTGACACACATTCACTTAATAACCTTGGCGTTGGAGACCCTGCAGCACATTCATATTGAGGGAGGCGGGTGCTTTGGCTTGTGTCACTTCCGGGTTACTATATTAGGAAATTATGTACTCAGTACTTTTTTTACAGTCTATGATTCTAGAGCAGACGAAGATTTGGGCTTTTTTTATTATTTACTATATCTTCAAATTCAGCCTAATCTCCACTTGTGATTTATATTCTAAGAGTATCCAGTAGGCAATAAAATATGGTAATATACTACTGAATAATTAGCTACATAAGAACTGAGTAGCTTATATTGATTAGAATATATTTAGTATTATGTTGATCTGCTTATTATGCATAGCGTTTTTAATTAGTTATAATAACATGTACAATGTGGCGAAGATAAATGTAAGCATTTTATTTATTTTCTCCGCTAATAAGGAAGGTCGTGCATGTTTATTCTTGTTTTTGTGAGTCATGAAAAGATTGCTTTATTTTTCAAAGTGCCTGCTCAGCAGACTCACATGCCAACATCTGTAACAGTGCAGGAAGAAGAAGAAGAAAAAGAAGATTTGGGCCAAAGTAATCTAACCTGGGAGACATTTTCCAGGAGGAGCTCGGGAAAAGGAAAGGACACAACCAATGTGGGTTTTCGTCAAAATTCAGCTGCACCTGTGAAAATACTGTGAGTAATACAGAAGCAACTCAGATTTAGTTTTAACTGTGCATGTGTGCAAATGTTGGAGACGCTTCATTCTCTGACAGCTGAAGCACATTTAAAGGAGTAGTTCACTTTAAAAAAAAAAAAAAAAACTTTTGCTGATAATTTACTCACTCCCATGTCATCCAAGATGTCCATGTCTTTCTTTCCTCAGTCGAAAAGAAATTAATGTTTTTGTTGAAAACATTCCAGGATTTTCTCCATATAATAGACTTCAATGGGAACAAAACGGTTCAAGGTCCAAATGAGAGTTTCAGTGCAGCTTCAAAGGGCTTTAAACGACACCACATGATGAATAAGGGTCTTATCTAGCGGAACGATTCATTTCAAAAATAAATAAACAAGTTTTATAAGCACAAATGCTCGCCTTGCTCTGTTCTGTGATGAGCGTTCGTGACTCTCCTGTTCGAATTCGTTCATCAAAATGAACAAATCTTTTTTTGAGTCATGACTCGAAAGGTCCTAGATAAGACCCTTATTCATCGTCTGGTGTCGTTTAAAGCCCTTTGAAGCTGCACTGAAACTCTCATTTGGACCTTGAACCGTTTGGTTCCCATTGAAGTCCATTATGGCATGGGGGTGAGTAAATTATCAGCAAAAGTTTTTTTTTTTTAACTACTCCTTTAAGCAACTGTAGGTTTATTTGATTACATGTCGTGTGTTTCCAGGAACACAGCAGAAAACATAGCTGATGTCGTCATGTTTATCCAAATATGAATTTATACAATTTCATCAATTAGTAATAAGCCAAGTCACCTTTATCTATATAGCTAGAGTTTTATACAATGCAGATTGTTTCATAGCAGCTTTACAGCTATAAACAGGAAAGTTCTGACCAATGATGACCACTCTGCTGTAATGCAGCTTGATAAAACATATAGTCATTATTCAGAAGAAATCAGTTCAGTGTTGATTCAGTTCTGTCCAATAAAGGTTAATCAATTATTGAATAAGTTCACTTCATTTAAAAAGCAGAGAAAACAGTGATGTCATTGTTCAGCATAACTCAATAATATTGCTGAATATGAAAGGGGCAGTTCACCCAAAAATGAAACTACCGTCATCATTTACTCACCCTCAAGTTGTTTCAAACCTGTATGGATCTCTTTCTTCTATTGAACACAAAAGAAGATATTGAAGATTGTTTGTAAGCAACAGTTCATGTACCCCATTGACTTCCAATGTATTTTTTCCCATTCTATGGAAGTCAATGGGGACCATCATCTGTTTGATAAAATATCTTCTTTTGTGTTCAACAGAAGAAAGAGATCCATACAGGTTTGAAACCACTTGAGGGCAAGTAAATGATGACAGTAGTTTCATTTTTGGGTGAACTGCCCCTTTTAGTGTCCCCAACCAAGCCAGAGGCGACATTCGCAAGGAAGTCCATCAGAGAAGAAAACCACGGGCGAAACCTCAGACAGGGACTAGTTCTCCTCTGGTCAAACGTACAAACATAATGTGATTATAATTCCAGACTGCATCACAGGTCATCACTGTTGATTGATATCATTCAGAATATTTCAGTTCCTTCTGCTTGATGAACAGGGTTCATTATGCCTGAATCAGCACACAGAACCTGATTTCACCAAGGGTTAGGTTTAGGTGTAGTTAGGACTACATTTTTGTGGGTGTGTGTAGGTACAGGTCCAACATCTGGTCTGGATACAGACCGGAGCTGCATGGCTGCTCACGCTTTTCCAAGGTCATACTGCTCATAAAACAAATCACTTTTTAGCCGAAACAACTTACGACAGGGACAGCCATGATGTTATTAGGTTTTACTCAAGGGCACAATGATAAAATGAGATCTCTGTGTGTGTAGGTGTGTGTGTGTGTGTAGCAATAATTATACCTTTTCTTGATTATTGTTTAGTGCGACTTATGTTTCATAAGCATCTTTTACCTACTATCATGTTGCTAGTATTAAGGAAACCCCATTTTTCCAAGACACCAAAACAGTTTTCTTCACGATCTCTGACACAATGGGTGGTCTCTGATTTATGCCCCTATAATGAACTATTACTGAGGCTCAGAGCGAATCCTGCACCTCTGCTGCTGGGCTGAGCCATTTCTTACAACCTTTATTAACATCCCGAGTACGATAACTTTCTCTTTTTGATGATCATCACTGTTAAGACGTTTCGTAATGTACTTTTTCAGTGCAAGTAAGGGGGTGAGTAGATGTCTTTTGCTTAGTCTCCACAGAACAAGAAGACACTACAGTGTTATTTATGTCTTCACTAAAGCTTCATTAACATGTTCTTTTTCTTGTGCCCTGATTAGTTTCAGTAAATCAGACTTCATGGACTGCCCTGCTGTTCAACTGCAAGCTAACTTGCTTTTCTCATTTCTTTCCCTTTTCCCATGAAATCAAATTCATGTCCACACAAGTACTTCTGACATTCTCATGGTTGCACTGAAATTCTTCATTCTAGCGAGAACAGTTCCATGTTTGCTGTTAGACAAACAGATTCATAGATAAAAAATTGTAAACAAATCCCCCCCTTGCAGCCATCTCTGTTTGATAGTAAATATTGCTCCATAGTATGTGCGAGTCCTCAGACAGATATCAAGAACCAGCCAGAGAAACTCATAACAGCGTCTCGCCCTCACCCACCTGCGCAACGTTCACACGCTGATCGCATAAACCCTGGATCTGCAGAGCAACACAAACGGCTTTCATTCTCACCCTGAGAACATCTGCGTGTCCTGACAACAAACAGTAATTATGAGGAAGTATCCATTTTCAATGCTTTGCCATTTAAACCCAGCATTTGAACCAAAATCCTGTCAGATAATAGGAGAGAAATCAAGCATGACTTAAAAAATGGATGAAAATCACCATTTATTTCCATCAAGAGGTGCATACATTTTTGGTCCTGATCTTGAATTGCCAATGCAAGAGTCCAGCACTCTGTAAAGTCTCCTCCAGCACATCACAAAGACGTTCAGTCAATTTAAGCTCTGGTGCCAACTAAGTCATGTGTGAAAATGATTCTGTCCCACCTGCTCTCCCTCATGTTTGCTTCTGTTTTAATCATTTGTCCCACACTCTTAGAAAAGGGGGTTCTAGGATTCTTTACTCAACTCCAAAAGATATTTAATGCTAAAAAAGGTTCTATAATGAGAAGAAAGAACCCTTTTGGCACAAAGTTTCTTTAAAGGCTATCATTCGTTCATATATTACATTATTCTGCAACATTTTGTAGTATATAATTAAATGATTGTTTATTAAACTGTTGAAGTAACTTAATATCACATTTTAATCATGCTGATTTTGGAGGATAAAAACTGAAACGGCACTCTTCGTCTGATATTGATTAATTACATTTTTTTAACCCACATATCTTGAATTTTGTGATCATTCATGCATTGCATTTTAGGGGTTCCAAATACGTAGCGCTTTAGAACCTTTTAAGGTTCTATATAGAACCTTTTCCTTCTAAGAGTGCCTGCTCTCTCTTGTTACCTGCCTTGCTGCTTCCCTATTTCTTCTCCTTGTGTTTGCTGTCCTGTGTTGGATCCTCATTGTTGGTCTTGGTGTCTTTTTATGTTGCCAAATTATTGACTTGTCAAATCAAGTCAAGTCACCTTTATTTATATAGTTCTTTTTACAATACAGATTGTATCAAAGCAGCTTCACTGTGATAACATGAAAATAATACAACACAGATCAATAAAATTGTTGAATATTAAGCAAGCCAAAAGCAAGGCAACAGTGGCAAGGAACCAAAACTCCATCAGGTGACCGAATGGCGAAAAACATCTTGGGAGAAACCAGGCTCAGGAAAGCCAGGAGAAACCAGGAGAAACCAGGGCCAGTTCTCCTCATGGCCATAGAAGGAACAGTGTATGATTCGGGTAGCATTATAAGTCAAATTGGATCGTAACATTAAGAGTATTTGTCCATTTCCCTCTGTTTGGAAGACGAAGTAATCACGCCGGTTTGGAGACTTAACTGTTCTTAACTACTATATAAGTAAAAACTTTAAGGTTTCAACCCTGTGCTGTGTGTGTGTGGTCTCTCTTGTTTTTTTGTTTTTTTTACTTTATTTCATGGGGATACGTTTTCTTTCCTTTTAAAGTGCCCCTGAAAATCCAGCTTTTAATGTTGTTCATATGTCTATATGGTGTGTTTAATATGCTTTAAGAGAAAAAACATGTGTAAACACTGCTGAGTATTTTCTGCAGTGAACCAAAGACGAAATCCTTGGTGTTTCTGACGCCACAAACTAGAGCTGCGTTCCATTCGACAGGGTCCCTACGCACTGTTCACTGCTCCCTACTCCCTGAACACGGTACATCAGTTGAAGTGGACTTCGCTGACAATGCCGCTCATTTGGAATGCCCTGCAAACGTCATCAGTTAAGTTAAGTTAACGTACGGGGTTCCGCAGATTATGATAATAAAACAAATAGATATAGGCTTACATTAATATTTCAATTGAATTTAATATCACATTTAAAATATATATATAATATACAATAATAAATAAAAATATGATAAGGTCAATTCTGAGGTAAATGGTTGTGGTAATCGTTTATAAAGTCTATATTCTATAAATATAATATATAAAGTCTATATATATAAAGTCTATAATATTCACCCCAATAACCGTTAAAAAATACTTAGTTAGTATAATAATGGCAAAATGTATGCATACTTATACACAAACATAAACTCCTCCATCGTTATTTACGACCGCTCTGACTGGTGATGACGTGACGGGCAATGACAGTTGGGTGATTCCGCTCTCCACTTCCTGTGAAGTGATGTATCGATGTTCACTTATTCCCTACGCTGTTTGCAGTGCCCTTCCAACTGAACAAGTTCGTTCCCTTCGGATTGGAATCTCGATGGCGAAATACCCTGTGAAGTCCACTTCGCAGTTCACTAACGGTCGAATGGAACGCACCTTACCTTGTAACCAATCAGTGCAACGTGTGATCGTCAACGAGTGGACCTCTGAGCTGAGTGGGTGGGGCTAATTTGCGTAATCATAGAACCACTTATACTAAATGAGGCAAGTGTGTAGACTTACATTCAAGCTATTTTAAGGCATGAAGAAAAACAACATTTTAATGACATTTTGGTGATCAAAGAGTTTTAAGGGATAAAATTATTGACTAAAGGGAGACTTTAACATCTGGCTACACTGGTTTACTCACTGTGTTTTGAAATGTCATCTATTGGGGGGATTGTCGTTTGGTCTACTGAGAAACTAATCGTTCTCAACTAAACCATGAATAAGACTCTTTGTGTATTACTGTATGACTTGAATTCTAGCAGTCAGACAGTTGTCTCCACATCTGCGACAGACTCCTTTCAATGTGTGTGCATGTGTGCTGGATATGGGCCTGCAGACTCTGCTGACAGCGCACAAAACACCACAACCTTCAACGAGAAGCTTCAGATACTCACAAGCTTTTCCTACAGCTGCTCCACACATACACACAATCCTTAAGCAACATCTCTCTTTCTGGTGAGGTACACACCCAAGGCCTGAAATGACTTCCTCACTTTCTCGGAAGATCCTGTTATCAGTGTCCCACACGCTGGGGGAGAGGTCTGACACACACAACGAGAGAGGGGGAATAGTGGAAGATATGCAGGTGTGCCCTTCACTGACCCCTTGATTCCATCTAAACTGCAGTTTTCTCAGATTACAATCTAATCTATTATTTAAACAGCATTAGCAGGAGCGACAGCAATATCAAGCAGGAAACAATACAGGACTGACCAAAGACTGTCTGTATGGCTTGAAAGGACAGTTCATGCAAAAAGTCATTTAGTCACACTAATATCATATAAACCTGATTGATTCTATGAATTATAGCACACAAGTGATATGAACTACTTTTATGATATTTTATTATGTACTTTTTTGAAGTCTGAAAGCTCCAGTATTTTCATGAAAAACGGTGACTTGTACATTCTTGAAAACATGTCCTTCTGGCGTGTGTTTACATTGAAAAACAAGAAGGCAATGGAACGGTAAAGTACATTTTGTGTGAACAGTCCCTTAAGTGACAAATTAAAGCATATTGTTCTTTGGGAATATTCTAACCTTGACATTTATGCTGGGAAAACAGTGCTGCTAAGTCAGTGTGTTATATGAGAGGAGTGATTTTATGAAGCGATATTGTGTTAAGAACATTTCAACATTTCTTTATGTTTGGTTTGGTCAGAGGTGAATCTGTTAGTGTTTTACTCACAGCAGAACGTGTTGTTGTTGAATGTGAGGCCTCGATGACATGCTGAAACTTCACACGGAGTTCACTGAGTTGAATGGAAAGTGCATGTGAATTCAGACGTTCAGTGGTAAAATTATTCTTAAAGGTTTTCCTGTTTGCCTGTGGCAGCTGAAGTAGGCAGAAATCCACCATAAGCAATCAAACACTCTGTCTTCCAAACTCACACTCGTTTATTTAACTGTTTATCTTGCCATTCCATCTGTTCATTTAATTATTGCGGCTTATTAGCGTTAGCCGTTAGCATTACTGTTGTGCATAAAGGGATTCACCCAATGATTTAAATTCTGTCATCATTTATTCACCCTAAAGTTGCTCCAAACCTGAATGAATTTCTTTCTTCTGCTGAACACGAAGATATTTTGAAGAATATGGGTAACCAACAGTTGTTGGAGTCCATTGACTTCCTTGGTATTTTGTATCCTCATACTATGGAAGTCAACAGGGCCCATCAACTGTTGGTTACCCATATTCTTCTAAATATATTTTGTGATCAGCAAGGAAAAAGAAACTTATACAGGTTTGGAACATCTTGAGAGAATAAAAGATGACAGAATTTCATTTTTGAGTGAACTGTCCCTTTAATGCACCTTGTTATTACTTTTCTAAGTGATCGGGCTTAAAGGGACAGTTCATCCAAAATTACCATCATTTACTTATGTATTTCCTTGTGAAAAAGAAGTGTGCTTAATTCTAATCAATGTAAACTTGTATTTAAATACATGACACGTTTCAATAGAAATTACCAAAGTTTAACATAAATGCTAGTCAGTACAGTATATAACCATGAAAGACAACATAAGTAATCATAAAATAACATATAGAGTTGTACTTTAAACCTACTTATCTCGGTCACACAAAAACTAAATAATTGCATTTAAAATGAATTCAGACTAATACATTTTCATTTACTTGCCAGTTAAGTGTTCGAAAAGATAACATTCGGTTCACACAGTATATCCACTTAAATTGAATTATTCCTGTATAAGAAGAAAACAGAGAGAGAGGAATGACTTTTACATAAACAGGTTACTGTTATGAGGGAAAAACTAAAAATAAAGATGGAGGATAAACGTAGCTTCCGTCAATGCTGAAGACCAAGTACGTTGATTAATTCGGCCCACCTCAACGTAAAAAAGATGCCTGCCTTCCACAGATGATGCAATCCCACTGAAAGTGAGGCAAGCTTGGTGTGTGCGTCTCGCAGAGGACTGTTTCCAGCAGATACACTATCAGCTCTTTACAGAACGGCCTCACAAAGACAGCTTTTTATCAATTAAAGTGTGGCCCTAATGCAAAATGAACAGCTACCACACAAAGCCAATCTTACATGTTCAGAGCATAATATAACTATTTTTTACAGCTTCAGAAGGGTAGGAAATGCAAATGTTCAAAGAGAAATCTAAAATAGTAGCCTACCACAGTGGATATTAACAATTCCAAACTATGTGGACCATTATCAGGATAAACTATTATTTACAGATGGATCAAAACATTCAGAGACAGGCCGTACTGGCACTGCTTTTTTCATTCCTCATTATCATAAAAGAGGAACAGATCACTTTATCAGTGTATAATAGATGTATTAGGAATTTTATCGGCATTGTAGTGGTTTAAAGAAAATAATCTGAAACAAATGTCCCTGTAGTTTCTAGAATGGTAAACACATTCTATTAGATTGCAAAAGTGAGGAAGCAGGAACGGAGTTAGAGATGCGAGCGAATTGGAAAGCAAAACATGACTCTAGAGAATTTGCTGGGGAAAACATGTTTTTTTTTTGTTTTGTTTTTTTGTTGTTTTTTTATATTTATTTGAGCATCTAAAATCCACAAGGTTAAATCCAGTAACATAGGACAGCATAGTAGGCCAAACAAAAAATAGATACATGCACAATGAATATGTAAGAAAATAAATAAGAAACGTGAATATGATGCTCAAAAGGAGTAGGCAGAAGCTTAAGCTTATTAACGCCTACCCCCTTTTATACATTTAAGCAGTAGATACATTACTACAATCGAGAAAAACAATTGATACACATTTGTGTTGATCTTTTCCAATTTCCATTCAATCAACAAAATTAACTCACAACCATTCTGATGATTTCAAACAAGAAAATAAGAATCGACAGTTAATACCCTTTCCATATTTCAGGACGTTGAAAAGTACAGCCTCCTTATAAATTATCTGAAAAATATTGGGGAAAGTGAGAGAATTTACTACGGATATCTTTTTTTTTTTTTTGTCATTTTATTTATTATTTTCCGTCAATCTGCTGTCCGCACTCCAATCCAGTAGGTGGCTGTAATGCACCTTCAGGTTGCTTTGCCAACCACCATTAAAGGGATAATTCACCCAAAATTAGCCCATGATTTACTCACCCTCAAGTCATCTTAGGTGTATATGACATTCTTCTTTCAAACGAATACAGTCGGAGTTACAATTGGAAACATTTTTGGGGCAGACCTGACCTGTTGAAGAGAGACCCTCCTGGGATGGTGCCGCTCTTCTCTCTAGTAATATTGCACATAGTCTTAGAGCTCAAACATGACGAATTGGGCAGACAGACCAACCCGATCTCACGGCAATTCGTACGAATTTTACGAATTGGCCAATTCATACAAATTTATACGATTTTTGTAATTTTTGAAAATCATACATACTTTACAAATTTTTTTTAATAGTACATATTTTACGAGCTGCCCAATTCGTATGAATTCGTAAGAATGACCTACTCCTGTCCCTGCCCATAAACCTAACTGTCACTGGGGTTTATAGAGGTCATACGAATTTGTAACGAATCAGCCACATTTTACTCACTCGTACGAATTGGCCATAGGATAGCGTTGGACAGTATTTATGAGATGGTGTATTTACCTTTTTCACTTCCTCCTAAAATTGTCAGTTTACGTCATTGTAGGAGGAAGTGTAAGAGGAGGGGATTTCTGTAAAGACTACAAGCACTAGATCCCACCCTTTCAAACCCGCCCATAGTGGGTTTGTACCTAATCCGCTAACAGACCAATCACAGATCAGTGCCAGTGCATTCGAGTTCACCAGAAACTTTTTGAAAATATGGACGAAGCTGAACACGCAGACGGATGCATTATGGAGGATTGGGATTACACATCTTTTTTTTTGAAGCTAAGCTAGCAGGCTCTTGTTCGGTGGAGAAAGCCGAGAAACGTTAGCAACTTTATATGTCCGGCCGTCGATGTCCAGGATTCAGCTTTTGCTTTCTGTGGTCGACATGCATTGTTTACATGTAAGTTACAGCTTTTGTTTCAATCTAACTGAATTCATTCTAACTGGTGAATCTGAATGTAATGTTTACATGAACGCTAAAAAAGTGATCAGTTGATGTGCGTTTTAACATTGCTAAGAAAATTCCCCCTCCTCTGTGAGAGATGCGAGACCGGTAACTTACATCTCACAGGTGTCACTCATCGGTAACCACGCCACCAGGCTCGCGGTGTTCTCCCGCGGCCCTCACTCGTCCTGCTTGCCACAGTAAACATGATGAATGGCGACTGTAGAACGCAAAAGCTGAATCCCGGACATTTTGGGTGATCTCGAAACACATTTTCGGGCAGACTCATCACGGAGACTCACTACTAACATTAGCCTAGACTGTTGTTTAACTACTGCGCTCTGTTACCGATAGGAGTGGCCTCCTAGGGCAGCGAAGCAAGTGCATTCTGGGAGTTGTTGTCTTTCATCCACATAAGCCAAAAATACATTTTCTGGCTTTTCTCAGTCTAGAAAGCTCCAAATTCAAAAATAATTTCACATTTCTTCTACATAAATGACCCATTTTAAATACACATCCATCTTCCAGAGGTGAAGTATCCCTTTAAAGGAGACATATCATGCAAAATCCACTTTTTTAGCCCTTAAATGCATTTTGTTGTATATTTGGAGTGTTTATAAGTACAGAAAAGATTAAATTATTCTCTTCAGGTGCTTCGTTTATATCTTTATATTCTGTTTTGGTCATATTTTCAACCTGTTCGGATTTTCCTGTTGTCTATTACGTTTTTTGAACAATTACGTCACAGGATTTGCAGCGGAACTGCCAAATAAGGACATTGACTACCGGTCCAACACTTCGAGCAATCCGCCATTATTATTTCTCGCTCCGATTTTGTAGTCCAAGCTCAATGATGCAGAAGTTACGAGAGGGCAAGTCAAAATGTTCGGTTGTTGGATGTAGTGACCTGAAGCACTTCAAGGATTCCCACTTCAACAACCTCCGCCAGTATAAAGAATGGTTTGCCGATCGACTTCGTCTGAATGAGGGGTAAATTCCTTCTATCATTTAGCTGCTGTGTTTTCTGACGCTTTCTAAACGTAAGTTATCATATTATTATACAGATTTTTAGTGGTAAGATTAGACTGTAGTCATTTATCTTGTCAGAGTGCTTGTTTTAACAAGAGAAATAGTCGACTTTCACTAATAACACAACATAGTTAACTTAACTTTACATACCACTGCATCCATATGAAGACGTTGTTCTGCAGGTTCGTTGTCGTCTTTTTCAAATGGCTCGCTCTGGCTGGAATACATAACGCTTGATGGACAAGTCTTTTGTTGACATTTTGTTAACGTGTGAATAAAAATGTTCTTTGAAACTATAGTGATCGTATATCTCTTATCAAACTACAATAATGGCTGAACGCGGGGAGTTGAACCGACCGTGAACTCAGCGACCTGGAGAGCGGGCGGGGAAAGACACAACTCCTTTTTATTTAAAGGGGACGCTTCGAAACGGGTTGCTCACAGAAGCACATCAGAAAAGGGGTAGAAAAGGGGCCTGTTGAGCTATAATAATGAGGAATTTAGACCCAAGCATTGCAGTTTTGCTTTATATAGACCACAAATGTATGATTTATAAGTAAAAATGAATGATTTAAAAGCATGATATGTACACTTTAATGTAACACTATCTAGTGTAAATGATAAATCATGTTTGAGATTTGTGTTGACTGACCACTATACAGACTTTATCAATGAATTTGTTGATTTTTTAGAACTGTCTTCAGATAAATTCCTAATTGTTGATGATTTTAATATACATGTAGATAACAAAAAACTATTTCTTGGAGTTAAACAACACTTGTCAGGACCCACTCATTGCATAATCATACTTTAGATCTAATAATGTCACATGGAATGCCGTTGAAATTCTGCAGAAGAGTGATGGCATCTCAGATCATTATCTAGTCTCATATAAGGCTGCAAAGATTAATAAAGCTATCACTTCTGCCACTAAAGATTGCTTTATTGATAATATTCCTGATAAGTTTCATCTCCTCAGCATCCTGTCACAAACACAGGAGGAGACAGACAGGTTTCAGTCCACACAGTGTTTATAAAAAGCAGAGTAGTGGTGGAACAACGAGATGGTGAGAGCATGGTGACTTCCATAATGATGATGGTGACTTAGCTGGCGATGACTGAAGTGGATTCTCTGTGCAGGTGACGTGTGAACACAAAGACAGAGGATCAGGATGACGGACAGAAGACGGACAGAAGAGACGATCTCAGGTGAGTAGATGGTAAGGAGTTTGACATAAAGCAGTGTATACTGCAACGAGACCAGACAAGGAATGTCTTGTTTTTTTGGCAGATTACTAATTTTGTATTATACCGCTAGGGGTGTGACGGTTATTATATAACCGTGAGACCGACGGTTATAGTTGAAAACCGTCATTAGAACTCTATAACCGCCAAAACCGTGTAATATATTTATTTATTTTTTTCAAAAAAAAATCGTCATAGAGAATGTTTAAATACTAATTAAAAAGGACAATTAACGATCCAACAGACCACTGAGGTGGGGCTATTTTTGGTGCCCATAAGCACAGCGTGTGATCGCGTGATGCATGGGAGCGGACGCGCTGCCTGCTGCAGGAGTATACAGGAGCCGTCACTTTACACGTGAGAACTTCGTGAATAAAGGTAAAACAGATGGATCTCGTTGCGAAAAATAATGTTAAATCGCTTATATGGGCACGTTTCGGGTTTAAACCAGATGGCAACGGAAAACCAGAAAATCTTGATGAGCTTGTGTGCAGAATATGCGGAAAAACGGTATTTGTTACAAATGCGAACACTACCAATCTTTCTTAATAACAATAGGAGAGTGCGGGACTAGCTTTCGCGTGGCACATATTTGCAAGGTCTCGTCTCGTTCACTTCATCTCTGCCATGCACGCGCCGCACGCTATGTATGTGATGCGCAGATTCTGGGAGACTTTAACTAATTTGCGGCCATCAGGGAGACGCTATCCATATGCGGGAGACTCCCGGAACTTCCGACGCGATATGACGATCACATCACCTCAGATCTGAGCCCCTATTTATCAAGCCAATGCGCCGCAATCTATCACAAATCAAAGTGAAAGTAAGTCACAGACGCTTAACACTACCATCTTCATTAAAAATAAGTTAAAGGAATGACATGATATTACCAGGGCTGTTGCCGCTCTCCCTTATTGCTGTCTTTGCTGATTTTGAAATTAGGCTAGCCGATGATCAATAATGCAGCTCAAATCTGTTACTTTCGGTGACGTGTACTCCATTACATCTGTATATAGCGCGGGGATTGACAACAGCAGGCTATAGTGGCATTGACGATCCATAAGTATGTGTAATGGCGTAAATATTAATAATAGAAAAATAATAGGATTAATAATAGGAATATTATTAGAATATTACATAAAATAAGGAATGGAATTCTAATAGCTTTAAAGAGGAAGACCCCCCCCCTCCCCCAAACGGCGACGGTTATGTGACGAACCGTCACATTTGACTCAAGTCATAACCGTCATCACCAATTCTGAAACCGGCACACCCCTATATACCGCCACCAACTGTACAGGAGTGTGTAATACCATAAACTTCATAGAGCCCGGGATTGAATTAGTTAAAAATGTATTATTTTCATTATGCCAGTATTAAGAAGAATAAATAAAGGCTCAAGTCTCCCCCTTTTCATACCCAGTTCTTCAAATATATTATGTATTGAGTTCTCTCCTTCCATTTACTGTCAATTTCTCTGTGACACATCTCAAGAAAACAAACACAGCTATATGTATTTATTTGAAACAGTTGTTAAATTAACAAGAAAAAAGCCTTTACTTCTGAAGTTTCCAAAGAGCATAGCAGTAATGACTTTATAAACTTCTTTACTTAAAAGATTGATAATATTAGAGAGAAAATTATGAATGCATAATTATGCGTAATAATTTATAACCTGGCTTTAGAATTGTTAAACGTATAACGTATCCATTTGTAAACTGATGCTTATGTACCCTCTCATCTTTTATTTATTTATTTATTTATTTATTTTTCTTTAATTTTTTTTTTCTTCTTGTTGAGTGTGTGTATCTCTCCACGCCTGTAGAGGCGCTATGTCGTGTAAACCCTTACGGTGATGCAAACGCTAGTGTTAAAAGACCCGCTCAGTGGAGTCCAGAGAAGTCGATTGGGGACCTTTGAAGGTAATTTACTGTTTACATAACGAAACAATAGTTAAACTAAACATGTATTGAACGTGAACATGGTTAAGGTCATTAAAACCTAATGTATATATCTGTAACAGGTTCAAAATGGTACTGGGGCGGATCTTCCATGCCTTGATAAATAACGCTCAGGTGGTGGAGAAGCTCGCGGAGTCTCGACCTATTAGACGCGCAGCGCAGATCACGGCCTTCGCCATCACTAAAGCTCAGATCGCCGGGAAAAACGCCTCGAACAAGCTGCTCGCATCCCACACTTTTCGCCAGATACGCGAGGAGACCTCACAGATGCCCAGGGGTGTGGGAGATTTGGGTCGAAGAGCTTCGAGGCTGCGGGACACGTTTGTGAAGGAGGTGAGAGAGGGAATAAAGGACGCCAATCGACAGATAAAAGACAAAAAGTGACTGATGTAGAGTATGAGAACTCATATATTGTGTGCCACTGGGACAGCGTCATTTAAAGACTCAGACTGGAGTGTTGTGGCCCTTTGATAGACTTATTTAAATTAATAACACTGTAACGATTGCTTGTATGACCGGAAGTGCCATGTTGTTTGTGAAATAAATGGTTGAAATGAGTGTTTTGGATTGGTTGTCACGTTATTGAAACAAAATGTGTTGCCAGATTATTAAATAAAGACAGTTCAAAGCTACAATGATTCATTGAGTTTCATAAGGACCTTAAAATGTAAAATCAAGGTAGATAAAAAAGCTCATTTATGTCTATAACTTCACAAAGGTTACAAATTGACGTGTGACCCACATTGACATTGAAAAACACAAAATCGTTTCAAAACGGTTGTATTTCATAAATTTGAGTCATGAACAATGTGTTTAAACAAGTTTCAACTGTTAAATAACATTTCGAAGTGTTCAAGTTATGTTTTTTGACTTAATGGCAGGTGGTACAACCAAATAATTGTGTAATACTGTAGTTGTACTACCTGACTTGGAAACTATCAACCAACCCATACTTGAAATAAGTTTTTACCAGTATTTGAGAGAGATCTACAAACCTTCAAATCCTCTGCCACAGGGATCTGGGGCCCGTTTCAGTAAGGAGGTTCAACCAACTCTGAGTTAAAGCTTGAACTCTGAGTTGACTTACCCTGAGATGGGAAACTCTGAGTTTTCGGTTACAGAACAGCTGAAATGCGTTAGTTCAATCAACTCTGAGTTGACTGACTCTGAGTTAAGCGCGTGCACCACAACTATAAAAAGCCATTATTAATGGAGCGCAGATATTATGAGTCACCATGGCAACAGCGCCAGACAAAAAGAGGTGTTGGGTATAATTAATTACCAAGTGATCTAAATATTGCAATTTAATTAAGAGGATTACTCTTAATTCTTCTGTAATTTAAAAAAATATGATGCAATTACATTAAATAGGAAACTGCATAAACTATAGACCAATTCAGTATAAAACAAAAGGGGATTTAACATACATTTTTAAAAGGTATATTTTTTTTTATGTGACCTTCTCCCTCTACACACTTTGATCAATTCAAGAATAATTCATGCAATTGTAGGCTATATTGTTAATTTGAAAGCATTAAAAGTTTCTTGTCTCTCCTCCTTGTATTAATCAAGTAGGCCTAGTTGAGGTTGATATAGGATTTAGCAATTAGTAATATGCAGACCAATATTTTCTAGAGATAGTAATTATTACTTTAATCTAACTACACCATTGAAGATTTAATTTGTAGTTAATAATTCATAACTATTTTAGAGTAACTTACTGTTATAATATCAGAGGTGAAACTGGAAGAATGTTATTTAACCTAAAGTAGGCTACTATTACTTTGATAAATTTTTACTTAAGTAAAAATACCAGTCTAAAAATCTACTCAAGTAAAAAGTAGTTAATTTACAACATGAGTAAAAGTTGCTGAGTAACTTGTTTAACAGTGGGGGTGGGGTGGGGGACTCCCCCATGTGGGGAATGAGAGTTTCACAGTATAAGAACCGTCTCAGAAAATATCACGGTTTATGGTATTAAACAATTATTAAATATATAAACTGCATTATTAAATTACGGTTATTATTATCATCATCAGTTAAATAAATTAAACATTCGTTCAATAAAACATATGTAATCAACTAACTTCAATAATTGATTATGAATAAGATTATCTTATTTTTATCATTAATAACTTATTATATTATGTTTGAAAAATAATTGAGTTCTATTAAATGTTTTTTATTCCAATTTTTTAAAGATTTAATAGAAATATATTATCAAAAATGGTGGTAATCAAATAAAGTTTAGCAAACGTTTTAATCCTTTTATTTTTTTTGGCAAAGTGCTGCAAAGCAGATTTAGTCAATTAAACCATGGACAAACAATATATATCCCTTAAAGAATGTGTAAATACATTTTATTGTTGGTGTTTAAACAACACTTTAAAAAAGGGGAGGAGACCGCAAGAAACTCTGAGTTTACTGAAGAAAACCTGCTCCCGACCAGGTTAGGTTCACAGAGTAAGTTACCATGGTAACTGAGTATAAGTTACCTCTCTTTCAGAAACGGGCTTGACTTACTCTGCTTTCTTGGGTTTGATATACCCCCCTTTCTGAAACGGAAAACTCAGAGTTTCCCTCATTTCAGGGTTAACATACTCAGAGTTTTCACTTAACCTCCTTTCTGAAACAGGCCCCTGGATGATGCATTATCATGTTTACTGCTACCTTGTCAATAGGCTCTATGCACAACTGCACTACTTCCTGAACTTCAGCCAGCTCCTTGTTTCCTGTCTATCATTATTGGACAATTTGATTAATTCAGGTGTGCTTGACCTCAGTAGTCACGGCAACAATAATCAAACACACCTGAATTAATCAATGTGTCCAATAATGACAGACAGGAAACAAGAAGCTGGCTGAAGTTCAGGAAGTAGTGGAGCTGTGCATAGAGCCTATTCATAATAAAAAGAGCCATGTTTGCAGTTGTTACCACCCTGACATTTAACAATATACACATTCACAGACAAAAGTTTTTCAATTATCTCAGCAGCTTTAAAATATTGATAATTATAAAAATTTTTTATAAAAAGGGTTCAAAAATAATTTTAAATAATTTTGTTAGTCTGTTTATTTGTTCGGACAGTTGCACAACCTAATATTTGGGGGGGGGGGGGGGGTGTTAAGATAAAACAAATATGTATTATTTAATAAATGTACTAAAAATGAACGGTTGCATAGAATAAAGGGATATTTATCATGAATTCATCGAAAAAACTATAAAGAAAAAATGCACTTTGACACAATTGTGGCCATTTTAATTGAAAATCACATTTTTTTTTTTTACTTTTACTCTGAGGCGCCGATGGATTTCCATAATACATAAAGAAGTCAACAAGCCCTTGTTAGAAGTCTGTGTAATGTCAAACAAATAGGCTCTATCATTGGGTGAAACCAGGCACACTTACCTTTAATAAGTTCCTTATCGTTGGAACACTGTTCTTCCCTGGTTTACTAACCAAATGAATAATTGCATCCCCACATCTGCAAACACACTATCACATCAGTTGCCATTGCTTTAACAATTAAAGGGATAGTTAACTTCCAACCCAATCTCATGAGAAAACCTAAACCTAACCGCCAGTGGGGAGTCAGCTGATCATATGAAATCCTACCAATGATAATATTGTAAGAATTTATACGAATCAGTGTAAAATAGTTGACAGTGTGAAAATAGTCATCATTTACGAACCCTCATTTCCACCAACTGTTGATATTTTGAAGAATGTTGGTAACCATTATAATGAACACAGAAGAAATAAAACAATAGAGGAACAGATTGAGGGTGAATGAATCATACCAAACTGAACGATCATAAATGGCCTGGCATTGCCATAATGATAACTTTCAGAAGCGTATTGACGTAAATATACTTCAGCACTCCATCAGAAGGAAGACTCACACCAGCACTGTGCTGTATGAGAAAGATTTTGTTTTATTGTTCTTGAATTAACCATTCTCTTGTTCGTTGTGATCAATGGAATGAATCAGATCAGTAGGTTATTTACATGTTTTTTTTTTTATCATCCAGTCCCAAAATGTCCCTAAAAAGCAGAGGTGTTGAGGTGGTAGAACAAGCAGTCTTAGTATAGAAAACAATCATGTCGTAGGAAGAGCAGACGGGACCCCTCCTCTGGGACGGGTTTAAAAAAAAGTCTCTTCTTGCAGCTGAGAGGGGGAACGGACAGAGCCAGGTTCTTCCATCTGATGATGATGATGATGATCATGATGAAATGGTGGGCAGAGAGGAGGATGAGACAGGACTAGCCTCAAATATTGTGTCAATAATCATCCTGGCTCTGTTTTCTCTGCTGTCTCCTCGCTGCCCTGCATCTTGTCGTTTGTTTCAGTTTGGGAAAATAAAGGGTGGTAACAGAAAAAGGGGAAAAAATATATTCATACTATTTCTTTTGTTAAATATCTTGCTCTAATATACATTTTACAATGTCAAGAAAATAACTCCCATCATAATAGTGCTTAAGTAAAGCTCAATATAGACTTTTATTATAACAAAATAGGCAGTTTATGGAGGGTTAAATATCTGTCAATATCTCATTGTACAATAAATTTCTTCCACATATGCGCTGGCATTTTATTGCCTCTTAAAAACATCACTTCCTTACAAATGGCGGACTTTCCTAGATGTAAATCAAAGAGTTGAAAACATGTACTCTGTGTAAGACACTGATTGTAGACTCCGACATTCTAGCGGTGGCGGGACATCATCTACACACAACGGCTCTGAAACGCGGACGATTAGAATGAGGAGAACAATAAGCATGCCAATACAACAGTCAAGGGGAGAAAAAGAAGTAAATCGATGACGATCAACGTGCGGAACGGACAACGAGAGAGAAACGCCTGGTCTTAAAAGCTACGACGTGCAAACTTTTGCCTTTTTGTGTTTCTCTCGCCATTTGAATGAGTGCGATGCCTGAGACTCTGGCTTACACAAAAAAACAACACAGAAACGAACGGGTCAAACGAAAAGAAGAGACGTGTGTCGGAAAATCCAGATCGCTGTCTTTGTCCTTACAAAGTAACCTCCCTTAAACATTAAGGAACTGTCCCGTTTCCAAACCCCTGGTAAACAGATGCCGCTCCGGCGCCGCTTTTGCTCTCTGCAAGCGTGGAAGCAGTGGAGATCTGAGGAGGACAGATCACCTTCTCTCGAGAGTCAGGAGGTGCAGATGTAGGACTGAACAGAGATCCAAGTACGTTGGATTAGGGAATTAATCTGTTGAGCGAACGCTGTCGGCTGGAGAAGCCCGACTGAGATTATTTGAAAAAGAACCACAAAAAAGAGAGAGAGAATCAATAAATAAATCAGGCAGAGAGAAGGGGCCGATAATCTCCTGAAGGCGCTCATAGTTTCTCCTTGGACTGCACCCATATGTACGGCCCAGACTGCTCCTCGATGATCTGCTTGACTTGATCGTAGATCTCCTCCAAGGTGTCGCCCTGAAGGATCGCTGCAATGCAGAGACCGCCACAGTGAGATGAGAAATAACAACAGATTCTTACAGTGAGTCAATCAGTGAGTTTATCTAGGCTTTTTGGTTGGTCTTACATTTCAGCAGTGGTGCTTTAAAGGAGAACTCTGGCGCAAAATGAACCTTTGGTCTAATAAATAATCGGTACCTAGTCGACCGTTCTCTGAGATTTGTTTTCATGATAATCGAATGTAAAGAGTTTTATCTCTAAAAACTGTTTAGCGTATAACGCTAGTATATGGGGCATTTAATAAGTAAAAAGAAGTTGCTAGTTTATACCACTAACAAGGCTCAAAATAGCCCCACACTAACACAGTAACATAATGAGGGTCCATACACGCAAAACGGAGTATTGAAAACTTTGTAAGTGTACAGACTAGGGCTGTAGTACTCGAGTCCGGTCTTGGACTCGAGACCGTTTTTCTATGGTCTCGGACTTGTCTCGGACTCGCTGGTATTCGGACTCGGACTTGTCTCGGTCTCGGCCACTGGTCTTGCCAAATATGGCTTTTGGTCTCGACCGAGTCCAACATTTTTGTATGTGTGTTCATTTATTTCTAGCCTATCAGGGTAACGTTCACTTAGAAAATGCCCGAATTGACCGACCAGTGCTCACTACAACGGAGCGCGTCTTCTCATGCTGTTACTATAGTTACTGGGTGTTGCGCACAATTCTAATGATTCCCGCAGGTCTCCCATTCATAATGTGGGATATTCCCGCAATAGTAATCCACACAGATTATAAAATCAAATCATTCTTTTAATAACTATCTGCCAGACGCAATTTCACAAACAGCATGAGCGTTCAACGGTGCCGCGTCTTCTCTTCTCTCATGTATTGTGGAAGGCGCATCAAGCGCTGCTGCGATAATACACACTCGCGTTCAGGAGTCGGGACATGGCGAAATATACACTTGTATTCGGGCCAGTAGTGCATCGTGAATAAAGCTTAGCCTACTATTTGCACGTCTTTTTAAGTCTTACCAGTTAAACAGTCAAGCAATTTTAAACTATCAGTGCCAGCGCTCTCTGGGGTGACTATGCGCACATTCATAGAAAATCCGCCTCAAGAACAGCTGGCCAGTAAAAAAAGTTATTTTTTCACTGATTAGCTAGGCCTGTATTGCTTTAACACTCAAAACTGTGTCAATTTCGGTCTTCGTGAGTATAATGGTCTAAACATAGTCGGTTTTGTCTTTAAAAGCATAAAACTCATGCCAGTTTATTGAACAGAGAATCCATGCACTAGCTCTTAAAGTGACAGTAACCATATGTGTAGGTCATTAATTTTGTCGTCAAAACAACAAAAGAGAGCTTTTAAGTTAAAGGAATCAGGATTAATAGCCTATGTGTTTAATTTATTCAGGACTAAATTACTATCCAGTGTTATTTTTCATTTGATTACTTTATTCAGTTTCTGTCTATGAATACTAGTGTTAGACCTATTCAAAAACGTTTCTCTTTATTTGTCTTTATTTGTATCTTTATTGTATTTATTTGTGTAACTTTTTTCAATTTAATTGAACAATTTAAAATCAAGCCTTGTGTTGTGTAAATTCTTAACAACATTAACCCATTGCAATGAGCACAAACATTTAGGCAAGATAAATTTAATAATTTTGTTTGGCAAAAACGAAATTCAGGCCCTGAAGACTTTTTTTCCCCCGGTCCTGGACTCGGTCTTGACTCGGACTCGAACCTCTTTGGACTCGGTCTTGACTTGGACTCGACTAGTCCTGGTCTTGGACTTGTCTTGGACTCGACAAAGGTGGTCTTGACTACAGCCCTAGTACAGACCGTTTAATAAGAGGATATTTTATAAAGACAGTTCACTTCGTCAGACAGGAGCCATCTTTGGAAAACAGCCTCGATAAGTCGAACCACGAACGCCGAGTTTTTAGAAGTAAAGTTTTTAGAAATAAAACTCTTTACATTCGATTATCATGAAAACAAATCTCAGAGAACGGTTGACTAGGTACCGATGTTTTATTAGACCCAAGGTTCATTTTGCGCCGGAGTTCTTCTTTAAGGGATGAATTCAGAGAGCAGAGCAGAAGAGTCACATGGCCCTGAAACAAGTGCACTTAAAACCACAAAGTTGTATAATTTAATGATATAAACAGCCTCTCACTTTCAACGGCTTTTTTCAGCACGTTCTTTGAAAGGGTACAGCACTTTCTTTATTCAAAAAACACGATATTTGTAAAGGCTAATGTTTTACGTATTTGAGGAGCTGAGTAGAGTGTCTTCGTCTGGTTTTTGCCGTCTGGTCATAGCCAATGCATGGCCAAATGTAGCCGTTCTAATGACGGACAAAACACAGATCTCCGACATTCTCTGGGGAAAAACCTTGCAACTCCATTTGAGCTTGATTTTCATAAAATGTTAATATAACGCTAGTGTCTGAACATACATAGTCACAATACTAACTTAAACAACAAGGTTTCATTGGTTTGTATGTTTTGTATTTTTAATTTCCTAAAATTTAGAGGTTCCACACTAACCTGCAATTTTTGCCGGTTTCAAAACACGCCACACTGGATATAATCTGCCATTTATTTCACTTAAATGTAATGCTTTAACAGTTGGTGGCATAACCTTGGAAAAACTCCTGAGATCAAAAGCTAATTGAGTATCGCCATGGCGACTCACCTACGATGGCTCGACAATACACTCACGATGGACGTGTCGAAGTCACATTTTGACAATGTTGCATAGGTTGTAATATTTTAATTCATGACTGCTTGACTGCCAAATTAAAATATTAAACAGAATGATAAAATAACATTATTGACCGGTTACAGGTAATTTCAAACTAGCATTTCTGTTTAGAATGATTAAACTAAATTTCGTTTTTGTTCTTGTTGAAATGTCGTTCGTTTACAGTTTTTTTGTTTTCATTTCTTGAACTGGTTCATAGCCCTGGTTCCCTGGGAATCAAACCAATGACCTTGCCATTGCTACATTTATAGTGTACTGTATTATCAGGAATGTGAGTTGTGGTAGGCTGTAGTTTTGACGGCTGTGTGAGAGACACACAGAATGAGCAGACAGACCTGTGAAGTGCTCCATGAACTCCTGTTCCAGCTTCATGGCTCTGTCGTATGTCTTCCTGCCTTGTTCCTCCGTCAGTCTTTTATTCATCTCCCTGAGGACAGAGCAAACAACATTGCCCTCTAATTACACACTGGTGTGTTGCATTGCTTGTGGGTTAGTGGGTGATCCAGTATTAAAAAAGGTGCCATAGTAATGATATTCTTTGTAAATACTAGTTTGATTTCTTGTCTTTTACTCACAAGATGTTCTCCACTGATTTTGGTTTGATGAAAATGGCGATGGGATAAAGCACAGCCACTTGCAGCCTCTTGATGGCGTTGCCTGATACATCTAGAATGCAGTGTTTGCCCTGACGAGAGTATCACACACAGTGTTTTCATCTGGTTAGCAATAAGGATGCATTTTATGCATTAGACTCCTGTGTTGTCAGCAATTGTGCAGGTGTATCGGGCATATTGTGCTTATTTCTCCAGAAATAATGCTAAGCTCCGATTCCTAAATAACATTATATGTAAAAATTGACTAATGACATTCAAAAACCTTTTCTGTTGCCTGGTAAATGTAATGTATGTACAGACGACTTGGTGTTGGTAATAACCTCACCTTTTCCGCCACCTCTTTGACAGACTGCACGCTGGTTCCATACAGGTGGCTGTTGTACTGGCCGGCCTCGATGAACTTGTGCTCCTGTATATCTTTCTCCATCTGCTCTCTGGACACGACAAAGTGGTAGTCTCTCCCGTCCACCTCGTAATCTCGCTTCGGTCTCGTTGTATCTGACAGAGAGGAGCACAAGATACATTATTACTATTATTGTGGGTCTCAGAACACAGCCACCCAGATTATGCTGTGCAACATTATTCGAAGGCCCACGAGTTTTAAGAGATTTATTCTATAAGAATTAGAAAAAGAATCAGTAAAAATATTTGTTAGTCACAATTTCTACCAGATAAGCTAATGTTATATATATATATATATATATATATATATATATGAAGAGTTCAGATGGAAAAGCCTCTAAGTGCCATTTGAAATTTTCTTCTAAAATGACCATTTTTATCAAGCTTGTATATTTAAGTTCAGTAATTTCACTTAAATGACAATTAATAGGTAATCTTCATTGCCATTTAAGTGAAATTACTGAACTTAAATATACAAGCTTGATAAAAATGATCATTTTAGAAGAAAATTTCAAATGGCACTTAGAGGCTTTTCCATCTGAACTCTTCATATATAAAAATATAAGATGAGAAAAAGTCATTGATTGGCCTCAATGACTTTTTTGGGAGCTATTGCAGTGCTTCTCAAACTTGTCCTGGGGACCCCAGCTCATTTTGGATGTATTCCTCATCTAAAGCCTGGGACACACCAAGCCGACGCGAAGAACTAGCGGCGACTACAGCTGACTGTGTTGTGGCCTCTCGCTGGCTGCGTATCGGCCAAAAAGCTGCACTTGGTCTCACCAAAAGGACTAAAGGCAACTGTAAACTAGCATGTGCGTTCTGCGTCTGCGTGTAAGTAAATATCTGCCTATATCAGCAGGTATTTTCATCATTCAGAATAGGTAACTGAAACTAGGTCTGCAGATATATACACACATAAGCAAAGCAGTACTTGCTTACAATTATAAGTTAAATTTTCAATATCAAACACTTTCTTCGTTCCAGTCAGCCAGAGATGTATAAAGTACTAGAAACCCGGACTTGAGTAAAAGTACAAGTGCTCTATCAAAAAAGTGACTTGAGTAGAAGTTGAAGTGCTCTTTAAGCACCACACTTAAGTAGAAGTACTAAAGTATTCAACATTTTTAGTACTAAAGTATTGCAAGTAGTTTATTTTAAAATAAATTTTTTTAGTATAAAGTACTAAAAGTACAAGTATTGTGTCATGTAATTATTAAAGAAAGCAGTCAAAAGTTTGAACTAGCAATCAAATAAGGCGCTTTGGCGGGATACAAATTTGCTTTGGCGGCCGCCAAAAAAAAAATGTCATTGCAGGACAACGCCAGCATTAGTTGTCAATGTGTGTCTCAATCAATACCATTACCCTATAAAACTGGCGCGTGATTTAAGCAGCATGAAAGCTGACTTGCAACGAATGTTTTGTACAATTTTTATAATTGTAACGAGTAAGTAGCAGAACATTAAAAAATATCAAAGTAAAAGTATTAAATTCATCGAAAATATCTACTGAAGTAAAAGTAGAGGTATGAGAAAAAAAAACTAGTAGAGTACAGATACAGCATTTTAGTACTTAAGTAGTTCTACTTCGTTACTATTAGGGCTGGGCAACGATTAATCGCATCCAAAATAAAAGTTTGTGTTTACGTAATATATGTGTATGTAGTGTGTATAATTATTTTGCATATATAAATACACACACATGCATGTATATATTTAAGAAATATTTGCATGTATATACTTTATATATATTTTTACATAATTAATATTATGTGTATAAATAAATATTTGATATATTAAGAACACATTTTTCTTAAATGGCTGTGCCATCTTCTAGCAAGACAAAGTGGATTATGCTGCCCTACAAAGGCAAAGTGCAGTAACTACACAAACAAAGACACAGAGAGAAAAAGGCCTTTAAAGTTTTTATAACAGCCATTAAAACATGTTATGGGTAGATTATGTGGTAATGCATCTCCAAAATGGGACATAATTTAACCCAGATATTTTTTCACAAGACAGAACACGTCATAAAGCCCATTACAAGTCTTAGCACATTTTTGACCAAATGTGTAGTTACTGCGCTTTGCCTTTGTAGGGCAGTATGCATATTCTCTAGCCATTGAGTGTACATTGGTTGTGCGCTCGTAACTACGGTGCATTGTGTGATCATATTTCTATATTCTTAATGCTCAATTTAATCAAACCGCATCATGAATGGTCCGAGTCCACTGCATTTTGAAGGGAAATTACTTAAATCACAGACATTCCCCAGTTTAATAACCTCACATGGAATAATAATTAACATTACTTACAAGTAGAATCATATTAAAATCTCAAAAAAAAAAGAAAAAAGCTATTCAACCATGTGGATGTAGTCAAAACTGCTTTTCTCATCTGGCAAGCCTGCAAACCATCCTGTTATATCCACTGCAGACACTGTTACGATGACAATGAGCCCTCATCATATTATCTCATCAGCTCATACACACGGTGTACAGAGACTTACGGGGAACACAGGAACCGAATTTGTCAGGGAACTCTGATATCAGGTCATCGTTTACTCGGTCCTTCATCGGACCCAAGATTATCACTGGCCGTGCGTAGTTCACTGTGAAAAGACCATACATGAAATCAATGACATTTTCCTAATAATAATTTGTGTTAAATCTCACAGGTTAATATTTATCTTACAGAAAATCATAAGCATTTTACCTTCCTGCTGACAGACTGGCTCATAAGAGAGCACATATTCCTCTTGACCACCTGAGAAATACACACACATACACACAGTTAAACCTAGAAAAAAATATCTCTGTACAATACACTGTTTGGTTTACGGTATCGTTTTAAGACAAACAAATCCAGCCAAGCAGATTAAGACACTTAAATATCAATGCAATGTTTTCGGCTCATGCATTATAGAGTGGTCCAGGTATGATGTTAATTCGCCGCTGGTTCCTTCGAGATTTTCCTATGGGTTTTTAATAATGAGTTTTTCCGACTAAACTGTGGAAAACATGACTTGAATAAACTTTGACGTTTTGTTCTACAACATACTTTACACACACCCAGGGCAAAAAGCTCAATTTTGAAGCAGTTACCTTCATTTTTATTAAGTAATTAGATAAGACTGCTTGAGGTGTGAGTGTGTGCAGTGTAAGTTGTAGAAAAAAACGTCAAAGAATCGTCAAGTTATGTTTACAACAGGCTTTATTTTACTTATAAAGTGAAAAAAGCCCATTATAAAACCACACAGGAACATCTCGAAGAAACCAGAGGCGAACTGGTTTCTGACGTCATACCTGCACCAGTCTGTTATTGAATGTGTGAAACTGCAACAAAAGCTATGCGAGATCCACTCGAGGCCGCTAGAGGTCCTCTATGCCACACAAATGAACAGTGTTAAGGCAATTGAGTTCTCCGTCATGGTTGATATGAGACTATCATAATGATTAAAGTGCAGCTCTTCCTTTGGATCTCAGCAGGCTTGCCTGTGAGCTACGAGTTAGAGGTAGATACGTGCTGTATATAACATTGTCCTTTAAAGTTAAGGGCAGAATTTGTCCAGTGGTCCAGTGCCATGCATGTGCTGTTCATTGCATCATACAGTAGTGTACTTAATATTATGAAATATTATGCATTTATTCCCCTTCCCACAAGAAAGCAATGTGAAATACTGTAGGTTAGTGCAGAATAAACAAGGCTGTTTTTGTTAGTTATTCACGTGATTTTACAGGACAAGCAGGGTTGTGTTGATACAATCAAATACTGATTATACTATTACAACTGGTCAGTACAGGTCCTGCATTGTACGACATAATTTCCCAGCAAAACAATTATTTATGAATTAATTGCTGTGATGAAGCTTAATTGCACTGTACTGTAGCCATTCGATTTCCATATCATCGCTAACTACACAAACGCTGAAGAAATGAAAACTTAACATTTACTAAAACATATCAGCATAAAATAAATTGCTACAAATTCGATACAGGTTCGATTTTTTTCAAATGTGTCTGAAATAAGTCTCTTATGCCACCAAGGATGCATTTATTTGATCACAAATACAGTAAAAACTGTAATATTGTGAAATATTATTACAATTTGAAATAAATGCTTCTTTTATTAATAATACATTAAACAAAATTTAATTTACTCCTGTGATGTCAAAGCTGAATTGTCAGCATCATTGAAACTGTGATTTTCCGTGCAGGATTTTAGATGAATAGAAAGATCAAAAGAACAGCATTTTTTTTTGTAACATTACAAATGTCTTTACTTTCCCAATTAAATGTAATGAACTATTACATAATTGAATACATCCTTACTAAATAAAGGAATTCGTTTTTTTCAAAAAAGAAAGAAAGAAAAAATCTCAAAGCTTTTGAACGGTGAAGTGGAAATAAGCTACATAGCATTTAGACTTATGTTTGAATTTATTTAATTTGCCACAATTTCATTGGCGATCCAATTACGATGCTGTGACGCATAGAACGGTGCCTCGAAGTGTCTGGTGTCATGCAGTCGCTGGTAATGCCCTGCTCTGATGCACAGTCTGCAGTGCTGATCACAGCGGTGTGTAATATCTTCAGAGTGGCTTTGATATAACACTGTGACTCTGACTGTCTCTGACAGAGAGAGGGCAAGGGCTGGGTAGTGATGGGGGTGCACTGTTGCTATGGAGACTGGCGGAGGGCTCACTGATTGATTTTGGTATTGTATCTGTGTGGCTTGTGGAACATTACCCAGCCTGCCTCACTGCAGTGCTGCTCTGGTGAAGGGGGTGGGTGATGGAAACTTGTGAGAAGCCCAGAATAACACTACTTGGCGATTTATTTATTTTTATATTGTATTATTAAACTGGATCTCCCATACACATTAGTTCACAGCAGAGAGAAAGAGAGAGAAGAAGAGTGTTAAATGTGAAAGGAAAGCAGACGAGGCCGACGGATGAAGGACACAATGGAAAGAAGAACTTACGGTAACTACTCTCACTATCACTGGCATTAGAGGTGACATGCTCTGAAATCATAACAGAGGGGAATGGATGATGAAAACCAAGAACAGGAACACATGATGATGCATGAGGTGACTTCACATAAGAGTGGAGGAGTACAGACACACACCACTGAGGGACACAGTACACCCTCTGAGAATCATCAATGCAACTGTGTCCCTCTCCAATTTAAAGACCACATGAAATCAAAACTTTAGACCACGTTTGATAGTTTTGAGGTTGTGTGCTAATATACTCTTAAAAGTTGACAACGTTAACTAGCGCAGGGGTCTACAAGCTTTGTAGAAAAGTTACATGCTTAAATTACACGCTAGTTAAAAATACAGAGTTTGACATTATTACGGTTTCATTCTGCTTTCTAAATACAGGTCAGAAATCATAAGATTAATCACAATTTTTGTTTTTATTACCAGCCATAGTTTCATGTTTCTTATCAGGTTTATTATACATCTCAAACTAATGTTAGCTTAAAATAGCCTATAAATTTGAAAATAAAAATAGAGAAAAATAGTAAACAAGTTAATCCTTCCTAGCAGCAAATATTAATCTAAACGACAGAAAAAGGGTATTAAGCACACGCTCACGCAACGTTTGTCTATAAATGTCTTAAACATTTAAAATATGTACTACCCATTTTGCATACACAGGCACATTTAAAGTTTTAGGCTGTGGGCTGAGAATTGATTTCCTTTCTGAAGATGTCTTTGTCCATATTAGTGTGGCTTTATTGAGTTTTAAACTAAAAGCTACTGGATGACACCCAACGTCCTGATTCAAAACAAAATCTGTCAACGGGGTCAATCTTCAATTGCAGTGGCAAGTTACCCCTACCCTTGCAACAGTTAAAATAAACATTAAAAAACAATAAATCGTTAAATGTTTGCATCTTTATATTGTGTAGAGGGGTAACAATTTGTGTACTGTTTTAGCATGTTTAAACTGGTACATATTTAATAGAGTTTGAGAAATTTTATGTGCAACCAACGAAATCAGCATGTTCCCGCCATAAAGACATATCCTGGGATGCAATTGAAAAAATATAACATTTTTAGAACAAATAAAATAGTTATATTGAGATTTCTTAATTTACCAGGAACAATTTAATTAAATTGTTTTAAAAAAGCAAACATTTGGTTACATTTTTTCATAAAAAAATCATAGAATTTGCAGTTACACTTTACAATAAAGTCTCATTTGTTAACATCAGTTAATGTATTAACTAACATAAACTAACAATGAGCAAAACATTTAATACTGTATTCATTTATCTTTGTTAATGTTACATAATTAAAATGCAGCCTGACTTTGTTTGTTAATGTAAACTCAGTGCATTAACTAATGATAACATACATTTGATTTTAGTAATCTATTAGTCATTAACTAAGATTACAAAATGCTGTAGAAGTTCAGTTTGTAAAGTGTTACAGAATTTGCTTTAGGACATTCATTATCATATAATTGTTTCACTCTTATCAGGTATGGCTGAAAATCAGCATCTTTCTGACAGCGTAGACCTTGTTCTAAGTCTATGATGTTATATTACCTCTGTAGTGTTACTTCAAAAATATATATTTGAACTTTCTTTCATAGCCATTTATAATTTAAAGTTTTGAGACCTTAAAGTGATAAAGGCACCAAATATCAGGGTTCTGTCAATAGTTTATTTCTAGGTTTTATGACAGAGCTCTGGACACTAAAGATGGTGTCTCAAAGTTGTGGCTGGTTGTCAGTTTGTGTGTAAATGCACATTTTTGATCAATTTTTTTCCACTTATGTCATTTTTAGCGAGAAATCACTATTGTAGTCTTTAAATATTCATTTAGTTTTCACCGAAGCTCGCTCTATTTTGCTGTAGATCATTAAACTGTGAAGCTGCCTCAGAAGTCTGTCCCAAATCAGTTTCGTGAGGTACCTTCATGTGGAAACGCTGCCTACAAAGTCATTGGCTAATGGGCAGCGGGGCAACAAGTCAGCTGCCTAAGTTTTTGGATGCAGCCCTATTCTCCTTGTTGTGTTTGCAGTCAAGTCAAATCTAGGTCTTTTTTTTTAATAATTAATAAAGCCCATTGCTTCTAGCATCTTGAATCCTAGCCTCATCCCTTCACCCAAACTAAACACCATTTTAAATTTGCATATTCCAACTCATTTTAGAAAAAACAGAAATTTACTTCAAATACTGGTAATACCACAGACATAAATGTTTGTGGCACCAGTATTTGATTTGAATTTCTAAAAAATAAAAAAAAAATCAGTAAGCTTTCATTTTACTAGACATATTATATTAAACAACTTTTAAATACGTAGCAATGCATTTTATTATTTAAAAACAAAACATGATTTTTACAAATGTTGTGTGCCACCGCAATTGAATGACTCAACACAGAAAAGAAAACCGAACCACACCCGCATTAAATCTGATTAAAAAGAAAAATGACCGATTTTCTCATGTAACACAAGCAACCAAACTAACTAACATAAGACATTATGAGTTGATGTGTTTAAAAAAATAGACACGCAGCCCAACAACATGGTAATAATTAATAGAAAGCAAGCTGAGAATGTGACTCTGTCATGTGAACAATACAAAACTTATGCCAACATCATGTGAACGACCTGCCCATAAAGGCTTTTTTGAACATATGCACATAATTGTGGTCCTCTTACCAGCATGAAAAATAAAACTCTTGCTCAAATTGCGAATAGATTATACACAGAAATGCTTCCTTAATGACTGAAGCTGTCAATCACTTCATTTGCAGCGCACAAACGCTGTGCTGAACACTGCAAATTGTGTTTTAATTAGAAACCTTTGACATTCATTACTCTTTAAACTACAGCGTGTGATAAGCACGGGCCTGTTTGATAGCAGCTGCCAACCAGTGGGTACCGCGCGAGACGAAATAATCTTGTCTATTGGACCCACATTCCACCCGTGCCAAACGATTCACGACCAGCACCGCAGATGACCACGTAAATGTTATTTCCACCCGTTAGATTAGCAGTTCACCCGTTCTCGCGCCCACGTGCTGGACTAGTGCTTAGATATAAAGTGTGTGATGGCAAATACAAATCAGATCATTTTTCACAATAGAACATCATGAGAAAATAAAATGTGCAGATACTGAATGAGGGGAGATCCCATAGAGAACGGTGAGAAAGAGACCTTTTCACCTCCACCATCAGTAACAGAAAGAGAAAACAGTTTGATTCTAGTAGTTTAAGTGTGTCTGGAGAAGCACTTGAACTCTGGGACAAACTATAGGTGCCCTTCGAGAGGAAGATCAGCATGAATTATGAGAGTGAAGAATGAGAGATGCGAGAGGAAGAGAGATCTGGTCCAGAGGTGACCAAGTGGGCTTCTACATGGGGAACTTACTCAGGCCTTTGGATAGCATGTCATCTGGGTTGTCCTGTGGAGCGGTCAGGAAGGGAGCAACGAGAGAGACAACAACCACAAGAGTACATGGGTTACTGAGACACTCCAAGGCCTGGTCCAGTCACTGGACACAGCAGGCACCGTGCGTTCTCTGTCCACGGGTGTTGCTGCTGTGTCCAGTGGAGCAGTGCCCACCTCTGTCCTTCATGACCTGCTGCCCTATTCTCACCCAACATTGCGCTGTCTGTACTTACGGTCCACATCGTCCATTTCCGGCTCACTCGCCTCCTTGTTCTTGTAGAAGGTGAACTTGCGGGAAAAGAGGTTCTTTTTACGCTTGTCATTGAGGGACTGCTGAGGAAGAGAAGGAAGGGGAGGGCAAAAGAAAAGAAGGGAGGGAAAGAGGGCTGTCTAATGTTCATATGGAAAAAATAAAAGATGACTGTTTTGCTCTTGGCTTTGTGGACCTCTGATGACTTGATCAAAGTGATTCAAGATACATTTGACGATCAATTTCTCATAGATAGGTGTTTACTCAATTAATGGAGGACGTCACAAAGTAAGAATTGTACATGAAATGCATGATGAATTGAAGTGGACAAATGAATGGATTTTGAGTCGAGGACTCAAAAAAAGCTAGCAGCAGGAAATCTCGAAGCGTTCAGATTTGCATGCAGAGGGTAAAAAGCACGTGAAGGCCTATAACTGCTTTGGTTGTGGCCACAAGCCACAAAACAAAGCAAGTTGGGCTGATTTATTGGTCAAAATATAGTAAGAAATCCTTTGCTGTGAACAGAGTCTGAATGTGAAACTATTTAAAGGAGTCATGAACTGGCTTTTTAAATTTTATTATATTGTTGTCTGAGGTCAACTTATGACTTGGTTTTTGCATTCAAAAACATCAAAATGAATAAGTAATAGGCTATTTTGTACCCTAGTTTTGAGCCTAGCTGAAAAACGCTCTGTTTTTATGTGCGTCTCGCACTGAAGACTTGGAAGTAAACGCCCACTGCTGTGAGTGCATAACAGTTTTGCATTTTATAATGAGTTTCAACTCACCCGTCGATGCACTTGGGGGAAATTGTTTTGAAAACGTCCAATGTTGTAAAATGGCAACCGGAATGATTCGCCCATACATGTTCGACCCAGAGTCTGTGTGTTGCACAATTCCAGTCAGATCCAATATAGACGGCACAGCACCATTCTTTACTCTAAATCGTTCTGCAAATCCCGTCTTGTTTACAAAACAATCCTCAGTGAAATAAAGCGAACAGACGGACAATGTTTTACCTCATCAGCTTGAACGTCATTAAAAATAAAATTTATCCATGCAGTCCTATTGGAATCCAGAGGAAGCTTATGCAGCGACTGTCTTCTTCCACAACCAGGCACTGCACAATATTCTGTATTGCTCGGTAGCTCGATCCGGTTTGTCATCACGAGGTAGGCATCTATGTTATTTAGCTATGCGTGAATGCGCGAATCGGTGGGCGGGGCTAAACCGGCCGCGTTGAAGTAGGCGTTGATCTTCTTCTGCGGGGGTGGTGTTTTATCCTCTTTGACGTCATAGTTCCCCACTTTTAAAAATGAGTCGTTTGCTGGGGCTAGTGACAATAAAAGCTTTTATTGGACTAACAAAGACGTTTTCAGTTCTGAAACTTACAGGATATTCTTATAATATGATGACTTCTTAGATGTCAAAAGCTCAAGGAAAATTTGATTTCTCAGTTCATCACCCCTTTAAGTAATAGTAACTACATGGCTCTGTTCTTCGGCACCAGGACTAATGGTGCATTTCTATTCTTACGCAGTGTCAGTTATAAGCCTGGTTGTTTGCACTGCAACACTGTGAGTTACTGGAGAGCATAGCATGGTAGGCAGAAGGAGAAGAGTGTGAGGATGAAGGACAGGAGAGGAGGAGGTGTGGCATACAGAAGGACGAGCAGTCCGACATCAATGGCAAGCGTATTTGTCCTTCGTTTTCCTATCATGCATGTTTTGTCGGCTGTTAGATAATCTGGTGTTTTGACTTCTATGCCTCATAAATGAGTTATAGATGTATTACAGTATTGTTATATGTGTTATATATAACATATGGCCGTTTTTGGGCCTGCAACACTTGCAGCTATGCATGCTGTTAATTTAGACCGGACCATTCATATGGCAGACTGATTAGTAAACGTCATCCAGAATCTTACATTCCACTGAATACACTGACTGAGCATTATTAAATGTGAGTTAATATAAAATGGTCAAACTTTCACAGAGGTAGGAACATTATCCAAACATAATTTGTAAAGTCATTTAAATTGCATTTCAATGCCATTCTAGATACACAATGTAAGCAACAAAGACATTTTGTTCTAATCCCAAGTGAGTTGCCTACTTTTAGAAATCATAATCCTGAGGTTGTTCCATAAGGAAGGAAACAACATTGTGTTGCTTTCTAAGATACCTTATTTTGGCCACTTACTAATGTAATTAATCCAATTTTTGGGGTAGGTCAGCATTAAATAGCATTAAATTTAACAAAATATATTCTTTTCATCAAATAAAATAAGAATCATAATATATTATGCAGCACACCTGTTCAATATTTATTGAACATTGTAAGCAGCGTATCTGTTTTCTACATTGATAATAAGAAACGTTTCTCAGCATAGAATCATGTGACATTGAATACTGGAGTAATTCGTAGCTTTGTCAGTACAGGACTAAATAACATTACAAAAAACCCATCAGAATAGAAAAAAAGTTATTTTAATTTGTAATAATATTTCACAGTATTACAGTTTATATTGCATTTTCAAAAACGACCCCAGACTTTTGAACAGTATTGTCTGGTTTGCAGAGAATACAATCCCCTCAAAATTTATTCAAGATTGCAGACAAGTTGAGCGAAATGTTGATTAACAGAAAAGTACAAAAAATTTTTTACACAACTTGACCCAACAACTTTGACCCAAATTTACCCAATATTTAAGTGCGCTAGGTATTTTTTTTCTTTATTACATTATTGTCAATTTATCTTAGAAAATGAACAACAAAATTTAAGTGTCAAGTCTTTTGTTATTTATGGAAAATAATGGGATAAGTGTTGTAAATCAAGTCATGAAGTTCAAGTTCAGTAAGTAGTGGTCTTAGAAGTCAAAGCAACTCACTAGGTTTTAGAACATAACATTGTTCTTATCTTAGTAGGTACTGTATGCAAGTGTGAAACGGTTCACTCACCCCTTTTTCTCGTGACTTGGAGTTAAACTTAACTGTCTTTAACCTGGCTCTCTCCTTCTTCTCCACTCTATAGAGAAAACACAAGGATCTCAGATAACAATAGCACTTTAAATCCAGGTTACACTGCATTCTTCACAGCATCAAAGCAATTAACTGTTTTATGCAAATCCACATGAATGTTTTCAGTCGGCACAAGCAACGGTTTCACATGATGCGGTGTTAAAGGGATACTCCACTTTTTTTTGGAAATAGGCTCATTTTACAACTCCCCCAGAGTTAAACAGTTGAGTTTTACCATTTTCGAATCCATTCAGCCAATTTTCTGATATTTAGAAGAATATCAGTAAACCAGACAGTTTCTGGTCTCATTGACTACCATAGTATATTTTTTTCCTACTCTTGAAGTCAATGAGACCAGAAACTGTCTGGTTACTGATATTCTTCTAAATATCAGAAAATCGGCTGAATGGATTCAAAAACGGTAAAACTCAACTGTTCAACTGTTTAAAATGAGCCTATTTCCAAAAAAAAAGTGGAGTATCCCTTTAATCAGCATGGTCAAGAATAACTTAAAGAGGTTGCCAATGTTTACTAGACTGTGGACTAGCTTTGACTCTCTGAACAGTGAGTTTTTCTAGCTTGCACCATTGAACGGGCCATTCATGTGGATTTGGATCTCGCTCAGGACGCCGTCAGTGGAGGCCTGACTAACGTCTCCAAAGAGCTGACGGCTCACATCTCATTTTCTGCATGAGTGACACTTGTCTGTTCAGTTACCAGTCTGCCATAAGCAATTTCTGTTTTTGTTTTCTTAGAGAAGTAATTATCCAGCGTATTGGGACCCTTAGCCGTGTTGTCCGATCATTTAGTTTTCCCTAATGGTCGTACTAACGATGATAACTGAAAAGTAACCTATTGCTTATTTTGTTCTTCCGCCCCCTATAAACACGGAGATGTACATATAAATACATATTTAGTAGACTCAATCAAGTAGACTCTTGATTTAAAGATTAAAAACATCCCAAGTATGATGTTCAATCTCCATTCCTGATTTAGAAATTATGCTCCCCTATGGTTTTCTGTCATCTCTGGGCGTGTTTATATGTAAATTGTGTAGATAGATTGAAAGATCTGAAAAAGTCCTACATACATTTACCCACCCATAGACACTCCCCTCGAAGAAATCAGGACAGAAGTGGTTGAAAGTGGACAAAAGAGACTGATTAAAACACCAGGAGTAAACAACAAGAATGTTTTTCCCTCGTCTACTTGTGATCCGATCAGCCAAAACACATCTTAATACCGGGTGTGAACAGGACATGCACTTTAGGCTACAGAAGTTATCAGCTAAGCACTCAGGTGCTGGAGGACCTGTGATTGTGATGTTATTTGGTACAAATACAAAGTTTACAAAGTAAACCTTAACAATTTATTTTTTATTTTTTTTTTCATTTTCTTAAGCTTCAATCTCTCACCTTCTCTTGCTGGGGATAACGCCCATTTCCTCCACCTCTCCTTGAGGAGTGACCTGCCGTGCCTGCCACCACTCATCATCTGAAGCGTTCACCACGTGCAGGATGTCCCCAAAACTGAAGTTCAGGCCCTGGCTAGGCAGCCCTGAATCCTTAGTTTTATCATAATCAAACAGTGCCCTGCAGAAAACAGTCGAAATAAGACCACAGGAAAAACACAGACTAGATACTTGATGCATTATCTGAGTGCATGTGGTGAAGTCTGACAAGAAGCTTTAAAAATTGCTGGCCCATTTAAATCAGGAGTGTCAAACTCAGCTCCTGGTGGGCCCCAGTCCAACTGAGTTCACTTACAACCCTGCTTCAACACAAGTAGTTTATAAATAAGCCAGAATGACTTGATTATCTGGAACAAGGGCGTTTAATTGGGGTTGAAACTAAACTCTGCAAGGCTGTGACCCTTCAGCAGTTTGACAACCTGACTTACAATGAATGTGTGTGAACTGTAAACATTTCAAATCAACTGTGAAATGTATTAAAAACACTTCATTTAGGGACTGTTCACACAAGGACGATAACTATAACAACAAGAATGAAGATGTAGTTCTATTAAAATGTTCTAAATATAAAATAGCGATAGAGGCACAGAGGAACGATGTCAATGGAATCACTTTCAGGGCGATTTATTTTCCTGCTGGTGAACGATAAAAAAATATTGACAGCCAATCAGAATCCATCCTGCTTTAAAGAGCTTGAGCGTTTAAAGTGGCAGATAACAAAACTGCAACATGCGCTTAGAATAAACAGAACATTATTGTCCTTTGGTATGGACGCTAATATAGTTGTCATTACAGCTATCGTTCTAAGTGTAAACGGGCCTTTAAAGTTGGTATGAAACAGAAATTGGGGCCTTTTTCCCCCTAGCTCCAAGCTCCAGTGACGAATATCTGAGTGAAAGTGCTCCTTGAATGAGAAAAAAATGTAGGGCGGCACTTGATATCCATCAGGACTTGATTCGCTGTTGTTAGCGATCTCATGTAAGTGACAGGTTGCTAGAGGAGATGTTTTATTGCCCTTGTGCGGTGCTCAAGTCATCAGAGAAGAGATGTCATTGCGAGATGATGATAATAATGATGTGCACGAATAAATTATTTATAATAACTGCAATATTACATATAAAAATAAGAATTGTCAATTTTAATTTCATGGTGACTTTACATGCTGGTGACCAGTCCCTTGTAACATATTGGTGTATATTTGTCCAGTACCTGACGTATAGTGATCTCTTCTGATTGGTCCTCAGGGATCCTGAGCCTGAACTGATGCTACTGTTCATCATCTGCTCTCTTAGGTCATGGATCTTGGCTTCAAATCGGCTGTACTCTAAAAACACAAGGCCACAAAACGTCAAAACTGTCCATCTCCCAGAATGCTGCTGTTGAATGCAGTCATGAGACATTTTTGTGTGTGTGTGTAATAGACTTCACAGAAGGATATTTGTGTATAAAAAAATTGTTTTCAACAAAACACATGATTTATACCAATATACACGGGTGGTGTTTACATGATACCATTTTATGGCAAATACATATCTAATCTAATCAAATCTCTGGGTTTTTAAAAAGGGACACTAGTCAGTTAAAAGCACATCTTCTGCAAAATTGTTCATCAAGGGGAATGCAGGAAAGAGCATTACAAATTTACTGGCATTGTTAACAGTATAATAATAGTCTGTAGGAAGAGCTGTACGGTAAGCCTTGGATGATTCAATATCCAAATCTAATTTTTGCGAGTTCTACTTCAGACCCTGACCGGACTTAATGACTCAAATGAGTCAAATTGATGGCTATAAAACTGGAGTATTGGTTTATTGGCTTTTTACTCCTTGCAACAACACAGCTAAGAGACTCCGGCTGATCAGTGATTGATTTCTGGTTTGTTTTTAATGGGTGATCAAAATGATTGACATGGTACTGTCTTACATCGAGAAGGACTCACCCTCTGGTCTATACTGGGCAACGATGGTAACGGTTTGTCCGGCGTTCTTCAGGGTTGCTGCAGCCTGTTCATGAGTGGCACTGCGTAGGTCTATTCCATTCACCTAAGAAAGGGACAGCCGTTTTTACGTCTATACGCCAAGCAGTGTGACAGTGGTCTGCAGACTGTATTTATTATGTATGATAACTATTATCTATTCTATTCAGCTCAGTATGTCTGCTGAATACCGTAAGAAATACAGTGGCCACTGAAATACTCACAGACACCAGGCGGTCTCCTTTCTTCAGCTCTCCACACAGGTCTGCAGGGCCTCCTGCCAGGATGAAGGAAATAAATATGCCCTCTCCATCCTCTCCACCCACTATGTTGAAGCCAAGCCCTGTAGAGCCTCGATGCAGCACCACCTTCCTGGGTTCCCTGCATGACCAAAAAACAACACAACATATGTCCTTATAGACTGACATACAATACTAAACTTACACACTCATAGCATTGTACATCAAATTGTTCATTAAGTCCTAAAGAAACAGCTGGCAAAAAATCCTTATAGTTTCCAGGATCAAAAAAATTATGTGCCGTGTTCCTTGTATTGTACGTGTTGTATTTTAACGCCGGTCTTCTGACTTTGAAATAGACTATTCAGGTGAAACACAGCCACAAAAGTCAATACTGCCCATCTCCCAGAACACTTCTAACTACACATTTAGTTAATATATCAAACAGTTCTATCTCCAAAAACATGGTATTTCAGCCTTTGTTTTTTTTTTTAAGTGCTGGGACACTAATTTGTGCATTCATAATTTGATAATTTGTGTGTATGAAACTGTAAACTACATCTCTTCTTTTTCTGTCTTTTCAAAGAGTTTGCAAGATATTTAGATAGCGTACAAATGGAAGTGGTGCAAAACAACCACTGACTCTGAACAAATGGGGAAAAAAAAAAAAAATCAGAATCAGTACATTCAAAATCCCTATAAATGCAATGAATCCGCAACATCTACTACTGTATACACGAGTCTGTTGCAACTAAAAGCACATCTTATCAAAAATTGTTTGTCAAGGGGAAAGCAGGAATTCTGTCATTTTTGGATGATGCATGCAAGAATCTCAGAGAAAGATGTGATAAACTATCAACAAAACACCTTTTATATGGAGCAAACAACATATAATAATGTACAAGAATCATATTTCTGCTTTTAAGTGAATATAATTGCCTTGAATATATTGCTCCTGTATGTCAATAGTGGAGTGTCAAAATGAAAATATTTTCTGTGGTAATCGATATTATGCCACAATAAACGTTCCTTTAAGAGTGCAGATCAGTGTATATAACTGTCCTCTTGGAGGCACTGCTGGTCTACTACTGCACACAGCCTTGTTCTACTACACCCTCAAAAACATCCCTGTGGCTATCCTACAATACTGATACTGTAGTGAAACACCATTTGATCACATCAGCTTTTGCCAATTAAATAGAAGATTCCTCTAAAAAACAAAACTGAACACAATGACATCTAGAATGCTCTTTTCAGGCTACTTTGTACAGTATGCTTTATTATTGTGCCCAAATTCAAACCCCCCACCCCGTGCACCTACATGGTCAGATTAATAGAATCGTTTGTTCTGTTGGATTACGACAATCTTGTTTATTCATTTTCTGGCAAGCTGGTTAAGAGGCTTGATGATGCGCTGCGGTTTTTATGAAAATGAACCAACACGTGATGAGCTAAATTTGGAGCTTATTAAATCGCTAAATCGGCACAGACGTGTCATTTCAGGTCGGATTTCTCTAAACGTCTGCTGTTGCATCTGGATAAATGTTTTAACCACACTCTTTTTGCATCCAGTTTGATTTTTGATTGTGTGGGGGGAATTCTAAAATCAAAATGTGTTTAACCCTGTTAAATCAATACAAAAAAAGGGAACTGCAATCTGCCCTCACATTTGACTCCCTCCCTTAGTGAAGCACTGCAGCGACCTGAGCAAAAGTAAATAGCGATTCGATATGCCAGTGAACTCTTATTGAAGTTCATGACATCATCCTGAACATGACAGGTGAGCATCAGAGCACTGACCTGCTCAGGCAACACTTTATACTAATAATCATGAACAGCTTGAAGCTTCCCATTTGTTGAACTCACAAACAATAAGCTTATAAGAACAGGATTAATCTGGTATTCAACTGGTGATGGCGCCATCGGTGTAGTCAGATAAATTAATATGAGCTGGCCCTTTTAATGAATCACTGAAGACGACTCAAAACCTACTCTTTCATGAAGTATTTATGAGTATATCATTTTAAAATAACTTGACGCATTACGTTGTTATAACTTATCCGTTACGGTAATTTCTATCATCACTGTAAAGCTGCTTTGAAACAATCCATACTGTTAAAAGCGCTTAATAAACGAAGGTGATTTGACTTATATTTTGTGTTTGTTATCTGTTAAATAGAGTATTTTATTGTTGCTACTTTTAAAAGTTTTACCAAGGTACCTCTATAATTTAAAGCATTAGAAGACAGGAAATGTCTCTTAAATGAAAGCAAAATCAGAATTCAATGAGGAAATATGTATTGATACCCAGCCCTAGCAAGGCCTATGATTAGTTTTGTGTAATAAAAACATTATTTAAACTTTAATGTGTAAAACATTGGTCTATACATCGTGTCTCATTGTTGCATTGTGGCAAAATAGTCTGTGCATGAGGATCATAGTAGGTTTATGTAGCCAATTTTGAGGCAATACCTGGAAACATCATCTTCCCCCGCTGTGGTCTTTAGGGTCGGGGAGTAGCGTCCAGAATGCACTGGGGGCATTGGCTGGCTCATATAGCTTGGAGGGCTGATATGGTTTTCCATGTGTTGGGAATAGGCTGGGAAAGAGAAAAACAAGATCAACATACCACCGAAACAAGTCTATAAAGTTTTCATCTGAATTCCCCAAGAAGCTTGCACCAATCATTTCCAGGATCTCAAAGAACTTTGCATAATCCTCCAAAATTGCACAACTATGCTCTTCCGCAGTTTGCATACCTAAGCTAAACAGACAGACGTTGACAGTAAATGATACCTTGGCCTGAGCTTTTAACACCAGGGCCTCCACTGCGGCTCTGCTTACATGGCCATCCATGTGGGTGAAAAAGACCTGGAGGTCAGGGTGAAACTGAGCCTAAACTATCCTTATCTCACCTGTCTTTGTCTCTCTGTAAATGTCTCATTTGAAACAGACAGTTGGCTGAGCTCATGACAAAAGGTTGCCTGGGTATCGGTGCATCCTCATATAACCTCTGTTGATCGGAAACAAGTGTGATCCGTACTTGCATAATGACAGAATGATGGTAAATGGGATGAGGGAAGGAAATAGATAAAATAGATGATACATCAACCAAGACGAGTAAATTAATAATTTTCCCAACATCGCTAATAATGTCATCAACAGTTACAGTGGTAATGTCACTAATGTGGAATGCATGCTTAAACATGATGCATTCGTTGTAGTGGTGAAAGGCAGGGTAAAAAATCTCCCATCTTTGACCATTCAAAGGTCCCGTGATGAGATGTACACCACTTTAGTGGGATGAGACCAGATATGTGCTCTCAGAGTCTGAGATTCAAGACCACAATGTACTTAGAAAGAAACATTTTACTACACTCATTCACTACATTTTATTCATTTATGCGTCTATCCAGGTCTCATTCTACTGTTTGTCCTGTGATATGAGCTCTCTGCTGGTTGTGAGATGTATATTTGGGCCCATTTGGCAGGGAGCAGCAGTAGCTTTTTTTCTACAGTACTGCAACTATGGCATATAATAGAACGAGAGGTTTAGCAGCAGAAACCTCGCTTTACCCTCAGGCAGAGCAGAGCAGAACAGAATGGCACGATTAAAAAAAAGCCCAACAGATGGTAAAATGCATGCTTTATGGCTCTCCATGGGGACAAAAATATAATCTACTAACACAAGGGCTCCCCCTCTGCAACACACTAACCAAATAAAGCAGATCAGTGTGCCCAAAAACCACACCCAAAACAGAAAAGCGCTTGCACACCATCTACAAGCTATAAACAGCGTTATTACCATTCTGAGTCAGGCTGCTAAATGATTGTGCACACTCAATAGAATTATTTCTCATTCATTAACTCAAGACTCAGATTGGCTCTCTGAGGCCAGTGTGCCATCGTTCCACATGCTGCCCTCAATGCATTAGGATATTGCTGCTTGGATTAGCAATACAGACTTGACCATGTGATCCCAGCCATGATTGAATTTGCTATTTGTCTTTCAAGCCAAGCAGAGCAAAGCATCATTGTCTGCAGGCTCCACTATTATGTATGGATGGGTCTCAGAGATGGTGTGAGTCTTTCTGTAGCTGTATTAATGCTAGCTACAGTATCTTCCAGCTAATCATCTACCGGTTAAGAAACTGACTGATTTGGAATGTGCTACATAGGCAGAAACTCTTTTTAACACTTTTCGGCACTGAATGAAACACTGAATTTATGTAATTCATGCTATGGTTGCCTCTTCAAAGGATGCAGGTAATATTGTTGTGATGCAATGGTAGTAGAATAAACAGACAAAAATAGACAGTGGGGATGTGGTTCTAACCAATGGTTGTTGCTTGGATGGAGACAAATCTGAATGTAAGCTTTCAGTCCATTGTAAGAAAGGGGCAGGGTTTAAGCGGACTGAAATATCAGAGAAATTCAGTATACATCACCAGTTGAATTGACATTCTGATTTAAAAGGATTGCCATCAACAATCAACCATTTATTCTTCCATGTGTTATGAAGGCACCAATATACCTCGGCTGCAGTATTCTGCATGTGATCCTTCTAATTAGGGTCAGGGACCTTTTCTCTTCTAGTGGTTTTGAACAGATTTCTAGACTTCATCTTTAATAGGTCGCAAATTGTGACTGATATGGGGGTGGTTTTGTCTAATTGTCCTTTACACAAGGGGGATCAGTGCAAATGAGCAGAGTTGTGCAAGCATTGACATTGAGAATGTAGTCATCCTTCATCGTATTAGGGTACATGGCAAGCATCCTTTTTAAGGATTAAAAACGAGTGTGTCTAAAGAGAGTTGTGTGGCACATCAGAAGAGGTAGAGTGATCAAGGGCTTTTTATGACGAAAGCGTGTCTGATTGGATGGTGTGATGTGTCTGTATGAGTCTGGGGTCTACAGCCGTCGCAGGGCTTAGCAGTGGAGAATAAGGGTGGTTGATTATGTAAATGCACTGTGGGCACCCATGGGGTGGGTACAATAACTTTGAGGTAACTTTCATTCAACAGACTTTAGCTTACTGGAAAGTTATTCTGGCCATCTTCAAAAGTCAAGATATTATAGGTCAAAAGCTGTAGCTGTAGTGCTTTGAAGCTACAGCACAAAGCTAAAGTTTCAGATGACTTGCGTCAGGCTCGCATCTCTCAAAACAAGCAGCTTGTGGTGCTTTGACATCCACATGAACAGCACTGCAGATGAGGATTGTTAACACAACTGCCATTCCCATGCTCCATCAGCACAGTTGTTTAATTGTCATGTCTATGAACACATGCGTCAGACGGACATCTTTGACTTGCCACCTCTTGCAGAGACATTAAGATAAAAATATTTGGAGTAAGAATAAGCTTCTTGAGCATTGAGTTTATGTTTGCAACAGATGTGTCAAATAACTTCATGTATCTAGATACACAGATACCCCTTTTCCACCAAAGCAGAGCTGGTGCTGGTTCGGAGCCAGAGCCTAGTTTCAAATCGTCACCAGCTCCGAACCAGTAAAAGTGGTTCTTAAGCAGCACCAAATTATTGCTGGTCTAGAAAAAAGAACCGCTTACGTCAGTGGCTGGGGGCGGGGTTACCGTAACCAACAAGACGAACAGAAACTTGTGACTGCCATTTTTTAAATAGCAGCTAATCATGCTAATAGCAGCTTGATTGTAATCTCTGTTAATGCAAGATACGGTGAGCTGCACAGACGTGCAGTATTCGCCGTGTTTGGATACTGATGTAGGTTTGCAAAGCCATGAGCATAAATAGTAACGCAACAACCGCCATTGTTGATGGAAGGCTTGTTCGAGATGCTTCGGAGCAGCGTGGACTGATCGGAGCTGCGGGAGTGTTTGGAGAGTTTACGACTCCTGCTGCATTTGAATCGAATCTTTTTATGTTTTTTCGAATCGCTCTCGCAGTTTGAGATTCACGGTGCCGAGCCATCTCGAACAAGCCATGTGTTTGTGTGTGCTCTGCTAGCGTTACTGGGCAACATGAGATGTATACAGTGACGTAAGATCTGGCTCTGTGATGGCTCTCTAGCCTGTGGAAAGGCAAACCGGTTCAAGCTCGTCAGTAGAACCAACTCCGAACCAGCACAAGCTCTAGCTCTGAACCAACACCTGGTTCTTGTTGGTGGAAAAGGGGCTAGAGGCTACAGACATACATGCTGATGCATCAATCGTTGTCCCAGTTTTGTACAGTAATTCCAACTGCAAATGGTGTCAAAGTTGAAACGGCTTAAAGGGGTCATGAACTGGCTTTTTAAATTGTATTATATTGTTGTTTGAGGTCAACTTATGACGTTCGTTTGGTTTTTGAATTCAAAAACAACAAAATGAATAAGTAATAGGCTATTTTGTACCCAAGTTGTGAGCCTGGCTGAAAAACGATCGGTTTTTATGTGCATCTCGCACTGAAGACTTGGAAGTAAACACCCACTGCTGCGAGTGGAGAGCAGTTTTGCATATTATAATGAGTTTAACTCATCCGTCGGTGTACGTGGGGGGAAACGTCCAATGTTATAAGATGGCAACCGGATTAGCCCATACATGTTCGACACAGAGTCCATGTGTTGCACAATTCCTGTCAGACGGCACAGCACCGTTCTTTACTCTTAATCGGTCTGCAAATCCAGTCTTGTTTACAAAACAATCCTCAGTGAAATGAAGCGAACAGACGGACAATGTTTTACCTCATCAGCTGGAACATCATTAAAAATAAAGTTTATCCATGCAGTCCTATTGGAATCCACAGGAAGCTTATGCAGCGTCTTGTCTTCCAAACCAGGCACTGCACAATATTCTGTATTACTCGGTAGCTCGATCCGGTTTGTCATCACAAGGTAGGCATGTATGTAACTTAGCTATGCGTGTAATGCGTGAATCAGTGGGCGGGGCTAAACCGGACGTGTTGAAGCAGGCGTTGATCTTCATCTGCGGAGGTGGTGTTTTATCGTCTTTGACGTCATAGTTCCCCACTTTTGAAAACGAGTCGTTTGCTGAGGCTGGTGTCAATAAAAGCTTTTATTGGACTAACAAGGACGTTTTCAGTTCTGAAACTTACAGGATATTCTTATAATATGATGACGTCTTAGATGTCAAAAGTGCAAGGAAAATTTGATTTCTCAGTTCATCACCCCTTTAACAATGCTTGAAGGTACCGAAGGTAACACTAGCTTGACGTATTGCAACCGGGGAACAATGACATGTATCATATTTTAAAAGCCTTAAGGACATGTTCATCTAATAACATTCGTTACATTTATATAGCGCTTTTCTGGGTACTCAAAGGGTACACCACATTGAAGAGGGAATGTCCTCAACCACCACCAATGTGCAGCATCCACCTGGACGATGCGACGGCAGCCATATTGCGCCAGAGCGCCCGCCACACACCAGCTTACTGGTGGAGAGGAGACAATGATGAAGCCAATCAGTATATGGGGATGATTAGGAGGCCATGATGGACAGAGGCCAAGGAGCAAATTTGGCCAGGATGCCGGGATTACAATCCTATTCTTTTTCGAAGAACAACCTGGGATTTTTAATGACCTCAGGACCTCTCTTTGGGTGCTCTTTGACAGTAGGACGGTGCTCTTTGACAGTACAGTGTCCCCGTCACTATATTGGGGCGCTGGGTCCCACACAGACCACAGGGTGAGCGCCCCCTGCTGGCCTCAGTAACACCTCTACCAGCAGGAACCTGGTTTTCTCAGGAGGTCTCCCATCCAGGTACTAACCAGGTACTAGCCCTGCTCAGCTTCAGTGGGCAACCAGTCTTGGGCTACAGGGAGATATGGCTGCGGGATAACCCGGGTTTTCCATCTAACCATCTGTGTTCACCCGGGTTTTCCATCAAAAGAGACAAATCATGTTGACTGTAGGGGATGGGTAACAGAACCAGAAAACAACACAATGCTGAATAAAGTTGTTGTTTTTGCTATGTTTGGACCAAAAGGTATTTTCGATGATTCAAAAAATTCGAACTAACCCACTCAAGTCACATGGACTACTTTGATGATGTCTGTATTGCCTTTATGGACATGGACAGAATAAGGTACATACATTTTCAATGGAGGAACAGAAAGCTCGCCGACCAAATCTAAAATATCTTAAACTGTGTTCCGAAGATGAACAGAGGTCTTACGGGCTTGGAACGACATGAGGGTGAGTCATTAAAGACAATTTTCATTTTTGGGTGAACTAACCCTTGAATAGGCTAAGAAAAACAATAAAGTGTATTTAAAACTCTTGAGGAATATTCAAAAATCGAATAATAATTTAACAGTCCTAGTAGTCCGACAAATAAGCATCTCAAAAGGTTGCTTCCCGTATAGCTCAATGGTTCTCAAACTTTTTGACTCGTTGTACAACACACTGGTTTAACTGTTTGTAAGAATGAATCCTGTGTAAATGCCCCCCCAAAAAATACATCCAAATGGGGTCAGGTGAACCTGAAATTAGCCTAATTAGCGCTTCCTTAAGATCAATTGGTTTAATAGCCAATCAGGAAACCAACCAACTAGTCTATTTTGAACGTGTGTTTTGCACATCCCTAGTTGATTGACACATAAAGATGATATTGTCAGGGAGATCCCAGCCCTCAGCATTACTCTAAATCATTAGTCTCATGTTTAAGGGCAGGAAGACACACAGAGGGGCATTTGTGCAACGGTGACTTCACCACCTCTGTAGGCTTTAATGGCTGCGGGGGTGGCACGTTCAGTCAAGAGCAATCGATAGTAGTTTAGTCCTCCCCTCTGTGGCCTATTAGTGCTCCTGCTGTCAGGGCTATGAGCAGAGCACAGATCAATACACTCACTGCCGGGCATGGGCCTCACACACCGCAACAATCTGGTCTGCACAAGTACCACACTTTATCCCACTCCACCATTACCACATTTCACCGCTTTTACAAATGTTTCCATCGAGGCTTATGTGTAGAGGGACTGAGAGATGTTTTGAGGGAGCTTTTCAATGGTATTAATTCATGACATAACCAACCTCATTTTTCAAATATAGCATGTGTGCTATTAGTACTGTAGACTTTGTGCTTTAAATGTCCGCCTACCTGACAACTCCTTGACTGTATTTAATATTGAATAGTATAAGTATATAATCTGTGACTTTTCTGATGTTAGTCAGGTCATTTTAAAGAGGAACTCACAATTGGTGATGTCAGGAGGAGCAAAACTGTCATTCATGAAGACACTATTGGGTTTAGCCACTTTCAAGTAGACCACGTCTGGGGTATTTTTCAAGGCAGTCACGGCATGCTCATGGGTAACCTCTTCCAGACAGGAGCTATTCACCTAAGACCACCAAAACACACAAACACAGACTTTTAGTCTGTTAAACAAGCACATTGTCAGCAATAGGCACTGTCCTTCTTTTCTTACAGCAAGAAGTTTGTCTCCTATCTGCAACCTCCCGTCTTTGTGTGCTGCTCCACCTTCAATGATCTTAGTGACGTAGATGCTGTTGTCCCCTGGGATGTGCTGATTCCCAACACCCCCTGCTATACTGAAACCAAGACCTGGGACAAACAAAGATACAGACGAAAAACAAAAGGTTAACTGATGGCGACAATTTATATTTAGCTCTAATACATTTGACATTATACCTAAAACATGCAAAAATCAACCAGACAACATGAGAAAAAGTTATTATTAGTAGCTAAATAATCAATATCTGTCGTGATGAACATTCACTTACTCACACACACACAGACCATAAAAAAAGCTATGCTGTTATCTTTAAATTTGAATACAAAAAAAAAAATGTTGCATAAATTATACAACAAAATGTCTATAAAACCATGGGAGGGGAATGTTTCCATGGTAACAGCAGCTTAAAGTCTTTGCAGTGTTGTGGAAACTTTATGGCTGGCCTTAAAATAGCCCCATTGCGTATTGTGTGTGTGTGTGTGTGTGTGTGTGTGTATGTGTGCTTGTATATACAATTTCCCAAGAGGGGACAATGTCTATGGTCTCTAGTTAAAGGGTGAACAATAGTACACTCTGAAGAAATGATTTAGCAGCACTCTAGCTTCCTCAGTGTAATGCCGGGAAGGATTAGAGGTTTTGATTAAACAGGGATAAATACCTAGAAAATGCCACATTTGGTTGGCTGAAACTAAAACTCTGTTCATATACACTATTTATCCTTTTTAAAAGAGCAAGAGCCACAATTATAACTTTATACAGTTGTAATCAAAAATTCAACCCCCCCTTGCAAATCAGGTTTATTAGGAAAATGTACAGACATAACAACAAAAGGTTGTTCTACTAAGTACTAAAGAAAGATGCTTGCCATGAAAGGGTTGAGTAATTTTGAAACTGCAGGAGTATCAAAAGTTGCATTTTCAGTTGAATTTGGGGAAACCATTTGAAACATTTGTTGTGTTGAACTATTTCAATTACTTTTGTTATATTTGTTTATTGCAAACAGCTGAAAGTCTGTACATTTTGCCAATAAACCTGATTTGCGAGGTTGAAATATTCTGATTACAACTGTACATAACAATTTCGAACATCAGGGACCAGTCTTTTATGAAGACTTGCAACATGATGCACATTAATTCTGATCAATAATTTCATTGTTGATTAGCAAGATGTATGCAGTGTAAAAAACAACAACAACAGTATAATTACAGGTTTTTCATGCTATTCCTAACCCTGGGTTAGAATAGTTTCATTGTTGTGCCTGAGCGAGGTCAATGAATGATAGTTCATGAACTAGTTCATATTTTGGGCGAACGTGAACTGAACGTACTGTATTACTGCCTGATGAACGATACTGTGAATGCGTTCGTTCTGGTGTCTGTGAACGCACGCTCTCTCAGTTTAACTTTGTATAGGGTGCCAGATTTCTAAAGAGCCTTCCAGACGAAAACCCGGCTAAAACACACATAAACAGGCCTTAAAGGAGCCATATGTAAGATTGTGGACAAAAAAAAAAAAAAGCAGCATGTAGTCGAAGCATCAGAAGGCGTAATATCGTATGATCAATTTTAAGACAAGGCTGGTTAGGATGGGAAAATCTTACATTTCTCTGCAAACTTTGCCCACCGATAAAATAATTGCTGTCTGTGGTTGTATAGACCATTTCAAAAGATGTAAACAACACTGGCCCAGAAGCACTTCCTGTTTCAGTTTTTTAACACTACATAAAAGCTGGGATAAAATACAACCAACAGAACATTTAAAACTGAATCAAAAAGTTAAACAAACATCTTTAAGAAGTTCTCTTTACATGTGAAATAAAGAAAACAGTTACAAACTGAAACAGGAAGTGCTTCTGGACCAGTGTTGTTGACATCTTTTGAAATGGTCTATATGGGCTGAGGCAATAATTAAAAAAATAATAATAAAAATAGCTTGCAGCAACATATGGAAAAAAGGACTATGAACTAGTTCATGTAGAAAGTGAACTTTCCCAACACTGCTTAACCCGGGGTTAAAAGCAACTTTATCCCAGGGTTAAAACTATAGAATATTTCCCACATTTATACACTTTGAAATAGTATAGAGTGTAGTAGAATGAAATAAACATTTCTGCAACTGAATAAAATAAAATAAAAAAGCTCTTACTGCTGAAAGTCAACATCAAGCAGTGATGGAAACCATGCTAACTAAATAGATGAAGAGATTCAAACACAAAGATGTTGCGAGTTCCAAATGTTGTACTCGTCTAATCAATGTTACTAACCAAATTACAAACAAACACAGAATCCCAAAAACTGACAACCTAAGAATTTAAACTAAAAACTGATCTAATGTTTAGAATTGGTAAGACCATTAATATCCCAGTTACACTGTTAAAAGTCTAAAATAAGATCAACAGCAGTACTGAGGAGTTGGTTGATTTTACGGTACCTTTGGGTCCTTTTATGAGCTTGATCTCCATGACTTTCTCTGATGCTGACTTTCTCCTCCTGACATACAGTCTGACCAGTGACCCTGCCTCCTTCAATGCTTCCACAGCCTTACTGTGGGTCACGTCTCTGACATCAGCCTCGTTTACTCGCAGAATCACATCGTTAACCCTGTGTGGAATAAAGCACAGGTGTTTGACACACATGCACAAGAAACACGATACATTTGTATCACATAGAGTCCGGATACATTGTTGTTACTCTGTTGACAAAAAGTTACCTTCTGTGTTATTTATCAAGTACAGCTAACAGTACCAAGACACCACAAAGGCAAACAGACCATCGACAGCAAACTCTACAGTTGAAGTTTGTCACTTATCCTATCCAGTATGACTTTCTTTCTTCAGTCACTTCAAACCAATCGTTTTGCTTCAGAAGACTGGGGTCACGTGTGTTCATTTAGTGTTGTTTCTGAGGCGTCAACTTTTGGGTTACGATCCCATTGCATTAAATGGACTCACAGATTCGGATTATTTTTCAGAAAATCTCTGTGCTCCACTGAAGAAAGAAAGTCACATACATTTGGCATAGCATGAGGGCGAGTAAATTATGAGAGAATTTTTATTTTTGGGTGGATGTTCCTTTAATATGTTAAGGCAGCTATACATAAAGCCATTTATAAACTGATTTCCCAGACATGGATAAACATTGTCGCTTTGTGACACTATCAAGCCAGACACAGTAACACTTATCAATCAAATAGTTGAGTGGGGCTCTCTTTGAGTAAACAACAGTCATTGTTTAGTGCTGCTAGTGGAGCAGAAAGTTGCGCTAAGATTTATGTTTTACACTGATTTCTTTGAACACCGCATGACATCTTGATGAGGATCGCTTTGTCAAGCCGTTACTGAATACACAGTCTCCTGGTTTACTTTATTTTGAATGCTCTGTCACTGCCTGATAACACAAATGCAGAACTTCAACACAGCATCTTCACACAAGAATAGAGAATACAAACTATGAGCATTAACCAAGTCTACAATTCAATTCTCAGTGACAGCTCTAACTGGGCATGAAAAATTACAAGCAATAAAAGTAAGTTATCAAGTCAGTCGAAACAAACTGATGTTATACAATACATTACATCTGTAAGAATGTCAAAGTATCTCTATACGACATTTATTAATTAACTCTCTCTTTCACACAATTCAATTTACCAAAAAAAGCAGTCAGTGGCTGGCTCTTTAAACTCTCTCTCTCTCTCCCTCTGTGTGTGTGTGTGTGTGTGTGTGTGTTGAGCTGTCAGTGTGATGCTGTCAGGACTGTTCAGTAGCGCTGCATTAATGAGCCTCTGACAGCAGTGAGACACTGGAGGGCTCTATCACTTAGTAACCACTCCAAAACAGGAAAAATCCATCCCCAAACAAAACATGTGAGAGGAGGAAACTATTACAATGCTCAATGGTCAATACAATATCAAATGTCAATACAATCTTATATCGAAAATTCAAAATACATATCAAATTGATTTTTAAAGTCCTCATGAAATCAAAATTGGCCCTATTTAGTTTGTTAGCACACATTACTAGTCTTGTGGTGAACAATTAATCTGTTACACAGAAAAAAAAGTGTTTGTTGTGATAATCTTTAATCAAAATCAGAAAATTTGCTTCTGCTCTGGAATGGTGTTCCTTCCCTGATAGTTAAAATTGTAACTTTTAACTACTTTTAGCACTTAAAGGGATACTCCACCTTTTTTTGGAAATAGGCTCATTTTACAACTCCCCCAGAGGTTAAACAGTTGAGTTTTACCATTTTCTAATCCATCCAGACGATTTTCTGATATTTAGAAGAATATCAGTAACCAGATAGTTTCTGGTCTCATTGACCTCCATAGTATATTTTTTTTCCTACTATGGAAGTCAATGAGACCAGAAACTGTCTGGTTACTGATATTCTTCTAAACGACTGAATGGATTCGAAAACGGTAAAACTCAAACGTTTAACCCTGAGGGAGTTGTAAAATGAGCCTATTTCCAAAAAAGAAGTGGAGTATCCCTTTAAGACACGAGGCTTAAAAAACTGCCGTGTCATTGACCAAAAGGAAATTTCTATGTAATGTATTGTTTAACTGCTTACAGAATGAAAAGCAACAGGAATAAACCAGGAAACTTGTGAGAACCATAGCTTTTGAGAAACTTAGCCTTACCGCAATCTCCCGTCCTGAGCGGCGGCGCCCCCTGGGATGACTTTGGTGATGAAAATGCTGGGGTCTTCACCAATGTGAGGGTTATCCGTGCCACCGGCAATACTGAAGCCCAGGCCTGAATTCCCCTACACAGCATTGGAGAGGAAACCTCAAGTTAGATTCTGGAGGAACATCCATTAAAACATCAAACTATGCTTTGGTCAGCGACTATGGGAACATAATGTCGACTAAAATCAACTGGCAATGTGATATGCAAAATGCATTTGAAATGACATTTTAGAGCAAATTACAATGTTTAGGCCAAAATGTAAATTCAAAAATATGAATGCAATGCATGGGAAAATGTGTCATATTTCATTTATTTAGGCTATTATATTTTATTCTATAATTTGATCAAAGCAATAAATGAAATGATATTGTTGGGATAATTTTAGTAAACACTGGTTTAAAACTACCCACAAACTGGACTTCCATAGACTTCCAAAGCGCTGTACAAATATGTGAATTGAATTGAACTTCCATTAGACTTTAGACCATAACAAAAATGTTCTTCGGTGGTGGCTGACGAACATGTCTATACACACACAGTATACAATTATATACACTGCATAAGTGAAGAAATATTTATTTATTTATCGACACTATTAACAGGGTTTGCTTAAAACCTTCACTTGAAGACACTGACGCACATAAGCGATTGACATTACCATGTTGTGCAATGCATTTTCAATTATTAAATTTATCTACATTCATTGTGCGGTATTAACAAAAATGCAATTTCAAATGTGTTAATTGTGAGTGTAAATGCATTTCAGGAAAATTATCAATCAAATATCGTTTTGCTACCATTTAAATATCAGTCTATTTCAGCTAATACATTAAAATCTTCCCTATATGTTTTGTTGTTGACATCAAAGGCCACATGTCTATTAAAACTCCATTTAAAGTGCCTGCATAACTTCCACAACTTGCATTTTACTTTTATATTAAAACATTTAATTGAAATCTCACATCTATAATTTTATTTATTTATTTATTTATTTATTTATTTTTTTGCACATGTATAGCGCAGCTAGAGTACATTCATACATTTGGAACTGTTTTATGGCCTTTATTTGCACATCACTTACAGGAGAACAGTGAGCTAGATTTGCATTTTTAAGAAAATACAGAAAAAGACTTGTATCCAATAAATCTAAGAAATAATTTAAATAACTGTTAGCAGTCCTAAAAATAAATGCCACAATAAAAAGGGCTACAGCTGGCTCTGCTGTTAACTGCTGTTGCTATTGTATTTGTATTGGTTATATTGATTTGTTGTTGCAGCCGTGGACAAAGAAATAGCTCTCACCACTGTTAAAGTCAACCCTCAGTCAATAACAATGGCCAGAATTTGTTATAGTACTTAATACTGTAATTTTCTCACTGCCTTTTTACAGTGATACTCAAAACATGTTAAGAAGAATGCTCTAATAACGTGGATTTTTAGGTCACAGGCTAACTATTATAAGCCAACAAGACAAAATGCATGAAGAAACGATACTCAGACTAAAAAAAAAAACAAAACACCTCCAGCGCTCCAGTTGTGGATTGCAACATCAAGTTATTCTGTTATTGCGATTAAGAAGCAGGCTTAAAGTTGAGCTGACAACAGCTTGTGGAGGAGCATTGTTTATTTATGCAGAGTTAATAAATGTGCACAACAGAGCAGTGCTGAATTGGGTCACACAAAAAAAGCATGATGAGAAGGGAAGGGGGGGGGGCCTTAGGCAGAGTCGGGATTAAGTCTTGACTGTAGAAGGCAAGATGGTGCTCTTTTTTCCTCCCTGATAACTCTGCTGAGATAGAGTGAGTCGGTTAGTCAGGAGAGCGTTTCTCATTCTTTCTCAAGCGCTGATGGCTCTGATGCGCTGCATTTTAATTGACAGACTTTGAGCTGTTAAATGGAGTCACTGCAGAGGAGTATTTAAAGCTTTGGTTGTGTATCCGTTTGTACTTTAGGAATGGCTGCGGGAGAAGTACACAGTAACCCGAGTCAGTGTTACACAAGCTGTTCAGAGGGGAAATAACGGAGAGTGATTCAATTCTAAAAAGATTCATCAGCACACTGCTCAGCTCTAATACAGATTTTTTGATTGCTATCAGTCAATACTAAAATCAAAAGCAACCACATTTACTTTACTAGATTATCGTGAATGACCTTTTGGTGTGTTATTTCAAAGAAAAAAAAACTGTCTGTCGGTTATATTACATTAAAATGAACGCTGACATGCAATTGACACCATGCAGTTGAGCTATAAGTTCCTCTCTTTATTTGAAAACAGAACGCGGGTCAGTATATTGTGTTTTTTTTGGAGCTATTATGCGCATCAGAGTGAACGACTTTCATCTACTGTATGTGTGTTAAATTTGATTCATCTGATTGTACTCGCTGCACGATTACACTGCAGGCTCACTCTCGCTCATATCCAGGGTAAATCACCACTGTCATCCCCTACATTTGTTTTGTTGAACTAGTGACATCAACAGCTAAAACACACACACACACGCAGGTTACTATACCTGTGATGTTTTCGTCAGTGATGACGATAACGAAATGATTTCGTTAACGCACCGTTTTTTTATGACGATAACGCGACGATGACTAGCTAAAAATAGCTCTGAGGTGACTAAAACATGACGAGACGTTTTCGAGTTTTCGTTGACGAGACGAGACGGAACGAAAATGATTATAAGTCTGACGTTCACAATGCATGTAATGTATGCCTGTTTTGCGTGAAATTGGTCTGTATTGAGCTAAAAATAAGTATCAGCAATGCTGCCGTTTCCTATCGCGTGCGCCCAGCACCGGCGGCCGCCGCGCGCGCACCAGATTCCACACAACAACAACACAGGGTTTAATAGACCTTATTCAGAGCAGCGCCATGACAGGTATGAAAGTGAGGCTGTGAGGGATAGTCTTACCGTGTTTCCAATGGCATCCACTGTAAAAAGCTGAATAAAGCTCAAATTACTGACGATTTTTTCACAGCTTACATTGTCGGGAGTTTTTTGTCAACTGAAATTTCTTGGAAAGATATTTTTCCAGTGTTTCATAAACAGAACAATCTGAAAACACGTTAAATAACAGTACGGCCCATTGAAGAGATGTATGTCTATCCCTCACAGCCTCGCTTTCATTCTCATTAAAAATCAAAGATGGCGCTGCCGTGAATAAGGCGTATGGTAGTTTTTGTACCAAGTCAAGTCAATAGAGTCGGACAAAAACTAGGATAAAACCTTTTGGAAAGCATATTTTGGAGCGATGATTGTTTTTATTAGATATTTATTTTATTATTTTGTTTCAGAATGTTTGCAACTTTGCAGTTTACACAAGTTAAAGATAGACTTGGTTGTATAATGTTTGTGTTCACAAATAATATGCATCTAATTGTTGCATACTACGTTGTTCAGTGCACTTTAGTAATTTCTCAAATAAAGCCATAATTGCCAAAGTAAGAATATTCTATTCTTACTCTATTCTATTCTTATTCTCTAGAATATTTTATTCTTAGCTTTTTTTTTTTCTTTTTTTTTTTTTTGGAGTAAAACAGTGATTCCACGGTTACCACTTTATCTGTGTGTAATGTTCTAGTAGCTCAATGTTTTTGCTGTGATAACTGGTAAAAACAGCTTTTAATATTCAGGGGTAAAACTATAACTTGAAATATGGGGATAAAAGGTTTCTGCCCAATGTGACAATGAAGTACAGCTTGGCAATGGCAGCACTGCATCTCCATCAATGAGAAAGTCTAGTTTATTATATAAAGGTTGTAAGGTTAGCTTGTTTTATGAATTGCAACACTTGCTAAATCTGTCAAACCTAAGCCCATTTCCACTACTTTTTAAACTAAATTAATTTGTTAAAGACTGCTTTTTTTTAATACTAAAAAAATTATTAAACTTGACTAAAACCTTTTGGTGTTTTCGTCGACTAAAACTTGACTAAAACCTTTTGTGTTTTCGTCGACTAAAACTTGACTAAAACTATTAAGTTTTTAAGTGACTAAAATGTGACTAAAACTTAAAAGCATTTTCGTCCAAAAGACTAAGACTAAAACTAAAAAGGCTGCCAAAAACAACACTGTACTATACTGCTCGAACAAGTACGGACCCAAATTAGAGTTGCTTTCACATTCAAGTGAATCACACCACAGTTCCACACTACTACAGGTAGCCTCGAGTTCATTTAGCTCCCGGGATCACACAACAGCTTTCACATTACCGATTTTTCAAGCAAAACGTGCTTTGTTTTGAGCTAAAGCCCCCATAGTGGACTGTAAGAACTGTTGTATGGAGAAAGCAGAGAATAAAAGCAGTACTAGTCAGTCCACTCACCCTTTCCAGTGTAATCTCCTCATACTCAAAGTCAGCCTCGGTACCGTTAACCTGTAAATAAAACAACATGTCAGAGACTCTTTACATATTCAATACTCAACTCATTATCTTTTACAGGAGAAATGTATTCATTTCATAGATTGTTTAGTAGACGGTGGCATATGTGGGGTACACAGGAAGTCAATGAGAGTTCATTCAGGAAAATAAAACAATGCAAACGGACCAAGTAAAACCGTAAAACTCCACCATCTCCATCATTTAAAACAACTTTGGTTACGGAGATGAACAAATTTTGGAAAAAGCATTTGTAACTAGGGATTCACAATGAATTTTCTTGTTATGAGAAGAGTTATAGATGAAAAGTTAAACTAAAATAAAAATCTTGTATCAAAAGTTCAGAAACAGTTATATATTTTCAGGAAGTTTAAGTCTTTCTATGTAAACAAATCTATACTGATTAGTGATCATGTTTTATAGATCTTTTATTGAATGAGTTTTAAAGGGATACTCCACCGGGTTTTCATATTAAACTATGTTATTCCCTTAACTAAGACGATTTGATGCATACCTCTCCCGTCTCAGTGCGTGCACTCTATCGCTCTGTATTGCCGCAAAACTACGTTAGCACTTAGCTTAGCCCAGTGCATTAAATATGGGCCAAAAAGAGAAGCGACCAAACACTTCCTCGTTTTCCCTATTTAAACACAGTTACTCGATTAATGTAACTCGACCTGGGCTAGTGACACAAAATAAAACGTGTTTTTTTAAGCGTTTAAAATTGATGACTATATTGTATGGCGGAATACCATAAAAAGTGCTTTAGAGCACTTCAACTTGGCGCAATAATACATTCACTCGTGAAAAGTCCTCTTACCCAACACATTCTCACCCCAAGGCGTCACCTTTGACCATGCTTCAATATTTGACGTTTTAGGCGCCCTTTAGCGTCACTGACATGACGCGATCCTACGGCGTCATATAACTGACGCTAAAGGACGCCTAAAGCGTCAAATATTGAAGCATGGTCAAAATGCGGTTAGGTGAGGTTAGGTCAGTTAGGTGACGCCTTGGGGGTGAGAATGGGCTGTCTTACCGGCTCCCGCTTCCTCGCTCGCCCCCTCCCTCTTATTTCCGTCAACGTGACATGCAACAAGTGGGAGCCGGTAAGAGGACTTTTCACGAGTGAAGGTATTATTGCGCTAAGTTGAAGTGCTCTAAAGCACTTTTTATGGTATTCCGCCATACAATATAGTAATCAATTTTAAACGCTTAGAAAAACACGTATTATTTTGTTTCACCAGCCTAGGTCGAGTTACACTAATCGAGTAACTGTGTTTAAATAGGGAAAACGAGGAAGTGTTTGGTCGCTTCTCTTTTGGGCCCATATTTATGCACTGGGCTAAGCTAAGTGCTAACATAGTTTTGCGGCAATACAGAGCGATAGAGTGCACACACTGAGACGAGAGAGGTATGCATCAAATCGTCTTAGTTAAGGGAATAACATAGTTTAATATGAAAACCCGGTGGAGTATCCCTTTAACCTCTGCTATGACTTGTTGGTTTTATGGATCAAGTGTCAAAAGCAGATCACAATTCCAGAGAGTCGTTAGCCTAGGGTCAAAAAATACAGGCTCTGTAGTATGGTTAAGGTTTTCTGCTCTGTGTGATCTTAGAAACTCGTTGACCATTTTAGATGACACAAATGACATTTTGTTTTTCGAATTTGAACTCCTCCCTTCAAGAATATAGTCCCAAAGTGGAGGACTGTTAGAGCTTCTAGACCTTTTAAATCAAATGCAGTTTTGATAGTAAATACTCATTTAAAGCATAAAGATACAGGTGATTTTTAAAGTTCATGCTTAAAGTTATGCTTAAGGTTTTCGTAGCTCATGTGTGTTTGTGATGTCTGTATTTTATTGTTGATGCTGCATAAATTGGCCTGTGAAGGGACAAATAAAGATTACTACTACTAAACATAAACATCTGTTAATTGTCTGTTTTTAGAATCAAACATGAAGATATCTTCTAAGTTCTCTGCTTTAAGGCATTCTTTTGACATCAATTTAAACCCCCTCACACTAAAATGACCTTAAACCACAGTGTCTATACAATATGTGACTGCAGTCAACGCAATTTTCCAGAAGAACTCAGCTTTGATTATGTAATGCAGACAGGAATTGAATTGAGCCTACATATTCATCAGCATTGTAGCTGGCTGCGTCTGGTTTGGTCTCAGCACCACAGAGAGTGTCACACTCACAAAGCCCCACCATTTACATTAAGTTATACCATGGTCTGGGTGAATACTCGATTCTGATTGGCTGCAGGGTGTCCGTTAAAAAGTGATATACGCACAACCGGCACATCCGGGAACTTGACTGTCAATTTTGTCCACGCCCCCTTTTGGGGGAAAACAAACTAGACTCCCCATAGACTTCAATACAAAATAACGACAAAAACCAACGTCTGTACACAGCCGACAGGCGTTAATAACTTAAGAAATCATTTATATAAAACATGTCAAGTAATTATATGTCCACCCTGCCTGCCATAGTGCGTGAAAAACACATACACAAACTTAATTTGGCCAATTTAAAAACATGTCTTTATCAGCGTCAAATTGGGGTAACAACCCCACCCAGTGGCCAGAGGTGTCTTACCCGGACATTTACTTTTACCTCGTCGAGTCACTCACGAGGTAAGAGAGTGAATGATTTTATTTCGCTTTTTAAAGTAAAAAACCGTAATGTATATCTCATGAATTAATGATTATGATGGCAGGTAGCCTGGGCTAGTTGATAACGGGCATACAAAATGTATCTTTCACGCTCTATGGCAGGCAGGCTGGACATCCGGTGTATATAAGTGATTTCTTAAGTTATTTACGCCTGTCGGCTGTGTACGGACGTTGGTATTTTGCCGTTATTTTGTATTGAAGTCTATGGGGAGTCTAGTTTGTTTTCCCCCAAAAGGGGGCGGGGACATTCTATGATGACGCAGCGCCGGTTGTGCGTATAGGACACCTAGTAAAGTAGTTCCGGTGAAACTGCCTGTTTACCATTCGAAATTAATAAATAAATGCGCTGCCTACAACGGCTGTGAGTAACCATAGCAACAGGCAGTCACATGCTCTATCAAGATGTTATAGCCTAATACAACAATGAGCGACTTCGTGCTATTTCTTTTAACATTTATGGAGAATATGGCAACTTTGACGACTGGTATGCTGCTGAAGAAAGAAAAAAAAGTAAATAAAACGGAGAAAATTACACCGCTGCTGCTCTGCTCCATTGAACTCTATTGGTAACGACGTAACTTGCGACCATAGTTGGCTAACGATGCTTTCGGGAAACGCGCACCCCTGAATGAGACCCTGCGGGAGTTTTACGCAGCTGTCCAGACAACCAAGGCAGGAGAAGGCTCAACGTTACAGCGTTTCAAGCCTAAGGAGTCTGAGGCAAATGACCCTCTCTTTGATCTGATTAATTTATTGCCCTCTATAACGTTAAGCGCAAATCGCTGGAGCTCAGAGCTAATTGATTTTTTTTATTGTTGTTTGATTAATTGTTTTATGTGTAATAAAAAAAAACTATGCCTACCTTTGTGTTTCATGAAAAAAAATGCATTTGTGAACCTGAAGGGATACGAGCTAAGCGGACTATAAATATCTCCGGTTGCTAAACAGTCAAGCAAGGCAAGTTATTATTTGTAAAAACTAGATTTAGCCTAATTAAAATATAAACTAATGTTTTAAAAATGTTTTATTTGGCAAGTGACCATGGTATAAGCGGGTTAATGCCCTCCGAGGTGTCCGTTGTCAGGTTTTAATGGACTTCGGCGGAGGCAACCGGCCTCCGCTGCACGTCGGCCGGTTTACGCCTCGCCGTCGTCCATTAAAACCTGACAACGGACACCTCGTCGGGCATTAACCCTTACATAATGAGCAAGGACATTTCCTTTCATTGATTTCCTTTTATTTGTGATTAGTAGTTTTCAAGATTTTATATTTATATTGAGTTTATTTAGTATTGAAGATCAGGGACTTAAATATTTGCACAATGTACACCTTTTGTTTCAGCAGGTGTAAACCTTACACAACTACAGTAAAATACTAAGCACCAAATAAGTATATTTGAATGGTTTGACTAATGAGACACAATCACAGGAATATACTACATTTGAAAATATATTAGAATTTTTTTTTTAATTCTAATCAATTTTCTAAATTTTCTCACTCGCGCAGACACACTTACGCTTGCTCACTCACTCACTCGCGCAGACACACACTTACACTCGCTCACTCGCACAGACACACTCACTCACTCGCACACACATTCACTCTCGCTCACTCACCCACTCGCGCAGACACACTCTCACTCACTCACTCACTCACTCACTCACTCGCTCAGACACACTCTCACTCTCTCACTCACTCACTCACTCGCTCAGACACACACTCACTCTCACTCACTCACTCACCCACTCGCAGACACACACTCACTCTCACTCACTCAATTAATCGTGCAGACACACTCACCCACTCGCGCAGACACACTCTCACTCTCACTCACTCACTCACTCACTCACTCACTCACTCACTCACTCACTCGCTCAGACACACTCTCACTCTCACTCACTCACTCACTCACTCACTCACTCACTCACTCACTCTCTCACTCACTCACTCACTCACTCACTCACTCACTCGCTCAGACACACTCTCACTCTCACTCTCTCACTCACTCACTCACTCACTCACTCACTCGCACAGACACACACTCACTCTCACTCACTCAATTAATCGTGCAGACACACTCACTCACTCGCGCAGACACACTCTCACTCTCGCTCACTTACCCACTCGCACAGACACACACTCACTCTCATTTACTCACTCATTTAATCGCGCAGACACACACTCACTTGAGCAGACACACACTTACTCTCGCTCGCACTCACACACGCTCGCACGCGCAGACACACTCTCACTCAATCACTCGCAGACACACACTCACCCTCGCACGCTCACTCACTCACCCACTCACGCAGACACACCCACTCTCACTCACTCACTTGCGCAGACACACACTTACTCTCGATCGCACGCACACACGCTTGCACGCGCAGACACACTCTCGCTCACTCACTCACAGACACACTCACTCTCACTCACTCACTTGCGCAGACACACACTTACTCTCGCTCGCACACGCTCGCTCACGCACGCTCGCTCACTCACTCGCGCAGACACACACTCAGTCTCGCTTACTCACTCACTCGAGCAGACACACACACATTCTTGCTCACTCACTAACTCGCTCAGACACATATACTCTCACACTCACTTGTTCAAACACACACTCAGTCTCGCTCACTCACTCACTCGCGCAGACACACTCTCACAGACACACACTCATTTTTACTCACTCGCTCAGACACACTCTCACACTCACTCGTGCAGACACACACTCATTCTTGCTCACTCACTCGCTCGCTCAGACACACACTCACACTCACTCTCGCAGACGCACACTCATTCTTGCTCACTCACTCACTCGCTCAGGCACACACTCTCACACTCACTCGTGAAGAGACACAATCACTCTCTCTCACTCGCACAGATACACAGTCACTCAACTTGTTTTAGGTAGCTAGTAAATCTCCAAATCATCAAATTCAACAAATTATAGAGATATTACCCTGATTTAATTATCATCTCAATTGAATCATAGCAACACCGCCAACATAATGTAGTTTCCTCTAAACAAGCCAATCTAAAAACATTATCCTCACCCCACTTGCCTTTACAACATAATTTCCACATGGAGTATATTATGGTCCCCGATCACATAAGACAAAAAGTCCCATGGGGCTCTGTATGCTACCCAGAACCTGCAGCACTGCTGATCCAGCAGAAAGGCTGGAGTGGAAGTTGAATGTGTGGCGTTTGATGAGAAAAACAGATGTAGTGGCCCTGAGTGGCACAATCAAGACTACTGACCTCACTACTCCACAGGAAGACTCAAGGGAAATGAAGTGGAAAACAAACCCAAGAGATGTCAGTTCACCAGAGTGCTGAATGAACACCACACTTGACTAATGGGCCTTAGAAACGATATTTCAAACTCTACGCTATCATGACATTGAAGATCCAGAGATACCCTGATACTTGACTCAAAGTCAGTGACTTAATTCAGAATCCAGTAGCACATAGTGCAATAAATAAAATATGACTGAAGAAACTATATCTTGTCAACATGAGTTTACGATATTGACTATTCTTATAGTACCTCAGATATCAGACATTATTGTCTTCAAATTTTTCATTCTTTTCATCAATAAAATGTAATAACTTGCTCTGCCTCTGAAGTGGCTTTATGCTTTTTTTTTTACTTTTTAGCTACAAGTACTATGTACCCTTAGGATAATATTAACAACACTTTAGGTGTAAATGAGGTTCAAAGATGTGCCTTTGAGGGTACTGGCCCAATGACAAGCTATTGTATGCACCTTTTAAGAGTGTATTTAGGCATTACATTCCAGTCACCATATTGGCACAGGATGCCAACTCAATCCAATCAATTCAAGAAGTGAGAGAGAGAGCAGACCACCCTCCCCCCGATATTTTTTCTCATTGAATATCGAGGTTCAATTGAAAATCCATGACATAAGCAAAATGGGAATGCCATCTGATTTTAAAAGTATTCACCAAAAGTAACTTGGCAATAACAGCGTGCTTACAAAAAGGAAACAGGAAAAAGGATAAAACTATGTCGCATGATGGTCTGAGGGAATTATGAATTTCAAAATGAAAATAAAGTGCAAATAAGTGAAAAGAAAACTTACATATGGAGCTGAATCCAAGCTCTCTGTGTTTACCACAACAGGGGGAGGATTTGCCTGCAAGAGAAAACAGTCCAGTTAAAGCATCGATTGCAGCACATTTCTTGTTCCATCCAAATTGTACCTGGAACTCCAAGCGTTTAAAAGATGCAGTAAGTAAGGAAAGCCGTGTTAAGCTTGCAGCATTCTACACAGCAAAGGTATATTCACTTACTCTCCACATGATGCTACATTTACCACCACTGGCATTCACACCAGATTAACACAGCACTGCCAGCATACGTACGTACATGGCATTTTATACTGCAGAACATGCAATGCTGAAGCATGAATGCTATTACGAGCCAAAAGTAGCCTAAAATTAAATCCTCTCTCTCTCTCTCTCGCTTGCTCAATCTCTCTGTCTGTCTTTCTGTGGAGCTTTCCACTTCCTCCGGCTGGTTGACACGCAGATGCTATTAGTCAAGGGGAGCCGTGGTACTTTACCCGACTCTAGGGCCGATAATCCTTCAGCCCCATCAACGAGCAGAGAATGGCAGGGATCAAGAAAAAATGACCAACAGGAGGAGAGCAAAAAAAAAAAGAAGGGAGGGGGGAGTGGGAAAATAGAGAAAGAAAAAAAAAAGACCTGTGACGTCGATGGAGAGATGACAGCGGACTCCGCAGGGACAGTGGAGATTGGGATCACAGGGATTATGAGAGTGGAGGGTGGGACAGCATCTGTCTGCTGAACAATAGCATGGAAGGGGAGAGGTCAGTTCACATATACATACACAACAACACAACAATGAACATCATTGCACAGGAACCAGCCATGGAGGATGGGTGCAAGTAGGTGTCTGTATGAGAATGTGTGCAAGACTGAAGCAAATCTGAAGGTGGAGGGCGGGGGGATGTTAGTGATTATTGAAGAATCCAGATGAGGGGAGAATGGAAATGAGCATGTGAATGAGAATACGGCCATAATCCACCCAGCTGCACATGGTACAGTTACTCCTGACTAGGGGTGTAACGATACATGTATTCTTGAACCGAACGGTTCGTTGGACCATTTTCCCTGCCGACCAAAATTTAGTTATTTCAAATGTAGGCACATCACGTGTGGCAAGTGTGCTCACAATGTAAGAGACGCTGGCGTGACCACAACATTGCCCAACATCAAATAGCAAATGTAATATAAGCGAAAACTGAGCTACTCGTTATTGTGTGGTTGACGGACCGTTTATCAGTTTGGACCAATGCAGCGCGAGGCCGCAAGCCGATCTTGATCATCAGCACTGTTACTACACAGCGAAATCAGAAGAAAAAATGTGAATTCGCCACTGAAGTAATGACATCGCTGCGAGATCTAGAGAGAAACATTCACATTTCTCCGTTATTAACGGATCAAACCGCGCTGACGTGGAAACCATGAGAAACTTTGTGCCATAAATGAACTAATCAGTGTCCACAGATCAGCAACATTCACCATGGTTTTACTGTAGTAACACTACTAACTGTAACCATGGGAGTTTGGCAGGAATAGTAGGCTATAATGCTTTCAAGTAACATTACGCCGGTTTTATTTTGACATTATGAACACTATTGCTGCCCTCAAATGTTATGGATATATTATGGATTTTTGAAAATTGCCCTTCATGTAGTTCATAGATCTAAGTGAACAAAAACATCCTGCAAAGTTTTAAACATGAAAGTTCATCGTATACAAAGTTATTGTCTCTCAAAAGTAAGAGTCGACGCTGAGTCGCTGATATGAATCGTTCGAAGAAAGATGCTTTTCCTTTGTCTGGTTGACGTCAACTTGACAAGTTATTTGAATAAGAAAAGCCCACTTATTGCGCTCGGAGATGCCAGGGAAAACCGGAAAACAATCATGTCGACGAGACGCTGTGTTTTGAAGTGCGACGCAAAAGCGAACTTTTTTCACCTGCCAAGTGAGGAGCATTTGAAGACTAAGTGGCTGCAGTTCCTATATACAAGTACTGCTATACCACACAAGTATAGCCCAAACCTTGTTCTGTGTTCGCGTCACTTTGAAGATGATTGCTTCACAAACCTAAATGCTATAAAGTATGGATTCGCGAGCCGACTCTATCCTAACGAGCTGAGGATCTGAATCAGGTGTGTTAAATAAGGGAGACATACACAATATGCAGAGCAGTTGGTCGCGAGGACTGGAGTTGAGAACCCATATCTCGACATTTCGACAATATCTGCACAGAGAATACCAATCACAACTGACTAGGTCATCTGACCAATCACCGCAGATTAGCGTCACGCAAAGGCGGGTTTTGGAAAAGGACTCGCTAAACGATGCATATGGGAGTCGGTGAGCAAATCAGGTAAAAATAAATGCATATTATAAGACAACAAAAGTGTTTTTTGTCATTGCATGCTTGTAAAACTGTTGTTGGGGACTCCCAGAACAATATTAGGAACATTTTAAATGACATAATAGGTACCCTTTAATTTGAACTAAAATAAACCTTTGTTTATTACTACTTCAATAATACATTTAATTTTGTCCAAGGAGTTTTGTTTTATATGCTCCTAAGAAAAGACGAGTATAACTCCATCATTGCTCTAAGTAAAATAATATCATACTTAATGATGTTACTTTTAATAAAAAATTAAATCAAGGAAATTTCTCTGGCATTCCTTTCTTTTTGCTGTATCGGAAACGTACCGAACCGAACCGTGACACAAGTGTATCGTATCGAACCGAACGGTGAATTTTGTGAACCGTTACACCCCTACTCCTGACATAAAAAAAAGCCACTGCAAACTTGCAAAGCCCCCCTAGAGTTCTATTATATATTTTTGTCCAGTTTGTAACAAAACTGTAAAGAAAACATGTTAAAAGTGACAGATCACTCAAATTGCTATGCATTCCATTGAAGCTTTTCATGCAAAAAGTTCATAAAGATATTGTAAAAGTAATCCATATGGTTTGAGCGGTTTACTAATAGTCTTTTGATAAGACACGGTCACTTTATATGATAAACAAATTTAATTTGGGCTCCTATTCTCATATAAACATAGATCAACACAACCATGAGCGCATTAAATATGGTAAACTTAAGTCCAAACCTGCTTGCAATGATGTTTGTTTTCGTGCGTCATGCAAGTACATTAGTGCTTCTCCAAGTAAGGGAGGTTTATTTGTATTTCAAGCAAGTACAGTTGAGCTGCCATTAACCATATTTGATGCGTGTTGATCAAGGTTTATCCGTGAATAGAATAAAAAAATCTAATGTTATCATATGCGCCAGAGAAACAAGCGAGCAGCCATCTTTGGTAACGCTTCCTTTCACAGTACAGTACAGTGTACTTACCTAGAAAGTACTGGCTAATATAAGGTAAGTACATGGAACAGGGGTAGGTTTAGAGGTAGGTTCAGGGTTAGTACCAGTTATTACCCAGTAATTGTAGTTACTAAAATAAGTACATAGTATTTACATGGGTAACTGGACTGTAAAAGGAAGCGTTACCCCATCTTTGTCGAGGAGTAATTAGATGGTAAAGTGGACTTATTGTAAAATTAACGAAAGTTCTCATGTGGATTGTAGTGTTTAAAGCAGATGTTCTAACAAATGTCTTTTTAAAAAGGAGCCGTTCATTCATAAATCCGCAAGGTCACTGTGAAATTACAGACCAGAGGACAAAAGACAACGAGCGCAGCGCTGAAAAGGGGCGGGGCTACATAAGGTCTAAAAAGCGATTGTACCTCTTTAGAAGACTTGGATTAAACCACTCGATTCATATAGGTTAATAATATAAAGTCTTTATGCTTTTTGAAGAATGAATGAATGAATGAATGAATGGCCTTTATGGACGTAACAGACAAAATTTTTGTTTTAAAGATGAACGAAAGTCCTAAGGGTTTGGAATGACATGGGGGTGAGTAAATTATTGCGTTTCAGCCTACTCAATTGTTTACTTGACACAAAGCAACACCGCTAAAAGTTTTTTATGAGTTTTTCCAATACAAATTAGATTCAATAATCCCTTGATTACATCCATGCTGAGCATTGATTACTATAAGAATTGAAAATTGAAAAGTAGCATATGCATACCTACACACATAAATACTCATTTACAGTATATGCAAAAGGTAAAACAAAACAAAAAATAATAAAAAAAAACTGGTTTGACATCCATTTAGGGTTTAATAGAGAGAAATATTGTGATAAATAAGGTGTTAATTAGAACGATCAAAATACTCAATGAAGCGGCACCAGAATTTTTTCCGATTCTCTTAACAAGAGTCTGATCTTTTCAAGGCAAAAACAAGACGTTATAACTCTGGTCCACTGGATGTGAGTGGGTGAAGCAGCCTCTTTCCACTTTAGTGGTATTGCTCTACGTTCTAACAAGGAAGAAAAAGCAAGGACTTTCCATATTGATGCTGATAACCATGACTCTTCTGGGGCAAATAAATATCCAACAAGGGGATCTGGCACTAACCTGTGCTGGAGCTGAAAGAGTGTCAAATACAGATAAACAATAGTGCCCTAATTTACGGCATCTCCAGAATCTCCAACTAGTGAACCTTTAAAACGCTGACATCGGTTTGACAAATTTGAGCTGATTAATATTTTGACATTTGAGCTCTATGTACTACTTCGAACTGAATAAGCGAGTACCGAGCACACACTGATGATGAGTGGACCTGCATGAGGATATGGTCCCACGTGTCATCAGAGAGTGGTCTGCCAGGATCTTCCTCGAAAAAGTACTCAATATTATCTAAAGATCAATTTTATCAGATGGCTGACCTGTAATTACCTTATGTTCAACATCACCATGGGTAATTCCAGTAATCTGCTGACTTTCGTGTAGGGCAACTGCTAAAGGCTCAATGGCTAAAGTGACTAATAAATGGGCTTAAAGGACAGACCTGTCGAGTCCCACAGTACAAGTTAAATGGTCTAGAATACAGACTATTGGTCAGGACTATTGTGGAGGGAGTAATATATAATAATTATAAATATAATAACAAGAAAGACCAGGCCAAATCCAAATGTTTCCAAAACTAAGAAAAGGTACTCCCACTTCATTCTACAGTATCAAATGCCTTCTTGGCATCAAGAGCACACTTACTCTGGGGTGGACAGCCTGACATCATTTGTGATATCACTCGAAAAATTAAAATATCATGCAAAAGTTCATTTATTTCAGTAATTCAACTTACAGCTATGAAAACCTTTTCACAATATTATAATTTTGAATTAGGGGTTTTCATCAGCTGTAAGCCATTAATCAAAATTATAACAAATAAAGGCTTGCAATATCTCACTTTGCATGTAATGAGTCTTTATAATATATGAGTTTCACATTTTAAGTTGAATTACTGAAATAAATGAACTTTTGCATGATATTCAAATTTTTCGAGTTTCACCTGCATCACTTGTAAAGCTTGAATGATCGGGATTGGTTTTGGCCTGATCATAATGACAAGTAATCGCCTCGGTAGTCGGTATTGGCTGCAAAAACCCTGATTGGAGCATTCCAAGTCAAAGGCATACAAAATAGAATAAAAGTCCCTAAATGAATTAATGAATCTTTAATTATGCTTTGTTCAGTTGTGACTTCCCTATTATCCAAACAAAGGCCACTGATAATTTGTTATCCTACGTAGCTGATTAGCCAGTAGTTTTCCAGATTACTCCCCACTTTCAAAATAAACACTTATATAAAGAACTTTCTGTTATGATATTGCGCTGTTATGCAGACTATTCTCATGAAATGGCGTATGTATGACACGCCAATTCGTATTTCCATTTTTGGCGTGCTATCAACACACAAAATTGCTTTTCAGTGTTTATGAACGCCGTTGACTTAACGTTACATTACTGTATATATAAATCTATGACCTACCCCAACCCCGTCCCTAAACCTATTCATCACTGGGGTTAATACCATTTATGAGTCTTCACCTACCATCCTAGGAAAAAAATATCGCTCACCAGATGTAGATCTACATTTTGCTTCATTTCGCTCGGACATTTAACGGCGTGTACATACAAGCGGAATCACTCGGACATTTAACGGCGTAGACATACACGCATACATGCGGATGGCTCAAAATGCATATAGATAACACGCCACTTGACTTGAAAGTGGCGTCTATGTTTACGCAAAAGTCATGATGCCATGTTGCATTATGTTATGATGCAGTGAACTTGCATTTGTTTGTGATCATAGTGTTATTGAGACTTGCTAATGTTTACTGAGCTGTGTGACGACAAGCAGAACGATGAGTTACACATTCATGGGCATGACTGTAACACTATGACAAGGCAGATGTCCACGTCATTATTTGACATCCAGCCTGGGGAATGGCTTGGAGGAGTTGGACTTACTCAGACATAACACTCACAAGCGATCACAGGCGATTCTCAGCCACTGATGTACAATATGCACAGATTTCACAATTAACACTGTATCTATCTACAAAGAATTTTGAAGGCATTTCACTCAGAAATTAGGCATTTCAGTCAGAAATTAAAGTGTCTATTTAAGATTTACACATTTCTGTTTTTCATTTTCATTCATTTTGCCACAGAAAACAGTTTTGAATGGCCATACCAGTCTAAATAGTCGGAATATAAACACTTATTATAGGTTTACCATAGTGATTCAGGATAAGACAAAAAAATGGTTTGGAAAATTGATTCATGATGTACTTGTTTACTAAATAAACTTTACTAAATAAAATTACAGACTGCAGCAAGGATAGCAGATTCGAACTATGCAACTATTAGAACTATTACTGCTCATTGTAAAAATTGAGATTTATGTACCATAAACATCCATGTTGCGATAAAAATCAACAATTCATGAGTTGGTCACAGTTGTAAATGATTTTAATCAATTTGCAGATTCATACATTTTAATTTTACAAGTCAGTTGGACAATTAAACATTTACCAGAGCTTTAGCCTCAAATTTACTAAAACATCAAAGTTTTAATTTTACTGTGAGAAGGACAATTAAGAATCGAATCACTGAGAATCTGAAATTAGTGAGGGTTCTCCAGTAAAGTGCAGATATAATGTGTAAGCAAAGACTCCACCATAACAAGACAATGTACAGTGAGACATTTAAGATTATTTACAAGTTATTACTTTTACAAATAACTGGAATGGAATTTCAAAAATATACTGATGTGAATATTTTTCTATTAATCTATTAGTCTGCATTTACATTGCATGAACTGGATCTATTTTGGCATGCCATATATTTGTCTTGTGCAAGCTAGCTATCACTGTCAATTGCAATTTTGGAATGAATCCTGCATTTATATGTAGATGTCACATCCAAAAATTTGTAAAATGTAAAAGCTAAAAGACATCGGTCCTATTTGCATCATGAAAAACAAAACTTAAGGGATTTTATATATAACCTCGAAAGCAAGCAAAAACCACCCTCTTTACAAAGACTAAAAAAATCAGTCATCAAAAAATTATTTATGATCAAACATTAATTGGCTAATCCCCTGCAGTACAGCTGCAGACCCCCAGTTGAAGATCCTTGCTCTAGAAGTACTGGTCAATTTACAATAAAATCATGGTTTCCACAAAAATATTGAGCAGCATTATAATACATGTTACTTTTGTATTGTTTAATTTGTGTTATTGATTCATTTTAGATGCCACGAGTTAAAAGGCACTGTAAAACGCCAAAAAGCGTAAAAACTATACAGTTAACTATAACGGGAACTATATGAAACCCCCATGAAACCCTCTTTTTGTCTTTAGCCCATATATATATATAGGGTTTGCTTGATTTTATACAATACTGATGCCACTTTAATTGTTTCGGTGCCTAAACCCCAAATACACGATCTGCACGGAAACTAACATTAGGACTTGTCAATACTATCGACTGGAGTTCCACTTTGGCATCCCACTATAGACCCTTAATTGTGGGATTAATTGCTCTAAATGAATTTAACATGGAAAAACAACACATTAGCATACAAGAAGCTTGCCGTCGACCTGATAATAACTGACATCTGAAAGGGAAAAAAGGCGCATACATAAAACGCAACAACCCACAAGTTTGAGAATGCGGGGCAGAAAAACTACAAAGAAATGCAGTAACAAACCAGAAAACACGGTAACACTTTATTTGAAGGGGTGTGCATAAGAGTGACATGAGACTGTCATAAACATGACATAACACCTGTCATGAATATGAAGGAGTCTTTATGAATGTTTATGACTGTTGTCTTTAAGTGTCATTCGGTAAATTATGACACTTTTAATGCAAAGTTGACATTGTTTAAAATGTCTTTGTTATGACAACTTGACATTAACCAAGACAAAAATGTATTGATGATGACAACTTGACATTAACAAATACAAAAATGTCCGTCATGACAACTTGACATTAACCAAGACAAAAATGTATTGATTATGACAACTTGACATTAACCAAGACAAAAATGTATTGATTATGACAACTTGACATTCACAAAGACAGAAATGTCTTTGTTATGACAACTTGACATTAACCAAGAAATCATAACTACCAACGTGTTCCACTTTACTTGAGGTAAGGGGAAATATTAATGACACTGTTTTTAAAGCATTTGACAGTGTAATAACCCTTAATGACATCTTTATAACAGGTGCAACGTGTTCCGCTTTACTTGAGGACAAGTAAAATATTCATGTCACAGTTATAATGGTATCATGACAACCAAAGTTAAAACCAACCATAACATATGACAGGGTATTGTAATGTTAACACAAAGCTAAATAACTTCTTTAAGTTTGATAATTAGACCTGTTATGACATATTTGTGACAGGTTGACATGATTTCTTGGTTAATGTCAAGTCGTCATAACAACGATATTTTTGTCTTGGTTAATGTCAAGTTGTCATAACAAAGATATTTTTGTCTTGGTTAATGTCAAGTTGTCATTACAAAGACATTTTTAAATATGTCAACTTTGCATTAAAGGTGTCATAATTTACCGAATGACACTTAATGACAACAGTCATAAACATCCATAAAGACTAATTCATGTTCATGACAGGTGTTATGTCATGTTTATGACAGTCTCATGTCAGTCTTAAGCACACCCCTTCAAATAAAGTGTTACCGAAAAGACTTAGGAGCTGACAAATACAGCGTCCAGTGTTGTAGATTAAAGAGACACGATAGAGAATGCGATATTTCAAGATCAACAAAAATGTAAGAGAGCACACCAGCCAGGTGTGTAAATGGAGGAACCTAATTTAATAACACCAAGTCTATTAAGGTCCAAAGCGTGGAGCTGCTCAACCCTATCCTCTAACTCACCTTATCGAATGACACAGAGGCCCAAAAGGAAAACCTATCCCCTGGTCCACTCACTTTGGCCGTGCTCTTGGTGGGGCTTTTCTTCACGCTGTCACGCAGATTGAGGAACTTGGTCCTGGTCTTCCCTATATTTAAGGGCAGGGTGCAAGAGTTGTAGCAGCCCTCCTGGCTCACCATCTGCTGGAGATGCGGTTGCTTGAGGATAGAGCTGGATGGCGGGTTCTGCCGGAGGTTGACTCGAGCATGAGGGTCGTTCCTCTTCTCACAGCTGTCTGCTCTCCGAATGCCGTACTCATGGCCAGAGTAGAAGGTCGTCATGGTCGGCACGTGGACGTTAGGAGACGGCGTCAAATTTTAGGAGAACGAGATTGACGTTCAAAAAGCCGCTGTGTTTTGGTGCAATGCCTTGGCAACAGCAATTGGAGGGAGATTCAGCCCCAGTCTCTCACGCGTCAGTGTGCGCAACGATCCTCTCACGCGCTCACTATCTCTCTCATTCACCCTTCCTCTCATCTCTTTGGATTCTCATGCCAATTAGAGAGCTCCAATGGGCAAAGGCATCAGGCGTGGAGGGGCTTTTTCCTGGCATGAATAATCAATGCTGAGCTCCGATTCACATACAAAGCCAGCCTGCTGAAACAGCGCCAACACACATAGAGCGACTGTAACCTCGCATGAGGGGGATCCATCTAGCAAACAGCTCCTCGCCCACATAATTAAGAATATCTGACCTCCTTGCGTTCCTTGAGTCAGCGTGGCGTTTGTGGGAAGCTTTTCTGATGTTTTCTCTGATGTCAGGATGAGATAATATGGTAACACTTTAAAACAAGGTTCCATTAGTTACTACATTATTTAACATGAACTGCACTTCTACAGCATTTATTAATCTTTGTTGATTTTAATTTCATTGTTTACTAATATATTATTGAAATCAAAAGTTGTATTTGTTAACATTAATGTATTGTGAGCGAAAATAAACTGTATTTTTATTAATGTATTGCTCATTGTTGGCTCATGTTAGCAACAATATGAGACCTGATTGTACAGTGTTGCCGATATTATTTATAAAATTCTCTTTAAGTCGATTGTCCATTCAATTTTAACGCCGAAATGCACAAATCTTTGTTTGTGGTCTGAATCTCAGTTTCAATCCATCAATGGCACTCAATAATAAAAGAATGCATATACAACAGTACATACATACAAAATAATGCATATTACATATGACCCCTTTTCGTGACAGATGGCTTACCATAAGTGTATAGATGCAAAGGATCTTTCCTTTGGGAATATTATGAATAGATAAATGGCCTAGAATAGCTGCGTTGACATGACAACTCAGGCCATTGGATTGGAGGCTGATTTTATAAGTGGTTTTGAACTGATGAGTCTGAGTGTGCCAAGCTGTTAACAACCACTGCTTCAGCATTTACAGTACGCATGTCAGCTGGGATGAACTCGAACACAATGAGCAGGTTAAAGTGCAATTTAATAAATGTCATGTTACAGTGTCAAACGCAGCATTCGTTTTCCGAGTGACAATCAGTCTATTTGTAATTTGAAAAGTGCTGAAAAGTTAACTCTTTGAATGCTTCAAAAAACATAACAATAATTGTATTAACAGTATAATGGTATTAATATTAATAATAGTGTGCCCCCTGTAGACTACGGTTCTTAAACTTTGCTCATTTCAGTTGCAAGTGAGAGATTTAAATCCAAAATTAAGGATGTGAGTCAGGATTCAGATCAAGTTTACAAGCAAGCCACTTTACCTCAGAAAACAATGCAGTTCTAGCGCCACCTAATGGCCACACAACCAACACAAGGTTCCTGGACAATTTTGCTTGCATGTTCTCTACTAACTAACACGTACTACCAACTGTAAATTGTGAATGGAAAATACAATTTAGTGTTAATTATTTGTGAAAGGATATTTGAATAGAAATTTATAACAAAGTATACAGTGTTTTTGCATAATACTTGCATATCTGTTTCACTAGACGAGGAGATTAAACTGTTCAATTATCTCTCTAACCTTCAGATGAACTGCTGCAATAGGTCAAATCATTTTCAGCTGACTACAATTACAAAGGAACAAGAGATTGGGCAAGAAATTCTGCTAACACATGTAGAGGCATTATTTGAGAAATATTGGTATATGCGCCGATCACACAAGGTAAAGCTCAATGATTAAAGAATTAATAGGATAACTAATTACATGGCCGGCTACAGCATTGCAAACAACAATATTATATAACATTATAATATAATATATTATAATATAAAGCATATATATTCTAGGAAGTTTTGTGTGCTCTAAATTAAACTGCTTACATTTTTAACAAACTCCTTTCAAAAGTTCATAATCTGTCATTACAATCAAAGGTCTTGAGACAAACAGCCCCCCCAAAAAATATATCATGAACAATCTGGGTAAAAATAAAATTTAAAAAATGATACTAAACAACACTGTTAGCTCACCTGTATGTATATAAAAAAAAACACGGCCGAGTGGAAGTAAACACTGAAACGCATACGTAGCATGTTTATTTGAAAGAGATAACTTGTCACTGACACATAAGGATTGAAAGCTAAGATTATCTCTTGATGTCTGTGTCCTGTGTCACCTCTGCATGAGCTTGCGGAACTTACCCGACTCGTGCTTGATATGATGCAGTCAGAGAAGGTATTGAGGTGGGTGAGGGTGGCGAGGACTCGGCGCCAGCGGGACGGGGTCTGTTTTGGAGTCTCCTTAGAGGAACTACGTATGGACCACTGTCTGAGCTTGGGTCCAGATGAACCACCGTGGGCCGAACTGGTGCTGCCGCCTCGACTTCCCCTGGGGTACAGGGTGTTTCCACCAAAAATGTAGTTCATCACTGCAAATGTACTATGGATGCACGCCAGTCACTTCTCGGGAGTGTGTCGATGACAAAGACAGGAAAACAAATCTAGTCAAAGTCGAAGAGCATTTCCAAACAACTTCCTTAATTATGAGTGTGGCTTCCTGTGCTGGGCCATATCAGGAGTTTTCATCAGGACAAAGCCTCGTGACCCTGGATCCTCCATTCCGTTCAAGACTTGGCCAGTGAAACAGCAACCATACAACTTCAGATGAACTTCAGATGAAAAGAAGAAATTAAGTATTCTTCTCAAAGCTAGCTGCCTTTGTAATCAGCCACAAGAAGCTGGGGAAGCAAACTCAAAGACGGTGATCAGTAGCTGGACAAATTACGAGTTGGCACTACTTTGTTCCAATGAAACCATCTGTGCAATTCGATGTGCTTCCAAGATACTAAATTTAAAGGCCATTGAATGATTAACAGCTGCCTATCCAAGTCCAATTGGGAATGTCACTCAGCCCAGCCAACAATACTTCCAAGTGTTAAAAACTGACCCTTCAGAAAACCGGGACCCAAACATGCATCATTCCAAAATAAGTTCATCTCCATTCCTCCGAAAAGGCTTTCCCATACCTTCAAAAGTGTAACAGTGGTCAGTAATTAGACCAAAAATTGATTTTTCTTCTTGGGAAAAAAAAGCACAAAAAGGTATGAGGTATTCTCCAGGTCCGGATCAGTTGCATTACCATTCGCTGTGGCTATCATACCCGATCTTTAACACCGGTACACAGAGGGAACCTCTTCCGTTCAACATTTCCGTAGATGTGCCACAGGTGCCGGATGAGTTGGCTGATTTTGTCACCCAGGCTCAGCCTCCACTCCCTTAGGAGCATAAAGCCATGGCAACTGCTCGCACATCTAAAAGAGCCAGCAGGATTTCCCGTGCAGGCTCCGGTCCCCTGTCTCGCACCAGAAGCCACAGTAAACATGCTCTTCGGCTTCATCTGTTGACATATTCATTAGTGCACTAGAGCCTACAGCAGGGACTGGATGGTACGAAAACATTATCATTCGCGTGTCAACACCATGCTGGCTCAAGCGCTGTGATAGTGTTGCATCCCCTCATGTAGTCAGATAAAGCCTTCTGCACATAAACGCCACTGAATTATACTGAAGAATTGGCTTGTCAGGATTTAGCTTTAACTATTGATTCGGAGGGTAAGATGGCATCGCAGACAACAATGCTTAACCACCACCTCCTACTGAAAAGATCGCCAATAGATATGGCAGGACATCAATAATAAATTCCACATTATCCCTGAAAACACTGTGAGCATATCTAATTAGATGCCAGCAAACCCCATTTATAGTCGCCTCTCAGAACTGAGCCATCCTGTCACCTTGCTAATTGACAATTAAACCACCACGCTGCAGCACGGGAAATCCACACCAATAATAGTAACTCATGGATCTGACCGTCTTAACACCTTAAGAGTAAAAGAATGAGATAATAAAAGCATGTGTTAGTGCAACTAAAACAGCTACTGCATGAAGGTAACGTCTGAATCTCTCAATAGTTAGAATGGGCATCTAACGCTGGATATCCGTTTTCAAATCTTCCATAGGCCACACAATGGCTGACAAATTAGGCCAGCTATTGACAGGGTCAGACGGCTGTTCAGGTTCTCAATAGATGATGATAGCAGTGTCAGAATACACAAATGATGTATTGGCTAGTCCTGTCATCACCTTTTCTCTGTATTCAGTCTCTGATAAAAGCCTGTCCTGTTCAGGGAACATGAAAGAACTGCTGCTGATGATGATCCTGCCCAAAACTATAACCCATGAATTTACTTTTATCAAAAGAGAGATCCTCAATACATTAATGCACTCAGATGCACCAGATTAACTATTAAAGCACAAACATGATTTACAGGTAGCCATCTCAAATGTTGGTGTTTGGTCTAATGTAGGTTGAAATATTTGCAAGTAATGGAAAATGGGGAAAAAGTAAAAAAAAATTTACAAGGCTCTAGAGTAACATTTGAGAGTTCTGCAGATGGTTACACCAGCACCTGATTTGATAGCACCTGTAATATTAATAATATTAAGGTACATGCTTTGTCTCCTACAAATATACATTTGTACAGTAGTTTGAGAGTATGGATGTGGATATACATTCATTTTTAATAACAAAAACAGTAACATCTTGAAAAACTGTAACAACCTAATTTTATTTTAAGTAAAATTTACATTTTCTGACTGTATAAGCTAGGATTCTACATATTACAATTAACTACTGGTTTTCCATAGTATCATACATTTGAAGATCCCAATAACCACAGTTAAAACCACATTTAGCACCTCATTACCATTACGTTAAGGTAAAGTATTATTTATTTTTGTGTATTTGTTATGAAAAACACAGTAGGCTAATGCCATTGGGTATAAATACAAATGCACAAAAACTACTATAGCTTAACAACCAAAAATACAAGAATTATATTCCATTATTCCTTTAAAACATGCAATACATGTCTACCTTAATAATATTATCAAATTCAATATTAATTAATATATCACACATTTCCGCCATAATACCAAGGTTACAGTTAGTGTTCTACAATAAATCCATGGTAAATGTTGATGATAGTGGATTGAAAGAAACTATATCGTTGTGGCACAATGTTTCTGCCATAGTCAGTGTTGTTGAGAATGTCAGCGCATTTAACTGACTCTGATGACTCTGCCAAGACTGATCTTTTAACAATGATGCGTCTTAAACTGTATGTCGGAGCACTGCCAATAAGGCAGCATAAAAAAAATAACTTAAAAAATTACTATTTATAAATAAAGTTAACGGTTAATGAAAGTCCGCTACAGAATCGAATCGGGAAATCGAGTTTCAGTTCTGTGCGCAGACTTCACATATATTCAATACTGTTAATTGAATATCCCTAAACATCCAATCACTTGGATTGTTTTGTACCATTTTTCTAAATTAAACATTTTATATCTACTTTATTTGGAATGCCATTTATGTTATATATACACTCACTTCTTTGACCTGAAAAATGGCTGGTTATCTGTTGCAGGTTACGTTATTTACATGATTCAAATGTAGAAGCCAACAGGAAAGCAATTGCGTCTTGATAGGGACTGAAAGTAAATACACACAAACAAGCAAACCCATAAATAGGCACAACCAAAGCTACCATGGGTATTTAAACACGTAACATGCATTTGATAACAAATCACATGCATCGTTTAGCGACTAGGGACCATAACAGTAAATCTGACTAGTTAAATGAGCTTAATCTGTCCAGTGTCTCAACAACCATGATTGGATCAGTGGCCAAGCACCGCTACCATTCACATCTGTAACATGCACGCTTTGTGCAGTGCACACCGTGTGTGTGTGTGTGTGTGTGTGTAGGACACAGCGAGCACTGCTGCATGACAGAGGCACGCAGGTTGCCAGGCAGCAGAGGGAAGAGATATGTGCTTTAACATTTTCTCATCGAAACACAATGATGTGTGTTTGACACCATACACTCACAGGTGACTTCCACAATGTAAACGCAGATCAATGCTCATATTTCACACAACAAAACAAAGGACTTTACTGTGGCCTTACGAGACAGTCTGTCAATCAGTGCCTTTCAGGCTCCATGACGTCCTGACAAAAACAAAATGACGCTACTCTGCTTTCTCACAATCTAAGGCGTGATTATATGGCCCATTCGGTCTTTTGGGTGAAAACACATATTACTCCTGGAAGTTCCTCTGAATCAGATTAATACAGTTGCAAATGATGTACAATAAAGGAAAATCAAGTAACTTCTGTCAACATCTAAAACTAAGTTTAAGCATTTATCATCTGCTTTACCCAAAAGAATTCACTGCCGTGACTGAAACGTAGCTTTTTCTTGTTGCAGAGTTCCAGACCTACCAACAAGTGCAGACGCCGCCTCTTGGTTCTCCTGAGGGTACCCATGATCCGGCGACCCATCTTTTTAGCATACCACACCGAGTTGAGCATTGTGGGCTGAGGCTGGAGCGTGCGTGTGTGGGGTTCACGCTCCGGTAAATAGAACTGGTTTCCCGACTCTGACCTGCCCCCTCCACCTCTTCTTACGCAGGCATCTTAAAGACAGTTTCCGCACATAGCGCGTGTCGGCGTCGAAAACATACGGTGCAGGTACCTACGAAGAGCCGCATGCAGGGAAAGAGAAAAACACAGGCTCCCTGACGCACGTAAACTGCAGCAGAAATAAAGCACTTTACAATCAGTGCAGCCCCCAGTAAAGCTACTCGTTTCACCTTCTCTCTTTCTCTCTCTCGCTCGCTCGCTCGCTCGCTGCTGTGGCTGATGCAGTTCCTGGCACGCTGATGCGATCGTGGCTGTGCAGTGGTGGGATGCGAGCAGATGCAGGTGCCTGCGTTCGTCTCTTCCAGCTCAAAATGAGTCAGCAGGAAGCTGAGAGAGTGAGACTGGGTGCTTGACTTGGCTAGCACTGACTGCGCTCCTCTCTGACTGCCTGAAAGAAATGAGTCCAGGGGTTTGCGATGCAGACAGTACTCTCTGATAAACGGCTGCAGTGTCTCTATGCTGCGTTGTGATGAACGAGAGGACGATGTTTTCCCCTTCTTCCTCACATTGCTTTGGAGATGAGGCAGGGCAATATCCTATCCCGCGCCTATGGATAATCCCGGGTTGTAGGGGATGGCACTCTGGAACCTTGACCTCTTCGCATTTGTCGTGCTCGTCTAATGCATTCTTGAACGTGCGATAAAGCCATTCAACTTTGCCTCATGGGAAGATTTATCCGGACTGACGTCACTGACGAGAAACGGGAGGCAGCTCAAGGCTCATGATTTGTATGAGAAAAGTGACTGAAGGACACAGCCTCACCTCAAACCCATTCTTAGAAGCATGTGGCGAAGAAAATACCAAACGTTTCTAGACCTGAATGATCACTTTCACCTCATATCTCCTAAGACCTAGTTTATGTGCAGTCAGAAACTGGGAATTTGCCTTCATATTAAAAAATGACCATTTCATGCAGTAACCGGGCTTTGACTGGTACCTACACAGCACGGAAAAACACTGGCCATGCGCTTTGGAAGCAAAGGTGCTTCCATGCACGACAGCATGCACCAACAGATGAAGAATGCAACAGCAAAGCTATCGCTTTCACATTCGTAGACAAACAACTGTTGCGTTTAAAACAAGTTGCAACAAGTTGGCATTTGAACTAGAACCCACATATGTAGATTATAGCAGGCTCATGCACTAATCGAAATGAAATATTGCTTATACAGACAGGAAGGACCAACGAGAGGTACTGTAATGTACCCTCTAGTGTCAGCATCAAGCCTGTCTGATAAAACGTACGTGACTCCTCATGAAACGATGAAAAGCTGCATCGACCAATCACTCTCATCACATGATGACCGACACCAGACCACACCAGACAGACACAGAATTGGCAAGCCACAGATACTAACATCAGAAGCACGTAAAGATGCTTGCCAAGTCGGAGGGGTGACTGTTACCTGGACGGTCACAGGACTTTGAGGGTACGGGTTGGAGAGGGGAGTAGTAGGAGACGGAGGACTCTCCTCGTTCCCTACAGCGGACGGCCCATCGAAGATGCATTCCAACGATTCAACCTACAGAGGGGCATTGAACTCAAAGTATTACAATATAAGCTTGACTTCAAATTGCCTACAATTGCTTCATCGTGAGAAGAGGTTTAAGAGAGGACAGACAATAGGACAAAATGAGGAGGAAGGATTTAGAGCGAGTGAGCTGCTAACTAGCTCTAAATCCTTAGTGATCTAGTCATCAGTCTGGGACATCATATGCATGTTTGAACGTCCTATGTTACCCAAAGATGCAGTCCCACAATCCCTAGTGATCTAGTCATCAGTCTGGGGCATCACGTAAGCCCCTTTTCCACCAAAGCATTTTGAGAGCCGGTTCGGAGCCGGTGCCTGCGCGCGAACCAGTTCTTTGTGTTTCGACAGCCAAAGAACCGGTTCGCGGCCGCGAGAACTGGTTCCAAAGCGGCACCAACTCTTTGCTGGACTAGAACCGTTCTTTTAGCACGTCATGTTTACGGGGCGGGTTTAGATGCGTTCTTCTCGGTTCTTTTAAACATATTTTCTGACCATCGCAAAGCCAGGAGAAACTGCAGAAACACGCAAGCGTTTAATTTATTTATTTATTTATTGAAACATAAGCAAAGAAGAAAACAGTCACGATATAGAACAAATAAATGGAAAGAAAAAAAGACACAAGACAGGGGTACATAACTTATCAGAAAAGATTACATGTCAAACGAAAAGATTAAAAGACTTACATATTTCAATTGTTTTTAAAGTTTTCTCGGTACACGAGTTGAGATAATCCCAAACAATGTACTTGCAAGCGACGTAAACAGTGACGTAACGACGTCGTTCCCTGGGCGCTCTAGTCAGTGGAAAAGCAAACGGTTCTAAACGGGTTCGCAAGTTGAACCAGCTCCGAACCAACTTTGAACCAGCACCAGTTCTGAACCAGTTCTTTTGTCGGTGGAAAAGGGGTAATACATGTTTGATTGTCTTATGTTAGCCAAAAATGCAATCCCTAGGCTAGGTTTTGAGACAAAGCCTAAGAGTCAGCAAACGGAGAGTGGTATCACACGGACCCTTATGTTGATGGAACGCCAAGATGGAAACATTAATCCCAAATGGCAACTATGAGGATCATGCAGATCATGTTTTAATATACAAAGATACAAATGTACACTATAGAACTCAGTGTAAAACAAATATATGAAAAGACTCTTGGGATAGAATGTAAGCCTCAACCATGTCACATGAAAACATTCAGTAAGAAACGTATCTCAATGGTACATATAATGGCCAGGATCAGCAGTTTGAGGCACGCATGTACAACTGCAAAGGCTTCTATGTAACACAAGGTGGCAATAGAACCCAGCACTGCGATGGATTGAATAACTAATCTCCAAAAGTTCCCCTCACAAAGTATCCTTGTCAAATTGTTATATGATACATTACTGGGTCAATAACACTTAAAAGTGTCCAGGATAGAGAAACAGATTTTTAAAAAAGAAGTTCAAAACACATATATATTCAAAACCATATTCCTAGAAATGCACTCTTTGAATTCAATTTTTTTTTTTTTTTTTTTTTTACTTAGATACAATCATGAAGAAAATTTACATTTGATGTCTTCTAAAATGCTGTGTGGTGTAACCATTAAGAATACATGTTGGTGTACATTAGTAAAGTTAAAACTATATTATATATATATATATATATACATATATTCTGTGGTGAAATTTTTTTTTAATTTTTTTTTACTGTTGTTTATATGTCTATGTTGTGTTTTTAATATGCTTTGAGACAAACCATGAAGCGAGGTTGAGGTTGTAGTTATGTTCAAGCTATTTTAAGGCAGGAAAGAAACATTTAAACATGTCATTTTGGTGATCAAAGATGAGTTAAGAGATTCAATTATTGACTACAGGGGGACTTTAAGCTTACTGCATATTCCTGTACCTGTATATGCTCCAGCATCCCTGCAGGGAATAAAGCCGATTGGAGAATGGATGGATGAATAGATTTTCCCTATTGTTTTTATTAAAGGAGCATTTCACCCATTTCAACATTTCAACTTTATTGAAAGTGGATCATATATGTAGTCGAAATGTAAAATAATTTTTGAATTTGGTGCCCTCTTGACCGAGAAAAGACAGAAAATAACCGATGAGCGCATTTGTATGTAAGACAACAACTTCCACAATGCACAGCTTCGCAAGCCACACCCACTAATCCAGAAAAGCGCAAACAGCATATTCAGAGATTTCGTTCATAAGAAACTGCCATCGTTCAAATTCTCTGCAGCTGACGGACTCTATCTGAAATGAAATAATGAAATGTGACTTACTGCTTATTATGACGCAAAATGACGATTTTTACGTCATAATAAGCAGGAAGTAAAACACTTAAATCCTTATTTCTCCCATCTCAGGGGAAAATAAGGGAATAAACCATGGCCATTCAAAAATATGACTGGGTTTCTAAAGATACAAAGCTTAATGCAAATGGGTGAAGTGTCCCTTTAAAGAATTTCAGATTTCTGGAATGCAGAATATTACTGTATGAATCACAAAATGAATTGTGGTCAATTTAATATAATAAATTAATTAACCACTTGAATTCAATATATCAATAAAAAAGTTTTAAAACAAGCATTACTTTTTCATAATTAAAGCAGAAATACAGGAAATATATTTAGTGTATATGGAGAGGCCTTCAAATATTGTGTTGAGTCATAGGGGGTCTTAAAAAATGTCAAAAACGATGTTTAGAGAGTCTTTGAGGAGATGCTGAGGCCATAACTGTATTGTGAGGGTGTGTCCGAGATGGATGGCACATTGCGAGGCGGGCTGGGGGAATGAAAAGGTGCCGGTTTAAGTGAGAGCAGTGAAGGTTATGAGAAATGGCAGGTGTGATTTCTCATGTGCATGCTTTTGGCTTAGGCTCTGATCAGGACTGAGGAGGAGCCTGCCATGGGGTCATAAATCTCAAGGCAGAAGGGAGCGCTGGAGCACAACCGGAGCAGGACGAGTCCTAGTAAATGTTCACACATACAGTACATATCACTTCCTGCCTCACAGTATATTCACCTTCTCTGGACACAGTCACTCTACCGCCTTCCACTTAGCACAGAGAGAAAGTGCTTCACCCTGAAAAAATACAGGGCTAAGCAATTTCACAAACATATTCAAAGAAGCCAATAAATGCAGCTTTAAATTCCCCCCCCCCAACCAAATTCTGTATGCAGATCTTCAAGCAGAAGGAGTTACAATAAATATTTTGAATGATATCAATCCACAATCTGATGGAGCCACATAATGTTTGTTCATTTGGTCTCCTGTCTGAGCCTGATTTCTCCAAAGATTTTCTGTCAGGTGGATTTTGGATTCTTTTCACCGTCACTTTTGGCTTGCTAAGTTGAGGAAACTTAATATGGATTTGACGGAACACACCATAGAACTAGGGCTGTCAAAATGGGTGAAAAACTCAATGAATTCGGTTTTACACTATTACAAATTTCAGTATGTAATATAGACCACTTTTATCATGTTTTTTTTTTTTTTGGAGTTGAACAGCTCCATTCATTATTTTACAAAAGAGTGACCAGAATTTTTTTCATAACTGAGAATTAAGTTTTGAGTAATTCATGAAGGTTCGGAACCAGATTAGGGTCTGTAAATTATGTCAGAATTTTTACAATCGATTTTATCTTTTTTATTTGTATGCTCATTTTAAACATACAAAACAGCTACAGATTTATTTTAGTAATGCACCAAAATTTTAGCCGAAAAAGAGAAACTTGTACAAATGGGAACCTGACACCTTTCCCACTAAACTATTATACCAAGACATTTTTAGAACATTTTAAACTCGTGAAAAATGGCAAATCTGCTTTTCTGAGTTATAATGCAAAAGAAATATGGTTGAATCATGAATTTTGCTCCTTAAGTTTAAATCAGAAAAACTAATAGAATTAATAGAAGAAATTTAAAAGCTGCTCATGTAAAAACATTAAATATGTGTCCCGTGTGTGTGTGTGTTGGGGGGGGGGGGGGGGGTACATGTCTTTGTGTCTATTGTGCCAGTCTTTCATATGCTTTAGCGGTGTGGTTTAGTTCAATGTCCAATTAGCCTGTGGACTCTGCAAACCCCTCTGTGTTATAAGGCACTTTGCACACTAATAATGAGAATCCCATTGAACCAAGTGCATTGGTGGATTAAGAGCCAATCTAGCAAAATCATTCTATTTGCCCAACATTTTCTCATTCTGACCTCATTGTATGCTTTAGTCATGTTATTCATTATGATCAATTGTGGCAAAAAAAAGCTGAATGTACAAAAGCAGTAACAGTACTATGGTTGTCCGGCTTTTTCTTGTAATAATCCAAGAAGGGGAAGCCATTCTAAATCCTAAAACTTGTGTTTGTGTCTTGTGTATGTAAAAAGTGAGGCACACACAGATATAACTGCATGGCAGAATTTGGACAATGAGGTGATAGACAACATGGCACATTTTAAAACAAGGTGAACTGATCAGGAAGGGTAGATTCCAGGCGTACCTTCATTGGGGAGATATGTGCATGTGCCACATAGCCATGGACGTTCTCAATCTGGGAAAGGTTCTTCTCGGCCACTTGGACCAGCTCTGGCCCAGGAGCCTCATCTGTGAACTGGGGCGAGCTTTGCTCCTGTGCAGATCCTGTGTCTTCGTCATGTTGTCTGTACTTCTGTAAAGAACAACAGTGACCAGTCAGAAAAGATGAATGCTTGAGAAGACATTTGAGAACTTATTTTCCCTTTGAAAACTGCTTGGTTTGAATTGACAATGTAGTCACAAAAATATTATTTGAAAACTTCCAATAGAGACAGAATTTTAAGCCATCGTAAGCACGATTCTGAAAAAAAGGTTGCTTTAAAAAATAGTTTTTTTTTAATTATTTAGAGCCTCTGAAGAATATTTAGGCCTTGTCAGAGAAGCCAATCCCAAAAAGTAATCCAAAATGCTGGATTATCTTATTTATTTCAATACTGAGATGTAAATTTAATACAATATAAAAAAGGTTCATTTTAATCTAAATGGTTATTTTACCCAATGCCTGTGTACTTTATATAAATTTTTGCTTAGAGAATATTATGTTAGCTTAGCAACATGCTGACGCCAAACTACAGAAAGAAGTCTCTTTTTTAGGAGATTTGTGTGTGAAGTTTCTGCTTCAGCATTAAAAATCCGTCACTTATGAGGTTCTATGATTGTTAGGAAGAGCCTTACAACACGACTGTCAATAGGAAGTAGACAGCAAGACATCTGTCAAGGTTTTGTAAAAGAGCTAAGATATCCAGAAATATCCAGACAATCAAAAATGTGAAATTAGGAGGATGATGAAAAAAGACTAGCTTAAGGTGATTTTAGCAATCATGTATTTGGTGCAAAAGCAATGAAAAGGGAATTTGGTTGCAGATAGTTTAATCCTGAAATGTATGGAAATCCTTGACTGAAAGTAGAGATGCAGTTAAGTGTCTAAACTGGACAGTAGAGCAACCATCAAAAGCATACAGCTTTAATGCTAAATGATTGAGTAAATGATTTTTATTCCCTTATATAATAAAATACAATATTTATTTATAAAGCACATTTAAAAACAACCAAGGCTGACCAAAGTGCTGTACAGAACAGAAAAAAAATAAAAATAAAAAATAAAGAAACAAAACAATAGATAAATAATAATCGTACCTAAATCAAGGAGTGTTAAAAGCCCAAAGGAAATTAATTAAGTCTTAGGTGGAAACAGAGGGAGCTAGTCTCATGTAAAGAGGTAGACTGTTCCAAAGTTTTAGGCCTGCAGTCGCAAAAGTGTGATCGCCTCGTTTTTTTTTAAGTCTAGATCTAGGCACAATGAGTAAACCATTATCACTAGATCTCAAGAGTTATAGAAGGGGTATACGGACAGAGAAGATTGGTCAGGTACTAAGGGGCAAAGTGAATTACAATAGTCTAGATGAGTTGTTACGAAAGCAGGAATCACTGTTTAGAAGTTGCACTGGGTTAAAAAAAAGGTTTCCCTTTAGAGAGTTAGAGCATGATTTTACAACAGTACTGATCTGTTTCTCAAATTTTAGGTTGTGATCAAACAGAAAGCCCAGATTTCTAGCGCATTGAGTTTCATATGGGGCAAGAGAACCATGGTCAACATCAAGCACAGTTTTCTTTGGGCTCAAAATCAAAATAGAATTATTTCAGTTTTATTTTCATTTAAATTTTGAAAATTACTTGTAAACCATTTTTATCGTTATGTTTTAAGGGAAAATAAATCTGAGTATCATCAGCATATAGATGAAAGGATACTCCGTATTTATTAAACAATACCAGCCAGTGGATTGATCCCTGTTGGACTCCACAGTTTAGAGGAACACTAGAGGAGGACTGATGACCAATACGAACACTAAGACATTTGTTGCTCAGATAAGAACGGAACCACTGCAAGACTACGCCATGAAAGCCCACAGATGTCTCCAGACGTCTCAACAGGACCTCATGGTCGACCAAATCAAATGCAGCACTGGAATCTAATAAACTAAAGCCATGGATTTCCCAGAATCAGTTTCTGTGAAAAAAATCGCTTGAAACTCTTAAAAGGGCAGATTCAGTAATGCGTAAAGCTTTAAAACCAGATTGAAACGTTTCATGGAGAGAATTTACAGGAAAGTATGATTGTAGTTGAGTGAGTGCAACTCTCTCTCAAAATAAAAGATTGATTAGAAATAGGATGGAAGCTGGAAAGAGATGAAGGATCCAAATGAGTTTTTTATATTGGAATAATATCCTGAGGACAGATAGTAGGTTTTAGCTGACCAACAATTTCATTACACGAGTCCAGATCAATCAGATCAAACTTAGGCTCAATCCCAATTCACCCCTTGGCCTTACCCCTTAGCCCTACCCCTCCGTTTTGCGCGTTCACGTCTAGGGGTAGGGGCGTCCCGATTCTTCTTGAGATCGAGGGGTACGGCGAAGGGGTAGGGCTACATAGCCCTCGAAACGGAGATTTTTCAGAGGCACACTCCAAACGGAGGGCTAAGAGAAAAGTTCACGGAATGCATCGGAAATCACCGGCGAGATGGATCGCAAACGGTTAAACATTTAAAATTAGCGCCAGATGATTCCACCACGCACTTTATTTACTCTTATAATAACACTATAGTCGTTTAAATTAAGAAATGGTATAATAAATTACCTTTCCGATCAGAAAAGACATACATTTCGAGGAAGGGATGTTATAATCATCATGTTTATTCAAAGTTAAGAGCAACTGCGCTGATGATTGTCAGTTGTTGTCATGGAGAAATCCTATACAAAAAAAAACAAAACTCTATAACGGCAGAGCCATCGCCGACGACTGATGACGAATCGGGTTCATGAAGTGTTGTTCCATTTCGTTGGGGAATATTTCAACCCCTTGGCCCTTGTAACTCCGTTTTAAGGGCCAAGGGGTAAACTCGAAACAAGGGGTAGGGCCAAGGGGTGAACTGGGATTCAGCCTTAGACTAGATGGAAGAAAGCATCATGCATTGTGTGCATAGTACGGAGTTAGACAACTGAGATCTTAAAGTTGTGATCTTGTCAACAAAAAAACAAAACAAAAAAAATTCCCAAAGTTGTCACAGCGAGCAGTAGAGCCAAGGACTCTAAAATAGAATGCACAGAAGGATTTAAAACAGTTAGTAGTGGAAAAGAGAACTTGTGTGTCAGTGTGCTCCAGGGCTCCGGTGCAGGCTTATGATTTTTGTACTTCAATTGTGCAATAGAATTCATAATATCTGCGCAGGTGGAATTAAAAAGGTTAAGATGTGCAGCAGCGTCAAGATTATCTAGTTTTCCTTTAGGATTTATAGGTTTTTGAGCGATTCTAAGTCAAATTGGTCTAGGCATACACTTTGGTTGCAGTAGCGCCACATATGGGCCAATTAGGGTCATACTCTACTCTCAAAATGAGGCCTACCATCTGGCCAGATTTTAAGTCTCTAGATCTTACGGTTTGGTCAGCATGATCAGTTTTACAAATCCTTACAATTACAATAGGGTTTCAGCTCTTTGACAAGACGACAAGACAAGACGACACAAACTTTATCCCCAGAGAATCAAAACGGATGTCCAGGGCCCGTTCCACCCATCAGTAAAAGAAAGGTTCCACTCAAGCTGCCATAACAATAGCTGTTCAGAATGACTTGAAGGATTTTTTTCAGTGTCCACATGGAACTGTGCTATGGCAGGATAATGTGTCCCGTGGCAGACTTGGTTAGTAGGCTACTGTATTGTTAATGATGTAAGTTAACCGTGAACATTGTATTGAAAATAAACAACAAACTGTGTTTCAAAACAAACAATGATTTATTGATTGATTGAAGTTTATTGTTGTGAGCAAAAAAGAAAGAAAGGAATAACATTTATAGACATATATTATCAATGAAATAAAAAACACAGTTTATTTTAGTTTAGTTTTTTATTTACTTTCTTTATAAGTGTATTATAATTATCAGTACAAGGGTGCAAATGTTAAAAACAGCGCTATAGCGGGAGGGGGAAATCGGAAAAGCTACACTCCTGAAATGATGTATAATCTGACCAATCAAAGCCCTTGCTGTCTGCGTCGCCGCGACGCGTAGTTACAAATTTTTGGAGGTGCACGTCGAGCTACGGCAGAGGGGTCGGAGAGGGGTTCTCGTCGACACAGAGAGGTCTGCGGGGTACGCCGTCGATTCGACGCAGAAGCATAAAACAGGCTTTATAGTGCCACCTATGGTCCGATCCCCATGAAACTTCACATACTTCTTCAGCATATTAGGACACATAAGCTCATAAATTTTTGTGAAGTTTTGAGTTTTCCTTTAGGATGTATTTCGTCACGACTCTTTTCTAAATGCAACAGCCACCTAAATGCAAAAGATCCACTTTTTTCGATAATTATTGATCTAGAGAATCCAGAGAATTGCCTTAGACTGGTCTGGTTCCGATCGGGCAAAAAACCAGGGACTAGTTCGCAAAAGTAGGTTTTGGACAAAATTCGACATCACAGTGGTGTAAAAACCTTGAGTCTAAGCCAAAATTTTGTACTTTCGGTTGCTGTAGCGCCACCTGTGGGCCAATCGGGGTCATACTCTGATAGGTTGTCCCCAAATTGAGGCTTACCATCTAGCCAGGTTTCAAGTCTCTAGCTCTTACGATTTGGTCTGCACGATGAGTTTTATAAATCCTAACAATTACAATAAGGTTTCAGCACTTTGTGCTTAAACCCCTAATGAAAGTTTTGTTTACCAGAGACCCGGCATTAAAGAGAGCGAACTTCAACCGCGATAAAACGGTCACTGACTGTGACTCATTTTAACTTTACACAATATGGAGCTTAAGTATCATAAATGTTGTGAATAACTACAATTATCCACATTTGATTCTAGAAAAAAAAAGACTATCAACCAAAGACTATAAATGGTGCACTTCTATTAATTGTGACTTTGAGAAACTGCAACACACAATATGGTTTACACCCCACTATCTAAGTCACAGCAGCTGCCGTTAGAAGACTAGAGAGACTCGTGATACTCATGCCTTAGGACTGTACACGTGCATTGGCTGATCTAGCCAGACAAATAAGCTTTAAGAAACAACATTTACGAGACAGTTTTGTTGCTGATTTGAAATACGTTATTTAATTGTGAGTCCAGAAGCAGCTTTTGAAATTTCAGGATTCTGCTATTCAGAAAGATAGGACTTGGTCTTGGATGTCCGAAATAGCTGCCTGGAGGCGTACAGAGGCGTAGCAAATATGGCCGTCCAGTGCACAGACTTTCCTTGAAAGGGACTTTGCTATCAACCCATTCCTTTGCACTACAGTATCGCTTTCATATGATGATGAATGAGTTCCCCTCCCTCTAAAATACATTCAGTGGAACATGCTTTCACAGAAAACTGATGAGCTGTTTCCACACAGGCGGAGGATGGAGACAGTTGCCATGGCAACAGGTTTATCAGATACTGACTACTCCTCACTATGAGTAAGCCTGAGATTCAAGCAGCCTTATTTAAAGCCAACATAAGCCTCATTGGACTGGTTCAACCACTTAGCTTTATGAATTTGCATGGTGTATAATCAGTAGCTAGATTACAGGAAAGATCAATGGGGAATTCACACAGTAAAGTGTTTTGGTTTACTTAAGGAAAATTATGTACATCATCCACAATGTTTTAGAAAATATATTTAAAGATCGATGCTGAGGACAACCGAGATAACCATCTTACATGACATTCTACATCTTAATCTTGCATTTGGTTATTAAAAAGCATCTATCCATCAGACAGATATCCTCATATTCTTTTAAACATAATCAGTGCACATACATCCTTCAGTTAATGTTAGTGTTGTCTAAAACTAAAAGTTAGTGTAGACAATTTCGGAGCAAAGCATTAGAACCTACCGACTCCCCCCAGAGCGTCTCCAAAGCCACGCCTCATCCAAAACACGTCATATGAGACAGCATTAAACTACCACATATCTCAAAGCACATAACATTAATAATAAATTTAAACAGAGCTTTACTGCCACAGATTCATTTCGGCGTTGATAGTGTTGACACATAAACGCATGAATCCGAAACTTAGAGGACGTGAACAGCTCCGAAAAGAGCATCACGGGTTGTCACTAGAGGCGCTTTTCCATTACCAGTAGAAGCTCGACTCGACTCGCTTTTCGCTCCGTTTTCCAGTGCAGATAGTACCGCCACAAATAGTACCCGGTCGTCATAGCGACGCCTTTTGTTCCTCGTTGCCCCATCAAGCTCTCGCTGGATGCTCTCTTCGCAACCAAAGAAAGGAAAGTCTGCACCTCCTTGTTTGACCACGGCGTATTCTTCTGAGTTGCCATAATAATAGTAGTTAGTTTAGAAACTATCTCTGACCAAACTAATTAAAAATAGCGGGGATATTCTGGATACTCAGACTGATCTCATGAAGTAGCGTGTGTATGACACGCCAATTCGTATTTCCATTTTTGGCGTGCTATCAAGACGCATAATCGCTTTTCAGCGTGTTTATGAACGCCGTTGACTTAACGTTATATAAATATATGACTTACCTCAACCCCATCCCTAAACTTAACCGTCACTGGGGTTAATGGCATTTATGACTGTTCCCTTACCATCCTAGGTAAAAAAAAAAAAGATATGACTTACCTCAACCCCATCCCTAAACTTAACCGTCACTGGGGTTAATGGCATTTATGACTGGACATTTGACGGCGTGTACGGACACGCGGAATGACGCGAACGTTAATGGCGTAGACATACACGCATACACGCGGATAGCTCAAAATGCGTAGAGATAACACGCCATTTGACTCGAAAGTGGCGTGTATGTTTACGCAAAAGTCATGATGTCATGTTGCCATCTGACACGTGTGATGCAATGATGAAACAGTGAGTGGTGACGATTCTCTCCGACGAATCAGCAGTCTGCATTTTTTTCACGTCACATTTTAGTACCAGCTTAGCTCTCCTTAGCTCGCTCATAACCTTGCCGGAGGTGATACTTAAAAAAGTACCCGAAAGAAGGTACAGGTACAACTTTTACACAGTGGAAAACCAAACAAAGGCGAGCCGAGCTGGTACTGTGTAGTGGAAAAGCGTCATAAATAATGGTGACGATATGGAGTGTGTGAATTGCCTACGCTCCCTTTAAATATGTGTTGTCCATTTATTACAGTTACATATGAAGAGTTCAGATGCAAAAGCCTCTAAATGCCATTTGAAATTTTCTTCTAAAATGCCCATTTATATCGAGCTTGTATATTTAAGTTCAGTAATTTCACTTCATAATCTTCATTGCCATTTAAGTGAAATTACTGAACTGAAATATACAAGCTTGATAAAAATGGTCATTTTAGAAGAAAATTTCAAATGGCACTTAGAGGCTTTTGCATCTGAACTCTTCATATTTTAACAGAGATACAGTTACATATTTAACATAAACCTGAGAGAGTATCCAGAAATATACAAGAATACAAAACGTTATAGAATAAAACAGGTTTTCAAACTGCAGTTCAAGGACCCCTCTGGGGCAACAAGTGTGCACTAAGGGTTTTGCAAAAAGGTATTTTTCCATGAGAATTAAATTAAATTAAGTTATTAATTAAAATGAGTAACTTCGCATTTAAAAGCATTTAAAATTTGCAGCTTCTCTCTACCACCAATACGGCTCTGCAAATTTGATGGCATCATTCTACACTTCTGCTTCTTTTTAGATTTTCTGTCCAATCAAATGCTCTCTAGAATCTGAAGTCTCCTATACTGGCCAATTCAATTGTTCACATATTTACCATTTTCTATATGGTTTATTTTGTGTATCTATATCTCATACTGTAGGATGCATTTGGTCAAGAATTAACGCAGTAGTAAAGCGTGCTGCTGATCATCTTCAGCTTTGGCACATGCAGCTTAAACAACAATGCATGACTTATAACAACTATGATTGGAACTGTCATGTTACATAACATTATAAAGAGAACACTGTTGTAATAAAACGTTGTGTATTCTTTGAGTTTAGTTGCCATGTTTCAGCACGTTGTTACAGTATAGTGCATCCACAACAGCAGTTACAGATTCTGACTAGCATGCATCTGAGGCGGTGTTGGTGACACATTGTATTAATCATTATATTGTATTAATCATTACATTATATTATTATATTATAATTATATTGATTATTAAATAATTAATTAAATGATAAATCACATCTAACTCATTTTAAAATCCCAATAGCCTTTTATTTAGACTAAAAACCCTTCTCATTCATTTGGTGAGGAACATGGCATTTCGAAGGGGAATATATTAGACATAATTTTGCCCACCCTGACTTCGTTTCAGTCGAAAAATGCATCAAAGCATGAATAAAACTTGCGCTCATCAAGCCAATTCAATGGGACAATCAATGAATTCAAAATGTAATTTTAGGGCTGACAAACTTAAAATGTTAACATAAGATATTAAATGTTCCATAGAATACTATTGTGTAAATACTACATTGAATTCTAATATTTTAACTGTCTGAACAGAACAGAGTGAACAATGGGCACACGCTGAGACTGTTAACTTAACACAAGACACCTACTTAATGAATGATTATGGACACAAAGCCCGATTTTCAAATGGCGCAATTGCACCCTTGAAGGGCACTTCAGATCAGGGATGAATACATGAATGCCTTCGTGAAGTGAATAATCTAAGTATGACGGGAGAGTTGGGGTTAATGAATAAACAGTATAATACAAGTTGTTTTGTTGTGATATACAGTATTACAAACATTTTCGTCATGCATTTCATATTAAGTATAAAAAAGTTTTAGAGGTAAGAAATGTGTAAATTGCTTTATGTTTAAGAGCAGATCGGGCACACACACATCTGAAGCATATTTTAAAAACTTCATTATAAATGTACTATTAACAACAATAAAGCGATATCCCTGTTGTCGCTGACTAACTTTTTCATGGTAACGTGAGGCTAATGAGGAAATAACATGGTCTTGACTCTTTCATTGCTCCCTTCTCCTAGTGCGTTCCAATCGGTTTCATTAATGACACACAAGTGCCTTACTCCTAAACAGATTGAAGAACTGAGGCACACAGAAACACAATAACTGGATATAAACAAGTTACAATAGCCCTAACTTTTAACAGTAATTAATTTAATGTGCCTGTAGAAATAAATGTGAACTTAGAGAACACGTTTCTCATCATTCGTTTAGTTTGTCATTTGTTTTGGCTTCAGTACATTGTAATTGTAAGTCAATTATTTAATTTAAGAATATTATTTCACATTTGTATGCAACATATTTGGTAACGCTTCCTTTTACAGTCCAGTTACCCATGTAAACACTATGTACTTATTTTAGTAACTACAATTACTGGGTAATAACTAGTAATAACCCTGAACCTACCCCTAAACCTACCCCTGTTCCATGTACTTACCTTATATTAGCCAGTACTTTCTAGGTAAGTACTCTGTAAGTACACTGTAAGTACTGTACTATAAAAGGAAGCGGTACCACATATTTCACATCACATTATATTCTCATACAGTACATATGATTTTTTATGCATGGAAATTTACAGTCTTTATAATTTAGGAAGGGGGTCCTTGACCAGTTAGAAAAGAATTTATTGTATTTGTTCTGTAAACGGTACTATTAAGATTACAGTAGTTCATGTGCATAAAATCCAGTGAGGTAATATTTTAACAGCTTAACTGTAAATTACATATATAACTATAAATTAAGAGCAACATATTAAGTTATTTTGGATGGAAACAATTCCTCTAAACACTTCTCAACTACCTATAACTGGTGTGTTTTTTTTGTTTGTTTGTTTGTTTTTTACTGACAGCGAGTGATCTAATTACACTGAAATAAAGCCTTAATAAAAAGTCAAAGGTGTCCAAAGATGTAGCCATTTCTTGATATCTGGCCACAGTTTGGGATGTTTCGTGTTTCCCTAACAATACTGCCATGTTATGTAATCCTCTCTAAAAACCATACATGGAAACGTCAGTGAGACCGGAATAAAGGATTGCTATCATTAAGATTGATTTGTAGGTGTTCGGTGTGTCGAACACGTTGGAGGAAGCACATGATAGAAGAGGAGAGCTCACAGTCTTCCCTCATGAGCACATGAAGAGGAGGATCTCCTGGCAACCACGACCACTCACTATTGAGTCATGGTCCTTTGTGACTGAGGTAGGCAGCTCTCTATTCAATCTGGAGCTTTCCTGGGATACACCTGATACTTTACCACTGCAGACTGGAATCCAAACTGACTCCAATTTCCACCTCTGCACACTGTGCAAACATTTACAGCTTCCGATGAGAACACACATTCTGCAATAACCTGCTTTATATGGCGATTTGTCAGTAAGATTACATGTTTTACCCACACGTTTAAATCTGACTTGAATCAAAGTTTTGAATTACCATTTATTACCATGGCACTATGACTGCGGGACAAGTTTTGGGCCTATGTTTAATACTTAGAATAAGGGGTTGTGCAATCAATAACCTCTCAAGAGGGTGCTCAGGGTGCTTTGAAGACATTGGCTCACTAACGAGGCTCAAAAGAGCCCCACACTAACACAGTAACATAACAAGGCTCCATACATGCAAAACGAAGCATTGACAACTTTGTAAGTGTACAGACTGTTTAATAAGAAGATAAGTTATAAAGCCCGTTCACTCTGTGTATACATACAGAAGCCATCTCAGGAAATAGTCTCGATAAGTTGATCCCCGATCGCCGTTCATACAGTTCAGAAGTTCGTTGAACTTCATACAGTTCAGCTCACTCAGCACGACATTCGTGGTTTGACTTATCGAGACTATTTCCTAAGATGGCTTCTGTATGTATACACAAAGTGAACGGCCTTTATAACTTATCTTCTTATTAAACGGTCTGTACACTTACAAAGTTCTCAATTCTCCGTTTTGCGTGTATGGACCCTCATTATGTTACTGTGTTAGTGTGGGGCTATTTTGAGCCTTGTTAGTTGTATAAACTAGCGATTTCTTTTTTGTTAGTCAATGCCCCCAGTACTAGCATTTTATGCTAAACAGTTTTTAGAGATAAAACTCTTTACATTCGATTATCATGAAAACAAACCTCAGAGAACGATTGACTAGGTACCAATTATTTATTAGACCAAAGGTTCATTGTTCGCCGGAGTTCTCCTTTAAGGCTGCGTCCCATTTCTCGGTCTTACCCCTTACTCTTACCCCTTCTGCTCGGTTTTGCGCGTTCATGTGAGGGGAAGTGGTGTCCCAATTCTCATTTTGATTAAGGGCTAGGGCCAAGGCGTAAGGCCCTTGAAACGAGGTTTGAGGAGGACCACACTTGAAAGAGAGGGGTAACAAAAGTGCCGGCATCAAGTTTTTTTTTATTATGGCTGCTGAACGTCGAACAGTTAAGCAGTCGCACAAATGTAAGTATTATGACAATCGTGTTTTATAATACTTTGAATAAAATGTTGTTTAACGGTTTTAATTGTAACGTTTTTGTTTTGAATAGGTAGTAAACCGCTAGCAGCTATACGCTATTTGTCGAGCTGAGCTATCTGATAATCCACGATATGACACTTCATATTATTTTATTAACTTCGCGCCGCCATTAAATAGAATGAAACATACGTACCATTTGATCCGTAAGCAGTCGTATGCGTCTGAGAAACAATTTTCTTCGATTATGTCTTTGACGGATGGCACCCAAGCGTGCAAAGAGAGTGCCCAGGCAATTAATAACACAACATGAGACGATGGCATCTTCGTTTGTTTACCGGTATGTCAACGCTTGTCGCCTCTGTTGACGCCTGTTGACAGCTATAGCGGCAAGGAAAGATGACGCAAATGGTGTCGAGTGGAGTCTCATTTCTTAGAGGAACGTTCTCACCCCTACCCCCTTTCACTCGGTATCGAGGGGCAAGGGTAAGACGCAGACAAAGGGGTGATTGGACAGAAATGAGATTGGCCCTATATGTGAAAATAATTTAAGAGACTAGTATTTTCAAGGTGAATAGCAGAATAAATTATTTTTAAGAGCTGTTTTAAGCTTTTAGGGATTCTTAAAAATGTGTCAAAAGATTTCATGAAGACATAGACAAAAAAACTTAAGGATCTGTAGTTTCTTTTTCCTTGCATCATTTAAAAGTTCGCAATCTCTGAAAAAAGTGAAGTTACAGTTAGTGTCAGATCTGGTTCACATGTGCCTCAGAGGTCTTGTCAAAATTACACTCAACATCCCACTCCCTAGAACATAAGCTTATCCTTAAGGATTAGGATGAAATACTTGAGTAAACAGACTCTTCTTTTCTCCTTAATAATACAAGGAAGCACCCAGTACTGGAACAATAAGGGGGCAGGATTGGATCCATTTGAACCTGGATGATGTCAAATTTTAAATGCACATCAGTGAATGCCTTTTCACAATCTACGAATAAAAAATAAATACCACATTACCATATAAACACACATAACCAGGAGCTACAATTAAATTTACATGTTTGAACGTATAATTTCTTGTAACAATTGCATAATAAGCCTTAGCTTCACATCTGTCTAAATGCATTAACCAGCAAGACGAGTGCTGTCCTACTGTTATTACAGGGTGACCGAATGGTAATGCTTTACATCGCCTGGAACTAAATCCTCACACAAGCCATTGGCTCCAGTGCTAAAGGACAATCATCAGAAACGGTTCTAACAACAAAAACTGGGGTGGCATGACATGGCATTTGGGCAATTATCCCATCTGTGTGATGATCAGATGCTAAAACTGAGCTGGCAATCCAGTGAGCAGAAGAAGCTCCTCTGCTCAGCGACTGCTCTTTTATATGCTGCCCTTCCTGTCATCAAGAAAATGACATTTGCAAGTTTGGATCAATCTAGTTCAATCTGAGATGCGCCAGCCTTTATCTATCAAATCAAACAAGACCTCTTAAAGGCAAAGAACGAGTGCGAGCAGTAGACCAGAGAATCTAGACTCTACAGCTGGGGAAAAGCGTATGTGCACCTCTAACTTAACTGTGTTAACGTGGTGAGGTGTTGCGCTGCTCACAAATTGGGATATATAACCTGACTTATTATTAAATCAACGGAGCGTGGCAGAAACGGAGAGCAAAAGAGAAAGGAAGGCTAACCTCCCATGTTTGTTAAGAAACTAAAAATAGAAGTTGTATATTCAGCAGGCGAGTCCTGGAACAAAAGGACGATTGACTAAGAAATTAGTATTTACACAAGCAGCAGTCCAACAGCCAGCATAGGCTCCCTCATACATCACTGTCACACTGTCGTTTCACCCTCTAGTTTAATCAGAGAAATCCTTTTAAACAGTCATTACACACCTAAAAACATAATTTCCATGTCTGACATGAACCAACAGAATATTTACAAGTACTTATATTCGCCAAGTGGGAATGTAAAATTTTCCTTCATCCAAAAAGGGTCTGAGCACTTCAGATCATCTGTAGAAAGCTGCTATCTGCTAATCATATTGGCTGACATGTTACACATCTCATAAAGAGCTCAAGACTGCGCTCTTTTTCCAAGTAGGTGCGGGTAAATTTTGTTAGAGGTCACACTGGTGTCATCGCCACATTGCCCAACTGATAAGCTCTATCGTTTCTGTTGCATACGAAAAACATCAAATGACAAACGAAATGAAAGCATAAGGAAACCGTGCTTCATGTTTGAGCTGCACAGTGCGGACTGTTTGTCAGCTTGGATAAATAATACTGTGTAGCGTGACCTCCGAACAGGTTTACTCGCAGGCCTATCTTTGGCCACGAGACACCATTACTACACAGCTCTAAATATAATCCAATTTAAATGTTAATGTTATGAGCAAAAATTTATATATATATATATATATATATTTTTTTTTTACATTTCATTTTTACATAAAAGTACATTTCATGTCAACTTCAACCAGTGTTAATTTTGGCATCAATTTTTGATTTAGTCTTAGTCTTCATCTTCAGATGAAAATATATATTGGTCTTGTTTACATTTCAGTCATTTTGCCTTTCATAGTTTTAGTCTAGTTTTAGTTGACAAAAGGTCATTGCACATTTTGTCAACTTTTAGTCATTACTTTTAGTCAGACTGCAGTTACCGACAATAATTTTGGTAACGATTTATATGTAGTCTTTACTATTTCGAAAAAAAAAAGTCATTTAATTTTCTCTCTACGCCAATTCAATTAAGCTTATGAGAAATTGAAACGGTTTGTTGACATTGCACTCTTTACCAGTAGCACTTGTGCAATTCTACAGTACATATCCATTTTCCACCAGTGGTTCTCCAATTATTCTCCAGTCACACCTTTCCATTAAGGGACAATATTGCCCCTTAAATCGATTTTTCCCGTTCATTTTTTTTACCTTTATAAATATCTTTATAAAATAAAAAATGCTTTAAGTGAGTCACCAAGTCATTCATTCATGCAGTAATGAAGCAAGTTGCTGTATTTACAAACGGATCATTCAATCGCACGATTCGTTCACAGCCACGAATTCGTTGAACATTACTTATTCGTACCCTTTTGTTTGTTGAACTGATGTATAAAATCAATGTTACATTTGAAATCGTGTGGATATTCAGAAAACAATGCATTCTTGCTCGTATAATATGATCAACATTAAAAACACAGCTGGATGTCAGCCTGCATTTTGATGGCAGATTTAGTCACACAAACAGCTCGAGCGGCTTGTAACAGAACAAAGACCGACATGAATGACGCTTTAAGTTGAAAATCTCAAATGAAAATCGCTGAACTCCAGTTTAACTTGTCTGTTTTCTGATCATCCACACACTTCTTCAGCAGTGTAGAGAGAGGGTGTGCGCATTGCAATGCGCGTGGTTGCCAGATACTATTGAAAAGAATAAAATCGTGTTTTTTTAACAGAAAAGCTCTGACTGGGGGTTTAAAGTTTTGAAATCTGGCAACAGTAAGCATGAACGCTCGTAAAAACGTGTTGTCTCCTTTATTTGACAAAAAAACAAGTGGTTTTGTCAAGTTTTACATTTCAGTCTCGTCTTTTTTCGTCAACTATATTGCATGTGTTGATATAGTCACATTGATCGTTTAATGACGTGGGTGTCATCTATCATCTTGTCTTAGTCAGGGAAAAAAAGACTGTCAACGAACTTTTTGTTTTCGTTAACGAAATTAACACTGACTTCAACTCAAGCTCAGTGCGTTGTTGTCAAATGTGCATTTCAAAGAAATAAACATAGTTACTGTTATTAGTTATTAGATACTGCACTTATTGATGCAAAACAAGGCTATACATTAAATTTGATTAAATTAACTGTAAGATTAAAAATCCACCAAACCAAATCAGGTGCTGGTGGAGGACTTAGTGACACCGTGTTACTGCCCTCAAATGTCAGCCTGAAGTCCTGTCATATGTATGGTACAGCACTGTTTTTAAATTACAATTTAGAAATTTCAGGAATGGCTGAGATTGACACAATTTTGGCCTGGTGAGTTTAATTATGTTAAGGTTCTTGTAATAAAAGTTCACAATAATCTTGTAGTATTTTGAGGTTTGCCGCTCAAGAACTCACAATTTTTTTAACAATTGACAACAAATTCCAATTGAAATGTCAATCATGAGCAGAGCAGATGGAATGTAATCCTATGGGCTGTGCATCAAGGATTTGAGAAGTTAATGCCATGGTTCGAGGTGGCATAAGACGCCATACGGTACCAGTAATCATGCCAGAGGCCAAAGGGCACTAGTTAAAGACTGCCTATCCCAATGGCTTCTAACAGTTTACTGGGTGACTGACGACATTATCATTTGAATTAATTGTGTCTTCCTAGGCTTGAGAGTTACAAAATTAATGAGAACGTGAGACGCTAATCAAAATCAATTCACCACAAACAGTCACTTTTACAAAACTATGTGTTACCTATGACTTCATGATCACACTGTACTGAATAATCAAGATGTTTCATACAGTTTGATCAGGAGTTTCTTCTTAATGCCAGAGCTAACGCATTACTGTGACACTCATATGACACAAGCAGGCTTTACCCTGAGCTAACACAATGAAATGTATGCAATCTTCATCAGTGTAGAAAGAGTGATTACTGGAGAGCAGAGTGTTAACTATAGTCAGAGCAGAGATAAGCCAATGGTTGATTAAAAGAGGAAGCTGTGAATTGAGGAAAGACACCCCTGACTTATGGACTGATACTTCTAAACATGCTGCTAGTAGTTAACGTAATACACATTCTGAAAGTTGATATGTCGTGTGACATGGTACGTTCTATCTAAAACTATTTTAAACAAAATTTGATCGTTTGATTTATTTATATGCAAACAGGTTTTATAACACGTTAAAATACACTGGTGAGTACAAAAAGTCTAAGAGCTAAAAGAAAGAACCTAATGTTTGTACCTTCGCTAATACATTCATATAAAGTCCATGAACATGTTTTGAGTCAGCTCTCCATGGGAATATCTCTACTTTGGTGTGTGCTGGATCTTTAAGACAACACTTTATCTCACCAAGTTGATTGTATGTGCCTTAGAGATCAGACTTTTTCTTGGATGCACATGCTGGACAGATTCTCACGGTCTGTCCTCTATCTCTACCATAAAGCAAACCTGAGAAACAGAGCAGAGAGCTCCGCCACCCACCTTGCATCCAAACATGAGCGAGATGGTGCTATTCGTACAGGCCACTTTGCAGTGGCACAGCATGGGCGAGAAACAGTCCAACTTCTTGATGCTGGGCGACATTTTCTCGCTGCTGTGGGAGCTGAGCCGCTCGGCCAGCGAGGAGCCAGAAACTCGCCTCCGCAAGCGACACTTGCTCCTGCCTCTCCGGCCACCTCCTGCTCCACCACCTCCCCCCGCACCGCCTCCTCCTCCTGCCCCTCCACTGCTGCTGCTGCTGCCCGCTCTCACCATCCACCCTCATTCCTCGTCTCACTCCATCACGCCAGGGAAGGGACAGCCAGTCTGCTTCCTTCATCCAGCGAGTTTTCCTCACGCCCCCCTCTCCGTCACCACTGTTTTCCGCTGTCTCTGTGCCTTTCTTCTTCTGCTTCACTTGCTTGCGATGAAGAATCTGTCCCCGCACCTTCTTGCGGGTCTCCCACGGTCCGTCCTTCTCCTTTTCTGACCAGCGACCTCACGGCTGTCAGTCACAGAGTAGATGTCTAAACAAAGGCCTCGCTGGAGCCATGCCGTGTGCGAGAGAGTGCGTGCGTGCGTGCGTGAAGCACAGCTTCTAGGCTTTCTGGTTGTTAAATCTTCTCCATCACACAAGACACCAGACGAGCACCTCTTTCCCAACAGAGAGGTGAAGAACGCCACAGTGAACACAATGCAGTGAGTTGTGAAGAGAACGAGGGGAAGAGGAGGAGAGATGTGAGGGGAGGGAGGGGACGGTAAAGCTGTTGTAGAGCGTGGGGTTTGTCACATGGGCTCCGTCAGACAGGAGTTGGGTTGAGTCTCTCTCTGTCTCATCCTCAGCGTGGGTGCTCTACGTCACCCGATACATTGAGGGGAAGGAAAAAAGCTAAAGCAGTTACCAGTGAGATGGTGGAACAGCAAATGAACATCCTCGGGGAGCACAGCCTCACATGGCGGAGGAGGAGCAATAATGGATAGACTTCCTGCACGTTTACACGGAGGAGAGGAGAGCGGCAGGGGGAGGGGGAGCTCGGAGACCGGCCAATAAGACGACAGAATGTCATTGGCAGCTGACTGGACAGTCTGGCTGTGACCTTCTGAGATTTGGTGCCATTTCTTGAAGGAATCCATACGATGGTGAAAGTGGTCCATGACGGGGTACCCTCTTAAGCTTCACTCTAGTCTATTTCTCCCATTGTATAAGGTTTGATTACGATGTCCGTGGAACGGTCAGACAGGACAAACCGCTCGGGTCATTGGCCGAAAAGGGGCAGTAACATGGGGGAGGGTCTGCAATGACAAAGATCAGGCTTTGACTTTGCTTTAGGAACATTTTAAATCAGCAGTCAAGCTAAGAGGGATGCAGCAAAATACTGCCATACACACTAATCCAATCCTTACAGTTAATGAGATCATGTCCGTAAGCAACGTGCGCATACAGTACATGTGCTATAATCTGTCAGCGCAGATATCCTAGACTAAATTCAAAGCAAAATAGTATTGTAATAAACGACAGCACAAATTGTTGGTTTCCCTAAGATATTTCAGTGTTTTCTCTCATGCGCATTTACATTCAGTGCAAATTTAGTTGACTGAGAGCATTTCTGATGGGTGGTTCAGTGTTATCAGAGGTTTCTGACAGCACAGAGCTCCATTACTAGAGCTCCATCACGACTAATAAGCAGATAGCAGAGAGTCTATCAACCTGATCTGAGAAAGTTTGAACATTTCACATTTTTCATCTGTGGCATTTTACAATTTATTAGTTCTTTGAGTATATTTTTTTTTAAAAAAGTACCGCCTGCATTGATTGAAAAAGCAACACCTGAACCTCTGGAAACGAGCTTATATTTTTAACTGACCAAATGATACATTTATTTGGGTAGCCGAGGTGAGTAAAGCTGGGTATTGTGGCAAGAACAGTTATTTTTCTTAAAAGAAGATTTGGGCTGTTACTGTGGTCAAGATTGTTCAGACTGTTCCAGGGGGGTGTGCTTCATTATAACAATTAGGCTACATAATATAATTTCCTTCAAATGAGCATGAAAGTCTTCCTGAGAAACATAATTTAGCACAATTCTCACCACTAGCCCAACAATGAGACACAACAGGCTTAATAATTAAACTTTTATTCAAAGCCATTTAATTTTAATCAAGTTCTTTTTTGAGTAAAGGTGAGTAATCACCAACCTAATCAAGGATTTGTCATAATTGCAAACCTCTTAGGGAAGCCTGAAATAAATGTGTACTGTACAGCTCCACCCTGTGGACTAAATCATAGCTCATAGATTTAATGCTATGGGTTTGTGCTTGCATTCTCTCTATTTCACAAGGTGAGCACGTTTTATCAGTTGACAAGAGATTCCAACTAAGAGGAAAACGTTGATCTGCTGTCCTTTGATTGCTGCTAGAAACATGCATGTACATTATGTACAACCACACAAGCATCTTCATGAGATGCTGGACAAGTCTTTCTCCATGTCAATTAATTTTATTCATTGATTTGGGCTTTAGTATGTAATGCCATATAAAACCAGGAGAGTGAAGCAAATGAATACAGAAGTCTTAAAGTGTCCAGAGACCAAAATTTTTAGCAGTTTAGAAATGTAATCCAGCAGATCATTCATACTGTTAGATAGCACGCTCACTGTATCTTGGGAATTGGGATACAAGCTTTCTCTGTCTTGTTTCCCTGTAATTTGATGGTGTCAAACATGCTGTGCTTAACTAGCAGAAAATCTAGTTAAGTATGTGATGAACTTAAATTATAACCTCAAAGCAATCAAACAAGTTAAAAAAATTGGACTGAGTGTTTCTTTGGAGCATGAGAGTTACAAGCAGAATTAGAAGTCTGGCTTGTGGAATGTTGCTTAACTATTTCATTCAGGGGTAGTTTTGCAATTGTGGTCGCATTTTGATTTTACTTTAGTGACTTTTTTACCCCGTGAAATGAAATATTTTCAGTTTATTTACCAGAAAATAGACAGCGGAAGCTATAAAACAAAAGCAGTAAACCTGTTTCACAAAAATAATTACAATCAAAGAAGTGTTGTACATTGCACATAAATTTTTTACTCTTGCTCTGTTGACTGAAAGCATAAAAACTAGCTGATCACTGCTGGAATTAATAAACAACAGCCAAAAAGCATCTACACTGCACAACAGTAGTTTAGTCTAAATATTGTTTTCAGTCACATGCAGTAATTTTCAGTCAAATGCAACTGAAATGGTCACAATGTAGAGCCCCGACTTAAGAAAGCTTTTCCAAGCATGATGAACAGTTCCAGTTGCAATCCTATCTGAGCATGGTTCAGTAAGGTTCAATTACAAACTGTACTTTTTTCATTTTGAGGATGGTTTAAAGTAAAAAAGCGATTAATTCTTTCTAAATTTAAACTGGTAAAGCAAATACAAACAAAGAACCGCTATATGATCCCCAGACCGTGGGGCACGTCTGATAGGGAAAAACAGATCCCATGACTGTTCTCACAATGAATCTGTTTGTGAACAGATCTGAGAGCAGTAAGACATGCACAGTAAGTAGTAGTCTCTATGGAGGTGCCAGCATCTGCACTGAACAGCTCTCATGAGAGGAGTCCTCCATCCCATTCAAACTCCCATGATATACACACCACTTGTCTAGATAACAAAGGAAAGAAAAGTGTCCCTCTCTCCAGACCCATCAGGCTGACATTGTATTTCAAATCGTTGAAATATGATATGAACAAACTAAAAATGACAAAGAGGAAATGGACTGGGTCCTCATGACGTATTAAACTTTACGTAGATTTCATCCTTTAAGTGTGCGTGTGCACAAAAGCCAAAATGTGTGCAAAATTCCCTTTATAAAAACCAGTCAGCGGGATATTGTGTGTACATGCATCTCCACCCCGTCTCCTCCCCGAAATAACCATATGGAGCTTAAAACACAGGTGAAAAATTAGAATATTGTGCAAAAGTACATTTATTTCAGTAATTAAACTTAAAAGGTGAAAATAATATATCAAAAAGACTCATTACATGATAAGTGAAATACTTCAAGTCTTTGTTATATTTTTGATTATTATGACTTACAGCTATGAAAATCTTTTCACAATATTCTAATTTTGAATTTGGGGTTTTCATAAGTAATAGAGTTTCATAACTTTTTCGAGTTTCACCTGTATGCGTATCCTCATCTGCACATCATTTTTATATTCATCACTCTCCATGGAGTCCAAATTGCTCCAAAACAGTGCCAAACAAAAAAGTGATGACCTCTTCTTAAATATAACGAGAAAAAATATTCTCCACCAAGAACTGCAAGATAAATTCCTAAAAGATCGTAATCTCATTCCTAAATGACCACGATTCAATATTTAACAAAAAAAAAAATCTTTTAGAGGCAGTAACGTCAATCCTCATCCCATGTGTGCCATTCCTTGGTGCTCAATTTGTGGCGCTTCAATGATTTATTTCGTTCATAATGAAGGATACCGTTTTGCGAGATTTAGGCTAAATGGGGTGGAGAAAAACATCACAGCTCCCGATTTATATTTTTTTGTATCTGGGGAAGGAAAATACTTAGTGTTTGCTCTAATGGTACAAACAAAGCACAAAACGAATGGCACCGGATTTGAGCGATTTGAACAACATGAACAACACAATCAAATAAATAATGTTCAATCTCTGAAACACTAAACCAGCACAAATGTTTGTTTTTGTGGTAAACTTATTTTTTCTACACGAATATATGGTTTGACCTGAAGAAGGACAAAATTAGTAATTGCTCGCGCTCAGTCGATCTCTCTCACTCACTGCCTTGTTTAGGCTTGTTTAGTTCAAGTCTATATGGTTCAAATAACAATGGTACACAGTCTTAAGTAAAAAAGCCAGTTGGTGGAATTGTTATCATTATTCACTTATTGAACATTCAATACATAATCTTGAAGTATAAAACAAGAAGGGCCTAGCTTTATGCGGTTGTTTGCATTCCTCTGCGGCTCGCTATTCAGTATTGTGGTATTACAATATTGCGGTTATCGTGACAGCCCTATTTGTAATGTTACATTCCAATGACAAATACATTCCATTCCAATAAAACGAATAGATTATTTATAGTTGTACTACAGGGCTGTTGAATGCTTGATTCTGATTGGTTGAGAACGTTCTAAAGGTGTGCAATTATTTTCAGGGAAACGCACGGCTAAAGTAGTTTCAGGCAAGTTTGAAAATTAGAAAATTTAGAAAATTAAACTGAATAGGCTATATAAATAAATGAATAGTCCTAATGCACAGATTTTCGTAATTATTCCAGATAATATAACAAATAAATAATTATCGATAAGCTTACTTGTTAAAATGGCTTTGTGTTTTTCATTTATTGGGTTATCTACTGTCAATTATAGAAAACAATAATGAACGAATTCATTAAAACGAAGTTAATAAATAAATAAATAATTTTGACGCACATCGTCTCTCTCTCTCTCTCTCTCTCTCTCTCTCTCTCTCTCTCTCTCTCTCTCTCTCTCTCTCTCTCTCTCTCTCTCTCTCTCTCTCTCTCATAACTGCATTAATAACTGCATAAAGCCGGGACAGACTAGTTTAGGCGCAGTACAACTACACATTTGGTCAAAAATGAGTTAAGACTTGTAATGGGCTTTATGACATGTATTCTGTCTTGTGAAAAGATATCTGGGTTAAATTATGTCCCGTTTCGGAGATGCATTACAACATAATCTAACCATAACACGCTAACTGGCTGGTATAAAAACTTTAAAGGCCTTTTTCTCCGTTTCTTGGTTTGCGTAGTTACTGCACTTTGCATTTGTAAGGCCAGTTATGGATGTAATTTGATACTTCTTCTGACTGATCATGCCCAAACGCGCATTCAGTAAACGTGATCAAACGTGATCACTAAAGCCCAAACGTGATCACTAAACTGATCAGCCCAAACGTGATCATGCCCGACGCGACGGCCACTCCGCTTCGCGTCGTGACCGCATTACCACCTCGGGTGTGCATTATTTTTCTAATAATTCAACGGCCTGTCGTCAATTATTCCTTACTTCGATTACAACTATTTCACGCAAAGTTTGAATGCATTTTCGAATATTGAATAAAAAGTGACAGCCCTATTTCATATATCTATTTAATTCAAACAACGCAACTGCATAGAGTATTTTCAAACAATTTGTGCCTAGTAAAAGAAACACAAAAAAAAGACTTGTTCTGCAAACTTTCACTATTCTCATCCTGTGTGAATTCAATTGATATGCCTATAAAAAGTAACTGGGGCAAAAAAGATGCAGTTCTCTTGATAAAGGGTAGTGAATGTATACTCAGAAAATACTAATAGATGCTATTTTTGTGACTGTTGGCAATAATAAAGGAGTTTGTAATTCATCTTTGACGTCCATGTCTGTTATTAATAGAAGAAATTAGATTTAATAAAATTATTTGAATTTATCCACTCATAAAAAAAATAATAATACCAACTTATTTTTGTGTTAAATCAAAACAATTTAATTGAGTAGTATTAATTAGCATAGTGTTTTGTTTTGTCCAAGGAAACCAATATTTTATTTTAAATTTAACTACATTTTTTGTGTGCTATTTGCATTTTGCAGTTACCAATTTTGAATGGTTGATTTGTAAGGAACTTGCGTGGAGATTAAAAGATTAAATAAGTTATTCATTCCTGATTAAGAACACAGCTTGTAAATGACAACGGAAATGATTAATTATTATCAAGAAGTAATCTTTATTAACATATTAACATTTATATTAAATAAATAAATATTAATAATTAACTATTAATTAGGCCAAACTTAAACTTTTATAATTGTAAAGCAGTTTTCTTTAACACTAACAGCAAATTAACATTTATATAAAATTGTAAATATTAATAAATAACTATTAATTATGCTAAACTTAAACAACCTTTTTTAATAATTATAAAGCAGCTTTACTTAAAATTAACCGCAAAATTAACATTTATATTAATTTTTAAATATTAATAATGAACTATTTTTAGGCTTAACATAAATAAACCTATTTTAAAGTGCAATAGTCTGAACAAGTGTTCGGCTGTGGCCGCTTAAGTGAATTGATTAAAACGTCTTTTTTTTCTTGCTCCCTTCCTCCCTCATTTCTGCTGCGAGCTCTTGATTGTGGCATTTGAGGTTTAGAATCCAGTATTCCTGTAATTCTTGTTTATTTCATACATTTAATAAAGAACTCTGTCTCGTATTATGTCCACGTCAGTGTACTTTTGTGTCTAATAGTTTTTCCTTATATAACCCATAATTGAAAAGCGAAAATGAACGGTTCTTATATTTTTAAAACGCATAGTTGAATACAATTTTTTTTTTTATTTGAATTGTAGGCTACACACCAAATGCTGAACAAAAAAAATAGGCCTAAATGTCAACAAATTTTCAGATTATTGTTTATGACTTTATGCCCCTCTATTAAATATTTTAAATATTCACAAATTAATATAGAAAAAAATGTAGATTTTACTGGTTTTCTAAATCCAAATTAGAACCTGGAAATTAAATTGAATGATTGAATGAGTGCTGAATGAGAAGAGCCATATAACCACAGTCGATAGAGAGGTGATTTATACCGGGTTTCACAAAGTCAAATTTAAGACTTTTTAAGACCCTTTTAAGACCAAATTAAATATATATCAAACATACAAAGGAAACGCAGAGTCTCAAAATTATAATTTAATTTAAACTGAACATTCGTCGAAAATCAGCACGAATGGTCCTGTGATTTTGGAAATTAGTTCTGTTTTTATAAAATCCACTATTCCAAAGTGCGTAATGTAGGCCGTTTTATCTTTCCCGCACCTGAAGGATTTGTCAGAGTCCAGAAACATCGTTTGAAACAATGTAGGACAGGTGTCTTGTCACCGTGTGGAGAAACCAGAGCACCTCTGCTTTTGGTGTTGTCATGAAGTCAATGAGACCAGAAACTGTCTGGTAACTGATAATCTTCTAAATATCAGAAAATCTGCTGGATGGATTCGAAAACGGTAAAACTCAAACGTTTAACGCTAAGGGAGTTGTAAAATGAGCCTATTTCCCAAAAAAGTGGAGTATCCCTTTAATTATATCAAGTGCTGTGAGAAAAGCATATAAATCTCCGCAACACATTCTCATCCCAATTCGTCATATAACTGACGTTTTGGGACGTCTTTTGACCATTCGTCAATATACGACTTTTTAGGGCCCCCTTAAATGTCGGTAGATGACGATCCCGGGTCGTCATACAACTGACGCTTTACCTTTAACGTCAGTTAGGTGACGAGTTGGGTTTAGGGTTAGGTTTAGGTATGGGGTAGAGTTAGGATCCCATAACGTCATCTACCGACGTTTAAGGGGGCCCTAAAAAGTCGTATATTGACGAATGGTCAAAAGACGTCCCAAAACGTCAGTTATATGACGAATTGGGATGAGAATGCGCTGATCTACACCTCAAACATCCTCACACACAATATAGCCCACTAGCCAAGACTCCAAGACAAAAGAAATGGTCACTGACTTTAGAAAAAAACCTTACTACTAAAGAGACAGTTATTTAGTACTTGTGTACTATTATTGATCATAAACTCACTTTGTCGGCCAACACATTAGCAAGATACTCAAAAGCACAGTAACAGCTCTTTTTTTGAAGAAATTTGTGCCGTTTTAATGCAGAGACTAGCACCCTATTTTACTTTTATTCAGAGTGTGGTGACTTTTCATCACAAATCTTAGGCTGAATCCCAATTCACCCCTTGGCACTACCCCTTGTTTTCGAGTGTACCCCTTGGCCCTTAAAACGGAGTTACAAGGGCCAAGGGGTTGAAATATTCCCCTACGAAATGGAACAACCCTTCATGAACCCGATACGTCATCAGTCGTCGGCGATGGCTCTGCCGTTACAGAGTTTGTACAGGATTTCTCCATGACAACAACTGACAATCATCAGCGCAGCTGCTCTTAACTTTGAATAAACATGATGATTATAACATCCCTTCCTCGAAATGTATGTCTTTTCTGATCGGAAAGGTAATTTATTATACCATTTCTTAATTTAAACGACTATAGTGTTATTATAAGAGTAAATAAAGTGCGTGGTGGAATCATCTGGCGCTAAATTTAAATGTTTAACCGTTTGCGATCCATCTCGCCGGTGATTTCCGATGCATTCCGTGAACTTTTCTCTTAGCCCTCCGTTTGGAGTGTGCCTCTGAAAAATCTACCTTTCGAGGGCTATGTAGCCCTACCCCTTCGCCCTACCCCTCGATCTCAAGAAGAATCGGGACACCCTACCCCTAAACGTGAACGCGCAAAACGGAGGGGTAGGGCTAAGGGGTAGGGCCAAGGGGTGAATTGGGATTGAGCCTTACTGACCACTATACCCTCAATTTGGCACTGAGGATACTGGAGGATCCATTGCACCCACTTCACGCAGAATTTTCCCTCCTCCCCTCTGAATGTAGATTTAGAATGCCCTGAACAAAAACTAAACAATATATTACATCATTGGTGCCGAGGAGCATTCAATTACAAAATGGATCATCTATGGGCACATACATTTATTTTTAATGTGCATTATTGAATATATATCTATTTATTCATTCCTTTAAGCTGTTGAACATTTTAGAGGCGTATTATTGAATATATATTTATTGATTCCTTAAGTTGTCGAATTGATAATTCTATGTCACATTTTGCTCTTTTATTCTACGTTTATTCTATGTTTGTTGCGGTCATGTTTATTGTGGTTCCCATGAGTGTAAAACAAATCCCCCCCTTAGGGCAATAAAGGTTTCATTCATCCTTCTGTATGTGTACAGATGTGACGTAATGACGCAAAGACATGCTCGAATCTCCCGTGGAAATCCACCAGTACCACTGGATTTAAAACATTACTTTGAAATGAGCTAAGGCAAGCAGAGAGTTTAGAACACTGGCAGGTTATGTATTTTGTCAAATATGTATTTTAGATCATTTTTAACCCCCCAAAAAGCTACGGACTGCAGCTTTAAATACATAGCTAAAGATAGACAGAGATTTTTTTTTAAATGATAATTATTTATATTATGCAAATATAAGTCTGCTAAAAGTTTTTGTCAACTTTGAGGTGTGTACTCATATAAATGTTTTCAAAGAAATCAGACATGGCCTAAAATCCAAACAAGTTCACATTTGATTTCATAGTGTCTTAAAGACTCTGAACATATGACTGTGACTCACTTCTTATTTAGCTGGACACAGCATTTGTAGAATTACTGTATGCACCACTGTATTCTATTCATAGATAAAGACAAAAACTTGGAGCAAAATCTTGTCAAAAACTAATTAAAATGTGCAAAAAGAGATTTTAGCAATCCATGTATAGAGATGAACATTTTAAAAATAAATACTTATGAAAGGTATTACCGTCAGCCAGGACAAAGGCCCGGGATAGCGTCAAATATACCAGTACTGTGGCATTACAAAAGTTGATCATTTTCACAATTCTTGTCAATTTAAACATTCGAGCACAAGAGAAGTGAAAAATAACTCAACAAAAACAGCGAAGCTAATGTTTTATGTTCATTCAAGCCAAACTAACCAAAGTAAAAACTTTAACGTTTCAATCATTAAATTAAACTAGCTGAATTCCTAGCTATCATTAGATAAAGTGTGTTGGTGAAACGCTTGGATAGACGATATAATCGGATATCGCGATATTGTTTAAGGCGATTATCTATAAAATATATTGTACATGTCGCCCAGCCCTAATAGCTTTTATATTATTAGTGACAGAAAGGCAAACACTATAATACTTTCTCATTTATCGTATTTACCCTCAGCATTCAGCAAATATGCATTTTTATGATTCAAACAAATATTCGAATATCTAATAAAACATTTCAATTTCACACACTTTGCAGTCTCAGTCAGATATTCTGAAGTGCAAATCTGCAGCTTATGGTTGAACGTGTTGCGATATGTCTGACGGTCAGTTGTGTGAAAACTATGCTACATTTAATTCAGTTCCCACTGAAACATCATGTATTTTTTAACACAGTCTCATCCCAAAAAGTCATATAACTGACGTTTTGGGGCGTCTTTTGACCATACGTCAATATTAGCCTTTTTAGGGCCCCCTTAAACGTCGCTAGATGGCGATCCCGGGCCGTCATACAACTGACGCTTTACCTTTAACGTCAGTTAGGTGACGGGTTAGGTTTAGGGTTAGGTTTAGGTATGGGGTAGAGTTAGGATCCCATAACCTCATCTACCGACGTTTAAGGGGGCCCTAAAAAGGCGAATATTGACGTATGGTTAAAAGACGTCCCAAAAAGAGCAACAGGGACCTGAGAGACATCAGCTATGTGGTAGCAATTCACGTTTAGATGACAATGCCTCCTACGTTCATTTGACTCTTTGCTGAGACAGACAAGATGATGAGTATTTAAAAGAAGTGATTAGCGCAGACTGTAATGCCCAGAGGAGAATGGTCCATTTCTGAACCAATGAGTCATTCATTTGCATGGATTGAGATAATGTGTAGCATGACATTTGATGCAGGCTACGCTACGCTACAACGACCCCAACACAGCCATATTACACCATATTTAAGCGGTGCACACACACACACACACACACACACACACACACATACGCATAAATGAGCTGAATTACTTGTGTCTGTTTAATTCTTCAGGCCAGTCCATGGCTAGTTTTTTTTTATTACAGAGCTCATATCCACTGCTAAGCTTAATAGGCCTGTAGACTTAATAAAAGCACTGTAAACACTGACCCTGATTAAAACATTTCAGAGTGCATAATGTTGACAAGCAAATATCATGAGGACAGTATGAGTGTAAGTAACTTCTTCAGAAAGCAAAGAAAATGTTTAAGAGGAACGTTTATAGAGGAAAAACCTCCGAATCACATTATACTAAATTCAGATAAATGTATAAGTGTAAATAAAAGGACAGCGAGAAAGCCAAATATGTATTAAACATTTCTGTTTTTTTCTGAATCTTCCTTCTGGTACTTGGGTGAAGTCAATGCAAAGCCCACATGGAAATCTATGTGCTCTTAACTGTAAGTCTGACATGCCCTGAGGCTGGCACCAACCAGAGGAGACATGAGAATCAGCAGTCATGCATGCAGAAAACATGCAGTCACTCCACACAACTGGAGCCCGTCCTCCGTGAAGCCTCACGGTCGCTTCAAACGAGAGGAAGAGACAGAACGAGAGAATTCCCACACAGGGACACCAACGCTGCTCTCTTGAGCAGAAATAGCCTCATCTGCAACATTTCTGACAACAGAAGATCATAGGTTATTCATCAGTTTACTTAGAAATGTCATTTGTGTAGTCTATATTTAGAGATGATAAATTTGTGAAAAAGTGTATGCTGTAGCTGAATTTTACAAAAAAAAAGTAAACGTATAGCAGTTCAGTGCAAAATGTTACTCCATTCTGAGCCAAAATTCAGTTTGCACTGCAGTGCAATACAACTTTACATAGTCAAAGGTCAAGCTTAAGCCTTACAGTCAAGACCGTTGTGCTTCATACATCGCTAGACTACAATTTTGCCAAAATTGTGCTAATTTGACCACGCGTTGATAAAAAAAAGAAAAATTATTCTTCTCACACCATGGATGATCATATAACGGAAACAGTCACAATGGCCGCCTCATACTGTCCAGTTTCCCGAACCAAGACACTTTGTGACACACAATGCAGCCTAGCAGCGCTTTCAAACATAATACTTCAGTTTCAGATCAAATCAGTTTAAAATATGAAAAACGTTTCATTATTACAAAAAGTTTCACAAATAAACAGAAAATTCAATACTGCTGGCTATAGTATTCATATATTGTTGATAAATAGTCCACTATGAATTAAATAGGCATCATTTCAGCCCACAGTTATGAGAGACAGTACTAGAGATCAAAGACAGGACATCAGCCTCATGAAGGTCAAGATAAATGACAGTAAGACCCTTGAGATAAACGGCATCAAAGCAGGATGGGAAGGACTCGCATACAAAACACCAGATATTGTCAAGGCGTCCAGCTGCCATCTTTCTTTCTTCAAACAAATCAGCAAAAAAATAACAAGTCAGCATTGCGTGCTCAGTCATCTATGAACAGATACAATGGCATTAAGTACTGTAATGAAGGAACCGAACTACAGCTCAGGCAGAAACTACAGGGGGAAGAAAGTGCAAAAGTGTCACGACATCACACCAGTGGTAATATAATCAGCAATTTTGGACAGCACATCCCTTAAAAGCTTTTGGTATTGTTGGTACATAAGGATACTAGGAAAGAAGACATGTGATGTCTCTGATAGTGAGCCTCATGGCTCGGAGGCAGGCTGCTTCTGGATCATATGGGCTCAGTAGCTCTGCTTGGCAGAAAGGAGAGCACTGAGGCTCAAAATATGGGGATGATATAAATCATAATATCTGGATGGAATGAGCTCAACAAAAACAGCACATTGTCTTAAACCTGAGTAGATGACCTAAAACCGAAAGCTTCAAGATGCTAACTAAACAGGTGCTGCTGAGAATCGGTTAAATCAGGGCCGGTCTGCGGCATAGGCAAATGTTAGGAGCGCTGTCCATCCAAGTTTATTTATTTATTTAACGAATACTATTTTAATACTTTTAATTTGAAATATTACAACAAAAGCGACTCACAGACTTGACACATGGCTGATTTCGCATCACTAAATTAGCATTATAGCCAGATAGCCTAAATGTCAAAAAGCCCTCTGGTGCCCAACAATGAAAATGAAGAAGAGAAGGGGGAAAAAAGGGAATACGTAATGCATAAACAGTTAACTAACTGCATAGTAGGTAGACAATGCAATTTGAAATAATAGCTAACACAGCTGTACAGTTAATTGTTAAAAGACTGCAATCTTTGGCGAAAAATGACTATTAAAAAATGCATTGCGAGAGCACTTAATCATTTAATAGATTCGTTCAAAAACACAGATCCATCTAATAATAAAAAAGGGAAATCTTTATGAGTTAATCATTGATTCAATCATTCAAAACAAATAGACTGATAGAAAAATAGCCTTTTTGTAATAACCTCTAGTAAATTACATGCTATTTTGTTTAATTGTCTTTTCAGAATCGTGATGCCAAAAAAAATAACAGATCCAGATTCATGCAGCTCTAGTGTGAGTATGACACAATGATCAGTAGAATTGACTGTGATGCAAGGGATAGCATGTTAAATCTTGCCTATGGGGCAGCAAATTGATCAGGGCAAGACCTGCATGGGTTAAATACAGGGAAATGACAGCGACACTGAATAGTGCTCAATCAATAAGGGTTTTCAAAAGGCACATTGACATTTGGTCCCCTAATCTCGAATATTTGGTTATATTGTTAGTTCAACAAATATATTGTGTAAAGAAACATAAAATAAATCTTATTATTGTAATTATTATTTAGTAGACAATAACAACAACAATCAAAACAATATTATTAAAGTAATTAAATTGACTCCCCAGGACAAGATGATAATGCTGCCATAATGTAATTAGTAGTACTGCTATGTACACAGAAAAAAACCAAACTATAATGCAGTGCATGCAATCACTCAGAGGGTCGCAGTAAATCATCGTTAATCTGTGCGCTTACCTTGGTAGTAACAATACAAATGCAGTCCATTCTCTCCTATCGGACAGAGACCTCACGCCTCTCAGCATCTCATTTTGCAACTCTTCTTTAACGAGAATCACGCTGAATCCGTTCATAAATGCGGAGCTCACCGCTACTCCTCAATGAACGAGAGAAAGATAACAGCCATCCACGTGTTTGCTCTCCATTTGCTCTCCATGTTAGCCATGCCGATGAAGTTCGAGAGAGAGAGAGAGAGAGAGAGAGAGAGAGAGAGAGAGATGCGCGCACGTCTCCAAGTGAACCAGAAGGAGCATCAGCGAGAGCGCGCGTGCTGCTTCATCCAGCATCTCACTAATACAACTCTGCAGAGTGAATAACTTCACTGCGACTATAAACCAATATTTAAAAAACTGTAGACAACGCCTGTCTATCTAGAAGTGTGTGCCCGCATTCTTGGATTCTGCGAAAAAAAAAAAAAAAAAGAAAAAAAAAAACTTTGACAGGAGAACTTGTGTATTGCGAAAGCATTATTGTCTTAAACGCTTTTTACGTCATGCCAGAATACTTTTTTTGCATTGTCTAATGTTGAGAAAAGAATATGCAGCCCAGAAGTCCCAGACATCAATATGTCAATATGTCAGATTACACCAAAAAAGTCCTCGCGACATATTTGAATGTCCAAAGAATTGTGACCCATGAGCATTGTAAAAGACCAAAAAAATATATATACAAAAAGATTGGGGCTGCATGGTACATGATCTCAAAAGACCTCATTTCAGAGTGAAAAATATATCTTCAAATTTAAAAAAAAATCATATGTATCTCTTACAATTGTTTGATGAATGGCATTGCTTAACAGACTCTTCGGGATAACCAAAACGTCAGTAATTTACCTGAAACTTATCCTGCAATAACATTTTTTCTGAAATTACACTGCAATATATTCACAACTGAATGTGCCACATCCTGTAAAGACTGACACAAGAGCATGATTTAAAAGAGATAACGGATCCAGGAGATAGAAATCCAGGCACCAGAGAAAGTGTTTGGCAGAACTCAAGCATGTTCCCAGCAGAAGCAGCCCAACCATCAGTCACCTCACACACATTTTAACACTGAGCTGACGGTGTAAAAGCAGCCTTTTATAGCACATTGCCTTGAAATGCAGTGTAAGAATAAATATTTGATGTGCACAGTGATTAGCCCTTCCCTTCAGAGGCAGCCTCTACTAGCGCACGCTGCTGTTGTATAAAGCTTTCTGGACCAGAGAAAACAAAGAACCCTGGGTAACCTAGTTTCCAACAAATAGTGCTATGAAGTCGGAACTTGGCCGGTGAAAAGCACTTAGAAACGGCCAACATTTCCTTGACTTGTGAAATGAACGTGGATTTACAAATTCACATTCATCGCGAAACATTTTTAAACATCCAAGACATTAATTCAGTGTCTCAACGCCATTATGAGCTGCTTTTTATACAATAAGTTAAATAAGTCCAGGCATTTGTTAATAGTACAATAACTAAACACACTAAACATAAGAAAGGGATCCAACAAAGGGCACTTTGCTTTGATGATTGTAATGAGAGGGATTTGTTTGTTTGATTGTTTGTTTGTTTGTTTGTGCTTTTAACTTAACATAAAATGTTATTTTTACCACACTGACTTTTATTTAATCTAACTTGACATTATTTCGACACTACCTTCTAAACAATAGGGGCACTATTTAAGGATCTAAGCGCATGGTCTAAATCACACGGCGAAAGTGCGCTTAGGGCGTGTCCGAATACACTTTTTAAGCGCAAGCACACAAGGTCTAAGGTCTAAACGGGTTGTCTCTATTCTCTTAATGAGTAACGGGTGTGTTTTGGGCGTAACGTGCAATAAACCAATCAGAGCCTCATCTCCTATTCTCTTTAAAAGCAGTGCGCTCGCGCAACTGCTCGCTATTTACATGACGGACTTTGCAAGAGGAAAAACTGAACGCTTTCTAGCGTTGAAACGGATCTGCTCATGCACAAGGTTAAGGAGCAGACCATATATGGGACAATGTGTAAGTGCGTTGTGTACCCACCTATAGGCACACATTACTAACGCGCTCTTTAAATAACAAAAAAAATAGTTTTTATAATATATATATATATAAACTTTAGACCAGCAGGGGCCAGTTTAGACAGACTTCAGATAGACATCTAAATCAGACCGTTGCACAAAGCGCTTAAGAGTCTGACTATCTAAAGAAGGACTACACTGAAATGCATTCTGGGTAAAATAAGACACTTTTCAAAACAAAAAAACATGGCGGATAGAGTAAGCGCATTCAACCACTCAGCGCAGTTTTCCTCCGCAGAAAATATGTGTTTGTTGGAGGAATATAACAGTTACAAGAACATTTTACTTGGGAAGTTAAGCAGAGAATGTAGTAAGAATGTTTCATTTGGAAAAAGATTGCTATGACCAACATGACATCACGACTTTTGCGTAAACATACACGCCACTTTCGAGTCAAGTGGCGTGTTATCTCTACGCATTTTGAGCTATCCGCGTGTATCCGCGTGTATGTCTACGCCATTAACGTCCGCGTCATCCCGCGTGTCTGTACACGCGCGTCAAATGTCCAGTCATAAATGCCATTAACCCCAGTGACGATTAAGTTTAGGGATGGAGTTGAGGTAAGTCATATCTTTTTTTTCCCTAGGATGGTAAGGAAACAGTCATAAATGCCATTAACCCCAGTGACGGTTAAGTTTAGGGACGGGGTTGAGGTAAGTCATATATTTATATAACGTTAAGTCAACGGCGTTCATAAACACGCTGAAAAGCGATTATGCGTCTTGATAGCACGCCAAAAATGCAAATACGAATTGGCGTGTCATACACACGCTACTTCATGAGATCAGTCTGCTATGACAGTTAACAACTGTTAATCCAACCGTTGAGCGGACCATTCAAGACATACAGAAAAGATACAAAAACATGGTACAAGATGCCAAAAAATAAATATTTAAGAGGAAATATCCAAAAACGGGAGGAGGATCAAGACAAACTTAAAGACACCAATGAAATGGTGATGAATAATATACAGTATTCTGTATACAGTACATGGTACTAAGGGTAATTTTCCCCTTTTCTTTTGGCTGTTTTTAATGTGATTGTTACTGCTGGTTGCCAAGGTAACAGTGTCTTAGACCTAGTGCCTGGCTAACACTGCAGAAGTTTTAGGCCAATTTATTCCCGATTTTCCCCTCACGAGAATCGGAGAAAAAATTGTAGAAAAAAAAAACTTTACTGCAGAAGTTTTAGGCCGATTTATTCCTGATTTTCCCCTCACAAGAATCGGAGAAAAAAATCGTGTTGATTACTTCGATCAGTTCCGATGTTTGGCGCAGATTAGTCAGTACTGTCTGGCCAATAAGAAACAAGTAGGGCTGTCATGATGAAGGAATTTTCATTGTTGTAATTTTGAGTGACTCAACAGCACGATATGCGGTATTATCTTCATTTATTTATTTATTGCTAAATAAAAAAGTGTTGAGCTGTGGTCAGCAGGCACGAAGACGAGTATGTGTTTAGTAATGACACCGAAACTAAAAAGCGAATCTCACTTTACTAAAGGCTTTCTGCTGATATTTTACCACTCGGCATTGCTCCTCTCTGCGTGTTATAGACAGGCTGTCGCTCAGTCCAGTTACATTGTTAAGCCACTTCTTCTTCTGGCACGTGAGGTTCTTCCTCTGGATAATCTTAAAGCGTTAGTTCACCCAAAAATGAAAATTAAGTCATTAATTACTCACCCCCATGCTGTACTAGCCCCGTAAGACCTTCGTTCATCACCGGAACACAAATAAAGATATTTTTGATTTAATCTGAGAGCTGGATCAGCCCTCCATAGACTGCCTAAGGGACTAGCTCTTGGCATCCCATAAAAGTCATTAAAGAAAAGGTTTAAATATACCATGTGCCTACAGCGGCTCAATTATAAGTTTATCAAGCGTCGAGACTACTTTTTGTGCGAAAAAAACATAAATAACGACTTTATTCGACTATTCCATTACTTCCTTATAGGCGCATGCGCGAGAACTGAGACGAGCACATTCTCCTTCGGCTTGTTTACCGGCTCCTCACCGCAGGAGTATTAGCGCCACCTACCGTATGAGATGATGTGCTGATATAGCTGGAAGCGCAAAACTTTCTGTTTACAAGCAGAGTAAGATGCACGCTGTATATAAGGTTTTCAATTAGCGTATTTTCCGCACTATAAGGTGCACTTAAAAGCCTTTAATCTTCTCAAAAAAACGATATATATGGATCATCATCTCATACGGTAGGTGACGATAGCGGTGAACAGCCGGTAAAAAGAAGTACTCGAAAGAGAACGTCCTCCTCTCAGTTCTCGCGCATGCGCCTATAAGGAAGTAATGGAATGGTCGAATAAAGTCGTTATTTATGTTTTTTTCGCACAAAAAGTAGTCTCGACGCTTGATAAACTTATAATTGAGCCGCTGTAGGCACATGGGATATTTAAACCTTTTCTTTAATGACTTTTATGGGCTGTCAAGAGCCAGTCCCTTAGAAAGTCTATGGAGGACTGATCCAGCTCTCAGATTAAATCAAAAATATCTTTATTTGTGTTCCGGAGATGAACGAAGGTCGTACGGGGTTAGTACAACATGGGGGTGAGTAATTAATGCTTAATTTTCATTTTTGGATGAACTAACCCTTTAATAACATTGTGTAGTGTGTGATGCGCCGCGATTTTCAAATCTTGTAGTGTGAGTATGTTTAAGATTTGAGGGAAGAAAATCTGCAAAGATTCTCCTTAAGTGTGAGCTGCATCCTTATTTCAAAATCAGTTAGGATTTTAAAACTCCTGTAGTGTGAGCCAGGTGTAAGTTAGCCTGGGGGTAAGGTGTTGCTAAAGGTAAGGCTTATTTTTATTTTTTTTATCTAAATTAAGTCAGTCTTTATTTTTGTGAAACAGTCTAACTTGCATTAGACTAGTCTATGAGCAAATTTTAGACTTATCTAACACTATAGATGGTCTAAAATAGCTTTGTGAAACCAGCCCCAGGTTTTTGTTGGTCAATGACGCAGTCTATTTCATTTGCCTCAAAATAGCAACGCGCCAACAATGCGGCTTAACACAGACCACAAATGCATTTGCTATTTAAGCAATGTGGCACAGGACATGAAAATGATAACTGCGTCAGGCTGAAACTAGCAAAAAACACATATTTTTTTGTGTTGCATCTGGCGCTGCATTGCACCGGGTGTATGATAGTCCAGCAGGCTGTCAGGGTGTGCACCCCGTCGGTGGAAACAACCCGTGTTGGGGAAAGTTTCCCTTAAAAGTCATGCTTTACAATATTGCCTTACTCCGTAAAAAAGTAGGGCCCTATAATTTCCGCGATCACAGAATCGCGGACGGAATCGCGGAATTGGCCAATTAACGCGGAATCTAGTGTTAACGCGGAATTTTACATTTTTGGAATGAAATTCGGTTTTTGTGTGGGAGAAGAACTTATGTCTGGGGAAAATGCAGAGAGACAGGGCAGCAAATCTGGGCGACACAACCCCTACTGTCATTTCAGCTCATGACGGCATCAAAACAATAGCTGCGTTTCCACTGAAATCATGGCGAAGCTGCTCTCCACGGCTCTGCTTTCGTCGGCGAAAAAGTTAAGAAACTCGTCGCACACAAAGTCCCCTCCGTGCACGTCTGTCTATGAGGTGCCGGACCGAGCGTTTAGGATGGATAGTATGCACATTACGACGCAGCTAGAGTGTGACTTTTATTTTAACTTAATATAAACTAATATAATTTATTTTACAGGACAGTTTAAAGCTCATAACCATATTTTGTTGTTGCTTGAGTACTTAGAATGCAGTGTTATGTTGCATCATGCAGTATTTGTCATTTTAAGAGTAAATGCCTATTATATTTGTGTAGCCTACATTTTAATCATTAACATTAAAAGCAACATTAGAAGCTCTTTTTACAACTAAAATAACAGTAAAGGGTAAAAAAAAAACTGAATTTCCAAAAATTAAAACGGAAAAAACGGAATTTGCAAAAATTAAAACGGAAAAAACGGAATTTGGGAAAAAATAAAACGGAATTTGGGAAAAAATAAAACGGATTTTATAGGGCCCTAAAAAAGTAACTAATTGCGTTACTTAGCAACTTTTTATGGAAAGTAATGTGTTAAGTTACTTTTTTTCACCTGTTCAGGTGCTTGCTGGTTTGTTGCATAACAAAAGTTCTATCTCTGGCAAATGTAAAGGTCCTTTCACACTAAGTGCAAGATTTAATTACAGCTTGAGCCACAAAACCTTTTTTGGTGTTAAAGAACTTCTGACAGGATTTACGCAGTGAAAGATTAGGACTGAAAAGGCAAGCAGAGGGTTATTTTTGTGGCTTACCTTTTAGCATATGCATTTGTAGGAAATTCCCTTTGTGATGTACAATTTATAGGAAAGCATTATTTAAAATGAATAATAATGCAAGGTGATTTACTAAGGTTTGTGCTAGTCAATTTACTGGAATTTGTGCCATTATTTAATGCCCAAAAAAGCATGTCTTAAACCAGACGCTATTTTATGCTGCTCTTGGTAGATTGAGACATTATGAAAATGATCCAGCTGTGTCTGGGTTCTTTAACTTGTGCATCGTCAGAAGATCACTTCCGATTTCTCTCAAAATTGGGACACCAGAGCTGTCAGTCAATAAATGGGAAAACAAAGTAACTTGCATTACTTGTTTGAAAAAGTAACAGATATTTTGTTTTAATTGTAAAAGCAATGCGTTATTTCACTAGTTTCTTGAAAAAACTAAGCTGATTCGTAACTTGCGTACTTGTCATGCGTTTCACCTCAAGACTGCCCACAATTAGCCTTGTTATAAAGTAATAACACAAACCTCTTAGCCTCTCAGAATATAAATACATTACTGTCTAAAAAAGTTCTTCCATTATGGACCCTTTTCACATTACCAAGTTTGGAACATAGAAGTAAACTATACATAAAATATTTCTATAGAGGTACATGGGACATCATAACAAATATTCTTTTTGTGTTCCCATTTTTCCAGCGGTAAAAGAGAAATATACAATTGCATTTCTATGAATTTAGAAAGACGAAATATTAGAATTAGAAATCCCTTCGCAAGTACTGTAGAATATAGCACAAAGTAAAGTGTGATAAATGTACATTTATGTTAAATATCCCATCAGAAATTTGTAATCAAAGTCTGTGTAATGAGTCCATAGTGAAATTTTGTTTGCTAATAGCCATCAAGTACAATCATAAGGCAATACGAAATGTAAACAACATAAAATACACATTTTGCTGGTACATATAAAAAAAACATTAATAATTCAGTCCTTGAATAAGAGATTTAAATACATTTTTAAACTTAAAACACCAAATTGACATTTTCACAAGCTTGAACAGACTTTTTTTTATGAAATTATTATATTAAACAGCACAATTTAACAATCATGCAATTAAAAAAATCCAATTCCACAAATCATTAAAAAAGATTCAGAAACAAATGTCACATTTTAGACATTATGAATTGAATGCAGCCAACACATTTTTAATAAAGTTTCAGCATTGTGAAAATGCGACCCATAGCTCGGCCACCAAAACCTGGTATCCCACCGATAACGCTATGACCTATGACCCATGAGGCGAGCCTAAATGAATGAGGGCGCAATGACCCATGAGTCCCTCTATTCTCGGAGCAAACCCCGTCGACGAGGGTAGGAGGAAATGAACGGCCCAGACATGCGGCCATGGGGGATGCCCAACCCACCAGACCCGTGCCGGTGTGATACTCACTTGATCCAGCTCACTGTGGGAGGATTTCGCTTTAGCGAGCACAAGAAGGATTTCATTTAGGAGGGGAGAGTCCTGAGAGTGGCCATTTTATTAACACAGAAAGAAACAAGAGGGAAAAGAGAAAGGACATTGAAATACACAGCAGAGGTGCGAGTTAGATAAGTTTATTTAAAATGACCTACATTCCACTAGCATGAAGTTTAAAAGCTTGAGGCTAAGCAACAATTAATATTTTGTTTGTATAAAACAAAATATTAGAAAGCCCAGTAAGTTAGAGTTGAATGAGAAGAATTATTCTGAATAAGTGAATGTTGTGTTTATGGTATAACAGATGCAAAGTAAAATTTTCAGGCTTTGGAAGTTCAAGCCTCAGATTTACAGGTTTTCTAAGTGATATTTGCAGTAGCTGAACAAGTTTAGAGAATCACATCAGCTTACTGACTAACTCACTTATAGAAATGTAAACCATTTCGTCTTAAGACATTGGTCAGTCTGAGAAAGTTTTTACTGAGATATTAGTCAAACAGTTGAGTTCCTTTTCCCCAACTAAGCTAATGACTGGATCCAATAATCTGTTATTTTAAATATACTCAAAGTGAGTGTTCATGTTGTACACGTCTACACACCGCAGGCAGGTGGTGGTGTTGTGACAGACTGACTGATCCAAACATACAAACTACATCAACACTGTTTACACAATGTTTATATGATAAGACACTGAGAATGTGGTCTGACAAGTCATTAACAGAAATCACTATTGTTATTACAAGCGGTCAATTCATCTAATTTTGTAGAACTCTGAGAAGCTGGGCACAAAGCATGTTTATTTATGCATGATCTTTTTGGCTTGTTCACAATTGTCAGATGTTATAGTTGAGCAAAACTTGTTTGGTAACCTTTAGTAAAACAAACTGAATTCACACTTACAAGACCTAACAAGACTATTGCGCTTTAGATTATGGGAGGCACTTCCAGTTTGGGGATGTTCCACTCAAAAAGACTGATGTTTGTGCCATAAATAATCTTTATCCGACAGTTTGACTGAATGACCTGTAAATGTCCTTCGTGTTCTATATAATGAGTCATGATGGTAACAAGAATATATATGGCATGAGATCTTTTCATTCGCTGAATTTATTTATTTTCTATGTATTCCATTGTAACATTACGAAAATACAACATATCCTGCGCATTTGTTAGTGCTCCTGATTTAATTTATGATATATCCCATGAATAATTCACTGCAATGTATCAAAATTGTCTGCCCAAATCCTCACGTCTCTTTACGAGTTTGTTTAAATACAATATCTATTGTCCATCAAAATGACGAAAATCACTTTGAAATATTATTACGTAATGTTCCAGTTAATGTACATTTTTTATTTGATTTTTAACATATTGCTGCGGAAATAATCAATCTTTTGGGGTTATTAATGGGTTTTGCTAGTAATTTGTTAGTGCTTTTACACTTTTAAATGTCATTTTATTCGGTATCCGAATATCCGATGATCCGAGGGTGGTCATTTCGTTATATCCAGTTTTGTAAACACTTATTATATTTTTATTATTACTTCCTTAGAGTAGCAAGTAAACTAAAAGTGTTTCTTCAACTATGCACAACAATGGACATTCTTTCATTACAGTGTTTAATAGCATTATATTGCATAATGACACTTGAAACTGGGAATGAACTTTGAAAACTTTGGAATAAATTTTCTGAATTCTTTGGCATAAAACTATCTTTCATGGCTAGCATGTTATGTTTGTAAAAACAAGCATAACACACAATATCATTATGTAGAATAAACATTTTATACACTTTCAATGTTCACACTATTAGACATAATTGCAGTTTGACTATAAATTATAGAAAATAAAAATAGTTCTCAGTTGATATTTAACGCGCTTTTCACTATTAAATTAAAGATAATTATGGTGTGTAATGAACCTTACAAAACCAATATGTTTGCGATTTATATATATATATATATGTATATATATATTTTTTTTTTTCTAAACCAATATTTAATAAATTAAAAAATCTTTAAAATAAACATGCTTAGGCCCTATACTTTACATGGCAACTTCTTGAATCTCCAAGCCCATTACAGTTTTTCACAATACAGTCATTGTTTAAAAAAATATGAATATGTGAATAAAAAGGAAGTAAACACTGTAAAAGGGCATTCAGTAATCTGGTCAACTAATAATCATACATTTAAAAAAAACTTTTTTTGAATTTAACTTTTGACAAGGTTACGTAAGTTTTACATACATTAATATGACACAGTGGGCAACTGGATATAGCACAGCATATTTTGAAATAAAGGATTTAAAATGTTTCGATCGCATCTCCTGTGAAGCTGATCTTCTGTTCGCATTCACTCACTAAATGTTTTTTCCGATATTCAGAGATTTGTTTAATGATGTAGATGCGCATTTGCTGAATGTTGACGGTAAATGAGAAAGTATTTTAGGCTGATTGTTTGCCTTTTCTGTTACAAATAATATAAAAGCAAACGCATTACTTTTTCACATATCATTTACTTTATTTGATTACCAGTTCTGAAGCCCCCAGTGTTAGGCAAGTTACTTTTAAAAAGTAATTAGTTACAGTTACTAGTTACTTCTTCCAAAAAGTAACTAAATTAGTTACTCAGTAACAAATTTTAAAAGTAACTAGTTACTTAAGAATTAACTATTGCGTTACTTTCAAGTAAAATTAAATTTTAAATGCTCAAATGTGACCCCACCTCTACCCCTCTTTAATGGAACTTAAAATACATGTGCATGTTGAATTATTTATGATAAATCTGAACATTATAATGAAATGGACACTTAATACAATACATCATTAACAGAAACATGAAACATTGTACACACATCTAAAAAAAATGTTGCTGTGGTACAAAGTGAGACTAGCCTCCAATCAAATGCCATTCATGTAGATAATATGTTTATATAGTTGATCAATGCAAGTGACACAATAGAACTTTTGATATTTTTTGCCCCTCAACAGGCCACAACTGGGCAAAATTAAATTAAACTTGTTAAGCAATATACCATTTAGAGAAGGCTACTTTTGGATTATTTGGGCTCATCGCCATACCTGTCTCTCGTTGATTGACTGGCTTGTGTTGTTCCTTGTGTGTCCTGTCCTGTCCGACTATGCGTTATGATGAGTCGTTCGCAATTCATGAGTGTTAGCCGTTAGTGATGATGGGTCCTTCGCAATTCGTGAGCGTTAGCAGTTAGTGATGATGAGTCGTTCGCGAATGAGCGTTAGAGATAACGGATTGACTCGTTCGCGAATGAGCTTTTGATGGGTCGTTCGCGATACGCGATTGTGCCGACTCTAAGAGTCAGCTCTTTTAGGTAAACGTCGGGAGCTGGCTCGGATATCTGAAGAGCCGACTCTATTTTTACAAATTTAGCCTATAGAAATTAAATAATTATGTAACAAAAATTGAAATATTAGCAGTTTGTGAGCCAAAAGAGCCGGCTCTTTTCAGTGAGCCGAGTCAAAAGAGCCGAATGCCCATCACTACTATGTGTGCTTTCGAACACCCGCCCAACTCTACCTCTGATTGGCTTACAATGACATTTTACTCTACCTCAGCCAATCATCAGCATTTATGCGCTAGTCTCGTGTTCTGCCCACTAACCAAGGAAGAACAGTAAAAAAAGTATTTTCCTCTCGCTCAGAGAGGTCTGATGAAAAAAACCCCAGCTTACAGCAAAATTCCCAGTGTTAAATTAACACTCCTGGTGTACATATAGGTCCATTTAACTCCAGGAGTGGTCCTATATGTACACCAGGAGTGTTAATTTAACACTGGGAATTTAACACGCCGCATTTTTTGCCAGTAACGGTAATGGCGTTATTAAGAGGATAAGAGTAATCAATTAGATTACTCGTTACAGGAAAAAGTAATGCCGTTAGTAAATAACGCCGTTATTCCCATCACTGTAGATATGACTGACAGAGATTGTGCAAAATAATGAAGAAGACGGAGAATGTGAGTGAGTGCTGTGTGATCAGGCGTGTTCTCTTCTCAGGTGCTGGTGTCGGCCATCAAAATAAAAGTCTGCAGCACCGTCAAAATAAAGTTACTGCTTACAACACATCGGCCAATCAGAAAAACTTATCAGCCGATGCCGATATTCTAAAAATGCCAAATATCTGCCGATATATCGGTTGACCTCTAGTACTACGTATTGTGAACCTTAGATATATTTAACTGAAAGAGGAATAAAACTGACTGGAAGAGACAATTGCTGTGTTCTCTTTTCCTGTCCATTTTTTTCCTCCACATTTTTTCAAAAGTGCGGTTAGAAATGACCAGTGCTGAAATCATTTTTCCTGACACACAAGCAAACATTAAAGCCACAATCTGTACTTTTTCGGCTTTAAAAATAGCAAAAATAAATGTATCTATGTTATATATTTCTATTAGATGTGTACTTACATTATCCCGACAGTTTCCACCAACTTTCAAATACGGAGAAATTTATAGTTTAATTCGAAGACACGGGACGTTACTTTATTTCCGTTTCGTCGTCCGTCTATGGCGTCATATAACCTTTGACTCCTCTATTTTCTCTAACTTCCTTGCGGAACCCGGCGAAACCACCAAACACAAAGGGGAACACTGGACTACCGCCAAGAAAGCATAGAAAATGACGAAGAAAAAAAAGTAAGACGTATTTTTATGCGTGTAAATCACGTGCCCGCTCACGAGCGCTCACTCAGACGAGATGCACTGTCCCCGGTGCTGCTCGCGCATATAGCGCTGCTCGTTCCGGTCGTCTCATTCAAATCAGCCAACTGTTGCTGTTAGCGAGCCGCGCACATTGAATACTCAAATGAGTCAGGTTGCGAATGTACGTGCCCGCTTTAGCGCGCTCATGCTTACTAAATAAACGCCTCACCTGCGGCGCAAGCTCTCACTACATTCCCTTTAGCCTTTAGCACATTGTGGATGGATAACGCTAACCCAGTCAAACGTTTGACTGCAGTATCTTACGTGCTTATAAAATCCAGTGTGCCCGAAAAATGTTCTAAAATAGGTCATTCATTGAAGGAGCGTAATATAAATATTTATATTCGTCTGTATTATAGTTATGAACCACGATTACCTTTGCCTGCACCTTCTGCTGCTACAGCCCAGTAAAGCTCAAACGTACGGGTGAAAGATATGACCCGAGAAGCATGCCACAGGTAAACACTGGGGTTGCATTTAAAGCTTCTTGACAAGCTAACAGAGAGATGCCGTATATCCGTATATTTTGTAAAAACGATCATGTCATGTCATGAGCTGAGCTGGTTGTCATTGACAGCGACAACAATTCCCGTGAGCCCACGCTCTTTCCTGACGTCATCAAAGTACGTCTTTGTTATTATGTGAAATGAGTGACCCCTGGTGGCCAAAAAAATTACAGAGTGCACGTTTAAGCAGCAAAAGTCTGAAGGTATCTGCATATGAAGAGTTCAGATGCAAAAGCCTCTAAGTGCCATTTGAAATTTTCTTCTAAAATGACCATTTTTATCAAGCTTATATATTCAAGTTCAGTAATTTCACTTGAATGACAATTAATAGGTAATCTTCATTGCAATTTAAGTGAAATTACTGAACTTAAATATACAAGCTTGATAAAAATGAACATTTTAGAAAAAAATTTCAAATGGCACTTAGAGGCTTTTGCATCTGAACTCTTCATATCTACTCCTAAACTCAAAAAAAAAATGTATTGATTTACACTGCTTGTTCAGTTTAGACACTTAAAAAGGATAATGAATCAATTCTGTGACAACTTATCTATGTTGTTGCACTTTTTAGAGGTCATTTAGTGATTGAACATTGCTTTCTTTCAGGATATTCTGCATAAGTACATTATTCTGTTCCTCCTCTCAGAGAAAGAGAACATCTGCTACTAAAGTATTCAAGCTCACAAACAGCAAGCACAGAGACTGCAGTTAGAGCCGTGGAGCGTAAAGACTGTCATATTTGTTTTCAGCAGCATCACGCGCAGCTACTGAGACCGAAAAACTCCCCCTGAATCCAGGAGGACAGTGTCTTTTCCCACAGTGTGAGGAGTCATTCAGCGAATGATTTCCAGTAGACTCTTTAAAATGGATTACAGTGAATTCCACCAAAAATGATTTCAGTGGTGACATGCAAAGCAGGATGTCAGATTCCCAGAATGACTGACTGATGATTACATAAGAGTGCGTAACAGCAAAAGCACACGTGTTTCATGTAGGGGAAACATTTCCTTTCCCGTTCAGGGGTGCGTTTCCCAAAAGCATCATCAGCCAACTATGGTCTCAAGCTCTGCTGAACGCTGTTTCCCATGCTTTTGAGAAACGCACCCCAGAACAATGACAAATGTAGTAAAAGAACAAAAAAGCTGAAAAAAGACAGCATCCACACAGCGTCCTTTCATTTAATATGTAAAACTACCATCTAATCCCAATTAACATGTCAATCATGTCATGTTTGGTTGGTGCTTAGTAATCTAAACGCTGTCTAATTAAACGACCATGTTGTGGCATGACTTGTTTAATGAAAAACAAGCTGTATGACATTTTCTTTAAAAACATCAATGTTTTTACACTGTGAGATGTTTGTGCGATGCTAGAAATGTGTTAGCAGAAAATCAGACCAGACATTTCTGAGCTCTATTCGCTAATCTAATTCAGATAATTAGAAATTGGAGCACTCTTACCTCTATGCTGGTGCTAAGGCTGGGCAGGGTGTCTGAAGTCACCGTTGTGCTTTGAATGCTGGAGAAATCCCACAGGTTCATTGGGGGCATTACATCGGGCACTTTCACCGATTCCCCACATCTCTGATTATCCAATAAGGTCACTTCGTAAAATTCCTGGATATCTGTTAAAAGAGAAAACATGCATTTGTAACAGGACATTTTTCTGTAATGTCATACCTGAGAGAGCTTACTAAAAAAGAAAAGCAAGACACAGGCCCACAAACTATTTACTGTTGACACTTATGTCATACATAAATATATCCACTGCATAGATCATTTCATATCAAAAAAGTAATTTCTGCTATAAATTCTAACCAACAGGGCGACTGCATGATTTCAGGTAGTTCATAATGTGTTTTTCTAACCTTTGACAACTATAAAATGCCCTAATTTGTGTTTAAAATGTCATTCCTACATTTTAATTGTGACTTAAAGTTCATCCAAAAATGAAGATTGTTTTTAAGAAATCTAAGAGCTTTCTCTCTACTGGCCAGCATGACACTCATGACCAGCGTTGGCCAATAGTGAGCCTTCGTTCTGACGTAGCGCTGCTCTGAGGCCCAGTCAAGTCAAGTATTCCACTGTTCACAATATAGATTAAATCAAAACAGCTTCACAGTATCAATCAAGACATTATCAAGACGCAATGTTCGTTTCTTAGTGGAAAATATCCACGTTTGGTAGAGCTGATCAATGGAATTAATGATTGGTTAATTAATTTGAATATCCCCAACTGAGCAACCCAAAGGCAACAGTGGCAAGGAACCGAAAAACTCCATCAAGTGACTTAAAGTCGGCGTGAAACGGAAGGTGATTGTCATTTTTTCCTTGTTGTGACGTATATCCGAGTGAAACGGCTTCTGAAATTGGAAAAACACGAAAGGCAGGGCTTGATTTCGTCCTTCGGGAATTGATTGGATCGTTGGAGGTTGGGCGTTGCATACAAAATGGAGGCAGATTTGAATGCGATTCTCTGAGAGGCAGATCACAGATAGCCGCACCCTCATCGGATCTGGCCGCACCCTTTCGCCATTCCACTTGACCGAAATAGAAGAGAGGTTGTTTCGATGGGGGAGGGAAGGGTAATGTCTTTGATTAAAGATTATAAGGGTAGATGATTTTTTTAAAAATAATGAAGTGCACAGATAAATCATTTATAATAAACCCTACAATATTACATATAAAAAGAAGATTTGTCAAATTTGATTTCATGCCGACTTTACTGATGTCCTAAAACTCCATCAGGTGACCCAATGGAGAAAAAAAAAACCCCAGGAGAACCCGGGTACCAGTTCTCCTCTGGCGTTTATGAACTAGAGGCCAGATTTACGGTAACTGTAAGGTAAAAATGTATATCAGTGTCTCTAAACAGACATTAAACATGAACCAGTGAGAAACACTGATGACGTTCACATGCGTGTTAAGAATTGATTTTATAGTTATGTGCGCTTGAATATATGTGCGCAGGTTTGTAAATCCCTACAAAACCATGCCTGAACAAACTACTTGTCTTGTCTATAAATTTGATACAGAATTTTGTTTTATTTTATCACTTCAGGGTTGGTACGCAAAACGAATTCACAACGCTTACAGTAAAAGATAAATAGTTGAACTAAGTTGTTTTGTATTTTTTTTCCCACAAAAGTATTCTTGTTGCTTTAGGTTGAGCTACTGTAGTCACTTGGACTATTTTAATAATGTTTTTATTAACTTTCTGGGCCAGCAGGTTTCAATTACAATAGAAGGAGTGAGGAGTGTAACAGCTCTCAGATTTAATAAAAATATCTTAATTAGTGTTCCGAAGATGAGCAAAAGTCTTACACGTGTCCTAACTACACGCGACGCCGCGACACGCGATAAAATGTATCTTTTCCATGTTAATCAGAGTTTTTGTGCTAACCAGACACGACGGCGACACGCGAAGTTTCTAATTGAAAAACAGTTCCTATTACTGCGACGTCGCGGCTGACAGAATGAAGAAATTACACTGGTTATGAGTAGACATTATTTATTTTTAGTTAAAAATAGGTCACTGTGCCACAAGCGATAACGGATAATTTACCTCAGATTTTGAAAGCATATAATATAGCTTTCAAAACGAATTCTATGCGAACATACAACTGTACTTCATAACAAAATTAGTCAATGAGTATGTTTTGTTAATTTTTTATTTTTAAAAATGTTATTTCTTGATTTGATTATGTCCTTTGACCCATTTCCAATGCGAGTGCGGGCCAGCAGTGCGCTTCCACACTGATCTGAATGGTTATGATTTTTGATTGACGTGTGGCGTCTCACAGTCGCGTCGCGTCTAGTGTGGACAGACGCACTTGCTGTCGTTGGAATTTTATCGTGTCGCGTGTAGTTAGGACACGGTGTTACAGGTTGGAACAACATGAGGATGAGTAATTACTGACAAAATTTTCATTTTTGGATGAACTATACATTTAAGTATTCAAATACCCTTTTTTACATTTTTTTGAAGGTCATTCAAGGACACACTAATTGTGCAGCTTTAAAACCTTGTTCATAACTGATCAGAGTCTCTGAAGTGATGTGGTGGCTAATGGCATCCATCTATAAATACACATCCTAGAGTGAACAACAATTTAAAGATTACAAACAAGAGTGTTGACTGAAGCTGGAGGGCATGGGAGATCTAAAGGTCATTCACAGCTGTTACAACATTTATCAGGTTGCAATCATAATGATACAAGGGTCAGCACGCATGGCCTCAACAAAAACAACTGATGAACTTCTTATGAAAATGTCTTGCACTTATTTGAAAGCCACCACCCAGTCGTGAGTAAACAGGGCATAGGTATAATGTGACAGATAAGATAAGAAGTTCATACACTGTGACATTCAAACCAACAGAAATTGTTCACACATGCAAAAGGCAAATATGCAGTTTAAAAATTAGGGAACTAGTCCCTTCCCCAAGCAGAAAGGAAATGACTGTTCGAGAGAATGCCGTGCTGTGCTGTGGTTGGCTATGCTGGTCGACACACAGCCGAGAGAGAAAATAGCAAAGGGTTACAGGTCTTCTATGCATGGAAGATATTGGGTAACATGGCTGAAAATACATGCTGGATCACATGTAGCTTCACAGAAATGAGAATAAATATTTTTATAATGCACGCAGCTGGTGGGGGTGATTCCCTCATCTCTGGTTTCCCTGAAGAAATAGTCCAGAGTCCAGTAACTTCACAACCCCTTTAAAAAACTATTGGCTTGTAACTGAGCTCCAACTAATGTAGTAGAATGATCATTTTGTCCTGCTATGACCATTATTAATAATATCTAGATCTGAAAGGTGTCTTTGGTGCCTGTATTAAGGCTGGTCAAAAAGAAAAGTTTTGTTCCACCACAGACATGAAAGTGTCTAACCCAGGATTTATTTTGTGAGATTAATCGCTGTTCTTTCACTTGTCAAAGGCCCTGTAAGCCTTCAAGTAGCTGGAAGCTGTCACAGTATCCTACCATTTAACATCTGACTGACCTCTCAGTCATGCAACTACTCTCAAAATAAAACAAAAGAAAGAAAAACAAATACTGAATTTATTTACTGAAACCGAAAAGCTAAAGTTATTCAGGTGAAATGCAATGGCATTCATTTCACTTTCTAAAAAAATATAACTTTTTGGGAGGGGAATTATGAAAAACCATTAAAGGGCATATTGCAGGTTAGAGGACCCAACGAGTAAATGCATAGAAAAATAATGTAGGAAGGAATCTAGAATCTAGATTTTCTTTAAAATATACTTAATAAATACGCTACAGAAGCTTCTGGAATCGTTTTTGTGAGAAAGTTTTACTTCCATTTAAGTTTTACTTAGTTTTAGTTTTACCACTTTAAAAAAGTTTTACTTTTTTAAATGGGCGTGGTGGGCATGACGTTCGGGCGGGAGAGCGGTCGATTCAAACAACAGAAAAACAATGGATCGCAATGACATTTCGGACGCTGAGGAAATACTCATATTACAGACCAAGCCATAAAGTTATGAGCCTGCTATGCTGCCAAGAGAGCAGGGACAGGCCAGGATAATGTTAGACAGAACGGTCAGAGACAAATTGAGTTGTGGTGTGAGGAGAACCAGTGGAGAACAGGACAGGTGTCTTTTGGTGAGAGACGTGCTTATAGATATACACGCTCACTAACGATATACACTGGTTCACTGAACCACTGATGGTTCACTGAATAACAGCCTACTCTGCACTGGTCCGAGGCTGAGGCTCCCTAATGTGACGTAAAATGACGTGATGTTGAAAAAAAAGCGCCATTTTACAAGCAGTCCAAGAAACGCTCACTTTATCAACTAAATTAGTGCCCTTATGTTGTTTTAAAACATTTTAAATCCTGCATTAACTTTTCATATGGTATTTTCATACAATGTTATCTATTAATTTAGATCTTTTTTACCTGCAATATGCTCTTTAAAGTGATCACTGATCAGATGTTCTGGAAACACACCTAACATTAAGAAACTGACATTTGTATGCGTGTCACTGTGCTATTATTTATGTTTCCATCCACCTATTTTATGCACATTTTGGGATATTGCATAAAAAAAATTAATAAAATGCTGCATGTAAACGCCAAGAAGTGCATTGATCCTAAAAATGCCCATGAAAAAACGATTTTGCACTTGCACAGCATCTCAAATGTTGGTTTGATCATTTTGACAAGCCTGAGCCAATGTCTGTCATCAGAATGATTTGGTATAATGTCCTCCCAGAAGTGTCTGGAAAGTGTCAGAAGTGTGCGTTTTTAAACCTCAGCTCAGGCATACAAACTCAGGATAACGTGATGACATTGCACTCTGTGTGCGCTCTGAGGCGCAAGTCATTTATGATGTACGAAAAAAAGAGCCACAGTGGCTTCCCCGATTGATTGCAACAACTTCCACACACTTTGTGCCAGTTTTTGCCAGTTTGATGATGCTCTTGAACAAATGGAATGGAAACAGATGCTTTATTCACAAAGTTAAATTTGCTACTTTGGATGAAAACTTAACTACTGACTGACATTATTCCAAAGCATGTCTTGTTTAAAACATGGAGTGACATCTGACAGCAGGTTATGTGACAAACTCTTTATTTTGACGGTCCCTTTTGAACATTCTGTTGACTATAAGTAACTTTGCAACTACATGTCAAATAACTCTCATGAGAGTATTAGTAGACTGTCTGCTTAATTTCTGATAACTCTATTGTGATGGTCCTCCAACAGACAGTCTACTGACTATAAGTAACTATGCAACTATATGTCAACTAATACTCTACTAAAACTCTAATGAGAGTGAGTATGTAGGTGCAATGTTACTTACAGTCAACAGAATGTGTTAAAGGGACCATCCAAATGAAGTGAAACCGATACTTCACCTAAAAATTCAGTCATTAATTACTCGCCTTCATGTCGTTCCAAACACGTAAGATTTTCCATTCATCATTCATTTGGAACACAAATGAAGATCTTTTTTTATTAAATCTGAGAGCTGTCAGTCCCTCTGTTGACAGCTACACGACTACAACATTGATGCTTCAAAAAGTTTATAAAGAGTTCTAGGGCTGTAATCTCCCACTCGACAAGTCAATTTATTGGTCGATACGTTCTGACTCGACCAAAATTAGGATTTTTCGAGTTTTTGCCGTGTTAATTTCATCAGTTGGAAAGCACTAATTGCTAATAAGGGTGTTTTCAGAGTACCCCTGTTCCACAGGTAGCAGTCTGTCTTCAGAACACCCCCCTTGTTTTCACTTTTTTTGGATTAGCCCAACCCAATGCCTAAACCTAATGCGCAATTGCGCTGTGCCCACTGTTTCTATTTGTTTTGAGCCTATGCTTTTTTTCAGTTATGCACTTTATTTCATTACTGCTCTCATCTTGATCTGGTTTGTTTAATAAATATGATTTTTTTTTCTTATAGTGAACGTGCCTTTGGGTTTAAGAGTAAAAGCATTAAGTTAAAAGTCTATCCGTGTCTCAGCCGCGAAACTGAGCTCCTATGTTCAGCCTCACTCTGCGAGGACATGCACAGAGCGGCTGAAACGATGTCTGTCAGTTATTATAACATATGAAAAAAAAATTGTCTAAATTATGTTGCATATTCCTCAACAGTTCTTGTGCTGATATCACTAGTTGACATAGTACTGTTTTCTGAAATCACAGGCTAGCTATAATATCGCGCAGAGACACATGATGGAACGCTGTCAGAGCCAACAGACTCAGGTGTCATTTCAGTGCAAAATAATTAAGTCAAAAATTGTATATACTTTAAATAGTCTACTAGTTTTTATGTTTATTTATAATTCATTTAGGTGGACAAGGCTAGCAAGTACTGCGCAGCTAGTGAATAGAGTGGTTTAGTCTAAATTTTCTGAAGAGACTCGATAGCTGTTATAATGAACAGATTGAATTTAGGCTTTTATTCACATAAAAACATTCAACACATCAGTTTTGGTAAACGGAATCTCAAGCATGTTTGCTTTACGTACGAGAACCAATGAGGTTCATTCTCGTGTTACGCAGCACGTTTGAGCTTCAGCAAGAACCAACGAGGTCCATTCTCGTGTTTCGCGCACCACGTTTGGTAGAGGTTTATTCTCGAGTGTCAAGCTGCTTCGGTTGAGCCATGTGCAGCTTCAGATTGGCAAGCGACCAGTCCAAACGTTAGTGGGGGTGAGATGGGATGGGATCATGGGATGAGACGAGAACAAACTATGCTATATTACGGAAAACAATCTGGGACACATAAATCAAAGGACCTAACGATTTTTAACGAAGTGCTGAATCATCATGCATCAAGCAAATTAAAAATGCATTACATAAGAGTGTGGATTTACACAGCACACCAGCTGAGTCAGCTGCAATATCTGAGCAAAATATTTCATAACTTTATATGTAAATCTCATTCAAGCACATCAGGAAGCAGATGGTTAAAAACCAAGCAAATCAATCGTGTACCGTTATGCTGAACAAGTATATTTGAAGTATACTTTTTGTATTTTTGTAGCAGTAAAATAGTGTTTGAGTTTTGTGTTAGCTCCAACCATGGCAGCTCTCTTACATGTGGATTGTGGGTCTTCCAAATTTAAGTATGCCAATATTAGACTAGCCTAAACAAGCAGATGCGTTTACACTTTGTCAAGGTTTGCCTTGAATTTGCCTCAAATAAACTCCTAATAGTAATTACAGAAGGGAAGCTATGGACCAACAGCCAAAAGTGATTTTTAGATTAAATTACTTCCTTGAGGTAAATTTGTATTTCTCAAGCGCACTTTGCGAATTTAACCCTGAAATCGAATCGTGTTTTCTCCAAACAACCTCTGTAAAAACTATAGAGCAAACTACCAACTGACTCCTGGGGAAAATCTGTGATAAATCTAGATAGGAGTGTCTGAGATTGCGGTGTATGATTTTTTTGCTAATTTATTTTTATCTTCATCGAAGATTACAATTACATTTCTCATTGCGCTTTTGACCTTTTTGCCAACGTTCTGAGTAAAATAACAGCTAGTGGCTTGCGTACTGCAGGAATCCCATTGCAAACTGCTCAAAAAAGGCCACTGGAGCAGCAGTGTGAGATATGATCGTCATCTTAATTAATTTCTCCCCTCAATAAAGTACATTTATATTTAATCATTTAGCAGACGCTTTTATCCAAAGCGACTTACAAATGAGGGGAGCAATGGAAGCAATCAAACCAACAATAGGGAAACAATATGCAATTGCTGTGACCAGTGGCCAGTTAGTCCAGCACAGTACATGTAAATACTAGATACAGAATAGGAAGTGTTAGTATTAGCTTGGGTTGAGTTAAGTACATAAAGTAATAATTAATTATAATCGCATATATAAATTGTTCATTTGAATGAGTTTTGTGACACAAATATCCAGAGCACATTACCTTCTGTAATCCCCACAGACCACAACCAGACACAGAAATCCCAATCCCATCCCAATCAGTACATCGCAGACGTCTTATGTTAATAATTAATAATAACCCAAACATCGCCTGGAAATCCAATGATGTTTAAATTGTGCTAAAAAGCATCTTTTCTCAGATCAGGCCTTTGACTCCAAAGCAATCTGTTTGTTCCAGCAGATTTAAACAGTATGGTCAACAACATGGCTGAACTTAGGATTTTGGTCAGCCAGGATAAAACATGCATGTGATGGGGGGGAAAAGAAAAAAAAAAGTAATAACCAGTGAGGTTATGAGTTAGATCTTTAATCTTATCTCTGTGGCAAATCAGTCTTATGATTGAAGAAGCAAATTACTAATGAGCACGAGTTTCTGAGTCAGGAACTCCGTTTTAATCATTGTTTGACAATCAGTAAGAGGTTAATACTGCCCTTATAATACCAATGTCATCACGAGGCCTTCTGTTTATTCATGTCAGTTCAGTGACCCCATCTATGCTCTGAGAGAACGTAATGTGCACGATAAAAAAGGAGCTCTAACACTTTTAATCGCTGCCTATTTTAGTAGTACTACCATCTACCATGCCTGAGTTGTTATAATACAAATGGTCTAATTTTACGTGATCTTTATAATATCAGAAGAAAGAAACAGCAAATGTAAAATATAAATGACAGTGGATTCATAATAGGATGCAAAAAGCAAAAGATCTGTAACTGGCCTTAAGTTTGTTATAATCCATTAGTGTGGATGATTGTTATATTTGATTGGAGATGAGACATCCGCTCTGAGCCTATCAAAACAGAGGTGCAACTCTCAGCCGATTCCCAGGTTTCTCGGAGTCTCATGTTCACTTTTCTCCCTCCAGAATGAGATCTGTGGTAAGGCAGCCCTTAAACAGAGTGCTGTATTGACGTCCGATTAACAGACCTCTGCAGCCACAGGATAGAGTTTCCTCAGTTCACAGAGCCTGCCGGGTCCCTTTACCTCTGACACGTCTTCATTTTCTGATGGCTCAATTACAGACTATGCTATGTTAATGCTTTCTGTCTGTAGGCAATTAATAAAATAGATGTGATTCTCTTTGAAGATTGCAATAATTTACTAGACCACAATTAACCACATAATGCCTTGTTCCCACAAAATGATTTTAAAACGTTGGGCTGAACCGTGTGGTTCACACTACATGACTTGCTCTCAGTGAAATCAGGAGTGTTCCAGTTGTTGAGCTGTACACACCACACAACACAACGCGATAGATCCACAACAGGAGGTAACGCACAACACAAGCTGACAACAACTCCAACAAACAAACCACGTTTTGTCACGAAAAGTCACGCGATAAGACGAACCGGAAATGACGCAAAATATGGACGTCAGACAGAAACTAGTTCTTCAAACTGTTTGCGCAAGAATTTGCTCTGAGAAAAAAATGCAAAAAAAGAAAAAATAAGATTTACCTGGTGACCTCAACCCATGCCTTGCTCTGATTGGCTGGAGCTCATGACATCACTAAGGTTGAGTCGCGCGACAGATCTGGATATCTAGCATGCTAGATATTTTTCTGGGCTCTGCGACACGTCTGCAAGGCGTCTGCGACTGTCTTTGATGCGTTGTTGGCTCTTTCATACTAACAGATTGGCAAGCGTTCATCGTCCGCTAATCCCCCCCGATTTGCACGCGATAACACCCTGACCTGTCGGCGAGCTCAACGATTTGCAAATCGGGCTTAAAATCCTGTAGTGTGAACTTGGCATCTGGAAACCATTTTAAAATACACTACCAGTTAAAGGGGGGGGGGGGCAGTAATATTGTTAAATATTATGATAATTTAAAATAAATGTTTTATACTTTATTTTAAAGTGTAATTTATTCCTGTGATCAAAGCTGATTTTTCAGCATCATTACTCCAGTCTTCTGTGTCACATGATCCTTCAGAAATGACTCGAATATGATTTGATGCTCAAAAAAACAGTTGTGTACCATTTTTGTTTCATGATTCTTTGAAGAATAAAAAAGTTCAAAAGAACAGCATTTATTTTAAATAGAATCTTTTGTAACACTATAAATGTCTTATGTAACTTTTGATCAATTCAATTCATCATTGATGACTATAAGTATTGATTTCATTAAATTTCTTTCCCCCCAAAATAAATTAAAAAAATTCGTACTGACCCCAAACTTTTGAACGGTAGTGTTTAATGTTACAAAAGTTTTCTATTTCAGATAAATGATGTTCTTTTGAACCATCTATTCATCAAAGAATCTTGAAATAAAAATGCAAATAACTGTTTTCAACATGATAATAACAAAAAATGTTTCTTGCGCATCAAATCATCATATAATAATTTCTGAAGGATCATGTGACACTGAAGACTGGAGTAATGATGCTGTAAACTCAGCTTTGATCACAGGAATAAATTACAGTTTACAATATATTCACATAGAAAACAGACGTTTTAAATTGTAATACTATTTCACAATATTATTATTTTTTGAAGGGGGGGGGGGTGTATTTGTAATCAAATAAATGCAGCCTTCACGAGCAGAAGAGACTTCTTTTTAAAACATTAAAAAATCTTACCGATCCAAAAAAATTGACTAGTAGTTTATACTATTGCTTTTTTGGCTAGCTTGACGCTTGCCCAAGTGGTTACAATGTGATTTAGGAGATGCTTCCTACCTACTTGAGGAAGTGATTTTTATCCATTACATATTCTGTTTCAGGCAGGACGTCTGAATAAAGATTAGGAAAAGATATCAGCCTGCCTGTGTGATATCAGATTCAGCACTCCAGCTCTTTATGAAGCACTAAGAGCTTTTTTAAAAAAAGGTTCTTCTGTGTGTGAATAGAAAACCTGTCCATTATCTACTTTGGGTAATGTGATTAGATCTTACCCCTACTCCGAGTCTCATTTTCAAAACAATTAACTAGGAATTCGTGAGGCGGGTGTGTTCTGTCAAGGGTAAACCTGGTCTGTCTTGTGACCCACATTTTGCATGTAGAAGGAGACCTGCCCTGCTCTGGTTAACTCTTCTTCTCTGGCATCCTGAGAGGGATCTTAAGGCTCTAATCATTGAGAGACATGCACCGAGTCTGCATGCGTTGCTCTCTCAGAGAAACTGTCGTAAATCATCAGCCTCCGGATTAGGACTAGGGTAATCATGTCAACAGACGGATTACATTTTGTTTGTCCTTTAGAATACATATCTGAGGAAAAGTCAAATTGGAATCCGTCACTCCAATGCATTTTTCATTAGCGGCCGGCACTCTTAAGAAGAACACGTGTGCATGCAGGACATGTACGAGTGGAGGGATTTCTGCGCGTGTTTGTGTGAACGTGAACGAGGCTACGCATGAGGATGATTACACATGTATGATGTATGAACTTATCCAGCAATGTCGAGCACAACGAACGATTCATCATGGCGGCTTAGAGTAAAGACGGTTTTCTGAGATACAGAACAGTGGACAGCCTGGACAACACAAGCTGATTTTTACATCTTGCGTGCCTTGTGGAATGCAAATAAAATGTTTGCAAAGTTCCCCCTGTCTCTAACTGAGTTGGGTTTTCATACATGAGTGAAATTACATTCACAAAGTGGAAGCTGACCAGTCTTTATACTAAAAAGCATGAGCATTTCAGCAGACAAACCTAAACAAGTAACCAAGCCCGCCTAAAGCAGCACTCTTTCCATTTAACAACTCGAGCAATAAAACATTCATGCTTTTTGTTTTTTTTCAAAAGAATTGGAAACAGGGGATTAAGTTATTACAGGAAGCCTCCACACCTTAAGGGTCAAACACAGAAAGACACTGGCGCAAACCCCAGAGCAACTCAAACTGGCTGTTCAGCATTCCTCGTGGTTGCTTTCTTTGCCTAGTTTGCAACGGCTTGCCGAAGACAGTGGTTAAACTAGGGTATGTGAGGTGACGGAGGGAGTACGCAAACAAAAAGCTAAGGCAAAATGCCGCCTCTAATGTAAAAACAGGAAAACGGTAGTGCCGTAAAAGGTAAACCACATAACATCCAATCAAATTAAATCATATTTGGGTTCAAAACTGCCTGCATCCACACAAGCAGCATGCATGTGGGTTGGCTGTTAGGTTGCGTGCAGAGTCTGCTGCCTTAGCAAATCGCATTACATTAGTCCGGTTCTCGACAATGTACCTTTGTAAAAGTGGGCTTTTAGCACTTACTAGCATGACAAACAAATATAGACACAGACTGTGCATTGAGATCCATTTAAGACTCAAATTCTCTTCGAAACAAAAACATACCCTGTGTGAGCTCTAGTTTTTAGTGTTGATAACATATTTTACGAGTAAGAATGCAGTTTTTCCAGATTATCCACATGATTGCAAATGTGATATTTATTTTATCCAACAGCTGAACATTAAACAGTATTGTTTGCTCTGTTTCTCTGTTGTGCTCTAAAATCCGCAGCAGAACTGGTGTGCCCCTCCGAAAAGCAACACAGCGCTGTTTTGTCAGTGAACAAATCTGCAGCTTTGAACGAATCGGGAGAGTCAATGATTCAATGACCCAATGACCCATTCATAAATACAGCCAGTCGCTTGCTTCGTTACTGACTGACAGATTGACTGAATGAATGAATGAATGAATGAATCATTAATGGCACTTTTCCATTACCAGTACCAGCTCAGCTCGACTCGCTTTTCGCACCGTTCTCAATTGCAGACAGTACCGCCACAAATAGTACCCGGTCGTCATAGCGACGCCTTTCGTTCCTTGTTGCCCTATCAAGCTCTCGCTGGATCCTCTCTTCGGCCACCAAACAAAGGAGAATCTGCACTTCCTCGTTTGACCACAGCATATTCTTCCGAGTTGCCATAATAATAATAGTAGTGAGTTTAGTAACTATCTCTGGCCAAACTAATTAAAAATGGCAGGGGTATTCTGGATACTCCATCTGGCGCATGCAATGATGACACCGTCAATGGTGACGATTCTCTCTGACCAATCAGCAGTCGGCATTGTTTTCACGTCACATTTTAGTACCGGCTTAGCTTTCCTCAGCTCGCTCATAACCTCGCCGGAGGTGATACTAAAAAAAGTACCCAAAAGAAGGTACATGTACAACTTTTACGAAGTGGAAAACCAAACAAAGGAGAGCAGAGCCAAGCTGAGTGACATAAGACAGTGACTTGACACCTACTGTCAGTTTTAGTTAGATATTTAAAAGTATCACTTTGTTTCTCCATTGAACTTTTTTGTTTCTTAAAACATTCTCTCAACATGTTGTATACCATTGTAATTGGATACATGCCACTGAGCAGGATTAAACTAAATACATCTAGGTGCAACTGCAGTGCAAAGCTAGCTTCTGTTAAAACTGATTTCATTAGAATTATTGGTTTACTTTAATTCCTTGCTTTATTATATTAATAATTAAATGAATTTAATTTTAAGAATGTTATATAAAACATGACATACATTTAATAGGTTTAGAAAATCTTTGTTTTAATAAAGGTTAAAAAAAATTAAAAGCAAAATATTGTCCCTTCCCAGAAAAGGTGTGACTAGTGAAAGAGAGAACATAGGAAGGATCTTAAATGCTTCCAGTGGTATGCCAGTCTAAAAAGTTTGGGGACCACTTGGTTTACATTTATATTTATTAATTTAGCTGACGCTTTTATCCAAAGGGACTTACAATTGCTATATATGTTAGAGGTCTCACGCCTCTGGAGCAACTAGGGGTTAAGTGTCTTGCTCAGGGACACATTGGTTTCTCACTGTGGATTTGAACCTGGGTCTCTCACACCAAAGATATGTGTCTTATCCACTGCGCCATCACCACACCCTAATTATAGGGGGTTTAATTATATTAATTGACACTAGGGCTGCTCGATTATGGAAAAAATCATAATCACGATTATTTTTGTCAGTATTGAAATCACGATTATGTAACACGATTATTTCACATGACTTTGGGAAAGTGTTACATTTATTAAAAGATACCTTTCAAAAATTATTATTATTTTTTTTTTTAAATTTGAGAATTTTGTTGTAGCTATTAAACAGACCTGCAAACTCACAGAGGTGACATGCAAGTCATTTTTTGTGGGTGGGGGGAGGGTGTTATTTACCTTTTATAAAGGACACTTTTTTAAACCTTAATATAACTAAACATGTGCTATCTTCATGTCAAATTCTTACATTTGATCAAATTCAGTTTTAATAAAAAGAGCTGCTATCAATCAAATTAATTAATTTACAATGCAAAATTACAACTGTAATAAATAATTTTATGAGCTTAATGTTTAAACCAATAATAAAATAAAATCAATGATACCTTTAAACAATAAATCAATAGGTGGTGGCAAGTGACCATCTTAATAAATGAATCATTGAGTCATTCATTAAAATGATTCGTTCAAAATAATGAATCATTCAATAACAAAACACAGTGCTTAGCGTTGCTTTTCTTTTGTAACTATTTTCGTCGGTGAAATGGAACAAGCCAGTCAATATTGCATCTAAAATGTAAGTTACTACATATAAACCAGGTAAGTTAACTTGTTTATTAAACTATAAATTCAATGTAATTGCAATCGTGATATAACAGCTTGGTCATGTTATGTTAGGCCTACTTATCATATAGCCTATTATAAATAGAAAACCTCAAACTTTACCTCAGTATGTTTCTTCTGTGAGTTTTGTGTGCTGTTATTTTAATTGTTTCACTAAGTCTCAGACAGGCAGCGCAGCTTCAGAAATACACTAGCCGTTATCAATCGCTCTTTATACTGACTGTATAAGATAAAAACCATTCACTTTTGGGGAAAAAAAATCGACTTTTCTCGGACAAGCAGACAAGTGTTAAGGTCCTTTCACACTGGACGCGATTTTGACGCACGAATAATTC